>OY856414.1:320469733-321958066 GCA_963693085.1 Alisma plantago-aquatica
CCTCAAACTTTTATGTCAACTTTTTCTTTATCACCTCCTGATGCATGCCGCCTGGTTATACATCTGAAAGTGCCATGTCTCATCATATTTATCTAGTCTAACAACACACATGTCCCATACCATATGCACTAGAAAGGATGAGATAATCATAATAAGTTTTATATTTATGCATATAACATCCCCTCTACAAAACCCCATGAGCTTGTGTTCCATACCATGAACATGTGGGGAAAAGAGAGGGCATGATGTAAAGAAATCTAAAGTTTACATAAAATGTTCAAAGTAGCTAGACACTAACTGTAATACATATCTCAACTTTTATTACCTAACTAAACCTCTAAATCGGGTTCTTCTATCTTTCACTCTCTTCTTTTATAACCAAGGTTACTAACTATCTTTCTAAATATGTCTACTCTAACTTGGCTTGTAATGGGGCAATCTAGAATAAAAATATGAGAATTTTCCTGATGATCATCTAAATTATCTCTCTGATACCATATTGTAACACCCCAATTTTTGTATCACATAAGTGGAAGCTAATTTTTTTCTTTAACTTAGGAATGTTACTAACATGATATTCATTACAATAAGGATAGATAAGAACCAATACAAACTAGTGTAAAAGTGAATTCTCATAAATTCTTAGTAAAGAAACTCTATTACAAAAGAAACATAATATCATGATACTACCTTATACGAATCTCATGTCAAAATCTGGGATCATATAGATGGCGCCCCACCAAGAAAACCTCCTAAAGTTGTAGTTGCATCCTCTTGTCATGACTATCTCTTAAAGTTTTGTACATGTGGACATCTTGTCCCCGACCATGCACAAAAGAAAACTTACGTTAGAATAAGTGGCATTGAATTTCTATAAAATAAACATAAATATGCAATAACTAAAATCTGAGATAAGATCTAGAAGCTGTAACTTATAATGAATCAATGTGTCTTTTATTTATGTCTTTTATCAGATTTGTGGCCACCATTATATGATAAATTCCTCCCTAATTGGCTTATCTACGCCCTGAAATGGTATTGAAATATCTATGAATTGGCACTACATGCCTCTGAATGACACCAAGGTTCTTTGAATTGGCGTGGCTACGCCATGAATTGGTACCAAAGTACCTCTGAAATGGAGTAAGCACTCCTATGGATTGGCAATAGATGCCTCTGAAATGTTCCAAGACTAACTGAATGAGGACTTATCCTATAATGTCTTATGTGTAGGTTCTGACTTAATTATATTATGTGTAAACTTACTGAATTCTGAGTCTGAACTTATCTAAAACTGAATACTGATAATATGTACTGGATTCTGAATGTAAGTCTGAATTTGAATCTAATATGAATATCTCAGAAAGTTTATCTTACTTAAGTGATGCATTGAAATTATTCTATTAGGAAATGAAATCTTACTCAATTGAATTCTAAATTTGAATATGTGCACTTAAATTCTAAATTGAATCTAAATATGGCATTCTTATTATCTAATAAATCTTAATCCGGGGCTCTATTTTAACATGATGACTTAACATAATTCTGATATCAGATATCTGACATATGAGTTTAAAGGCTTAAGAAAGTAAACTGAATGGGAGCATAAAATACCATAAATCTCAAAGATTTGAATTCTGATAATCTATCAAACTAACTTAAACTGAATAAAATCTAATTTCTCAAAGAATGACAAGATATGAACTATGAAAGTCTGACAGTAACTTAACCTCTAAGTTACTCTATAGGAAAATGTAGGTTGCATCATAATAATTATGAAATTCAACGGGCATGGCCCACTCACCTCATTTGAGGACATTCTTAGCGTAGTATGGATTCCTTGTTCCATAACCTAATCTCCTACAAATCAACAAATATCTATAAGTACATCTATATTTCCCTTCTTCATTTCAAATTCTCAAACCCCATCACCCCAACCTTATATACCAACTTAGGGTTCTCATTTAACTAAAACTATCTCTGATTAAAGCACATCTAAAATCTAAACATTAAATCAAACTCAATTCACAAATTATATAGCATACACATGTTGATATATCCATATAAACCAAAAACGTCATATGTCCTAATATATATAAGTATATACATCATATACCAATAGTAAACTTTAAACAAACACACATATACTGCTTTTACTGACTTAGTTATAAAATTGAAGGAAAAATATAATTAGAATCATTTTCCATGCTAAATTGGCATATAAAATACATGTTGTCTCACAAATAACCATAAATTATAATGGCCACTTAGTCCCACAAATTATATACTGGTATAAATACACATAAAACTCCATTAACACTTTAGAAACAGTAAGAACAATGTATAATAAGGTCTATGTAAAGACCTCAAATCATTTCATTGTGATTCAATGGGTGAAATACCCTTAATTCCCTTATTAGGGTTTACATCAAAATTCTTAGTAAAACTTAAAATCATAACAATCAAACTTTAGAATCATGTTAAACATATCAAAATATACTTACTATTAAATTTTCATGAATTTCTAAAGTTGTTTGTTAACTTTTATGCCCAAAATATTAAAATCTCATATCTTTTAGTAATCAAAATATAATAAATATCATACATCTAGAACACCTTTCCAATTTATTATTATAAGACAGTAGACATCAATAGCTTTCCATAGACACCCTATTTGCTAAAATTGGATATATAACATGAGAGATATGAATTTTACAAAATATTATCCTTACATTCATCATGGACCATTGATATGTGATCAAATGACTCACATGCTACCGCATCCAGGGTACTTCTAGTGCCTACCCGTGGATCCTTATACTGGATCCACCTCCTTGTTTTCCTGCAAACCTGGGTAAAGAGCTCCTTGGTTTCATTCTCAGAGCAAACATCCACCACCGTGAGGGGCTCTCTAACGACTCCGATCACGAGGTCCAGGCTTCCTTTATGCGAAGTAAGGGTATAGTTAGCTTCAGACGGGACTACTTGCCATGGGTGGCGCCATCTTGGTGCACAAGGAGGGTGTGATGGAGAATCCCTAAGTCTGTCGTGCTCTGCACCGCGGCTATGTTTTTCTTTCTCGGTTGTTCTTGTTCTCGCTCCCAAGTCGTGTAAAAACCCTAGCATAGGGTCCGACTGCCACCAATCATCAAGGGTCGAGGGATTTTATACCCCATGCCTCCTTGAACATGGATCGAGGATCTCCTTTGTTCTCGATGCATAGACTATCCAGTCCGCGATGGACTGGAGTCTCGTCCATCCCATTTTTTCTTTTTCTTTTCTTTTAAGCTAAAGTCCACTTTATATAAATAATTATTTAGCCCACATAATGATCCCATTAAATTCTAAATTTTGGAATTAATATATGATTACCACCACCTTTCTTTTAGAAAGATTTAAAGGCAAAACTAAATAGATAAACACTCCAAACTTATCTTTTAAGTAAAAACTAGATAAGTACTAAATTAATTCTCTAGGTCACTAGATTAATCAAATTTATCATAAATTGCTTCCACGGTATTATATTATAATTATCTATATACTAAAAATGTTTTGAGTATCTCTTATGAATTTAAACTACCACATTACAAATTTTGTACTGCAAGGACCCAAGTGTAAACTATGATTGGCCCAAAATGGGCTTAAATAGGTTTCTAGGCCACATGACCAAACCCTTGGTCTTCCAAAGGACTCATAGAGTTAATCATATTCTTGATTATGAAACTTAAGCATGGAACACTATAGACTCCCAATGAAATCTTCCTTATGATACATCTGATCAATATCACTTTATACTTAATTTGAAGACCTAAACTAAGTCTAGTACTCACGATCCATTAACCCGAGTCATCATATTCTCTCTATTATTCTACTCTGATTATCCATTCATATCATAAAATTAGATGTTAAATTTTCAGACTTCATAGATTACAAAAAAGTCCCAATTGTATAAAAGGCATTTCTCCATTCTTTTTCCCTTAAATCAAAATATCATGAAAATTGGATGGAACCTTATTGTAGCATAAATCAACCCTATATTGATTTCATCAATAACTTAATCATGTACTTTCTAGGTTCCAAAAATCAGGTTGTGACACTTAGCCACAACTGTCATGCACCCAACAGCCAAGTCATCCATGGCTTGACCCCATGGTCGACGACTTGCTCAGCTAGTGTGATAGGGAACTATTCCTAGGGGGACTGGACCATTTTGCCCCCATCTGTATGATATAAATATCAAAACATAATTGGCACATGGGTCTTTTTGCTAGAATTTAATTAAATTGGATTTACGACGATATATATCCAACTGATGTGGTAGTCCCTGATTGGTTAGATAATTATTAATCTTGTAAAAATCTCAAAAATAAATGGTAACTCCGATGATATTTAATATAGATATGAAAATGATCAGAAAAATATGTAAAATCCAATAAAACAAGTTTTGTTTCCTGAATCTATCTTGAATTTTTAAAGTGTACAGTAATGCATACTTTGATGGTATTTAATATATACAAACCCTAAATTCATGAAACTGATGACCATATATTACTTAGTTAATTTTAATAAATAAAGTCTGATCTACTTTGATGAAAATGTGTTATCATATCTACCATAAGATGTACGGTTCACATGATATCAGATTAGGATTTCCTAAGTTATAAATCCTATATATGTGACAATTAGGTTTTGGGAAGTGTAATTCTAGTAAAATCGTAATACATACCAATAAACCTAACATAGGAATCAAGTTAGACTTATGCGTTATTTTGTGAACATAAAAGTAATATTTGGGTGTTAAAACATTAATTACAAGTTGATTGATTTGGTTGGTTGATAAATTGCATTTATTTACTTGGAACTAAGTCATCCCTAAACAAGGTACGTGGTTATTTATGAATAACCTCTCTCATCTTCTTCCTATGTTTTCTGGAGTTTCACAATTGTATTGCAACTAAACTGCTTGGATTTTTACTTAATAACACATACTATAAGGCCCTATGTGCATCACCGTAACTAAAGATTAACTTTCTAAAACTGAATTGTGCAATCTCTAAAGGCGTAGTTGAAGGAGGTAATAATCCTTTAAAACTAAGGATGAATAATGGAGGAAGTGACTAACATTGTAGATGTACATGTGACCAAGTCCAATGATGGATAGTCACCATGAGTTCAATATTGGAACAAACTGTAGAATACAATGATGGAGTAAGGGATAAATGTACCCGTTGAGGCTAGCGAGTATGGGTTGGGAAGTTGAACAAAAATGCAAGTTTGGTCATTCAATGATAATTTTTGATATGGTTGGTTACATCATTACATCAATATGTGCATATTTTGATTGTACCACATCCTCAATGTACAGATATACTAAACACATTTTGGTTTATCAGAATTTTAGGTTAATACGCATAATATCTGAAGATATGGACATCCAGAAGATTGAATAAAAAAGAAAAGATGTCTAAAAATCTACTGAAGGATCAAACAACTAAATTTGTTTCCTATTTCTATACTTAGTTCCATTTGATCATATTTTGTAACTCCTTTGAGGATATTATCTTCATATTGTTATAAAAAACTTTTCTATTCAATTAATTTATGAATTATTTTGGGTTGTTTGATAAACATGGATCCCATAATTATGATAATGGCCATTGCCCTCTTAGTCCGCCTTTATTGGGGATAATAAGGGGAGGGGGTCCTTACATTTGGTATTAGAGTATGTGTTTACCATTTAATCTTTAATAATTAGTGGTTTTGTAGAATTTGTTAGAGCCAAAGGGAATTATTAGGGCTTTATACGAGGGAAATGGTGTCTAGAAAGGATCACGACCAGGGGTTTGGGAAAACTTTCCTCTGTATTTCTAGTTGGCTTATGATGACTCCCAGGCCTCAGTGAATCCTGCTTGCCCAAAGCTCAAGGTTTTTGCCCAAACTAAAATACCTATAGGAATTCCTCATCTCATGTTCATCTCTACATTCACCTCCTACTCCCCTCACAAAAAGCTTAAGGATACATAACCATCTCTTTTCTCTCTCTTTTGAGAATTAAGGTTGTGAGGGTTATGTAAAGAAGTGAAAACACCTCCTTACTAAAAATTTGAACAATAAAACCTCCAGTCCAAACACACTCAAAATGTATGATGGAGTGGGTGTAAAATTTTCAAATCTTTATATAATGGTAATCAAAAGACCAATGTATAGCAGCGGAAGAAAATATTTGACTATTCAATTATAAAACAAAGGGTTGCAAACTTAAACTTACATCACAAGGATCCATGTAGAGGAAATCTAAACCACCTCAAGATTGTCTCCAAGCTTCATCATCACAAACTAAGTCCAGGTCAACAAGCCATGCATCCAAGTCTTCCACCTAAGGTTGGAAGCATACCCCAGCAAAAGAGAAACAAAAAGAAACATCAGCAAAGGCTGGTATGTGCATTCTAAAGAAAAGCTTGAGCAATATATGACATTAAGGACATCAAGATAAAAGGCTTCCCATACAAGAGATTAGGATCACCCATTCGGGTATCAAGAGAAAAGATCATAAAAAAAGGGATACTTGCCATAAACAACAAATAATAGGAAGGTGCTATCAATATAAACATCCGCTACCATGGTGGGAAACAAAGCACATATCATCATCAACCTGCATGCATGTGAGATAAGCATAACACTAGAACAATATAAACACAATTGGCGGCCAAGCACACACTTGAACCTGATAGAGAAAGGAATACTGCCAATCTCCCATATATATAAAATTTTGAGCATGGATTACTGCCACACTCGATTTACAGAGAAATGGTATACTGCCACCCTCCAAATAAACAATAGGGGAATACTGCCCCAAAACTAATGTAATTACACTACTCTAGTGCTACTGGATCACATTGCATGTTTAATGTAGAGGCAAGTAGAAAAGTATAGTCAGAATAAACAATGTTGCCATCACACAATGGACAAAACCAACATATAAACAAATCCACTTCAAAGTGGGCATATATCAACAAGTAAAATCCACATCACAGTGGCATATAATATCAAAAGTCCAACTTGCACCAAGGCAACAAGATAAGATTCCAAGAGAATATATGTGATCACAAGATCAATAATAAAATAAGATACTTCACATGAAGCATGATTTCAAAAGAACAAGACAATGTGTAGGCAAATGTCCATAGGACCAAAAGAATGATAAAGATAGGTTATTACTCAATATAGAAATAATATGGGATGCAAGCATACATAAGAGACAAGAATTGCTCAATATAGAAATAATAGGAGATACAACATACATAAGAGAGATGAATAAGAAATTGCTCAATACAGAATTAATGTGGGATGCAATCATACCTCAACTTCAGAGTCAAACAGATCCAAAGTCACATCTAGGTCCAGGCCTAGGCCTCCAAAGAACCTATTAAGCATATATGTGAAATTAGGGTTAGGTTTATATTGATTTCATAAACCCTAAAAATCACCTTTTTATTAATATATGAATTAGGTTTTCAAAACGATTCCATATTTTAGGTTATACTTTTCTGAACTCAAAACATATTTTATTATATTTTTCTGACTTATAAATTATTAGTTATGAGTTATACAAGTTATTATCTTATTTAATTATATCCATTAGAAACACCTGTTATTAATCTTCAGATTGAGTTATCAAAACCTGTACCATTAGATAGGTATTATTTTTATGAATCCAACGAGTATTTATTTGAAATTTTTGGACACACAGACAATTAGTTATGCATTTTAGAAAGTCGACCAATCACAAAATCAGGAAATTCCAAATAAGTAAAAGATAAATTGCGAGAGAGGCCTGGACCCGCTGACATGGCCCAATAACACGTGGCCATGTCACTGAGTCAACAACTAGCTCGGCTCGTTCAAAGCAACACATGATTGGGCGAAAAGACGATTTTGCCCTCCACAGAAAACAAAAGAAAATAGAAAGGTAGGAGGGTAAAATAGGGAAACCAGGCAGGGGATTCCTTTCCCTCCTACTGCTCCTCGCCATGACTGTAAGAACAAGCTTCCGCAAGCTCAGAAGACGAGATCCTCAAACGAGAAACCAAGGATGAACCACAAGGAAAATCTATCCAGACGTTCGATGAACCACGGCGAACTTGAGGAGCCAGACAACGATGAAGGTCGTGGAGAAAAACAGAGATATGCGAACACAGGTTCATGCTATCCAAAAAGGGGAAAAGGTACATTGCAGAACAACTGAGAAATTGAGATGGGGTCTACCTTCGCGATGACTCGTGGAACAATTTCAGCCCATCTCCAGGAGGTTGCGATGTTCGAAGGTCTCTCCCCCAACACATGCTCTCCGGCGTGGCAGACGGAGAAGGGAAAGGAAGGTCGGGGTCAGATGTCCCCAAACCAAGGAGACCAACTACCTCCTAGGACCCCAACGGAGGTAAGGGAACATGTCCCAAGCAGTCTGATCGCTTGAGGTGGCTAGCAGATGGCACGAAGCAGGAAACAGAGTCGTGAACAGAGCGAGGAGGCGGCGCCAACCGTTTGGGTAACACGGGGTATAAATACCCATGTATCTGGGATCAAAAGTTGTGGAATCCAATTTGGAGTCTAAAGGCGAAGAAATCGTCGAAAAAGAGCAAGAATTGAGGGAGATATCATCAACCAAAAATCGCAAGGAACAACTTGTATTCCTACTCCCATCCGAGCTAGGAGACGAACTCAGAGTCGTTAGATCGCAGATCAACGGTCCAGAAGCAAGCCGAAAATGGGAAAAAGAAAAGCAGGCGTGACAGGGGAAAATCGATCAAATGAATAAAGTAACATTTGCATTAAATGTATCTTTTTCTCTCTCTTCAAATAAGGGTTCAAACATTATCCAAATTAAGCCAAATTTTGCACAGAGGCCAATAAAGGCATGTAGATTCCGAATATAAAATTAGATTTGCCTTTTAAGAACTTTTAATCTATCAAATAAATAGATTACTATTTTCTCTTTCCTCCTTTATTAATGGCTTTAGGATTATCCAAATTTTATGAAACTTGACACACAAGTCATATTTAATGTGTTGGATACGAATTTGCCATCAATTTTACATATTGGAGTTGTTTGAGTATTTAATTAATATTTTGAAGGTTCTTCATACTTTCTCTCTCCTGATTTCACCTTTTAAGCAAACTTTCTCCAAATTGGATGAAAATTCACCCAAAGGCTATATTTATTATGTAGATTACGAATCTAAGATTATTTTCCTCTTTTGGAGTCAATTATTATATTTATTTATTAATTACACCTTTTAGGCAATTTCTCTCTCTTAACTAACCATATTATTTCAAGGTTGTTCAAATTAAAAGAAAATTGACATGTAAGCTTATTTTAATGTGTAGATTACGAATTTGAAGTCTATTCTTTATTTTGAGGCTTTATTACATAGATTATGCCATTAGGCCCATTAGAGGCCCATTAACCAAATTATACATCCAATTAAGTTATTTATCATCTTATTATCACCAAATGAATTATATGACAAATTAGATTACATTATTCACGCATTATATTATTAGGATCACTCTAACCTCAAACTTGTTTGAAAAACCCAAAAGATCACAGTTCTAGGGTAGGGTTCTAGATCTGGTATGTTACATCACTCCACCCCTTAAAAAGGATTTCGTCCTCGAAATCTATTGATCCAAACATCAACTATTAACTATTCTCCACCCCTTAAAGAGTTCAACCTAACAAGTCACACTAAACAACTTTTTAGAACTACCCACATCTCTTAGTTGTGAAAGTTTTAGAGATTTATATTTCTCATGTATCCAACTAAAGTCAGATCCATCTAGGGCTGAGTTTTAGGTCCTTGTGTCTCTAACCTATCAACCCTACATGAACATCCAAAAGTCATATGGTAGGTCAACTACACCATGATATCATTCCTAGTCATAAAACTAGGGTTAAAATCTACTCAAACTATAGTTTCTCTTCATTGTGACTTAGTTCAGGAAAACATCGATAAAATCCAGAGAAAACTTTTGTACATATAATAGTATAATGAAAATAATTTTTGGAGATAAGAAACATTGCGAGGTGAAAACAAATAGTTGGCCAAAATTCAATGCGAAACCAACTCACAATATTTCCATATGATTACTTCCTCATAACCTATTCTTGTCCTCAAAACCAAACCTTATTGCATACAAAGATCATCATTTGATCAAATCTAGGGTCCACATCTCACTTAGAGCAAACTAGAAAAGTCAAGGGTTCTATAGGGAGACAAAATTGAAATAGTCAGATTCCGACTACCATGGGCTCTGATACCATGCTGTAAAGAAGTGAAAACACCTCCTTACTAAAAATTTGAACAATAAAACCTCCAGTCCAAACACACTCAAAATGTATGATGGAGTGGGTGTAAAATTTTCAAATCTTTATATAATGGTAATCAAAAGACCAATGTATAGCAGCGGAAGAAAATATTTGACTATTCAATTATAAAACAAAGGGTTGCAAACTTAAACTTACATCACAAGGATCCATGTAGAGGAAATCTAAACCACCTCAAGATTGTCTCCAAGCTTCATCATCACAAACTAAGTCCAGGTCAACAAGCCATGCATCCAAGTCTTCCACCTAGGGTTGGAAGCATACCCCAGCAAAAGAGAAACAAAAAGAAACATCAGCAAAGGCTGATATGTGCATTCTAAAGAAAAGCTTGAGCAATATATGACATTAAGGACATCAAGATAAAAGGCTTCCCATACAAGAGATTAGGATCACCCATTCGGGTATCAAGAGAAAAGATCATAACAAAAGGGATACTTGCCATAAACAACAAATAATAGGAAGGTGCTATCAATATAAACATCCGCTACCATGGTGGGAAACAAAGCACATATCATCATCAACCTGCATGCATGTGAGATAAGCATAACACTAGAACAATATAAACACAATTGGCGGCCAAGCACACACTTGAACCTGATAGAGAAAGGAATACTGCTAATCTCCCAAATATATAAAATTTTGAGCATGGATTACTGCCACACTCGATTTACAGAGGAATGGTATACTGACACCCTCCAAATAAACAATAGGGGAATACTGCCCCAAAACCAATGTAATTACACTACTCTAGTGCTACTGGATCACATTGCATGTTTAATGTAGAGGCAAGTAGAAAAGTATAGTCAGAATAAACAATGTTGCCATCACACAATGGACAACACCAACATATAAACAAATCCACTTCAAAGTGGGCATATATCAACAAGTAAAATCCACATCACAGTGGCATATAATATCAAAAGTCCAACTTGCACCAAGGCAACAAGATAAGATTCCAAGAGAATATACGTGATCACAAGATCAATAATAAAATAAGATACTTCACATGAAGCATGATTTCAAAAGAACAAGACAATGTGTAGGCAAATGTCCATAGGACCAAAAGAATGATAAAGATAGGTTATTGCTCAATATAGAAATAATATGGGATGCAAGCATACATAATGAGACAAGAATTGCTCAATATAGAAATAATAGGAGATACAACATACATAAGAGAGATGAATAAGAAATTGCTCAATACAGAATTAATGTGGGATGCAATCATACCTCAACTTCAGAGTCAAACAGATCCAAAGTCACATCTAGGTCCAGGCCTAGGCCTCCAAAGAACCTATTAAGCATATATGTGAAATTAGGGTTAGGTTTATATTGATTTCATAAACCCTAAAAAATCACATTTTTATTAATATATGAATTAGGTTTTCAAAACGATTCCATATTTTAGGTTATACTTTTCTGAACTCAAAACATATTTTATTATATTTTTCTGACTTATAAATTATTAGTTATGAGTTATACAAGTTATTATCTTATTTAATTATATCCATTAGAAACACCTATTATTAATCTTTGGATTGAGTTATCAAAACCTGTACCATTAGATAGGTATTATTTTTATGAATCCAACGAGTATTTATTTGAAATTTTTGGACACACAGACAATTAGTTATACATTTTAGAAAGTCGACCAATCACAAAATCAGGAAATTCCAAATAAGTAAAAGATAAATTGCGAGAGAGGCCTGGACCCGCTGACATGGCCCAATAACACGCGACCATGTCACTGAGTCAACAACTAGCTTGGCTCGTTCAAAGCAACACATGATTGGGCGAAAAGACGATTTTGCCCTCCACAGAAAACAAAAGAAAACAGAAAGGTAGGAGGGTAAAATAGGGAAACCAGGCAGGGGATTCCTTTCCCTCCTGCTGCTCCTCGCCATGACTGTAAGAACAAGCTTCCGCAAGCTCAGAAGACGAGATCCTCAAACGAGAAACCAAGGATGAACCACAAAGAAAATCTATCCAGACGTTCGATGAACCACGTCGAACTCGAGGAGCCAGACAACAATGAAGGTCGTGGAGAAAAATAGAGATATGCGAACACAGGTTCATGCTATCCAAAAAGGGGAAAAGGTACATTGCAGAACAATTGAGAAATTGAGATGGGGTCTTTCGCGATGACTCGTGGAACAATTTCAGCCCATCTCGAGGAGGTTGCGATGGTCGAAGGTCTCGCCCCCAACACAGGCTCTCCGACGTGACAGACGGAGAAGGGAAAGGAAGGTAGGGGTCGGATGTCCCCAAACCAAGGAGGCCGACTACCTCCTAGGACCCCAACGGAGGTAAGGGAACATGTCCCAAGCAGTCCGATCGCTTGAGGTGGCTAGCAGATGGCACGAAGCAGGAAACAGAGTCGTGAACAGAGCGAGGAGGCGGCACCAACAGTTTGGGTAACATGGGGTATAAATACCCATGTATCTGGGATCAAAAGTTGCGGAATCCAATTTGGAGTCTAAAGGCAAAGAAATTGTCGAAAAAGAGCAAGAATTGAGGGAGATATCATCAACCAAAAATTGCAAGGAACAACCTGTATTCCTACTCCCATCCGAGCTAGGAGACGAACTCGGAGTCATTAGATTGCAGATCAACGGTCCAGAAGCAAGCCGAAATTGGGAAAAAGGAAAGCAGGCGTGACAGGGGAAAATCGATCAAATGAATAAAGTAACATTTGCATTAAATGTATCTTTTTCTCTCTCTTCAAATAAGGGTTCAAACATTATCCAAATTAAGCCAAATTTTGCACAGAGGCCAATAAAGGCATGTAGATTCAGAATATAAAATTAGATTTGCCTTTTAAGAACTTTTAATGTGTCAAATAAATAGATTACTATTTTCTCTTACCTCCTTTATTAATGGCTTTAGGATTATCCAAATTTTATGAAACTTGACACACAAGTCATATTTAATGTGTTGGATACGAATTTGCCATCAATTTTACATATTGGAGTTGTTTGAGTATTTAATTAATATTTTGAAGGTTCTTCATACTTTCTCTCTCCTGATTTCACCTTTTAAGAAAACTTTCTCCAAAATTGGATGAAAATTCACCCAAAGGCTATATTTATTATGTAGATTACGAATCTAAGATTATTTTCCTCTTTTGGAGTCAATTATTATATTTATTTATTAATTACACCTTTTAGGCAATTTCTCTCTCTTAACTAACCATATTATTTCAAGGTAGTTCAAATTAAATGAAAATTGACATGTAAGCTTATTTTAATGTGTAGATTACGAATTTGAAGTCTATTCTTTATTTTGAGGCTTTATTACATAGATTATGCCATTAGGCCCATTAGAGGCCCATTAACCAAATTATACATCCAATTAAGTTATCTATCATCTTATTATCACCAAATGAATTATATGACAAATTAGATTACATTATTCATGCATTATATTATTAGGATCACTCTAACCTCAAACTTGTTTGAAAAACCCAAAAGATCACAGTTCTAGGGTAGGGTTCTAGATCTGGTATGTTACAGGTTAGGATTGAGGCACCTCTATCAAATAATAATCAATGCGTGTAACCATGACACCACAAATATAATTTATGATGCTTTTTTTCTTTAAATAGAACACTAATTTGAAATAATTGTGTGCCACATCATGGATCACATCAAGACCACTGTAGTTGTTGACAATACCCCTCTTGACAACCAGGATAAGAAAGCTTCCCATGGAAAGAAGGTTTCCCCTAGGAAGAGGAGGAGAGCCATGGAAGGAGAATCTTGTAGGAAGTGGAAGAGGCTAGAGGAGGCCTCCACCAAGGTTGGTTCCATCCCTGAGGACATTCTTAACCCCTTTGGAACCCCAAATCCCAAATATGGTCCTAAACGTGAGGATGAACCAATGTATGAAGATGAACTAAAGCTCGAGGATGTCCCAACTGGGTTGATTGCCCCAACCCTAAACCCTTAGGGAAATTACTTGCCAAGACCCCTAAGATGTTTTGGCTAGAGCAACAAAAGGTTCTCACTAATTCCATTAGTGTCCTACCCTTTACAGACAACACCAAAGACAAGAATGATGCACCACATCCTATCTATCATTGTCAAGCAGAACATATAAATGTTTTAGGGAGAAGACAAGACTAAATTCGTTGAAAATGTAGATGTATGGATCATGGATGTGGAGAATGGCTTCACCACCATGGAAGTGCAACCCAATCAGAGGGTCCTCTTCTCCGCCCACCTTCTTGAAGGAGCTATATAGTTATAGTAAGTTGCCTCACCAACTGAGACCTCATTGTTGATCTAATGGATTGGGAGGAATTTTGCACTATCTTCACCTCAAGGTTTGTCCCTAGCTCTGCCAAGAAGGAGAAGGAGAAGGAGTTTCGACTCTTGGAGTTTTGACTCTTGGAGTGCTTCACCTACATGCTGTCTGAGGAGTGACAAGTAGAGCATTTCATTGAGTGACTACACCCCCATGTGATGGTGAGTAAACCACCAAATTTCATCAAGGTTGTTGAATTTTCCTTTTGCCCTCTAGGAACCCACCCCTGGGGTATCTAGGGTTCACTAAAGGCATTGCTACCCCAAAAAATGATGGTAGGAGGGTGCATGGCCACAACTGTGGCAATGACAAAAATACAAGAAAAGAAAATACTCGTAATAAAGTTCACAACCACGAGGGTCACTCTAGAGGAAGTATGATGAAAAATGCCACTTTAAGAAGCCACTATGATGTCACTACAAATAAGAGGGACACTTTTAGTACAACTGTCCCCTTTGTACTTTGTAGATGCTTGGCCCAGTGGTAGACCAATCGGCAGCTGCAGCCCATTTAGTGGTAATCCCATATACTGGTGATCTCCATCAGGCCTGAGTGTTCACCATTGATATCTGTGAAGCTCAGGAAAATGCTAATTGACTCATAGAAGGTAACCACCCTGGGATTTTTTTCTATCCTTTACAAGAGATACATGTTTGATTTTCAGTATCATCAATGAAATGTCAGGATGCTTGATATTATGGGCCATACAGTCAAAGCTTTATTCAATTCTGGTTTTGCTAATACTTTTATTTCCCAAAATTTTATGACTGTACTCTGTTTGGAATTCAAGGACTTAGGATATGTCGTCTAGGTCACCACCCCCAATGGTTGTATTTTCTCATCCCTCGTAAAACCACTGGTCATCCCTATTAAATATATGAACCATGAACTCCCTACCAATTTGTTCCTCCTTGATATGAATGAATTTGATGTCATTATAGGAATGGATTGGATCCATAATTTTAATAAAAAAATAATATGTAGGGAAAAGAAAATAAGAATATAAAGTCCAAATTATCCATCTTTTACCATTATAGGTAGGAAAGATGCCACCACCACTATGTATGTGTCAACCATGAAGGCAGAATAGATGATATCCAAAGGTTATCTAGCATTCCTAGCCATGGTAACTGAACTAGAATCTAAGATACAACTATTAGAAGAAATAGAGGTAGTCAATGAGTATGCGGACATGTTCCTGAAAGATTTTCCAGGCATACCTTTGTAAAGAGAAGTTGAATTCTCCATAGAGCTAGCTCCTAGTACAAACTTTATTTCTTGGGCCCCTTACCAAATGGCTCGCACCAAGTTGCTTGAGCTAAAGAAGCAACTTTAGGAACTCCTAGAGAAGGGTTTTATACAACCTTGCACATCTCCTTGGAGAGATCCAATTCTTTTTGTGAAAAATAAGGATAGACGCTTCACATGTGCATTGATTTTATAATGATAAATCAAGCCATGATTAATAATAAGTATCCCCTACCCAGGATAGATGACCAACTCAAAACTACCTGGATCTTCTCAAATATCGATTTGTGATCCGGGTAGCACTAGTTACAAGTAGGAAAGGAATACATCTCAAAAACCTCTTTTCGAACCCGTTCTGACCACTATGAGTTTATGGTCATGCCTTTTAGGTTGTTCAATGTGGCAAGAGTGTTTATGAACCTCATGAATAGCATGTTCTAGCCCTTCCTTGGCACCTTCATCATAATATTCATAGACGATATCCTAGTCCTCTCTGACAACTTAGAGCAACATCATGCCCACCTATCTGAGAGAGAAAAAGTTCTATGTGAAAGTCTTAAAATGTGAGTTTTTGATAGGCCAAGTGATGTTCCTTGTACATATCATATTCAGAGGAACTATTTCAGTGAACCCTGCCAAAGTGGCGGTTGGTCGCGAATGGAGAACAACGAAGTCCCTATCCAAAGTTTGTCGTTTCCTTGGACTAGCCAAATATTACCGACGGTTCATCAAGAGTTTCTCAAAAATTTCTCTACTCCTCACCAAGCCCACCAAAAGGATAAGAAGTTCATATATTCCAACTTGTGTGAAGCCCAATTCTAGGATTTGAAGGAAAAACTTACCTCTGCCCCCATGTTGAATATCCTCGGGCAATGCCAGATTGGTCATCTTCACTGACACATCGAAGAAGTGTTTGGGATGTGTCTTGGATCAAGACCAACATGTTGTGGCCTTCGCTTCGAGACAACTCAAAATAAATGAATTGAACTATCCAACTCACGACTTGGAGCTTGAGGAAATCATTTATGCCCTAAAGATATATTGACGCTATATATATGGAGCCACCTTCGATATCTTCATTGACCATAAGAGCTCGAAGCACCTATTGACACAAAAGGTCCTAAACCTACAACATCAACATTGGGTGGAGTATCTAAAAGACTAAAACTTCACCATAGCCTACCATCCTAGTAAGGCTAACATGGTGGATGATGCCCTTAGTCATTACTGACTTGGTTGTGCAGTTAGTTTCGTCGCCCAATGGAGGAGACTTGAAGAATTTTCTAGATAGATTCCACAACCATTGGTGAATGAGATCCATGTTTCCAACATCTAGATCATCCATGAACTATTAACCGAGCTGGCAGCAACCCAGTCAGTGGACTCGAACCTAAAGAAGTGAAGGCCCTGATGGAGAAGCCTCAAACCCATCTCTCAATGGATGTGAATGGAGGAACTTCGTACAAGCATTATCTTTGGGTTCCCAAGGATTTACCACTGAAGGCTCGCATCCTGCAAGAGGCCCATGGATCGAAGTACACTATGAGGTGCAGTACTACTTAAATGTTCAAGGATCTATAGATGTTCTTTTGGTGGCCAAGAATTAAGTGAGACATCACCTCATTTGTTGTTAGTTGTCTCACGTTCCAGATGTGATGGCCGAACACCAATCACCTGGTGGATTTTTATATTCCATCAAGATCCCCGAGTGGAAGTGCGACCAGATCACCACACATTTTGTGGTGGGTCTCCAAAAGACCAAAAAAGGGCACACCGCTATGTGGGTCATGGTGGATTGCCCAACAATTTAAGCACATTTTCTTGCCCTAAAGATTACGACTAAGGTGTCAGACTTAGCCGAGCTATATATTTAGGAGATAGCCCGCCTACATGACATACCAAGCTTAATCATATATGACTTTGAACCTAAATTCACCTTCAAGTTGTGGAAGTAAATTCAAGAAGAACTTGGCATGAGGCTATAATTTAGCTCAACCTATCATGCTCAGACCGATGGTCAGTCAGAATGCACGATCTAAACTATGAAAGACTATTAAGGGCATGTGTTCTACATTAGGGTGGATCATGGGAATAATATATACCCTTAGCTGAATTCACATATAACAATAGTTACCAAGCCAACATTGGGATGCCTTTGTATGAAGCTCTCTACAAGAGGTCGTGTTGGTTACCAATTTACTGGGATGATGTTAGTGAGAGGACCATGCTTAGGTATGAGGAACTATAGTTATATGTTGATAAAGTTGCTTTAATCAATCAGAGACTGAAGAAATCCCAGGATAAAAAAGTCTTATGTGGATGCAAAGCGGATAGATCTGTACTTTTCTGTAGGAGACCATGTCTTTCTAAAGATCTGACCCCTTTGAGCTATAGCTAAGAATAGAGAAAAGTTGAGTCCTTGATATGTGAATCTGTTCGAGATTATTGAACGGATTGGCAAGAATGCTTATCGTGTTGTCCTACCACCACTGTATAGCATGAGCTATATGTAATAACTTGGTCATAAGATTCGAAACAAATCCACTTTTTTCTAGAAGTAAGAGAATCTCTAATGTACTCAACTTAAGAGTTAATCCTGACACTAAAAATCAAAGAAAACCAATATGAATGTCATCTTCTCAAGTATGTGCACATTTAATAATTTTGAGAAAACATGGTACTAAAATATACAATAATCATAATAATTTGATTGGGGTTGTTGCTCCTAACAAAGTTAAGTTCACTGTATCTAGTGGTGGTGATCCTATCATTCCATCTAATACTCATAAGACTTGAAAGCATTTGAATACCTCACCTTAGACATACCATCATATCCAATTGATCCTATAGAAAACCTATTTATATATTTTGGTTATTCCTTCTCTTGTGATGAAAAATAAGAGGCTCTAATAAACCTTAGTGACCCCATGTACATAATTCCAACACCTCAAAAAAATACCATGGAAGTAATGCTAATAGTAAAAATATACAATGATACTACCATCATAATGTAGGTAACCCTAATAAGTGTGATAATGTTAAGAGACCCTTAGGATTTGGTTTAACTTTCTTAACTCAACATTTAGTGCAAGTGTTATATCCTCAAATTTTAGTAAATTTGAAATGGGTTTAATAAACAAATTCTTGAATTATAATTGATAGGATAATAAAGTTGTCCACTTTGTGGCATGGGTGCAACTCATTGCCCAAGTGAGGCCCATGAGACTATTTGCTTTGCAAATAAGTCCTTGTAGCACAAGTTAAAGAAATAAAAGGAATTTTGTGTGTTTTGTGATTTTCAATAATCCATTAGTAATTGTTGGATAAAGAAAGAGAGGAAAATCCAATAATAAATGAATAACTAGAAGCAATGGATAATTGGTATTTTAGATATGGAATTGTGTGGAAATTTCTACAAAAGAGTTGTTGAAAGCAACTAATGGTTTTGGATTCAGTTCCATATTGTATTTAATGAGAAAATACATTAATATGAGATAGTTTGCCAAGTTTGGATGGAAAAAGAAATCAATTGATGATTTAAATAAATCAAATAAAGGGAAGACTTAGAGGCAAAGAAAAGTTATGTTAACTTTCATATTTTGGCCCAATCTTACCAACATCGATATTTAAGTATTAACAATTTTCCTTTAAAATTTGAAATTAATTGGATAAAAGGAGAGAGAGATACACAATAGTCTAATTTTCTAAATTAAAAGCATTAATTGGTTAAATGTCACAACTTTACTAGAAAAGGAAATAAAACCCACCCCTTTTGATAATTCACACGGCATGACATCTATTGGATCGAGATCTGATGACACCCAGATTGTCATATACCTCTAAACACAATAGGAAAACCAGGAATAACATTGATGGCTTCTCCATTTAATTTCCTCTCATCCTAGTGCATGTGCACATCTAGAAATCTCTTGCAAGGAGTTTTAGACCAACCTATCCTAGGATTTACCCCCTTTGGAAGGCTGTTGAAGATTTTCCCAAATCATTGACCAACCGTTGGCCAATTCTCCATAGCCAAGTCTATATAAGGGACATCGACCCCCCTGCAAAGTCACCAAACCCTCTACAAAGCTCTACCCGACTTCACAATTGCTCCCATGCCATTTGTGATGCCCTGACGTTCCACAAAGCGAGATCACTAAAAAAAGTGCGGAATCCAAACTAATCAACCAGATAACATGGTAAATCAAACCCGATTTCGCATAAGCACAAGCACAAAAACTTATTACATCTGAGTCAACATGAAGTCACTTGTGTTACATATACAGACACAAGATGATACACCTCATTGTTCACTAGGCCAGCTAGCCCCAACCTATTACATATGATAACCTATTTATATATATACAAGCCATATCTATACAACAATGACATACACCCAAAAACATCGTCTCAATATACAACATCTACAAAACACCGCAAGGACATGAGAGTATAGGAACGACACATAGTAACCTACTACAAAACAATAGCATCATATCTAATCTTTGAAGAACTACTGCTCCTCTTGTTGCTTAGCCTCAACCACACGATCTCTACCTCATCGTGCATAACCACCTAAAAGATGTGGAAACCCACAGGGTGAGACCAAACATCCCAACGAGAGATATAACTCTCTGCCAAGGTCTACTAAAAGCACATGTAGATAATACTAAGTAGATTCAAATCAATGATATAAGCAAGGCAAATAAAACTATTTAAGCAGTTTAGGTATCTACAACTGTGTAGTAGAACATCTTATACTTTTAGAAGGAATATTAAGAATATGTATAACAATTTATTTCTCTTACCGTATTATAATTCAAGAAATTAGTGCAAAAGATAAGTCAAGGGGTCATCCAGTGTGAATCATCTTTGACCCTAAGCAAATACACTACATGGTTGTATTACATCTTTTATCATGCCATGAGGATTTGAGTCGTACCACCCAAATCCAACTAACCACTGCTAAGTTGGTATCAGTGCCATACAAGATCAATGGAAGAGCCAGACTCCCTAGTCTTCTCCTGCACTACCTGGCTAGTTCGAGTCTGCACCGTAGTGACATATAGTCAATACTGCAAAAACAACAACTTATACTCACAACTATAATCCTATAGAGTAAAAAACTCCTAGTCAAGGCTATGGTCCTGTAAAACACCTAGCCTGCCTTGGTACAGGTCACGACGCTAGAAAATAGGGTATATAACCCAATCACTGAAGTACAACCGCAATTGTCCTTTATCATATCACATACTCATCACTGAGACCAGACTGCAGTCATTCTCAAACACTTGAATCAAGATGTCAAGGACACATGGTCATTCACACCTCGCATACTCAACAATATGCGCTCTGAGTTTCCCTTGGGAATAGTCATTTCACCATAAAACAAAGTACTGATGCTAAAAATGGATCTATGGCACATTGGCAGCTACATGATTAGGGTTTTGCTTGATTAGTTAATCCGGTTGAGTATCTTTTAGCATCAATCAGGTTACATTGTATAAACCCTAAATAAATTCTACAAAACTAAGGGTATGATACAACTCCAGAAGATATAAAATGTATGAGACATGATCTTGTCACATCACCACTTAATACCACTGCCATGCAAGGCCAACAACATCATCATATATACTAGGGGATAGTAATCCCTCATTTCATCACCAGAGAATATCACTTTTCACTAGGCATTAAGCCTTTGTCAGGTGATAAGACCCATCACATCATTATGATATCAACATGCCCCTTCAAGGCTCATAATCACCATCTGTGTCACATCACACATACACCATAACACTCTATAGTTATGACATATCCATGCATGGTTAGCATTGTAGAAGTAGGAGAGAAAAATATCATCTCAATTTATCAAATCATGCAAACTCAACAAGTATATCTTGCACTTGAGATTAAGGTTGGGGTATCTCTTATAGTCGATTAGGGTTTTCAATTCAACAATCACCACAAGACCCTAGATACTTCAATTCCCACTTTCTTGGAGCAATTAGGGTTTAACATTGCTTTCTTGAACATATAATCATCATCATGTAAACATAAATATGTAACGACCACCAATCATATATATGCATGTAGAGACCATCTCATTCACACACCCATGTGTAACGACCATCATGATAACACCCTATAGTGAGCAACATGCTTACCTAGGTGTAGCGACCATCACCATAGGTCAGGATAGCAAGTGTTAGCACACCAGGATGACTTACTTTGACCAAAATGAACACCAACATGGGTAGTGACCCACTACACTAAACCTGTTGCAACTGAAGCAAAGATGTGTAGCGACCATCTAATCAAACCAAGGTGTCGACCAAAACAAGGCCAATATTGAGTCCCTTCGACTGAAACAAAACCAACTCAAGGGTAAGGGATGTTGACTGCAACAACCTCTTAAGTAGAAACCAAACACACAAGTCACATATGAGTGTCGACCAAAAACACCAAGGAAAACATACCTTGACCGAAACAGGTGTTGGACACCAAGAAGTCCAAACATCATCATGTTCAAGACTCATAGATGTATGAACATCAAACCCTAGAAGCAAACTCCATCATGAATAAATAACAAACAAAGTGGGAGAGAGAAGACAAGCTTCCACCTCATGAAAACTGATCAAAACCTCAAGTAAAACATAATGGATGAACCATGTATAATGATAAAACCAAGGATAATGATGCATGTAACAACTTTATCTCAACATCACTTACGAATCATGCACATGAATTTAGAGTTTTGGAAGGAGAACAATCTAAATATAAGAGAGTACTACAAAATTTTAAACCCTAGATCATGGAAACATCATCCAACATCATTAATTCACATTTTAGAGATGAATCCAGTAGCATGCAAGCATATTATGGTGCAAATAATAGAAGAGGGAAAAGAGTTATATAACTTGCCTTATGTAGAGACCAAGCTCCAATGATCACGATCTCCAAGAAAGAGAAGGAAGCTCCAACCAAGAGCAATTCCATAGCCAAAAGATCACCTCAAAAGAGAAGAGCACCATGGTCAAAGGAAATCTCAAGAAAAGAGGGTGAAAACCCTAGGCCAAACAAGAAGAAGAAAGAAGAGAACTTCTTCTCACTTGGGTACCACCATGGTCAAACTAGAGTCTCTAACCCTTGTGAAGAGAAAATCTTCATGATAGCCACCATGGTTGCACCATAGTCTCACGACCAATAAGGAAGAGGTAGGGTGCAAAAAAAATGAGATTAAGGGTTCAAAACCACTTACCAAGAAAGAAGATCACCAAAGATCACCACAAAGGAGATGATCAAGACCTAGATCACCACATGCAAGGTTGGTCGACCACCAAATCTCCAAGATCGGTCCTCTTTTGCTCCAAAAAGCTCCAAGGACGAATACAAGGGAGAAGAGAAAGAGTAAGGCCGAAAAGGATACTTGCATGTGAAGGAGAGGGGTTATGTACTCAAGGTAGGAGGGAAGCAAGGGGGTTATGAGGTGTCAACACAAGAGTATTGGTATAGTATGCCCAGAGAGCCAATCATATGATTATTGCAATGAGGCATATGATACTTGATTTGATAATGATAAAGGTAATTCTGTCTATTATGCTTATTTCACTCATGAGATGATGACACATACATGATAGATGTCTAAAGAATGATGTGACTCGATGACATATGTCTTCAGGTTAAGGACCTGAACAATGAGACATATGTATGATAAGAGTACACACATTCTTGTTCTGTCCCTAGTCAGATTTTACTATGGAAGCAAAATAGACAGCAGTAATACATAAGACTAGATTATGTGTTGACTGATGACAGAGTCTCATTAGTCATGATATATGATATCAAGTCAAGCACATAGATATATGTTAGAGAACAATATATCGGACAAACCCACGTTGAGAGTGATACATGGATACCATGGAATGGTAGTTACAATCATCTCTCATAGTGATGGTGGTGATTGTGGTTCTTAGACCTAAAATCACTACACTCATCACATGTGATTGGGTACACTTTGACATCATCAAATGCAATCCTGAAACATGGGTTGTTTAGTGATGATTGGGTGATGTTGACAGATGGGGACTTGACTGTGAGTGATAGATATGGGATTTGTCCCTCCTATAAGGAGTATGATATCCAGGCCCCCTTGATAAGTGAGACTGAGAATTGTATGGCCATACTCATGTGATTCAATATTTGATATGTGAATTCATATGCATCTCAAACAGTCTGATCTAGGTCAAGAACATGGATTGAATGTTGAAGAGGATGACGTTCCATGCCTCGAGTTCAATTCGGAGGTCAGTGACAAAGGAACTATATGATCACAGTAACACTAATCACATATTGTAGGTTGAAGTTGTTCTCCAACTTTCTGATTTACTTGGGTAGCAATGATGAGTTACTAGATTCCTCTCATTGCTTGTGATGTCATATGTTGTTATAAACATTCTCTGCCAACATAAATTGTAACCTACATGGTCACACACATAGGATACCCCTGGAAGAGGAGATTGTCCATGAATGATGTTTAGGTTGAGACTAAAGGTGTTTAGGTACTCAATTAAACATACAATTGACTGAATGGACTTAGAACTATCAAGTTCAAGTGTTGAACTAGCTAGTTAGAGTGCCATGTCAATTGGAGACTGCATTGGCAATGTCAGGACTGCCAACCGATCGGTTCACCCTTGTGAGCCGATCGATTGGTGTGAGCCAACTGACCGGTTCACTTGGTGAACCGGGTGGCTCAAAGTCCTACCAACTGAGGAAATAAGTATTTTCCAAGTTGGAGAAAAACTTTCACATTTCACTTGTTCAATTCGATTGGAATAAGGATTAAGCTTTGCATTAATTAGAAACAATTGAGGAAAGTCAATTACAGGAAAGTTTGGGAAGTGAAAGGACCAGTTCACTGAGTGAACTAATCAGATCACACTCCCAAACAACCGGTTCACTAGTGAACGGATCGGATCACCTTGCCAAATGACCATTTTAATTATAAAACAATCGGTTCGTCAGCCGCAGTACAAACTATTTATGGAATTTCTGGATCCTTCTACCCCCGAACAGACTGGGAACCTTGACCCTACCCTCTACTATAAATAAAGGGGTATTGGGGGCTTCTTAGAACACACAAATCAAAACATCAGTTGCTCTGCAAAGTTGTTGTCCTCTCTGGTTTTGGTAACCGAGAGAACGTGAGCAAGTGCTACCTGACTAGGGAGGCACAACGAGGGAAAGTCAAATGCAAAAAAAAACAGTCTAAGTTTGGGAGAGCAGGTTGGTGATAGTACATCAACAAGAGGGTTGTCTCCTTCCTTCCAATTCTTCTAGAACAATAGGAGTTCTAGGTGGTCCGTGTGGACTATCTGCAGAGGCGGGAGATATCTACCACTCATGAGGACACGTTAGCCGCAGTCTGTGGTGGAGGCCAAAGTCCATGGTGAAGACCAGGAGTTGCACATACACCATCCAAGACATGGTGTTGAAGACCGCACATGACTATGAGGTATTTTCATTGGGCAAGTCCCAGGACCAGGTATATCTCGTTAAAACCATCCTTCCCATTACATAGTTGTTGATGTGATCTCCTATTATGGGTTAATGACCAGTAATTTTTTTTCCACTACCTACTCTAAGGCCATAAAATCCAACAGTGGTATCAAAGCCACATTAATGTACTGTGTTTTGGGATAAATCGATATTATCAGATTTTGATTTTATCATCATTTATTTATTGCATACGACGTGAATTTTAAAACTGACTTATGTGTATATCTGACTAAATACAACATGTGACCACAAACTAATATACATATATGATATGGTATATATGTAATTGATACGCGTCACCCTAAAATAGTTTTGATGGTGGATGTGTTGCATGGTTATGGCCTATGAACCCTATGTGTGCTTGGTTGTTTGCATCTCAGTTTGCATATTGAACCTCTACCTTCTATTCCACATGAAACTCGAGATCCCTTCTATTCTACCTTTGCTTCCCCCAAATGTAACTTGGGGTTTCCCAAAGAGAGATGTAAAAGTAGGATAGTTTTATTTCCTGTTATGTCGAAGAACGATGGGTGCCCAGATGAGCATTCAGAGGACCGAGACCACTGGCTAATGGTGCAAGATGAGCAGCTGGTGGCCTGACAAGGAGCACGATGACCCGACGAACCGACCTTCTGGAGGAGCCAAGCGATCAGTTGGTGACAACCAACCGACCAACCAGGAGGTGAGCTGATTAGTCATAGGATGAGATGATCAAACCGGAATGGCCCAAACACATATCTTCATCAACTACAGGTTGTTGCATATGATGTAGACCTAGATGACTATAATTCCTTGTGGCTCAAGGAATTACAATAGGATGGCCATAATCATCGCTTTATCACTTCACATGTTTTCTTATGGGATTTAGCATGTATATGATACATACTATATATGTGTGGTGATTGGATACGTATATGTATATAAATATCAAACCCCTCAAATATAAATATTAAGTATAAGATGCCTTCCAAAAGCAACACACATGAAAAGCTTGATCGACGAAGTGTGGGCACACCTTCGCGTGGTGCACTGTCTATCTCGTGGAAGTGTGATAGTGGGTATGTGGGTCTACCTTCGCAGGGTGCATACTCATTGTGTTGGTTTTTGGGAACAGACTTAACAAGGTGATCTTAATAGGATTAAGCACCTTGAGGCATGCAGATGTTCATGACAAAGAGTTGTGCATAACATCTATCAAGAGTTGCATATGATGCAATTGGTAAAAGTACAGACTTAACAAGGTGATCTTAATAGGATTAAGCACCTTGAGGCATGCAGATGTTCATGACAAAGAGTTGTGCATAACATCTATCAAGAGTTGCATATGATGAAATTGGTAAAAGTTGCCTACCTGAAAGAATCTAATTGTGGGTGACAGCCCTCGCTGGTCCATAACTTAGAGGAAGTTAGGATCTTGCTCACTAGAAGGTTGTACACTGTAATCTTCAGAATTGATACATGAGGGTTATCAATTTGAACAAAATAGTGGGAGTGATAATTAATTAAAGACCTAATTAATATCATCAACTTTATCAAATCAAACAAATAAAAAATATTTTGAAAAGTTGCAAAATTCTTTTGTAGAATCCAAATGACAAACACAAATACATTATCATTGCGATCAGTTCATAAATGGGATAAACTTCAAATCTGGTTTGGGACTTTTGAGAAGTGTTCTCAATGGTGAGTGTAAACTCTAAAGTCCTTGAAAGACCAGATCCAGTTGAACCACTCCAAATGCACCTAAGGCTAAAATTGGATGCTTACTTGAAGTATGTCAATGACGCCTAAGACATCAAGAACCTTATGCTGAGCTATATGAACTATGGGTTGCATAAATAGCTTGAAGCATGGACATTCTTGAGATGGTTATACATCTTAAGAATCATGTAAAGCATGAAAGGTATAATGTCTTCAAAGTGATGTTTGAATTTAATCAGATAGATGGAGATCAAGTAAAATTTCATATGCTCTGATTGTGCATATAGATTAACTATGATTTGTTATAGGTCAAGAGTTGACCAAACATATGACTCTGCAAATCGTTATGTGAATCATATAAACAGTTTATCAAATGTTGAGAAACTTGGCCAAAAAACTGTCTAAAGTGCTTGGCATGTTGATGCCAAAGCATGAATGAAGAAAGGACAAAACCTGTGATAATGATCAACAGAGTGAAGTCCATAGACTAAAACAAGGTAAAGAAGTGTTATGAAGCCAAGCTTAGGTCCAAGTATTCATAACTCAAGATATGGAGAGGGGTAAGTAAGAAAGGGAAATAACCTCTTTATAGAGGATCTCAGGAAGATGATAGAGATAGAGATATCTACTTTAGGACTTGAGAGGAAATAAGCTAGAAACTGTGCGGAGCAAGAGTTGCTACCATTAAAGTTACATTATGACATTCATGGGCATGTAATAGAATTAGTGAATTGCTATTATATACCTGCCATCAACGAAAAACATCATACATCTTGTATGGGTAAGAGTGTTATGGACTGATGTTTCATTTTAAAGATATGATCTTTGATGGCAATTCCTATGTCTCACTAACTATACTTGATAGTTAACGAGACAAATGTGTGTGACACATGTAATGAATGACATGATAACTCAAACTTGAATGACCATAGCATAGTCATCTGTAGTGCATAAATGAGAATTGCATTTCTGGAATCCATATGATGGATATTTATACTCTTTTGGTTGTTGAACCAATAGAGACATGCTAATCTCATTTGTTGTGCAATATGACAAAGGTTCTTCACTACATGTAGTGGGAGGACTATTATTCTATTAAGGATTATACATATTGATGTATATAGACCTTTTAGAATAAATGCTAAAGGTAATCACTAGTACTTCAATGTATTTATTGATGACCTCAGTAGATATGATAGTTTGTATTTAGTGAAATACAAACATAAATCTCTTGAAGTGTTCAAGAAGATCAGAATGAAGTACATAATTATCTTGGTATAAGTATTAAATTCAATATGATCAATTTGGAGATACTTTGAACCAAGAGTTTGAGAACCTTCTGGAAGATCACGATAATGTATCATGATGGATTCCATCTAAAACACAATGATAGTGTATCATGAGAAGTGTATTAGAAAGAAGGTGTGACGACCCCAATTTCTATATACTTTCCATTGTGACATTCACAGATATGCGTGCACTCATATCTATAGATGTCAAAAGGGAAAATATAAGAGATTAAGGTAATCAACTAAAATCAGAGTTTAAGCCAAGATCAAAGTCGACATCATCTCATAAAGCCACACAAACATTCATTCATATGGATAAAATAAAGTCATTTCATAAGGAGAGAAAATATTGTTCTTGAGAAAGATAATATTATTACATAGGATCTCAGTCATCCTCAACATCAACTAGGGAAAAAAATAAACTAACATCTAGCAAGATCGAGATAAGAGAAATAAATCTATCTATTATATCCTCCATCCTTATTAATTTATGCCTTCATGTACTTTGAGCATGCATTTCACTTTGTTTGTCAATTGTTCCTTGCACCTAGAAAATACGAGAAACAAAAACATCAAAAAAATTGGTACGTCGTAAAAGTTACACTAACAAGGTTGCATAAAGGAAAATATTTGAAAAAGAATAAAAGAGAGATAAAACCATTTCTTAAGGCGAAAATAAGGTAAACATCCTTTTTATTACATTCATTTTGATGCGGTTGTACTACACATATTTGCACTTGACTTACATCTAGTGTGGGCAATACAATATCATCATACATCTAACATGGGCCCAAGAATTATACATCCATGTTAGGCAACATAAATCCACACTAGGCTATGTGCTCTAGTAGCTACAACCCATCATAATCATTTATGTCATATTATATTTTGGCAAAGAATAATTCATACTAGTTCAACCAAGCAATCATATCCAAATATGAGCATTCAAGATACTACATATCATAGGCAACCAAGAAATCTAGTCTTATACTTATAAGACCACATACTTGCATGTTTAGATCAAATATCTAAAGATTTCGAATCAATCAAGAAATAAGGCACCCTACAAGGAAAGCAAGGGTACAACATTACTATTGGTCCATGTGACCAAGACTAAGATATGTTCTTAGTTATTATTCCTTTCATGTTATCTTATTCTGATCAGGGATTTTTCCATATTTTAATTGGGTTTTAAGATATTATCAGATCTGATCCATCATATAAATAGTTTGATTAAAAGATAATATTTAATTTAATCAAATAGAAGATTTTCATAATCTAGGGTTTCTAGGATGGTCAGATAAAAAGGAAAGCAACCCTTAGGATATTAATGATTTCATAAGATCAGGGTTCAAATCAGAGTTCATGACCATTCATGATCACTAATCATCACCTAATAATATTTGATTTGATATAAAGATGTACCTTTAATTGCATGTAGAGAGAGAAGGCTAGATTTAGGGTTTCATCTAATCGTTTCATCATTTATCAACTTAGACTAGTGTTTCGAGATATTTAGAAAATAGGTTTCATCTAGGGTTAAATATATTTTAGAATGTCAGATATCATCAAGGAAATCCATTATTAATAATTAATTATAATCAAACAGGTTATTTAGGCTCTAGGAAACTACTTTTGAAATAGTAAATGGATCTAGGTCTTGATCATATTTTATTTGGATAGAGAATATTTTTCTGATGAAAATAGTATATAGGTTTGATATATTCTGATATTCCTAGCATTTTCTAGGATTTTTCTAGGAAAATCAATTTTCTATTTAAGGTAAAGAAAAAGGGAAAAGAAAAGTACCTTGATCAATGGTTGGATCCGACTGGATCGACGACTCTCGTTGATCCAAGGATTTGCAAGGTAGCCCGCGACTCCTCTAGCTGATGTGGAAAAAGTTTACTGGTCCAACTCGACCTCTCCCCTCTTGCTCTGTTTCTCCTTGCTCGCTGTTAGCCCAAGCAGCTGGATCAAGCTCCGACGAGGGCCTGACTCGTGGAGCAAGGAGACAGTGAAGAAGTGTGGGCACGATCAACTTCGATGGACCTAGCCGTGTCTAGGCATCAAGGTCCCACCCTCAATCTCCCCCTGGAGTTCCCTTCCGCCGCAAGGGTGGTGAAGGTCGTCAGCGTAATGGAGGCTTTAGATGTGTAGGGTGTTTGAGATGTTGGGGGTTGGCTGCGAAGCACCCCTAGGTTGGGGTGGACTTGATGGCAAAGGGTAATTGGTGGCGTGAGGTCTGTGGAGGTGCCACCGAGGCGATGCAGCGATGGAGGGGAGGTGAAATAGGTGATGATGCTCGGATGTTAGATGCCTTGAATTGGGTTTTATGGGAGCCTAAGGGAGGTCGAGAGGAGCTGTTGGAGGCCTTATATAGGCATTTGAGGATGAGGGCAATGAAGCCCTAAAATCAGTCACCACCACCAGGAGAAGTGTGAGGAAGTGGGAGTTCATTCTCCCATATCCGAGCGCGAGGGGCGTCGAGTGTGGGCTCGTTACATTCAATTTGGGGAGTAGAATTTGTCCTACAAAAATCTCACGCGATCGTTGTGGGAGCTTTGAGCGCGAGGTAGCTTTGGGGTCGGCGCACTGTTGGGGTCGAGGTCGAAGAAGATGGAAGGTAGAAGACGAGGTCTTGACCCTTGGATCCCTGAGCGGATCCATGTCCCTTTAATAAGACGGCTGGGGTCGAACCCCAGTTAAGTGGTCCACACCCAAGTATCTAAAGGGGCCGTGTGACATATATTTATAGAATTAAATCCAAAACTTAGGTCCTATAGTTACTAGATGGCATTATACACATTATTTTTCAAATGTGAATAACTCTTAATTGGTAAATCCGATTGTAATGAGATTTCTGGCATAACTCTATAATGTTATGATGTAGCTATGGTACAAAATTTGAATTGAAATTCGAAAGGTCAACATAGCTATTGATTAAGTGTATTAACTCCTAAAATTCACCTTTATGTGACATTTAGGGTTTTGTATTATGTGTAATTGATAGGCCATTTAATCAAATTAGTGAGGGAGATGGTTGAGGGAACAATTGGAATAATCAAAATTATAGGATAGAGAAAAAAAAATGGAAAACTCACTCTATCACAGAAGGAATCACACATTGATAAGTCAGAGTGTGATTACTAGCTAAAACTTCAAATTTCCTTTTGGGCACATGCTTAACACTGGGAATAAAGAGAATCACAAAATGTTGTGGAATCTCAAAGTTCCTTAAGTATCACACATAACTCATGGTTCTAGTAGAACACGCCTAGATCTTGAATGATATATGATATCTTATGGACAAGAAGGCGGTGAGTTGATCATATGATGAGTCAACAGTCTACCTAGAAGCTAATGAGAGCCAGAAACTAAGATATGGCTTGAAGCCATGAAATCCAAGATGGATTCCATGTACATCAACAAAGTATGACCTTGGTTGATCCACTTGAAGGGATAAAACCCATAGGGTACTTTTGGATCTTCCAGAAGAAGAGTTTCTAACAAGTTCAAGGTGTTGAACATGGTGAAATCTTTTCAACAGTTACCATGGATAAATCCATCTGGATAATGCTTGGCATTTGGATCTTAATATGACTATGAGATTTGGCATATTGATGTTAAAACCACATTCCTTAAATGGAATATTGTACAAGATGTGTATATAACACAACCTAAAGGTTTTATAAATCCAATAATGCAAATAAAGTCTATAAAGCTGCATAGATCAATCTTTGGATTGAAGCAAGCACCTTAGAACTAGATCTTCAATTTGACAAGATAGTCAAAGAGTTTGACTTGAGTCAGAATAAAGATGTAATGTGTGATTACAAGAATTTAGTGGGAGCATATATATATTCCACATATTGATGGGGAGTATCATCCTTATACTACAAAATATGGCAAGAGAGTGCATTCTAAAGGGTTTTTAGAGAAGCATCCTATGTGATAGGAATTAAGATCTATAGAGATAGATCAAGAGGACTTCTTGTACTAGGAAAGAGAACATACTTTGTCTAGATGTTGAATGAGTTCAACATGGTGAGAGAAAACTTTTCCATGTTCCATGGAGTTAGTCTCTCAAGAGCCAAGTGTCCCAATTCTTATGAAGAAAAAGGAACACATGGATAGATGCCATATGCATTCACAATTGGATCTATCACGTATGAACTCATCTGATTATCTTGTATGTATTGGACATGATAAGAAAATATGAACTAATTATCTTGTATGTATTGGACATGAAAAGAATATACGAACTCATCATCTTGTATGTATTGGACATGACAAGAAGATATGAAATCATCATCTTGTATGACAAGATGATATAAATATCTAGTTATCTTGTATGTATTGGACACGATGAATGGATATCTCTCGAACTCCAGTAAGAGTTACTGTAATACCATAAATGACATCTTTGTGTACTTGTGAAGTACTAAAAGGATTAGTTCTTTAGTTATGGTAACAAGGAAGAGTTGGGTGTAAAGAGTTACACCGATGCAAGCTTCTGAAATGACAATATTGTGTTTTGACATTGGAATAAGAATTGTTAGTTGGAATGTTCCAACATAAAACAATTGATTAATTATACAATAAAGAAGCCGAGTACCTTAGTGTTACAAACACGGTAAAGGATATTGTATGCATCTAGAAGTTCATATGGATGAACTTATGGGAGGTTCCAACCATTGGTGACTCAATAGTAATATTGTGACAACAATGGAGCTACTGGTTAGGCAAAGGAACTTTAGATAGCATACTACGACACTTTCATCTCATACAAATTGTCGTACAATGAGGGGATGTGAAACATGCAATATACCGACTTGAAGCAAATGTTGCTTACCAGCTATAAAAGCACTTGTGCAGCAAAAACATGATGGACATGTTAAGATCACTTAGAATATGATTCATGGGTGATTGGCTCTAAGTGCAAGTGGGAGTCTATTGGTATAGTATGCCCAGAGAGCCAATCATATGATGATTACAATGAGGCATATGATACTTGATTTGATAATGATAAAGGTAATTCCATCTATTATGTTTGTTTCACTCATGAGATGATGACACATACATGATAGATGTCTAAAGAATGATGTGACTCAATGACATATGTCTTTAGGTTAAGGACTTGAACAACGAGACCATATGCATCATAAGAGTACATACATTCTTGTTATGTCCCTAGTTGATATTATTGTGGAAGAAAAATAGACAACAATAATACATAAGACTAGAGTGTGTGTTGACTGATGACAAAGTCTCATTAGTCATGATATATGATATCAAGTCAAGCATACATATATATGTTAGAGAATAGTATATCAGACAGACCCACCTTGAGAGTGATACATGGATACCATGTAATGGTAGTCACAATCATCTCTCATAGTGACGGTGTTGATTGTGGTTCTTAGACCTAAAATCACTACACTCATCACATGTGATTGGGTACACTTTGAAATCATCAAATGCATTCCTAAAACATGGGTTTTTATAACGGTGATGATTGGGTGACTTTGACACATGGGGACTTGACTGTGAGTGATAGATATGAGATTTGTCCCTCCTACAAGGAGTATGATATCCAGGGCCCCTTGATAAGTGAGATTGAGAATTGTATGACCATACTCATGTGATTCAATATATGATATGTGAATTCACATGCATATCAGATAGTCTGCTCTAGGTCAGGGAACATGGATTAAATGTTGAAGAGGATGACGTTCCATGCCTCAAGTTCAATCCGGATGTCACTGAAAAAGGAACTATACGATCACGGTAACACTAATCACAGATTGTATGTTGAAGTTGTTCTCCACCTTTTTGAGTTACTTGGGTAGCAATGATGAGTTACTAGATTCTGCTCATTGCTTGCGATGTCATAAGTTGTTATGAACAATCACTGCCAACATAAATTGGAACCTGTAGGGTCACACATATAAGATACCCCTAGAAGAGGAGATTGTCCATGAATGATGTTTAGATTGAGATTAAAGGTGTTTAGGTACTCAATTAAACATGCAATTGACTGACTGGACTCACAACTATCAAGTTCAAGTGTTGAACTAGCTGGTTAGAGTGACAGGTCGATTGGAGACTGCATTGGCAATGTCAGGACTGTCAACTGACCGGTTCACCATTGTGAGCTGATCAGCTGGTGTGAGCCAATCGACCGGTTCACTTGGTGAACTAGGCAACTCACAGTCATGCCAACTGAGGAAATAAGAATTTTCCTAATTGGAGGAAAACTTTCACGTTTCACTTGTTCAATTCGATTGGAATAAGGATTAATCTTTGCATTAATTGGAAATAATTGAGGAAAGTCAATTGCAGGCAAGTCTGGGAAGTGATATGACCGGTTCATTGAGTGAACCGATTGGCTCACACTCCCAACCGAGCGGTTCACTAGTGAACCATTCGAATCACCTTTCTAAATAACCGTTTCAGTTATGAAACGATCGGTTCGTCTACCGTAGTACAAACTATTCATGGAATATCTGGATCCTTCTACTCCCAAACAGACTAGCAACCCTAACCCTGCTCTCTACTATAAATAGAGGGGTACCGGGGGCTTCTCAGAACACACAACTCAGAATATCAGTTGCTCTGCAAAGTTGTTGTCCTCCCTGGTTTTGGTAACCGAGAGAGCCCGAGCAAGTGCTACCCGGCTAGGGAGGCACAACAAGGGAAAGACAACTACAGGAAATCAATGAGTTCAGGAGAGCAAGTTGGTGCTAGTACACCAACAGGAGGGTTGTCTCCTTCCTGTCAGTTCTTATAGAATGGAAGGAGTTCCAGGTGGTCCATGTGGACTATCTGCAGAGGTGGGAGATGTTTTCCGCTCAGGAGGACACGTCAACCGCAGTCCGTGGTGGAGGCCAGAGTCCATGGCGAAGACCAGGAGCCCCACAGACACCGTCCAAGACATGACATTGAAGATTGCACATGGCTGTGAGGTATTGTTGCTGGGCAAGCCCCAGGACCATGTATATCTTTCTAAAACCATCCTTCCTATTACATAGTCGTTGATGTGATCTCCTATTATGGGTTAATGACCAGTAATTTTTTTTGTTTCCGCTGCCTACTCTAAGGCCATAAAACCCAACAAAGAGAGCATCACAAGGACACTTTTCCACCAAGGAAACAATCATGCAACCACATAACACATGCATGCATCAAAGGGTGATACTATCTAGGAAGTGTAGCGACCACCTAGGTCCTCTACACTCTTTGTTGCGGTCGTAACACATCATTGTATCCATGTAGCGACCGCAATACTATGTCACCGTGCAAAATATGGTTGAAGCACTCCACTAGAGGACAAAAATCATCAACTAAACCACACCTAGATCACATGGCCGAAGCAAAGAACACATAAGGTAAGTGTTTCGGTCACAACACTCATCCAAGAGTGGTGTTGAGGTCGCAACACACACAAACCTTAGCATGGCCGACACACATCAACAAGGCAAAATCTAGAAACCCTAATCTCACCATGTGATGTCACATCATCAACCATGGTTCAAATAAAGCATCCATCAGCATCATATTCTCTGCCCTGATGCTAAGGTACAAGAAACAAACTCTACAGGTGACAAATTGCAAGATAACCCTCATTCTTGGGTAACTTGCAATTTGGTCCAAAATAAGGGTACATAGCTCAAACATCATCCAAATGGGTCCAAACTGAAAACACAAGCTTGTCACATGTGATAAGGCATATCAAGAGATTAGATTAAGGTTTAAGCATCTCATTAAGCAAATCAAGCACACTTAAGCATTAAGCTAGGTCAAGAGCCTTACAACCATAAACCCCTATAATAACAATTATCAGAGGAGCATTGCTATGGCACTTATGAGGCCTTGTATGGGAGACATTGTAGATCTCCATTGTGTTGGTACAAAATGGGTGAGTATCAACTTCTAGGTCCCGATCTTGTATAGTAGACGACAGAGAAAATCAAAGTGATTCAACATCAGTTGACGGCAACACAAGACAGACAAAAATCATATGTTGATAATCGTCACAGGCCCATAGAGTTCCAAGTGGGAGCCAGGGTGTATGTCAAGATATGTCCTTTAAAAGGTGTTTTGAGGTTTGGGAAGAAGGGTAAGTTGGATCCTAGGTTTATGGTACTTTACCCTATCGTGGCACGTGTTTGAAAGGTGGCCTACAAGTTGGAGTTGCCACCTAAGTTGCACAGATTACATCTAGTGTTCCATGTGTCCATTCTAAGGAAGTGTCACCCAGATACTGAGTTAGTGTTGCAACTAGTCGAGGTTGAATTGGCAGAAGATATGTCGTATGTGGAAGTTCTTGTGTGGATCCTTGATAGAAGAATGAAGAAGTTGAAGAAGAGGGACTTAGTGTTGGTGAAGGTTCTATGGAATCACCGTGGTGTTGAGGAAGCCACATGGGAGCTTGAGGAAGAGATGCATAGGAAGTACCCATCTCTTTTCACGTAGGATTTTGGGGGCAAAATCCTTGTTATGGGTTTATGGTTGTAAGGCCTTGACCTAGCTTAGTGTTTGTTGTGCTTGCTTTGCTTAATAAGATGCTTAAACCTAATCAAATCTCTTGAGATGTTTTAATAACATGTGACATATCTATATTTTTAGTGGTTGGCCATTTTTTCTTATTTTGGACCAAATTGCAATTTACCTATGTTGAGGGGCTATCTTGCAATTTGTCACACGTAGAGTGTGTTTCTTGTGCCTTAGCATCATGAGAGGAGAGATGATGTTGAGGAGTGCCTTTCTTGGACCACGGTTGATGATGTGACATCACATGGTGAGACTAGGATTTCTAGGGTTTGCCTTGTTGCTGAGTATTGACCTTACTAGGTTGTGTGTTGTGACCGCAACACCACTCTTGGATGAGTGTTGCGACCACAACACTTACCCTAGGTGTTGTTTTCTTTGACCATGGATACCTAAAAGAGGTTTGGTTGATGAGGGTTGCCTTTTAGTGAAGTGTTTCGACCATGTTGAGTGGGTTACCTAGAGTAGCGATCGTTACATGGTCTACCTTGGTGTGTTTTGACCGCAACATGAGATGTAGCTGACCTAGTTGGTTGCTACAATCCCTAGGTTATATCACCCTTAGATGCATGCATGTGTTAGGTGGTTGCATGATTGTTTCCTTGATGGAAAAGTGTCCTTTTGGTGCTCTCTTGTGTTGACACCTAATAACCCCTTGCTTCCCTCCTACCTTGAGTATATAACCCCTCTCCTTCACATGCAAGTATCCTTTTTGGATCTACTCTTTATCTTCTCCCTTGTGTTCTTCCTTGGAGCTTTAAGGAGCAAAAGAGGACTAAACTTGGAGCTTTGATGGCCGATCAACCTTGCATGTAGTGATCTAGGGCTTGATCATCTCCTTTGTAGTAATCTTTGGTGATCTTCTTTCTTAGTAAGTGGTTTTGAACCCTCGATCTCTTTCTTTTACACCATATTTCTTCCTTCTCAGCCATGAGACTGTGGTGCAACCATGGTGTCTATCTTTAAGGTCTTCTCTTCATAAAGGTCAGAGACTATGGTTTGACCATGGTGGTACCTATGTGAGAAGAAGCTCTCTTCTTTCTTCTTCTTGTTCGGCCTAGGGTTTTCACCCTCTTTTCTTGAGCTCTTATTTGACCATAGTATTCTTCTCTTTTGAGATGACCTTATGGTTATGGAGTTGATATCTGTTGGAGCTTCTTCTTCCCTCTTGGATATTGTGGCTTTGGAGCTTGGTTCTCTACATAAGGTGGCTATATAACTCTTTTTCCTCTTCTATTATTTGCACCATAACCTTGTTTGCATGTTCCTAATTTCATTTATAAACATGATAGTAAAATGCTTGATGATGTGGTAATGATATAGGGTTTATGACTGTGTAGTATTCTTATATCATTTTCTCTCTTTCCTAAACCCTAATTTCATGTGCCCAATTTTCTAAGTGAGGTTGAGGTGTAGTTGTTACATGCATCATGATTCTTGGTTTTATCACCATGCTATGGTTCAGCCATTATGTTTTGCTTGAAGTTTTGATTGGTTTTCTTGAGGTTGAAGCTTGGTCTCCTATCTCCTAGTTTCATTTCTTATTCATTCATGATGGAGTTTTCTTCTAGGGTTTGATGTTCATGCTTCCTTGAGAATTGAACATGGTGGTGTTAGGTCTTCTTGGTGTTTTACACCTATTTTGGTTGATGCATGTTTTCCTTGATGTTTTTGGACGTTGTTCATATGTGAATAATGTGTTTGGTTGCCACCTAAGTTGTTGTTACGGTCGATATGCCCTTGCCTTTGGGTTGGTTTTGTTTCGGTCAATGAGTCATGGTTTGAGTGGGCATTTTCATGCATGATGGGTGAAGTGTAGAGGGCACTATCTATGCTTTGCTTTGGCTTGGTCGCTACCATCGTTTCGATCACAACACTGTGTTGCTTACTTGATCGCTATTCCGTTTGATTGATGTTGCTGTCGAAGGACTTTGGACATTGGGAGAAGATGTGCTTCGGTCTCAACACATCCTGGATGAATTTCGACACACACAACCATGAGTGCTGGTCGCTACACCTAATGTTGCAGTCACAACAAGGTGTTAGCCACCCATGGTCGCTACACATGTGATAGGTTGGTTGCAATATGTTTATGATGTGCTTTGGTCGCAACATAGTAATTTGTTGGGTTGGATGATTATGCCACTTAACTCTAATGTGCTCCAAGAATGTGGGAGGTAATGCATCTAGGATATGATGATTAATGACATGGAAACCTTAATCGGTTATAAGAGAAACCCTAACCCTAATATCAAGTGTAGGGTATGCTTGTTAAGCTTTCTTGATTTAGTAAATTGAGATGATGTTTACCTTCTCCTACTCGTGTAATCCTAACCACATAGGTAAACGAATGTCATAGCTAATGATTACTATGGTATATATGTGATGTGACATAAGTGATGATTATGAGCCTTGATGAGGCATGTTGAGATCACAATGATGTGATAGGTCTTATGGCGTGGATGGTGAAATAGGTATTCCCAAGGGAAACCCAGAGTGCATAATGTTGAGTATGTGAGGTGCGAGTGACTATGTGTCCTTGACATCTTGATCTCAAGTGTTTTGAGAATGACTCGATCGAGTCTTGGTGATGAGCATGTGATAAAGCCATGACCTGCACCAAGGTGGGCTAGGTGTTTTACAAGAACATAGCCTTGACTATGAGTTGCTATCTCTACAAGACTATAGCTTTGACTATAAGTTGATGTCTTTGCAGTTTGGCTATATGTCACTGAGGTGCAGACTCAAACGGACCAAGTGGTGTAGGAGAAGATCATGGATTCTATCTTTTCCATTGATATTGTATGGCAATGATTTTCACATAGTAGTGGTCAGTTGGATTTGGGTGGTACGACTCAAATCCTCATGGCATAATAATAAATGACGTGATACAACCGTGTAGTACATTTGCTTAGGGTCAAATATGATTCACATTGGATGACCCCTTGCCCTATCTTTTGTACTAATTTCTTGAATTGTAATGTGGTAAGAGAAATCAATTGTTATACATGTTCTTCATATTCCTTCTAAAAGCATAAGATATTCTACTGCTCAGTTGTAGATACCTAAACTGCTTAAATAATGTTATTTGACTTGCTTATATCATTGAGATGACTATGCTTATAATATTTAGTATGCTTAGTATTATCTAGATGTTGGTGGAGAGTTATATCTCTCACTAGGATGTTTGGTATCACCCCATGGGTTTCCACATCTTTTAGGTGGTCATGCAAGATGAGGTAGAGCTCATGTGGTTGAGGTTGCGCAGCAAGAGGAACAATAGCTGCTTAAAGGTTGGATATGTTGCTAGTCTTTTGTAGTAGAGTCCTATGTGTCGTCCATGTACTCTCAAGTCCTTGGGGTATTTTGTAGATGTTTTATATCGACATGATGTTTTTGGGATGTATGCCATGATTTTACAAATATGGCATGTATATGTAAATAGGTTGTTATATGTATTAGGTTGTGGCCAGTGAGCCAGTGAACATTGTCATGTAATAATCTTTCAACATTAGATATGTTACAGATGGCAGTTGTGGACTCAGATGTAATGTGTTTCCACTTGAGTTGGATCTATTATATCAATTTTAATTTACCTTGTTTTGTGGTAATGTGGTTTGTTAGTGATAATTCTGCACTTTGTTTTGAGTAATCTCATTGTGTGGCATTGGGTGATGTCACATTAAGTAACATTTTCAATAAATATGATATGATGAACAACAAATGCATTATCAAATGAACCACATGTACACTTATGGTTATGCATATTTGAATCCATGGTTGGGGTTGGCCTTTTGGAGCGGTCTACATAGTTTAACATAGTCGTATCTGCCGCCACATATGAACTACTAAGAACACTTCTACTAGAAGCCACGACCCAAGCCCTACAAGGAGAAGGACCATACACCACAACCACAATGACCACTACTCGATCAGTGATCATTCCCCTACAAAGTTTATTTTCATGCCAAGGACAACATTATTCATATACTTGGAGTGGTAGGACAGTAAGCCCTTGTTGCTTTGTTCCTCTATTCTATTTTTTTCTTGAAAAGTTTATTGATGAACAATTGACCCACCCACTTATACATTTTACCTTTTGTTTTGCATTCATTCATTTGCATCTCATATAGTTTATTTTCTTGTATTTTAAAAAAAAATGCACCTCTTGCCATGCCAGGCCATGTGTTGCATTGCATGTATATGTTTAGTAATTTCTTGTGTGCTTGGTTAGATTTCATTCATTTCTTTTTAACGCTTTGTAGGTATCTTATTATGTTATATAAGACTGATTAATTTTTAAATAATTCCCCTAAAATGTTTTCTAATTGTATCTCTACACATATGAAATGAAACAATCACCTTTGGAAAATTCACCAACAATTTTATGTGTATACTACTTTCCAAGTTCATTCCCTGACTTTATACACGTGTCTCACCCGTATCTAAGAATTGTTCTGGATAGATGATATGAAGTGCTTAGGGTTTATGCAAAACTTATTAATATCATGTGGTTTGACATATTTTCTTATTCATAATGGTTATCTTCATTGTTGGTAAAGATTGTATGGATTAGCTTCCTTGCAGGGTTCCTTATGTGAAAGGCCATGATACTTGACCCCTCTTTGCATCCACCTTCTTCTACCCCTCTTCCTCATAAAAAGGTGTAAATATCACAAAAATATTAAGCCTTATCCACCCTCTAAAAGCTTGAAATGGAAAACCCTTATCCCTCTTTGCTTCCCCCTACCACCTTATCACCCTAGCTATGAAAAGGCTAAAGAAAGAACAAAGAAAATTACAGTTCTCCTATGCAATAGCACCAAATAAAATAATTCAATAATGTCCCTATGTAATAGAACTCCAATTTCTTGCACAACCCCCTTCTTCCTTTTACATGCCTGTTGGGATAGGGAACATCAACCATAGTCCCTTGTTCCCTTGCACATAGCCACACTGGTCAAGTGGAATGGACATACATATAACGTTGTTTATTAGCAAGCTAAATATCATATAAGATTTGACCCCAACCTAACATGAAACAGATGATACCCATAGCATTATGAATTTTGTCCTACTCAAAAGACTGTGATGACCTATATGAGAAGTTTTTGGCTTTTGTGCTTTGTTTTCATTTGGGGTTCTTGGAATGGAAGCAAGAAAGGTGAGTTATATCTATAAAGTCATGATTGACCTTGTTTAGATGATAAACATATCTTGTGATACATTTTTCAATTCATGATCAATTGAATCAAAATTAGATCTAGTTGGAGCATACTTGAGGATAAACATGTTTTAATCTTGGTGTGGTGATGAAGCCCTTGTTTGGGCCTTGGCATGTTATATTTTTGTTCATTATTCATATTAAAATTGTTAGAATGCATGCTATATTCATAATAAATCCCATTTGATGTGAAGTGCACTTATGGAGTCTGATGCACTATTTGTGGATAGAGGAGAAGGAGGTAAGTACAAGAGCCTCACCACACATGGAAGTTCCCAATGAGTCATCATAATAAACTCCAACCTACTCCAAGTGCTCAAGAAACACATTAGATCAACGAAATCCAAGGTCAAACAAATTGAAGATTAATGTGCTATATAACCCCCTTGAAATGGTCGTTCCCAAGCTCCCCACAATGACCATTCTATCACCAGAACAGCCATGGTCATGATCATCATCCACCATTTCACCCTTAATCCCTATCACTTCACCATACCAACCACCACAATCGATCTCCTTAGAATGTCCATTTGACCCATCATAAAGAATGTCTGTGCTGATCCCAGAGTGTCCACAAAAAACCCCTGAAATCTACAAAAATAAATGATCAAAACCTCATTTCCACCATGATCGTTCTATACAAATTGAATATTTTTGGTTGGGAAAAACAACCGCTTTGGCCATCTAACCCTAGTGTCGCCTTTAAACAAAAAAAATTCATTTTACTCCTTACCTACCTTAGACACCTTGAACCCTATATAAACAAGAGTGGTGGGTATGGTGAGGGTATTAACTTCTCCTAGCATTCATAGCTGCCACCTACTCCTACCTACCCCATTTCCTATCTTCTTCCATCCAAAACCCTAATTCTTCTAGGGGTTTTCCACCTTCCACTGTCTTTCATGCCATCGACCTTTAGAAGAGGGAGGAGCTCATCCACCCAACAAATAGAGTGAAAAATAAGGCGCTTTCATAGACATCCATGGCTACATGTTCTTTCCCCTCTCTTTATGTATTTTTTTTACCATGAGTAGCTAGGCTCCTTTTGTGCGCTATTTGGGAGAATAACATGGGACTTTGATATTATGTCATGGGAAATATTCATGTATAAAATTTTATATTTTTCCTTAGTTATATGTTCTTGTTTGTTATCTCTCACTACCACTTTCTTGGTGTTTGAGATATGGAACAACCTAAGACTTAAAAAAGAGGTATTTGGAGGCTGGGAAGGGAATTTTTTTGAAGTCTACTTGTATATACTTATCTAGTTTCTCTCTCCACACTTCCACCCCTCTATTATATTAGTCTTAGGTGTAAGATCCAAGAAGGTAGGTGTGTCTCTCCTTATCCAATGGGCACAGAGCATGTTAGAGGTGAAATTTCTTCTACTACACCTTATACTAACCCTTGATACCAAGTGTACTAGGTTAAACACACCTACAAGCCTAGACTAGGATAGATCTTTATTTAGGTATACCCATAACGTAGTGAATTGAACTTTGTAAAGTTGAATAGAGTGTGCTTTAGGAACTCATTCCTCTAAATACCCTCTATGCCACCCATGGCCCACTAGTAGGCTAGGGCTCATAATTAACATCCCTGTTGTTGTTTGGTTTGGTAGAATTACTATTAGATATGTTGATTGAATGTTTCCCAATGCTAGGTTGATTCACTCATACCCTCTGAACATCCCACTACTCTAATTAATTGTTAAAACACTAAATGCTTAGTGTTTGCTAGCTTAGCTCTCTTTCTTACTCATTAGTCTAATTAATCAGTTAATGGTGTATTGTCTTTCTAGGGCACTTAGCTCTTAGCTGTGGTTCCTTATGTTTGTTTCTTTAGTTGATAGATTAGTGTATCTTTATCTTTCTTTGTTTAGTTGATTGTAATTCTTATTCTAAATTGGGCTTGCTTGTCTAGTCTAGGATTTCATTTTAGCTTTCTTAGTGTTGATTTCTTTCTTAGTAAGATTCCAACTCTAATTACTAGAGCTAATTTTGGTCTAAATCTTGCCTTCTCTATTTGTGTTTCTCATCGTGTAATCAATCAAAACCAACTTTAAACCATTGAAACCTTAGCTCTATACACTAACAATGTAGAGAACCATAATAGCTAGTGAGTCTCCTCCGTCCTTATGGAATTGACCCTTGACTTGCCACTTCTATAATATATCCCAAGCCAGTGCGCTTGCTGGTTTTTGTATTAGGAGTGTGCTAATTAGGGTTACATATTGCAAGCCTTATGCTTAGGCACATCAAGTTTTCATCAAGTTTCCATTTTACCCAAATAACATGGTTCTTTGTAGAAACACTCCACATATGTTTTTGACTAAATCATCACTCAACCAATCGGTTAGAGCATGACAATGTTGCCTTCTCAAATAGGCTCATGTCTCCAAGTGATTAAATTAAAATTTTGGAGTTCTTAATGTTTATTTTATACAAACATATATAAAGAGTTTTCGTATTTATTCACACGTTGAGTTGCTTTTTGAAAAACATTGTTGAACATGTCAGTATTATAGTGACTTTTGTAGGAATGATCTATGTCATTACTAGGTAAAAGCATACACAAGTATTTCGGCGGGTTGGGAGCTACAGAGTGAATGTCACAAAATGAGGAAATCATGAAGATGTGAGAGTCTGACTTTCTAATAGATGATGTAGCTAATGTGACACATTTGATGGAATGACAATTTTTTCACTCTTTCTAGAATGACGGAGGGAGACAATGATCACTTCCATGACCTCATCATCGACGAAGAGGATAAGTATTGGTCGTTTACTACTTGAATAATCTCATATCAGTAAGACTTTTCAAATTGTTCCTCAAGATGATTTCATAATTATTATTTATTAAAAACAATCAAATATGCATCTTGGACTTCCATTGAGGTCACCATTTCTTGCGAGGGAAGATAGAACAACAAACCCTCCCCAACATCACCAGGAACTAAGTGATGGGCCACAGAGGCATAATGTACGATATGAATTGTCCGCCACACCAATAGATTAGTACTACTAATCAGAAGTTAGAAGTGAGATTGTCATGTAGGAGAAGAAGAAGGTATTGGAGGTCATACATAAAAAATCCAAGAAGAATATTGTATTGTGCTCATTGAACTCAATAAGTGCTCAAATGACAAAGTGTATATTTGATATGAGTATAAAACTTCATTGGATGGAAATTTTGATGTCAATGAAAATGGGTTTCCACTTTTGATGGTAGTTGTTTAATGTTGATATGAAGGCGATGGGATAAGGTGAGGCATACAAAATGGTTATTGGCCATTGTCTTTGTGATATACATCACTAAGGGATCTGAACTTACTCATAGAAGCTATAGGATGGTTGTTAATCATGAACTATCATGAGGTTGAAGATGAAGGGGTGTGAATGCATGCCCGACTTAGTCATTCGGAAATGGTCAAGTTACTTTTTGGTCAAGCTAGGGCATGTAGTATGCATGTTTTCACATATGTGCATGTTTGTTCAAAAGGGTGAGCTATTCATTTCACTTTGGTTTTTCTACTCAACAAAATAACTACCCAATAATTTTGAAGATGAGGAATAACTTTAAAAATGTTCAAAATTACATTTGACAATGATCATATCAAATAGTATCTTGAAGTATACTTTATATGCAAATGCTTCATGGTTCACTAACAAAGAAGCATAGATTTTGTTCTCGCTACCAATGTTCTTGGTTAAAAAATGACATTGTTTATCCATAAAAATACTAAAAAAAATAACTGAAGTAAAATTCATCCTATATCTAACAACGTACAGATCCTAGATGAAGATACCATGAAAAAAAATTAGACATGTTATAAACCAGCCTACGAATACGAATACCAGAATTCGGTATTACGTAGATACTCCAAAACATTATAAACTATGTCCATTTTTACACTAAAGAATTAAGTACCTTATCACTAAGGAATTGATAATTCCAATTAGATCGATAGGTTCTCATAAATTTGTCATGTTACAATAATTCTCAAATTGCACTTATTGTCTTTAGTAACGGTGCCCATCATCGATTTTTCAGGAGCTGACCTAATTATCTCTATCATTGTAGCACTATTTGGGTGTCCTAAGAGAGCATGTTGGGTAATGTTAGCATGTGAGTCAAAGTGTAAGGAAGATATGGGCGTATGACTTTTAAGAGTATAGTCTGTTATCAAAAGTATTTTCTTGTAGGAATTGGGGCGAACAAGTTAGAAGGATTGAATGGGTTGGTGAGGTCATTGTGGCTGAACCAATATTTAACTTATGTGATCCAGCTTTCACTATTTCCTAAGCCCAACTGTACTTTGGGTGTTACTAGGATTTTAAGTTGGTCTTAGTGTGATTACTTCAAAAAAAAAAGGTTAAAAAGGTTTATTAAATTGGGATTATCTATTTGGTAGGATGGCATAAAGGAGGATCGTGTTGACATAGGATGTTAGCACTACGGCTTGAGCAATGTGTAAAATGGACTTCACATAACCAAGTAGAGTTTATTTTGCATGTCATCGTAGATTTTTTTTACCTTGCTTGTATTATTTGGGCAACACATGCAATATAATTTGATTACAAACCGTTGTTTAATGGTGTAGCTAAAATACAAGGAGCAAAAAGTTTCCATTTGAATAATGGTTGGGGTAAAATTGATAATCATATTGATTCTAGAAATGTTGATATGAACTTGTAAAAATTGCAAAACCCACATATTATGTACTGTATGTATGGTGACCTTTTGCTGAGTTGTGCGGCTTAGCTCGAATACTATGTAAGCTAATTACGGTGAAGTTTGTTGTACACAATCTCGGAAAAGCTTACACGGTTTGAACAATATCACCTAAAAAATCAAAATGGGCCGCATAAAAAGCATCAATGTCAAGGAAGAAGGTCAATGATGTGGCATCCGAGTTGGTAAAGTTGATGTTGTCCGACTGAGAGGTTGAAGGTTCAAGCCTAGACGATGGGATGAATAAATCGTCAATTTAAAAAAAAAATGTCAAGGAAGAAGATTTGAAACCTTATTAATTTATGCTTCTACAAGTGCATCGTCTTCCAAATCACTTATACACATTTCCACTGTTTCTTATATATATAGATTTATGCAACTTTTCTTGCCAATTCAACATGTAAAATTCCCTGTTTCTGCTTATGGGCATAGTAGACAGCCTCCCAATTCAGTTGGCATACTTAGACGAGATGCCAATGAGGAGAGTGTTACACAGAACTGAAGCAAACAATCTACGAATATGGTCAGAGTTGAATCAGAAACTTTAAAATCAGTATTCATTTAAAATCGGAGATTATGACCAGCGTGCATACTTTAGAAATTGGGGTATAAAGTTGAAGCCATATGTGAATGGAGCCCCAGGTATATGACTAGAAATTGTCAAGGAGTTGTCACGATTTGAAAAATATCTGATTAGCAACGAAGTTTGTAATCAACAGATTTCAACACATCCAACCCATTCAATTCGTTTTTAGTGGCTGTTTAGCACCAGACAATGAAACGATTGACTAAACTAGCTCAACTACGCGAATATTACTCTGAACTGTGAGAAACTGCTCATCAGGTCTTCCTGAAAAACAGCAGCCAACTGTAGGAAATTGGGACACAGTACTCTTCATCATGCCTCGTCTTCATCTGTCCACTTCCATCATCACTCATCATGTACTTCTCATGTCTGTTAAGTCAACATCAGTCAACTGTAAGAGACTCCGGCACAATACATTAAGATCGTGACATGTGAAATTAATAAGATTATCAATCTACTATCAACCCATAGTAATGCAGAGTCTGTGGCAATATGAATTGAATATTTGGATCTTGTGGATAATATTATGATAAGATTAGAAACTTGATTGTACATCATGATAGGTAACTATGTAGATTTCTTATGTAGAATGAACAAGTTAGGTATGTATCATCCAATTGATCTGCGAAGATCAAAGCCGACAAGAATTAGCATTTGTTTTGGATGATAAACGAATGCATCATCTAATTGATCTGCGAAGATCAAAGCTGACCAGAATTAGCATTTGAATGATAAACTAGCTTGAAGGATACGCAGAAAGCTCTACTACAGCCATGAAAGTAGGTTTTAATATTTTATAATGTTCCACAAAGATAAATGTTAACCCATACTAATGAAGAGTCTCTGTGGCGATATGAACCGATTTTTAGGATCTTGTGGATATTATTAAGGCAACATTAGTATAGCTTGATTGTACATCATTCTAGATTGGAACTTAGATTTTTTATGTAAAATGAACAAGTTAGGTATGTATCATCCAATTGATCTGCGAAGATAAAAACTGACCAGAATTAGCATTTAGATGATAAACTACTGCCAAGTATATACACAGAAAGCTCAACTACTGCCAAGAAAGTAGGTTTTAACACTTTAGAATGTTCCCCTTACCACCAGTTCGGATTAGCGGCACTTTAATCAAAACCCATTGATGCAAAAATCAATATCTACTGCTGTAAGAAATGAGGCAGTACACGTACTATTAAAATAAATGGATTGGAGTAAACGTTTAGACGAAAATTTTGTGAGAGCACGGATTGGAATACCTCCTCCTTAGTTGTTCGGAGTAACTGGTGCCTCGTGATTTTCCTTGAGGGGTGAGTCTCTGCCGTTTAGGCAACCAGCATCCAACTTCTCTGCCGAAAGAAACTCCGCTCGGCTGCCCTCGAGAACAGACTTGGGGTCCGGATCACGATATCTGCCGTATTTTCTGGCCAAATGGTCCCATAACTCCTCCAACTCCGGCGGGATGGGTTTTTGCTTGAAATCTTGCGACTTGCAACCGAAGTAGTTCTGTCCTACGGAAGCCGCAGCAGTGGCCTTGTCGAGATCATCCTCATCGACCGGCTCGAATTCGAACAGATCATCGCCGTCCAAGTTCCACACCGATTTGTAACCGCTGCGAGACAAACTGTGGGAACCTCCAATCAGACGGTCCTTCAGTTCTTCGATCGACTTTGGAGCTGTCACGGGCTGGTTGATATCACTGCCTATAAGGCCAAGCTTCATCAGGTCCTCCCGCCAAAGCGCCACAAACTCGGATGGAACGCCTTCCAGAGAAAATCCGGGTTTATCATTGGCGGTGCCTTTGGGCTTACACAGAGGAGCGGCGGGAGATGAGTAGCCCCAAGTCGAGGTCAGTCGTGGATACGTGCCCTTTGGTAAGAGCGGAGAAGGAGGCCTAGACCATGAACCTTCGATTTGCATCATTGACTCTTTGACCAAGGTTGAATTAAGAAGAGTTCGCTGGCATCTTGCGCTCGGTTCCTTTGACTGGTTGTCTTCTCCTTCGATTCCTACACCTTCTTTGTCACCCGGCGGTCCTTGCTCTTGATGGTCGTCGACATAGGACGGCGATCTTCTTCCTCCTTCAAGAACCAAAGGAGGAGACTGTCTTCTTGACTTCTTCTGGATAGGGCTTCCGTGATCCTTACCGTCGACATCCGGCTCTTTTTTCGCACCTCTACATGAAGACAGTAGAGCCGAAGCAGAGCGAGTACCCGACGAAGATGCGCAAAGGATGTTGTGGTCACCGCCGCCTCTGCTGTGACCATCTTCGTCTGGAGCAAGACTGAACTTTTGGAGCATCGACTCAGACCCGGCCTCCTGCTCGTTCTCCGGAGTCGTCGTAGAAGAGATGCAGGGAGTGCCTCCAGGCGAGGCCGTGCCAGAACGACCGTCCTTGATTTTCCGGAGAACTCCCGTTGGCTTGAAATCGGAAGTCGCCTCGTGACGGATACCGCTGCTTTCTGGAACTTCGCCGTCCGAGTTCGGGGAGAGTCTGCCCGCTCCGCCATCGCCGACGAGGTTTAGTACAATCTCCATCGGGAAGACTATTTCGTATCTTGGAAGAAGTAGGTTAGTTATGCGGAGATCTTCCAGAGGTGGAATGGCAGGATGGGCGAACACTGAACAGGGAGTCCCGTATATATAGTCTAGGGATACGAATAACAGATCGCTGACAAAGGCAAAGCTGATAGCGGAGTCATCCCGAGGCGGAAGGCGGGAGATCCGGCGATCTCGCGTACTGTTGCCTATCTCCCTTTAACAACCACGTTTTTAAATAAAAAATAATATTACCCATACTCCCCACTTATCCTGGAATTATAAAAAACCCTCTATTTCATATATTCCATGAGACCCGATTATCCCCTTTCCCCAACTTTTTCCGTCACATGAAAAAAAGTACAAGGCTTTTGTTCGTTTTATTATGCGATATTTAGGCTTTATAAAACTCATTATATATATATATATATATATATATATATATATATATATATATATATATATATATATATATATATATATATATATATATATATATATGTGTGTGTGTGTGTGTGTGTGTGTGTGTGTGTGTGTGTGTATATATATATATATATATATACACACACACACACACACACACACACACATATATATATATATATATACATACATATATATACATACATATATATACATATACATATACATATATACATATATATATACATACATATATACATATATATATATTTATATTTATATATATGTATATATATGTATATGTATATATATATATATATATATATATATATATATATATATATATATATATATATAGAGAGAGAGAGAGAGAGAGAGAGAGAGAGTCAGACTAGAATACACTCGAGTGTATCCGGAGCGGAATACACTCAAGTAGTTTTTCATGATGCAATATTTTTTTGGAAAATATAATCCGTTGATCTTGTTAAACATCTCGTGAACAACTCATACGCAAAATTTGAACATATTTGGATGTGTATAGCTCATGTTATGAAGACCGCAAAAATTATACATTTCAAATTAGTTTCACGCGTCGATTTTGTTGCCCTTGGATGAGTGACGGTTATCCAAATGGGCTCAAAATTTGTATGTAGCCTAGTTATAGTATGACGGTGAAGATCAACGGTTTACATTTTGCAAAAAATAGTCTTGATATGCAAACACACTTGAGTGTATTCGTGCGATCCGTACACTCGAGTATATTCTAGCCTGACTCTCTCTCTCTCTCTCTATATATATATATATATATATATATATATATATATATATATATATATATATGTGTGTGTGTGTGTGTGTGTGTGTGTGTGTGACAATCATTGAGGTTTGAGTTAGTTTTACTATTACGTAGACTGGTCTAATTAGTCCTTAACTCCAAACTGTAACATGATACAATATGGCACTATAAGAGTTTACCCATACCCATGTCAAACTTAAGAATTGTAAGTAACAACCAGACTAATTACTCAATCCCACATATATATTTTTTCTATGTAATATTTGTACCCATTCCCATAACAATAAATGAGTAAAGTAGTAGCTAGGGAGGGTAATTCAACAGCTACCACAAATACAACACTACACCTAAAAGCTCATATCAATAGTAATATGTTATATGCTTCTAATGAAACTAGCCTAAAAGTATTTTTTTATAGAAAAGGTTTATCTACATTTAGTCCATGTTCCATTCGAGAGACTCCTTCCTCTCCATAATTCCTATCTATAAAGCACATTGATGTGCTACTATAATATTTCTTTATGTTCATAGAATCAAATAATAATCAAAGATAAGCAAAGAAATTGTGTGAAGTTTATCTTTTTCTTTACTCTTAAGAATTAGCGCATACATCATAACCCCACATTAGTAATTCAACCTTGTTATAATGGGTAAACATGTGCAATGAGATGATACTTGTCCCATATCCTGCCCTATATGCGAGCAAGCAAGTTATGGTTGATTAAGTGGAGGAGAGCAACAAAAAGCTATTACCCCACCCAACCGTACAATGTATGGATGGTGGGTATATACCTTATCCATTTCATGCCTTACACATTTAGAATCAAAGAAGAGCCAAATTTTTTGCCCACAAGGATGTGGCTCAATGGTGATCAGACCGTGAACGCAGGCAGAGATCTCAAGTTTGAATCCCCATGGGGACAGATAAATTTGAGATTTATATCTAACATGATTTGTGCCAAAACGAATGAGTTGCACACTTAGTTTACCTTACTCCTCCTGTGTCGGGCCTCCACACGTTGAAGATGAAGTCTCCTTGATGACTCAAAGAAGAGTCAAATTTTAACTTATTTTTTTGAGTGTAAAAATGCACAAATCAAGCATAATCCTAATTTGAAAATATAATAATACATTAAAAAGTATTTAAAAAATACATAGTTAGTTTACTTTCAAATATTTGCATATGCAGATACTAATTTAATTAGTAGCACACATATTAGTCATTTTATGTTATGGAATAATTTATATGATAATATATTAATAGTGCATGCTACTTATATACTATTTTAGACATTGCGTTTTCAATTTATGATTCACTAAGGTCGTCGTGCGGACAATTGCGCAAGACATACCAAACAAAATTGAAAGAATATTTGACTCGAACTAACTCAATGTAAAACCTTTTTAATTTGGGAAACTATCCTTGAAGCAAAGCATTTGCTAAACATATAACCCTAAACTTGAGTTCTCAATATAAACCAAACACTTTAGAATGATTATATTAATAATATGAGATCGTATAACATGTATAATTTTAGGTTTTATGTTAAAATTTTATAAGTTTACAAACTAAAGAAACACTTGATTTTGTATTTTTGGTTATCCACATCAATTCGAATATGTGGTTTGTATGATTTCCGAATTTGAATAATGAATATCACTTTGAGGAGGTTGTTCCACTAAGACTTTATTGGAACTCAACTTAAGCTTTTATACAAATGTCAAACTAGAAATCAAAATGAGTTTGAATTTGGTAAACACAAATTAAAGATTCTTGGATATCATGTGTCTATATAATACCTATAAGTTGGAATATATCTATGTACTATCACCTGTAATATCAAAAACAAAACATCATAGGATTTGAGGCCTCAAAAAAGATGATCTTTAGAAAGAAATGATTGGATTACCCATATCACTAATGTACATCTCCTTTTCAGAGGGCCCATCATTAAGAACTCCATGGTTAAACATGTTCAGTCCAAAGTGATACTAGGTTGGTGACCTGTCGGGAAGGTGATCTCAAGTTGTAAGTGAGTGAGGACAAAGCGTGCAGTCAAAACATGTGATGGTGTACGGGATGAGTCATGATTCCTAAAATTCTACTAGAGTCTTAGGAGCGGGCCTTGGCAGTGCAAATGGTATTAGAGTTAGTTCCCCTATTGTATGTTGGACCCACATAGATAAGTGATACGTCAGTCTTAGTGCAATAAATGGCTATCCTATTTAATAGAACAACCCTTGAGCCAGTAGCCATGAATGAGAACTGGGTGTACATGAGCCAATCTAGGTCTGTACTACAATGGGAAAGATATAATGAGGCCATGGTTGAGCCTTGATGAGGATGTGAAGAGTCTAACTAGGAGAGATTGTAACATCCTAGGATTTGAAGCCTCAGATAAGATGTTATAAAAAGGAATTATTAGATTGCTCGTATCACTAAGGTACACTTCCTTTTTAGGGAGCCCATCACTATAAATTATATGGTTAAGCATGCTCAACCTATAGCAGTAGTAGGATGGATGATCAGTCGTGAAGTTGATCCTAGACTGTGACTGAGTGTGGACAATACACACAGTTGAAATAGGAGATGGTCTATGGGACTAGCCATTCCTAAGACTCTACTAGACTTCAGGCAATGGGCCCGACCGAGTGTTACAAATATAACAATTGCATCTAGACACTCGAAGGAGATATGTGAGAGGGTAATATAATAAAAATTTACTTTTCCAACAGGTGGAAGTAATGTTATGGTAAGTGGTTTCATGGAATGTTAGAGGAGAGAGAGAGAGTTGTAATTAAAAATTGAAGAATATGTGAGGGGGTTTGGGATAAACTGTTTATACAAACAAACACAAACACACACACAACTTACACACACAAATAAATATATATATATATATGGGATTAAGAGAGGCATTCTATCCCCCTCTCCCATGCCCATCACAGAGATTGAACGCCCGAGAAGATGGTAAACTAAGGCGGAAACTGAGATTCGAACTCAGATCCCTTTGTTAGAGGACACCGTGCTTGATCACTTGAGTCAGTCCTTGTCAACACACACACACACACACATATATATATATGTATATATATATACGTATGTATGTATGTACGTATGTACATATGTATGTATGTATGCACACACACTCCAATCACAACTAGTTTGTCTAAAAAAGTTGCGTCAAGCAAATTGTAAGTGATATAGGTAAGCAAATATAGTAAAAAGTAGCAATTTTCTTTTTAAAGCAGGAGAGAACCTCCCCCTTGTCATCTATAACTACCTTCATAATAGATAGGAGTATCAAATCACACAATGGGTTGGCTTGTATGATGGCCTAAATTTATATCGAAGGATAGAACTAAGGGTTGACCCAAGTTCCTTCACGTAGTATAGTAAGGTGATAGAGAATGTCAAAAACTTTACTTTTATGCAAACCATAATTATTTCTTATAACTCAATTTTGAATCCCAGTCCATTGTAGTCATGCAATTATGCAAACCCACTAGGACCAAAAATTATGAAAAAAAATGAAGCATGTAAGTGAGTCCAAATGGAATAAAGTTCATTGATCCATGGCAAAGCATAGGTGTGTCACTAGTGTGTGTTGGATGATTAGTATAGAAATAAAGGGAAATGGCAAGAAGTTTATGTGATGGAAATGGTTACTAATCGAGATTTAGATATTGCTTGACGTGTATGAAAGATACACATTTAATATATGAAGTAGTTGAGGATTTATCCAACATAGACAAATATACCTAGCATGTTATATTAGTGTCGTACTTAATGCAGATTGGAAACAATTTATAGATGGATGAAACTAAATACAATAAAAACATAGTATAATGAGGAAAAATGAAGAAAAACGTGGAGTACTTTATTTGACACAACTTATACTATTACTAGATTGTTTATATATTGAGTTCAACATTTTTGGATCTATAACATGCACATATGAGACACATGTCAACCCAAAACCTATCTCAACCATTTTATCAACAAAACAGTAATTATACTCCAAGTCCCACAAATAACTACATGATATACTAAAAATGGTTCAGATATAGGGGATGAAAAAACATGCTAATAAGAAAGCAACATATGGTAAAATCACATAAGTAACCTACACTATTGAATTAAATGTGACCTAAAGTGGACTTAGGATAAGATTCACCCTTTTCATTATGCTAAAATATATTAGAGAATAAGAAAATTGTTGAGTAGACACATAATATATGAAAACTCAACCATGTCCTTGTTTGTCTAGATATTTTCATATGTATGATATTTCCCAATTTGCCACATACATGATCACTAATTAGTCACTCTGAAGTCGCATGATTTTACTCATTTAGTGGAAGCCACCCACAATACATAGAATTGTGAACACTTGTTATGTTTTATGACAATGCCTATTAGATTATGTTCCATGGCCTTTAGTAGAACCAAGGTTCTTTCCACCATATACCATATGCCTTGGAAATGATGATAGTTGTTTGTGCTTCACTAGTTTCATCTCAACTCGATGCTCATACTTTTAGATATAAACATAGTTTCTTGATCCAAATTATCATACTTATTTAATTAATAACTCATTGGTTAACCAAGTATTGATATACAACCAAAAGTCAACAAGTATTAATAGATGATTGTGAAATTTAGTGGATGAGATAGTGGTCATAGCTAAGAGTCTCATTAAACACTTCAAGCCACATGAGTTGTATTATCATTGGAAAAAAAATCATAAATGTGTGAATGTGACAGTTTCAAATCTTAGGAGCACGGGAGAGGTGGCCAACAAAGCAACATGATGAGTGAATGCCAATTCATCTTCCTTTGTCAAGAATATCATTGTTGAGAAGTGAGAAAGTGTATATGGAAGTATACAAGTGCAATTTATTCTTCATCGATATGTATCATACAACAGGTGACATTTTGGGCCAATCTATTCTCTCTAAGTGTTGGTTCTAACCTAGAAGCTTCACAAGATGAATATACATGTTATCAAAGGAAAGCTAATATTTCTAAAGACTATAGAGGAGATGAATCATGTGAGATGATGCCGAGGAGTAGTTGGATCTGTTGCCAACCTCAAGCCTCCTTGGAGTACTCTTATGAATCAACTAGCATAGATTTGGAAGGTTAAGGGTCTTGTTGAGGTGAAATCTAGAGGCAAGGGATTTTTCATGACCCTTCTTTCCAATGATGAAGATATGTGTAATAATCTGAACGGTGACCCTTGATTTGTGTGCAGAAAAGTCTAATTATGAAAAAAATGGAGAAGGAAGATCCTATAGAGAAGCTAAAGCTAGAGGAGATACCAAAATGGCACAAATTTTTTGATATACTGCTTGAATATTTTGTCTCAAAAACTATGATATCTTAACTAATGCATCTTTTATGATAACGTCTATATGGAAGTCGTAGGGTAATAGATCCAAGTATCCCCCTAAGTGATATACCGAAAACATCAATATATCTATAAGGTACAATAAATTATCTTCAAAGAAGTTCTCGTTCATTAATTAGTTTGAGAATGGAGAAGGTGTACACCCTCTGGATGGGAGGAAAGCTAGAACAATATTAAATGTATAGATCATTTCCTATTATTGTCTAGAACATGACACAGTATCATAATAAATTCACACATATTGAAGATGAGGCTTACATGACCGAACCTGATTTGCACATCATTATAGAGTTCGAAGTTAAATCTTTTTTATTTTTATAGTGCTTTGAATTTGATGTGGAAGGATGAGAAAATAATTGCTAATGTAGAGTTTTCCTATGCTTGCATTATTATTATATGGAAAGATATTATTACCCATGTTAACAAGTTTTTTTTTCTAATAAGAAAGTTATTCATTGCGGTGCCAATTTCGGTAAGTTGGTTTGAATATTTCTACAATTTATGGTGTTCATGAAGTTTTGAATAGGGCTTTGGTCTAGGATAGTTTATCCTCTTTTAGGCATTATATCTTTTCTATATGGCATGCATAAATGATTTTAAATGTTTCTTGTCTCAATAATGAAAATTTGAGGAAGCAACCTGTTTCTAGTCTTAGCATGGAAGATATTAATGATAATTTATCAGTTATTGGACTTCTATAGATACCTAATAAAGACCCTTTCCTTGCATGGGATTCTTGGGAAATATGGGCACAAAGTAAGGCTGCAGAAATAAATTTTTATCTATCTGTATTCTCTATAACAATAAGATTACGTCAATTACTATGAAATAAGAAGGATAATTTAACGAGTTTATACCTGGTCCTTGAACAAGTCCAGCGACTACAACTCATTGTTGTTGCAACTGACTTCTAGTTGCTCTTGGATGGTTAATGTGCAGTTCCTAGTCTTCACCACAGAAATCAGACTTGATTAGTTTCTGCAGTGACTCCTACGGTCTCGCCACAGACTGTAGGCTGACGTTGCCCTCCTAGAATCAGTCAAAGGACTCCAGCCTCTAGAGTAGTCCACACAGATCAACTAGAACTCCTGTTGATCAACTAGAATGGACATGAAGGAGTTGTCCCTCCAATTAGCATACTAGTCACCAACTTGCTCTCCCACAATAATGATCCTCAGTTGTTCCCTCCCATCGCTATCCTTCTCTAGTTGGGTAGGACTTGCTTGGGCTCCGATTACCACAACCAGAGAGGACAAAAATTGTCAGAGAATCTGATTCTCAATTGTTTGTGTTGTGTTGTGCAATGGGAAGACCCCAATACTCCTCTATTTATAGGTGGGGTTAGGGTCATGGTTTCCATTCTATTTAGGATCTGTATGGGAGTGGAAAGGACCGAAAAATCTTGAATTTTCACAACCTGCAACATCCAAAATGATTGTCTGGAAACCCATACGGTCGTCTGGCTGAAGAGACGGCCGTTTCACTTTGCAAGACGGTTGTCTGGTAGTTTCCCAATCACATAGGAAATTGGAAAATTCATTTCCAATTAGTGTGATAATTAATTTCCTTGCATTAATAGAATTGTACAATCGAGACGATCAAACTTTCTCAAAAATTCGGGAAAGTAGTTGAAACCTTCCACCGACCCAACTAAGCTGGTCGGTTCACCAAGTGAATCAGTCGTCTTGCTCAGTCGAGCTGATCAGTTCACCCAGTGAGTCGACCGATTGGTTCTAATTCGTGCAGAACTCCATCCAATTTAGTTCCAATTATCCAAACTCTCCAAACGCCACTCTCAACCCTTAAAACGGCCGTTTGGCACTCCAGACATCCATCTTACCCTATGAGATGATTGGCTGGAAGTGCAATCAGCTGATGTTGTTGCATGAATTGCACACCTAAACATTGTAGTAATCAATCTAATCATCATTCAAAATTAAACTCCTTTTCTAGATGTGTTCCTTTATGTGTGACCCTATAGGTCCCATATCACATTGGAGGTGAATGTTCATAATGAATTTATGACATCACAAGTAGAGAGTGGTGCCTAGTCGCACAGTAGTGCTACCCAAGTGAATGGAAAGTTGAAGAACAACTTCAACCTACAATCTGTGTAAGGTGTTATAGTGATTGTATAATTCCTTTATCTCTGATATCCGGAGTGAACTCGATACATGGATATCATCATTCTCTCAACATTCAACTCATGTTTCGTTAACCAAGAGTATATTGTCTAAGATAATGTGACCTCAATATCATATATTGGTTCACATGTGCATGTGCATGCATTTCTCAATATCTCTTATCAAGTGTCTAGGATATCAAACTCCAGTAGGAGGGACAAACCCCATCTCTATCACTCATAGTCTATCCCCATGTTTCAAATCTACCCAATCATAACCTTTATGGAAACTCATATTTTAGGATTATGTTTGATGATGTCAAAGTATACCCAACGACGTGTGATGAGTGTAGTGATTTCAGGTCTAAGAACCACAATCTCCACCTTCACTATGAGAGGTGACTATGACTACCAATTATGGTTTCCATGTGTCACTCTCAAGGTGGGCCTGTATGATACATTGTTCCCTAATATGTATATGTGTGCTTGGTTTGATATTGTCATTTCATGATTTATGAGATTTAGTCATCAACCAATACACAATCCAATCTTATGTGTTATTGGTGTCTATCTATCTTCCACAGTAACAACTGACTAGGGACATAACAAGAATGTACATACTCTTAACATTCGTATGATCTCATTCTCCAAGTCATGTACTTGAAGACATACGTCATTGAGTATTGTCATTCTTTATACATTCATAATGTTTCCTCATCATCTCATAACTGAATGAAACATAATGAATTTGAAGCTTGCCTTTATGAGTATTAATTAAATTCTTTATGGTATATTCCATGTCAATCATCATATGATTGGCTCTATGGGCATACCTTACCAACCGACTCCAACTTGCACTTAGAGTCAATCACACATGAATCTCATTCTTAGTGATCTAAATGTGTCCACCATGTTTCTATTGTGCTAGTGCTAATCTAGAGGGTTAGCAACACTTTTGCTATTAGTCGGTATATTGCATGTTTGTTATCTTCTCATTGTGAAATGAAAATGTCGTAATATGGTATCTGATATTCCTTGCCTAACAAACAGCTCCATTATTGTTGCAATATTACTACTGAGTCATCAATTGTTGGAACATCTATAAGTTCATCATATGAACTTCTAGATCTATATAGTATCACTCTGTATTCATAACACAAGTATACTTCATTTCTATTGTAGAATAGAATTAATGGCTATTAGTTCGGAACCATTCCAACTAACAACAATTCTCCTCAAACATATTTTAATTTGTGATCACCTTTGTCATTATGGAAGCTTGCATTGATGTAGCCCTTTACATCAAACTTTTCCTTTATTTCTATCTTTAATTACTAGCAATCTATAAGTAGGTACTTCTCAATTACTAATGGATATTTTACTGACATTCCAACAACTCTTATTGGAATTTAATATCATCTTGTCATGTCCAATACATACAAGATTGTATGGGATAATTTATAGCATTCATGATATATCCATTGCTACAACCTATGGTATCTTAATCATGTCAATTCCATTCTTTATAAGAATTGAAACATATGGTTCATGCGAGACTAATCTAGAATTTCTCTCATTGAATCCTTTCTGTGTTGAACTCCTTCAACACATTGTTATTGTATGTGGTCAAACTTTTGATGTGAAACATTCAAGAACTATCACTATAGGTTCTGATCCTTATCTCATAAGATGTTTCATCTAATCCTTCATTGTTGAAGGGGGTTTTCATGCCATCTCTCAATATTCATAATATTGAGATGTTATTCCTCATCATATGTGGAATATTCATATATGCTCCCACTAAATCTTTTTCAATCACAAATTTCATCTTTTATCTTGATTCAAGTCAAACTCTTTGACTATCTTGTCAATCCAAAAAGATCCCTCATCTGAGATGCTTGTTTCAATCCCAGATTGAACTTTGTAGTTTATAAACTTTATTTGCATTCTTGAAGTTGTAAAAACCTTTTAGGTTGTGTTACATACACATCCTCTCATGTATTCCTTTAAGGAATTCAATTTTTATCTTCATATGCTAAATCTCTTAGTTCATTTCAACTACAATAACAAGCTTGATAATTGGTAAAGGAATTTCTATCATGTTCTACAACTTGAACTAATTTGAAAAACTTATTCATCCAATTTTTCCTTTTATGTTATCCATGTAGGTCTTTGCCACAAGACCCTATTGCACCCTTTAGGTATTACCCCTTTAGGTGGCGCTATCAAGGTCTTACCTTATTAGCTTACATGGACACCATAATGGCTTTAAGATATTACTCAGATTATGGTATTCTATAGCTTCTATTTGATTGGTTGGATCATCATGTTATGACCAACCTATTTGAGCCATTGGATTCTCAATCCTCAATCTCAGACACGTTCTACTAGAACTACTTTATTCTGTGTCATATGACGAACTTGATATTCCACAACAACTTGTAATTCTCTTAGTTCTTATTGTAACTCTTTGTTGTCCTTGAATATTTTGAGTTTTACTCTTACTCCCACTGATTCTTTAGTAACTCAGTTATCCTTTCAACAAAAAAAATTGTTATTGGATTGGGATTAACAATAACATTCAACAATTATGGTTTGTGGATAAACCTTTTTAAGAAACTACTTTCTCAATTTAGGTTTCAATCCTTTAGACATATTGGGACATTCTCAAATTATATCATATATGATGTCTTATAAGCCATTCAGATGGTACATGATTTAGTGACATGTATATATTTATGAGGATATAAGAAGATTAGATTAATGAATAATTATGTCATGACTCATCATGGTATAATTCCTTCATTCTGACACATCATCATGTTTAGATCTATTTGACTTGTGATACATTACCATAGTTCTTTCTTGAAGGTTCTCAAGATCTTGATGCAAAGTATTTCAACATTTGATCTCATCATAGTTTCTAAATACTTTCATCTAAGTTATACTTCATTTATGATCTCCTTGAACACTTCAAGAGATTTATGTTTCTATTTTACTAAGTACATATCATCTTATTACCAATAAGTGAAATGAAGTATGAATAATTATCTATATCATTCTTTCCACAAGATCTTCATGCATCATATGTATGAGGTTTGATGGAAAACCTATCCTCGCACTACATCTAGTGAAGGATGTCATGTCACATTATGTACAAGCAAGAATTGTATATTTCCTTAGGTTCAACAACCAAGGGAGTATAGATTACATCGATATGTATTCTAGATATGCGTTCTTATATATACATCTAAGGTGACTATTGCTAATGATAGTCTTGAGTTTTCAATTACAATCCATTGGTATCAATGTTGAAAAATTTATCCAAGATTATTTCAAAGTAAAGATCGTTAGATAATTGGGCATTGACATGCAAGATCATATCTTTTGAAACAGAAACATTAATATCTCACTTTTTGATTCATCAATCTTGTCATACAAGATGCTTAAAGTAAATGCTTATATTTTACTTAGCATAATGAAATAGCAGTTCAACTAACTCTATTACATGCCCATTGGGCTAAGATAAATTTAAATGTAGACTATAGCTTCCGCAACTCTTGCTCCACCTTGTCCATCTTTGTCCTTCCTATGAGGGATTTTACTTCTTATCATATCTTGCACATCTAGTATGTCATATCTCTATTTGGTATTATATACCAAGAAGAAGTAATCAAATTTATCTTATGACATTTATACCTAAAGAGGAGTCCTCAATGCCTTCCTTATTCTTCTTTAGTTCCTCTAACTCGAGTGGGAAATTTCTTTTCCGATGTCCAGGATGGTGACAACAATGACATTTTCCTCTTTTCTTCACTCCATTTGCTTTGAGATCTGAAGATTTGGGCTTCTGGTCGACTTTAGAACTCTTCTTAGTTTTGACTTTGCATTTAGCCTTCTCCTTTGTCTTACTGATTACCATCACAGACTTGGGTTTGTCTTTCTTCATTTATCCCTCAGTTGTTCTCAACATGCCCAACAATTCTGTCAATGATTTTTCAAAGCTGTTCATGTTGTAGTTCATGACAAACTAACTGTATGATTCTAGAAGAGACTGTAGGATCACATCAATGGCCAACTCTTGACCCAAGGGGAATCCCTATCTATCTAGGTTCTCCACATACCCAATAAGCTTGAGCACATGAGGACCTACTGGGTCTCCTTCTGTCATTTTGCATTTGAACTATGCCTTGGAGACATTGTATCTCTCTTGTCTTGCCTTATCTTGGAACATGTTCTTGAGATGCGTGACCATCTCAATCACATCCATGTTATCATGCTGCCTTTGCAACTCATAGTTCATGAAGCATAGCATCAGACACTTGACATCCAAAACATCTTCAGTATGATTCTTATAAGCATCCCTAGTAGTCCTAGGTGCAATTGGAAGGGGTTCATCTGGTTCTGGCATCTCTAGGACATAGAACTTGCACTCCTAAGTGAGAAGGATTCTCAGTGTCCTGAACTAGTCGTGAAAGTTGTTCCCATTTAGCTTGTCCTTCTCCAAGACCAATCGTAGAGAAAAGTGATTGTTGTTTGTTTCCATTTGATTCTATAAAAGAATTGGCAATTTTGTCAAAACTTATTTTGATTTGATTTGATTTGATTTAAATTTTGGAAATATTAATTAGGTCTATAATTAATTATCATTCTCATTATTTTGTTCAAATTGATAACTCTCAACTGTAAATTTGGAAAACTATAGAAAACAATTTTCTCATGAGAAAGATCCAAAATGATTCGATAATCACCCGACCAATGTCGTAATTAATAATCAACCATTAAGATTGGAAACTTGCCAATTACATCACATGCTATTCTTGATAGATGATATGTAAAACTCCTTGTCATGATCATCTGTATGCCTCTGGTCTTAGATGCTCTAAGAATCACCAATTAAGCCTGACCTAATAGCCAACACGATAATAATGCACCCCACAAAGGCAAAACCTACATTACTACCATCCCACTATCATGAGGTAGACAATGCACCACGTGAGGGAATAACCTACGCAGGGTCAAACAAGCTTTTCATGTGTGTCGCTAATGGAAAACATCTTCAACTTAATATATTTTGATTGAGGGATTTATGTATATATAATATATATACATATAATGTATCCAATCACCACATATATAATATGTATCATATACATGCTATATACGACAATGTAAATATGTAATACAAAAAAAGCAATGGTTATGGCCATGTTTACTATAATTCCTCAGAGCTACAAGGAACTACTACCACCTAGGTTAATCATCACATCACATGTATGAACTTGTTGTTGGTGTAGATCTATGTTTGGAAATCTGGATATATTGGTTCAACCCTTGAATCGGTTGTATCACCACTTGGCCGGTCAGTTGGTCCTTCAGGACATTTGCCTAGCCTCCTTATCCAACTAATGTTTGGACACCTTCTAGATGGTCAGTTAGAACTACCAGCTGGTCGTCTTGCCTCCCGTCCAACCGATATTTGGACTCCTTCCAAACAGTTGGTTGGACCCACCATGCGGTTGTCATGCTCCTTCATTCTGTCCTCCATAGTCCTTTAGATAGTCGACTCATCTCATGAACTGGTCATCTTTCCCAGAGATGATCATCTACTTTATCATTGTAAGATAGGAAACTATCCTATTGCTACTTTATTACATTATAAAGAGAAACCTCGAGTTAGAGGGGAGAAAAGGTAGGAAAGAATTAACTTTACATTGGGAATAAGGAGGTGGAGGTTTGGTATCTAGACCAAGATAAACAAAAATAAAACTAAACCATCCAACTACACACAAATATTGGGTTTAAGCCATAACCGTGCTACACATCCATCATTAAAACTTCTTTTGGGGCTACACGTGTAATATATATATATATATATATATATATATATATATATATATATATATATATGATTATGTGGTCTTTGATCAGATATGCATATGAGACTATTTGATTATTCACATCATGTGTAATAAATAAACAATAAAACCAAAAATATGATCATATCGATTATCCTAAAATGTAGTAAATTAATGTGGCTCTGATACCACTATTGGAAAATATGGGCATATTGTAGGGCTGTGGAAATAAATTTTTTATCTATCTGTATTTCCCATAATAGCAAGATCACGTCAAATACTATAAAATAGGAAGGATGGTTAAGTGAGTTTATACCTGGTCCTGGAGAAAGTCCAATGACTACAACTTGTTGCAACTGTCTTCTAGTTAATCTTGGACGGTAGTTGTGCAGCTCATAGTATTCACCACAAACATCGTACTTGATCAACTTTTGTAGCGGCTCCTGTGGTCTCACCACGGACTGCAGGCTTACGTTGTCCTCCTAGCAACAGACAAATGACTCCTACCTCTAGAGTAGTCAACGCAGACCAACTAGAACTCATGTCGTTCAACTAGAACAGACATGAAGGAGTTGTCCCTCCCATTGGCGTACTAGTCACCAACATGCTGTCCTACAAAAATGATCCTCAGTTGTTCCCTCCCGTCGCTATCCCTCCCTAGTCGGGTAGGACTTGCTTGAGATCTCTTGGTTACCACAACCAGAGAGGAAAAAAATTATCAGAGCAACTGATTCTCAATTGTCTACATTTTGTTGTGCTATAGGAAGCCCCCAATACCCCTCTACTTATAGGCGGGGTTAGGGCTAGGGTTCCCAGTCTGTTTGGGATCTGTATGGGAGTCGAAAGGTCTGGAAGATCTTGAATTTTCACAACCTGCAACATTTGAAACGGTTGTATGGAAACCTAGACAATTGTTTCTCTCTATGAGACAGTCGTATGATAGTTTCCCAATTGCATAAGAAATGGGAAAATTCATTTCCAATTAATGTGTGCATTAATTTCCTTGCATCAATAGAATTGTATAATCAAAATGATCAAAATTTCTCACGAATTTGGGAAAGTTGCTAGAACTTCCACTGACCTAACTGAGCCAATCGGTTCACCAGGTGAACCATTCGTCTCAGTCAGCCAAGCTGATTGGTTCACCCAGTGAGCCGATTGGTTGGGTCTAATTCATATAGAACTCTAGACAATTCAGTTCCAATTAGCCCGACTCTTAAAACTCCAGTCTCAAGCCTTAAAATAGCCGTTTGGCACTCTAGATGTCCGTCTCACCCTATGATACGATCAGATGACAGTACGCTCAGCTGATGTTGTTGCATGAATTGAGTACCTAAACACTTTAGTAATCGATCCAATCATCATTCAAGATTAAACTCCTCTTCTAGATGAGTTCCTTTGTGTGTGACCCTATAGGTCCCATATCACGTTGGCAGTGAATGTTCATAACTAACTTATGACCTCACAAGTAGAGAGTGGTGCCTAGTCGCACATCAGTGCTGCCCAATTGAATGGAAAGTTAGAGAACAACTTCAACCTACAATCTAGGTAAGGTGTTGCAGTGATTGTATAATTCCTTTGTCTATGATATCTGGAGTGAACTTGAGACATGAATATCGTCATCCTCACAACATTCAACTCATGTTTCTTGAACTAAGAGCAGATTGTCTGAGATAATGTGACCTCAATATCATATATCGATTCACATGTGCATGCTTAGGCATTTTGTAGTGTCACTTATCAAGTGGCCAGGATATCAAACTCCAATAGGAGGGACAAATCCCATCTCTATCACTCATAGTATATCCCCATGTGTTAAATCTACCCAATCATTACCTTTATGGCAACCCATATTTTAGGATTATGTTTGATGATGTCAAAGTATACCCAACGACATGTGACGAGTGCGGTGATTTTAGGTCTAAGAATTGCAATCACCACCTTCACTATGGGAGGTGACTATGACTACCAAAGATGGTTTCCATGTTTCACTCTCAAGATGGGTATGTCTGATACACTATTTCCTAACATGTATATGTGTGCTTGGTTTCATATTGCCATATCATGACTAATAAGATTCAGTCATAAACCAACACACACTCCAGTCTTATGTGTTACTAGTGTCCATCTACCTTCCACGATAACAATTGACTAGGGACATAACAAGAATGTACATACTCTTACCATTCACATGATCTTATTCTCCAAGTCACGTACTTGAAGACATACGTGATTGAGTATTGACATTATTTATACATTCATAATGTTTCCTCATTATATCATAATGGAATGAAACATAATGAATCGGAAGCTTGCCTTTATGAGTACTAATCAAATCCGTTATGGTACATTCCATGCCAATCATCATATGATTGGCTCTATGGGCATACCTTACCAACATGGATATCATATGTAAGAAAGGTATGAGTAAACTTTTATTGTTGACAGACTCTTCTACAATTTTTGTTCTACTATTGTTTGTGACCATCATGTCCTCATCACACACTTGCCAAGTCAAAGAGAAACACAACTCCATTTAGATTTATTAATTGTTGGGTCAATCAACCTAGTTTTCTGAGAATTATGGAAGGCACATGCTCTATTTATGATCGCAATGGATCTTCAATGTAATAAAATTGTTTGGGAAAATGATTCGATTCTTCCTAGAAGGTCACAAGATCAATGTGATTATCTAAGGAGGCAAGTGACGTAGAAAGAAGTCAAAGATACTTTCAATTATATAACTGTTGATAAGTTCCATAGGTTAGATGGTTACAATGTTGTCTTGTTAAAATCTCATTGGAGTATTATTGGCTCTGAAGTTATTAAGGTCATTCTTAGTTTCTTTGATAGTTCTGAGATTCTTAAGGAGTGTATCAAAACCTTTGTTACACTCATTCCCAAGCGTTGAAATGCTTCCAACATCAAGGATTTTAGGCCCACTTGCTTGTGTAATATCATCCATAATGTGATTAGAAAAATTCTTTATAATAGCTTAAAGTTATTATTCTTCCCAAATTCTTGCTAATAGGTTGACTTTTATTCTTATAGACTTGATTGATCCTAATCAAAGTACCTTCATCCTTTTAAGGATGATTGGATATTCATTTTGAAAATATATATGTTACAAGCCACAAAATAGCTAGTTTTCATTCTTAAGTGTTCCCAAAGGCTGAGGCATCCCCAACTATAAATAGGACCCATTGGGCTTCATTTCAAGGTTGAGCATTCAATGCAAAACTCCATGTGAGGTTCCTATTCTATAGTTGAGTTCTTCCTACAACCTCCTCTCTCTCTCTTTAAGCTTAATCACTTGCTACATTTGTTAGAGTGAGTAGGAAATCTGTAAAAGAGCTAGTCCTACATGTATATCTTGTGAGGCTCTCACTTCCACCACCTCCCTATCTCTCTTTTCAACCATGAAGATGAAGGTTCTCTCTCTTGGCTAAGAGAGGTGAATAAGAACAAGGGAAGGAGTCCCTTGGTGAAGATCAAGGCTGAAGACTTGGAGCAAGAGTGGGTAAGCCCTTACTCCTTGCTCAAGTGGGTAAGTCCTTGGTGGAAGATTCTCCGAGTGAAGGTGAAGTCAAAGGCTGAAGATCCAAGAAGAGTTGGTAATTCCTTGAAGGCTGAAGACTTGTGCAAGAGTAGGTAAGTCCTTGGAAGAAGGCGGAAGACTCCTTGCAAAGTGGGTAAGTCCTTGGTAAGGTTGAAGAATCTTTATATTGGATAGGTAAGTCCTTTGGTTGGTCAAGTATTGTAAGTCTTATGAATGAATATAAGAGTGCAATGGTTAATAAATCCTAGAGGTTGACCTCTCTAGGTAGTGGACTAACTCACTTCTAGTTTGAAGTGTGGAACCACTCTACATAGCTTGTAACAACCTTGACCTGGATTATACTTTAACCCTAGGTGTTTTGATTAAGAAATGTGATTAAATTCTTAATCTCATCTTATGAAAAGTAATTAGGCATCAAGAGGAACTTATGTTGCAATTCTAGTCCTTTTTGAACATTGTTGAAATCAATGTTTTGTTTGTTTTGGACTAATGTGCAAAATACCCAAGTTGAGGGGTTTAAGTGCAAATTGTGCATGATAATATGTTCCTCATGTGTTGAAGCATCATGAGAGTGAAGATGATGCTGAGGTGTGGCTTATGGAAGCCTGAATACCAAGAAAGAGCTGATAAAGTAATGTTTGTGCATTAAAACCTAGTTTTGGTGTAAAGTGCAATTTACCCAAAACCTAGGGTTCAATATGCAAATTACCACTTCAATAAGGTCCTTAATGCTTCTTGGCATCATATATAGCAAAGAAAATGAGAGGGGCACCTCATTTGAATTAAGTTGGAGGAGAGAGAATCTTGATATTAAAATAATCAAGATTTAATCCTAATTGAAATCCTAATTCGATTTAGGACAAAAAAATAAATGTATTAATTAAAGGGCCTTCAACCAAAATTAAAATGGTTGGTTTCAGATGTATGTGTGACGTCCTTGAGCTTTGCAAGGACCACGAAAATATCCAAGGGAGTGGATAACTCACACACAATTTTATAAGAAAAAGAAATATCCACTCACATATGGATATTAATATAATATGATTTAAGGTGCTTGATTTGCTTTTCTTTAAATCATGGATAATTGAGAGGGATAAGAGGCAAACAAGATAGCCTCGTCCCTAAGGAAGATAAGGGGGAAGAGGCGGCCACATTTTTGGGATTAATTGGATTTTTGCAAAGTACTTTCTCTCTCCTTGAATTTCTTATAAAAAGAACCTTTTACAAGCCAAATGAAAGGCTTTTTCGACCCCACTTCTTCTCCTTGCTTGGGAAACGACCAAGGGATCTTGGGAGGATCAGGAGGACGACCCCCAACCTATTTGTAAGGTTCTTGATCCATTTCACCTTGATTCCATGGTGGAAATCGAAAATAAATTATGGATTTCTTCCTATTTCGATCTCCTCTTCAATTCTAACCATTCCTTTTCACTCAAACCTTGAGGACGAGCCTTGGAATGGTGAAAGGAGTTGCATACACTATTGTTTCCATTGACATGGAGATTTGGATCTCAATTGGAGGCAGATTTTATAACTTGAAACCCTAACTTTGCTATTGCATTCAATTCCATATCAGATAATGATCATTTCTACTTTTACAATAATTGATTCGGTTGATTGATGAAATCTCCATGGAAATCACAGAAGGTTTCGTGGGTTTATAGCTTGATGATGATGAAATCATGATAAGAAATCACCTCACCAAATATCAAAGCCAAACGGTTTCATTGAGTTGCTCAAACGGTTTCCCAAACCGTTTGGGAGCAAATGGTTTCAAACCGTTTAGAAACAAATAGTTTCACCAAACGGTTTCAAAACCATTTGGGGGAGTTGACCAAGGGTTTACCGTTTTATAATACTGTTCCTAATTATGTTGGTTGATAACCCACCAAATTTTATGGATTAATTCCGAAGGAATCATGAGTTGAAGGTTAATCAATTAGGCAAACCTAATTGGATTAAGTGCTGATTTTCAACTTGAGTATTTTAACTTTTTGGGCAAACGGTTTCAAAACTGTTTGAGAGGGTAGAAAAAGGGTTGAACGTTTGCGATTCCTGTTCCTATTCATGTTGGTTAACGACTCACCAAATTTTATGGATTAATTCCCAAGGAATCATGAGTTGAAGGCTAATCAATTGGGCAAACCCTAATTGAAATTTGTGCTGAAATTCCAATGAGTTGATTTGAGATTTTGGGTGGATTAGCCCAAACGGTTTCAAAACCGTTTGGGGATCACCCAAACGGTCTCAAGACCGTTTGGGGGTCACCAAGGACCGTTTGGAGGTCTAGGGTTGGATATGGTTAAGTGATTGAAGGACAAAAGATATGGTGTTAACCCTAATCGGCTAAGTGCTGATTTTGCATTGGAATGAGTTGATGTTTTGGGTTGATTGACCCAAACAGTTTCAAAACCATTTGGGAACTACCCAAACGGTCTCAAGACCGTTTGGGGATTACCCAAGACTGTTTGGAGGTCTAGGGTTAAGTATGGTTGACCAATTTAAGGTCTAAAGGTACCAAATCACTTTGCAATTAAGTGCTGATTTGATGATCAACTCAATAGCTCAAACCCTAATGATTTTTCACTAGAATCCAAGGGTTGGATGAGCCAAACGGTCTCAATACCATTTGGAGCTCATCCAAACGGCCTCAAGACCATTTGGAGGTCACCCAAGACCGTTTGGAGGTCTAGGGGTGAGTATGGTTAAGCAATTGATGATCCAATGTTACTAAGTTAAAGTGTAATCAATTGCTGATTTGGTGATCAATCCAATGATCCAAACCTTAATTGGTTGACTTGGACTTTGATGATATGATGGGAAAACGGTCCCAAGACCGTTTGGTGGTCATCCAAACGACCTCAAGACCGTTTGGGGTCAGGTAATGTTCAATTTGGATGATGGTTCAATGGTTTCAAAGTAACTAATCTTGCAATGATTAGTGTTGAAGGATCATCGATTCCAAACCCTAATTCAATTGATTCAAACCCTAATTGAGGACTAATTGAGGGTCAATTGAGGGTCAAATCAGTTGAAGGTTGACCTATTTAACTCAATTGAAGTATGAGGATAGGTTCAATTGATGATTGGTTCCATGAATTCAATGATTGAAGGAATTCAATATTGAGAACCCTTAACCGATTGGTGTTGTTGAGACCATCTTTGGTGCATGCGGTTGTGAGGAGGATTGGACCAAACAGTCTCAAGACCGTTTGCGTCCAAACGGTCTCAAGACCGTTTGGGACCAAACGATTCCAAACCGTTTGTGCCCATGTGGTTTCAAAAGTCAAACTTGGGCAAACTACCCTATATTGGTTAATCCACTTAGACACTTGTTGTAATTGAGGACTCAATTGATCAATTCAATTGGATACCTTATGTAATGGAGGTCCAAGGTGATTGAATCTCTTGAGAATAGAGATGATGAATGATTAATTGATCCAATGATGATTAGTAATGATGATCATTGAAGGTACAAAGGTTGAAATCCTAATAGTACCTAAGTGATTAGTGCCAATTAAGGGATGAACCCTAATTACCTATAGGATCAATGACTTGGTACACTATGTCATTCATAGTTGTATGTACTTGATTGAAGGGATGATATGACCTTATCAAGTTGAGATGATGTTAGCATGAATTCATAACATGAATATAATTCATGTGGTGATTAAGGGTATGATCCTTAAGTAGAGAGATCATGAAACCCTAATCATGAATATATACCCTAATTGACAGGGTTATTGAATTCTAATCCTAATTGAGGGCAATTCTAAATGTAACCCTAATCCAGGGTGAGGATATAACCCTAATATAGGGTAGTGATGTGTGAAACTCCAATTTAGGGAAATGAGATGTAAAACCCTAATTGGGATGAATAGTGAATCTCTAATTATGAATAATTGAATGAAATCCTATTCTAGGGTTATGTTATGAGAAACCCTAAGTTAGAATGAGGTATATGGAACATTGATGTGGTGATGTGACATGCACATCAAACTTAAGGTGATGTCATGTAATGACATGTAAAACCCTAGTTGAGGGCGTTTCCATGTGAAACCCTAACTGAGGGTGAATCCATGTGAAACCCTAGTTGAGGGTGAATCCATGAGAAACCCTAGTTGAGGGTGATTCCATGTGAAACCCTATTTGAGGGTGAATCCATGTGAAACCCTAGTTGAGGGTGATTCTATGAGAAACCCTGATTAAGAACTAACATCACATAATGCTCTGATGTTATGTTGTGATGTGAGGCCCTAAGAAGGGTGAAGGAATATGAGACTCTAATGTAAGTCATTATACATAAAGCCCTAATCCTGGGCAAAATGACAATGGATCATAATCCAAATTTTAAATAAGGATGCGAGGAAATCCTAATAATGAGATAAAAGAAATGACCTTATAAAGGTGAAACATTTCATGTGGTTGATTATATGTAACCTAATAGTAAACAATGTCTTTAGCATTAGACAAGTCCATATCATTAAAGATAGATGGACAATTCTAATGTGTGGCCTATGTATTATATGCTAAAGGTGAGAGTTTAGTAATGGAAGGTATTAAGAGGGAAATACCTTAATACAAGATAAGTTGGTTAACTCATGAGAGTCTGAAATGATGAGAAAGTGATACATAAAAATATGATAGTTATCACATTCAACACTTCAGGGTTTATATACCTGGATACACTCCAAATCCAATATATTTGGGTAAGAAACATGTGAAGTGTGACATGCAACTATTATAATGAAATGTAATGAGTTGTTGCACCTTGATGAGTGTTAATTAATGTACCTTGAGAATGGGGTTAATCCCAAATGATGTGTATGATATAATCATACCATGATGAGGATGAGAAATGAACTCATACCTTGAATTGATGATCATTAATGCTATATGATGAAAGTAATGTTCTTGAATAATTAAATATGATATCTTTGAATGCCCCAGAGGTATGGATTAATGAATTAAGAGTTGGATAGATTATATAATCATGAAAACCTAATTAATGAGAAAAGGGGAACCTTAACCCCAACTTGGGTAAAGGGAATGATAAGCCCTGTTTGATAGTAAACCCTAATTCCTGGGAAAGGAATAATGGTATTACTATTGTATCACATGATGTGATGAATATCTTTTATGACTGTTATCATGCCTAATAACCATGCAGGTATGATGAGATAATGAACATAGCTAGATTTGAGCTACGACATTTATATAATAAATGTTGATTGGCATTATGAGCCTTAATGTTGTTGTTGCTTAGTAAAAGTAACAACGTGTAAGGATTCTATGAGTCATATGAGCAAGTTGTTGCCTAGAAAGAGGTGATGAGATATTTCATGGCCTTGTGAGCCAGGTGTGATGCTTGTGTAACAAGTATCATGAATGCCTTGGTCAGATGACCTGAATGTGATAGTTACCTGAAAAAGGTGTAATAATGCTCAATGATGAGTTAAGGGTTTGAATACCCATAACCATATGATTATGGTGATGAGATTGTGAAGGGATGAGAATTCCCAGTTTTGAAATAAGGGACTGAGTTCCCAAGGTCTTTGAAAGACTGATAAATATCTGATGAAAGTAGTACATGTCTCTTTATAGCATTGTTGTAATAAGTTATGTTTGAGAACTTGACTGATGCTAAAAGAATATGCTAATGTACTTAATTTAATCAAGTGAAATCATATCATGTAGAGCCCTGACCATAGATCCATCATTGTCAGTAGTTAAATGATGGTGAAACATGTTTTCCTAAGGGAACTCTTGGAGAGCATACTTTTGCGTATGTGGGGGTTATGGACGCGAATATCCTTACGTCCTAATGTAGGAATTGATGTGAGATGTACTTTAATCTCTCATTCCTTCATTATATGTACCAGGATGGATGTATCACGAATCTCCCGATGATTGGGTTAGATGCCGTACACATCTCCCAATAATGTTAATGCCGGATCGGTGGAGATAAACACGAAATCTCATGATCGCGAAGAGAGTGCAACACGCCAATGTAACTCTGATAGCGAAGTTTCTAGTATACTCTGGAAAGCTATATTTAGCAGAGACACAAGATGTCTTGCATGTGATCTCATGCTGACCGAGATGTGGGAGGTCATGGGAATCCGGCTCTTCCATTGACCTTGTATGGTACCGATTTCGACTTCGCTGTGGTCGGTTGGAGCATGAGCGGTATATCTCATCTCCTCAGGGCATAAGTGTGTTTTGTAAAATGAAATCAGTCGTATAGCATGTTTGCTTAAGGATTGAATACAGAAATTCATTGGCTGATGTTACATTTCTGTTATATATCTGTAGTTCATTGATGTTGTTCATATCTGTTGTATTCATTACAAGTAGATGGATGAACTATGAGTCTACCATGAGTAGATGCAACATTATCCTTGAAAAAGGAGATTACTTCACTTTGTTCATACAAGTGATTTACCTGTTGTTAATTATATATATAGATCCTTCTGCTTAGTTTATTTTAATAAACTGCTATAACAATGTTTTGGCGGAGAGTTATATCTCCCGCTGGGGTAATTTACAATTGTCTCACCCCCGTGGGATCCAACTTTTTAGGTGGACGCGGACAAAGAAGTAGAATCTCATTATTGGGAATAGACAGCAACAGTGACAACAAGGACAACAGTAATATCTCAGGTAGAGATATTTCCTGTCAAGTTATGTAGTTAGAAAGTCCTATGTGTCATCTCTGTACTCTCAGGTTCTCGGAGTTTTTAGTAAGTGTTTTATGAATCAATCTGAGGTTTTGGCTTGATGCCTCGAGATTCGTATACTATCTGTATATAATGTTTATAAGACAATTGATGATGTAATCTCTGGAAAGAGATGGTACAGGTTATGTACGTTTGAACCAGAATGTAAATGTTATGCAATGGTTCTTGTTGGAAAAGTTTTCCTATGTGAGGATCTCTTTGCAAAAATTTTAATTTTCAGTGATTTTCAGTAATCCACTGCAAATAATTCGCTTCCGCATTAGTTAATCCTGTTTTCACAAGACGGTCGTTACAATTAGTGGTATCAGAGCTCTAGGTTCATTGAGTCTACAGAGACATAAGACTAAGGTAGTAGAGTCTATTCTGGTGTCATCCAGTGTATCTGATAGTGTCTCCTACTCGTATAAGAGAAGAAGAACTTAAAGATGACTGGGTCACATGAGGAGATTGCTGCAAAGAGCAGCAATGTTGCACCAAGAAGAGGTGCATGGGAACAGGTAAGAGAGAGACAAATGCCTAAGAATCCCCTAGCTGATCCATCTATGATAAGAAAATCTTTCTTTAAGTATTACTATTGGAGAATTTAGGGCAACAGTAATGTATATAATGGATCAAGTTTTGGCAGTGTAACCTAGATTACCAGTCCCAATGATGATGTTATATATATCAACAAGATTTGTAATTAGCATCAATAGGTTGAAGCAAAAGGAAATGATGAATTTCTGGACTTAAATTGAGTCTGTGCTCAACCATAGCATATTGAATCAACCTTTAAGGCAGAGTTAGCCTGAGGCAGTGAATAATTCATGAATTATGACAAGTGAGATAAGATAATGTCATGCAAATATGTTAATTTATGAATTCCTGGATTAACTGAGAAAGGAAATGATTGAACTTTCCTTGATTAGTCCTATGAGGACTTATGTTTTACATAGTAAAACATTACAAATGTTTTATGTTGTTCTTACCTCCTTGAGAAATGATGAGGTACAGAAGAGGTGCATGAATGAAATTCAGGGATGATAAGTCTTATGCTTGTGATAATATGAAAAGGAGGAATATGATAGTATACAAAGTGCATACCACTTAATCTCAGTATTTATATACCATGGCCAGGTATACAATTATTTATGATAAAGTGGGTATGGAAACTCTTAGATTGTTGTCTTTTTGATTGCTCTGATCAAGTAGTCATTTTGAGACAATCTAATGAGTATCATGAAATCAGAAATATGGAATGAATAAATGTGTCATATCCCATGCATAAGAAAGAGAAGTCTGAGATAATCTCATATGAGCATGTTGTATGAGGAACTAAAAATGTACTCCTCATAAGATAAGAATAAGAATGAGGGAGATGAACTCTGTTCAATAATGCTGCCCGCATAATAAAGATCTTTCCCATAATGAGGAAATGGGAAATGTGATGATATCATGAGATGATCATAAACATGCTAGATAATAATAAAGAAAGGGATAATGACATGCAATCATCCTTACAAATTCCAATGCTAAAAGCAAGGAACCTAGGATGAGATAAAGAGTAAATGGTTCAAGAATAGTTGAAAATACATGAATTAATAATAGGAATATGAATCCTTGTTTTCTTTCCTTTCAGGGACATGGCAATCAAGTGGGTCTTAGGACACTTGATGTGTATAAGATAAAGGTGTTCATGTGATGGATACTTATAAAAGTATCAGTTATCTTGGACTTTGGTCCCAAGATGAGGACATATGAAACAATTAATGTTCCAAGATGAAAGGAAGAGATATATATGATGTGTTTCCAACACATGTGATAGATACCAAGGTGAAAGATTTTGGTATCCGAGAGTTATCAGATGGGTTAGGTTGGCTATCTGGAGTGGTCAACTGTGAAATTAGTCTGAATATATAAAACAATATGAACATCATATGTTAGGGGTTTATGCTTTGCATAAACATGATATTAATAAAGAATGTATGATGTTTCTCTGAACAAGAAAAGTGTTGTTTGACACAAAGTTGACTTTATAGTCAATGATGAGGAACAATGGAGCATGTGCCTTGTGTGTTGATTCTATGAGAATCTTGTATGGAAACACTTTGTACTGATCAAAGTTTTATGGTGTCTCCATAATAAGGAGATGTTATGTGAAGACTAGATAGTATGATGAATAAAATACATCTGTCTTCCTTTATCTGGATTTCGAGGACGAAATCCTTGTTAGGGGTTTATAATTTGTAACAACCCTGACCTGGGTTATACTTTAACCCTAGGTGTTTTGATTAAGAAATGTGATTAAATGCTTAATCTCATATTATGAAAAGTAATTAGGCCTCAAGAGGAACTTATGTTGCAATTCTAGTCCTTTTTGAACATTGTTGAAATCAATGTTTTGTTTGTTTTGGACTAATGTGAAAAATACCCAAGTTGAGGGGTTTAAGTGCAAATTGTCCATGATAATATGTTACTCAAGTTTTGAAGCATCATGAGAGTGAAGATGATGCTGAGGTGTGGCTTATGGAAGCCTGAATACCAAGAAAGAGTTGATAAAGCAATGTTTGTGCATTAAAACCTAGTTTTGGTGTAAAGTGCAATTTACCCAAAACCTAGGGTTCAATATGCAAATTACCACTTAAATAAGGTCCTTAATGCTTCTTGGCATCATGTATAGCAAAGAAAATGAGAGGGGCGCCTCATTTGAATTAAGTTCGAGGAGAGAGAATCTTGATATTAAAATAATCAAAATTTAATCCTAATTGAAACCCTAATTCAATTTAGGACAAAAAAATAAATATATTAATTAAAGGGCCTTCAACCAAAATTAAAATGGTTGGTTTCAGATGTATGTGTGACGTCCTTGAGCTTTGCAAGGACCACGAAAATATCCAAGTGAGTGGATAACTCACACACAATTTTATAAGAAAAAGAAATATCCACTCACATATGGATATTAATATAATATGATTTAAGGTGCTTGATTTGCTTTTCTTTAAATCATGGATAATTTAGAGGGATAAGAGGCAAACAAGATAGCCTCGTCCCTAAGGAAGATAAGGGGGAAGAGGCGGCCACATTTTTGGGATTAATTGGAATTTTGCAAAGTACTTTCTCTCTCCTTGAATTTCTTATAAAAAGAACCTTGTACAAGCCAAATGAAAGGCTTTTTCGACCCCACTTCTTCTCCTTGCTTGGGAAACGACCAAGGGAGCTTGGGAGGATCAGGAGGACAACCCAAAACCTATTGGTAAGGTTCTTGATCCATTTCACCTTGATTCCATGGTGGAAATCGAAAATAAATTATGGATTTCTTCCTATTTCGATCTCCTCTTCAATTCTAACCATTCCTTTTCACTTAAACCTTGAGGACGAGCCTTGGAATAGTGAAAGGAGTTGCATCCACCATTGTTTCCGTGGACATGGAGCTTTGGAGCTCAATTGGAGGCGGGTTTTATAACTTGAAACCCTAACTTTGCTATTGCATTCAATTCCATATCAAATAATGATCATTTCTACTTTTACAATAATTGATTCGGTTGATTGATGAAATCTCGATGGAAATCACAGCATGTTTCGTGGTTTTAGAGCTTGATGATGATGAAATCATCATAATCAAGCACCTCACCAAATATCAAAGCCAAACGGTTTCATTGAGTTGCTCAAACGGTTTCCCAAACTGTTTGGGAGCAAACGGTTTCAAACCGTTTATAAGCAAACAGTTTCACGAAACGGTTTCAAAACCGTTTGGGGGAGTTGAAAAAGGGTTGACCATTTGAGAATCCTGTTACTAATTATGTTGGTTTATAACCCACCAAATTTTATGGATTAATTCCAAAGGAATCATGAGTTGAAGGCTAATCAATTAGGCAAACCTAATTGGATTAAGTGCTGATTTTCAACTTGAGTATTTTAACATTTTGGGAAAATGGTTTCAAAACCATTTGAGAGGGTTGACCAAGGGTTTAACGTTTGCGATTCCTGTTCCTATTCATGTTGGTTAATGACTCACCAAATTTGATGGATTAATTCCCAAGGAATCATGAGTTGAAGGCTAATCAATTGGGCAAACCCTAATTGAAATTTGTGCTGAAATTCCAATGAGTTGATTTGAGATTTTGGGTGGATTAGCCCAAACGGTTTCAAAACCATTTGGGGATCACCCAAACGGTCTCAAGACCGTTTGGGGGTCACCCAAGACTGTTTGTAGGTCTAGTTTGGGATATGGTTAAGTGATTGAAGGACAAAAGATATGGTGTTAACCCTAATCGGCTAAGTGCTGATTTTGCATTGGAATGAGTTGATGTTTTGGGTTGATTGACCCAAACGGTTTCAAAACCATTTGGGAATCACCCAAACGGTCTCAAGACCGTTTGGGGATTACCCAAGACCGTTTGGAGGTCTAGGGTTAATTATGGTTGACCAATTGAAAGTCTAAAGGTACCAAATCACTTTGCAATTAAGTGTTGATTTGATGATCAACTCAATAGCTCAAACCCTAATGATTTTTCACTAGAATCCAAGGGTTGGATGATCCAAACGGTTTCAAGACCGTTTGTAGCTCATCAAAATGGTCTCAAGACCGTTTGGAGGTCACCCATGACCATTTGGAGGTCTAGGGGTGAGTATGGTTAAGCAATTGATGATCCAATGTTACTAAGTTAAAGTGTAATCAATTGCTGATTTGGTGATCAATCCAATGATCCAAACCTTAATTGGTTGACTTGGACTTTGATGATATGATGGGAAAACGGTCCCAAGACCATTTGGTGGTCATCCAAACGACCTCAAGACCGTTTGGGGTTAGGTCATGTTCAATTTGGATGATGGTTCAATGGTTTCAAAGTAACTAATCTTGCAATGATTAGTGTTGAAGGATCATCGATTCCAAACCCTAATTCAATTGATTCAAACCCTAATTGAGGACTAATTGAGGGTCAATTGAGGGTCAAATCAGTTGAAGGTTGACCTATTTAACTCAATGGAAGTATGAGGATAGGTCCAATTGATGATTGGTTCCATGAATTCAATGATTGAAGGAATTCAATATTGAGAACCCTAAACCGATTGGTGTTGTTGAGACCATCTTTGGTCCATGCGGTTTTGAGGAGGTTTGGACCAAACGGTCTCAAGACCGTTTGAGTCCAAACGGTCTCAAGACCATTTGGGGCCAAACTATCCCAAACCGTTTGTGCGCATGCGGTTTCAAAAGTCAAACTTGGGAAAACGGTCTTCACCTACTTGCTTGAGCAAACGATCTCAAGCACCACCTTTACCAAACGGTTTCAAACCATTTGAACCTTGAAGGACCAAGACTGTTTGGGGCTCAAGTAGTCAAAGTTGATTGAGGACTCAATTGGTTAATCCACTTAGACACTTGTTGTAATTGAGGACTCAATTGATCAATTCAATTGGATACCTTATGTAATGGAGGTCCAAGGTGATTGAATCTCTTGAGAATAGAGATGATGAATGATTAATTGATCCAATGATGATTAGTAATGATGATCATTGAAGGTACAAAGGTTGAAATCCTAATAGTACCTAAGTGATTAGTGCCAATTAAGGGATGAACCCTAATTACCTATAGGATCAATGACTTGGTACACTATGTCATTCATAGTTGTATGTACTTGATTGAAGGGATGATATGACCTTATCAAGTTGAGATGATGTTAGCATGAATTCATAACATGAATATAATTCATGTGGTGATTAAGGGTATGATCCTTAAGTAGAGAGATCATGAAACCCTAATCATGAATATATACCCTAATTGATAGGGTTATTGAATTCTAATCCTAATTGAGGGCAATTCTAAATGTAACCCTAATCCAGGGTGAGGATATAACCCTAATCTAGGGTAGTGATGTGTGAAACTCCAATTTAGGGAAATGAGATGTAAAACCCTAATTGGGATGAATAGTGAATATCTAATTATGAATAATTGAATGAAATCCTATTCTAGGGTTATGTTATGAGAAACCCTAAGTTAGAATGAGGTATATGGAACATTGATGTGGTGATGTGACATGAGCATCAAACTTAAGGTCATGTCATGTAATGACAGGTGAAACCCTAGTTGAGGGCGATTCCATGTGAAACCTTAACTGAGGGTGAATCCATGTGAAACCATAGTTGAGGGTGAATCCATGAGAAACCCTAGTTGAGGGCGATTCCATGTGAAACCCTATTTGAGGGCGAATCCATGTGAAACCCTAGTTGAGGGTGATTCTATGAGAAACCCTGATTAAGAACTAACATCACATAATGTTCTGATGTTATGTTGTGATGAGAGGCCCTAAGAAAGGTGAAGGAATATGAGACTCTAATGTAAGTCATTATACATAAAGCCCTAATCCTAGGCAATATGACAATGGATCATAATCCTAATTTTAAATAAGGATGCCAGGAAATCCTAATAATGAGATAAAAGAAATGACCTTATAAAGGTGAAACATTTCATGTGGTTGATTATATGTAACCTAATAGTAAACAATGTCTTTAGCATTAGACAAGTCCATATCATTAAAGATAGATGGACAATTCTAATGTGTGGCCTATGTATTATATGCTAAAGGTGAGAGTTTAGTAATGGAAGGTATTAAGAGGGAAATACCTTAATACAAGATAAGTTGGTTAACTCAAGAGATTCTGAAATGATGAGAAAGTGATACATCAAAATATGATAGTTATCACATTCAACACTTCAGGGTTTATATACCTGGATACACTCCAAATCCAATATATTTGGGTAGGAAACATGTGAAGTGTGATATGCAACTATTACAATGAAATGTAATGAGTTGTTGCACCTTGATGAGTGTTAATTAATGTACCTTGAGAATGGGGTTAAGCCCAAATGATGTGTATGATATAATCATACCATGATGAGGATGAGAAATGAACTCATATCTTGAATTGATGATCATTAATGCTATATGATGAAAGTAATGTTCTTGAATAATTAAATATGATATCTTTGAATGCCACAGAGGTATGGATTAATGAATTAAGGGTTGGATAGATTATATAATCATGAAACCCTAATTAATGAGAAAAGGGGAACCTTAACCCCGACTTGGGTAAAGGGAATGATAAGCCATGTTTGATAGTAAACCCTAATTCCTGGGAAAGGAATAATGGTGTTACTATTGTATCACATGATGTGATGAATATCTTGTATGACTGTTATCATGCCTAATAACCATGCAGGTATGATGAGATATTGAACATAGCTAGATTTGAGCTACGACATTTATATAATAAATGTTGATTGACATTATGAGCCTTAATGTTGTTGTTGCTTAGTAAAAGTAACAACGTGTAAGGATTCTATGAGTCATATGAGCAAGTTGTTGCCTAGAAAGAGGTGACGAGATATTTCATGGCCTTGTGAGCCAGGTGTGATGCTTGTGTAACAAGTATCATGAATGCCTTGGTCAGATGACCTGAAGGTGATAGTTACCTGAAAAAGGTGTAATAATGCTCAATGATGAGTTAAGGGTTTGAATACCCATAACCATATGATTATGGTGATGAGAATGTGAAGGGATGAGAATTCCCAGTTTTGAAATAAGGGACTGAGTTCCCAAGGTCTTTGAAAGACTGATAAATATCTGATGAAAGTAGTACATGTCTCTTTATAGCATTGTTGTAATAAGTTATGTTTGAGAACTTGACCGATGCTAAAAGAATATGCTAATGTACTTAATTTAATCAAGTAAAATCATATCATGTAGATCCCTGACCATACATCCATCATTGTCAGTAGTTAAATGATGGTGAAATAGGTTTTCCTAAGGGAACTCCTGCAGAGCATACTTTTGCGTATGTGGGGGTTATGGACGCGGATATCCTTACGTCCTAATGTAGGAATTGATGTGAGATGTACTTTAATATCTCATTCCTTCATTATATGTACCGGGATGGATGTATCACGAATCTCCCGATGATTGGGTTAGATGCCGTACACATCTCCCAATAATGTTAATGCCGGATCGGTGGAGATAAACACGAAATCTCACAATCGCGAAGAGAGTGCAGCACGCCACTGTAACTCTGATAGCGAAGTTGCCAGTATACTCTGGAAAACTATATTTAGTAGAGACACAAGATGTCATGCATGTGATCTCGAGCTGACCGAGATGTGGGAGGTCGTGGGAATCCGGCTCTTCCATTGACCTTGTATGGTACTGATTTCGACTTCACAGTGGTCGGTTGGAGCATGAGCGGTATATCTCATCTCCTCAGGGCATAAGTGTGTTTGTAAAATGAAATCAGCCGTATAACATGTTTGCTTAAGGATTGAATACAGAAATTCATTGGTTGATGTTACATTTCTGTTATATATCTGTAGTTCATTTATGTTGTTCATATGTGTTGTATTCATTACAAGTAGATGGATGGACTATGAGTCTACCATGAGTAGATGCAACGTTATCCTTGAAAAGGGAGATTACTTCACTTTGTTCATACAAGTGATTTACCTGCTGTTAATTATATATATATAAATCCTTCTGCTTAGTTTATTTTAATAAACTGCTATAATAATGTTTTGGCGGAGAGTTATATCTCCCGCTGGGGCAATTTACAATTGTCTCAACCCCGTGGGATCCAACTTTTTAGGTGGATGCGGACAAAGAAGCAGAATCTCATTACAGGGAATAGACAGCAACAGTGACAGCAAGGACAACAGTAATATCTTAGGTGGAGATACTGCTTGTCAAGTTATGTAGTTAGAAAGTTCTATGTGTTGTCTCTGTACTCTCAGGTTCTCGAAGTTTTTAGTCAGTGTTTTATGAATCAATCTAAGGTTTTGGCTTGATGCCTCGAGATTCGTATACTGTCTGTATATAATGTTTATAAGACAATTGATGATGTAATCTATGAAAAGAGATGGTACAGGTTATGTACGTTTGAACCAGAATGTAAATGTTATGCAATGGTTCTTGTTGGAAAAGATTTCCTATGTGAGGATCTCTTTGCAAAAACTTTTAATTTTCAGTGATTTTCAGTAATCCACTGCAAATAATTCGCTTCCACGTTAGTTAATCTTGTTTTCGCGAGACGGTCGTTACATAGCTTGTCACTTGGTGTATGTTCAATCTCTCTCTCCCTTGCTGTGTATGTTTTAGTTGGACTCAAACTTCCTATTTAACAACCTTATCTTGTGATATATCTTGAAGGTCTAATGATTTTGTTTAAGTGCATTCATCTCTATTCACCCCCCCCTCTAGAGCATCCTATCACCCATCTAGGATCCAATAATTGGTATCAGAGCGGGTTTCTCCAAGCATACTTCAACAAGTAGGAGAAGATGAGTGACTACCAAGGAGGGAGATACTTAATCAACCTTCCAATCTTTGATGGGAGTAACTTTCTCTATTGGAAAAGAAGGCTTCAATTCTACATATAAGGATCAAGTCTTGAGATGTGGCAAATGGTGAACAACCCATACAAGCTACCTAACGCAAAGATTAAAGAATGGGATGAAGCTACCTTGAAAAAAGCAACCTTGAATGCTAGAGCCATGCACATCCTCTATACCTCCATGACCCCCACCGAGTTCAACTGGATTTATTCATGTGAAACAGCCTATGAGGTATGGAGAAAGCTATGCATCACTTATGAGGGGACAACTCAAGTGAAGGAAAGCAAAGTATACATGATCAACAGATTGTTTGAGAACTTCAAGATGGGAAAGGAGGAGAAGATAGCTCATATGTACTCAAGGATCAACACCATTGTGAATAGTTTTGTGGTTCTAGGTCATCCTATGTCTAGAGGAGAGATCAACTCAAAAATCTTTAGAACTCTTCCCAAGAGAAGGGAACCCAAGGTGACTTTGATTGAAGAAACAATGTCTCTTAAGGATATTCCTATTGAAGAGCTCATTAGAAATCTACAAGCACATGAAGCCACACTTGACAAGAGGGAGGAAGTAGAAAGACAAGAAGAGAAAGAACTCAAGAGAATGAAGAAGGATGAAATCAAAGCTCAAATCAAGCCTATTGTTGGTCAAGCCTCTCCATTCTCTTATATTGAAGAAGATGATGTGTACTCCAAAGGTAGATTCTACAAAGGAAAGAATCCTCCTCCATCCAGTGCCTCAAGTGTGGAAAGAAGGGTCACTTCAAGATAGATTGTCTATAAGGCAAGAAGACCCATCTTCACAAGGAAAGAGAAGAGAAGTACATGAAGAAGGAGAAATGGCACTCAACCTCAAGTGACTCCTCCAACTCAAGCTCAAGTGAAGATTCAAATAGAGAATCAAGATCAAGCTATAGTGAAGAAGGAGAATGTCATTTTGCCCTTATAACTTCTATAAAATGTGAAGACTCAAATGAGGTAAATCTAAACTCTTTAGATAAAGAACCTTTAATTTCTATCATTAATGCTACTCGTGCCTCTCTTATGTCTTCTAAAAAGAAAAGAAAAAAGCTTGCTAGAATTGTTGATAATATGCATGTAGAACTAGATGATCTTGAACATGCTAATACTTGCTTGCTTGATGATAAAAATGCTTGTCTTAGCCAGTAGACTCTCTTAAACTTGAAAATTCTAGTTTGCTTGATAAGATTAGATTTCTAGAATCTCAACCTCTTACGATTAGTTCTAATGAAGAGCATACTTTAATTGTTGATTCTCTCATGCATGATATTGATGTTCTTAAATCTAAAAACAAGGACAAATATTTTTCTTTGCAAGGATTAGAATCTAAAAATGGTGTTTATCTTTCTAAGATTGCTTTGCTTAAAACAGAAAATGCCGCCTTGCTTTCTAAAATCAATGTGCTTGAATTATGTTCTAGTTCTACTAGTAGAGAGAATAATGTAGTTTCTCTTCATATTGATAGAGATTCTTATTTAACTAAAGCTCTTTGCTTAGAAAATGATCTTTTGCATGCTAGAGATAATATCAATCATTTGTCTTTTACTATTGCTTCTCTTATGCATGATAATGACAGTTTGAGATCTTCTTTGCAAAGATTCTTAGTTGGTAAAAAGAATCTTAATGACATCCTATGCCATACTACTAAACAAATTGGTAGATATGGTTTAGGATATGATAGTAGTCAAAGGAACAACAAAGGTAAAGGACCTCCAATCTTGCATGGAGAATTCTCTAGTTCCAATACTATGGGCACATGCAACTATTGCAATGATATTGACCATTATTCTACTTGTGTCCTTTTAGGAAAGCACCCAAGAGCAATAGGACTTGGGTTGCTAAACTAACCCTTCTAGACCCAAAAATATGATTGGGGACCATTTCATCTTTCTTCTTGTAGGTACTTGCAAATTGGTTGACTTGATATATTGAATTGCAAATTGACTTCTCAATCCACATGAAAGAAAAAAGGTGAGATGTGTATGAGGTGAAAACAAGTGAAAAAGAAATGGTAAGCACAAAGGTAGTGTTTTTCTTGCTTATAAGCAATCCTAACTTATTTTTGTCAAGATAGTACGCACTATACATATGGTTTTTGAGTCAAAAGTGGTATTTTGTGTTTCTCTTCACACTCTTGCTCAAAAACTATTTCAAATGCTTTTATAGTGCATTACTAACTTGCTTACACATGTTTGGATATGGTTTGTATTTTTAGCATGCCTTTAAATATATTTTTATGAAATATATGTGCCTTTTGACAACAACTTTGTTGGTCGAGTTTGTCCTGTTTGAAACTCGACCGATAGGCACCAATGGGTGTTTCCAACAACTGTCATCAGTCGAGTTGTCAATACACAGAACTCGACCGACAACACTGTGCACAGAATATACATTTGGCTTATTGAATGAGAATTTCCCTCTCAACTAGATTTTATCAACCAATAGACTTATTCTTTGGCACTCCCTTTTTGTACCTTTATATATGCATATTTCCATGCTTTAAATTTCCTATCTTGCTTACAACTCTATCTCTCTAACTGCTCTAAATTGATATATCTATATCTTGCATTTACTTACTTTGAGTTGTTTTGCAGGTTTTGATGATGATCTCTTTGGATGATCTCTTGGTTGTGTCTAAAATTGCTTCTGTTGTACTCTAACTTGCTACATATATATAGTTGTATATCTTGTTTGGATACAATCTTGAGGTTCTTAGTGGTGATCATATTTTGGTAATGATGCATACTTGTTAGTGAGTTATATCCTTTCATGCTTCTAAAATTGCATATCTCTTTGTTTGGATATATATCTACATCTACTCATACCTTGCTTTATCTTGTGTATCTTTTGGTATCTCTTTCTATGATCTAGATCCTACCAGTAGTCATAACTTGTGATAACATCTACTAGTAGTTCACATACATGTAGTTCTAATCTTGTTATCATTGGTATCTTTGCTCATCTAGTGGTATTTCACTATATGCTATGCTTGTATCTTGTCTCAAACTTGCTCAAGCTTGTTCTTTGAGTTGCATATCTACTATCATGAGTTTCTTGCATAACATTGTGATGCAGGATACATAGATCTACATTGTATGTAGAAATTGGAATATTTTTTGTTTTCATGCAGATTTTGCTCCAGTTTCAGTTTTTGGCGCAAGACTTAATGTTTTTATGAAGAAAAAGCCTTTTGAGCAAGGCTCATCACTTTTCTATGAGCCCTGTTTGGGCAAATTCTGTCATCTTGAGGGTTAAAATTGCATTTTATTGTTTTTCTGCAGCACTTCATCTTACATTTTGGGTTTTTCAAGTGCATGCTTTAAATTGCTTTTCTTTCTATGCTTGGAAAAGCCCCTATATGTGCTCTTCTACTCTCCTTTTTATAACTTTTGTTATCTCCTTTCTCTTAGCAAGTGGTGTTTCTTATTTCTTCATACCCCCACTTTTTGAAATGACAAAGGGGGAGAAAGGTATGTCTTCATTTGACAAAATAGGGAAAAGGTGTGTCTTACATGAAGAGGAGAAGTATGTCCATGTAAGGGGAAGAAGGTAAAGGGGAGAAGGCATATATGTGTAGAACATATATGAGTAGAAGACATAGTATTCTATAAATGTTATGAAAGCTAACCATGCAGGAGAAATAACATCAATCGAGGGGGAGCATGAGAACTCCACTAGCATCAATTGAGGGGGAGCATATGAACTCAATTCTATTGGAACCCCTAGGTTTCTCTAATGGTATGACTTTACTTAAATGCTTTTAATACATTCATGGAATGATTTGTCATCTTCAAAAATGGGGAGAATGTTGACTCAAGGTCTAAATTTACTAAACCCTTGTTTTGATGATGACTAAACCATTCCAATTAATTGTGTCTAATGTCTCTACTTGAGTGATTTCAGATTAGGTATAGACACACTCCAAATGCCCTAACTTGCACATATCAACTTGGAGAAAAGAGAAGTCAAAGTCAATACAAGTGCACATTTTTGTAATATGATGTAAATCTCTTTGAATCATGTTGTAAATCACTTGTAATGATTGTATGACTTGTAATTAAGATTAGAAAAAATTAGGAGCACTTAGATCGAATGTTTACGCACTCAAAAGCCATTTTCCAAAATTTACATCAGGTTGTTCATTGGTCGGGTTGCAAACTCGACTGATCCTAATTGGATCTTGAAAATGACTTTTGATTGGTCAAGTTTACACTCCACAGAACTCGACCGATCCCTCTACTGACCAAAACTGATTTAAGTGAATCGGTCGAGTTACCCCAGGAAAAACTCGACCGATGGCCTAAATTGGTCTCGTCTTTTAGTGGGATCGGTCGAGTTACCTTTATAGAAACTTGACCAATTGCACTGTATGAAAAAGTGCAGAAAAGTGTTTCTAGCCATTGTGGAGTTGTAAGAAGTGAAAATATATATGTTGCAAGCCACAAAACGGCTAGTTTTCATTCTTAAGTGTTCCCAAAGGCTAATAGGCATCCCCATCTATACATAGGACCCCTTGGGATTCATTCTAAGGTTGAGTATTTAATGGAAAACTCCATGTGAGGTTCCTATTATATAGTTGAGTGCTTCCTATAACCTCCTCTCTCTCTAAGATTAATCACTTGCTACATTCATTAGAGTGAGTAGGAAATGAAAACTACTAGAGGGGGGTGAATAGAGTTTTATAAAGATTTTAATAATAATTTAACTTAAACAACCACAATGAAAATATTGGACAAGGAGACACAGGGTTTAGAGTGGTTCCAACTATAGCAAATACTATAGCCGTCAGTCCACTACCCGGTTGCTTACCCAACCGGGATTTGAAAAGAAATTTATTTTATTACCTCGCAAGGACTTTACATAAAATACAATTTCTTTTCCCAAACCCTTCAAGCAGCCTTCACCTAGAAGTAATCGCCCAACCTTGAAGCAGCCTTCCCTTGAAGTAGATGCACCAACTCCCGTTGCACCAACCTTCTGAAGTAGCTTCCCGTGCGATAGCCTTCTTGAAGTAGCTTGAAGTCCCCTTCTCCACCTGAGAAGTCAACCCTCTCCAATCCGCAACCTCCAACCCTAGGAGTAGCAAGGAGAGTACAAAAGATAAAAAGGAACAAGAAGGAAAACAGAAATTACAATACCATTGTAAGCACAAGGCTTGATTTTCCTATATCAAGCGTTTAGATCTCCTAACCAATGTGTATGACAATGTGATTGTAGTGGATAGGAGATACTAACCTATAGGACACGAAATGGGAGCAATAGGAATGAATGGCAAGTGTAGGAATTACTCTATTGCTCTAAAACAGATTGCAAGTGTGTATTCGAGCTCAAGTATAGCACAAGTATAGCTTAGGTGTCTTTTGGTGTCCTAAGGCATTTCCTATTTATAGGAATGGCCTATGAATACTTAAGGACGTTCTAGACAACTTCTAGGGGCTTCTAAGTGCTTAACTAGCCGTTAGGTATAAGTTAGGTGCGTTAGTAACGGCTAGTTGCTTTATTCTGCAGTTTGCTGTCAGAGACCATCTCGGTCGACAATTTGTCGACCGAGATACCTACTCGGTCGAAGTTTTGTTGACCGACAGGCTCTCTGGATTAACGTTTATTTGCAACTGTCAACTGCTGTGTCTAACGGCTACTTTTGGTCAATCTCGGTCGAGAAGTTTGTCGACCGAGAGTGTCTCGGTCGAGGAGTGTGGTCGACCGAGATTGACTCTGTTTTCAATCTTTTAATTAACCACTAAGCATGTGTATGAGTGTGCATATGTGATCCTATTTGAAGGGGATGACCTATCTAAGTGTGGTGTTTAGCTAGGAAGATCCAACGCTTGATTTACATGCAATCTAAGTACTTGTACATTATATATTTGTACAAGTTTTTACAACAGTGATTACATTGTATGGAAATATAAATATGTAAGCTCTTTGGATTTTCCCTAGTTGCTTTGTCATCCTACTTAATCCTGCACACTCAAGTAGCTCGTTAGATCAACAAGAATGAAATGTTTGTCATCATCGAAACAAAGGGATTTATCATAATGTCCAATTTATCCAACAATCTCCCCCTTTTTGAAGATGACAAACATTTCCTAAAATATGAAATAAGGAAATATAAAGCATGTGAGTTTCATACCTGAAGATTACCTTTTGTAGCCATTCTTGTTTGACAAGTGAGTGCTGGCCATCAAGATGAAACTCATTTATATTTATATTTTTGATTTTATATTCTTTCTCCCCCTTTGTCATTTCAAAAAGATATCCAGGTTAAACATTTTATTTCTTCTCCCCCTTAATTTTATATTAAGCTCCCCCTTAAATAGATATCCTATTAGGAACATGGTTTTATGTCTAATTTATCCACAATTTGTTTCTCAATCATTTGCAAAGGATGTTAAGCCTTGAAATGATATGAGATTCCCTTAAGCTTATGAATGTATATTTATTTCTCATCTATCAAGGGATGTTAAGCCCTAAATTAAATGAGAGTCCTTTTAATCTTAGAGTACTTAAAAAATAATGTCTCCAACCAAAACAAGGGATGTTAAGCCCTGATTTGTTTAGAGAGTTCCTTTAAGAGCAAGATATATCATTTTGATGAAATTCTTTTTCATACAAATTACTTTTAAGAATCCGAAGGTCATAACAAACTCCAAATGATGTTAACAATGTAAGCTTCATAATCAAATTTTTTTTTATAATCTCCCCCTTAATCTTACAATTTAAGCAATTTAAGGCTTTTAAGGTCACAAATGATAAATTTTTGATTTTGACCTTTATCAAAAGTATACTAAGATTGATGTCCAAATAAGCATTTTGTCAAAGCTTATTTTAGGTCGCCCTTGACTACGACCATAGCGCCCCTTGGTCAATTTTAATTTTAACCAAGAGGCAAAATTCTGCAGATTTCCAAGATAAACATATGTGAAGTATAATTTCTGCAGATAGCTATAAATATCAATTTGAAGCACATTAAGATGTACCCATTATAAAAACTTAATATGAGCATCATTAGTGAAGTCTTTGTCCTAGATTTTTCTAGAATGCATGTTCTACATTCATTGTAAATGATGTTTCATATGCTTATGGGTACAGAAATATCAAATCCCATTTCTTCTTATACCCTTATCATAAGATTCTTTTAGAAACATATATTTTGAAAGCAAGATTAATGTCTTTAAAGTCAAGATATTTGCTTTTGATTTCTTAGAACAAGCAAATAGATAAAAACATTAATATTTTGTTCTAAGAGGCACCGTTTGGCTTGTCATAGCAACATCATCATTTCAAGCTGTGTACACAAGCATTATCTATTATGTCAAGATGCTTTTATGCTAATGATATTTGCAATTTTCTGAATCACAATGATCATTCATGGTTTGTATATATGAATCAAAGCTTATTTTACACCAATGAAACATAATGATCATGATGAAGCATGTTAAGTGATACTCAATATGAAAATATTTTCTTAACAATGAAAGCATGATTAATATCTCAAGTCTTTTTAAAGATATCAATTTGAGAAATTTTGTAACATTGTGTTCTTTGCAAGCATTTTTAATAGTCATATCACCAATGAATTATTTTGCTTGCTTATCATCAAGAATTATACATGCAATTATCATTATCTATTTGTGTTAACACAACATCATGCTTAATGATGAAATAGTTAAAGCATGTCCATGATGTAATGATAGAACAATAGAATGATGAAATGTAGTGATTGTAATCATTTAAACACATGATTTCTATCTAGATAGATGCTTTAAAGAAAATAATGTAAAAACATTGTACAAAAGGGATTTCTAAACTTGATTTTTAATTTTATCTTATTTAGAGAATGATGTCATTTATATTCAAAAAGATCTTCAACATGTTTTGTAAAACAGTCATTGACAACAGATAGATAGCCATTGATCAATCAGTTGTTCAGTAATTTCACTGCAGACTGAAATCAGTGACCAGTTCAGTCGACGATTTCTCGACCGACTGACTGCTCGGTCGACGATTTCTCGACCGACAAGGTTTCTATTTTACCTACAGAACTGTTTATTGATTTCAAGTAAAATGTAGACTATGTCTAAATCAATTATGCAGTTTAAGAATCAGTTTTAGTTGAGATAAAACATGTGAATATCAAAGTAACATTTAGATCAAATCTCAACTAATCATATTCAAAATGTTAAGTTTTGAGGACCTTAATTGAGATAAATTTTCAAGTTAGAGATTTTAGTTACTTAAATTATTTTGTTATCCCTTTATGTTAAGTTGAGATAGACATAAGGATGTGCAATTTAAAGTCTTCGGTCATATCTCAACTTAGTCTAATCAATTCAATTTGGGGGTTTTGGAACCCATACTAACTCAACATTCCTTTTCTTATATGGGCATGAAAAAGAGTAATGTCCAAGACGTGAGCAATAATGGCAACATATAGAATCAACCTCAAGTCTATTTCTATGGTTTTGTTCTAGGTTGTTCTTTTGTACAAATGTGGCTTGATGTGCTCGTGTCTTTCTCCAACTAGGTTGTTGATGAGATTTCCCTTTGGGCTTGTAACCTAGTCCTCTTCTCCCAATTTGATGATAGGAGTCATCCAATATTCTATCAAGGATTCCATTGTTGCTTAGCCTAGTAACTTCTTGTTGCAACTTAGCGATCTCATCCATTCTTTTCTTAATGTCTATTTTTGCTTGATCTAGATTAGATGATAAAGAATTCCTTTCTTTCACTATATTATCATAATCTAGATGTGTACACAAAACAGGTTGTTTTTGAAAATCATTTAACCTTGCAAGTAATTCAACCTTTTCTTGGGATAGAATATCATAATTTGTTTCTAGAGAAAAAAGCTTTACATCACTATTACGTAGAGATGATTTCAAAGTATGATTTTCAGAAATAATGCTATCTTTTTCAAAACTAAGATCATTCAATTTAGCATATAGATCTTCTTTTTCGGATGTAAGAGCAAGAAGTCTAGCATTTAACTCATCGTTTGTTTTATTAGACTTCTTTAATTTCTTCTTGCACTCAATATACTTATTATGTGTTTCTTCAAGACTAGAAATTAGCTCTTCTTTTGATAAATCAAGAATGCTTACCTCTTCTTCTTCTTCCTCATTGGTTGTAGCAATGAAACAATTCTTATGGACCTCTTTCTTCTTTTCTTTCCATGGACAGCCGATTGTTGTATGGTTCGTTCCTAAACACCAATTGCAGCTTGTTGAAAGTTGGTCCAAGTTGCTCCTTTGCCTGCGGTTGTAGTCACCTCCACCCTTCATTCTTCAAGACCTGGTTAGGGTTCCTTGAAGCCTGCTCTGATACCAATTGAAAACTACTAGAGGGGGGTGAATAGAGTTTTATAAAGATTTTAATAATAATTTAACTTAAACAACCACAATGAAAATATTGGACAAGGAGACACAGGGTTTAGAGTGGTTCCAACTATAGCAAATACTATAGCCGTCAGTCCACTACCCGGTTGCTTACCCAACCGGGATTTGAAAAGAAATTTATTTTATTACCTCGCAAGGACTTTACATAAAATACAATTTCTTTTCCCAAACCCTTCAAGCAGCCTTCACCTAGAAGTAATCGCCCAACCTTGAAGCAGCCTTCCCTTGAAGTAGATGCACCAACTCCCGTTGCACCAACCTTCTGAAGTAGCTTCCCGTGCGATAGCCTTCTTGAAGTAGCTTGAAGTCCCCTTCTCCACCTGAGAAGTCAACCCTCTCCAATCCGCAGCCTCCAACCCTAGGAGTAGCAAGGAGAGTACAAAAGATAAAAAGGAACAAGAAGGAAAACAGAAATTACAATACCGTTGTAAGCACAAGGCTTGATTTTCCTATATCAAGCGTTTAGATCTCCTAACCAATGTGTATGACAATGTGATTGTAGTGGATAGGAGATACTAGCCTATAGGACACGAAATGGGAGCAATAGGAATGAATGGCAAGTGTAGGAATTGCTCTATTGCTCTAAAACAGATTGCAAGTGTGTATTCGAGCTCAAGTATAGCACAAGTATAGCTTAGGTGTCTTTTGGTGTCCTAAGGCATTTCCTATTTATAGGAATGGCCTATGAATACTTAAGGACGTTCTAGACAACTTCTAGGGGCTTCTAAGTGCTTAACTAGCCGTTAGGTATAAGTTAGGTGCGTTAGTAACGGCTAGTTGCTTTATTCTGCAGTTTGCTGTCAGAGACCATCTCGGTCGACAATTTGTCGACCGAGATACCTACTCGGTCGAAGTTTTGTCGACCGACAGGCTCTCTGGATTAACGTTTATTTGCAACTGTCAACTGCTGTGTCTAACGGCTACTTTTGGTCAATCTCGGTCGAGAAGTTTGTCGACCGAGAGTGTCTCGGTCGAGGAGTGTGGTCGACCGAGATTGACTCTGTTTTCAATCTTTTAATTAACCACTAAGCATGTGTATGAGTGTGCATATGTGATCCTATTTGAAGGGGATGACCTATCTAAGTGTGGTGTTTAGCTAGGAAGATCCAACGCTTGATTTACATGCAATCTAAGTACTTGTACATTATATATTTGTACAAGTTTTTACAACAGTGATTACATTGTATGGAAATATAAATATGTAAGCTCTTTGGATTTTCCCTAGTTGCTTTGTCATCCTCCTTAATCCTGCATACTCAAGTAGCTCGTTAGATCAACAAGAATGAAATGTTTGTCATCATCGAAACAAAGGGATTTATCATAATGTCCAATTTATCCAACAGGAAATCTGTAAGAGAGCTAGTCCTACATGTATATCTTGTGAGGCTCTCACTTCCACCACCCCCTATCTCTCTTTTCAACCATGAAGATGAAGGTTCTCTCTCTTGGCTAAGAGAGGTGAAGAAGAATAAGGGAAGGAGTCCCTTGGTGAAGATCAAGGCTGAAGACTTGGAGCAAGAGTGGGTAAGCCCTTGGTGAAGGCAGAAGACTCCTTGCTCAAGTGGGTAAGTCCTTGGTGGAAGCTTCTCCGAGTGAAGGTGAAGTCAAAGGCTGAAGATCTAAGAAGAGTGTGTGATTCCTTGAAGGCTGAAGACTTGTAAAAGAGTAGGTAAGTCCTTGGAAGAAGGAAGAAGACTCCTTGCAAAGTGGGTAAGTCCTTGGTAAGGTTGAAGACTCTTTGTATTGGATAGGTAAGTCCTTTGGTTGGTCATGTATTGTAAGTCTTATTAATGAATATAAGAGTGCAATGGTTAAGAAATCCTAGAGGTTGACCTCTCTAGGTAGTGGACTGACTCACTTCTAGTTTGAAGTGTGGAACCACTCTACATAGCTTGTCACTTGGTGTATGTTCAATCTCTCTCTCTCCCCCTTGATATGCATGTTTTAGTCACACTCAAACTTCCTATTTAGAAACCATATCTTGTAATATATCATGAAGGTATAATGATTTTGTTTAAGTGCATTCATCTCTATTCACCCCCCTCTAGAGCATCCTATCACCCATCTAGGATCCAACAATTGGTATCAGAGCAAGTATTCCAAGCATACTTCAACAAATAGGAGAAGATGGGTGACTAACAAGGAGGGAGATACTTGATCAACTTTCCAATCTTTGATGGGAGTAACTTTCTCTATTGGAAAAGAAGGCTTCAATTCTACATCCAAGGATCAAGTCTTGAGATGTGACAAATGGTGAACAACCCATACAAGCTACCTAAGGAAAATATTGAAGAATGAGATGAAGCTACCTTTAAGAAAGCAACCTTGAATGCTAGATCCATGCACATCCTCTATGCCTCCATGACCCCCACCGAGTTCAACCAGATTTATTCATGTGAAAAAACCTATGAGGTATGGAGAAAGCTATGCATCACTTATGAGGGGACAACTCAAGTGAAGGAAAGAAAAGTATACATGCTCAATGGGATGTTTGAGAACTTCAAGATGGGAAAGGAGTAGAAGATAGCTCATATGTACTCAAGGCTCAACACCATTATAAATGCTCTTGCGGTTCTAGGTCATTCTATGTCTAGAGGAGAGATCAACTCAAAGATCCTTAGAAATATTCCCAAGAGATGGGAACCTAAGGTGACTTCAATTGAAGAAGCAATGTCTCTTAAGGATATTCCTATTGAAGAGTTAATTGAAAATCTACAAGCACTTGAAGCCACACTTGACAAGAGGGAGGAAGTAGAAAGACAAGAAGAGAAAGAACTCAAGAGAATGAAGAAGGCTGAAATCAAAGCTCAAATCACGACTATTATTGGTCAAGCCTCTCCATCCTCTCATATTGAAGAAGATGCCATGTACTCCAAGGGTAGATTCTACAAAGGCAAGAATTCCTCCTGCATCCGGTGCCTTAAGTGTGGAAAAGAAGGGTCACTTCAAGATAGATTATCTACAAGGCAAGAAGACCCATCATCATAAGAAAAGAGAAGAGAAGTACATGAAGAAGGAGAAATGACACTCAAGCTCAAGTGACTCCTCCAACTCAAGCTCAAGTGAAGATTCAAGTAGAGAATCAAGCTCAAGCTCTAGTGAAGAAGGAGAATGTCATTTTGCCCTTATAGCTTCTACAAAATGTGAAGACTCAAATGAGGTAAATCTAAACTCTTTAGATAAAGAACCTTTAATTGCTATCATTAATGCTACTCATGCCTCTCTTAATTCTTCTAAAAAGAAAAGAAAAAAGCTTGCTAGAATTGTTGATAATATGCGTGTAGAACTAGATGATCTTGAACATGCTAATCCTTGCTTGCTTGATGATAAAAATGCTTGTCTTAGCCAAGTAGACTCTCTTAAACTTGAAAATGCTAGTTTGAATGATGAGATTAGATTTCTAGAATCTCAACATCTTATGACTAGTTCTAATGAAGAGCATACTTTAATTGTTGATTCTCTCATGCATGACATTGATATTCTTAAATCTAAAAACAAAGACAACGATTTTGCTTTGCAAGAATTAGAATCTAAAAACGGTGTTTATATTTCCAAGATTTCTTTGCTTGAAACAAAAAATGTGCATTGCTTTCTAAAATCAATGTGCTTGAATCATGTTCTAGTTCTACTTGTAGAGATAATAATGTAGTTGCTCTTCATATTGATAGAGATTCTTATTTAACTAAAGATCTTTGCTTGGAAACTGATCTTTTACATGCTAGAGATAATATCAATCATTTGTCTTCTACTTTGGCTTCTCTTATGCATGATAATGATAGTTTGAGATCTTGTATTGGATAGGTAAGTCTTTTGGTTGGTCATGTATTGTAAGTCTTATTAATGAATATAAGAGTGCAATGGTTAAGAAATCCTAGAGGTTGACCTCTCTAGGTAGTGGACTGACTCACTTCTTGTTTGAAGTGTGGAACCACTCTACATAGCTTGTCACTTAGTGTATGTTCAATCTCTCCCCCCTTGCCATGCATGTTTTAGTTGCACTCAAACTTCCTATTTAGCAACCTTATCTTGTGATATATCTTGAAGGTCTAATGATTTTGTTTAAGTGCATTCAACTCTATTCACCCCCCTCTAGAGCATCCTATCACTCATATAGGATCCAACACATTTTTTCTTACTAATGAAATACTAAATCTTTCCCTAATTCCTAAGGAACAAAGAAAATTTTATATTAAAGTAGATTTTCTAAGTCTTATGATATTTTTAGTAGAGATTTCATTATGTGCATTATGAAGACAATGGATTTTCCTATATACCGATAGAGTGGATTCAAATGTGTTTCAACACTACCTCCTTTCAGGTACTTATTAATGGTTGTCCCTTATCCCGAGTTTGTCCTTCTAATGGTGTGAGACAATGACACCCATTGGCTCCCAATCTACTATATAATCTGTCAATTATAGGAACTACACACATGTGGTGTTACAACCCCAACTTTTGGGTTCATTTGGTGATAAATGTAATTTCTCATATTAAAGATATTTGAACAAATAATGATATAATTTGTTTTGAATAAAAGGGTTTCGTTTAAAATAGCCTTGTTGGTTGTTTTGTGGGATTTGTTAGCTATTGGGCCCAATAACAAAGAAAAGACAAAAGAAACTCCATTACTAATAAGAAACGGAGAAAAGAAAAATATAGAAACCTATAGAAGGCAAAAGTAGATAATTAAAAGGTGGATTTCGTGCCTCTTGGGTTCCTTGGGTTCCAAGGAGTCCAAAGTTGCATAGAGAATGCAATAAGAAAAGAAAATATCAATTAAATATTTCTTTATTGAGAAAGAATTGAAAACAATGATAAAATGTGTGAAATAAGTGGAAAGAGGTATAAATGAGTTATTCTTGGTGAATTTTCATATCCATGAGGTTTCTAATATTAAAAGGAATTCCAATGGGGAAAATAAAAGAAAGATAAATAAAAATCCTAAAAAAGAGATGTTTTTAATAAGAAATAAACAAGATAATGAGAAAATAATAGACATAGACGCATCTAGAAGGATAATGAGTATCGTTAAAAAGGAATTTCGAAATATTGAAGTTTCTTGGGGTCCAAGGAGACCCAATGAGGAAAAAGAAAGAGAGACAACAAATATTAACACAATAAGAGGATAATGTGATACATAATTAATGGATTTTGTGGCATTGTTAAAAATGAGGTATTTTCTACTAAAGGAAAATATATTCTTTTTTTTCGTGGCCAATGAATTAAAAAGCCAATCACAAAGAGAATAAAAGAAGTAATTTTCGGATTTCCCTTTATGAAAAGGATTCCTTATTAAATAAGAAATATTCTTTTTGCAAAGATGTGATTAAAGAACCAACTACACACCAAGGAAGCATGGTAGTTATATGAGCAATATGACTCTTTTGTTCGTTGAGAAATAGACTTGTGAGTACGTGAACCCTTAAACCCTTGGCTATATAAGAGTTTGGACCTGAGACCTCGCATCCAGGAGGTTCCCAGGCGTCGTGCGCCCCCTTCCAACCCCCTACCTTTTCTGCCGCAACCACAAGGGATGGAGCGATCCCAGGGGGCAACGCTGGGCCATGGACGAAGTGCTAAGGAGACCAGACACCTCTACAAGGCCGAACAGAATCATGGTTGTCGGTTCGTGAAAGGACCTTACCTTGATCATCTGCACCTCGCCTGCAAGAGGGTGGCGAGTCGTAGCCTAGATACTCCAGTGACCAGTCGTTTTGACCATGACTGGGGGTCTTTTCGGGTGCGACTGAGGGTGAGGAAGGGAGAGGGACCAGGTCGGGTGGCCACCAGACCCTGGGAGGGGGAGATAAACCCCCGTGGTTGGCCCTACTAGCGGCAGCCTAGGATTCGCAACGAAGGAGATGAAGGACGACCATTGGACTGATATGCCCCTCCGTGGGCTGAAGAAGCACTTAACTTACCAAGGGAAAATGTGACTTTTCGTTATGTTTTCAAAGCAACGAGCAACATTGCATGGAAGATGCCTACGTGGCAGCCCCCCAATGGCCTAAAGTAAGTTAATTTTGCAAAATTCATATCTAATTAACCGTAGCTCGGATGGACATACATAATATATGAATTTTTCTCAAAAGAACACGAGGAATGCAATAAAAATATAATTGAAGCCAATTTGAAAAGTAAGGGAAGTTATCAATTCTAATGCTTAAATGATTAAGAAACCCTATTTTGAAATGATTAATGTATATAGTAGGGTTTAATGGATGATTAAAGTTGATTTTGACCTGTTAATTGTAAAAAGGTACATTAAGAACAAAAAGGATGAAATTTTCACGTAATTGGTTAATTTATAGTTTCATGTGCATAATTATGTTTTAATGGGCCTTGAAACCCTAGTATTGGTAAATCAGACTCTTAATGGCTTTAATTGATCAATTTCATGATTAAAGTTGAGAGAAGATAATTCTAAGCTATTTCGAGTATAAAAGTTCCTAATTGTGAATAAATACCCTTAATGTAGTAATTAGGGTTTTCTAATGAATAAAATGTAGAATTAATGTTCGTACGTGAAGTAGACCATAATGAACTATGAATTGATGATAATGAGCATAGTGATCTTGTCTTGGATTAAAAGGATAAAAATGGTAGCTTTAATGTAAACGAGGCATAATGAGCCTAATTGATGGTTAATTAGGGTTATATGTTGTTAAAAGATAACCTTAGCATCTTCCATGATAAATATAAGATATAATTAAGGTTTGTGAGTAATTGTATAAAATTAGGGTTTAAAATAGTAAGATATGAAGGGAAACCCTAATTGCAATGGAAACCCTAAAAGTGGATTAGAAACCCTAGGAAGCGAGCTAAGTTTAAATGATCTTGTTCGTATGATTAATTGTATGATTATTTCAGGATCTTGTTATGTGTGCTTGCTTGCTTGGATTTCTTACTTGCATGGATTATTCTATCTCAAATCATTATACCAAGTATGTGGTTACACTTATGAATATCTCGGATTAGATTTTTGAGGTTTTCTGAAGTTTTCCTCGATGACTTGAATTAAACTGTTGGATGAATTTAATTCATGAAAAATATAATGTGGATATGACTATCACTTAAGATATATGCCTACTAGCTCAGATCCTAGTCCCCTCTGTGGCTTAATAGTTTGACCTAGTACATGGCTACCTATGGGGTAGGTCCATCAGGTCATTGGATGACTTAGTATATGGCTACCAATGGGGTAGGTCCATCAAGTCACCTTGAGTCAGGGATTGGGCTACCTATGGGTAGTGTCATGCGACTCTTTAGCTCACCATGAGTTAGGAATTGGACTACCTATGTGTAGTGCCATGTGACTCAACCCTAGATATTGATCTGCCTATTAGGTAGGATCATGCGGGGTTTAATGGGGATCTACCATGAGGAAGGTAGCATCCAAGTCCATTACAGGGACAACACAGAGATATGGGATAGGTAAGGATTGAGTAGTATTACTTAAGACATAATCTTGGGTGTTAAATGATAATTGGTTGATTACATTGTTATCATAGTTGTACAATTATTGTTTCCCCCACATACCAGCTTTATGCAGACTGACGTTTTGTTTGTCGGCATTTTAGGTACAAATGAAAAGAACAAACAATAAAGTGGCATATGTGGAATTAAATGAGGATTAATGATCAAGGAGGATTAGTTAGAATATTCTCTCCTATGGATAGAAGTTTAGTAATATAAGTTTTTCAAAGGTATGCAAAAAGTTTTAATTTATATCAGATTTCATTATAGTTGGTAGAATTTGATAATTGTTATTATTTATTTGTCGAACCTTTGATCCTATTAATTGGGATAATGGCTCTGACCTTCTGGTCTCCCTTAATTGGGGGTTACCGGGAGGCGGGGTCATTACATTTGGTATCAGAGCATAGGTTCCTCATTTAATCTTTAATAATTATTAAATTTTACAAACTCTGTAGAACCCAAGGGAGTTATTAGAGTAAATTCCGAAAGACAGAGGTGTCTAGAAAAGGATCACGTCCGGGGGCTGGCAATATTTTCCTCTGCACCGCTAGTCGGAATACGAGGACTCCCGGATTAGTGTGACTGCCTGGCCAATGTCTCAGGATTTAACTCGAAATAAGATACCTTTAGGATTCTCTCATCTTGTTCATCCCTTCTCAACTCAAATTCTATTAAGGATCATAAGGATTAGGGTTTTCTCTCTTTTCCTCACCCTCTTGAGGTATGGGTAAGGTTGATAAGGTTTAAGGAATAGTCCACCAAATTAATAAAAGGTATGTCAATAAGATGTCATGGACATAAGCTTAATAGATTAAGCATAAAAGAATAGATACGTTCGTAGGTCGTATGACATAAGTTCTCATGCCCTCAGGAGAGACCTGAGGCTAGACCTTCTTGTGAGGAGGATAAGTAAAGAAAGTTAGTCTTGGAGGTAGATATCTCCATTATAAGTAGATACCTGGCACATCCTCTAAGGACGATGCTAACCCTAACCCTAAGTGGAAGTTAGAGAGAGAGATGACATGAAGAGTTAGATGACATGATGAGGTGTTTGGATAGACATGCCTTGGATGCCATATGAGCCATGAGAGGTTGGATGACTGAGTACCTTTGGCGACCCAACCCTGGGAAGGGTCGTTCATGTTAGAGTGAAGGATATATCCTTCATTGATGAGCTTAGAGAAGAACCTATGGAAACCCCATGAGCTTATATGAGCATGGCATAGTAGGCACCCAGAATACGTCAGTAGTGTGAGTAGTAGGTTGAAACCCTGGTCAGGATAGCTATGGATAACCTTGAGCAAACATAAGCGTAAACAAAGGCTTGACCATGTAGAGGTATGCTTGTGAGCTTGATCCATCTCCATGGAGAGAGGACCTTTAGTATAAGGCTGGTTGCAGGGTTAGCTCTAGAGAGAGAGAGTAGGACCCAAGCAAGAAGGTTGGAAGCCTAGACTCTGAAATATGAGGAAAAGTGGGGAGTTGAAGATGATGCGACCTAAGTGGATGTTAGTGGTTTCCTCATGCTTGATCCCTGGAGGCTAGTGGTATATTGGTTGCCTTTAGAGGAACCAAACCCTAGAAAGAAGATGAGGCTTCTGGTACCTATGTGTCTATGGTATATGTGTTTACCTTCCGAGATAGGAAGAAGAGTTCCTTAGACCCTGACAAGGCTTAGTAACTGGCTGTGATGCCTTATACCTTGTTGTTTGTCCTTGAGGAGGACTCCACTCTGAAGTGTTTCTCAAATAGAAGGATCATGGAAAGTGCATGTCATACCGTGTGCATGCTTGGCTTGTGGTTTAAAAGTTGAGCAAGCAGTTGGTCATCGAAAAGTGAACCTAGGGTTCCTAGGACTAAGAGGGGAAGTGGTGTACCTAATGCTCATGATGAGAATTGAGTTTCTATAGTTTCGAGCATGGTACTCCTTATGTATAGAGGGAAAGGAAAACCCCTTAAGTTTAAAGTATGTTTGATGAACCCCTCATAGCTAAGTTGATGACATGGGAAGATATGATCTTGATCTAATGATTGAGGATGAGAACAAGTATGACCTAACATGGTTTAGTAGGTGGTCTGCTTGTGTCTTAGTATCTTTCTAGGGTTAAGCATGCTAGACCTAAGGACATTTGTGACCTTTGTTATCAAGGTGTAGTTTCCTCCCATCCTGGGAGAGGAACCCTTTTGTAGGGTGTATACTAGTTTTTGGGGGTTTTGAGGAAACTTAAAGAGGTCTCATAGGATCTTAAGAAGCTAAGTGAAGAGTACATGGTATGAGAATGAACCTGTAGACCCATAGATAACCATCTCTAAAGTGCATATGGATGTGTTACCATGGAGGTAACTAGTATGGGGGCCTGACCAAGGTAGGCATGTCGCCATGACCCCTATGAAAGGATGAAAGTCATCCCATGAATGTAGAGAGAGACGATGAAGGCTTGGGTAAGGTTCTAAGTTGAACATGTACTATGTTGGAATCCTAAGTCTATCCTAGGGTCAGGTAGGGATAAGACTGATGGAAGTAGGAGTTGCCTAAATCCCTAGTTGCACATGACCATAGGGTCGGGAGGTAACATCGACCATTGTCTGAGGGCCATGGGTTAGGAGATTGATCACCTTCATGAACTCATAGGACCCAAAGGGCAGATGGATAGGGCACTCTCTAGATGCATAAGGGAAGAGGAATGACCCCAAAAGTGTCGGCACCCTATAGACCAAGAGGAGATGACCAAGGATTGTGTGTGGACCCAAGTAGGTTCGACACCAATTTTCCATGGAAGTAACTTTGATATCGAGATGTTTGAGATGTGGAGACATATGTGGCACATTTCAACTTAGATATAAAGGTGTACTGGCAAGGTGGGATGTACCATCTCTACTCTTGGAACAGGAAGAACTATGTATTTGGACTGTAGCCAAATGCTTATTTCCTCTTGTTATGGGAGTGAGAGATAGGACAATACGCATGCCATACACCAAGGATAAAAGGTGATGTGAGTTGGAACATTGCCATGAGGTATGAGGACAAATATGATAACATACCCTGGTGGGGTGAACGATACATGGATGGTTTACAAACACTAAGAAAAATAAGGTAGTCATCTTATGAGGATGCTTTTATCATGAGCTATGAGTCATATAAGGTGGAGTTCGAAAAACCAAAAGAATAAGCCTAACATTTTCTTGATGAAGATAGACTTAGAGCTGAGATGAGATAATAAGTGGAATACATGGAGGTGTATGTCTTCAACTTTACCTTATACCTAAGGATGTGAAGTGGTAATAGCTGCTCTGGTTGAGATATAGCTGTCTAGTTTGGCTAAGAGGCTAGAAGAAGTTGATAGGCTAACCCTAAGTTTGGAAAAGAGATATGTTTGGCTAACACTCAGATGAAACAATACCGGTTGATCAAGTTAGTAGTTGTTTGGTTAGCCAGCCTAGGCCTTGATGCAATGAAAGGAGAGTTGAAGAACCGCATGTGCACTTCTTTGGATAGGAAGGTGATGAAACCCTGATTAGAGTGGTTTAGGGTTCCCGAGGTATCAAGCTTGAGGAATCATGACAATACCATAGACCATGATTTTATGATCACCATACACCGTACTACAAAGACAGCAAGTGACAGTAGTACTTTGGATGATTAAGATGGAGTTGCATGTGGCATGTGGCCATGCAAGCCGAAGGTGAAGGATGAACACCAGTAACCCAGTGCAGTGATATAAAGGATAAGGAGTCCCCGAGAGGGAAAGATAGTTCATCACTATGGATGTTGTAAGTCTCCCCTGGACAAAGGAAGGTCGAGATGCAATATGGGTTATGGTAGATCGCCTTACCTAGAGAAAGAGTACTGTCAAGGGACAGATTTGGTTGAACTACATATGAGAAGGAGATGGTTCAACTACACCATGATGTGAGTTCAAAAGTTCTTGAGTATAACCTAAAGATACACTTCCATAAGGTGGAAGTAGGTACATGAAGAACTCAATGCTAGTACCACCTATCACCCCTAACTAATAGTTAGTACGATCCTGACTAGAGCGTCTGATGAGAGCATGAGTGCTCATTCAGGGTGATACATAGAGACACATCTTTGTAAGATGTGATGATAACCACCATAGACAATATCGGGATGTATAGAAGCTCTACAAGGGGGGTTGTGTCAGTCACCACTTCATTAAGATGATGTTGGTGAAGGGACCTCACGAAGGTCAAGAAAGGACCACAATGTGTGCAGATGAAGTCACTTTGATCATGCAATGGCTGAAAGGAGCCCAGGGACGACATGAGTCGTAAGCTGATGCAAAGTAGACTGACATGCAATTCACTGGGGGGAATATGTGACATGAAAATCTGACCCCTTTAAGTTATAGCTAAGAGAGTTGAGTCCCCGATGCATGGGTTCTTTTTGAGATGGTTTGGTGGAGAATGTTATGTTTGATCTTACCCCTCAGGATAAAGTAACGGGTGATGAGTTCCAGGTGTCCAATTTAGAGAACTATGTGAGGTACCCAGGCCATGTGCTGAGCAATGAACCTAGTGAGCCCCAAGGGAGGCTGTAATGACCTGAGTCACCTATGAGGTTTATATATGCCAAGGTGAAAGAACTCAGAGAAAAGAATATGTGATGATAAAGGTTCTTTGGAAGCGCCATGGATAGGGAAGAGCCACATAGGGGCCAATGATGGACATGGACAAGTCTTATCCTGAATTGTTTGTTTGCTTGATGGAATTTTGAGGGCAAAATTCCTATAAGAGGGGAAGGATGTTACAACCCCAACTTTTGGGTTCATTTGGTGAGAAATGTAATTTCTCATATTAAATATATTTGAACAAATAATGATATAATTTGTTTTGAATAGAAGGATTTCGTTTAAAATAGCCTTGTTGGTTGTTTTGTGGGCTTTGTTGGCTATTGGGCCCAATAACAAAGAAAAGACAAAAGAAACTCCATTATTAATAAGAAATGGAGAAAAGAAAAATGTAGAAACCTCTAGAAGGCAAAAGTAGACAATCCAAAGGTGGATTTCGTGCCTCTTGGGTTCCTTGGGTTCCAAGGAGTCCAAAGTTGCATAGAGATTGCAATAAAAAAAGAAAATATCAATGAAATATTTCTTTATTGAGAAAGAAATTGAAAATAATCATAAAATGTGGGAAATAAGTGGAAATAGGTATAAATGAGTTATTCTTGGTGAATTTTCGTATCCATGAGGTTTCTAATATTAAAAGGAATGCCAATGGGGAAAATAAAATAAAGATAACGAAAAATCCTCAAAAAGAGATGTTTTAATAAGAAATAAACAAGATAATGAGAAAATAATAGACATAGATGCATCTAGAAGGATAATGAGTATCCTTAAAAAGGAATTTCGAAATATTGGAGTTTCTTGGGGTCCAAGGAGACCCAATGAGGAAAAATAAAGAGAGATGGAAAATATTAAAAAAATAAGAGGATAATGTGATACATAATTAATGGATTTTGTGGCATTATTAAAAATGAGGTATTTTCTACTAAAAGAAAATATATTCTTTTTTTTCGGGGCCAATGAATTAAAAAGCCAATCACAAAGAGAATAAAAGAAGTAATTTTCGGATTTCCCTTTATGAAAAGGATTCCTTATTAAACAAGAAATATTCTTTTTGCAAAGATGTGATTAAAGAACCAACTACACGCCAAGGAAGCATGGTAATTGTATGAGCAATAGGACTCTTTTATTCATTGAGAAACATACTTGTGAGTACGTGAACCCTTAAACCCTTGGATATATAAGAGTTTGGACCCGGGACCTCGCATCCAGGAGGTTCCCAGGCGTCGTGCGCCCCCTTCCAACCCCCCTACCCTTTCTGCCTTGATCACCTGCACCTCGCTTGCAAGAGGGCGGCGAGTCGTAGCCCAGATGCTCCAGTGACCAGTCGTTTCGACCATGATTGGGGGTCTTTTTGAGTGCAACTGAGGGTGAGGAAGGGACAGGGACCAGGTGGGGTGGCCACCAGACCCTGGGAGGGGGAGATAAATCCCCGTGGTCGGCCCTACTGGTGGCAGCCTAGGGTTCGCAACGAAGGAGATGAAGGACGACCATTGGGCTGATATGCCCCTCCGCGGGTTGAAGAAGCACTTAAATTACCAAGGGAAAATGTGACTTTTCATTATGTTTTCAAAGCAACCAGCAACGTTGCATGGAAGACGCCTACGTGGAAGCCCCCCCATTGGCCTAAAGTAAGTTAATTTTGCAAAATTCATATCTAATTAACCGTAGCTCAGATGGACACACATAATATATGAATTTTACTCAGAAGAACACGAGGAATGCAATAAAAATATAATCGAAGCCTTTTTCTAATTCCAATTCTAAAAGTAAGGGAAGTTATCAATTGTAATGCTTAAATGATTAAGAAACCCTATTTTGAAATGATTAATGTATTTAGTAAGGTTTAATGGATGATTTAAGTTGATTTTGACCTGTTAATTGTAAAAAGGTACATTAAGAACAAAAAGGATGAACTTTGCACGTAATTGGTTAATTTAGAGTTACATGTGCATAAATATGTTTTAATGGGCCTTTGCTTCAATTGATCAATTTCATGATTAAAGTTGAGAGAAGATAATTCTAAGCTATTTCGAGTATAAAGTTCCTAATTGTGAATAAATACCCTTAATGTAGTAATTAGGGTTTTCTAATGAATAAAAGGTAGAATTAATGTTCGTACGTGAAGTAAACCATAATGAACTATGAATTGATGATAATGAGCATAGTGATCTTGTCGTGGATTAAAAGGATAAAAATGGTAGCTTTAATGTAAAAGAGGCATAATGAACCTAATTGATGGTTAATTAGGGTTATATGTTGTTAAAAGATAACCTTAGCATCTTCCATGATAAATATAAGAGATAATTAAGGTTTGTGAGTAATTGTATAAAATTAGGGTTTAAAATAGTAAGAGATGAAGGGAAACCCTAAAAGTGGATTAGAAACCCTAGTAAGCGAGCTAAGTTTAAATGATCTTGTTAGTATGATTAATTGTATGATTATTTTAGGATCTTATTATGTGTGCTTGCTTGCTTCGATTTCTTACTTTCATGGATTATTCTGTCTCAAATAATCAGATCAGGTATGTGGTTATGCTTATGAATATCTCGGATTAGATTTTCGAGGTTTTCCGAAGTTTTCCTCGATGACTTGAATTAAACTATTGGATTAATTTAATTCATGAAAAAATATAATGTGGATATGACTATCACTTAAGATATGTGCCTACTAGCTCAGATCCTAGTCCCCTCTGTGGCTTAATAGTTTAACCTAGTACATGGCTACCTATGGGGTAGGTCCATCAGGTCATTGGATGACTTAGTACATGGCTACCAATGGGGTAGGTCCATCAAGTCACCTTGAGTCAGGGATTGGGCTACCTATGGGTAGTGCCATGCGACTCTTTAGAACACCATGAGTTCGGAATTGGACTACCTATGGGTAGTGCCATGCGACTCAACCCTATATATTGATCTACCTATTAGGTAGGATCATGCGGGGTTTAATGGGGGTCTACCATGAGGAAGGTAGCATCCAGGTCCACTGTAGGGACAACACAGAGATAGGGGATAGGTAAGGATTGAGTTGTATTGCTTAAGATGTAATCTTGGCTATTATATGATAATTGGTTGATTACATTGTTATCATAGTTGTAAGATTATTGTTTCCCCCACATACCAGCTTTATGCTGACCGACATTTTGTTTGTCCGCGTTTTAGGTACAAATGAAAAGAACAAACTATAAAGTGACATATGTGGAATTAAATGAGGATTAACGGTCAAGGAGGATTAGTTAAAACATTCTCTCCTATGGATAAAAGTTTATTAATCTAAGTTTTTCAAAGGTATGCAAAAAGTTTTAATTTATATCAGATTTCAATATAGTTGGTAGAATTTGATAATTGTTATTGATTATTTGTCGAACCTTTGATCCTGTTAATTGGGATAATGGCTCTGACCTCCTGGTCTCCCTTAATTGGGGGTTACCGGGAGGCGGGGTCGTTACACGTGGTGTAGGGCATGACCAAAAAATAATTTGATTCTAGGAACTATTTCATCTAATCATAATCACAAGGCTATGATGAGACAATCATAATCACATAGACCTAGAGTACATTTTAAGGTTCACATTCACGATGTATATTTTCAGACGAGTTATAAATATTTATCATTTTTAATTGTGTAATGGACCACTTAATACATTTCCAATTTATGTGAACTTAATTAAAATATAGTGATTTTATGAATTTTTTTTATAAAACTAAGTCAATTAATTTCTATAAACATTAATAGATCATATATCCTCTCACTTTAGGTCTGATTTGAGATACACTATAAACTCAAGACTATTTGAGAGGGATACTAAAATTTGTAATCTTATTCAACTCTATTATAATGGTGTTAGTGAGAATGTATGCATTTGAAAGGTTCCTCTAAAAGTTGTGATGAAATCAAGTGTTTTATGTTGAAACATACCCCACATTCAATTGTAATAGGCCAAGAAGTAAATTCCTAAAGAGATGTGCAAGTGAAGAATTTCAATGTGGATATTGTTTAATGGGCCACACACGAGGGGGATACACAATGGGATAACATATACCTGAAGTGAAAACATACTTTGCACACAATGATATGCAAGTGCACATGTTTGGGATGTAGTATAGAAGAAGCAAGTAGGGGCCTAATCCACATGGAGAGTGGGGACACTAGAGCTAGGCCAGTCTTCCTATAGTGGACTATAGGGTTTTGAAGGTTTTAACCTTGGGTTGTTGATTAAAATAATTGAACAAGCATATAAAGAGAGAAATCAAGTATCAAACTTTGATTAATCCTACACAATTTAGACTACCTATCTAATCAAGAATGTCAACTACACTATAGATAATATCTACAGACTAGCAATCATCACTACACTAACAAAACCGGTTCTGCTTAGCAACTAAGAGAGCAACTAATTATGCTTGGCTAGCAAATACACTAAGAATTCAATTAAAAGACTAAACTATAAATTGACTAAAAAATCTAGCAGAAGTAAATAAGGGCAAGAACTAACTACTCTTTCAAAGTTCATCTAACATGGGCAAGGCAATTAACCAACTAAGTAAGAAAGAAAGCTAATTAAGTCAACACTATCTAGGGAATGTGAAATTATGAAATCAAAAAATTAATTAGGGAAGTGGTATGTTTTGAGAGTAAATGTGATTCTCAATTTAGTTGGGTCACATCATGCAACTCATTCAATCAAACCATTTTATCTAACCAAGCAAAAAGTGGAATGTTGATGAATTATCCTATACTACTATTTGACCATGGGTGGTACAAGGTGTGCATAGGGAAACTAGTCTCTATCACCCCTATCCAACCTTAAGTGATTCAATTGATTGGGTATAGGTATAATTTAATCAAGACCACACTATTCTAGGTTTCTTGGAGTGGTTCTCCTAATGTACTTAGTGTAAAGGGGTGGTATGGAGTGTAGGAGAGGGACATTTTACCTCCTATTACCCTCCATCCAACCTATAGACATGCTCATTGTCAAGTACCTAAACTGAGGCACTACTAGCTACTTATATATCACACCTAGGGATATAAGAGTATAGGGATATATGGTAGGATAGTAGCTAGCTAAGGAACAATTAGTTGAACTTAGGAACATTTCCTCAAATGGTCACATATACATCGTTCTCATATACTTAGGTGGTTTTGAACATCAATCACCATATCAAGAGACGATACATGAGAAAAAATTAGTAAGATAACATTTCCAAACGAAATCAAGATTCTTACAATGATATTTCCCCAACATGGTATCAAAGTCACATTTATCCCCCAAAGATCTCACATAGAATGCTTAGCTACTTATTAAAAGGCAAAACACAAAAATGGAGAAGAGAAATGTAAAGGCCATGGAGCTCAAAGTAGTGGTTGAGTCCTTCTCCATCAGTAGCATGAACATTATCCTCCCTCCTCCAAGGTAGAATGGCATGGAAACTGAAAATGGAATGGTCAAAAACATAAAAATTTAGGGTTTTTGGGGTCGAAGGTGGAAGAAAGATGGAAGAAATGAGGTAGGTGGAAGCTGGTGGCCACCTTCATTTCAATATAACTCCTTGCTCCCAACCATCGCTAATGTTTATATAATTTTTGGGGAAGCATACAGTAAAGTGGGGGTAAAGTGGTAAACTGGTAGTGAGGCATCATTATGGTTAGGTGGGTAGCATGATCATGGTGGTTACCATGAACGTGGTGGGTAGTTGTAGGAATGGTCATGGTGGATGAAAATTTCCATGTTGTAGGGAATAAAATATCAGTTAAATGTTGGGGTTGTGGAAGTGGGATGTCATACTCGTGAATGCACCATGACTGTGGTGTTTTTAGGGTAGCACGATCATGGAAAGTGCCACGACTATGGTGGATGTGGTAGGGAGGGATAATGCTCTGGAGAATGGTTGACTTGGATTGTCTGCTGCTATGGACATGTTAGGAAGCACACTTGTTTTGGTCTATGAGCACCACAACATTTTTGAGCATTTCCTTGGTTGAACTTCTTGATTTGCTTCAAAGTTAAGGATCAACATGTGATTTTATCTCTCTACGCATGACTACGGTTGGGTAATACAACTATTTTGAGATTTTTGTATTACTTTGATCTAGTTATCCATGCTGCTCTTTTCTCATCTTTGACCTGTGGACACTTCAGTAGATTGGATCTAATTTTCATGGCTCCTTGGAATCCAACATGGATCAAATTTTCATGGTTCCTTGGAAACCTCCATGCATGTTGGAGTCTTGGAATCACATATCTCTCATCCTTCCATCATGTAATCTCCAAGGTACCTGAAAATTGTGCACATAGCATTGATAAGTGTTCATATAAAATACAAATTGTTGGGAGATACTTTCATAATGAAATGTCTACATGTGAATAAAAGGAAATATCAAACAAGACAAATACCCAAACAAGGGCTCCATCATAGTTCACTATCATGCCTATATCACACATATAGAAAAGTTTATGTAATACAAATAAGGGCATTATTATTATGATGAGAAATACAAACATGTTGTATTAGGTAGTTACAGAATTAAAGGAGGACATATACCAATATTGGTCTAACGTTACACTGTAATTGGCCGACCAAGATGAGAAATGTGTTTTTTATGATTTAGAGATATATGATACATTTGTTACATTGGGTTTGATAATTATAACTAGTAGGAGGCATCTAAAACCAAAGAAAATATCCAATAGATAGATTGATAATTAATTCTTGGTACAACAGAGCCCTATATGCATGTGTTGCAAATGTTTACATGAATATATTATATGGATCCATTTACCATATACGGACAAATCTGATCCTCAATCTTACTCAAGGTGTATCATTATTTAGAACTATTTAGGGGGAGCCCTTTATTTCTTTATTAAGGATTTGGGGTTACTCAAAGTGGATTTCTGGGACAAATTGACCAAAACACATTAAATTAGATGAATTTGATAAATTAGAATGGATTTGGTACAATTTGGGTAGAAGCAATAATTCTTGCCACAATTGTTTAGTAAATTTTTTGATTGGGTTACTACCTTGTGATTCTTTGTATATTTATAATTTATTGCAAATTGGATAATCATTCGCTCAAGTTCATATGATATATGTGTTTATTATTGCTCTTTCTTCTAAGGTCGAGTTTTTTAGTTGCTTGTATTTATGCATATACCAATGCATGCATGTTCAATGTTTTTCTTTCATATATAAGTTCATGTCAAAATGTATATCCATACATACATGTAAGATATATAAAGAAGTCATCCATGTTACATATAGAAATCTATAACAACACCTAACCACAAATTTGAAAGAAAATAGTCTATATGATAAATGTTTAGAAATAATAAACACATAAAATGCATATAGTTTTTTTAATGTTGATAGTTTACTACTGATTTTAAAAAAAATCCTCTTTTCTCAATGGCTGCCCCATAAATGTTGCATATAGTTGTTTTTTGAAATATACATATTAGAAATAGACATTATATATATATATATATATATATATATATATATAGAAGAATGATCCAGTGAGAGCCCTAAGATGGTGAGAGCATGATAGCCCTTTGAATAACTCCCAAAGATGATCCATTTTTTCTAATCCAACCTTATGGATTGAAAATATATCACTGTATTTACCTACCCAAAAAGTTTCATATACATCAGACTTACAAATTCCCCATGGTAATAGAAAAGTTTTTAATGTTCCATATTAAATTTTGGGCTGACTGTTAGATTCAATATATGTAAATTGTATATATGGCTAAGCAAATAATGTTTGATCATGATAATTTTTTGTGTGAAGCTAATGGAAATGAGCTTTTTACATCCATATGGTTGGATTTGAAAAAGAACTCCTAAATTTGTAGTTATTAAAAAGGCTCTCATGCTCTCATGGTAGGATGGCTCTCACAGGATCGGCCCTCTCTCTCTATATATATTCTTAGATTATGTATTTAAGTTTTAAGATCATATAAATGAAACATGACTCAAATAAGCTATGCGTACAAGAATACATGATTTATACACACATACACATATGTATGCACCGATAATATGACCAATCTTAATACCCTTGTGACTTGAATTTTTGATAAACATAAGGGGCCCTAAGAAAAATAATATTTTAAGGTTTGGGTATACTAGATAGATTATATATGCATAGAGGTGATTATTTTTTTTTATCAAATTTAGATCTTATATATTGATGTAATCTTTTCTAGTGGCATTCCCTTTCTTTGCTAAATGGTCATGGACAACCAACTAAGAATGGTTGAGGGAATGACATGAGCATAAAGACTTATTGCTTGTCTCTTCCTATCTTACTAGTGCATGAGGTATGGGATATCTACACTATTAGGTTGGTAGTGAAAACATGAGAAGATCTCACATATATGGGCTTGTTCCCGACCCACACAAATTAAGGGATGTCATAAAGATGAGTAATGCAAAAATAACTAAACGAGTTCATCATATAAAATTAATTGCAATTAGACATTTGAAATTCATTATGAATGTCAAGGTTAGATACCACCTCACTGGATGATCAAGTGATGAGGGTGAACTAAGGTAAACTTTGATGTTGATGATGAAGTACTATTTTAGCTATCAATCTAAAAGGAAAACCAATGAAATGATTTAGTGATTGATTTAGGAACTTTATCCAAATAAGGAGGTTACTAAATGGAAGGTTAATTGAGGAGGATATGAACTTGGTTAATGATTTTTTGTTGGTATCCAGTATTACATTATCTTCTTTACAACCCAAGCTATTGATTCTTAAAGCCTATCCCCTATATATCCATGACTATGAAACTCTATAAAATAATACATTTGTAGAGATTTCATACTAGTATTATGGAAAACTTCAAGGTTGTATAGAATAATGAGGATAAAATTAGTATAACATGGGTAGTGACCAGTGTACAATATCATCCCCAAATATAACAACTTTACTAAAGTGAGACTGGTTAGAATATAATGTTAATTAACTTAGTTTAAAGGACGGGGGACTAACTATTTCTTTTGAAATCAGTATACATGAATTATAACCAAATTTGGATAATAAATGATACATAAACATTGTTGTACTGTTGACACACTATTTCATTCAAACATAACCCACATAAATTGCCCTTATTTTAACATAATAATAAGTTGGTTCTATAGAAATTGGGTCTCTTATTATTTTAATATTATTCTAGGCAAGAATATAAATATAAATTTAAAAGAAAAAACATACATAGTTGTGACTCTCAATCTTAAAAACAATAACCTAACAAGTTAACTAGATTTTTGAAATACCAATATGTCAATTATTTAACCTATGACTTCTGCTAGATTTAGATAGCCCCAAGAACCCCAATTAATCAAGGAAATAAAATGAAAAAAATTGTATATAATTTGTGCAAAATCTAATAACCATGTGAATATATTCTACGTCTATTGATAGACCATTGGTTTTTTCTTCATGATTTCATGTGGATCCATTTAATAGTCAATTCAACATCTTCCTAACCCATCCTTATCTAATTGGGTTGAAAACTAATGAGGTTAACATGTGAGAGTCATGCAAGTAGGTCTCACAAAAATTTAGATACTTAGAGATTGAAAAATCAACAAAAATCACTTATAAATGAATAGGAATGTTACAAATGTTAAGGTGGGAATAAGGAAATTGGGAAATGAGGAATTATCAGAAAATCGAGTGAAGAAACATGATAGGTCCCCACTTGACTACAACATTCTTGTGCCCTGCATAGTCAATATCTTTATCGCCAATAAAGATTCAATGAGCTACTATAATTCAGATTAAGGAGGCAATACATTGAAAAATAAATATAAATTAGGCACGGGAAAAGGTCTAGGGAGACTAGAATAAGGTTCACACCACTAAATGGTAAGATGACATGTACAAATATTTTCCTGGTTTCTTCATCTTGATGATAGACAAAGGCTACCTAGTTGGTCCTTAAGCCATGTCACCATATTACTATTTTTAAAAATCACCACAGGGTTAGAACAAAGTATTTGGATTGTATTGTATCTATTTATTTAGGAAGGAGAGTGTTCATAATCTATTAAAGTAGGGAGCAAAGAACATATAATTAAAGGATCTAGAAATTTTTGGAATTAAGAGAGAGTTTAGATGACAAATCACTACATTTAGTATCCCTTCTATGATTTATAGGAGGAAAAAGGAGTTCATGAGGATTAGAGGAGGAATATTTTATATGTGATAAGGCGTTGTGACTACAAACCTCGTTATATAGTTTGTGGACCCAAGGTAGGTGATGATTCCTGCATTGTTCTTTTAAACTAGACACAACACAAGATAGTACATGGGCCTATGAATCCTTAGTACTAATGGAAATGAATGTGTGATCGAAAATTATTCTTGGAATCTCAAATATACTAACAATTTTATTGAAAAATTATACATTTAGACATTAAACCATATACTTTTGTACTTTGTGCTAGGTATTTAGAAGAGTCCAAAAGTAGTGAAAATTTTCACCTAAGTGAAGTAAGGTATAAAGAAACTAACCAATGCATTAGTTTCTAATATTGATGAAATTTAATAGTTTATTGAACAAGATAAAATATATGTATATTATTCATATAATGTTAATCCTTTTAAGTATTATAGACCCATATTTTGTATTCTAGTCACTTTTCTAATTATCTAAGCATCAGGAGATTAGAGTGAATCAATTTAATACTAAAACATAATAAGTTGTTAATTTGTATTTAACATGCACTTTATAACTAAGTTAATTGCACCATATCTCTTGTTTGTGAATATTTAATCTCATGACAACATTTCTAACCACCTAATGCACTTATTATTATCTAGTTCAGGTTAAAGGGAGATTAAAACCAATTCTAATGAAAAGGGGCATAATAAATGTACGAGTTGTTTATATATCTACATTTTGATATGTTAACGATGATGTTATATGACCTTTTATTTTTTTGTCATCAGAACAAGCAGTGGAATTAAAAAATTAACTACCGTATTCTCCTTTAACAGACGATCGCATCAATAACTGTGTAATGGGAAGGATGGTTTGCAGAGTTATACCTAGTCCTTGAGCAAGTCCAACGACGATTCCCTCACAATAGTGTGCACCTTTCTTCAAGTCACACCCGGACAGCGTCTGCAACAGCTCCTGGTTGATCACCATGGACAACAACTTGACGTCATCATCCTAGTCGTAGGAAACAACCTCCTCACCTCTATAGTAGTCCACACAGACCACTAGGAACTCTTGTCATTCTAGAAGAACAAACAAGAAGGAGTTGTCCCTTCTCGTTGCTGTAATAGCACCAACTTGCTCTCCCATAATTGTTCTCCCTTTCTATCCCTCCCTTTATTGGGTAGAACTTGCTCGAGTTCTCTTAATTACCACAACCAAAGAAGACAATAATTATCAGAGCTAATTTATGTATTTGAGAAGCCACCAGTATCGCTCTATTTATATAAGGATGAGGATCAGGGTTCCCAGTCTATGCAAGAGTTGAAGGGGATGAGATTTCATGATTTTCACATCCTACAAATAGAAAAATGGTCAGTTCACAAATAAACCCATATGTTGGCATGCAAGCTGATTGGTTCAACCTTTGAACCGGTCATTTCATCATGTTTCCCAATCGTAATTGTATTGGCAATTAATATCTGATTTAATGCACAACATGGCATCAACACTAAGCCTTGAATCAATTGAATTGCTCCACCAAATGAATGGTTCATAACCTGAACCGGTTGATTCATGGATATGAATTGACCGGTTCACTTCCTGAACCAGTCAGTTCATGGACTAGATTGCCAATATTGGTTCAGTTGACTTGACAAACTGAAACAATCAGTTCAACACTTGAACTGATCGGTTCATAGTTCCATCAATCAACATTAAATCAATGTTGTTAATTTGAATACCTAACTCGTTAGCAATCAAGTTTAAACTATATTCATTGATGAACTCCTATTTGAAGTGTATCTTATGTGTGTGACCCTATAGGTTCAAGTTACATTGGCAGTGAATGTCCAAATTGATTTATGACATACAAGTAATGAGTGGTATCTAGAAACACATCATTGCTACCCAAGTAATTCATAGAGTTGTAGAACAACTTCAACCTACGATATGTGATTGATGTTATAATGATTGTCTAATTTATTTTTTCCTGATATCTAGATTGAACTTGAGGTATGGATCATCATCCTATCAATTTTCAATCCACATTCCTTGACTTAGAGCACATTGTCTGAGATATATGTGACCTTGATATCATATATTGATTCACATGTGCACGTGCATGTTTTTTCTCAGTCTCGCTTATCAGGTGGCCTAGATATCAAACTCCTACAGGAGGGACAAATCTCATCTACACCACTCACAATCATCCCCATGTGTCACAATGCACTCGGGCATCACCTTTATGGTAACCCTTATTCAAGGTCACGGTAGATGATGTAAAAGTACATCGAATGACATGTGATGAGTATAGTGACTTCAGGTCTAAGAACTATAGTCAAAACAATCACAATGAGAGGTGATTTTGACTACCAATTATGGTTTCCATGTGTCACTCTCAAGGTGGGTCTGTCCGATACACTATTATTTAACAAGTATCAATGTCCTTGATTTGATATCACATATCATTACTGATGAGATTTTGTCATCAACCAACACACACTCTACTCTTATTTGTCATTTTTGTCTATCAACCTTTCGCAATAACATCTGACTAGGGAGATAACAAGAATGTGCATAGTACTCTTGATATGTGTATGATCTCATTGTTCATGTCATCAACCCAAAGACATACATGATTGAGTAATGTCATTCTTTAGACATTCATTATGATTCATCATTATCTCGTAGCTGATTGAAATAGAACAAATCAGAAGATTGCCTTTATTATTAACCGTCGTTCACAAGATATCTCATCACAATCATCATATGATTGGATCTCTAGGCATACTTACCAACAGACTCCCACTTGCAATTAGAGCCAATCACCCATGAATATTATTCTTAGTGATCATGAACATGTCCATCATGTTTCTGCTTTGCAAGTCTAATCCAGTGGGTTAGCAAAATTTTCCTTTAATCCCTATATTGTATGTTTCACATCTCTTCAATGTATGATCTTTCGTATGAGATGGAATTTTTGGAGTATGCTATTTGATATTCCTTGCCTAACCAGCAGCTCCATTGTTGTCATAGTATTTCTAATGTGTCATCAATGGTTGGAACATCCTATAAGTTCATCTTAATGAAATTTTTGATCCATACAATATCCTTTGTTGTGTTCACAACACCAGGGTATTCGACTTCTATTATGGAATTTAAACAATGATCTGTAGTTTGGAACTTTTCCAACTTATAGTTCTTATTTTAAGGTCAAACACTAATTTTGGATTGCAGTCATTAATTGTCTTTGTTGTTTTGAAAGCTTGCATCGGTGTAACTCTTTACGCCCAACTCTCTCTTATCACCATATTCTAGTAACTGATCCTTAGTGCTTCTCAAGTACTAATGGATATTCTTTATGGCATTCCAATGACCTTCATTGGAAATTGACTAATATCATCTTGTCATGCCCAATACATGCAAGATAATGGGATGAGTATATTATATTGCATACGTGATATGTCCAATTGGGAATGCATGTTATCTTAAACATGTTTTCCCATTCCTTACAAGAATTGGAATACATGGTTCTTGAGAGACTAATCCCATGAACCATGGACATATTCTCTCTCATTGAATCCTTCATGTTGAACCTATCAACATCTTTCCAATATGTGTGCTCATACTTAGGTCAAGAAACTTTCTAAAACTATCTCTATAGATCTTAATTCCTATCACATAGGATGTTTCACCTAAATCCTTCTTAAAGATGGTGTTTTTCCCATGCCAGGTTTCAATACTTATAGTATTGGAATGTTAAACCTCATCAATATATGGAATATGCTCATACTAAATCTTTTGTATTCACATATTTCATCAATTTTTTGACTAAAGTCAAACTCTTTGGCTATCTTATAAAAACAAAGATTCCAACTATGAGTTCTTGCTTCAATCACATTGATTGGCCATTGTAGCTTACATACTTTATTTACATTAATGGGGTTATAAAACCTTCAGACTGTGTCACATACACATCCTCTCAAATTTTCCTTTTAAGGAATGTAGTTTTAATATCCATATGTCAAATATCATAGTTTCAATAAGTTGCAATAGCAAGCATAATCCTAATGGATATAACTACAGTAATTGGTAAATGGATTTCATCATGTTCAACACTTTGAACTTGTCTAAAAAAATTTACAACCAATATGCTCTTTTAGGTTATCGATGTCGGTCTTCCTCTTAAAAACCTAACTGCACCCTATGGGTTTTACCCCTTCAGGTCATACCAACAAGGTCATACCTTGTTGGTGTAGATGGATTCCATTTGGGATATGATGGCCTCAAGCCATTTCTAAGACTCTGGTCCCTCAATAGCTTCTAGATAGGTTGTTGGGTCATCATCTTATGACCAACTCATCACCTTTATGAGTTATACGATATCATAATCTATTAAGCTTGTGTCATGTTCTAATAGAACTACAAGCCTTGTGTTACATAAGGAACTTGAGATTCCACACCAATTTGTGACTCTCTTTATTCCCATTGTACCTCCTTAGGTTTAATGTTTTCTTATTTGTCTCAAACTTTTTATGTTCTACTTTACTCCCATTGATTCCTTTGGAATTACAAATTTCTCAAGGAATTTAGTCATCCAGGTAACAAACAAATTTTGTTATTGTATTGAGATAAGTAGTGTTTAACAAACTAACATTTTTGTGATTTGAGCATAAAGTTTTTTCAAGAAACTATTTTCTTGTATAAGTTTCAATCCTTATCTTTATAAAAGACATGTCAGGACATTTCCTACACTGTATCACATATGGTGTCTGACGGTACATTGTTTTAGTCTTAAAAATGTGTCTAGAAAGAAATTAGAAGAATGTATGATACATTGATAATCACACCATGTTCATCACGGCATGACTCCTTCTTTCTGGTACATCATTATGTTTTAGGTAAGGTTCCTTGTGATACACTATCACAATCTCTCTAGAAGTTCCTCGAACTCTTGGTAAAATATTTCAACATTGATCATATCAACGTATCTTAATACTTTTACCAATGTGGTTATGTACTTTTGTCATGATCTTCTTGAACATTTCAATACATTCATGTTTGTATTTCACTAAATACAAATCACCATACTAACATCATCTGTAAATATAATAAGGTACAAATAACTACCACTAGCATATATTCTAAAGGTCTATATACATCAATATGTACAAGTCCTAATAGAATGCTTGTTCTTCTATTATATCTAGTGAGAGGTTTTATTTGTCATGTTGCCCAATAAATAAGTCTTGCATGTCTCTTATTGGTTCAATAACCAAAAGAATCTAGATTATGTATTCTAGAATCATTTTTCTTATTTATGTGCTCTTGATGACAATGCTATAGGTATTCATAGTTTGAGATATCAAGTGTTAATACTTTTGGTATTTACGTTATAAACATTTATCTTTGGATCCTACAAACAAAGATGATAAGACATTTGGGATATTTCCATACAATATCACATCTTTGAAAATACAACATTAACTATTCTTTATTCATAATCATCCATGTCCATACAAGATGCAGAAAGCAAAATGTTTTTATTATTGGCATATATAAAATAGCAGTTCATTAACTCTATTACATGCCCTGTGGGTTGAGATAAAATATGAGTTCTAACTGTAGTTACAACAACTCTTGCTGTTGTAGGAGGGAAAAATCCCATCTGCATCACTCACATTCATCCCCATGTGTCACAATGCACCCGAGGACCACCTTTATGGTAACCCTTATTCTAGGTCATGGTGGATGATGTCAAAGTACATTGAACGACATGTGATGAGTGTAGTGACTTTAGGTCTGAGAACCACAGTCACCACCATCACTATGGGAGATGATTCTGACTACTAGTTATGGTTTCCATGTGTCACTCTCAAGGTGGGTCTGTCTGATACACTGTTCTCTAACAAGTATCTATGTGTTTGGTTTGATATCACATATCATGACTGATGAGATTCTTTCATCAACCAACACAAACTCTAGTCTTATGTGTCATTGTTGTCTATTAGCCTTCCACAATAACATCTGACTAAGGAGATAACAAGAATGTACATACTCTTGACATGTGTATGATCTCATCGTTCTTGTCATCAATTCGAAAACATACATCATTGAGTAACGTCATTCTTTAGACATTCATTATGTTTCATCATTATCTGATAATTGATCGAAACAAAATAAATCAAAAGATTGCCTTTATTATTAATCAAAATGTTTACAAGACATGCCATCACAATCATCATATGATTGGCACTCTGGGCATATTTACCGACACTTATATGTTAGGTTATAGTTATAAGTTGCAACAATATATGTAGTTTCTTTTCATTTCAAAAACAATTGTATGTATCTATTAGTTATTAATTCTTGTGTTTCATTTGTCTTCAAGTTTTGTGACATTTTCTCCATGTCAAGTCACCCATGTTATGGACAATATGGGGTTTCTTCCCTTGATGTGTATGTTCTTGGTGGGGGCATTACACCAACTTAGTTAAATAACATGACCAATAATACAATCTACATCTTGTTATTATGATTTGATTTTTCCTTTTAAGTGGTAGTTACGCTTTCACTGAGTAATCAAATTCATTTAAACTTTCTCATGTCTTTAGTTAATGTCTTCTCGTAGTTAATGCTAGTCACTAGAGGGGTTATCTAGTTTACAGTCTGAACCTTTAGATACAATTGGGTTGAGTGTTAAAATCAATGTTGTCTCTTGTGCTTTCTCTTTAGTATAAAGTTGACATTTACTATCTTTTGTTGTGTGAGTATGACATAATATGAAATGATCTAATCAAACAAATAATGCAATACCTTTCTTGCTAAGTATACATTTTGTAAGTTGAATCTATGTAATCAAATGAATATGAGATATGAATAAGCTTCATCTATATGTTCAATTTGCTTTGTATACTTTACTTGTGATTATATTTGTGACAAACAACTTGTGTTAAATTTTTGTTTTGATAACTTGTACATGAGAATTGCAGGATATGTTCTAGGTCTAGAAGGAAGTCATGACACATAAAGAAGTTTTTATTAACTCTATGTTTTGAGTTTGGTTCATAGGAAGTGTGGCTTTTCCTAGTCTTTTGTTTTAGTTTTGGGATGGTGATGAAGCTCCATGTTGGTGGCCATTTCATTAAGGTTGAGTTTTGAAGTAACCCAGGTGTGAAACAAGCGTGGTATCAGATTATAGGTTGAGTCTTCAATGAGTATACATGCACTCTACATTATAGGTTGTGGTGTATCTCTATAGTCATCAAACCATAAGCTTATATCCTTTTGGGTGATTAATGTATGATGATCAAACCACAAGATTATACCTACATATGAGAAATCGTATCCAAAATTACTGTCTATATGAGTGTTCACTATATAGTTTACATGTAAGGATATATTCATCCAAAGTCTTTAGCTACACAAAATGTATTTTCTAATACATTCCTTTTCGAAGTTGAGGAATATTTTTGTGCTCTTAGTAACTTTGTGGAGTTTTTGATTGTTTGGAAATAAGAAATTTTAATTTTGTGCTAAATTTGAAAACACTAATTCATTTACTTAAAGGTGATGATGAATGGTGGTGTTGAGGAGTGGAAGATAATAGGATATCTCTTGTGATGACTTGGAAGGATTTTGTGAATCATCTCTAGATATAGGGTGTCATAAATCTTATCAATAAATGATTTAGTTCTATAATTCCTGTGACCAAGTTTATAATGAAATCATCAATTTCCATCTACATGAAGCCCATGAATGCATCACTATCTAAATCTTGTCAATAAGATCGTTCCAATTCAACATCTCCATAGTTAATTTTTCATCGAATGATGTTCTTGTCCAACTATCTCATGTCATCACACATCCTAGTATTGTCTCGGAAAAAAACTAATCTAGATTCTAAAAAACATTTTAGTCTAGAAAACCATTAAAAAAACTTCAATTAATGCAACAATACCATAAATGAAATTCCTAAAAGAAAAACAATACCATGCATGAGTCAACCATAGGAGATTATCAATTAAATGTAAATTTAGTTGGAAAGTGGGGTGATGTGTAACTGATGCCATGTATGTTGTTAGAGTTCTAGGGTTGGTGAAACTATTGGCAAAGTGAGAAAATAGAGTAGTGAAATATTACACTTTAGGGTTTTTGATGGAATAAAGGTTATTTAAGTCATGATTTGTTTTCTTTGACGGTGACATATCCTTTTTAAACGTTCTTATTCTAATAATATGATTTCAAATTCAGTGTTAAATTTCTTATTCAACTATATGTTCTCATCCCACATTGTAGAATATTGTTGTAGGAGTCAAGTCCATCTCCCTCTCTCTCCCTATATGAACACACACACACACACACATAGACACACTCACACTCACACACACACACACACACATACACACATACACACACACACACACACACACACATATATATATATATATACACACACATACATGCATATATACATACAATGGCATTGGGCCTACATGTAACTTTTGGCCTCCTATATTTTTAGGAGGAAGTCGGTATATATTTACTTGATTCCGATACATACATACATACAAAAATACATACATAAATACATACATACATACATACACTGGATAAAAAAATGTAGTGTCACCCCTAACACTCCGTCTGGGCAATTAGGGTGTCAGACATGGTGCCCACAATGACAGCCACTCTAGGCATTGTCGTCTGCCAACACAACATCAAAACAACCCCACCCAACATCCCTACACCACCAAAAGCACAGGAGGTTGGAGGAGCAACCAATGAAGCTAGAAGACCTAGCCCTAGAGGGGGAGTGTCGAGCAGCAATAGGCCATTTCCCTACTGCGTCGGCACAATGTCATCGACAGGTGGAGTGTCGAGCAACAACGGGGCATCTACCTACAGACTCGATGCAACTTCATCGATAGGTGGGGCGTCGGGAAGCAATGGGGTGTCTCACTGTAGAGTCGACACAGAGTCGTCGATGGGTGGGGCATCGGGCAGCATCAGGGGTGTCTACCTGCATAGTCGATGCAGCGTCACTGATGGGAAAGGATGGAGGAGGAGCATCAGGCAACAACGAGGCATATCCCTATAGAGTCAACACATCATCGGTGATGGGAAAGGATGTACACAACACTAACAGAGGAGCCTCGGGCGGCAATGGCTCGTCTCCCATAAGCATTGACACATCGTCATCGACGGCGAGGGATGGACATAGAACCAAGAAGGATTGGTGTCAGATAGTGAAGCAGCCTGCCCAGTGCGACACCATGGAGTGTTTCCTGGAGCCAAGGCATTGTGATGGACAAGTTCACGTTGACCTAGATGTGGAGGAGTTTGATTGGATCACAACATATGGGAGTTCACCATCATGGCCTACGCCCTAGGCAAGAGACCCTACTACCCACACTTCTAGGCATGAATACAGAGCACATGGAGACCAAAGGACTCATTTAAGGTGATGTCAAGGAAGAACGATATCTTTCTAATCCGATTCAGCAATGTCGGACATAAGAGAGAGGTCCTCAACCTAGGACCTCACTGGTTCGACACACAACTTGTGGTGATGAAGGATTACCAACATGGAGATGAACTTCGACATGATCTCTTTGCCACAATCCCCAATTGGATCACCTTGAAGTCAATTGGCCGTGCATGGACCCGGTGGGTGGTAGGGACTATTGTTACTGATGCGGGGAAGGTGATGCACATTGACAATCACTCATTGGAGATAGATAAGGAACAAGTCCTAGTCGAATTGAAAGTGGTGACTAAAGCACCAGAGAGAGTTTGGTTGAACATCCAAGGTTGTGAACCAATCCCGGTGGATATCTCCTATGATGGGGAGCCTGTGAAGTGTAGCTATTGTTGTGCTTTCGGGCATAGTAACCAACAATGCAAGATAGATAGAAAAGAGAAGACAGACAATAAGGCGGAGAAGAAGACATAGGTGCGTATGTAGGTCTGGAAGGAAAAAGGTCCTAGTATTGTGCCAGACGCTGGGCCTTCTAGTGGAACAGTAGGGACACATGAAGAGGCACACACAGAGGTAGACAGGCAAGCAGCTGCTGACACTAAGGTTGGCCTTGATTACGTGGATGACAGTGGCATGCCAAAGATGGGTCTGAATAACCCAGGAGGAACTACAAGGGAAGAAGGAGAATTCATCTCTACTTCTAAGAAGAAAGGACCTAAGAGATCTGGTATTTATAAGAATGTGGGGGTGAGCACCATCCTAGATACAACAAATAGCTTTGAAGCTCTTTCTGACTCTAACAAGGAGGATGGAGCAACAAAAGAATAGAAGGAAAGGGAGGTGAAAAATAAGGACCATAGGAAGGAGTCGAGCAGGCGTACCAGGGCAAACAAGAACCTTTGATATGTCCATGTTCCTATGGAATATTAAAGGTGGGTGTGACAAGTGCAAAAATAAGGATATTCGAGAGTGGATTGCTGCTAGTGGGCATTCCTTGGTAGTTTTGGTCGAAACAAAAATAAGGAGGCAAAATAGTAACAATATTAGATACTTATTTCCTCAAGGATGGGAGCATGTGTCTAATCAGGAGCATTCTGAGTTGGCCAGAGTTTGTGTTGCATGGAAACCAAATGCATGGAAAGTTAATGTGATATAGATGTCAGATCAACATATTATAATGGAGTGCAAGAATGCAGGTGGATTACATATGTGGTTGACAATTGTCTACGCTCATAATGATGAAAATAGGAGACAAAGTTTATGGCAAGAACTGATAAATTTATCTGGACATATATCTTATCCATGGTTGGTGATTGGTGACTTCAATAATGTCTAACTACAAGTTGAGAAGATAGGTGGAAGACAAACAATGAATGCAGTGATTAATGCTTTCAATTATACCATTAATCAGGATGGACTTTTTGAATTTCCCATGGTTGGTGGGGACTTGTTCACTTGGAAAAATGAGAGGAAGTCAGAGGACAGAATTGCAAGCAAGCTTGATAGAGCTCTAGTAAATGATAAGTGACTGTATATGTTCCCTAATGTGCAAGTTAAAGCCGGCGGATCTGAGTTGAGCGACCATGCCCCAATTTTAGTGCAAATCATAGAAAAGAAACAAAAGAGAAGACCTTTTAAGTTCCTAGACTATTGGGCTGATTGGAAGGGATTCAATGATGTCATTAGAGAAAGCTAGAACAACAAAGTGAAGGGGTATCCAATGTATGTGTTTGCAAAGAAATTCACTAATACCAAGTGTGCACTCAAAAGTAGGGACAAGGAGAAGGTGAAAATTCCCAATATGCTGAAGGAAACCAAACAAGAATGTAAGGAGGTGAGAAGATTGTTGCTACATCATCCACTAAATGAAGAGTTGATAAAGAAAGATAGTGAGATGAAAATGATGCTTAAAGACTTAAAGAAGGCCAAGGAAAAGTTCTATTGGCAGAGGAGTAGAGAGAAATGGATGGAAGATGGTGATATAAATACAAAACTATATCATTCGGTTGTTAAGAGGAAAGAGGCCAAAAACATCATCTCAGAGCTTATTGATAGTGATGGGAATGTTGTCAACAAGCAGGAGGACTTGGAAGAATAGACTATCCAATTTTATTATTCTTTGTACAATAAGGAGTTTGATGACGTGCTAGAAGAGGAGGATATGGAGTGGAAGTTTAAACTAGCAAGTACCCATAATAATATACTCGCAAGGGAAACAAATGAGCAGGAAGTCAAAGATGCACTCTAGAGTATTGGCAACAACAAGTCACTAGGTTTGGATGGTTTTAATGCTTTTATCTATAAGAAATCATGGGATATCATAAAGGAGGACATGATGGAATATGTGAGATGATTCTAAGTAGGAGGTAATATGGTCAGACAGGTTAATCACTCTTTCCTTGTGCTCATTCCTAAGAAGAAAGTGACTGCTTACCTTGCTGATTTCAGACCTATTGCATGCTTCTCAGTACAATATAAAATCATTTCAAAGATCCTGGATACAAGATTGAATATAGTACTTCCCTATCTTATTTTTTACTAATTAGGGGGCATTTTTGATAGGAAGGAGAATTAGTGATTGTGCTTTGCTGGCAGGTGAGTTCTTAAAAGACTACAATCTTATGAGAGGGAGTAGGAAGGCATGCTTAAAGCTTGATGTGTCTAAAGCTTATGATAGTGTGAGATGGGATAAATTATGGTGGATCACGAAGCAGATGGGGTTCAACGAGTAGTGGATTGGCTGGATTAAACAGTGTGTGGGGACTACTAGCTTCTCTATATTGGTTAATGGCACTTCTGTAGGTATGTTAAAAGGAGGTAATGGACTGCGTCAGGGGGGGCACTCTCTCCTTTACTCTTTGTGATTGCCATGGAGTACTTTACCTGGAAGATGCAAGAAGCAGAAAGAAGTAAGGTGATTAGGTCTTATACACTTGTTGGCACTAAAGTGATGACAACCTGATCTTTGCAGATGACATCCTTGTCTTTGTGGAAGTAAAGCCAAATACTCTAGGGAATTTGCATGACCTACTTAGGAGGTTCGGGGAATAGACAGGGTTGTGTGTTAATGCTCACAAGACTCATCTTTTTCTATCCAAAAATTGCTACCTAATAGAAGATCGACTGAAGGAAGCCATGTAAGTAGAGTTGGGGGTGTTTCTTACTAAATATTTGGGATTTCCTTTGGTGGGTGGCAACCTACATGTGAAAGCCTTTGATGATTGTATGGACAGATTGGAGGAAATGACCAACATATGGCCAATGCAAAAAACTTGAATGGTTGGAAGAGACACTCTTTTGGAGAAGGTAGTTTAGGGACTTTTGATATTCTGGGTACAACAAGGAGAGATTCCTGGAGCAGTGTTGGATAGAATGGAAATGAATATGGCAAACTTCCTTTGGGCTAGTACACACCATCCAATGAAATATGCACGCTTAGCACTCTCAAAAGATGAAGGTGAGCTGGACTTAAAAGCACCAAGAGACATAGCAAAGTGGGGAACAATGAGAAGAATTATTATATATCAAGAGGGAACGTCTACTTGGGGAAAATGGGAGGTATGGGAGATTATATGTAGAAAATTCAGCTTGAACATGCAATTGATGGAAGAGCCACAAAGAATGTTGTCTAGCTATGGGAAAAGTGCCAAAAAGAGGATATTGTTTGTTGATATGTGCTACCACATATGGGAGGAAAGGAATGCATGGAGACACCGAGGCTCAACCACAAATCCAACTATAATTTCTATAAAAATTGTAAAAGTGTCAAACGCAAGTTGCACATTAGGTAAGAGTGTGAGTTTTTACTCTTTTTTGATGTATGGTGTTGGGCTATATGTAACTCTTGACCCTTTATAATTTTAGAAGGAAGTCAGAATATATTTACCTGATTCTAATACATACATACATACATACATACATACATACATACATACATACATACATACATACATACATACATACATACATCTGTCTTAGGTAGACTACATAGTTAGTCTCTTTCTTTTTTATTTTCCATTTTGAGAGAGTTATTTAGTGTTTGAGGACTACATTGTACTTTGACCCTCGATCTATTTGGAAAGAGGGGAACTTCGGAATAAAATTACCACATTCCGATACATACATACATACATACATACATACATACATACATACATACATACATACATACATATACACATACATGAAAACTACTAGAGGGGGGGGTGAATAGAGTTTTATAGATAATTTAACAATTATTGAACTCAAACAACCACAATGAGAATATTGGACAAGGAGACACAAGGTTTAGAGTGGTTCCAACTATAGCAAATACTATAGCCGTCAATCCACTACCCGGTTGCTTACCCAACCAGGATTTGAAAAGAAATTTATTTTATTACCTCTCAAGGAATTTACATAAAATACAATCTCTTTTCCTAAACCCTTCAAGCAGCCTTCACCTAGAAGTAATCGCCAACCTTGAAGCAGCCTTCCCTTGAAGTAGATGCACCAACTCCCGTTGCACCAGCCTTCTGAAGTAGCTTCCCTTGCGATAGCCTTCTTGAAGTAGCTTGAAGTCCCCTTCTCCATCTGAGAAGTCAACCCTCTCCAATCCGCAGCCTCCAACCCTAGGAGTAGCAAGGAGAGTACAAAAGATAAAAAGGAACAAGAAAGAAAAAGGAAATTACAACTTATCCTTTAAGCCCAAGGCTTGATATGCCTACATCAAGCGTATAGATCTCCTAGCCAAGTGTGTGAACTTGTGATTGCTGTGGGTAGGATAATCTAGCCTATAGGACACAAAATTGAGCTAAGGAGAAAGTATGCAAATGATCACAGTGCTCAAATTGCTTGCAATAGATTGCTCAAGTATGCTCAAGTGTATTCTCAAATGTAACAAGTGAATTCTAGTGTCCTATGGCTTGTCCTATTTATAGGAATGGCCTAAGTATGCTTAAGGACGTTCTAGACAACTTCTAGGGGTTTCTAAGTGCTTAACTAGCCGTTAGGTACAAAGTTGTTGCTTTAACAACGGCTAATTACTTTATTCTACAGTTGCTGTCAGAGACCATCTCGGTCGACAAATGGTCGACCGAGACACCTACTCGGTCGAACTTTTGTCGACCGACAGGCTCTCTGGAACAAGTGATTTGCAACGTCTTTCTTCAACTACCAACTAACTTGTCTGTTGTGTCTAACGGCTACTTTGGATCTTTCTCGGTCGAGAAGATTGTCGACCGAGAGTGTCTCGGTCGAGGAGTTTGTCGACCGAGAATGATCCTGTTTCAAGGTTTCAATTTAAGCATTAATTATATGTGTGAGTGTGCAAAGGTGATCCTAATAAAATGGGATGACATGTCTAACTATGGTGTTTGGCTAGGGAAAATCTAACGCTTGATTTACATGCAATTCTAAGTACTTGTATATTATATATTTGTACAAGTTTTACAATATTGATTACATTGCATGAAAATATAAACATTTTAGCTTGTGGATTTTCCCTAGTTGCTTTGCCATCCATCTTAGTCCTGCACACTCAAGTAGCTCGTTAGATTAATAAGAATGAAATGTTTGTCATCATCGAAACAAAGGGATTTATCATAATATCCAATTTATCCAACAATCTCCCCCTTTTTGAAGATGACAAACATTTCCTAAATATGAAAGAAGTAAATATAAAGCATGTGAGTTTCATACCTGAAAATTACCTTTTGTAGCCATCTATGTTTTGCAAGTGAGTGTTGGCCAAGATGTTATGAAACTCATTTATATTTTTGATTTTTATATTCTTTCTCCCCCTTTGTCATTTCAAAAAGATATCCAAGTTGAATATTTTATTTTTCTTCCCCCCCTTAATATTATTCTCCCCCTTAAATAGATATCCTATTAGAAACATGGATTTTTGTCTAATTTATCCACAATTTGTTTCTCAATCATTTGCAAAGGATGTTAAGCCTTGAAATGAAATGAGATTCCCTTAAGCGTATGATGAATGTATATTTATTTCTCATTTATCAAAGGATGTTAAGTCCTAAATTAAATGAGAATCCTTCAAGTACAAGATACCATAATTCATAAAGTTCTTTATAATCAATGAAAAATTTCCAGCTACACATGGTGGTTACAATGTTTTTGTAAGCTTCTTCAATCAAATGGTCAAAGTTGTTTTTATGATCTCCCCCTTAGTCTTATGCTTTGCTCCCCCTTAGATAGATATCTCAAATGAAAGTTTGAGTACTAAGCAAATACTATAAAATGTTGTAGATGATCTCCATGATTTAACAAAGATGTATGCAATTTATGTCAGTCTGGAAAACAGAAACCCGGTCGGTCTACAACGGTCGTATCCAACGGCTATTTCTCGGTCGAGCACTTGTCGACCGACGTTGTCTCGGTCGAGCATTTGTCGACCGACAGTTCTTCCGATATTGAGTCTGTTTAGTATTTGTCGGTCGAGAGAGATGGGCTGACCGAGAGGTTCTCGGTCGACGAATTCGTCGACCGACAGACTTACTGAGTACAACTTTTAAAGCTGATTTTTAAATGCAAATGGTAGATCATTTTTGTAGAGCATATATATGGATATTCTAAGGGAGTAATATTGTTTTCTTATTTTTGAAATAATTTAAGGCTTCTAAGATTAATTACAATAAAATGATATCCAAATAAGCAATTTTTGTCGAAGCTTATTTTAGGTCGCCCTTGACTACGACCATAGCGCCCCTTAGTCAAGTTTTATTTTGACCAAGAGGCAAATTTTGCAGATTTTTCAGATTGAATATATTGAGTCTAATATCTGCATAAAATTTAAATATCAAGTTGAAGCATACTACTTAATTGGAGACAAAATTTAATTATTTCAAAGATACTGAGTTAGAGATTTTGTTGCAAGCAATAACATATGACTAATAAGTTATTTTGCTTGTTTGCATACAATTTTCTATGCGCACCCAATGATGAAAGCATGGTATAAAGCATACAATGATAATTCCATTATAATTAGTATATGAATAGACCAGAAAATATTTTTACGAAAAATTATATGAAAATAGGAATTTTCTTTTCATTTGACTTAGACTTTAAATCATCTAGGGAACAAACTAATATTAATTTCATTTATATTTGTAATTATGTAGAGTTGAGATAGACATAGAAATATGCAACTAATGTCTTTGGTCATATCTCAACTTGATTTTGTTCATTTAGTTTGGAGGTTTTGGAACCCAAACTAACTCTACATCTTTTCTCTTATAAGGACATGAAAATGAATAGTGACCAAGGCGCAAGCAGTAATGACAACATATTGAGTCAACTTCATATCTTTTTCTATGGTTATGTCCTATGTTGTCATTGGGTGAGGATATCCTTTTAGGTACATATATAGATTGGGTATGTGACTTTCTCTGACTAGGTTGTTGATGAGATTTTCCTTTAGGCTTGTAACCTAGTCCCCTTCTCCCAATTTGTTGATAGGGATTATCTAGAATTTGATCAAGAATGCTATGGTTATTCAAACTACGAACTTGTTGTTGTAGCTTGGCAATCTCATCCATTCTTTTCTTAATGTCTATTTTTGCTTGGTCTAGATTTGATGATAATAAATTTCTTTCTTTAACAATAGTGTCATAATCTATATGGGTGCACAATAATGGTTGTTTTTGAAGATCGTTTACTTGAGTCTGTAAGTTTGAATTTTCAACAGAAAGGAGCTTGCAATCGGCTTCCATAGATTTTAACTTAAGATCAGAAAATTTATTTCCCTCTTTAAGATCCTCATTTTCAGATGCAAGAGCAAGAAGTTTAACATTTAGATCATCATTTTCCTTATTTGATTTCTTTAATTTCTTTTTGCACTCAACATATTTATTATGTGTTTCTTCAATAATAGCAACTAGTTCTTCTTTAGATAAATAAAAAAGACTTACCTCTTATTCTTCTTCTTCACTAGTTGTAGCAATAAAGCATTCTTTGTGCTTATCCTCTTCCTTTGATCTCCATGGACATCCGGTTGTTTTGTGGTTTGTTCCTAAACACCAATTGCAGCATGTAGTGGTTTCGTCCAAGCACTTTTCACCATTTCCCTCCATTCTTCAAGACCTGGTTAGGGTTCCTTGAAGCCTGCTCTGATACCAATTGAAAACTACTAGAGGGGGGGTGAATAGAGTTTTATAGATAATTTAACAATTATTGAACTCAAACAACCACAATGAAAATATTGGACAAGGAGACACAAGGTTTAGAGTGGTTCCAACTATAGCAAATACTATAGCCGTCAATCCACTACCCGGTTGCTTACCCAACCGGGATTTGAAAAGAAATTTATTTTATTACCTCTCAAGGAATTTACATAAAATACAATCTCTTTTCCTAAACCCTTCAAGCAGCCTTCACCTAGAAGTAATCGCCAACCTTGAAGCAGCCTTCCCTTGAAGTAGATGCACCAACTCCCGTTGCACCAGCCTTCTGAAGTAGCTTCCCTTGCGATAGCCTTCTTGAAGTAGCTTGAAGTCCCCTTCTCCACCTGAGAAGTCAACCCTCTCCAATCCGCAGCCTCCAACCCTAGGAGTAGCAAGGAGAGTACAAAAGATAAAAAGGAACAAGAAAGAAAAAGGAAATTACAACTTATCCTTTAAGCCTAAGGCTTGATATGCCTAGATCAAGCGTATAGATCTCCTAGCCAAGTGTGTGAACTTGTGATTGCTGTGGGTAGGAGAATCTAGCCTATAGGACACGAAATTGAGCTAAGGAGAAAGTATGCAAATGATCACAATGCTCAAATTGCTTGCAATAGATTGCTCAAGTATGCTCAAGTGTATTCTCAAATGTAACAAGTGAATTCTAGTGTCCTATGGCTTGTCCTATTTATAGGAATGGCCTAAGTATGCTTAAGGACGTTCTAGACAACTTCTAGGGGTTTCTAAGTGCTTAACTAGCCGTTAGGTACAAAGTTGTTGCTTTAACAACGGCTAATTACTTTATTCTGCAGTTGCTGTCAGAGACCATCTCGGTCGACAAATGGTCGACCGAGACACCTACTCGGTCGAACTTTTGTCGACCGACAGGCTCTCTGGAATAAGTGATTTGCAACGTCTTTCTTCAACTACCAACTAACTTGTCTGTTGTGTCTAACGGCTACTTTGGATCTTTCTCGGTCGAGAAGATTGTCGACCGAGAGTGTCTCGGTCGAGGAGTTTGTCGACCGAGAATGATCCTGTTTCAAGGTTTCAATTTAAGCATTAATTATATGTGTGAGTGTGAAAAGGTGATCCTAATAAAATGGGATGACATGTCTAACTATGGTGTTTGGCTAGGGAAAATCTAACGCTTGATTTACATGCAATTCTAAGTACTTGTACATTATATATTTGTACAAGTTTTACAATATTGATTACATTGCATGAAAATATAAACATTTTATCTTGTGGATTTTCCCTAGTTGCTTTGCCATCCATCTTAGTCCTGCACACTCAAGTAGCTCGTTAGATTAATAAGAATGAAATGTTTGTCATCATCGAAACAAAGGGATTTATCATAATATCCAATTTATCCAACAATCTCCCCCTTTTTGAAGATGACAAACATTTCCTAAATATGAAAGAAGTAAATATAAAGCATGTGAGTTTCATACCTGAAAATTACCTTTTGTAGCCATCTATGTTTTGCAAGTGAGTGTTGGCCAAGATGTTATGAAACTCATTTATATTTTTGATTTTTATATTCTTTCTCCCCCTTTGTCATTTCAAAAAGATATCCAAGTTGAATATTTTATTTTTCTTCCCCCCCTTAATATTATGCTCCCCCTTAAATAGATATCCTATTAGAAACATGGATTTTTGTCTAATTTATCCACAATTTGTTTCTCAATCATTTGCAAAGGATGTTAAGCCTTGAAATGAAATGAGATTCCCTTAAGCGTATGATGAATGTATATTTATTTCTCATTTATCAAAGGATGTTAAGCCCTAAATTAAATGAGAATCCTTCAAGTACAAGATACCATAATTCATAAAGTTCTTTATAATCAATGAAAAATTTCCAGCTACACATGGTGGTTACAATGTTTTTGTAAGCTTCTTCAATCAAATGGTCAAAGTTGTTTTTATGATCTCCCCCTTAGTCTTATGCTTTGCTCCCCCTTAGATAGATATCTCAAATGAAAGTTTGAGTACTAAGCAAATACTATAAAATGTTGTAGATGATCTCCATGATTTAACAAAGATGTATGCAATTTATGTCAGTCTGGAAAACAGAAACCCGGTCGGTCTACAACGGTCGTATCCAACGGCTATTTCTCGGTCGAGCACTTGTCGACCGACGTTGTCTCGGTCGAGCATTTGTCGACCGACAGTTCTTCCGATATTGAGTCTGTTTAGTATTTGTCGGTCGAGAGAGATGGGCTGACCGAGAGGTTCTCGGTCGACGAATTCGTCGACCGACAGACTTACTGAGTACAACTTTTAAAGCTGATTTTTAAATGCAAATGGTAGATCATTTTTGTAGAGCATATATATGGATATTCTAAGGGAGTAATATTGTTTTCTTATTTTTGAAATAATTTAAGGCTTCTAAGATTAATTACAATAAAATGATATCCAAATAAGCAATTTTTGTCGAAGCTTATTTTAGGTCGCCCTTGACTACGACCATAGCGCCCCTTAGTCAAGTTTTATTTTGACCAAGAGGCAAATTTTGCAGATTTTTCAGATTGAATATATTGAGTCTAATATCTGCATAAAATTTAAATATCAAGTTGAAGCATACTACTTAATTGGAGACAAAATTTAATTATTTCAAAGATACTGAGTTAGAGATTTTGTTGCAAGCAATAACATATGACTAATAAGTTATTTTGCTTGTTTGCATACAATTTTCTATGCGCACCCAATGATGAAAGCATGGTATAAAGCATACAATGATAATTCCATTATAATTAGTATATGAATAGACCAGAAAATATTTTTACGAAAAATTATATGAAAATAGGAATTTTCTTTTCATTTGACTTAGACTTTAAATCATCTAGGGAACAAACTAATATTAATTTCATTTATATTTGTAATTATGTAGAGTTGAGATAGACATAGAAATATGCAACTAATGTCTTTGGTCATATCTCAACTTGATTTTGTTCATTTAGTTTGGAGGTTTTGGAACCCAAACTAACTCTACATCTTTTCTCTTATAAGGACATGAAAATGAATAGTGACCAAGGCGCAAGCAGTAATGACAACATATTGAGTCAACTTCATATCTTTTTCTATGGTTATGTCCTATGTTGTCATTGGGTGAGGATATCCTTTTAGGTACATATATAGATTGGGTATGTGACTTTCTCTGACTAGGTTGTTGATGAGATTTTCCTTTAGGCTTGTAACCTAGTCCCCTTCTCCCAATTTGTTGATAGGGATTATCTAGAATTTGATCAAGAATGCTATGGTTATTCAAACTACGAACTTGTTGTTGTAGCTTGGCAATCTCATCCATTCTTTTCTTAATGTCTATTTTTGCTTGGTCTAGATTTGATGATAATAAATTTCTTTCTTTAACAATAGTGTCGTAATCTATATGGGTGCACAATAATGGTTGTTTTTGAAGATCGTTTACTTGAGTCTGTAAGTTTGAATTTTCAACAGAAAGGAGCTTGCAATCGGCTTCCATAGATTTTAACTTAAGATCAGAAAATTTATTTCCCTCTTTAAGATCCTCATTTTCAGATGCAAGAGCAAGAAGTTTAACATTTAGATCATCATTTTCCTTATTTGATTTCTTTAATTTCTTTTTGCACTCAACATATTTATTATGTGTTTCTTCAATAATAGCAACTAGTTCTTCTTTAGATAAATAAAAAAGACTTACCTCTTCTTCTTCTTCTTCACTAGTTGTAGCAATAAAGCATTCTTTGTGCTTATCCTCTTCCTTTGATCTCCATGGACATCCGGTTGTTTTGTGGTTTGTTCCTAAACACCAATTGCAGCATGTAGTGGTTTCGTCCAAGCACTTTTCACCATTTCCCTCCATTCTTCAAGACCTGGTTAGGGTTCCTTGAAGCCTGCTCTGATACCAATTGAAAACTACTAGAGGGGGGGGTGAATAGAGTTTTATAGATAATTTAACAATTATTGAACTCAAACAACCACAATGAAAATATTGGACAAGGAGACACAAGGTTTAGAGTGGTTCCAACTATAGCAAATACTATAGCCGTCAATCCACTACCCGGTTGCTTACCCAACCGGGATTTGAAAAGAAATTTATTTTATTACCTCTCAAGGAATTTACATAAAATACAATCTCTTTTCCTAAACCCTTCAAGCAGCCTTCACCTAGAAGTAATCGCCAACCTTGAAGCAGCCTTCCCTTGAAGTAGATGCACCAACTCCCGTTGCACCAGCCTTCTGAAGTAGCTTCCCTTGCGATAGCCTTCTTGAAGTAGCTTGAAGTCCCCTTCTCCACCTGAGAAGTCAACCCTCTCCAATCCGCAGCCTCCAACCCTAGGAGTAGCAAGGAGAGTACAAAAGATAAAAAGGAACAAGAAAGAAAAAGGAAATTACAACTTATCCTTTAAGCCCAAGGCTTGATATGCCTAGATCAAGCGTATAGATCTCCTAGCCAAGTGTGTGAACTTGTGATTGATGTGGGTAGGAGAATCTAGCCTATAGGACACGAAATTGAGCTAAGGAGAAAGTATGCAAATGATCACAATGCTCAAATTGCTTGCAATAGATTGCTCAAGTATGCTCAAGTGTATTCTCAAATGTAACAAGTGAATTCTAGTGTCCTATGGCTTGTCCTATTTATAGGAATGGCCTAAGTATGCTTAAGGACGTTCTAGACAACTTCTAGGGGTTTCTAAGTGCTTAACTAGCCGTTAGGTACAAAGTTGTTGCTTTAACAACGGCTAATTACTTTATTCTGCAGTTGCTGTCAGAGACCATCTCGGTCGACAAATGGTCGACCGAGACACCTACTCGGTCGAACTTTTGTCGACCGACAGGCTCTCTGGAATAAGTGATTTGCAACGTCTTTCTTCAACTACCAACTAACTTGTCTGTTGTGTCTAACGGCTACTTTGGATCTTTCTCGGTCGAGAAGATTGTCGACCGAGAGTGTCTCGGTCGAGGAGTTTGTCGACCGAGAATGATCCTGTTTCAAGGTTTCAATTTAAGCATTAATTATATGTGTGAGTGTGCAAAGGTGATCCTAATAAAATGGGATGACATGTCTAACTATGGTGTTTGGCTAGGGAAAATCTAACGCTTGATTTACATGCAATTCTAAGTACTTGTACATTATATATTTGTACAAGTTTTACAATATTGATTACATTGCATGAAAATATAAACATTTTAGCTTGTGGATTTTCCCTAGTTGCTTTGCCATCCATCTTAGTCCTGCACACTCAAGTAGCTCGTTAGATTAATAAGAATGAAATGTTTGTCATCATCGAAACAAAGGGATTTATCATAATATCCAATTTATCCAACAATACATACATACATACATACATACATACATACATACATACATACATACATACATACATACATACATACATACATACATACAACAGCCGACAAGGAGTGGCTCAAGTGGTCAAGCATGGTGTCCCCTAACAAAGGGACCCGGGTTTGAATCCCAGTTTCTGCCTTGGTTTACCACCCTCCCGGGTGTTCGGCCTCTGCCACGGGTATGGGAGAGGGGGAGAGAATGCCTCTCTTTATCCCATACATACATACATACAATACAATACAATCGCCGACAATGAGTGACTCAAGTGGTCAAGTACGGTGTCTCCTCATAAAGGGACTCAGGTTCGAATCCCAGTTGTCGCCTTGATTTACCACCCTCCCGGGCGTTCGACCTCTTCCACGGGCATGGGAGAGGGGGAGAAAATCTTTCTCTCTTAATCCCATACATACAATACAATCATGCCAACAAGGAGTAGCTCAAATGGTCAAGTATGGTGTCCCCTAACAAAGGGACCCAAGTTCAAATCCCTGTCGCCGCCTTGATTTACCACCCTCCCTGGCATTTGGCCTCTTCCATAGACATGGGAGAGGGGGAGGGGAGAAATATTTCTCTCTTAATCCCATACAATACAATCTTGATCCCCGTACATACAACAAAAAATGCATCACCTGCTAGGTCTAATCTGGCGATCGACTAGGCAATCCAACAACTTGTGGCCATGGCTCCAATGCCACTAGCTACTCCGGTAGGTGACATCCACACCTCCACCCACCCATCCACCCAAAATCCACCTACATAAACCCTGATCATCCAGAAACCAGCCACCAACATAAATGAAAATAACAGAGAGGACGCACGAGGAAACTCTATCCGGTGTCACAAAATGGATTGTTGGACGCCGCTATCGCAAAACGGATCAGGTTTGGAGATGAATTGAAGAAGGATCTCTTCACCACAATTCTAATGTGGATCACCCTCCGTTCCTTTGGCCGTTCTTGGATAAGGTGAGTAGTGGGGACGGTGGTCATCGGAGTTGGTCAAGTCCTCCATGTAGACAACTAGTCACTAGAGAGTGATGAGGTGAGGGTCATTGTTGAGCTCCAAGCTGAAGGAAGGGTGTTGAACAATGTTTGGCTCAATGTGAAGGGTCATGAGCCTATACCAGTCAAGGTGGACTACGATCATGTGCTTCAATGATGTAGCCTGTGCCTAGCCTTTAACCATGGTGAAGGCGTATGCAATGAAGAGAAGCAGGCTGCAAAGGTGACTCCTAAAGATGGACCAATAAAGGTGTAGAAGAAGAAGACTCAGACAAAAGAACCTGAACCAAGCAATGGCGGGGAGGTTTTGGGAATGAAGGAACTATATGGGTCAAAGGAAGCAACTATTGGCCAAACTAAGCAAGATACTAAAGACAAGGATCTAACAGAGGGAAACATGACTTCTGGGGATAAAGCATGTGAAGATAACACATTCGTTCCTTCAACAAGGAAGATGGGAGCAAGGAAGGCATGTATTCCAAATAATTCAGGTGTGGGAACCATCCTAGACACCACAAATAGCTTTGATGCTCTATCTAACTCAGACAAAGAAGATGAAGAGGTTGTGACACAAAAAGAACAAGTGGTAAAAAAGAAGGACAATAGGAAGGAGCCAAGCAGGCACACTAGATCAACCAAAAACTCTTGATATGTCCATGCTTTTATGGAATATTAAGGGTGGATGTGATAGAAACAAGAATAAGGAGATATGTGAGTGGATTTCTACAACATTCTTTAGTTGCTTTGGTAGAAACAAAAATAAAGGCACAAAATAGAAATAGTATTAGATACCTCTTTCCACAAGGATGGGAACAAGTATCTAATGTGGAGGGTGTTGATGTTGCTGGAGTCTGTGTGGAGTGGAAGCCAAGTGCATGGCAGGTGTCAGTGATACATATGTCAGATCACCAGGTTACAGTTGACTGTAGGAACAATGGGGTATTACATATATGGATGATAGTTGTATACAGTCATAATGATGGCAAAGCCATACTGGACTTATGGAAAGAGTTGGTTTCTTTGTCCAAACAGACAAACCTACTGTGGTTGGTTATTGGTGACTTCAATGTTGTTCGTCTATAGGTTGAGAATAAGGGGAGAAGGTTAGCACTGAATGAGGAGGTTGATGCTTTCAATCAGGCTATTGATAAAGTAGGACTTTATGAACTACTAATGGTGGGAGGTGACATCTTCATTTGGAACAATGAGAGGGGTCTAGAGTATAGGATAGTGAGCAAACTGGACTGAGCTTTAGTGAATGACAAATGGCTGTGAGTTTTTCCTAGTGTGCAGGTGAAGATAGGAGGATCCAAACTAAGTGATCATGCACCCATCTCGGTTCAGATTACAGAAAAGAAGCAAAAGAGGAAACCTTTCAGATTTCTAAATCATTGGGCTGAATAGAAAGGGTTTGATGAACTCATAAAGGATGGTTGGGGTACGCAAGTGATAAGAAATCCGATCTATGTCATTGTAAAAAAGCTGGTAAATACAAAGAACAAACTTAAGAAATGGGCCAAGGCGGAAGTAAACATTTCAAATCTGATAAAAGAAACAAAAAGAGAATGTAAGGAGACCAGTGAGAGATTGTCGGCTGACCCCCTTAATCTGGTAATGATTGAGAAGGATAGGGAGCTGACAAAGATGCTTGAGGACCTGAAGAAAATAGAGGAAAAAATCTACTAGCAAAGGAGTATGGAGAAATGGATGGAAGATGGGGACATGAATACCAAAATCTACCATACTGCTATTATAAGAAGGGAGGCTGGTAATATTATTTCTAAATTGATAGATGTTGATGGAAGAGTGGTCAATAAATAAGAGGACTTGGAAGAACATGCTATAAATTTCTACACGTCATTATACAACAAGAGGTTTGATAATTACATAGAAGAGGAGGAAATGAAGTGGAGGTTCAAACTTATAAGCACACACAACAATATTCTTACAAGAAAACCCAATGAACAAGAGGTCAAGGAAGCAATATAGAGCATTGGCAACAACAAATCACCTGGGTCGGATGGTTTTAATGCTTTCTTCTATAAGAAGACTTGGGACATCATCAAGAATGACTTGGTTGTGTATGTGAGTTAGTTCTTGGAAGGAGGTAACATGGTGAGATAGTTTAATCATTCTTTCCTAGTTCTTATTCCAAAGAAGAAGGTCACTTCCTCTCTTGTTGATTTTAGACCTATTGTATGTTGCTCGGTACAATATAAAATCATTGCTAAGATTCTGGTTGCTGGATTGAAGATGGTTCTTCCCTATCTTATCTCTGTAAATCAAAAGGCCTTTGTGATAGGTAGAAACATTAGTGATTGTGCATTATTGGTTGGGGAATTTCTGCTAAACTACAACGTCATGAGAGGAAGTAGGAAGGCCTGCTTAAAACCGGATGTTTATAAAGCATATGATAGCGTTAGATGGGAGAAACTACGGTGGATTATGGAACAAATGGGGTTCAATGAGTAATGGATACTCTAGATGAAGCAATGTGTTGGCACTATAAGCTTTTCTATTCTGGTTGATGGCACGTTTACAGGTTTCTTCAGAGATGGCAATGGCCTGCGCCAAGGAGACCCCCTTTCACCTCTTCTCTTTGTGATTGTTATGGAGTGTAAAAAAGATGAAGCAGGATGTGATAAAGAAGGAGATCAAGCCCTACACTGTCCATGGAACAAAGTAATGACCCATTTGATCTTTGCAGATATGTGCTAGTTTTTGTAGAAGCTAAGCAACATTCTCTGGAAAATCTTAAAAATCTGCTTGAGGAGTTTGGTAAGCAAACGGGGTTGTGTGTGAATGCAAACAAAATACATTTTTTCTTATCCAAGAATTGCTACCAGACGGAAGACATGTTAGTGGAGGCTATGGGAGTGGAAAGAGGGGACTTCCCAACAAAATATTTGGGATTCCCTCTAGCTGGAGGTAATCTGCATGCCAAGGATTTTGTTGAATGCATTAACATGGAGGAGGAAATGATTAGCAGATGACTGACATAAAAGACTATGGAGGGACGAGTAATACTTATAAAAGCTGCCATTGAAGGACTTCTTATTTTTTGGGTACAACAAGGTGAGGTTCCCGGCTTTGTCTTGAATAGGATGGAGGTGGGGATGACAAACATTCTATGGGCAAGTGAACAAAATCCTATGAAATATGCTAGAGTGGCACTTCCAAGAGATGAAGGAGGACTAAATCTAAAAACACCTAGAGACATAGCAAAATGGGGAACAATGCGGAGAGTCATAACCTATCAAGAAAGTACCTCAACATGGGGGAAATGGATGAGGGAGAGATATCTAAGAGGGTTGGACTTCAATCCGAAGACAAGGGAAGGTTATTCGTGCATCATTAATGTTATGACGAAAACATGGTAGAAAGTTAAACACCTATTTGAGGCCCATGACATGGGAGGATGGAGTCTCAGATATCCAAAGACATGCTTGTGGGAGGTGACTCATTCAAGGGGCATAAAGGATAGGTATGGTGAACATATTTTGACCGGTAGGTATGTGCCAAAATGGAGTATGTGTGTATACAAAATTCTGCACACTGTTCTCGCCACTCTTGACATGATAATGGGGTGAACTATGACGTATCCACATTGTGCCTGCTGTGTCAGGAGGCGGAATAATCCCACAACCATCTTGTAGGTGAATGCAAATTCACAAGATATATATGCGAGACGTTGTACAAGGAATTCAATATACAAATTTAGCTAATGGGTGACCCAAGAAGGATGCTGACAAAATGTGAAAATGATGATAGAAAGAAGCTTCTTTTTGCTGCTCTATGCTATCAAGTATGGGAGGAACAGAATTATAGAAGACACATAGGAGTTACTGCATATTCTATGAGTATTGTTGTAAAAATATTATAAATGTGTTAAATGTAAGATGCACATTAGATATACGAGTGAGTTGTAGCTCTTTCTTTTGATGTATGGTGTTGGGCCTACATGTAACTCTTAACCTCCTATAATTTTAGGAGAAATTCAGAATATATTTACCTAATTATGATACATACATACATACATACATACAACCAATATAGAGAAGCGGAGAAGAGGCCGACGCCGCCCAGTTCCTGCGGGACGGGGTGCGCAGAAGAAGGGATTGACGGAGTCACGACTGGGAAGGTGCCTGATTCATCGACGGCGGGACGCCTGGTGTGGAATCGGGTTCTGAAGGAACCGTCGCCGGGCAAGAAACCATTGGAGGAGTTTCCCCATCCGCAACGCACAGAAGGTCAGATCCATGTCGATCTGCCGGAGGAGGAATTCGACAAGATGAGGAATGTCTGGGAATATACAATCATGGCTTACACCTTGGGAAAATGCCCGTACTACCCTCACCTCCTCGCATGGATCAAGAGGATGTGGCGGCCTAAAGGGGCCTTCGACCTGATCTCAAAAGACAACAAAGTCTTCCTGATCTGATTCTCGAACGTGACAGATAAGCAAGATGTGTTGAACCTTGGGCCACGCTGGTTCGATGGACAACTGGTAGTCTTGAAGGACTACTGATTTGGCGACGAGATGAAGAGAGACTCCTTCGAGACGACCCCGACGTGGGTGACTCTGGGGTCCATTGGCCGCTCGTGGACGAGGAGGGCAGCGGGGACTGTCGCAGCTGGAGCTGGCAAGGTTTTGTTTATAGACGATCGCTCTCTGGAATCCGATGATGCTAGAGTGCTGATCAAACTGAAGGCGGAGGACGAGCTTGTTGAATAAGTGTGGCTGAATGTTAAGGGGCGGGAAGCTATGCACGTCTCCATTCTCTACGACCATCGACCTCCCAAGTGTAATACATGCAAAGCATTCGGCCATCCGGAGGAAGCCTGCTACGATGACCAAACTGGGAAGCAGACACGAAGCGAGGATGACAAGAAGACAGGAAAAAACACCCAACAATGGGTGGCGAAGACCAAGAAAGGTGGCACACAAGTGGCTAGAAACGAAGCTGTAATAGCCAAAGAACAACCTGCTGTTGGAAGACGATGGCGAGCACAAAATCGATAGTAGGAGGCGCTGCTGCTGGGAGTGTAGTTGAACAGATGTCTGCAAAGAAGAAGACCAACTCGATTGAGCAACCAGCAGATGAGGCTACAAGCGGGCAACCTTCTGCAGTGAACACTGGCGAGATGACCCAGAATAACAACCCAGATGCAAGCCAAAGGGAGGAGAGGGAGTTTACTCCTGTTTCTAGAAGAAAGACTCCAAGTGGGATACCAAAATCTCAAGGGGTGGGGTCAATCCTAGACTCCACCAATAGGTTTGAAACACTTAGCGAGTCATATATTGAAGAGCCAGAATTGGTAGAACCAAAGAGGAAAAAAGAAGGTAATAAGAAAAAGGAGCAGCCCAGGCGTACACGGGCAACGAAGAACCTTTGAACATGTCAATTATCATGTGGAACATAAAAGGAGGGTGCGATGGGAATAAGAAGAAAGAAATCCGTGACTGGATTGGAACTAGTGGGTCCTCCATTGCTGCCTTGGTAGAAACCAAAACCAGGGAGGAGAACAAACAAAGTATCGGGTACTTGTTTCCGCAGGGCTGGGAACATGTATCTAATATTTCACATTATGAGTTAGCCAGAGTTTGTGTGGCATGGAAACCCAATGCCTGGCAGATGACTGTTATGGTGATGTCCCACCAGCACCACCCTAGAATGCAGGAATGCAGCCAGCTTGCAAATGTGTCTAACATCGATGTATGCTCATAATGACGCAAAAAGAAGGACGGAACTCTGGCGTGATCTAGCTTTGATTTCTACACAGACGACAAGCCCGTGGATGGTGATTGGTGATTTCAACAACGTCAGATTATAGGGAGAGAAGGTGGGAGGTAGACTTGCACAACGGGCTGTGATTGATGCATTTAATAGAGCTATTGATAAAGCAGACTTGACGGAGCTACCCATGATAGGTGGTGATCTCTTCACATGGAATAATGAACAGGATCCGGCAGACAGAATAGCAAGCAAGCTAGATAGAGCACTGGTCAATGAGGAGTGGCTAAAACGTTTCCCAAACATGCAGGTCAAGGCAGGGGGGTCTGAGCTGAGTGATCATGCTCCCCTTTCTGTGTAGATCATTGAGAAAAAATAGAAAAGAAGACCTTTCAGATTTCTCAACTACTGGGCTGAGTGGAAGGGGTTTGATGACATCCTTAAGGAGGTATGGAACACACACTTTCACGGGAACCCAATGTTTGTCTTTGCTAAGAAACTCTCACTTCTGAAATCAACTCTAAAGAAATGGGCGAAAGAGAAGATGAACATCCCCAATCTTATTGCTAAAACTAAAGAGGAATGTAGTGATGTAAGGAAACTCTTAATGGCTGATCCGCTCAATAAAGAACTCATAGAGAAAGATAGAGAACTGAGGATGATGCTTGAGGACTTAAAAAAGGCAGAAGAAAAATTCTATTGGCAGAGAAGCAGAGAAAAGTGGCTGAAAGATGGCGACAGAAACACAAAGCTCTACCATTCAGCAGTGAGGAAAAGGGAGGCCTCCAACATTATATGTGAGTTTATTGATAAAGATGGGCATGTAGTTAACAGGCAGGAGGACATTGAAGATCAAGCTGTACAGTTTTACAGTGAACTCTATAACAAAGACTTTGCTGCTATGGAGGAGGAGGACATAGAATGGAGATTCAAACTCTCAAGCACTCACAATAACATCCTTACTAGAGAAGTTATTGAACAGGAGGTTAAAGATGCTCTCTAGAGTATTGGCTGTAATAAATCACCCGGGTCAGATGGGTTCAATGCCTTCTTCTACAGAACCACTTGGGACACGATCAAGGATGATCTCCTGAAGTATGTCAAATGGTTCTTGGATGGAGGTAACATGGTGAGGCAAGTCAATCATGCGTTTCTAGTCCTCATTCCGAAGAAGAAGACTACTGCGTCGCTGGCTGATTTTAGACCTATTGCTTGCTGTTCTGTCCAATATAAAATCATTGCTAAAATTCTGGCTACCAGGTTGAAGATGGTCTTACCTTTCCTTATTTCTGAAAATCAAGGAGCCTTCATTGCTGGCAGGAGCATTAGTGACTGTGCTCTCCTTGCAGACGAGTTTCTAGCTGATTTTAATGTGATGAGAGGAAGCCAGAAAGCTTGTCTAAAGCTAGATGTTTCCAAGGCTTATGACAGTGTTAGATGGGATAAACTATGGTGGATCATGCAACAAATGGGATTCTCTAAAATATGGATAGATTGGATGCAATAATGTGTTAGCACTACGAGCTTCTCTGTTCTAATCAATGGTACGTCAGCAGGGATGTTCAAAGGCGGCAACAGATTACGACAAGGCGACCCCCTTTCACCACTTCTCTTCACCCTCATCATGGAGTACTTCACAAGGAAACGGAAGAAAGCCGAAGATAAAAGATTGATAAAAGCATACACAGTTCACGGGATGAAGGTAATGAGCCATATCATATTTTCTGATGATGTTCTTCTGTTCATGGAGGCTAAAGTGGACATGATGCTAGAGCTGAAAAAATTTCTTGAAGATCTTGGACAGCAGACCGGGCTGCACGTTAATGCGAACAAAACCCACGTTTATCTCTCAAAGAATTGTCATCAGATGGAGGATAGACTACAAGAAGCTATGGGGGTGGATATGGGCAAATTTCCAACTAAATATTTGGGATTCCCTTTAGCAGGTGGTAACCTACAAGTCAAATATTTTACTGATTGCATTGACAAACTGGATGAGATGATTGCGCGGTGGCCTACGCACAAGACATCTATGGCAGGGCGGGCAACTCTTATTAGAGCAGCTATAGAAGGTCTTCTTATCTTTTGGGTGAAACAAGGAGAAATTCCAGGCGCCGTCCTTGATAGGATGGAGATGAAAATTGCTAATTTCATCTGGGCAGGAGATTTCCACCCTATGAGGTATGCTAGATTGGCCTTGTCAAAGGAAGAAGGTGGTCTGCAACTGAAAACACCACGCGATATTGCCAGGTGGGGGACACTAAAGCAGATCATTCTATACCAAACGCGTGATTCTATTTGGGGGAGATGGACGAGGGATAGATATCCACAAGGATTGGATTTCCAGCCAAGAACCCGGGAAGGATTGACACACACTATCCAAATGATGAGGAGTCTTTGGCCACAAGTAAAGCACCTCTTTGCTAAAGACCACATGGGGGAATGGCACATGATAAACCCAAAGCCAAATCTATGGGATATCACTAGGACAAGAGCTGAAAAAGACAAGACAATGGAGAAAATTTGGGCTGGAAATCACGTACCTAAACGGTCTATATGTGTTTTCAAGATCCTGCACGGAGCCTTAGCAACCTTGGATAAAGTGCAAAAGTGGAACAACAATATATCTCCTGCTTGTTTGCTATGTAAAGAGGAGGAGGAATCCCATAATCATCTATTTGGCAGCTACAAATTTACTAGAGAAGTGTGGGAGAAAGCGTGCAAGGAGCTCCACTTGCAGATTGAGCTGGTTGATGACACTAAAAGGATGGTCAAGCACTGCGGCAACGGTGATAAGAAGATGCTCTTGTTGGCTGCTCTATGCTTCTATATCTGGACCGAAAGAAATGCTCGCAAGCATGGAGGTGTAGCTAGGAGTGTGAGTACTATTGCTGTAAAAATCTGTAAAAGTGTAAAAAAGAAACTACATGTTAGTTAGTAGTGTGAGTTCATCATGTGGGATTGCAGAGCGAGAATGTGGATGTATGGCGTTGGGCCTACATGTAACTTTGACCTCCTAATATTTTTTAGGGGGGAACGTCGGAATATATTTACCTGATTCTGATACATACATACATACATACATACATACATGATTACATAGCCAACAAGGTGTCGTAAGGGTTCCGCGCTCTGGTGACCTAAGGTGATCTTGCACTGATCCCAAGGTTGACGGCGGAGGGGGTCTTCCCCCTCCATTAGCGACCATGGAGCAACCCAAAAAAGCTTGGGCATAGGTCCTTGGCGGCACCGGTACATACAAAGAACATAACTATGTTGCTGCTGAGATCATTGATGGGAAAAGATTTGTCACAATCGACGAAGATACATATGATAAGATGGAGAAAAACTGGTCGCATACTACGGTGGTATACGTTCTGGACAAACTCCCTTACTACTACCATCTCCTCTCCTGGATCAAGCGAGTTTGGAAGCTGAAGGGAGGCTTTGATCTATACTCAAAACCTAACAAGTTCTTCCCCCTTCGCTTCAACAATGAGGAAGACAAGCTTGTTGCGATCAACATGGGACCATGATGGTTTGATAGACAACTAGTTGTGGTGAAAGAGTTCAAAGTCAGTGATGATCTAAAGAAAGACCTATTCAGTTCCATTTCGGTCTGGATCAACATGCCTTCCCTTGGCAAGAATTGGTCGGAGAAGGCGGTGGGGATCATCGCTAGCGGTGTTGGCAAACTCCTCCGCATTGACCTCCGTTCCCTTTCTCAGGAGTCCTTAGGTGAGGCACGAGCTTTGGTTGAAGTCGAAGCATAAGGAGAACTTCCTAAGGAAGTATGGGTAAACATGCCTAAACGTGACCCTTTGGCAGTCGAGATCAAGTATGAGCACATCCCCGATAGATGTCATACGTGCAAAGTCTTTGGGCACTCTGATATAGATTGTCCATTAAATCCCGAACCAAAAAAGAACAATGCTCCTCCCAAAAAGTAGCAGCAATGGAAGAAGATAGTGGATGGGAAAGCCACTACCATACCTGATGAGGAAGAATCAATCCCAGAAGCTGATAAAATCACTAACAAGGAAACAACAACTACTGTTATTATTGATAAAGAAGCAACGTCCACTGCTAACGAGATAAACTCCACAACTGAGACGTCTGCTGCTAAAGAGATTGACATCACAACTGAGACGTCCGCAGTCAACAGGGAACCTACTAACGATGTACCTCATCAAGAAAAGTCTGTTGAGAATCCTATAGGTAACGATAAAGAAGCTACCTCTTCATGAAGTCATTCAAAGGAAAAGGAGTCTGGGAACAAACTAGGAAACCAGATGAAGGAGAAGGAGGCTCGTAAAGGTGATTCTAGTGTGAAAGGGCCATGTAAGACCCGATCGAATGGAAGATCCAATAAATGATAGTCTACATGGCCAATGTTTGTGGTTCTGGGAAACCACGGAAGAAGAAGGAGGTAAGAGAAGCCATAAGAAATATTAAAGCCTCCATAGTGATTCTAGTGGAAACTAAAATCAAGTCATACAAATAAAGAAACCATTAAGAAACTCTTTCCTAATGGTTGGATTAACAAATCGAATCATGTCGTTGATGACAATGGTAGAATCTGCATAGGCTAGGATCCTCGTTCTTGGGACCTAACTGCCATTGATTCTGACGATCAACAGATCACCATGTGTGCAATGAATAAGGGTGGTCTACGACTCATGATTACAAGCATCTATGCTAGAAATCTCATGTGTCAAAGAACTGATTTATGGAGTAAATTGGTCGCTATCTCATCTACTATTCAAGATCCATGGCTCGTTGTTGGTGATTTCAACAACATTCACAAATGTGAAGAAAAGGCAGGAGGTCGTGATGTTCTCAACCAAGTTCTCAGCTCTTTTAATTTGGCCATTTATAATGTTGGATCAGTTGAGCTCCCCACAGTTGGAGGTGAAATGTTTACTTGGAGCAATAGACTTGCCAAGTCTAAATGCATAGCCTGCAAACTTGATCGAGCTCTTGTAAATGATGACTGGTTAACAAAATTTCCAGGTACAAAATCCAAACTTATTACCTCTAAATTTTTTGACCACTCGGCCATCAATGTTAATATCAGGGTAGTCCAACGCAAAGCCAGGCCTTTCCATTTCTTGAACTACTGGAAAGAATGGCCTAGATTCAAGGAACTCATTCAAGAAGCTTGGAATGAAGAAGTTGAAGGCAATCTGCTTTTTAGGTTTATCCTAAAACTTAAAAAAGTGAAGGCGAAGCTCAAGAAATGGGATAAATCTCAAGTCAATCTAAAGAACATGTTACAATAGGAACATATAGAGATGGACGATATTTCAAAAGCTCTACGCAAAAATCCACTTGATGAACAACTCATTCACGCTGAGAAAGTCACACTTGCCAGGATCAAGCTCCTCGACAAAGCCAAAGAAAAATACTATTGGCAACACAGCCTTATGGATTGGGTTTCTAATGGTGACATGAACACTCAACTTTATCAATCTGCTGTCAAAAGGAGGGACGCCCTCAATACCATTACTAAAATTTACGATGATAATGGAAACTTCATTCAAGATGAAGAAGCCATTGCGAAGGAGACAATCTCTTTCTTTGAACAACTCTACAATCAAGATAATACAACTGCTTCTCATGTTGACAATGATTGGGCTCAACTCATCATTGAGGAGGACAACAACATGCTATGCCGTATTCCAGAGCTTGATGAAATAAAGAAAGCTATTTGGTCCATTGGCCCTTCTAAGAGCCTAGGTCCTGATGGCTTTAATGGGTTCTTCTATTGTGAGAACTGGGAACTGCTGAAGTCATACCTTCTCGAGGCAGTTCAGTGGTTTTTCAAAGGTGGTCACATGGTCAGACAATTGAATCATGTCTTCCTTGCCCTTATATTAAAGAAGGATATTATCTCGTCACCAGCTAACTTCAGACCGATTGCGTGTTGTTACATGCTTTACAAGATTATCACAAAGATAATTACAATCTGAGTTGTTGTTCTCATGCCTAAAATAATTTCCCCTAACCAGGGAGCCTTTATCAAAGGCAGAAACATACAACATTGCTCTTTATTAGCTGCTGAATTCACTCTGAATTACATTCTTGCCAGGAGCTTGCCTTCAGCCTGTGTTAAATTGGACATAACCAAAGATTTCGATTCAATCAACTGGTCGTACCTTTGGAACTGTCTAAAATCATTGGGCTTCAAAGATGATTGGATAAACATTGTCAAGCAATGTGTATCCACACCTTCTTTCTCGATACTACTCAATGGTGCCTCTGAGGGGTTCTTTAAGAATTAAAATGGACTTTGACAGGGTGATCCCCTGTCACCTCTGCTTTTCACTATTGTCATGGAAGGTCTTAGTAAGAAGCTTGAACTTGTCGTCTTTGTGAAAAGGATCCACACATACACCATCAGAAATACTCCTATTATGTCGCATCTGCTGTTCGTAGATGATGTTCTAATCTTCTGTGAAGCACGCACCAGGAGCCTCACTAACCTCAAACTCCTTCTGTCTGAATTTGGGTTCGAATCTGGCATGAAGATGAATACTTTGAAATCTTGCATTTAGTTCTCAAAATATGTCCCTGAACAGCAAGAGAAAGTTGATCTGCTCGGAGTTCAGTTGGGCATTCTGCCCACAAGCTACTTAGGCTATCCATTAGCTGGTGGTAACCTACGTAGAACAGACTTCAATCCTTGCCTTGACAATCTCAAAGACATGTTAACCAAATGGCCAGGAAACAAATTATCCTTCTCTGGCATACTGGTTTTAATCAAAGCTAATGCCCTTAGCATCATACAATATTGGCTCGGTCAGGGTGAACTTACCAAGTCCACTCTCCGCAGAATGGAAATTCTCCTTGGTGATTTCCTATGGGGTTCGTCTATACACCCTACTAGATGGAAGCATATTTCCTACCCCTATGAAGAAGGAGGACTCAACTTAAATAATCTCGATGAACTTGCTGACTTCCATGCCATGAAGCGTCTCAAATGCTTACTCAATGGAGAATCTGTCTGGGCTAACTGGATGTCTCGCCGATATGATATTGGCAATTTTCAGAAACCAACACATCGTTGGGGATTCTCCACTTGCTGGAAAAGATTCACTGACGTGTGGGATAACTTTCAGAACCAAGAAGATGACTTGCTTTGGGAAGCTTGTAGATCTTGCCAGGATGTCAACGCTACTGCCAAGAATCTTTGGCATCCTCTACATAATCCAAGATGGAGATTCACTGCCTATAGAGCTCTTAGAAACCTTCTTACCACTTTGGACAAGATTCAAAAGTGGAACCCAAGCATCACCAACATCTGCGGACTCTGTCACGCAGCTGAAGAGGATGCCACTCACCTGTCTTCCACCTGCAAATGGTGGAAATACATTTGGGGACGAGCTGCACTACAACTGGACCTGGACACTACTTCCTCTTTGGAAAATTGCTTAACAAATATGGGGGCATGTCACAAGGATGATCGTATCTTCACCTTGTGGATGATCACTATCTGCATCCACTACATTTGGACTGCAAGGAATTCCAAAAGGCATGGAGGCAAGAAGGAAGATGAGCTACTCATCTTCAAAAAGATTGAGCACAGACTAAAGCTACACTACAAAACTCATCATCACAAACTGAACCAATTATCTAACATCATCGTTAGAAATTGGGATTTGAATCTGTTTTAAGCAGTCAACATGTGACTATCTTATCTATCAGTTTTACTCCCTATGTAATGTTTTGTAGCTACACGTATGGTGTGGCTTGTAACTTTGTCCTCATTTGAGGTTGGAATATATTTACCAATACTTCTGATACATACATGATTACAAAAGAGGTTTGGAATGCATTGTGCAAGGAGTTCAAAATACAACTACATCTAGTGGATGATCCAAGAAGGATGTTGAGAAAGTGCACGAATGGAGATAGGAAAAAGATTTTGTTTGCTGCTCTATGCTATCATATTTGGGAGGAGAGAAATGCCAGGAGGCACCAAGGTGCATCCACTAATGCTATGAGTATTGCTGTAAAAAATTGTAAATGTGCTAAACACAAGCTACATGCTTGATAGAAGAGTGAGTTGCAACTATTTGTGTTATAGCGTCGACCTATATGTAACTCTTGACCCACTACAATTTTAGGGGGGATTCAGAATATATTTACTTGATTCTGATACATATATGATTACTAGGAATCGGAATTTTTGTAAGTAACAATCATTACTACTATTGGAGATTATAAGAAAAAAAGTTAGGCAAGAGTCTTTCTCTCTTGTAAACTACATGATCAGGGTCTAGCTTGTAATTTTGTCCCTCTTGAGGGTCAGGAATATATTTACTGTGAATTTCTGATACATACATACATACATACATACATACACACACACACAGTATATATATATATATGTGTGTGTGTGTGTGTGTCCAATTATTTTTATTTTGCACATAATCAATTTATATTGACACATGCTTTATTTTGTTTTCTCTTTAAGGATGTTGTCCCCAACCCACCCAGATATAGGTGTCTTAAAGGAAGATGGCTCAGGCCGGACATGTACTAAAAAGGGTAGATACCTTGAGATGGCCAGGTTTTCCTTTTCAATGGATCCTTTTGTATAAGTTATTATTTTAGCCTCTCATGTATAGAATGTACCCTTAATGGGAGAGCAACAATGTAAAGGTTTTTTATATAAAGTAATAGTTGTTATTTTTTCTGCTCCTATGTATTCATGTTGATTGTATACCATTCTTTTGAGAAATGAAATATACTTGCAATTCATCATTGGTGTGTTTGGATTGTATAGATTTATTTACTCAACTATTATAATGATTAGATACTCTCTTGAGTGCCATTCCTTACACTCATTTTGTGAAAGCAAAGCTAATGTTGTCTCTATAGTTGGTTTTCAGTTGCCATTTTCTTAAGAAAATATTATAATAAAATGAGAAGTGAAATCATGCTTATGTACATTATGATTCATATATGTATCTAGGGTGTTATATGTTGAATAGGTCCATGAGGTACCAAAGTGGAAACCGATTCACTTTTTGCTTATGTTGGATTTTACATTTAATTGTTAGCTAACCCCATTAAGAGGGTATACCTTCCCACATCACATGGAAACCTAGTGCAATGTATTATCTGATGGTGATGGTTGGATGCTATATTGTAAAAAGGGTTGGCCCAAACAACACTCTTACAGTTGTAAGTCTATATATTGTTGCTAAGTGTCACAACCAAATATTTATTCCCAAACGTGAAAAAAAAACTAATTGCATATGTGGATCATTTGTCATAATTCTAGTTTTGGTATTTCATTCATTCATATATTTTGAGAAAGGTATGATAATTACCACCTATCTAGACAATATGAGTAACAATATCACTTTACTAACGTTGCCCAGTTGACATCTCCACTCAAATTTGGTTCACTATACTCGCACCATAATAGTGTATGTTGGATATGAGGTTGATAATTCTTACATTGATATTGACTAAATTCTATGGTGATTATCTAGGTTATACATACAGGCATCATTAATTAATGATTGTGGTAATCTTCTCGAGATAAATTCAAACATCTATATTTTTTTATTTCTTGAGGATAAACATTACATTAAGTTAAGGGGGTATGATAAGAACATTCCACATCTACTTTTCCCTAGCCATACATATATTTATTACTTTGTCTAAAAAAAATTCACCTCCAGTTATGAATTGCCATTCTGAATTACATCTTAGCTACTTAGTTCATGGTTTCTATTGCATAAGTTTCAAATTTATACATATCTAGTAGTGGAAAGAGCATTGGACTTGGATGGATACACATCACTACAAAATCCACAACATTTGAAGTCATTTTGGGTCATTGAGTTACACTATGTGTAACCATGGCATCAACAAGTTTATTAGCTAATTTCATCCTTATATGATTTATGTGCAATTGATTTGTTTGTTATTGTTATATGTGGTAAAAATGGAGTCTGAAACCCTAAGTACCCATATCTTGAACTAGATATTGGATTTCAGTCAAGTGTTAGTTGATATAGTGATTAGTCATTTCAATATTTAGCTCTTTGGTTTAATACAAATAAATGCCTTTTAAACCAATCTAGATTGTTGAAAACAAATGGTATTATGCCAACAAGATTTCCCTTGGGAGATTACATAAGATGTTTTGATCATGTATTCTCTCTGGTGCAAACAAATTGAGTCTAATTATACAAAAATCAAAATTCATTGATAGCATAATATAATTTGCTCCTCAAATTGATCATAAAATCATATGACTTCATATCTAGGTGAAGTCTTGATGTTTATTTTTGAATATTTGTTTATTATTGCGGTTTTGGGACATTGTGAGGATGTTTTATCATGAAGGATTGAACATGTATTTAATGTTAACCTCTACATGTTTATGTAAAACTCATTAAGTGTCTTTTGATGAAAGGTTGTAGAAAACATTTTTTGATGATTGAGAATATGAAGTGTTAATGAATGATGATTTAAGTTACTTTTCAATGTTATTCTTCAACTAAGGTCTATTTTTCAATATTTGATGCAAGTTTGGGGCTTGGAGCTTCACCAACCTATAGTTTCCTCTATAAATCATGTTTAGGTTTATTATGTGCCTAACTATTTTCTTATATTTTCTTAAATTATGAAGTCATATGATTACCATATATATAACTATAAGTATAATTATGACAAGATACAATTTTTTGGGAAGTCATGTTCAATTTAAGATTATATATTCATATTAAGTGCATGAATCATGTTCATGTATAAGAGGGAGTGATCTCATCATGTTCAAGTGGAAATAATTCATCATGTTTAAGAGGAAAGACATGGATAATCACTACCACAGAAAATGCTTTTTACAACGGGTAAAACACAACAATTCTGCAGGTTGTGTTGTAGTTAGCAATATATATTACAAGTCTATTTGGGTGTTGCTTATTGTATATATTATATAACACAAGTTATATACAATAGGTCAAACTTGTGGTAGTATACATGATACTACATCATGTATTAAACTGTTATAATAGACTATAATATTATAGCATACTCAAACCCATTGTAAAAGACAATAATTACACAACATACTCTAACACATTGTAATAGTCACATATACTAACCCATTGTAATAGACCATAATTATACATCATACTCTAACTTGTTGTAATATACTATAGTCACACAACATGTTTTCACTTGTTGCAATAGTTACCTGTTGTAATAGACCACATTCACACAAAAAGTGTATATACGGCTCAATGTACATGTACAACAAAGAATGAATGTGGTCCATAAAAAGAAATTGGTTCATTAGTTTAAGCTCTGCTTAACCTTCATGTGGTCTCAAGTTTGAAACCTGTGTCTAGGTGTATTCCCCTTTTTTGTCAGCTTGTTATATAAAACACCCCTATTACAATGGGTGTGTTCAATGAAGTACAACATGCATTAACGGTTGTATAAAATGCATATATTATAACATGTGAAACACCTATTGTATAAAAAAACTCCCCCCATAAGACCACATGATCTAATACAATAATTGACAACTGTTACAAAATGGAAAAATGAACTATTATGAAAAGCATTTTCTATAGTAGTGAATGTTAGTATAATAAATTGAAATATGTTTATATCATCTGGGTTACATTAATCACAGGATTTCCTGCAATCATGTTCACTAAAGTGGGCAATCATACACGGATGTACATATGGCATATATCTCAATTCAGTTATTTTTTTCAATGATAACATTCTTTAAAGAAATCATGAAGTAACGATATGCCAAGCCTTTTTCATTGTAACTACACAATATGGCTTGCGATAGTATGGTGTCTTGATTTTACATGGTCTTGGGATGATATGTCACAATATTTAGGAGGATAGGAGAAAAGTGAGCACTCCAACAGTAGAAAATAGAAAACCTTATCATAGTGGGATTCTCTATTATGTAGAATATCCATAATAGATTTTCTTTGCATTGTTTTAGTTATAATATGAGATGTTTTATTTTATAATTCTTCCTTTCCAGAAGATTTATATCAGTCAAACTGCCATGATTTCACTATTGAGTTTATTTGATATAATTATTTACATTTCTCTATGAGATGTGACCATATTACAGAGAACATGGGGTTTTCTTTCTCTAACATGTATGTACTTGGTGGCTTGCTAAATTTTGGTACCATAGAAACAAGTAGATGAACACTAGGCTAAGATTCATTTTTTCTTTTATTTGACCTTTAGGATAAAGACATAAAATCAAGATATTGAATAATACCCTTGTGATTTGAGGAGTTGGTAAAGATAACAGATCCTTTCAAAAATAATATTTAAAGTTTATGTATACAAGATAGATTATATATGCATAGAGGTGATATATGTTTATTAAATTTGGATCTTATGTATTGATGTAATGTTTTCTAGTGACTTGTCCTTTATTTCTAAATGGTCATGAAAAAACATTTAAGAGTGGTCGAGGGAATGACATAAACATAAAGACTTATTGCTTGTCTCTTCACATCTTACTAGTGCATGTGGTATTGGATATCTACACGATTAGGTTGGTGGTGAGCAACATGAGAAGGCCTCACATCTATGGGCATGTTCCTGACCCACACAAATTAGGGGATGTCACAAAGATGAATCATACAAAAATAACTAAACTAGATCTTCATATAAAATTAATTGCAATTAGGCATTTGAAATTTGTGATGTATATCAATTTTAGGTACCGTTTGTCTTGATAACTAAGTTATGAGGGTGAACTAAGGAAAACATTGAGGTCAATAATCAATTACTATTTTAATTATTAGATCAAAAAGAATAATCAAGGAAATGATTTAATGATTGATTGAGGAATTTTATCCAAATTTTGAGTGAGGTTACTAAATTGAAGGTTAATTGAGGAGGATATGAATTTGGTTAATGGTTTCTTGTTGGTATCCAATAATATGTTCACTTATTAAAACCCTAGATATAGATTCTTAAAACTTAGCCCTATATGTGCATGACTATTGAACTTTATAAAATAATAAGTTAGTAGAGAATTTTATACTACGAATATGGAAAATTTCATGGTTGGATAGAATAACGAGGAAAAAAGTCATATAAGTTGGGTATGATACGACCACTCTTAATACCCTTGTGATTTGATAAACATAAGGGACCATAAGAAAAAATAATATAATAATATGAGATAGATTATATATGCATAGAAGTGATAGATTTTAATCAAATTTGGATCTTATGTATTGATGTAATCTTTTCTAGTGACATTCCCTTTCTTTCTGAATGATCACAAACAACCAATTATGAGTGGTTGAGGAGTGACATAAGAATAAAGACTTATTGCTTGTCTCTTCCTATCTTAATAGTGCATGTGGTATGCGATATTTGCATTATTAGGTTGGTAGTGAGTAACATGAGAAGATCTCACATATATGGGCTTGTTTATGATCCATACATATTAAGGGATGTCATAAAGATGAGTAATACAAAAATAACTAAACTATCCCATCCTATAAAATTAATTGCAATTCGACAATCAAATTTTGTTATGTATATCAATGATAGATACTGCCTGACTTGATGATTAAGAGATGAGGGTGAACTAAGGAAAATATTCAGATTGATAATCAATGACTATTTTATTTATCAATCTAAAAGTACAACCAATGACATGATTGATCGAGGAACTTTATCCAAATGTTGAGTGAGGTTAATAAATCGAAGGTCAATTGAGGAGGAAATGAATTTGGTTAATGGCTACTTGGTGGTATCCAATAATGTTATATTATTTACAACCCTAGCTATTGATTCTTACAACCTAGTCCCTATATGTGCATGACTATGGAACTCGATAAAATAATAAGTTAATGGAGAATTTTGTACTAGGAATATGGAAAACTTCAAGGTTGGATAGAATAATGAGGCTAGAATATGTATAAGGTGGGTATGATGTGGCCATTGTAAAATATCATCCCTAGATATAATAACTTTACAAAAGTGAGATTGGTTAGAATACAATGTTAACTAACTTATTTTAAAGGAGGAAGAATTAACTTTTTCTTTTGAAATTAGTATACATGAATTACAACCAATTTTTGGTAATAAATGATGCATAAATGTTGTAGTGCTATTGACGCACTATTATGTTAAACATAACCCACATAAATTATACTTAGTTTAACATGGTAATAAGTTGGTTTATACAGAAATTGGGTCTCTGATTATTTCTATATTATTCTAGGTAAGAGAATAAATATATATTTTAAAAAACAAAACATATACAGTTGTGACTCTCTCAATATTAAAAACATTAACCTAAAAATTAACTTGATTTTTAAAATCCCAATAAGTCAATACTTAACCTATGAATTTTTTAGATTTATATAGCCCCATGAACCCCAAATAATCAACTAAAGAAAATGACAAAAACTCTAGATAATTTGAAAGAAATATAATAACTATGTGATTGTATTCTAGGTCTGTTGCTAGAACATTGGTTTTTGCTTCATAATTTCACATGGATCCATCTAATATTCAATTCATCATCTTCTCAACCCATACTTGTCTAATTGGGTTTATAACTAATGAGGTTAACATGTGAGAGTCATGCAAGTAGGTCTAGTTGGAAACTCAGAAACTCCAATATTGAAAAATCAACTAAAATCACTTATAAATGAATAGGAAGGTTAAAAATGTTAAGGAGGGAAGAATGAAAGTGGGACATGAGGAACTATCAGAAAATAGAGTGAAGAAATATGATAGGTCCTCACTTTCACGTGGATACAACATTCTCGTGCCCTGCATAGTCAATATCTTATTGCCAAAGAAGATCCAATGAGACACTACAGTTGGGATTAAGGAGGAAACACATTGAAAAATAAATATAAATTGGGAAAAGGTCTAGGGATACTAGAAGAAGGTTCACACCAATAAATAGTAAGAGGACATGTACAAAAGTTTTACTAAATTGTTTATCTTGAAGGTAGATAAAGGCTACGTGGTTGGTCCTTAAGTCATGTCTTATATTAGTGTTTTAAAGAATCACCAAAGGGATAGACCAAAGTATTAGGGTTTTACTGTATCTATTTCATTGGGAAGGTGAGTGTTTGTAATCTACTAAAGTAGGGAGTAAAGAAGAAATAATAAAAGGAATAGGAAATATTTGGAATTAAGGGAGAGTCTAGATGGAACATCACTAAATTTAGGATCCCATCTATGATTTATAGGAGGAGAAAGGAGGTGATGAGGATTATAGGAGGAATATATCATATGGGATGAATCTTTGTGACTACAAACCTCATTATATAGTTTGTGGACCCAAGGTAGGTGATGATGCTTGTATTGTTCGATTAAATTAGTCACACACAAGATAGTACATGGGCATATGAATCCATAATCCTAAATAGTATGATGGAAATAAACGTGTGAACAAAAATAATTCTTGGAATCTTAAAGATACTAAGAAATTTTATTGAATAATGATACATTTATACATTAAACCATATACTTTCCTACTTTGTTATAGGTATTTAGAAGAGTCCAAAAGTAGTGAAATTTTTCACCTAAGAGAAGTAAGGTATGAAGAAACTAATTATCACAATAGTTTCTCATATTTATGAAATTTATAATTTATTTAACAAGATAAAATAGACATATATTATTCATACAATATTTATCCTTTTAAGTATGATAGACCCATATTTTGTATTCTAGTCAATTTTCTAATTATCTAAGCCTCAGAAGATTATAGAGAATCAATTTAAACTAAAACATAATAATTTGTGCACTTGTATTTTGACACCCACTTTATAACTAACTTAGGTAATTGCACCATATCTCTTGTTTGTGAACATTTAGTCTCATGACAACATTTCTAGCCACCTAATACACTTATTATTATCTAGTTCAGGTAAAAGGGAGATTAAAACCAATTCTAGTGAAAAGGGGCATACTAAATATACGAGTTGTTTGTATATCTAGATTTTGATATGTTAATGACAATGTTATATGCACTTATGTTAGGTTTCATTCATAAGTAGAAACATTTTATGTAGTTTGTTTTCATTTCAAGAACAATTGTATGTATTTGTTAGTTATCAATTCTATCAAGTTTTGTGACATTTTCTCCAAGTCAAGTAACCTATGTTGTGGACAATATGGAGTTTCTTCCACTGATGTGTATGTTCTTGGTGGGGGATTAGACCAACTTAGTTAAATAACATGACCACTAATATAATCGACATCTTTCTATCTTGATTTCATTTTTCCCTTTTAATTGGTAGTTACCCTCTCACTGAGTAATCAAACTCATTTAAACTTTCTCATGTCTTTAGTTAATGGTTTCTCATAGATAATTCTAGTTACTAGTGGGGTGTATCTAGTTTATAGTCTGACCCTTTGATACAATTGGGTTGAATGTTGAAATCAATGTTGTCTCTTGTGCTTTCTCTTTAGTATAAATTTTACATTCATTATCTTTTTTTTGTGTGAGTATGATTTAATATGAAATGATCTAATTAAAAAAATATAGTATGTTTCTTGCTAAGTGTAAATTTTGTAAGTTGAATCTATGTAATCAAATTAATATGAGATGTGAATACGCTTCATTTATATGTTCGATTTACTTTGTATATTTTACTTGTGATTATGTTTGTGACTTACATCTTGTGTTAAGTTGTTGTTTGGACTACTATGTCAAAGATTGTATGCGATAATTGAAATATATGTTATAGGTCTAGAATTAAGCGGTGACACATAGAGAAGTTTTTATTGACTCTATTTATTTTGAGTTTGATTCATGGGAAGTGTGACTTTTCCTAGATTTTTGTTTTAATTTGGGGATGGTTGTTCCACTACATGTTGGTGGCCATTACATTAGGGTTGAGTTTTGAGGTAACCCAAGTGTTCCACAAGTGTGGTATCCGATTATAGGTTGTGTCTTCATTGAGTATATAAGCACTCTAGATTAGGTCGTGGTGTCTCTCTATGGTCATCAAACCACAAGCTTATATACATACGAGGATCAAACCACAAGATTATATCTATATATGAGAAATTGTAGCCAAAATTAGTGTCTATATGAGTGTTCACTATATTGTTTACATGTAAGGATAGATGCATCCAAATCCTTTAGCTACACAAAATGTAGTTTCTAATACATTCCTTTTCATACTTGAGGAATATTTTTGTGCTCTTCGTAACATCGTGGAAAATTTGATGGTTTGGAAATATTAATTTTTGTTTTGTGCTAAATTTAAAAACACTCATTCATTTACTTAAAGGTGATGATGAATGGTGGTGTTAAGGAGTGGAAGATAAGATGAGATATTATGTGATGAGTTGGAAAAATTTTGTGAATCATCTCCAACTTTAGGGTGGTGTAAATAATGTCAATCATTGATTTAATTCTATAATTCATGTGACCACGCTTATAACAGAATCATCACTTTCCATATACACGAGGCACATGAATGCATTACTATCTAAATTTTGTCAATAAGATTGTTACAATTCAACATTGTGTCTTCCACAAGGTTCTCCATAGTTAATTTATATTGAATGATGTTCTTGTCCAAGTATCTCAGGTCATCACACATCCTAATATTGTCTCAAACCAAAACTTTATCTAGAATTTGAATAACAATTTAGTCTAAAAAATCATCAAAGAAAACTTCAATTAATACATGAATTCCCAAAAAAAAACAATACCACCATGAGTCAACCATAGGAGATAAACAATTAAATGTAAATGTAGTTGGAAAGTGGGGCAGTATGTAACTGATGATGTGCATTTTGCTAGATTTCTAGGTTGGGGAAACTATTGGCAGGGTGTGGAAATAGAGTAGTGAAATCTTACACTATAGGGTTTTCTAAGGAATAAAAGTTATTTAAGTGATGATTTGTTTTCCTTGACGATGACATATCATTTTGACATATCAAAATCTCTTATTTTAATAAGACAGTTTCAAATTCAATTTTAATATCTTATTTGACTATATGTTCATATCTCACATTATATAATATTGTTGTAGGAGTCAAGCCCATATCCCTCTCTCTATATATATGTATATACATGTATATATATGTGTGTGTGTATTGAACATCCTCAAATTTGGTAAATTTGGATCCTATGATTATGAAGTCATTCCTACAATTGTAGTAATGTTAGAATGATGAATATAGTCCCTAGACTTATAATAAGTATTAAATTTATGTAAATAATGTAATGTTGAAAAATGTGGTAAGATGTTCATCAAATAAAGAGTTTATGATAACAAAGCTCTAATTTCATAACTAATAGAATAGTTAAGTTGGTGGACAAATTGGAAGGCCCAGGTCTTATTCATGGCCCTTGGAATCTAATTTAAGCCCCATTGGGTTATTGATATACCAAATAGGCCCATTGGTAGATAGGATAGAGGAATTGGAGTTCTGTGCAAAATATGATGTCAGTAATATTGAGAAATGATTAATTAACTCATTTTGAATTAATTGGAAAAATACTAGAATTGTTACAACCCCAATTTTGGGTTCATTTGCTGAGAAATGTAATTTCTCATATTATAGATAAATGAACAATAATGATGTCTTTTGATTGAATGCATGTTTTCGTTTACAATAGCCTTGATGGTTGTGTTGTGGGCTTTATTGGCTGTTGGGCCCAATAACAAAGAAAAAGACAAAAGAAAATTCTATTATTGAGTAAATAAGAAAATAGAAATGTGGAAACCTTTAGAAGGAAAATCCAAAGAGGGATTTCGTGCCTCTTGGGTTCCTTGGGTTCCAAGGAGTCCAAAGTTGCATAGAGAATGCAATAAGAAAAGAAAAGACTAATTAAGTATTTCATTGTTAAAGAAAGAATTGCAAATAATGATAAAAGGTGGAAAATATGTGATCAGAGGTATAATTGAGTTATCCTTGGTGTATTTTCGTATCCCAAGGATTCCTAATGTTAAAATGAATTCCAATAGGAAAATAGAAGAGAGATGAAGAGAAATCCTTAAAAAGAGAATTAAAAAGGAAAAGAAATTGATTAATAAAAGGGAAACATGAGAAATTGACAATTAAAAGAGGATAAAGGCAAACCAAAATTCCCCAATATGGGAATTCGTGCCTTTAGATTTTTCTTGAGGTCCAAGGGACCCAAAGTAATGAGATAATGGCAAAAGGAAAAGGAATATAAATTAATTTGGATTAATTAATGATTAACTTGGGAGAGAAGTAATCCTTCTCATCCATTGCAATATGTTTCCCAAATTTCGTACAAAGTTAGATAATGAAAAAACAAACCCTCCTTTAAAATTTGAGTTAAAAAGGAGCAATGGTTTGGGAGATACGAATTTCCTAAGAAATTTCTAAAACTTGAATTTAATTGGAGTTAAGAAAAAGATTTTTCCTTTTTGGTCAAGCGTGGATAACGCAGACTGTTGGATCTCAATCCAACGACATGCGGTCATCTTCTAAGTCCCAGTGGGACTGGGACTCTGTGAGATTTCAGAGGATCTTTCCTCTCCAATTTCTATGCAAACCAGATCGGATGCAATTTTGCGATAACTCCCATTGCAATCAGGAGTCGAAACCGAAGGGATTCATCCCTAGTTCGACTAAGTTTTGTCGCCAATCTGGGAAACGCCTATCTTGGCAGGTTCTTGCCTCGACCCTATATATAGGGGGGGTGATCGAAGGCACCAAAATCCCCTTTCACTAGTCCAATCTCGGCGGAAGTAAGCAAGGGACGTGTTCGTGCCACCGATTGCTCAGTTTGCCTCGACCTGCACCCCGCCCTTTTAGCCTAGCCTCGCTGGAGTCCGGCGAGCAAGGGGGCACTAAGACGCTCTCTCGGTGGGCAATTGGACCTATAGTCAAGTTCGGACAAGGGAGGCAGAGCTCCCTGAACGATCGGCGCACTCGCAGAAGGCTTGAGTCGCGAAGTCAACTGTCGAGTTGACCGCGGAGCTGCTGTGCATCGACGTAAGGTGGAAGACGGAGTCCCGTGGTCTTTGACCAAAATACCCCTCGCTCCCTTCAGCCGCTATGAGGTTAGAATCGTCTTTTGGTTGTTTTGATCGCTAGTTAAGGCACATACATCCGTGGCCGTTGGATCCTTAGTGGACCGCGCGGACCATGGATCAGACGATCCATGTTTTTCTGGAATTGCTATTAAATTGAATAAAATGAGTTTTCTTATAAAAATCATATATTGAGCTAGGAAACTCGGATGCAAAAAGTCAATACACGAAAAATGATCAGAAAAATATGAGGAACACTTTAGAAATGTTTTGAAAGCCTAAATCTATCTCTTTTTGCAAAAGTGTATATTTTGAATAGAAAAGGGTTTAAGTTGTGGTTAGAAATCCTAATTGTTGATGAAAAAATGTAGTTCGTCTTGCAATTAGGTTAATTCGAACATGTTTAACCTGATTAATAATTAAGATGTTTTTCTAACCTATTTTGATGATAGAATTACATGTTTAGGGTTTTTAATTCAATATGTTGATTATTATGTTTAAGAACCCTAAATTAGAGAAAAAGAAAAAGATATAGCAATCTGAAAATTAGGGTTTATATGGTCCAAACCTGATATTTAGGACCTTAATGGAAAATAGGACAAGATAATTAGGGTTTGATGGATATTTGATAAAAGTAAGGTAAAAGTAATAAAAAGGAAATAAAACCCTAATTATGGTTAAAACCCTAAAAGGGCAAATAACCTAGGAAACTATTAGAATTAATGAGTCATGATGACATGATTAATAACATAGAAATTGAATGCCTTTTTCAGGAACAAATTGGGTGTGTGTACTTGCTTGATTTCTGATTGATTGAGTTTTTCTGCATTCAAGTCTGCATAACGGGTATGTGGTTACGCTTATGACTACCCGAATTAGTTTCCCGTGATTTTATCGATGTTTCCATCGTGGCTAGAATTAAACTGTTGGATGTATTTAATTCATGCAAAGTATAATGTGAATATGACTATCACATAAGAAATATGCCTACTAGCTCAGATCCTAGTCCCCTCTGTAGCTTAATGGGTTGACCTAGTAAAAGGCTACCAATGGGGTAGGCCCATCAGGTCATTGAATGACTTAGTAAATGGCTACCAATGGGGTAGGTCCATCAAGTCACATTGAGTTAGAGATTGGACTACTTATGAGTAGTGCCATGCGACTCAACCCTAGATATTGATCTACATGTTAGGTAGGATCATGCAGGGTCTAATAAGGATCTACCTAGAGAGAGGTAGTATCTCAGTCCGCTGTAGGGACAGTACAGAGATAGGGGATAGGAAAGGATTGAGTAGTATGGTTTAAATTGTAATCCTGGTTGTTAAATGATAATTGGCTGATTAGTTTGTTATTATAGTTGCATGATTATTATTTCCCCCACATACCAGCTTCTTGCTGACCGACATTTTGTTTGTTGGCATTTTATGTACAAATGAAAAGAACAAACAGTAAAGTGGCAGATGTGAAATTAAATGAGATATAACATGCACAGGAGGATTAGTTAGTTTAGCATATTCATGGATAGAAGCTTAGAAATCCCAGTTTCTCCAAGGTAAGAAAAGTTTTATTTTATACCAGTTTTCGGTTTAGTTGGTAAAGTTTATTAATTGTTATTGATTATTTGTCGAACCTTTGATCCTGTAATTGAATAACAGCTCTGTACTTCGGGTCTCCCTTAATTGGGGGTTACCGTGAGGCGGGGTCATTACAATTGGTATCAGAGCATAGGTTCCTCACTTAATCTTTAATAATTATTAAATTTTACAAATTCTATAGAACCCAAGGGAGTTATTAGAGGATTATCTGAAAGACAGAGGTGTCTAGAAAAGGAACACGACCGGGGGCTGGCAATATTTTCCTCCGCACCGCTAGTCAGAATATGAGGACTCCCAGATCCGTGTGACTGCCTGGCCAAAGTCTTAGGGTATGATTGGAAATAAGATACCTTTAGGACTCTCTCATATTGTTCATCCCTTCTCAACACAAATTCTATTAAGGACCTTAAGGATTGGGGTATCCTCTCTTCTCCTCACCCTCTTGAGGTATGGGTAAGGTTGATAAGGATTAAGGAATCCTCCACCAAATTAATAAAAAGCATGTAAATAAGATGTCATGGACATAAGCTTAATAGAGTAAGCGTAAAAGAATAGATACATCTTAGGTCGTATGACATAAGTTGTCATTGCCCTCAGGAGAGACCTGAGGCTAGACCTTCTTGTAAGGAGGATGAGTAGAGAAAGTGAGTCTTGGAGGTAGAGATCTCCATTAAAGTAGAGACCTAGCATATCCTTTAAGGATGATGTTAACCCTAACCCTAAGTGGAGGTTAGAGAGAGAGATGACATGATGAGTTAGATGACATGGTTGACTGGATGTTTGGTTAGACCTGCTTTTAGATTGCCTTATGAGCCATGAGAGGTTGGATGACCTAGCACCTTTGGCAACCCAACCCTGGGAAGGATCGAGCGTGTTAGAGTGAAGGATAGCTTATTCATGGATGAGGTTAGTGAGGGACCTATAGAAACCCTATGGATTATGCAAGTAGGGGATAGCATGCACCCAGAGTACGTTAGTGGTACGGTAGTAGGTTGAAACCTTGGCCAGAAGGGCACGATGGATGGCTTATGAGATAAGCATAAAGAGATATGGATGGGCTTCACCCACTTAGGGGTATGCTTGTGAGCATGAGCCTTCATGGAGAGAGGACCTCTAGTGGTACGACTGGATGTGGAGTTAGCTCTAGAGAGAGAAAGCAAGAACCCAACAAGGAGGTTGGAAGCCTAAAACCCCGAGATATGAGGAACAGTGGGGAGTCGAGAATGATGCGACCTAAGTGGATGATAGTGGTTGCCTTATGCTGGATTCCTGGAGGCTGATGATATCTTGGTTGCCTTTAGAGGAACCAAACCCTAAAGAGAGGATGATGCTTCTGGAACCTATGTGCCTATGGTATAGGAGTTTACCTACTGAAATGAGACAAAGAGTGCCTTAGACCTGAGGAGGTTCAAGTAACCAGTTGTGGGGGCTTTATACCTGGTTGGTTGTCCTTGAGGAGGACTCGACTCTGAGGTGTTGCTCATATAAAAGGATCATGGGAGTACATGACATATCTTGGACATGTTTGATTCTTGGTTAAGAGATTGAGCATGTAGTTGGACACCCGAAGGTGAACCTAGGGTACCTAGGCCTAAGAGGGGAAGCAGTATACCCAATGCTCATGATAAGATTTGAGTCTCTATAGCTTCGAGCATGTGTAGAGGGAAAAGAAACCCCTTAAGTTAAAGGTATGTGTGATGAACCCCTCACAACTAAGCTGGTCTAATGTTGAGGATGAGAACAAGTGTGACCTAGCATGGTTTAGTAGGTACGCTTGTGCCTTAGTAGTTGTTGGGTTAGGCATGCTCATGTGAATGTAAACCCTAAGGACAGTTGTAACGTTGTTGTTAAGAGTTGTAGTTTCCTCCCATCCTGGGAGAGGGACCCTTTGGTAGGGAGTATACCAGTTTTGTTGGTTTTGAGGTAACCTAAAGAGGTTTCTTGAGAAGCTAAGTGAAAAGTACATGGTATGAAAATGAACCTATAGACCCATAGATAACCATCTCTAAGTGCATGTGGATGTGTTACCATGGAGGTAACCGGTATGGGGCCTGACCAAGGTAGGCAGGTTGCCATGACCCCTATGAAGGGATGGAAGTCAGTCATGAATGCAGAAAGAGATGATGAAGGATTGGATAAGGTTCTAAGGTGAACATGTACTATGTTAGAATCCTAAGTCTATCTAAGGGTTAGGTAGGGATAAGACTGATGAAAGGATTTGCCTAATTCCCTAGTTGCACATGACCATAGGGTCAGGAGGTAACAACTATCATTGTCTGAGGGCCATGAGTCAGGAGATTGATCACCTTCATAAACTCATGGGACCCAAAGGGAAGATGAGTAGGGCACTCTCTAGATGCATGAGGGAAGAGGGATGACCCCAAAAGTACCGACACCCTATAGACCTAGAGGAGATGACAAAGGATTATGTGTGGATCCAAGTAGGTTCGAGACCAGTTTTCCATGAAGGAAATTTTGATATCATGATGTTTGTGATGTAAAGACATGAGTTGCATGTTTCAACTTAGATTTGAAGGTGTACTGGCAAGGTGGGATGTACCATCTCTACTCCTGGAATGGGAAGAACTCTATATTTGGACGGCCGCCAAATGCTTATTTCTTCTTGTTATGGGAGTGAGAGATAGGACAGTACGCATGCCATAAACCAAGGATAAAGATGATGTGAGTTAGAACGTGGCTATGAGGTATGAGGACAGAGATGATAACATACCCTAGTGGAGGGAATGATACATGAATGGTTTACAAACACTAAGAGAGATAAGATAGTCATCCTATAAGGATGTTTTTAGCATGAGGTATGTGGAATTTGCAAGTGATACAAGGTTGAGTTTGATCACCATTAGGATGATCTCAAAGTTTTTTGATGAAGACAAACTTAGAGTTTGAGATGAGATGATAAGTATAATGCTTGGAGGTGTATGTCTTTGACATTACCTAACACCTAAGGATAAGAAGTAATAATGAATGCTCTGGTTGAGATATAGCTGTCTAGTTTAGCGGGATGAAGTTGAGGTTACTAGGCTAACCTTAAGTTGAGAAAGAGAGATAAGTTTGGCTAATACCCAGATATATCAATAGCGGTTGATCAAGTAAATGATTGTTGGTTATCCAGCCTAGTCCGCGATATAATACAAGGATGGTTGTAGAACCTCATATGTACTTCCTTGGAAAGGAAAGTGATGAAACCCTGATGAGAATGGTTTAGGGTTTCTGAGGTATCGATCTTGAGGAATCATGACATACCAGAGATCATGGTTTTAAGGTCACCAAACACCGTGATACTACAAAGATAGTACGTGATAGTAGCACTTTGGCTGCTTGATGTGAAGTTGCATGTAGCATGTGGCCATGCAAGCCAGGAGGTGAAGGACAAATACCAGTAACCCAGTACATGGATATATAGTATAAAGAGTTCCCGAGGGGGAATGGGAGTTCATCACTATGGATGTTTTGAGTCTCTCCAGACCAAGGAAGGTCAATATGCAATATGGGTTATGGTAGACCGCCTTACCTAGATGACATGAGAAAGAAGGAGTACTGTCAAGAGACAGGTTTTATTGAACTACATAAGAGAAAGAGAGATGGTTCAACTACGTCATGATGCGAGTTCAAAAGTTCTTGAGTATGACCAAGGATCACTTCCATGAGGTGGAAGTGGATACATGAAGAACTCGATGATAGTACAGTTTATCACCCCATACTAATGGACAGTATGATCCAGACTAGAGGGTCTGATGAGAGCATGTGTGCTCATTCAGGGTGATACATAGAGACAGTTCTTAAGATGTGATGTTAGCCACCATAGCCGTTATCGGGATGCAAGAAGTCTTATAGAGAGGTTGTGTCGGTCACCACTTCATTAAGATGATGTTGGTGAAGGAGGCCTCACGAAGGCCAGAAAAGAACCTCAGTATGTGCAGATGAAGTCTCTTTGATCGTGCAACGGTCGAGAGAGAGCCCAGTGGTGACATGAGTCACGAGCAGATGCAAAGCAGACTGACATGCAGTTCACTGTGGGAGAATATGTGATGTGAAAATCCGACCCCTCTAAACTACAACTGAGAAAGCTGAGTCCCTGATAAAGGGATCCATTTGAGATGGATCAGTGGATGTGGTTGTGTTTAGCCTTACCCCTCAGGATAGCATGATGTATAATGTGTTACATAAGTCTGATCTAGAGCACTATGTGAGGTACCCAAGCCATGTGTTGAGCCCAGAACCGATTCACCTTTTGAGAGGCTGAAATGTCCTGAGTCACCTATGAGGGTACGATATACCAAGGTAAGAAAGAACTCAGATGGAAGAATATGAGATAATGAAGGTTCTTGGTAAGCACCATGGAAAAGGGTGAAGCCACATGAGAGCAATGATGGACATGTGATAGGCTTATCCTATTTGATTGCTTGCTTGATGGAATTTTGAGGGCAAAATTCTCATAAGAGGGGAAGGATGTTACAACCCCAATTTTGGGTTCATTTGCTGAGAAATGTAATTTCTCATATTATAGATAAATGAACAAATGATGATGTCTTTTGATTGAATGCATGTTTTCGTTTACAATAGCCTTGATGGTTGTGTTGTGGGCTTTATTGGCTGTTGGGCCCAATAACAAAGAAAAAGACAAAAGAAAATTCTATTGTTGAGTAAATAAGAAAATAGAAATGTGGAAACCTTTAGAAGGCAAATCCAAAGAGGGATTTCGTGCCTCTTGGGTTCCAAGGAGTCCAAAGTTGCATAGAGAATGCAATAAGAAAAGAAAAGACCAATTAAGTATTTCATTGTTAAAGAAAGAATTGCAAATAATGATAAAAGGTGGAAAATATGTGAAAAGAGGTATAATTGAGTTATCCTTGGTGTATTTTCGTATCCCAAGGATTCCTAATGTTAAAATGAATTCCAATAGGAAAATAGAAGAGAGATGAAGAGAAATCCTTAAAAAGAGAATTAAAAAGGAAAAGAAATTGATTAATAAAAGGGAAACATGAGAAATTGACAATTAAAAGAGGATAAAGGCAAACCAAAATTCCCCAATATGGGAATCCATGCCTTTGGGTTTTTCTTGAGGTCCAAGGGACCCAAAGTAATGAGATAATGGTAAAAAGAAAAGGAATATAAATTAATTTGGATTAATTAATGATTAACTTGGGAGAGAAGTAATCCTTCTCATCCATTGCAATCTATTTCCCAAATTTCGTACAAAGTTAGATAATGAAAAAACAAACCCTCCTTTAAAATTTGAGTTAAAAAGAAGCAAGGGTTTGGGAGATACGAATTTCCTAAGAAATTGCTAAAACTTGGATTTAATTGGAGTTAAGAAAAAGATTTTTACTTTTTGGTCAAGCGTGGATAACGCGGACTGTTGGATCTCAATCCAACAGCATGCGGTCATCTTCTAAGTCCCAGTGGGACTGGGACTCTGTGAGATTTCAGAGGATATTTCCTCTCCAATTTCCTTGCAAACTAGATCAGATTCGATTTTGTGATAACTCCCATTGCAATCAGGAGTCGAAATCGAAGGGATTCATCCCTGGTTCGATTACGTTTTGTCGCCAATCTGGGAAACACCTATCTTGGAAGGTTCTTGCCTCGACCCTATATATAGAGGGGGTGATCGAAGGCATCGAAATCCCCTTTCACTAGTCCAATCTCAGTGGAAGTAAGCAAGGGACGTGTTCGTGCCACCGATTGCTCAGTTTGCCTCGACCTGCACCCCGCCCTTTTGGCCTAGCCTTGCCGGAGTCCGACGATCAAGGGGGGCAATAAGACGCTCTCTCGGCGGGCAATTGGACCTGTAGTCAAGTTCGGACGAGGGAGGAGGAGCTCCCTGAATGATCGGCGCGCTCGCAGAAGGCTTGAGTCACGAAGTCAACGACCGAGTTGACCGCAGAGCTGCTGTGCATCGACGCAAGGTGGAAGACGGAGTCCCGTGGTCTTTGACCAAAATACCCCTCGCTCCCTTTAGCCGCGATGAGGTTAGAATCGTCTTTCAGTTGTTTTGATCGCTAGTTAAGGCACATACATCCGTGGCCGTTGGATCCTTAGTGAACCGCGCGGACCATGGATCAGACGATCCATGTTTTTCTGGAATTGCTATTAAATTGAATAAAATGAGTTTTCTTATAAAAATCATATCTTGAGCTAGGAAACTCGGATGCAAAAAGTCAATACATGAAAAATGATCAGAAAAATATGAGGGACACGTTAAAAATGTTTTGAAAGCCTAAATCTATCTCTTTTTGCAAAAGTGTATATTTTGAATAGAAAAGGGTTTAAGTTGTGGTTAGAAACCCTAATTGTTGATAAAAAAAAATGTAGTTAGTCTTGCAATTAGGTTAATTGGAACATGTTTAACCTAATTAATGATTAAGATGTTTTTTAACCTATTTTGATGATAGAATTACATGTTTAGGGTTTTTAATTCAATATGTTGATTATTATGTTTAAGAACGCTAAATTAGAGAAAAAGAAAAAGATATAGCAATCTGAAAATTAGGGTTTATATGGTCCAAACCTGATCTTTAGGACCTTAATGGAAAATAGGACAAGATAATTAGGGTTTGATGGATATTTTATAAAAGTAAGGTAAAAGTAATAAAAAGGAAATAAAACCCTAATTATGGTTAAAACCCTAAAAAGGGCAAATAACCTAGGAAACGATTAGAATTAATGAGTCATGATGACATGATTAATAATATAGAAATTGAATGCCTTTTTCAGGAACAAATTGTGTGTGTGTACTTGCTTGATTCGTGATTGATTGAGTTTTTCTGCATTCAAGTCTGCATAACAGGTATGTGGTTACGATTATGACTACCCGAATTAGTTTCCCAGGATTTTATCGATGTTTCCATCGTGGCTAGAATTAAAATGTTGGATGTATTTAATTCATGCAAAGTATAATGTGAATATGACTATCACATAAGAAATATGCCTACTAGCTCAGTACCTAGTCCCCTCTGTAGCTTAATGGGTTGACCTAGTAAAAGGCTACCAATGGGGTAGGCCCATGAGGTCATTGAATGACTTAGTAAATGGCTACCAACGGGGTAGGTCCATCAAGTCACATTGAGTTAGAGATTGGACTACTTATGAGTAGTGCCATGCGACTCAACCCTAGATATTGATCTACCAGTTAGGTAGGATCATGCGGGGTCTAATAAGGATCTACCTAGAGAGAGGTAGTATCTCAGTCCGCTGCAGGGACAGCACAGAGATAGGGGATAGGAAAGGATTGAGTAGTATGGTTTAAATTGTAATCTTGGCTGTTAAATGATAATTGGCTAATTACTTTGTTATTATAGTTGCATGATTATTGTTTCCCCCACATACCGGCTTCTTGCTGACTGACGTTTTGTTTGTCGGCGTTTTAGGTACAAATGAAAAGAACAAACAGTAAAGTGGCAGATGTGAAATTAAATGAGATATAACGTGCACAGGAGGATTAGTTAGTTTAGCATATTCATGGATAGAAGCTTAGAAATCCCAGTTTCTCCAAGGTAAGAAAAGTTTTATTTTATACCAGTTTTCGGTTTAGTTGGTAAAGTTTATTAATTGTTATTGAATATTTGTCGAACCTTTGATCCTTTAATTGAATAACGGCTCTGTCCTTCGGGTCTCCCTTAATTGGGGGTTACCGGAAGGCGGGGTCTTTACAAGAATATTATAAAAAGATAAATCCCATAAATAATTAAGGGAGTAATTATCTAGTATCTACTTGGGTTCCAAGTATTCAGGTATCAAATAATCATATTATGACCTAATACTTGGCACCATACAAGACATTTATCAATTGAAAATAATTTCGAGTTTGATATAATTATAAGGTTATGTATGACCTATGTAATCAAATTATTTAAATACTTGAGGATCAAGAAGGTGACAACATATGAATTCCTTTTGAGCCCAGACTTTGTTTATCCTAATAGGAGGATAATCCTAAATTATCCTGCTAACGTGATGCTCCTAGATAGAGATACAAATTTTAGAAGATTTTGGACTTTTCGTCAAAGTTAGTTAGTTAATATCTAATATTAATGGGATTATCCTTGTCATCCTGAGAGTCAAGCTAAATCAAGATCAAAAGGTGACATGAGATTTGGCTGTAGATCACATTCTCCAACAATAGATCAAATGGCCGCACTTTGTGTCCATGCAAACTTGGACGCATAGATCTGAGCATGGAGGAACGTGGAGAGACTATCTCTCTCTACTAGTAACCTGCTATCTTGTGAGAATAGGAGAGTCAATTCTCCTTGGATCGTCTCCACCTTGATTGTCTTCCTCATTATCAAATAATGACCCATCAATGCGGGGAGGATAAACTGAACTTAGTGATCCTGAATGTTACCATTATTGTGAAGTGTAGTGATAATTCCTAAATATCTAAAATTATAGGATTTTAGGGTGAAGTAGAAATCATCTCTCTCTCTTTCGGTCTATTGAAACACATGCTTATATAAGGGGTTAGCATGATTTTCTATGACTAACAAAACATAAACCCACACTCAATTTCTTGAGAGAGTCACCATGACTCATCGACGGCCAAGATCTTCATCCCCGATGACCCTGACCCATACCCATGCCTTAGAGCCTCACCAGCCAATTGATTGGAACTAGAGAATTAGCAAACCATCGAGACTGGATCCTGGCCCTCAACTTTGCTTGAGTAGTCCCGTCGTGGGTTAATCACAATTTGTCTCTTTGTCCATGGAGCAACTAGACCAAATCTGCACCCAGACCTCTATGATACATCAAGAGCATCCAAAATTACTCATAATAACCTTGACAATCTTCTTTGACCTTATATACCAAGAAGTGAAGGTAAATTCTCTCTTCCTAATATCCGACCTTTACAGTAGATAAGATAACCTACAATACCCTGTTCCGACCATCCCTTCCTCTACAAATGACCTCAGTGAGTCCGGAGGAAGATGGAAAAGCTAGCCACATCCTCACTTGTACATGTCGGAGCCTCAACACTAAGGTCAATGTTGGGGTTGACTTCACAGAAGTTGTAGTTGGGTTTGACCATGTGATGAAGAGGAGTGGAAATCCTCATGAGGATTTTACCCTATTATAATGACCCATGTGACCAACGTTGTTAACTGTGTAAAGGGAAATAGGGTCATCTATCCTTTTCTAAAAGGAGCAACCTACATTGGAGCTCTATGCTGATGTGGCCTTGGCCCATTGGTGAAGCCCAACCACATGGATTATTTGGGTAATGCTATTTATTGTTGACAAGGTGTGATTCCACTGGTCTGTTAGTGTGTAATTTAGAATAAATATAGAAAATAGATGGCGGCTCATATCATATGCAAATTATATACCAGTTGTGTCAGAAAAATGTGTAGATCATGAATAAAATAGTTTGACATCCTAGATTTGAGTATAGTTACAAGATTAGGTACTAATGTTGGGTTGTATGGTAAATAATGTATACAAATCTTAGATGAAATGACTAATATGATGAGTGCACTAAATACATTCTTGTGATGATATAATCCGATATTGTTAAAAGATAATGATATCCTAAGATCTTAATTAGTTTATTATTATCATGATATATATTAGGGTTTATAAGTCATTAGAACCATGCATGTGATAATGAAGGTTTTGAGACCTAACCCTATATTTAAACCCTAAACCAAGGAAACCTAAACCCTAGACTCAACCTTGTTTGTATACTATGAACATATGGTGACACATTAGGGTTATACGTACATACAGATAATGTTGATTAAATATTTTGATTTCATGGATGTTTGGATACATGCTTAAAGTACTTAAGTATACTACATGGTTCTATATTGAAGTACATGGCTATTTTAGAGTTCCAACAATTATTGACTGTCAAAGTTTTTTTGGATGATTTCCAAAGCATTGATTTGATGAATAAATAGTTGGGTATTTATTTAATTCGGTTCAACTATCTTGCCAATATGAGTATCACATACAAAAATAGAATATTCTAAACCCTGGGTTAATGTATCAAGGGGTAATACACATAAGCCCAAGGATGGATAATGGTTACACCCAAGATATCATACTTTTTAATGGGTTAGAATATGCAATGAAAATACAAGTTCATATGTGCAAATAATTTTATTGTTAGCATTATATGCCGTTATGATACTTGCACACATTTTGCTTACACCACATACACAATATAGTGATATACTGATCTGCATATTCATTTGTCAGAATTTTATGTTAATCATATCTATTATTGGAATACATTTGAAACATCCCATCTTGAACAAAACACGATTACATACTAACCAGCGGATTACCAAAAATCACGGGAAATTAAAACTGATTTACAACAAGCACCATATGATGAGACATGTTGCATCTAAGCCAACACTTTCTTTTCATAATATATTTTCAAGGTGCTACAACATAATTTCCCATCATCTTGTTACATGAAATAACCATTCTACATGTTGATTTATTACATCAAGGTACATAAGCCGAAAATCGTACATATCAATCATCATATGAGAAACATCGAAAACTCTTCCGAAGACCTGAGTGTACATGGATGACACATAAGACTCTACTGCTAGACACTATCAACTCCACCAGGTACGATACCTTTGTGTATCATCTCAGACACATGATCTTCATCTCGCCAGGCACGTCCACCTAAAAAGGGTTATTAACCAGCGGGGTGAGACACACAGTCCCAGCGAGAAATATAACCCTCTACCAACTTTATTATTATCACAGATGACTGAGCAGATAGATCAACTAAACAACATGTAATAACTAACCAGTTATGCAAGAAGGAATATGAAGAGCATGTATATAAAAAACTTATACAAAGATTATAGAAGAACATTACAAGGCCTCATCCAATGTTTCATATTTTCCCTAAGAAAATATACTATATGGATTGATTACAAATTATTATGCCCTTTGGAAGTGATCCGTACCGCTCAAATCCAACCTTTGGTTGTGCAACCCAAAGCCGATGCCATACAAGGTCAATGGAAGAGTCAAAATCTATGACCTCTACCTTCATGGTCAGTGCATGAGAACCAAAATAGGATCACAATCTCTTGCTTAAGTGACCTCAGTCACAGGGTCAGCTCCGCATGCTACCCTTTCTCTAGCCCGCCTCGGTACAGGTCTCAGCTCTAGCATATCTTGAGCCACATGCCTGTTCACCGTGCTCCCAAGCCATGAACGCATTCATGCTCTATCACACTGAGCCATGGACATGTTCACCATGCTCTATCACACTGAGCCATGGGCCTATTCACCATGCTCTTATACTCATCTTGAGTCTACAATCGTAGTTTCACTCTAATCCCCCTATTTTCAGCTAGGAGAAACCCCGCATATTCAACAATATGCACTCCGTGTTAACCCGCAGGAGAACCCATTTCACCATCACCAGCTCTTGACGATGATGGATCTATGGCCAGGGCAAACTATATGAAAGTTCATCTATATTTAGTTAATGAATTTTAAGTGGATTGTTGGGGAAACCAAGTTGTATTAAACAACCATATATAAAACATAAACAACATTAAATTCCATTATCTTATGTCATACTGTTACTGTTATTCTCAATGCCCTCAACAATCATCATATTGCCATGGGATATCAATCCCTCAGTTCATCACATAATACTACTGCCTCTCAAGGCTTCATCATCATGGGATATCAATCCCTCATACCATAATGCCACTGCCTCTCAAGGCTTCATCATCATATATCATCATGGGATAGCAATCCCTCATATCACAACTACAGGATAACACCTCAATCAGGCACTCAACCTTTATCAGGTCACTAGACCTTTTACATCATACTAGTGATACATGTTATCTCATCAACAAGGAACATTATCATTTCTCAGATATTTCACATATACCAGGTGCCACACAAGACACATATTCACATAAGCATCATAGCCCTTTCATGGCTATGTATTTCAATTAGTAACACATACATGGTTAGATTGCACATCAATAGAGATAACTTCATCACCAACAACATAACATGATTATCACATCATTAGGATTTGGAACATTATCTATTATTATGAACACATGGAGCATAATATCTTAAATGGTATATTAAACAATACACATTACTATCACCATACCAAGGGTATCCCACCATACCCTACTTCCCACATCACCATGAGTACCATCCCTAAGGATTCATCTCTTAAGGATTATACAACCATGATCTATCATCAAAGGTTCACCTATCATCAACCATAGGTAACCACCATACTAAGGTTTGCCACCTATTCATCACACCTCATCATCATGACCAAAGATATGGCCCAAGGTAACAAGATAAGCATACTAACATCTAGGGCTCAAGATAACACTTAGGGCTATCGAGCTACGATACAACTTTCACTAAAGGCATCACCTACCCTCACCAAAGACAGGCAGTGACCAAACAAACTCTCACTAAAAGTCGGTATCAGCTACAAAGCTTCAACTATGACTGGTACGGGGCAAAGCATGTCGTGCAAAGAAGCCACCAAGGTCATATCATTCAAACACACCTCGGCCCATCATGGTCAAGGAACCATCTTCTAGGCTATCAGGAAACTCATGTCTCTAACGCGTCTCACTTCATATTGGGTTAGGCAAGCTTGCAACCATGTCGGCCAAGAACCACATAACCTTATAGTAACTAAGGTATCCTCTAGGTCAACCCCAACATGGTCAACTCTCTTTTTCCTTGTCCATGATCATCATTAAGGGTATAAGGGTAACAAACTCCACATACATGGTTCACCTATCATCACTAGTCCTTGTATTGCTCATGACACTATATTGCCCAAACTCTATATCGTCCAAGACCCTATATCTCTCAAGCTCAAAACATATATCGGCCTACAACTCCCTTCTTGTGTCGGGAAACCATCCAAGGGAGTATATCGGGCAAGGGCATATCGACCAAGATATCATGTCATCATATAGGGTATCAGCCAAGCACTCAACCCTAGTATCACCCAAAACCTCATGTACACGACCATGCTCATACCGAGATAGGGATGATGACATCGGGCAGGCCAACAACATGTACCTTAGTATCTTTACAAACTACAAATCATACTCATGAAGACTGATGTATCGGACAAGACCTCTATAGGTGTTTGTCGGGTCAGCAAGGGTGTCCGGTTAGGTCCTTCACCAAGGCATATCGGGCAGGGATACTTAGTATCACCCAAAATCTTACTCAAGGGTAGGGCTCTCATCCAATGTATCGTGCAAAGCACATCAAAGCCATATCGCCCAACACATCATAATGGGAAACACATCATATCAAGCAACACCTAACTAACCCAACTATCAAGCACCATATCGGGTAAGGGATCAATAAGGCATCTACCATATAACATCCCAAGCCTCATGCTACTATATCACCCAAGCTACAACTCAAGGAAGGAGAGGGATATCGGGAAGCACTACCTCTAAGGGTATCACCCTCACCAAGGATCAGCCTATGGGGTTCCCTATACCAAACCAAGGATACCCATCACCAAGGCATAACCACCCCATATTGCCCAAGGTACCAACCAAGGGTTCACCCCTAAGAACATGTCATGCAACTAGGGTAGATCATCATCTCAACACTAAGGTCAGCACTTCTATTGGCCAAAGCATCCTATTGCCCAAGGCAACATGTCGGGAAACTAGGGTTAGAGCATCCATATTGGTCAAGACACTATATTGTCCAAGCTAAGATTAGGGCTTCATATCAGCCAACTATCATATCGCCCATAATCATATCGGAAAAAATCTAGAGCTCACCTCACAACTCAAGGAAGGAGGGGTGTTTATCAACATCAAAGCATGTCCACTCATGTCACCCAAAGTATCCAAGAGGGTATATCGGCCAACCTAGGGTTAAGGAGACCCTATCAGCCAAACTAACATGTCTCCCAACCATATAGAACATAGGCTCACCTCTCAACAACCAAGTGAGAGAGGGGTATTTCCCAAGGACTCACTATCGTACATCTTTAGATCAAAGGATACTAAGCTCACCTCTCAACAGAAAAGTGAGAGAGGGGTATTGCTCACAATCCATCAACCAAGGCATATCCTATCGGGCAAGGTACTATATCGGGTTAGGCCCCATATCGGGTGGGTCATATTCAACCTCAAGATGCCCTTCATCAACTTGCATAGGGAAAACAAGATAAGGACAGTAATAAAACATAACCATTTCCATTAGAATAGATCTCAAGTTCCACATACACAACTATCATAGAGAAGGGTATCAATTTAAAGACAAGAATCAATGTATGCACATATGGAGAGTGAACATAATAAAGATGGTTAAGAGTTATGTAACCCACCTTAAGAGGATCTCCATGAAAGACATCAAGCTTCCTGATCCAAACAGAAAACACACGTTCCTCACAATGAATATCATCCATCCCAGGCTCCAAACTTGCCTTCGGCTCCATCATCATCACCTCAAGAAATAAAAGATGAAGAAGAAGAAGAAGAAGAAGAAGCCATGGTTATGCTTAGCTCAAGAAGAAGTAAAGAGGGAGAGAACCACGAACTTGCCTACTCTCATCAAGGTTCCATCCATGGCTGAGAGGGCAGGAAGGATGTGAAGAAGAAAGCACAAGGAAAAGCTAGTAAAGAAGCATGACTCACCAAGGTCGGATCTTGAGCAAGAAATCTCCATGGGCAAAGAACTCAGCCTCCCAAGCTCCATGGGGCTTTCCCTTAGCTCCCAAAGCTCCCAAGCTCATCCCATACAGGAAGGGGAAAGAGGTGACCAAAAATGATCACTTGGGTAAGGAGGAAGGGAGTTATATACACCAAGGAAGAGAGAGGTAGCAAATGAAAGGTGTCATAACCACATAAACTTAGATGCCACTTGCTCATGCTCTTAACGCCACTTGTTGCCACCCAAGATACACATGAACGGCCTGGTGATACACTCTAGGATGTGTGTAGTGCAGCTGGGCACTCTTCATGGGCGACACCCCCCCCCTAAACTGATACATACTCCAAGCTCTACCCGATACACTAAAGGACAAGATAGCACATGTGACATATAATGCATAAAAACTATATAGAGATGTCACTCCTCAACTATCATCTAAACAAGGTGCCCAAACTTCCATCCACGTCCTAGATGATGCCAAACAGAAGGGAGGATAATCTAGAGTTGATAAATTGCATACTGGCCCTTCAATTTGGGTAATTTGCAATTTACACCAAAATTGGCACATAAAGCACAAGCATCATCCAACCAAGCTCAAACTTGGAACATAGGCCCTCCACAAGGCACCCACAGCATCATTCTCTTTCCAATGATGCTAGAGAACTAAAGGCATGCTCTACATGTGACATATTGCAATATAACCCCTTACTTTGGGTAAATTGCACTTTGGTCCAAAACAAGCAAACATTGCTCAAACATCATCCAAACAGGACCAAACTGGAAACATAAGCTTGTCACATGATATCAAAAATTCTTGAGGGATTAGATTAAGGTTCTAAGAACCTTTATTAAGTAAAGCAAATAGGATTAGCCCAAAACATGGGTCAGTGTCCTTACAACATGCATATCAATAAGTTGGGACCAAAAGAAAACATGATATATATCATTGGAGGACAATTAGATATTCTACTACTTCTTCTCATACATTTTATCCTTCATGTATATGATATAAACTTATGTAACTCCTTAGAGGAGTCTCATTATACATCTTGTATCACAACTCAATTAATGGAAATTATTTATTATTTATTATTATTTATTAAATTTGGATTTCAGATATTTTAGGTAATGACTCTCAACTTTAAGGTATTCCTTGTTCGGGAGACACTAAAAAGTGGTGGTAGTTATAGCATACGTGTGTATATATGCATATAAAGAAAAATAGAGAGAAATAACTAAAAGATGATCCCTCATTAAAAAATCAATATTTTGTGAACTGGAAAAAAAATTATAAATACAAATTTTGGATGCAAAACTTATTGATATTATTTTGTATGAAATAAAGGACTAAAAATATCACCCACAATGTGTGAGTATTAGTCACCTATATTGTACATATACAAAACTATGATGATAATATCATTTTATATTGATGAAATATATTTTATAGGTATTTTTCTTAATAATTTTAGTCTATCATTTTTAATTTAATTGGATAGATATCTAAATTTGCATAGCATCTAGTTAGGTCAATTTCATATGTATTACATCATTATATCCGCATGATTATTTATAAGATTAGATCATTTTTCTTTCAAATTCATATAGTGCACTATCCAATTTGAAATATATATGTTTTCTATATACTAGTGTATTCTCCAAAATTTCATCTTTATTCTCATTATCAAACTATCTATATGGTTATTCATACCATTTACTAAAATTGAGATCTAGAACTAGACGATACTTCAAAACATTACATATTAACCTTTCAACTTCTAAAAAAGAATCACAATCTGCCATGAAAATATAACTACACACATCAAGGAGAAAATTTGGGGAAAATCATTCTTTTATTTGATAACTTTTAGCTGCAAATTATGTACATAGATATAAATATATGTTATTTGATATTTTATAGAATTGTTCCTTTTTGTTGAATGTCACCAACTGTGATGAAGTGAAATTTGGGTCTTTGAACATCTATGACATAAGTGAGTTCATAAATTTAGGTTATAATAAGAGTTCCAAGTATTTTGAGTAAATATGAATGCTAATTGATGTTCATATCATGTTTCATATTTCTAAGTTTATGCCCCTTTGAGATATTTATTTGAGAGGTCAAATAGTATAGTTTTGGCATCAAATTTGAATAGAATGTAGCTAGAGTTATGATAAATATATGATTAAAGTACTATAACAATTAAATGTTCTTAGACAGAGATATCTAGGTTTGAATATGGTGAATTAATTAGTATATTGATGGTTTTTGGACCAAGGTAAACAATATTATTGGAATATGTTGTTGATACACCTGTGTCACACAACTCTTATGTTGGGCAGGCAACATGGTCCTCAGTTGCCCTTTGGGCTGTGATTGGACGATAAAGCCATGAGTGGAGAAGCCAAAGATCATGATCCAAGCCACATAGGAGATTGATCAGATGGGGTCCAAATCTTCTTCAACCTAGTATTTAGAGACTAATGTGGCAACGGCCTCCCCACATTGCACTACTCAAAGATTTTGGCAAAGAGAATATTTTAACTGAGTAATTTCCTTGTCTTATCACGATGTGAATCTTGAGATTTTAGAGGATAGGCTCTCAATTTACCTTCTCTATTACTCAAAGTAGACGGAGGATGAAGGACTCGAGGGTGTTAGTGTGTAAAGGAAGACAGAGAAAGTTGGAGGAACCCATCCAAGTTGTTGTTTTGAATTGCCATGGTGGTTTAATGGGGTGTCAAAGTTCATGTTTATGGGGAATAGAGGATCCAAGGAGAGCCGATCGGAGGTTCCTGAGTTGGGGAAAGCATCATACACAAACAAGTAGTGTCGACGATGTTGCTAGCTTTGGGCCAAGTAGTGGCGGATCTCACATATGAAGAATAGAGGCACACAAGAGTTGGGTATGTAATATGGAGAAAGAACTCAATGAGAAGGAGTGTTTTCCCTTTATTCTCCACCGTGGTAGTAGTCGATAATGGCCATCTCCTCAGGTTTTAGGAGGAAGAGCACGAATGTAGTGCAGGAGGTTGTGGAGAGGAGGATCATCTTGAGACCAATCACTTGTTAGAGAAGTTCCTAGTGGTGGCGCTTGAGGAACTAGGTGACATCACTACGTCGAGTAAAGAACCGAGCCCCCAACAAACTCACATGTAAAACTGAGAGAAACTATGATTGCGTAGTCATAGAGAAAGAAATAAGGTGAAGATCGGGTGGTCCGCTTCTAGACCAGACGTCAACTAGTCGACCCATGTGATGAGTCGCGTCTGCGTTAGTGGCGTGGCAACCTGTGATTGTCCAATATGTAAGAATTTTTTTTTATCTTATTGATAATGCATATGACTTACATAAATAAGATAAAATACAAAAAATATCATATTAATACCAACAAGCTATCAAAATACCCAAAAAAATGAGCATAACAGTGTGGGACAATAATATCAATCTTTTTATTCTTGAGTATTGTAGATACTAAGATGCATAAGGCTCATATCATGTGTAATAAATAGAAATTTAAATGAAAAATTATGAAAATGTGCTAGTAACTACTAAATGTGATGTAAAATCTATATACTCTTGATATTTGCACCTAAAATTATATAATTTATTTAATCTGACTGCTTAGGTCTGATAGCCCTAAGTAAAATGCAATATACATGTTTATGCTCAATAAATCTTGAAATTCATATAATATGTTAGTAACAATTCACATAACGTAATATGTAACCATGATATTAGTTTGACACATGGAATTCATGTTATGTTATGATGACTCTAAAAACATGGTTGATAACTCTTATAGGATTAATGATCGTACCCTAAGATTATTATGTGCACATAATATTGTGAAACATGATCACAGTTAATTAATAAATTCTAATATGGAATATAATTGGAAAATGAGATTTGTGAGATGCTTTAGACAGTCCTCGTTGACGTCCTGAAAACATAGTCGCTAGTGTCTGTCTCTCTACGTAGTCCATGCGGATGGACTGGAACTCCTCATTGTGCTTCCTGAGCTGGCGAGAAGAAGCAATGTCTTGCTTGGTGACGTGCTAGTGTTGCAGTCACTCTCCCTCTCATCAGGGTTAATAATGAGAATCTAATGCAAGTTATATGTGATCTTGTCATCATTAGGGGGTGACCAAGGATATAGTTGACATCATAAATGGGTTGATTATGTTATATTGATTCAAGATATGCTATACCTCTTATTTGTTCTACTATATAGTATGATTGCATTATGTATGTACAAAATACTTATCATATGATATTGGATGAAATAATTTCTCTTGTGTGCTACTTTGCTTGATTTTCTGTATATATAGTATTCAACACATGAGACATAACATATATGTTTCATTATATCTGAGTACTTCAATTCTTTGGCAGTAAATTATTGGAAAGTAAAGTACTTCAACTCTTTGGTAGTAAAGTACTTAAAAGTTATTCAACTCTTTGATAGATCACATTCTTTAATGATTTTAATTTTTGGTAGTATATCATAAGGTCTTAATGTAATTAACTCTCATGTAGTAAATTCTTGGATAACATAATGGAAAATGTGCATAAAATACGTGCTCTCTTTTTGAATAAAGATCTTTATTAGAGTATACCTTTGTTACATTTGTTTATTACTACCAAGTATAAGATTTCTCTTATTGTCAAGTATTAGAGAGGTATGTGAATCTTATAGCATACTCTGCATAATGTTTTTGTATATTGTGTTAACATGTACCACCTGTAATCTCGTCTTTAGGGGATGTGGACATGTGATCTTGATATACTTGATAGTTGAGAGTAGTGTGGTTAGAAGATGTACAGGTGGACCCTATTGTCTAAAGATCTTATTTAATGTAGACTGTGCATATGTATAAGTTCATTGTTCAATATGTAATCTTAAAAGTCATGATAATTCTTTTGTAACTATGTTGAATGGTGGGCTTGTGTTGTATGGTCTGTCTTGTTCATGTGCATGTGCTACTCTTGTTTCTCTTGACTTCCTTTCATTTTCTTATACTTGGCCTAGTGTGTGATTTTGAATTGGGATTCTCATGAGGTGAGCATTTCAATTGGACATCATACATGTCACCAAGGTGTTGAAAATCGAGGGACATCAAATCAACACATCAAATACTTATGAAAATATCAATTTGAGGATATGTTGTTTCTATCTATGTTCATGCTACATGTATGTATGTCACATCTTCAAAATTGTGGTAAAAAGTAAAAATGAACTATAAATGCTTTTAGTGGTCTAGTATCTAAGTTTGAATGCTGCTTTAGAACCCCAAATGTTCACATTACTTATTATGCATACATATAACTTAATATTTTTTCAACATTGTGATTTGTCAAATCAACCTATTTTGAATACATTGAATTGATAATCTTGATATTTATTATCTTGCACTAGCTACCTTGCTCTAGAATTTCTCAAGGTCAGTATCATGCATCCAAATCTTAACATACTACTGGACAAGGAAACCCATGATATGACATAGCTCGCATTGGGGAGCGATGTGATTAATTTACAATATGAATCTGACAACAATAGAAATGTTCATTGCAAACCTAACACTCAACAACACACAATTGACAATGGAAGTGAGGTGGACAATGCATCTTTCCATCACTATACTATATCAACAAGGACCCTAACCAAACACTAGAACAACCTAGAACAACCTTTGATGTTTTATACCATCACCATGATGGCGGGTTTGGACATGTCTAGAAGTAATCTAATCAGTCTAGAGAGCTTTTCAACATCACTATCTGTCACTATTGTGGAAATACAAAAGATGTGAATTCTTCCATCCTTTGTTATGAAAGACACCACCATGAAAGAACTTCTCAATTACTAGAAATTTATTGTGGTATTCCAGATGCTCTGAGGAAATCTTATGTCCAAGAGAAATTCCTTCATGCACCATAAAATGACATTTTCCCATTCAAAACTAGGTGCTTCTCATTGCAATATTGTAACAACAGACATAGGTTTCTTAAGAAGCTTTAGAATAACAAAAAATACACATAAATTCATCCATGAACACTTCCATTATATCTTCAATGAAATTGACAATTATTGAAGGGATACATCTTTAAAAAGTTTTAGGAGAATTACATATGCTGAAAGGCATTCTTTTAAAGGCATAAATTGTGTAAATGCATGTAAATATGCTTGTATCCTGATCATTCAAGTCAAAAGGGACTTGGTAAAATTACAAACCATCTAAGTAACAGACATAATGATGATGGGCCAGTCCCTTAAACACCTAATTAATAAACACATAAGGAAATACTCTTTCTTTATGGAGGCATTTAGTTTCTTGTATCTGTGCACATTTAATCATAGTTTTGGTAGCAAAAAAATTCTACATTTTGTCCTTTTATCATTGTCATATCCACTTCTTTAGGTACAACATGCACAAAGCTTACCAGTATCGTATCATTGACAACGTAAATTATGCCAACATTGTATAAATTGATCACTTCCTTCTTTACAACATTGCACAAATTATCATTTAGGCAACTTTGTCTTTGATCTTTGTTTTGGAATCCGCTATTAAATGGATTATATGCATATGCATTGTTTAACATAGTCCCCTAATGACTTTGATGGAGTAACTTAGGGATTTTCTTCTTAGATTGAACTCATAAAGTGAAAGATCTTTTGGTTCTTTAGAAAGAGAGGTGTTAATAATGACATGGTTCCTCCCATCATCTAGGATTTTTTGTTTAATACATTATGGTAGTTGATCCAACTACGGAAGGGAATTTGGGTTTATCTTATCAGTGGACTTCCTCTCCAGGGAGATATATTTCATCATTCTTATATTTAGCTCTTTGAAACATCCTAGGATAATTACAGCTCTCATAAAAGGTCCATGACAACATTCTATCCTTGGATGTGTCTGGTTATAGCATTAAGAGAATTAGACATATTCTATTCATGGAAGGCCATTAATTGAGTCAAGGACCTTGAAGCCAAAGTGTTCGTTCCCCATGTGGATTGTTATTATCCTTTTCTTAACGTATATAAGAGATCTCCATATTTTAAGGAATAATCTCTGAAAGATCATTGGGAAAGTGTGGTCTTTGATGGCGTCAATTATTACTATGTCACTATGTACAAATAACATTTTGACCTTGAAGGGAACATCTTCTACAACTCCCACCTATCTTGTGAAGGTATGATTGCAAGGAGGAAGATCATCCATGTGTATGCCATGTCAAGTGAACCCAACCTCTTAATCTAGGGTTAAATGCATTATTAGGCTTATGTTGGCTCTTAGATCTAGTAAGATGTGCCTTTGTATGAAGCCACCAATGTTGGAAGGCACTGCTAATTCCCATGCATCTTTTTTCTTGGTGGGTATAGTTGCTTGTACAAAGGAACTAGACATTTTTGACAACTTTAACATTTCCACTCTGCCTCCTCTTAATCTGTGATATTGATATCCTTTTAGAACATGGTGTAGGTAGGCATATCTTCTATGTCATCAAAGAACGAAATGTGCAAACGTCTTTCTTAAAAACCTCTATGAACTTGTTGGACCTCTTATCTATATGGGCCTTGATAAGTATGTAAGGGAGAGGTATTTCTAGAGTGCAATAGGCCCCTTTGAACTATTCTTATATTCCTAGGTATCAATCACACTTTTGACAACTACTTGTGGTCTTCTTCATGTTCTATTGCTTACCCTTATCTTTGATGGGTTGTGTTGTTTCTTCAGAATCAACTACAACTGGGCTATATTTACTTCATTGTAACTAGAATGTGAAGGACTAGCCCTGACTTGAGAGTAGCCACATTCATCGTTTCATGAACTCGTGTATTTTTCTTAGTACTAGAAGGGAAATTACCAATTGCCTTTTAATCCGTCCAGCTAAAGAAACCACTCGTAGATATATCATTTTGTTGTGTTTTTGAAGGTTAGAAATCTATGGTTAGACTGTACCCATCTAGGTTTGCATCATGTTTTTCATGTTGTTGTAACTTCTCAAAGTTTACCCAATTGTTCTGTTAGCTTAGATTTCTTTCTCATGAAGTCAATTAACTGAATGAGCATGTCAGGCTTATATTATCCCTGGAAGTTCCCACTTGCTTTACATTAGTAATAAACCTATCCTTGGTTATTTCCTTATTGAATGAAATTCCTATTTTGATGAAAATTGACTTTTTTTTTGGAAACTAGGATGTGTGTTACCTCTTGCATAGTTGGTGGCTTAGGGGGTTGGTTTAGGAGGTGATAATAAACTAATGCAAAAGTATAGCTGTAAGAGAATCAAACGTGTTGTGGCCACTTGTAATAAGCAAAGAAAATGTTTTTGACTAACACCTCTTGTTAATCCTTGACAATTGGAGAATATACCCATGTTCAAATAAAGATCGTTATTCTCTACATAGTAAGCTTCATCAAAGTTTTCACTTGATTTTTATCCTTATCATCAAGTGCTTAAAAGATATGACATATGTGGCTATCTTGTCAAATTTCATGATGAGGAGATCAACAAACTGATTCTTGTATTGTTGCTAACATGGTATTTCTTTTGGATTCTCCTCATTCATGATCAACTAGATTAGTGGGACGCCATGTTTTCAACTTTTTTGGATTCCTCTATATCTCTTCTCAAATAGCCACTCCCAACTACTACATTAATGTATTGCCTTTTGGCTTGTGAAAACTTGTTGAAAAGGTAGTAAGAAAAAAGGTACATCAAATCAATGATGTGGGTACTCTCTTTGATACCATAGGAATCTATCCCACTCCTCACGAAAGTTCTCAATTGGTTTTTGTGTGAGGGCAGTTATTTTAGTCCTAAAGTTTACTTTTCTTTGTGTAGGGAAGAATGTGTTGCCAAAATCATATGTGAGTTCATTTTAATTATAAATTCTCCAAGGATATGTATATGTGCCATGAATGGGCATTATCCCTTTGATAAAAGTAGAAACACTTGGTGTATACAACCTTTAAGAAACACTATTGATTTAATAAGTGTGATAGACAATTTTGAATACGTTTATGTGGTCATAAAGGTTATTATTGGGTGCATTTCCCCCAAATGTTCCCTATTGAACCAAGACATGAGTCCAATCTTGTCCTTACATTTGTTCATGTTGATGACTTGTTACTATTGGTTATTGAGCATAATATTCCCAAACATTAGTGAAGAGAAAAGAGAGGGATGGGGTTTTTCCATGGCTTTTCTTCTTTGAGAACTAGGATTTGTTTTTTCATGAAAAAATAGCACTAAGTACCTGAGAATCAGACATGTCAAGGTGAAAATTGGATACACATCTAGGTCTCCAAGACAAAATCTAAGTAGATTGAAGGAAATATGCAATCAAATCTAAGTTAGAAACTGAGACATATGACAAAGTCTAACTAGAGTTTGGGCTCGTAACATATGTTTCCTAGCCTTGTCCTTGATAATAGTGCTAAAAGTTTACCGACATAGAACTTGGGTTCATAGTATAAGTATAATAGTTTAGATACTAGGGATCGAATTTTGCATATGAAATCCAACTCTAATGTATGTCCAAATTCTAAAAATGGTTTTTTGTAGCAAATAGAATCGAACTTAGGGACAAGGTTGGTATTCCATTGAGGCCCTAGGCCTTAGCTTATCTAATTCAATAAAAAAAAGTAGATGGGGTGTTCCTCAAGGAGCACAATGTTAAACTATATTAAAGAGAAAATAAAATGCAAAATCTAAATAAAAAATAAAGGTGGATATATATTTTTGGATTAAAATATGATTAAATGAAATTTGGATTGGGGTTCACCTACCAAGCACACTCACCTACCAAGCATACCTAACCCTTATCATAGTTGGTGAGCTATCAATATTAGTTTGTATTCCTTCCCTTTATCAAGATAGAACAATATATAAGGTTAGAAGCATGCCTCTCTTTCAAGATGACAAAGAAAATCAAACAAACACAACTTAATGGCTATCTCTTTACTGATATGTCACTCTCATGGGTTCACACTGCTCTATACCCTAGATTTGAACCAAACAAAACTCTATCAAGGATTCTCAAAGTCTAACATCATGAGATGGCAAATCATAAAAACTATGCATTTTATGAGCAACAGTAACAAGACAAAATGCTAAGAATATATATATATATATATATATATATATATATATATATATATATAATATGGAGTATATATAAATCTGGAAGGGCCTGGTGACTAATCCCAACCCAAGGCTAAATGATTATGTTTATGATGAACACTACCAAATCAAGGTATATATTAGCCATAGGTGAGAAAAGGAAATAAGCAAGGTCAAACCGAGAAAAATAGTAGAAGGAGGGAGAATAAGGGGTAGGTATTCTTAGATCTACCAAATTTTGGCCTATACATTTCTTGGATGGCTCTCAATACACATTCATTCACCCGAAGATGGCCATATATGAAGGTGAGAGGAGTAGGACAATGGTAGTAAACACGCCTCTATCCTTGTGGTCAACTTCATGAGTGGCAATGGAGGATCAAGGATGACAATGGTGGAAGAAAAGAACCTTTGTAGGCCTCACCTCTCTTATTCACTGAACCTTTTAGGCTTGACGTGGGGTCAATGAAGTTGGATTGATCATTGTCTATTTCATTAGAGCTCAGGTGCTGAAGTGAAAGTGCATTTGCTTCAAGTAAGAAACAAGATTCCCTATAAATGAAGCCATGGGTGCCTATTTATAGGCACGGTTGGTGGCTTCGGGACCTTCCAGTACCCACTCTAGATTTACTTTTTGTACACCCTGAGAAATGGATTAAATACCTCTAAACATGTGAAATGTCAATCGTGGTGTCCTGGTTATAGACATTGACCACTTTCTTTGGTAGTGAGCACATTGATTCATTGAGTGGATCAAAGTAGTGGTGTGGAGTAGGTAGCTTATCTGTTACATCACTACAACCATCTTACATTGTTGGACTTGATGGTGTGGTTGCATGGCACACATGCTAAGGCTGATCATCACTAGTAACAACTAAGGCAACCATTGATGGCACCTCCATTTTTGGCCAGTAGCTTCTTTCCCTAGTATTAATCACACACGTAGATGGTTACACATGGGTCATCAATGGAGCAATGGAGATGACATGCATGAGTTTCATCAAGTAGTGGGTTTCTTGGATGGAACCCAATGATGGCAATCCCAAGAAATACCACTAAAACTTATTGATGGTAGTTCTGGTAGACATCACTAGCTATTGTGATTGCTAGGCATCAATGGATGGGCCTTAACATGAGTGGAATTTGGGATGAAGGGACTGTAGTAGTAATGATAATTGTATTCAATGGATTGATGCATGGACTTGATGTGAATTATCAATCTACAGTCAGTTCTTTGGCACCAATATTCATTGATCTCTTGGATAATTTTTTTTGGAGTAATAATTAAATATATATGTAGAGAAAATTAAAGGTATTAATGTCGCAATCCAAACTTATGTGAGAAATATGGGTAAAAAGAGGCACAAATCATCCATAGGTTGGATGTGCATGTTGTCTCTCGGATGGTTTTGGATGTTGGGTTGCATATTTGCTTGAGTTTTATGATCGTGTTGTTGGAAGGGATTCATTGAAAGGGTGATGGGTGGTTTATAGAAGGGTAACACTAATCAAGTGGTCTGATAGGTGGGTTGGTGGGTAGTTTAAGCTTATGTGATATTCTCCCTGTTATGGATCTTCACCTTTACAGGTGATGGGGTAATCATTGAACAAAATTTTTTAGGACCAAAGATCCTTTTAGTCCAAGACTATTTTCTAATAAACTCGTTAGTGGCATCCTCTTTTGGGTAAATACTTAGACATGATATTTTATCTGTAGTGTTTTTTGGCTGCTTTACATATGTTCTTGTGGAACATGTTTGAGGGATCTTGTGGAGGAGGGTTTGATGTTGCAAGGATTAGCATTGAGTTGTATTTTCTTTGTAATGATCTTCTTGGGTTTGGAATGAATACATATGAGCTTACTCTTAATAATAATAATAATAATAAAATCACACCCAATCTTAAGGGTTGGATAATAAAAGAATGTTCTCCTAATTTGTTTCCAAACATGTCAAAGGTTATGGCAATAATCTAGGTTGATGGTCGGTATTGGCTATCATTTCCAAAGAAAAATTATGCAAACAAACCTTTCAACATAAATGGGTGTGGTAACCCATCTACATTGTGATAACATTGTGAATCATTCCATGACTTGATTCACTCACTACACTTGTCAACTGGTTCAATACGTAATTAGTGTTCATGAAAGTCACTTGGAAATTTCTAATAGGTGAGTCCATTTGGGCCAAAATCTTTAGAAATGAAGATGCAAAGAGGTTTGGGATTCTAACCTAGACCACCCTAGGTTCATTAAAAGAATAGACGAGAATCAATATACTAGAAGAGAGTGTGGGTGGTTCCTCAGATTATGGTCAACACTAGATGGGAGTTAGGATATCAGGATATGGCCTTTGAACAAAAAAAATGGACTCATAGTTACATAGTAAATCACAAAAAAGGGGGTTGTTATGGATCCTAATCTTAGGATAAAAAATCTTAAACTAAGATGGGGTTTGGTACATGAACACAATTGAGGATCTAGTCAATGAAGAAGGGTTGAGGATTATTGAGCAACACATGGTTAGAGGCAAATCTGGTAACAACTCTCCTATTTGGTTCCCTATGGAAGATGAGACATTCACACCCAATCCGCCCATAGGATCTTAAGCTCCAATGACTTGGGGAACCATAGTGTTTCTTATAAATTGATGTAGACAAACCCACTTCTGACTAGGATTTTTACTGTTTGGTTACTACCAGTGAGAGCATCTAGCTTGGTTTTACCAAGGGCCTTCTTCCCCTGGTTGTCCTTTGGACCATCTAGAGAGAACGATGCATGGGTAGGTTTGATAACAAGATGATGAGCAATACAAGTATATGGGGGCGAGCCATGAATATCTTTTAGTTGACCATACAACAGGTTTCATTCACAAGTTTTGGAGGACTAACAAGAAGTTTTTAGAGTCCATATGGAAATGGAGTGGGATTCTAGACAACATTAGGATTGATAGATTCACTTACAACAATAAAAAGGGGCTAAACTCGCAACTGGGTACCTTAAAATAAATGTAGGAGCTTTATAGTGGAGAACTCACAACCTTGGTTTGAGAGGAGTGGCTTTAGGGGTATCTTGTGAAATCACAAAGGGCTCATTGTGGTGGGGGGGAGGTTGTAAGACCATCTCATGAGACTAACTACATGGCGGGAGGTCTAGATACACTTTAGACATGTGGAGAGATGGTAGCTAATCGATAAAATGATTAGGTGATATTGATAGGCATGGATAAACCTAGGTTGGTTAAAATGTTACATGGGGGCAAACCCCCCTAGAGACTCAAAAGTCATATCAACAAATTCATCAAGTTCTTACATAATAGGAATGTGTCTAGCAAGTTTGTGCACAATGAGGCCAACATGATGGCATCTCAGTCCATGGAATATGGAGCTAGTATTCTCGTACTTTGCAAATTTGGCATGCAGGTTGAGAAATCGGCACTAGTTAGAGGTGTTTATAGGCTATAATCATGGGGGATGACATACCTTAGTAGGATAAGAGTTCTAGTTGGTAATCATTGATAGGTGTGTTTGTTGTATATAGATTGCATGATATGAAGTACTTGAGTTTTTCTTGATATACTTTACATGTTTAGATAAGCTAGATGCGGCTCTTCATGGGTCTGTTTATGTAGACTTCAAACCACACAATGGTTAGTTGGTTGATTGTTGGGTCTACTTTTTGAAGTGTTAGGAGCCCACAATCATGTTATGCTTTCCTCTTTTTGTAACCATGGTTGGATCTAGAAACTACAACATGGGGGATTAATTATATTATTAGCTAGTTGCAATAGGGGGGCTTGAGTGTACTAAACTCATCTCTTTTTTATAGAAAAAATAGTGGGGGTCTGAACCTAGGTCAATATTCATGTGGGATGCTGCATTTACCAAATCATCTACAATTTTACTTTATATTTAATATGGAAACCATCCATGTGTACATATATACTTCTCATAGGTCAATAGACCTATGGTTGAACATGTACAACCAAAAGCTTTCGTGCAACTGCTGATCCAAGCCACTTATAGAGCTGATAGAACTAATAGAACTGAGATTTTACTAAGCTTGAAGATACTAATTAAGACAGAAAGAGAGACTGATTGCTAGATCATGCTGTTCATGATCAAGATGATTTCAGGAGACCTCTTGCCCACAGAAGGTTAAGTGACTTCATTCCACAGAGCCAACATCAATAGTATAGAAGGAATGTTAGTAGGGGACAATTGAGAATAATCAACAGACTTGTCGGAAGATCAACTAGTCATAGGAGGACATACTATAGAAGAGACACATATGTTGGATCCTAGATGGGTGACTTAGGTGCTCTAGAGGGGGGGTGAATAGAGCTGAAAGCACTTAAACAAAATTCATTAAACCTTCAAATTATATGACAAGATAAGGTTGCTAAATAGGTAATTTGAGTGCAACTAAATCATGCATAGCAAGGATAAGAGAGATTGAACATGCACCAAATTAGACAAGCTATTTAGAGTGGTTCCACACTTCAAACTAGAAGTGTGTCAGTCCACTTGCCTAGAGAGGTCAACCTCTAGGACTTCAACCAATTGCACTCTTATATTCATTCATAAGACTTACAATACATGACCCACAAAGGACTTACCTATCCAATACAAAGAGTCTTCAACCTTACCAAGGACTTACCCACTTTGCAAGAGTCTTCGGCCTTCTCCAAGGACTTACCCACTCTTGCACAAGTCTTCGGCCTTGTAGGAATTACCCACTCTTCTTGGATCTTCCGCCTTTGACTTCACCTTCACTCGGAGAAGCTTCCACCAAGGACTTACCCACTTGAGCTTGAGTCTTCTGCCTTGTCCAAGGACTTACCCACTCTAGATCCAAGTCTTCAGCCTTGATCTTCACCAAGGGACTCCTTCCCTTGTTCTTCTTCACCTCTCTTGGACAAGAGAGAGAACCTTCATCTTCAAGATAGGAAATGAGAGATGGGGAGGTGGTGGAAGTGAGAGCCTCACAAGATATACATATATGACTAGCTCTCTTACAGATTTCCTACTCACTCTAATGGATGTAGCAAGTGATTAAACTTAGAGAGAGAGAGGAGGCTGTAGGAAGCACTCAACTATAGAATAGGAACCTCACATAGAGTTTGCATGGAATGCTCAACCTTGGAATGAAGCCCAAGGGGTCCTATTTATAGCTGGGGATGCCTCTTAGCCTTTGGGAACACTTGTGAATGAAAAATAGCCGTTTTACAAGTTGCAACGGATCTATTTTGGGTCCCAACAAAGTCTCCAACGGTTGGAAATGCTTTTTCTGCATTCCAGTACAGTCTGATCGGCCGAGTTTCTATAAAGGCAATTCGGCCGAACCACTAAAAGACAAGGCTGAAAGCTAGACTGTCGGCCGAATTCCCTTGGAGAAACTCGGCCGATCGGTCGACTTTCAACTTGGACCGATCAGTGGATCGGCCGAGTTTCCCACCATAGGAACTCGACTGACCAGGGATCGGCTGAGTTGGTAACTCGGCCGATTGCCCAGAAAATTCCAGAATATATGGATCGGCTGAGTTTGGAATTCGGCCGACCAAATCCCTGTTATGGGTATTTTGGAATTTTCGTAAAACTGTACAAATGATGGATTTTTGTGTCCCAATAATTTTTCTAAGCTTAATTACAAGTCATACAATCATTACAAGTGATTACAAAGCAATTCTAAGGTCATTTACATAGAGATCCCAAATTGCACACTTGTAGCTATTTTGACTTGTCTTTTCTCCAATTTGATATGCGCAAGTTAGGGCATTTGGAGTGTGTCTAAACCTAATCTGAAATCACTCAATGTAGAAGCATTAGACACCAATATGTGGAATGGTTAGTCATCATCAAAACAAGGGTTTAGTCAATTTAGACGTGAGTCAACATTGACCTAATTGACCTTGAGTCAACATTCTCCCCCTTTTTGAAGATGACAAACCATTCCATAAATGTATTGAAAGCTTGTAAGTAAAATCATACCTTCGGAGAAACCTAGGGGTTTCAGTAGAATTGAGTTCATATGCTCCCCCTCAATTGATGCTAGTGGAGTTTTCATACTCCCCCTCAATTGATGCTATTTCTCCTGCACGGTTAGCTTTCATAACATTTATAGAAACTATGTCTTCTACTCATATATGTTCTACACATATATGTCTTCTCCCATTTACCTTCTCCCCTTTACATGGACACGCTTCTTTGCTTCATGTAAGACATGCCTTCTCCCTGTTGTCAAAAGAAGACATATCTTTCTCCCCCTTTGTCATTTCAAAAAGGTGGGGGTATGAAGAAACTAAGAAACACCACTTGTTAAGAGAAAGAAGATAACAAAAGTTATATAAGGAGAGTAGAAGAGCACAGATAGGGGCTTGTCCAAGCATAGAAAGAAAAGCAAGTTAAAGCATATACTTGAACAACCCAAAACATGCAAGATAGGGTGCTGCAGAAAAACAATAAATCGCAATTTTGACCCTCAAGATGATGGAATTTGATCAAAAACCATCAGGGCTCATGGCGAAGCGATGAGCCTTGCTCAGAAGGTAGTTTCTGCATAAAAACACTATACTTGCAGCAAAAACTGAAACTGGAGCAAAAGCTGCATAAAAATCCACAAAAACTCCAATTTCTACATATCATGTAGATCTATGTACCCTGCATCACAATGTTATGCAAGCAAATCAAGATAGTAGATATGCAATTTAAGGAACAATCTTGAGTATGTATGAGATAAGATACAATCATAACATATAGATGATCAAAGATGGCACTTTGTAAACAAGGTTAGAACTACATGTATATGAACTACTAGTAGATGATATCATAAGTTAGGACTACTAGTAGGATCTAGATCATAGCAAGATATGCCAAACGATACACAAGATAGAGCAAGCTATGATTAGATGAAGAGATATATCCAAACAAGGAGATATGCAAGTTTAGAAGCATGAAAGGATATAACTCACTATATATGCATCCTTACCATAAGATGATTTCCCCTAAGAACCTCAAGGTTGTATCAAAACAAGATATACACCTAGATAGATGTAGCAAGTTAGAGCACAACGGAAGCGATTTTAGACACAACTAAGAGATCCAAAGAGATCATCATCAAAACCTGCAAAACAACTCAAAGCAAGTAATTGCAACATATAGATATACCAATTTAGAGCAATTAGAGAGATAGAGTTGTAAGCAAGATAGGCAATTTAGAACATGGAAATATGCATATATAAAGGTACCAAATGGAGTGCCAAAGAATAAGGCTATTGGTTGAGAAAATCTAGTTGAGAGGGAAATTCTCATTCAATAAGCCAACTGTATACTCTGTGAACAGTGTTTTCGGTCGAGTTCTGTGTATTGGCAACTCGGCCGATCGCAGCTGTTGGCAACACCCATTGGTGCCCATCGGTCGAGTTTTAGACAGGACAAAACTCGGCCGACAAAAACTACTGTAGAAAAAACACATATTTTTCATAAAACATATCTAGAGGCATGCTAAAAAGTACAAACCATATCCAAACATGTCTAAGCAAGTTAGTAATGCACTATAGAAGCATTAGAAATAGTTTTTGAGCAAGAGTGTGAAGAGAAACACAAAATGCCACTTTTGACTCAAAAACCATATGTATAGTGCACACTAACTTGACAAAAACAAGTTAGAAAAGGTTATAAGCAATAAAACAATACCTTTGTGCTTACCATTGCTTTTCCACTTGTTGTCACCCCTCTACACATCTCACCTTTCTTCTTTCATGTGGATTGAGAAGTCAATTTGCAATTCAATAGCTCAAATCAATCCATTTGTAATTACCTACAAGAAGAAAGATGAAATGGTCCCCAATCATGTTTTTGGGTCCGGAGGGGTTAGTTTGGCAACCCAAATCCTATTGCTCTTGGGTGCTTTCCTAAAAGGACAACAAGTAGAATAATGACCAATTTCATTGCAATAATTACATGTGCCCATAGTCTTGGAACTAGAGGATTCTCCATGGAATATTGGAGGTCCTTTATCTTTGTTATTCCCTTGACTACTATCATATCCTAAACCATGTCTACCAATTTGTTTAGTAGAATTGAGTAGGATGTCATTAAGACTCTTCTTACCAACTAAGAATCTTTGCAAAGATGATCTCAAACTATCATTATCATGCATAAGAGAGGCAATAGTAGAAGACAAATTATTGATATTATCTCTAGCATGCAAAAGATCATTTTCTAAGAAAAGAGCTTTAGTTAAATAAGAATCTCTATCAATATGAAGAGCAGCAACATCATTCTCTTTATTAGTATAACTAGAACAAGATTCATGCCCATTGATTTTAGCAAGCAAGGAGGCATTTTCTATTTCTAATTCATGCAAAACAAAATCTTTGTCCTTGTTTTCAGATTTAAGAACATCAATGTCATGCATGAGAGAATCAATAATTAAAGTATGCTCTTCACTAGAACTAGGCATGAGAGGTTGAGCTTCTAGAAATTTAATCTTATCAAGTAAACTAGCATTTTCAAGTTTAAGAGAGTCTACTTGGCTAAGACAATCATTTTTATCAATAAGCAAGCAAGAATTTGCATATTCAAGATCATCTAGTTCTATATGCAAATTATCAACAATTTTAGCAAGCTTTTTCTTTTTCTTTTTAGAAGACTTAAGAGATGCACAAATATCATGAATGAGATCGATCAAGGATTCTTTATCTAAAGAGTCTAGATTTACCTCATTTGAGTCTTCACTTGTTGATGCTACAAGAGCAAAATGACATTCTCCTTCATCACTAGAGCTTGAGCTTGATCCTTCACATGAATCTTCACTTGAGCTTGAGTTGGAGGAGCCGCTTGAGCTTGATTTCCATTTCTTCTTGTGAAGATGGGTCTTTTTGCCTTGTGGGCAATCTTCCTTGTAGTGACCCTTCTTTCCACATGTGAAGCACCGGATGGAGGAGGATTTGCCTTTGTAGAGTCGACCTTTGGAGTACATGGCATCTTCTTTAGCTTGAGAGGATGGAGAGACTTGTTCCATGATAGCTTCAATTTGAGCCTTCATTTCAACCTTCTTCATTCTCTTTAGCTCTTTCTTCTCTTGTCTTTCTACTTCCTCCCTCTTGTCAAGTGTGGCTTCATGTGCTTGTAGATTTCCAATGAGCTCTTCAATAGGAATATCCCTAAGCGACCTTGCTTCTTCAATGGAAGTCACCTTGGATTGCCATCTCTTGGGGAGAGTTCTAAGGATCTTAGAGTTGATCTCTCCACTAGACATAGGATGTCCTAGAACAGCAAGACCATTCAAGATGGTGTTAAGCCTTGAGTACATGTTGGCTATGCTCTCTTCCTTTCCCATCTTGAAGTTCTCAAGCAACCCTTTGAGCATGTAGACTTTGCTTTCCTTCACTTGATCTGTCCCTTCATAAGTGATGCAAAGCTTTCTCCATACCTCATAGGCCGTCTCACAAGAGGAAATCCGGTTGAACTCGGTGGGGGTCATGGAGACATAAAGGATGTGCATGGCTCTAGCATTTAAGGTTGCTTTCATCAAGGTGGCTTCATCCCATTCTTCAATGTTTGTCTTTGGTAGAATGTATGGGCTGTTCACCATTTGCCACATCTCGAGACTTGATCCTTGGATGAAGAATTGAAGTCTTCTTCTCCAATAGAGGAAGTTGCTCCCATTGAAGATTGGAAGGCTGGTCGAGAGTCTCCCTCCTAGGTAGTCACCCATCTTCTCCTACTTGTAGAAGTATGCTTGGAGAAGACCCGCTCTGATACCACTTGTTGGATCCTAGATGGGTGACTTAGGTGCTCTAGAGGGGGGGTGAATAGAGCTGAAAGCACTTAAACAAAATTCATTAAACCTTCAAATTATATGACAAGATAAGGTTGCTAAATAGGTAATTTGAGTGCAACTAAATCATGCATAGCAAGGATAAGAGAGATTGAACATGCACCAAATTAGACAAGCTATTTAGAGTGGTTCCACACTTCAAACTAGAAGTGTGTCAGTCCACTTGCCTAGAGAGGTCAACCTCTAGGACTTCAACCAATTGCACTCTTATATTCATTCATAAGACTTACAATACATGACCCACAAAGGACTTACCTATCCAATACAAAGAGTCTTCAACCTTACCAAGGACTTACCCACTTTGCAAGAGTCTTCGGCCTTCTCCAAGGACTTACCCACTCTTGCACAAGTCTTCGGCCTTGTAGGAATTACCCACTCTTCTTGGATCTTCCGCCTTTGACTTCACCTTCACTCGGAGAAGCTTCCACCAAGGACTTACCCACTTGAGCTTGAGTCTTCTGCCTTGTCCAAGGACTTACCCACTCTAGCTCCAAGTCTTCAGCCTTGATCTTCACCAAGGGACTCCTTCCCTTGTTCTTCTTCACCTCTCTTGGACAAGAGAGAGAACCTTCATCTTCAAGATAGGAAATGAGAGATGGGGAGGTGGTGGAAGTGAGAGCCTCACAAGATATACATATATGACTAGCTCTCTTACAGATTTCCTACTCACTCTAATGGATGTAGCAAGTGATTAAACTTAGAGAGAGAGAGAGAGGAGGCTGTAGGAAGCACTCAACTATAGAATAGGAACCTCACATAGAGTTTGCATGGAATGCTCAACCTTGGAATGAAGCCCAAGGGGTCCTATTTATAGCTGGGGATGCCTCTTAGCCTTTGGGAACACTTGTGAACGAAAAATAGCCGTTTTACAAGTTGCAACGGATCTATTTTGGGTCCCAACAAAGTCTCCAACGGTTGGAAATGCTTTTTCTGCATTCCAGTACAGTCTGATCGGCCGAGTTTCTATAAAGGCAATTCGGCCGAACCACTAAAAGACAAGGCTGAAAGCTAGACTGTCGGCCGAGTTCCCTTGGAGAAACTCGGCCGATCGGTCGACTTTCAACTTGGACCGATCAGTGGATCGGCCGAGTTTCCCACCATAGGAACTCGACCGACCAGGGATCGGCTGAGTTGGTAACTCGGCCGATTGCCCAGAAAATTCCAGAATATATGGATCGGCCGAGTTTGGAATTCGGCCGACCAAATCCCTGTTATGGGTATTTTGGAATTTTCGTAAAACTGTACAAATGATGGATTTTTGTGTCCCAATAATTTTTCTAAGCTTAATTACAAGTCATACAATCATTACAAGTGATTACAAAGCAATTCTAAGGTCATTTACATAGAGATCCCAAATTGCACACTTGTAGCTATTTTGACTTGTCTTTTCTCCAATTTGATATGCGCAAGTTAGGGCATTTGGAGTGTGTCTAAACCTAATCTGAAATCACTCAATGTAGAAGCATTAGACACCAATATGTGGAATGGTTAGTCATCATCAAAACAAGGGTTTAGTCAATTTAGACGTGAGTCAACATTGACCTAATTGACCTTGAGTCAACAACATACATAATTCGATCTGCATTGTTAGTTGATGATTGAGGAGATAGGAACTGGGACCACCCAGGTCGTGATGTTAGTCTAGTTGATGACATTCATCTATCTAAAAGAAGAGGTATAAGGGGGAAGCATCACTGAGTAGAGGCTTTCTGGATGTTGTGTTCCGATCTCCATGTCTAAGTTACAACACTTGTTTTGGAATATTAGAGGAGTTGGTAACAAAAAGACAAGAAAGGTGTTGGGAAAGCTATGTAGAAGGCATAGGTCTGTTGTAGTTGTGCACTTTAAACCGTTCATTCAAGCCACTAGACCTGAATAAATTCTTGATATTGTCGACCTAGACTGGGCTAGTGATAATGCTGATACAGAAGGTAAAGTTTGGGATTTTGTCAATGCTTCTTCTAATCCTCACATTTTTCTATCTCACCAAAAACACCTCACAATTCAAATTGAAGATAACTTTGGGAAACCATCTTTTATCACCATGGTTTACGCCCAATGCAGTTCTTATGCTAGAAAAGATTTATGGAGTTCTCTTGTACAATTATCTATGATTATAGGTGATAATATGTTGGAAATTGTTGGAGATTTCAATATCATCAGATCTAAAGAGGATAAGAGGGGTCCAGGTGATGTTGATTACAATGGTATGATAGAATCCAATGATGTGATTACTGATCTAGATGTATTTGAGATTCCTTTTGAAGGCAGTAAGTTCACTTGGATTGACAAGTAGAAACTTATGCCAACTACTTGTGAGAGGTTGGATAGGGGTTTTGTCAATCAGGCCTTGTTATCCTGTTCACCGTCAACTATGGCTTCTCACCTCACCAAATATAGAGTTTTTAATCATTGTCCATTCCTTATCTCCTCTGGAGATAAAGCTATTTCAAATCACAAACAACCCACTCATTTTCAATTTCTTGAGATGTGGTTATCTCTCATAAGGACTGTATGGACATTATTCAACAAGGATGGGAGTTGAATGAACAGGGAAATCCATCGTTATGTTTCTTTGCCAAGCTCAAAAATCTTAGGAAGAAGTTGAAACAGTGGAGTAAAGATACTTTTAGAGATCTGACTCAGAAGAACAAACATTTATAATATGCTATTCACACTCTTCGGATTTTGTTTGATAATTTCCCAAATCATGCTATTGAGCTCCTGCTCATGGAGGCGGAGGGTGAACTAGATGCTATTATAGAGTAAGAGGAAAATTTCTTAGAGCCAAGGCTAACATCAATTGGTTGGATGACAATAATAAGAACATGAGATTACATAATGAAGTGATCAAGTGTAGAGAGAAGAGGAGAGAGGACACTTTCATTTGCATCAAAGGCCGTCCCCACATTGTTTGCCAACCTGACATGGAAAATGCAACATCAGATTTTTAAAATGACTTCATAAAGAACCCAATCCCTAAAATTTCTATCTCAATAATTCCTTCCTTGATAGCATCACGACACTTATCTCAGGTATTGATAATTTCACTTTGTTAGCTTCCCCATCCAAGGATGAAATTCTTTCTACCATCAAGTTGATGGACGTTGATGCGATTCCCGACCCTGATGGTTTTACCCTACGATTCTACCTAGCAATCTGGGATATCATCCATTTTGACTTGTTGCAGTTGGCTGACTTCTTCTTCAAAGGAAACTCATTTCATCATAGCCTCTTCTATTGTCGAGTTGCCCTAATCCTGAAGGTCTATCCTCCTCAGGAGTTGACCAAAGACTACCGACCCATTTCTATTGAGAATGTCTCTCTAAGAATTCTTTCCAGAATCATTTCTAATTGTATGGAGTCTGTTATACCACGTCTAATTTCAGATGTGAAAGAGGCATATGTGAAAGGTAGAGATATTGTTCACAACATGAGACTGGCAAAGGAGTTGATGCATGATCTTCACAAAGGAGACCCTGATTATCAAGTATGATATGACACAGGCGTATGACCTTGTAACGTCCCAGGATTTAAGGTCTCAAATAGAATGGTTTTGTAAGGAATCATTAGACTACCCATATCACCAAGGTGCACCTCTTTTTCAGGGATCCCATCACTAAAGAACTCCATAGTTAAGCGTGCTCAGCTTGGAGTAGTACTAGGATTGGTGACTAGTCAGGAATTTGACCCTGACTTGCGTGTGAGTGAGGACAAAGTGTGTAGTTAAGACTAGAGGTGGTATGTGGAGCTAGTCGTCATTCCTGAAACTCTACTAGAGCCTCGGGCAATGGGCTCGGGTGTTACAGACCTTGTTTATTGGTCTTTTCTCCGGTGTGTCCTTCTAAATTTTGAGATGATGAATGATGTGCATCCTCTTTTGTTTTTTTTTGAATGCTTGGATGAGTGTCAATTTTAACAATTATACAACAAGGTTCTTCTAGATGCATAGAGGCTTAAAGTAGGGCAACCCTCTATCACCTTTCTTGTTTATCCTATTTGAAGAAATGCTTTGTCGATAAATCAAAAGAGCAATGGACACAAATATGTTGGATAGATTTAAAACCAAGGGAAAGGTTGATGCACCAAGATTTCTTCTATATTTGGATGATGTGATCATGTTCTTTCAAGCGTCCGAAATATCCTCTTGAATATTGTGAATATTATAGAATCAAATGAAGTTGTATCAGGGCAATCAGTTCATAAGGCTAAATTAGGTTTCATGGGTGGTACAGATGTCCCAAAAGTGCTACAAAGTGTTGCTGACAATTTTCAAATCAACCACCTTGGTGATTCCTTCTCTTATCTAGGAATTCCTATTATCATAGGGTGCATGAGACTTCATCATTGCTACTTGGAAAGCTAATTTGTTATCCTTTCTGGATACAAGATCCTCTTTGAGAACACCCTATCCGCGGTTGGCCTCTACAGTATGGCAACCACATATACCTAAGTGGGAGTGATAACTTAGATCAATCGAATGCTTTCAGTCTTTCCGTGAATGGCCAGGGATACCAACATCAAAAGGGCTTGGGTTGCATGGGATAAGTCTCATTACCGGAATCTATGGGAGAATAGGACTCTGATCTCTTTAGGTTACTGCAAAAGCTTTTCACATCAAAGCTTGTTGGGAAATCATGACAGAAAATTCTATTTGGGTGAAGTTCTACAAGCACAAGCACCACAATGATTATATAAACCATAGTGGTATATATCCTCATCTGTTGAAGATGGGAACTTTTGCTTCCCCATACTGGGAAAAACATGGTGTTGTGTTCTGGATGTAATTCCCCATTGCACCTAGATTGTTGGGAGAGATAACATATCCTTTTGGCACGATGTTTGGTGTGAACATGCCCTTACTCAACACGCGATCAACCAGACACACATGATTATGGGCTTCATAGTCTCAGATTTCTGGATATATGACTCAAGATGGGACTGGAGTACTCTGTCTTAGATTATCATAGAGGAAGGTATGAATTTGATTAGAGTCTCCTCGGCAACGGTCTCTGAGGTTAAGGACAACCTGGGCATCTGCATCCGCTCCAAGGGCCATCTCTCTCATTTGTAAAGTGATGCACTCTGCCATTCCCAGTGACAACAATGTTTCTAGATGTAACATCCTTACGACATCCTCATGCAACAGCTACAATGATCCTATGATTGAGTCAACGAAGAACCTTTTTTTAAGAAGTGAAGCTGCCTCGTTCTTTTGGAATCGTCTCAATTCTCTTCTACATATGAATACGCCTGCATCTGAGAGCAATATGCAAAACTTCTACATGTCTTAGGAAGATGCGCACTCTACTTCCAGGTTGAAAGGGTGGTTGGTATCCTGCTTGATCCCACTTGTTTTCTGGTGCGTATGGAAATACATATGTGCTCATAGGTTTGATGGTAAGAGGTTGAATTTGAAAGCTTGTGGGAATCCATTGTTGCTGAAGTGAATTGTAAGCTCATCAGTAAAGTGTTCAGAAAGCTTGAATCTCCGGACTTCTATAATTTGTTGGAGGATCATGGTTTTGTGGCACCAAGGATCAAGATCCAATGTATTATCATGCTTAGATGGCATACCCCGAATATGGCGAATGAATCTCACGGCTGGAAAAACACTTCATCCAAATCGAATCCGCAGGTAGTGGGTTGCAGGCAGTATGAGAAACCGTCATAAATACATCAGGCTTGCGTTCCGGTATTGGGTTAAAGGTAGTAACCTGTTTAAGTTTTCTTGTAGGGATGTATTGTAGCGTTTTAGACTACAGATGACCACAATCTCACAATTTCCAAATGGAAATTGATGAGCATCGGGTTGTTGATTGTATTCCGGGAGTTGGTGCATACCCATGGAAATTGAAAAATGGGTTCGCGAGATCCATCTTTTAGTTGACGAGTTTGTTATACTTGGACATCAAGGGGTCGAGAAACTCAACGCCACTATTCATGAACAACTTGGAACCGGACCTTCTTTTCGCACTATTACGATTAGTAAAATAGAAAATAATAGAAAAATTGGGATTCAATTGTCAACTGCTCTTTTCACAAACATTTTGAATTATGTTCCGAGGGAGCTGGGGTGCTGGAGTGCTGACAGAGATGACTCCTATGTTGTTAGGGAGCCGAGTCTGCTGCCATTGCGAGTCATAGGTCATGCTATTTTGGAGAAGAGGGATATACCATACATAGTGAATGGATAGATACATGACCATTATAGTGATAGATATATGGCTTTTTGTTTGTTTGTAGGACTGGGTCAACCACCTTCATAAGTGAAGATATATATCATTTTAGACCAATTTTACTTACATGAGGAAAGTAGAATGAATAATATTACTTCCTGGCTTAAACAAAAAAATATATGAATGTATATATACATTGTCTTACATTTAGGAGGGATTCTAAAGTCCTAGAAGCTCCCTAGGCTACATACATATTTATAACCCATTGAGAAACAAAATGAATAAAAATCCTCCATATTTCTTTTTAAAAAGTTTACATGGATGTAAAACCAAAAAAGGAGTTTAAATGAACATCTTTAATACTTAGAAGACGTAACACCTCCTCATTAACAAATTCTAGAAAAATAGTATTCACTCAATGAGGGTATCTATATTTTGCACATTCGTGCTCAGCACATGCCATGATTTCATGACGTATTTATAAAAAATGTTATGCAGAGGCAAAATGGGATTTTTTTGTTATGTGTGCTAAGAAACAAAATAGAGGAGGAAAGTAAGTACTTCCCTCATTTATTTTGTTGCTTAACACACATAACAATAAAATGCCTCTCATTTTACCTCTCATTCCCCCTCCCAATAGTAGATCTCTTTTTTTTTATCTTTACTGGTTACACATTTGTAGTACATGAGCCCCTATTTCGTTCGAGATCGAGATTACGAAATCTGGACCGGGTTAGTCTATAGATCCGGATTTGATTATCTGGAGTGGATCATGCTTTCGTTTGGCAACCCAATCCCTTTGCAAGCACTCATTAGATTGGACTGGCCTCGTAACTTGTGTTTTCCAGTCTGGCATATAAAACAAAATAACACAAAAGACAGAGCTAAATCCGGACTGGGATCTTGAAATCCTGCCCATAGCAGGACTGAGTTGGTCCGGATTAGAGGATTACGGAATCCAAAACCGATCCCGTCAGTCCAACTTTTGTCAAACAAAACAAGACTAAATCCTGACTGGGTTAGTCGGGATTAGCGCCTACGTGGCACAAAAAGACAGCGCCCAATCCGGTTTTGACCTCGAACCAACGAGCACCTAAAGCTTTGTGGAGTGTAGCATTGTGGGATATACCATGAATGGTAGTCATGTGGAGAGCATACATGTGAGAAGTCTCTTATCAACTACTTCCACTGCATCCGATCTAAAAGTCCTCTGGTTGATATTGCCCAATCACATCTGTAACAAGCACCCACCCCGTACTTGTTTGGAAAAGGAAAAGAGATTTTCTATCCAGAAGTAAAATGGGAGATAAAATGGTATGGATTTTGACCCTTTACATGCATAGTAACAAAAAAAGGCGAGAAGTAAATTTCATACCATTTTGTCTCCCCTTTTTCCTGTGCGTACGATTTTCCAAAGGGAAAATGGGCATAAAGGTGTCTTGCCTCGGCCGTAATGTTTTTATGTTCAATACGTGCTCTCCTGTGTGCCAGATGGCAGAGTGTAGGATGGATTGGGTGTAAGGAGGGAGGTAGGGGTGAGCATCGTTTCAGAACCGGATCGGACCGGGCTGAACCGAAGATCGATTTCGTAAGAATTTATGGACCGTAGACCGGACCATTCCGTGATAGGACCGGACTGGACCGTTTGGACCGTAATCAATCTTTTTTATATTATTTTATAACTTATTTAATCGTATAAAGTTGATAATCTTAGTCATTTCTAACAATTATATAACATTAATAACAAACATGTACACTATTAGTACTTATATATGTACTTTATTTGTACTTGTTACATAATATACCTGTAAATATACATGAATTATATATATAAGTCATTCTACGGTCCGGTCTACGGTCGGCGGTTTTGGACCAGACCGGACCGGACCGAAGATCGAACTCACCAAAAATCTTAGACCGCAAACTGGGCCGAACTCATAATAGACCGGACCACACTGAACCGAATTGAACAGTGTGTCATTATTTGGTCACCCCTAGAAGGAGGTATTGCGGTGGCCAGCCAGCGAAAAGGATCAGTACGAGCAGGCTAGGCTGTTAGCTAGCCTCATAGCTATCGTCATCAGTATGCACCATGCTCATTACGAGAATGATGGATTACGGATAATGAGACAATCCTACAATCTACTATTGCTGTCCGTTCCGCCAAGACCCCCAAAGTTCTTATGAGATGTGTCGTGTGTGCCTTTGAATCTTTGAACTCGTGAATATGTTTACTAGATTAGTGACATGCAGGGACGGAATCAAGGAGGTGGGCAGGGCCACGAGCCCCCCCCAAATAAAGAATAAAAAATATAACATATATATACATATTTTTATAATGTTATATTAATAATATATATTATTTATTATGTATGTTGGTCACAAACATGAAGTTGGTGTGTATTGATTTGTAGTTGTAATAATATTCAAGAGGTCTTGGGCTCGATTTTTGGAGTACACATTATTCATTTTTATAATACATGCAAAATACATTTGTTATATATATACTCCTTGACACAACAAATCATACAATTTTACTTGATATATTGGTTAACATGTTTGTTGATGTAAATGGGATCATGAGTTTCAATTCTATATTGAGTATTTAAAATTTTTTACCCTAGATACCAACTTTTGATTTCGCCTCTGATTAAGTGCAACATTACTATACACGATGAGTTGCTTTACTAATTTTTTATGAGATGTGTCATGTTGTCTAAATTTTGTTCGATATCAGTTGCATGAAAAGTTAATTACTGCACGGATTTCTGAAACAGGGTAGGTTTTTGTGGGTGTGTCCACATCTAAGACAATTAATGTGTATTGTTGCTGCTAGCCTGAACATAGGATTGTAGGATGTGCGGCTCCCGTAGGCTACACCCGGTGGACAATTGACATGTATATATCCACTACAAATAATCTAAATCAATTGCTTAATGTGCATCCGCACATGTACAAAGATTAGAGCAGGCGTAATGTACTCCTTTGCCAAGTAGTAGTAAATACACACTCCAACACCGCGCGGTCTACAAATTTCCAGCAAAAGTTAATGCCGGGGTGAAGTATCAGTGTGAGACGACAAATTATTAGAAAGTAGGCATGAGATATATTGATGTGTGTCATTCAACAAGAGGGATGTATTTTCCAAAAGTGGGTGATGCCTCATGGTGCCCTTATGTGGCTCCCTCATTTTATATAAAGAAGTAATGATAACATGTCCCGTCCAACCAGTTCTACACTTGAACTTAGAGTGAATGCAAATACGGAATATAAAGTGACTTTATAGCACATTGCGACAAGTTTTACGTAATGTACAAAAAGTTGAAATATTTGTCAAGTGAGATAATAATTTAACATACACGTACTTGTCATTAGTAATAAAAATATTGAAAATAATGAGATTTTCAAATCAAACAATACCAATATAAGTGTTATATAATGTTGAATATATATATATATATATATATATATATCAATGTTGTATATCATTTTTATATATTAGTCATAATCATATTTTTGTTTATATGAAAGAATACTTATTTATTACTATTTATATGTCATATAATGTGTACTTTTAAATTGAATATTTCTTATACCTAAGTACTATAATACTACATATTTTTTAATTAAACAATACTAATTAATAAGTACTAAATATAAACTTTACACTTGATTAATGTTACAAGTGTGTAGACTATTTGTTATGTTGCTCTCATTCTTTGTCCATTATCTTTTTCTTTCCATTTGTTTTTGCATGTCTCTCATCCACTGTCTCCTTTCTATTCATTATTTCATCTCTCTCGATCAATTGTCTTCTTCTTTTTCTTCCATTCCACTCCAGTCCATCTTCTTAAATATATTAATTTGCCCTCACTCCAACTACCACTACTACAGAAGTGCCTTTTAGTGTCGGTTGTTTAACCCCCTTTGGCGTCGGTTTCTGAACGACGCCTATGTGGGCGCCGCTAAAAGGTTGGACACTTCAGCGTCGGTTAAAAAACTGACGCCTATTTAACATAAAGGCGTCGGTTTATTATAAAACACCGACGCCAAAAGGGTTCGCGCCACAGAAAACAGCGTCATCTAGGACGCTTTCTGCGTCGGTTATATACTAAACAACCGACGCAGAAAAGTGTCCTAGATGACTCTCATTTCCTGTAGCGCGAACACTTTTGGCGTCGGTGTTCAACAAAAAAACCGACGCTGTAAGTCTGTGCTGACGGTTATCGGTAAATAACCGACGCCTATATCTTTTTTTTTATATAAATCTGTTTGCAGGCCTGCTGTGGCTGGTCAGCAGGATGAGAACCTGCAGTTCAGTTTTCTGAACTGCAGGTTTACGACATCCATTGATATCAGCCTACAAACAGGCCACAAACCTACAAAATTAACATAAAAAGATTCACACAAGTAGATACATTCAGACATCAATTCAATTGTCACGTTCACACATATAGAATCATTCAAATACATGTTTTAACATTCAGAAACATTCATTTACAAAGTATCATTCATCATCACTATCAACATCCCAATTATATCTTACAGTTGCCACTGTTTGTACAGCTATTGCCCATTCTTCTCTTACTTCATTTAATGCTTCCCTCGTATATGGATCATGTACATTTTTTAAGCGTTTGCCTATAGTGTGGTCAGTTTTAAACACCTGCAAAGAGAATGATGTATATATATAAGTAATAATATAAAAATAAGATTGATATATTTCATACTAACTAATGAGACTATATATAATACCTCATGTATGGAATCGATGTCCAATGCGGCATGTTTGATAATCATCTGCATAAATCGCATCACATAGTATGCGCATGCCCAGCCATTGTCTTGTGTAGCGCACTATAAATTGAAACATACAAAATAATACAACTAAGCACAATTCACATCAATAATATATACATTGGAGTCGGGGAGTCGGGAACTTACTTTTGCGTTCTCCCAAGACAATGGCTGGTTCTTTTTCCTTGGGACCTTTCCTCCAGCATTTTTGAATGCATCTAAACCCCTACATGTTAATATAACACACTAAGTTGCATAAGTAAATAGTAATGTAATAAAAGATGTTAACGGATATAAAAAATGAAATATTTCTCACCAGAATAATGCCATTCTCATTACGTGTCCAATTTTAGTGTTTAATGTACTTCCTGCGGGATCTAGATAATAAACAGTGAACGTCCCGGGGACAATAACTAGTAACTCCCAATGTCTACCACTAGAGGTAAAAAGTTAACAATTAATAACTCAAAATGCAAAATAATAATGGAATTTTCTTAAGTCCAAATTATAAATAAAGCAAACTTACTTGACATTGAATGGAGCTATTATTATCGTCTTCATTTGATGACCAAAAATTGTAAAAGCATCTATACAGTATTGTTGAACACTATCAGGGTCTTTAGCTACCATACTAATCAATGATGGAATCAAAAATCCCACATGATCATATGCAAATTGTTTGCAATGATCTTCGATTAAGTAGCTGCAAAACATATAGACGTATGCATTAATATATAAGAAACTAGATCACCGGATCTTACACAAGGTATATGGATGTATAAACAAGATCTCACCTTATCCATGTCTCTATCATTGATGTATTCAACCAATCATACATAAACAGCTCAATAATATCTTGTATAAATAAAGAGCTGTCGTATGATTGACCTGCATAATCTGCATCTAAAGAAACAATTATAGGGCAAAGTATATTATGTGCCCGTAGCCAACATGCCATTCCCCTACAAGCAGGACCTAACGGGTATTGTAGGTCAGTTGGAACCCAAGTTGGTAATGCGGGAATTGGAGGTGGAGGCCTAGGTGCTCCTGGTGTCTTCTTTTTAACCTGTATATATAATTTCAGATCAGTTGACATCATATATACACATTAACAGTCTAAATCAATGTAAATTTATCTTACAATTTCAGTCGTGTAGAGGACATCTGCTTTGGGCCACAATATGACCCCGCTTTCTGCCTCACCAAGTGTATCAATATCTGGGTGGGCATATGGCAACTCAACTTCCCTCCAATCGGGTAATACATGTATCGGGCTCACACGAATGTAGCCCTGCGGCATTGGAGTCCCATGAAACGTTGCCCCAGGAAGGGACTGGTAAGCTTGCGCCTCTGCAACAACATAGTTTTCCATTCTTAAGAGGCATGGCTTCAATGCCTACAAATTTACGTAAAGAATGTTATACATATATACATATCATCTTGAAAACATATCATCTTGAAAAGACTAGCTACAATGTCATAAACAATACTTACAGCAGACGTGTTAGGCGATGGGTCTCCAGGATTACTTGCAGTCTGTGCACCAGGAGAAGAGTGGGTCGGCATAGGCTGATTGGAAGCCTGAGATGCCTGCCACCGCAGCAATTCTTCCTTGACCTTCTCAGCAACCACATCGTTGAGCTTCTTAGCAACTATATCCTCGACTCTCTTATTCTCCTATACATGGATAAAACAAATATTAGCTTTTTATTAATGAATTTCCTTTTGCAGTAACATTATAAAAATAGAATATGTTACCTCTTCTTGAGAAAGTCCCGCTCTGGGTTTGCGCTGGGATGGCCCAAAGAATGCTTTGATGCCCACACCAGCGCCGACACCTCTAACACGTCCAGGATGCTCTGGGTTACCCAGAGCAACTGTCAATTCATCCCTTGTGCCCTGAGGGATGAACGTGCCTTGTTTCCTCTGCTCGTGCAGCTCCCGCTAATCACCATAAACAAAAATTGGTAAGTTAACACCACAAATAATCAATATTCAAATGATTGCTCTAAGAGTTGTATTTTACCATTTTTGCAGCCGCCTCAGCAGTTTCGGGCTTCTGTATTTCACCCTTCTTGTTTTTCCTGCCAGCTATCTAGATATCATGGCGAGGGAAGGGTGTGGCCGCAGACTCCTGAGTAGTCGCAGACTCCTGAGTAGCCGCAGACTCCGCCTGTAGTCTTTGGCGAACGCTTGCATAGCCTTTTGGACCCATAGTATGGTCATGTACATTCAGTGCACGCCTTGCTTTTTGTGCGTCACTGAGGGCCTAGTTAGTATGCACATTTATAATTAGGTTAGTAGCACTAAATGTTAATCTTGAATAGGTGAATACAATGTATATTAATTAAAATGGGAGTGACGCCTAATACCTTGAATTCTTCAGATTTTCTTGAAGCAACAAAATTGTCCCAATCTTCTTTGTCCAAGAAGTTCCATTGTTCAAGGGCTGACTTTTTCTTCTTATCACCCTGTCTTATGTATTCTCTGTTCAGATTTGTCCTGTAATTCCTAAGCATCTTTCCAGCGTGTTGCATCACACTTTTACGATGCAATATCTCATCCAATGCAAACAGATTCTGTAAAATAGAAATGTTATTAACTAGTACCAAAAATATAATTGCAAATAATAGAATTTGTAATCTACAAAATAGAATTACAAATAATAATAACTCACACATAAATCTTTCCATATCAAGTCTTTCTTCGCCTGAGGAACTTTATGCCAATTATCATACTTAACACCACAATGGCTTCGAGTGACAACCCCAAGATAGTTTATAAAATTATTGCGGTTCACTCCAATTGCATTCCCTCCATTATCAAACTCCACAACCAATTTGGATCCACTGCCACTCAGCGCAAGTAACTTTTTCAACAGAGTGATACCCCTTTTCTTGTTAAGTTTTTTTTGCTGCGCATCAAGTTGCTCAATTGCTTCAGTGGGTAGCTGTGCATCATCAACCTAAAATTTGACAAAAATAAACACACTGAATTAAGCCAATATAGAAATACAGGATATATGACATAACTAGAAGATAATGAATTTTATAGAAATACGGGATATGTTTTTAGAACTTACGTTGGTATCCACGCCATGCTCGTCATGGACAGCATGCTCATCATGGACTTCATGCTCATCATGGACATCATTCTCATCATGGTGAGCCATCTGAAAATTTCATTAAAAAGGAAAACATTTAGCATTTGTATCAACTAGAATAAGGAAAACATTTAGCATTTGTATAAACATACATGTCTCTAAAATTGTGATCTTTTATCAATTAGCAATCCTTCAATGTACAAGTAATATAAAAAACAATGATTGTTCACATTCTAGGCCAACAAACACATGTGATGTCATTCTTATATATAATAAATGTGTACCACCTATCCCATCTTTGAACACCTAATCTCACTAGTAAGTGTATAATGTGTATTGGGTTTTCAAGAAAATTTCGGCAGCATTTCCCCGCTGTTCTCTAAGTACATATGTACTTAGAGAACAAACGGGGAAATGCTACCAAAATTTTCTCGAAAACTCAATACACATTATACACTTACATCCTAAGTGAGATTAGGTGTTCAAGAACAGTCCCAAACCGGGGACTATCCAAGATTTACTCCTAATGAGTAAATCTTGGACGGGTTTCTAGGCCAACAAACACAATAATAGATATCTACAATGAAGCCGGACTCCATACAAATAGTATATAATTTAGTGATTGTTCATTCTAATTTATATCAATGTACAAGTAATATAAAAAACAATGATTGTTCACATTCTAGGCCAACAAACACATGTGATGTCATTCTTATATATAATAAATGTGTACCACCTATCCCATCCTTGAACACCTAATCTCACTAGTAAGTGTATAATGTGTATTGGGTTTTCAAGAAAATTTCGGCAGCATTTCCCCGCTGTTCTCTAAGTACATATGTACTTAGAGAACAAACGGGGAAATGCTACCAAAATTTTCTCGAAAACTCAATACACATTATACACTTACATCCTAAGTGAGATTAGGTGTTCAAGAACAGTCCCAAACCGGGGACTATCCAAGATTTACTCCTAATGAGTAAATCTTGGACGGGTTTCTAGGCCAACAAACACAATAATAGATATCTACAATGAAGCCGGACTCCATACAAACAGTATATAATTTAGTGATTGTTCATTCTAATTTATATCAATGTACAAGTAATATAAAAAACAATGATTGTTCACATTCTAGGCCAACAAACACATGTGATGTCATTCTTATATATAATAAATGTGTACCACCTATCCCATCCTTGAACACCTAATCTCACTAGTAAGTGTATAATGTGTATTGGGTTTTCAAGAAAATTTCGGCAGCATTTCCCCGTTGTTCTCTAAGTACATATGTACTTAGAGAACAAACGGGGAAATGCTACCAAAATTTTCTCGAAAACTCAATACACATTATACACTTACATCCTAAGTGAGATTAGGTGTTCAAGAACAGTCCCAAACCGGGGACTATCCAAGATTTACTCCTAATGAGTAAATCTTGGACGGGTTTCTAGGCCAACAAACACAATAATAGATATCTACAATGAAGCCGGACTCCATACAAACAGTATATAATTTAGTGATTGTTCATTCTAATTTATATCAATGTACAAGTAATATAAAAAACAATGATTGTTCACATTCTAGGCCAACAAACACATGTGATGTCATTCTTATATATAATAAATGTGTACCACCTATCCCATCCTTGAACACCTAATCTCACTAGTAAGTGTATAATGTGTATTGGGTTTTCAAGAAAATTTCGGCAGCATTTCCCCGCTGTTCTCTAAGTACATATGTACTTAGAGAACAAACGGGGAAATGCTACCAAAATTTTCTCGAAAACTCAATACACATTATACACTTACATCCTAAGTGAGATTAGGTGTTCAAGAACAGTCCCAAACTGGGGACTGTCCAAGATTTACTCCTAATGAGTAAATCTTGGACGGGTTTCTAGGCCAACAAATAATGTGTTATCATTCTTATACCTAAAATCCTAGTTCTTCAAATTAGGGTGATTATTGATGTCTTTAAAAGCATGATTGGCAATTTAGGGAAAAGTTCATCATTTAAATTCCAAGCATTCACATGTGTGCATTACAGTTCATCATTAAGCAAGAAGGGTGATTAGGATTCTCAATATACTCAACAATAAAATAAGTTAAACATGTGTGCATTACAGTTCATCATTTACATTCCAAACATGTCACATGTGTGCATTACAGTTCATCATCAAGATATCTATAACTTACTTAAACAATCAATTATGAAGTAAATATACACTTAATTAAGAATAGCATGACACACAAAGTTGCAGTCAACATCATTATGTTTTGTTCTATCATGGACTATCAGATTGGTATATCACATATGTATCAGTACATTATTAAATAAACACAATCAGTAAATAACTTTTAGCAAAAAATCCACTAGACGTGCAGCCTAGACGTGCCCTGGCGCCGCCCAAGCATCTGCCCAGAGGCCTATCTAGGCAGGGCACATGGGCTTGGGACCCTAGGCGTGCCCTGGCACCTACTTAGGCGCTGCCTGCGTGAGTTCTAGGTTGGCGGCGGCAGAGAAAAGCAAGGCAGAGGACAAAAAAGGTGGTGAAGGTTTGTGGGTTACCTTGCACGAGGACAGCACGAGTAAAGCTGCTTCTACCGGCGGGGGCGGAGGTGACGACGACAGCACCGTAGCTGCTTCTACTGGCAGTGACGACTAGAGGAGAGCAGGGGCGGTGGGCAACGACCGGCGGCGACGAGCGGACAGCAGCAGTAGCAGGGGCGGCGGAGAAGAAGGGCGCCGGAGAAGAAGGACGCCGGAGATGGGGCGCCGGAGAGCAGCAGCAGCAGAGAAGCGCCGGAAAGTCACCGCAACAGGGAAAATCGCCACAATAGGGAAAATCGCCGCAACAGGGAAAATCGCCGCAACAGGGAAAATCGCCGCAATAGGGTAGCAATGAAACAGAAGAAAGGGGAAGAGTTGGGCGATCGCGGGGGGTTATAAGTTCCCAAATAGCGTCGGTTGTTTACAACAACCGACGCCTAAACATCTTTAGCGTCAGTTGGTTGAAACAACCGACGTCCAATTGGACGATATTTTCATGGAAATTTTTGGCGGGAACCACCTTCAGCGTCGGTTAGAGAGGGATAACTGACGCTGAAAATGACACTATTTTTTTTTATCGAAAAATGGATTTCGCGGGCGACTTTAAGCGTCGGTTGTTTATAAAAAACCGACGCTTAATACAAAGCGGTACCCATGTCTGGCTGGTCTTCGAATATAGACGTCGGTTTTATTAAACAACCGACGCCTGATATGTTAGGCGTCGGTTTTCCTTAATAACCGACGCCCAGAAAAGCGACACTGAATGCTATTTCTGTAGTAGTGTACAAAGTTATTTTGGATGCCTTGAAAATCATGACACATTGTGCTAATAGTCCTATGTACATATTCCCAACGTATGAGTGTTAATGTTTTTTCTTTATGACCTACACAAATATATTAGGTAGAACAAAATCAAAGTGTGTATGGTTGAGATGTACACTAACAAAAAGGAGAGAGTACCAGGCAGGCGCACCGGAGTTGTCTTGACCATGCAGTGAGGGTACCATATATACTTTTGAGTGTAAGCTCCCCTTACATGAAACAACTAAAGATCAAGGTAAAGGTCAGACTGAACTATGGAAGTTTGTTATGCATGGGGGTGGGATCCTCTAATATAGCTCACAACAACAAAATAAAATGACGATGTGATTGGATGAGAATAACTATTGCAGGATCAAGTTGTGGTGGTGTATTCATCAAAAACATTAGGAAGTATCAACTGTGAAGGTACTCGATGTTCATATTCAGGAAGTTTCCATGTGAGCATAAAACTTCCTCAATGTTTAGATTTAGGAAAGCAGAATGAGTATTGTCCTTGTAGAAATTTAGGGATCGTGTGAAGGTACTCGAAGTCCTGTATTGTTGAACAAGTGTGAGTTATTGAGAATTTGTATAAGGTGTGCTCCACTCAGATGTCGTGATTTATCCTATTTGTATGAGTGTAGAGGCAGTATCTGTTATAAAAATATGGTGGTTTCTCCAATGTTATTTAAAATTATGTCTAGTGATGTTGCTAATGTGATACAATAGTTCTCTTGATATAAGTACTCAATACATGCCTATTATTTATATGTGGGTCATAGCTCAATGAGCGCCTACTTCTATACTCACACCAAAATGATGTAGGTGGATGTGATATTGTATATTCAATACCTCGTATGGTGATCTACGGACACTCCAACCATGAGCCAATAATTTGGGTGCAACATCCCATCTGCCCCAGGAATATAAAAAATGTAATGGAAGTCATGTAGAATTACTTGTGTATTACATCATCATCTTTACTGTGTATGGTCAAACCGTGTATGGTGGAGATATACACAAACAAAAAGGAGTGAGTACCAAGCAGGTGCACTAGAGTTATCTTAACCATGAAGAGACGGAACCATATATACTTTGGGGGTAAGCTTCCCTTAGATAAACCCACTAAAGATCAAGGTAAAGGTTTCACAAACCTATGAGAGTTTGTTATACATGGGAGTGGTGTTCTCTAAATATCCAACAACACAAAAAAAATAGTGACAACACGATCATATGAGAACAAGGATTGTAGAACCAAGTTTTGGTGATGTCTTCATTAGGCGATGACACAATCAATGCAAAAAAAAAGTTGTGGGATCAAGTTGTGGTGGTCTCTTCACCAACAACATCAAGTGGTATTGATTGAGAAGGACTAGGGTGGATCAAGTATCTAGGCGGAGAGACTACATCGAAATCACCATCAAACTTTAAGACTCTATCAAGATCATATGCCTCATCATCCTATATGAAAGCGAAGGCAGGGCGGGATCCCCTTGCTTTACGTGTTGATCCAACATCACCAATGGAAGAGCCAAAGACTCAACAATTTGCATGCAAAATATGTGTTTATAATAACTGAATATTAATTTTATGTTATACATTTGAAGATTCTATTGTTTCTTACTAAACAAGATATTCCAAAGGATACAAGATGTAAATTCCATACTATTATCCTTGAAATAGATGTCTATACAACCTCAGTATTGTATATTTGGTAGAGAATACAATGCTATGAACCCCCACACTATATAACAAGTTTGAATGTTGTTATAGTTTCAATGGAAGTAACAAAAAAATATCTCATACATTTTATGCAAATACAATAAATATTAACATTTCTAGGGCTTGTGAAGATTTATATCCAAGAACAACCCCTTCATGCACCACAAAATGACATTTCCTTATTAAAAACTAGGTGCTTCTTATTGAATTGTTGTAACAACATAGATATGTTTATTATGAATCTTTTGAACGATAGAACATAGACATAAATCCATCAATGAACACTTTCATTATATCTTCAATGAAATTGACAAATATCAATGACATACATCTTTAAAAAAATTAGAAGCGCCAAAGATGTGGCATCCGAGTTGGTAAAGTTGATGTTGTATGACCGAGAGGTAAAAAGTTCAAGCCTAGGCGATGGGATGGATAAATCACCAATTTTTTAAATAAAATAAAAAATAGATGCATTGCACATGTGATGGAGCTAGAACTTACACCAAAAGATTACTCTTCCAATGGAAGTCCTAATATGCACCAAAAACCCTAGGGAGTTGATGTTCTCTCTAGGTTTACCTACAACTGGTGCTAGATAAATGCTCCAACCCCACAAGAGTGTGGAAGCCTTATCATAGTACAGATTTAGGATCAAACCCAAAGGACAACATTAAGAATCTGAGTGTCTTTTTCTCATTTTGTAACGATCTAAGTCAACCATCTAAGACCAAAAGTTTGATTTGAGTTATTTAACCTAAAACATGCAAAAGTAATGGCAAGAATAAAATCTAGTCTGAAGATTAAAATCTAAGATTAGCAAATGATGATGGATCACTGGGGTGATACAGGTTTTCACCACCACTACACATGTATTGTACCTGTACCAAACATAGCAAGACCTGCAAGCAAGATACATGGATGTTATGCAATTTCAATGTCTTTTACGAAAAGAGCATTGCACACATCCTTTACAGATTGAGTAACTCTCATCCGGTACATATCTACGTGTCAATGAAGATACGTAATCTCCGAAGAGAGAATATTACTTAACCTCATGAAACGTGTATCGGAAAACTAACAAGCTAGTGATAATTACCAATTCGAATAGTATCCTTATAGACTATCCCTCTTTTGGGGAAATAGCTACGAGAAACATGGGAGTGTTGCAACGTCAGCCATTCCCGAACGAATGGTCAAATACCTTGTACCACTCCCTCCGTAGAATGTGTTCCTCGACCCATCAAGGTTGCACTTCCGTACGTCAACTGATTCCATTTCATAGTGCGGAAGTGCAACGATGGAGGTGAGCTTACTCCATCCCTCGGGAAGCATTCCTAGATACCGAAATGGATGTGCGGTGGATACGCACACCAGAAACCAACACCAAATCGGTATTCGAGTCCCAAGAGAAGTCGTAGACAAACCACAACGAAAGACAATAGATGCATACAAGAACGTGGCCAACATTCAAGCATGTATGAAATGATTCGGTATTGAATCAGAAAGATAACATCTTTTAGTACAGATTACAAAGCATGGGCAGCGGGGCTAGTCCCCGCACCCCAGTGGATGGGACTCATCGCTCCTCATATAGGGAGTAACAAAGAAAGAGAAGAGAGAGAAAGAAAGCATCATCAGAGAAGAAGAGTAAATTTATGACAACCCGGTGTAGATCGTCGCAGTCTCCGGGACTGCTCCGTTGTGGTCGATGACGTCTGTCTCTCCACTCTCGATCCTCGTGTCTACCTCCGAGATTTCACGGGTAGAATGAAGTGGAGTGATAGTAGAATAATGGCGGAGGTGAGATGGCAGTGGAGCAACCTTTCAGATAAGTTCCCAGTCCGAAAGCCTTTGGCCGTGGTGAGATAGATGTCCAAGGCCATGCCTCTACCCTTCTATTTATAGGCTCAACATGTGTCTTAGACGGTTTGGGTTAGATCTACAAATTGCCCAAAATATCTTGGGCCAAGGAGTCACGCTTTTTACACATCTATTGTCTATACAGTTTGCTTTTCTCATGGTTTCAGTGCTTGCGGTCCTCATCTCGGTTTTGAGACCGAGAGGGTCTTCACACGATCTCAGGCTTTTGGTCTCTTACGGTCTTGTGCCTCTTGGTCCTGAGACCGTGAGAGGCCTCACGGTTATGGTGGTCAGTAGCTTCATCGAACGGTCTTGGAGAGACCGAACGCTCCTCACCATACGGTCTTTGCTCACGCACCCAAACGGTCTACTGATCCACACGATCTTTCTTCTTGTGCTCCACATGGTTTGAAGTAATCGATCCCTGACAGTGCCATTCAGTCTTTGAGTCGTACCTTGCCCGTGCGGTCTTAGAGGAAGGAATGATGCCGCCATTCATATGGTTTTGCAAGCATCAGTTGCCGCCTAACGATCTTGGAAGATCGGTTGTGAGCAACTAGTCTCAAAGCCGATTGCGACCGATTAGACTTAGGGCTCGTCGGCTCTCCTTACTGGCAGAGGTAGGTTTTTGCAGGTTGCTGCTTAGGCAAAGCAGGTGGAGAGAGGGATGATGTGGTATGCTGGCAGATGTGTGCTGGAATTGGTGGTGACGAGATGATTGCAGGTCTCGGCGGAGGCAGGTGCTGCCGGAGAAGGTGACGGGATCAGTGGTGTTGTGGATCGACAGCTATGGCAAAGGTATGAAATTAGAGAGGTGCGAGGTAGGGGACGATGTGCCACGAACATGTTGAGGCACCATGGTTATTGTGATGTTGCTGTCCTACGGCCGTGCTGCCTTGCACGGGAGTGGCGGGTGAGAACTTGGGCTCTGGTGACATTGTCCCACGGCCGTGGTGAGGCTACAACCACACGACCGTGCCGCCTTGCACGGGCGTGGCGGGTGAGACTTGGCACTGTGGGCGATGTGCCACAGTTGTGGCGTGACCAGCACAGTCATGGAGGATGGAGACTTGGCATTGTTGGCGATGCGCCACAGTCATGGTGTGACCAGCACGGTCGTGGTGGATGGAGACTTGGCACTTTTGGTGATGTGCCACGACCGTGGTGTGGCCAACACGGTCGTGGCGATTGTTTTGCTTCGTGCTCTTGATCTGTTGTTGCACAGGCTTGAGTTAGCCTTCAAACGGTCTCTACTAGCCTATCAGTCTTGAGATCGAATGGGCTCAAACGGTCTTGAGACTGAATGGGCTCAAACGGTCTTGAGACCGAACGGGCTCAAACGGTCTTAAGACTGGATGGGCTCGAACGATCTCGAGACCGAATGGGCTCAAATGGTATTGAGACCGAATGGGTTGAAACGGTCTTGAGACCGAATGGGCTCAAACGGTCTTAAGACCGTTTAGGTTCAAACGGTCTTGAGACTGAATGGGCTCAAATGGTCTTTAGACCATTTGGGTTCAAACGGTCTTGAGACCGTATGGGCTCAAACGGTCTTGAGACCATTAGAGTCAAAGTTGTAGGGGTCATGATCGTTGGCAAATGTTGAGGATGATCTGCAAAGGAGAGAGAATGTGAGTAGGGGAAGATAAGATCAAATAGACTGGAAACTAGGGTAATTAGAACTAGTAATGCACTATTTACCCAAAACTAGATGGATACTTAAAGTAAACCAAAACAAGGGTAAACTAGTCGATAAGAGGCACAAAATCCCTACAATTGGCGACTGAGAGGATGAATATGGGGGATTCATCACCACACCGAACTTAAGCGTTGCTCGTCCTGAGGAACAAAAAAGCCTAAGACGGTCGCCAAAACACATGTTTGTCTTGTAATTTCCTCACCTTTGTGCAAAAGTTTGAAATTTCACGAAAAATGAAAAGAAAACGAGGCAGAACCAAATTAGGGAAAAAATGTCAGAAAACCTTTGAATTGGTGACTGATGATGGATCTAGGGGTTTCATCACCACACTGAACTTAAGCATTGCTCGTCCTGAGCAACGGAAAACTTAAAATAGTCGCCAATGAAATCGTTCATCTCGTGATTGCCTCACCCTATTGTCATATCGTAATTTTGTTTGTGACTCATATTGATATAGCATCAAGACTTCCTTAGATCACGGAATACATCTTATGATATCCTCATTTCTGATTTCTCTTACTAAAGTATAACCTTCTCACTCTTTGTTGTATCAGTCATGTTTAAAAGTGTTATGAGACTTTGAAAAGACCCACAAAATCAACAAACATGCATATGATCGTCACAGGTGTTTTCAAGAGAAAGGTTGAAATTGAGGCGATTGGGGTGCCGGTATGATGAAAAGAAGAAGGAAAAGAGGTGTGATCAAGAGATAAGAGTCTCTTCTCTGATTGACTCAAGACTCTTATTATCGGGAATTCATCAAGACACTTTGAATATTTTGTGTACAATACTGGTTGACTTAGCCTTACACCTAAATTTTTCTAAAGGTAACTCAGAAGTGTGTATAGGTTGGCTTAAGGATTTTGGCTATTTTACCTCTTCGAGAGGAGGTAAGGGGTCATTTTTGGATCCTTAGGATCTCACTATCAGTCGCGACACATCTGCCTTTGTGAGGGCAGCTAATGTACCGGTCGGGCAAGACATTTATCGGTTATCCTTATTCATGGCACAACTCTCATGTTTTTATTCACACTCTGGATTTTATTCATTCTCACTTGGCTTGGGAGAAAGGGTATTTTTGGATTTTTGTATATTTGGGCTGCCAAGCCACTTTTTGGAATCGGGGTAGATTTTTTGCCAACCTCGGTATGTGCACAATCATCATTGTATACTCTTTGAATCAAGAAGAGAAGGTGATACACCCTTGTTATGTATTGAGGGGTATGGAAGAAGAAGTAGTGGAAAAGGAGGTGTGGCGTACCACACCGAACTTAGAGTTCGGCGGAGGTGTGGTTCACCACACCGAACTTAGAGTTCGGAAAATTTCTAGTTTTCACTAGAAAGGAGTGTGGCGTGCCACACCGAACTTAAAGCTTTGGCATGATAGATGAGCGGAAGGGTATGAAAATGAAAGAGTAAGTGTAGAAGAGAGTTCAGATCATAATGCAGTTTTCTTAGCAATTCCTTATGACATGTTCTTTTTCTCCATCACACTCTGCTGAAAAAGTGACAAGATAGAACTTCAAATGAGAATTCCATACAGCAGATCCATTATTCAGTTAGAGGCGCGATGCATTTGATCTATCTCAGACTTATTGAGGCTTATCATTCTTATGGAGGATATGACATTAGGTTTCATAGACTATACAAGATGAAATCATTTATCGTTTGGTTTTAAGCATTTGTTTCTCATGGATTTGCAACGAAAAGAGGTGATGACCATAGATTCGAAAAGCAAAAGCCAGCTAGATAAAGGCTTTATTTTTAGAAGACTTACTAAAATGCAGAAAAATTATGAAAAAGAAACTAGAATGGACAAAGAGAAAACATTAAGGATAGAGGGTGGAGTGATAAACATACCACCCACCCTCCACCTCAAACTTATGAATTTGCTCATTTCCGAGCAAACACTAAGGTCGAGATGGAGGGGAAGAGTTGCGCAATATTAATCAGGCGGTCCTCGTAATTGGAAGAAGTTCCCACGAAGATGTTTAATGAGGATTAGAACTGAGAGTGAGGAAGTGGCACAAACAACCTGTGGCAACTCGAATGGGTTTTCTGGACGGCTTGGATGCACATTTCTTTCACCTCTTTGTCCATCCAGAAGAATCCAGAGACCTTTCCCCATCAACCGGGGGGTGGAATATATGCAGTCGAAACTGGGGGACTAGGTGAATAATCGAAGTCATGCCTATTTGCGTCCTCCAGTTGTGGCGCACCCTCAAAGTTCAAAGTAAAACTACTTTCTTCAAAATCCAGAGCAGTTGATTGAGGGTCGACCACTTAAACTTCCTCCTATCCTGGATCAGGTGGCAGATCTGGTTCAGGCTTCATTTCGTCGCCTTGCTTTTCTTGTGTAGGATATGGTAGCCAGGATGACGTTTCTTCATCAGAGGCATTATTTTGAGAAGTATCATCATCTTTATCAATGTTGAAATTCATGAGAGCATCATTCTTCTTTTCAAAATTTTGTTCAGAATTTTCCTCGTAGAACATCCTTAATTCATCCAAGTAACTAGAAGATGATTCGAATGGTGGGACGAACTCTTTCTCAGTAGAGGAAATCATGGGATTCCATGGTAGAGGTTGTAATGATGTCTCTTTATGGGAGGGATTAGTCCATGAGACAATGATTTGAAGGCTAGAATCTCCCGATGACTCCATTTCTTCAATTTTGGGACTAAAGTACTCCATTTCTGAGTCAGATTGTTGCTCGAGTACCTCTTCATAGTACTCCTCCGGTTCTATTGAGTGCTCAGGAGGAGTTGCTATGGGAAGTTTGAAACCTGGCTCAGGTAAAATACATATCTCAGTTTCTTGAATGTTAGGAAGGTCTTCTTCATAGGGGTGAATTGCTCTAAGTGGATGGGTTTGTGACTCGATGTCCTCCCACGGGCCCTTTTTGTCATTACAAGAGTCTACGAAAATATCGTAATCCATTCCAAAATAAAGAGGTGGTTCATGTTTCTCTTCATAGTGCACTGTCAACTCATTCAAGTGACTAGAAGGAGATTCAATAGAAAGATCATGCTCTTGTTCGAGGACTGGCTCTGTCTGGACTTCTTGTGGTGGTGGTGACTCAGGTAACATCATCTCATGAAAAGGAACAGTCATAGGATTGTCATCTTGAGACCCGTCATCTTCCCTTGATTCTGTTTCATCAGTGACAGTGGTATGGTCCATTCCTAAATCAAGATCTTGATCAGTCCTATCCTCAAAGTCTGTTCCTAGATCAGCTGAATGATCAGAAATTTCTTCATAAGGACAATTCAGATCTTGTTCCAGAAATGGAGACATTTGATTCTCATGCATAAAAGATATATCTTTATCTGAATCGGTCACATATCCATCTGAGTCTGACTGCGAAGGAGTGTAGAGTCCTTACGACATAAACCCTTCTTTTATGGATTTTATTGATGGGACAGCTGAAGTTGAAGAGATTTTGTCATTGAGGGAGTCGATTATTGCCAATTGCTCTTCAATGGTTGGATTTGAGTCTATGAAGTCAGAAGGTGGGTAAGTATTGAAGTTTATCCCCCATTGATCTCCTGACTGTAGAAAATCCTCATATTGGTTACTCAATCTTTCACCTAAGGGTATAGTGCAGGAATCACTTTTCAAGTCAGATCTTGACTCGAAAGATGATTCTTTCTCTTGTAATGTTGTGAAGAAATTGTCCTTGGGTTCAGTTATTAACTCTGAAGATGATTACTCACCTTGAACTGATGCTTTAAGATCATTGGAAAGTATATCCCACATGATTTCATAATCATCATCGTAATTGATTGCAACATGTGGACTAGGGATGTGCTTAGTTGAAATAGGTGGTTGTTCTACATGTTGCTCAGGAGCGTTGACAAGTTGCATAAGTTGATCAAGATCGGCTATCAACTTCTTGGTCGCGGATGTCTGATCAGCTAGTTGTTGAGCCACCGACGTCTGTAAAGCACGTAGTTCTTCCTTCAATGTGCATTGATCTTCATGAAAAAGCTCTTCCCTATATCTATCTGATTGATGTTGATAATGGATCCCCTCATCATAGTATTGAATTGCATTGTTTTCCAGGTTCTCTCCTACATTGTAGTCTATGCCTTGAAATCCATCATAGTTAGGATTTTCGTAGTAGCCTCCAGGGTGATATGGATTATAACTTGCATTATATCCATAGTTGTATGAAGAAGTTGCTTTGAGTTTCCCAACTATACGATTCATGATTATTTGGCGCAGAGCCATCACATAGTTAGGAGGGACATTGAGGCAGTAAATTGATGCATGAGAATAGTCACCACATAGTTGACATCTAACGGTTGGTGGTGTTGACTGCTTCATTTTGAAGAGAGTAGGTACATGAAATCAAAGAATGAGTTTATCAAGTTTAACCAACCACTTCAAATCCAAGAGGAAATGCAAGATTAAGTCCTTCACTTTTTTTAGGTTTTTGAAAAGAAAAAGAAAAGCCCTATAGAAACCTAAATCGACACGGAATTCAAAAAAGACGATTCTTACACCATTGTCCCCGGCAACGACGCTATTTTTTGATGGAGCTAGAACTTACACCAAAAGATTACTCTTCCAATGGAAGTCCTAATATGCACCAAAAACCCTAGTGAGTTGATGTTCTCTCTAGGTTTACCTACAACTGGTGCTAGATAAATCTCCAACCCCACAAGAGTGTGGAAGCCTTATCATAGTACAGATTTAGGATCGAACCCAAAGGACAATGTTAAAAATCTGAGTGTCTTTTTCTCATTTTGTATCGATCTAAGTCAATCATCTAAGACCAAAAGTTTGATTTGAGTTATTTAACCTAAACCATGCAAAAGTAAAGGCAAGAATAAAAAATAGTCTGAAGATTAAAATCTAAGATTAGAAAATGATGATGGATCACTGGGGTGATACAGGTTTTCACCACCACTACACATGTATTGTACCTGTACCAAACATAGCAAGACCTGCAAGTAAGATACATGGATGTTATACAATACCGATGTCTTTTACGACAAGAGCATTGCACACATCCTTCACGGGTTGAGTAACTCTCATCCAGTACATATCTACGTGTCAATGAAGATACGTAGTCTCCGAAGAAAGAATCTTACTCAAACTCGTGAAACGCGTATCGCAAAACTAACAAGCTAGCGATAATTACCAATTCGAATAGTATCCTTATAGACTATCCCTCTTTTGGGGAAATAACTACGAGAAACGTGGGAGTGTTACAACGTCAGCCATTCCCGAACGAATGGTCAAATACCTTGCACCACTCCCTCCGTAGAATGTGTTCCTTGACACATCAAGGTTGCACTTCCGTACGTCAACTGATTCCATTTCATAGTGCGGAAGTGCAACGATGGAGGTGAGTTTACTCCATCCCTCGGGAAGCGTTCCTAGATACCGAAATGGATGTGCGGTGGATACGCACACCAGAAACCAACACCAAATCAGTATTCGAGTCCCAAGAGCAGTCGAAGACAAACCGCAACAAAAGACAATAGATGCATACAAGAATGCGGACAACATTCAAGCATGTATGAAACGATTTGGTATTGAATCAGACAGATAACATCTTTTAGTACATATTAAAAAGCATGGGCAGCGGGGCTAGTCCCCGCACCCCAGTGGATGGGACTACTCACTCCTCATAGAGGGAGCAACAAAGAAAGAGAAGAGAGAGAAAGAAAGCATTGTCGGAGCAGAAGAGTAAATCTGTGACAGCCCGGTGTAGATCGTCGCAGTCTCCGGGACTTCTCCATTGTGGTCGATGACGTCCATCTCTCTGCTCTCGATCCTCGTGTCTACCTCCAGGATTGTACAAGTAGAATGAGGTGGAGCGATAGTAGAACAATGGCGGAGGTGAGATGGCAGTGTAGCAACCTTCCAGATCTGTTCCCAGTCCGGCAACCTTTGGTTGTGGTGAGATAGATGTCTAAGACCATGCATGTACCCTTCTATTTATAGGCTCGACATGTGTCTTAGATAGTTTGGGTTAGATCTGCAAATTTCCCAAAATATCTTGGGCCAAGGAGTCACACTTTTTACACGTCTATTGTCTATACGGTTTGCTTTTCGCATGGTTTTAGTGCTTGCGGTCCTCCTCTCAGTTTTGAGACTGAGAGGGTCTTCACACAATCTCAGGATTTTGGTCTCTTGCGGTCTTGCACCTCTCGGTCCTGAGACCATGAGAGGCCTCACGGTCCTGGTGGTCAGCATCTTCATCGAACGGTCTTGGAGAGACCGAACGCTCCTCGCCATACAGTCTTCGCTCACGCACCCAAATGGTCTACTGATCCACACAGTCTTTCTTCTTGCGCTCCACACGGTTTGGAGTAATCGATCCTTGACAGTTCCAATCGGTCTTTGAGTCGTACCTTGCCCGTGCGGTCTTAGAGGAAGGAATGTTGCCACCATTCATACGGTTTTGCAAGCATCAGTTGCCGCCTAACGGTCTTGGAAGATCAGTTGTGAGCAACTAGTCTCAAAGTCAATTGTGACCAGTTAGTCTTAGGGGTCGTCGGCTCTCCTTACTGGAAGAGTCAGGTTGTTGTAGGTTTCTGCTTAGGCGAAGCAGGTGGAGAGAGGGATGTTGTGGTGTGCTGGAAGATGTACGATGGAGTTGGTGGTGACGAGATGATTGCAGGTCTCGGCGGAGGCAGGTGCTGCCGGAGAAGGTGACAGGATCGGTGGTGTTGTGGATCGACAGCTATGGTAAAGGTATAAAATCAGAGAGTGCGAGGTAGGGGACGACGCGCCACGGCCGTGTTGAGGCACCACGGTCATGGTGATGTTGTTGTCCCACGGCCGTGCTGCCTTGCACGGATGTGGCGGGTGAGAACTTTGGCTCTAGTGACGTTGTGCCACGGCTGTGGTGTGACACCACGGTCGTGGTGAGGCTACAGCCCCACAGCCGTGCCGCCTTGCACGGGCATGGTGGGTGAGACTTGGCACTGTGGGCGATGCACAACGGTCGTGGCGTCACCATCACGGTCATGGCAGATGGATACTTGGCACTGTTGGCAATGCGCCACAGTCGTGGCGTGACCAGCACGGTCGTGGCGGATGGAGACTTGGCACTGTTGGCGATGCGCCACGGCCGTGGTGTAGCCAGCACAGTCGTGGTGATTATTTTGCTTCATGATCTTGATCTGTTGTTGTACAGGATTGAGTTAGCCTTCAAACGGTCTCTACTGGCCTATCGGTCTTGAGATCAAATGGGCTCAAACGGTCTTGAGACCGAATGGGCTCAAACAGTCTTGAGACCGAATGGGCTCAAACGGTCTTGAGACCAGATGGGCTCGAACGGTCTGGAGACCAAATGGGATCAAACGGTCTCGAAACCGAATGGGCTCAAATGGTCTTGAGACCGAATGGGCTCAAATGGCCTTGAGACTGTTTAGGTTCAAACGGTCTTGATACTGAATGGGCTCAAACGGTCTTTAGACCATTTGGGTTCAAATGGTCTTGAGACCGTATGGGCTCAAACGGTCTTGAGACTGTTAGAGTCAAAGTTGTAGGGGTCATGACCGTTGGCAAAGGTTGAGGATGATCTACATAGGAGAGAGAATGTGGGTAGGGGAAGATAAGATCAAATAGTCTGGAAACTAGGGTAATTAGAACTAGTAATGCACTATTTACCCGAAACTGGATGGTTACTTAAAGTAAACCAAAACAAGGGTAAACCATTCGATAAGAGGCACAAAATCCCTAGAATTGACGACTGAGAGGATGAATCTGGGGGATTCATCAACATGCTGAGAGGCATTCTTTCAAAGGCAAAAATTGTGTATATGCATGTAAATATGTTTTTCTCCTGATCGTTCAGGTGGATAGGGACTTGGTGAAATTCCAAACCATATAAGTAGTAGACATAATGATGATGGGCGAGTCCCTTACATGCATTGAATTGATAATATTAATATTTATTATTTTGCACTAGCCGCCTCACTTTGGCATTTCTCAAGGTCAATATCATGCATCCAAAGCTCATCATACTATTGGATAAGGAAGCCCCCAATCTGATGTAGCTCACATTGGGGAATAATGGGATTCATTGAAAATATGAATACTACAAAAATAGAAATACATAAACCTAACACTCAACAACACATGAATGATAATAGATTTGAGGTGGACAGTGCATCTTTCCATCATTATGCTATATCAATAAGAACCGTAACCAGACACTGAAAAACCTTTGATGTTGTACATCATCATCATGATGGTGGGTTAGGACGTGTTTGGATGTATTTTTATTAGTCTAGAGAGTTTTTCAACATCACTATTTGTCACTGTTATGGAAATATCAAAGATGCAAATCCTTCCTCCTTCGTTATGAAAGACACAAACATGAAAGAACTTCTCAAGCCCTAGAAATTCACTATGGTCATTGAGATTCTCTTAGGAAAGATTGGTTGCTTTCTCACTAGGGAGAAGATAAGAGTAAGATGGAATCCTACTGGAAGATGAAGGCTTATTGACATGGAGAACAACTACTTCCTTGTCTAACTAAAAAAGAAGGATGACTTAATTAACATCTTGGTAGGTGGACTCTGAATGATGATATGTTTTTATCTTGTTGTTAACACCTCGGAGCCCTTATTTATCCCTAACTAAATGCCACAAACCAAAATGATGGTCTGGATCTAGATCACAAACTTTAACCTATCTTCCTATACCAAAATTTGTTTGCAAGAAAAGATAGGGGAACAATATAGGAATGACAAATATGGTAGATGTAAGCATGCAACTAAAAAAGAGAGGTATAATCCTCTAGAATAGCATTGGAAATCTACATGATAGCACAAACTCCATCTACATTCATTAATGTCTAGATGTATGCCCTTGAATGTCATAATATCCATATACTTTGTCTAAGATGCAGAGAAATTGAGTAGGGAATTGACTACAAGCACAATCATATTGCCAATAATTAGGCACAACTAAGCCAAATTCCCAACTTACTGGAAGGCCACATCGAAGCCATAGGAGGACCCATGCGAAGGAGTGGCTGATATCCATGCCAAAAGAACACCGCAAGGACACAAAAAAATGTAACCCAAGAATGGATTCCAGACCCCGATCCCTTAATAGATACAAGGCCCTCAATATTAAAGATGAAGAGGTGCAAATAGATATTACTGAGCATATGCTAGTCTTGAACGACCTACATGAAAACATAGTGCACAAATAAAAAGAAGTAGATATGCGAGCAAGAAAATAGAGGATATAATATATATCAAATAGGAAGGCCAGTTAGGTCAACAAACACAGAGAATGGTAATGACCATCCTAGGAAACAAGGTCACTAGAATCCCTAAAAGCAACATGCCATAGGGGAAGGAAACCAAGAACAAATTGTAGTGATCATTATGGGGAATCAAACAATCATGGGTAGATTGATCACAACTCAAGACACACCTCAAATGTAGTTCTCCTTCGGGGCTTCTTCCAACCAATTGGGGGAGAAGGTCATCACAAGCATGGAAAAAGTGTAGTGTAGTAATTCACCCAAGAATAGGAAAATAACACCTATTCTCGATCAAGTTACCTACCAAGGTAATAGGAGAGAGCCCATCAAAGCCTCATGAAAACTCATGAGCAGTAAAAAAGGAAAGATTGTCCCCTAGGATTAGGAGTGGTGAACCCAAACCAGCCCTAAAATTTTGATTGTTTCTCTTCTTTGTCTTGTAATGATAAGTCTAATTTTGAATGTTCAAGGTATATGTGGTGATGACACACAAAATACCTTAAAGCCATTTAAGTGGTTCTCGCTTCTTCTTGTTCCTGTTCCTAACTCCTCCCCAGGTAGTTCCCTATTGGGTTTTAAGGGAGGCAGAGAAGGCAGTAGAAATAAAAAATTTCTTCTCCCTGAACCCAGTATAAAGGAATCACGTCAACGTATATACAATAGGAAGGATAGTTTGTAGAGACATACCTTGTCCCAAGGCTTACTCAGAGATGTTACCTTACAGCTTGCGCGGTCTTCACCTCCGGTCTTGGATGGTGTCTGTGCAGCTCCTGGTCTCACCGGGAATGTCGGGATTGACATTTATCCTCTGAGTGGAAGAAGTCTCCCACCTCTGTAGTAGTCCACACGGACCACCTGGAACTCCGATCACCTTGTCGCACAAGGCACCGGAAGGAGTCGCACCCTCCTGTTGGCGTACTAGTCACCGACACACTCTCCTGCAACCAGTTGCCTTTCTATAGTTGTCTTTCACTCATTGTGCCTCCCTTATCAGGTAGCACTTGCTCATGCTCTCTTGGTTACCACAACCAGAGAGAACGACAACTTTGCAGAGCAAATGGTGTTCTGAGTTGTTGTACTTTGAGAAGCCCCCAATACCCCTATATATGGTAGGGTCATGGGACAGGGTTCTCTACCCCGGGCAATGCAGGATTAAAGCAGGAGTAGAAGGGTTCGAGATTTTCCATAAAAACAACCAACTGCGCCAGCTGAATCGATCGTTTCAAGCATGAAATGGTCGGTTGGGGACCTGAGCCGATCGGTTCACACTTGAACTGGTCGGTTGGGACACCTGAGTCGATCGGTTCAAGCATGAGCCGATCGATTCGTCATCTTGGTCCAACTCGAATTTACTTTCATGTTTGTTTCCAACTAATCAAATATTAGTCCTTATCCAAATCAAATTTGTACAAGTAAAACAAATTTGTATTTACAAAAAGAGTATTCTGACTTTCCAAACGATCTCTGTTGGTCACACAAATCAACCAGTTCAACAATTGAGTCGATTGTTTCATTGACACATGAGCTGATCGACTCACCACTTGAGCCGATCAGTTCATCAACCTGAGCCGATCGGGTCAACCCTGTGAGCTGATCAGTTGGGGGCAGTAGACTGTGCAAATCAGTCAATTACAGTTCCAATCAATCTGATACTCTTAATCATCTGGTCCAACACCTTGAACACTATGATTTTGAGATATCAATTGATTAAGTGTTTAATTGAACTACTAAAATCCTTTAGTAATCAATCTAAACATCATTTTTGGATAAACTCCTCTTCCAGGTTAAATCCTATGTGTGTGACCCTGCAGGCCCATTTCACATTGGCAGTGAAAGTCCATAACACTTATGTCTTCACAAGCAAAGAGCGGTGCCTAGTCGCACATCAGTTCTACCCAAGTGAAATAGAAAGTTGGAGAACATCTTTCAATCCTATAATCTATGAATGGTGTTACAGTGAATGTATAATTCCTTTAGCACTAATATCCCGAATGAACTCAAGGCATGGAACAATCATCCTGTCAATGTTCATTCACTTTCTTGATCTCAGAGTAGATTGGAGGAGATATGTATGACATCAATATCACATACTGATTCACACATGCGTGCACACGCCTACCTCAATCCTACTCATCAAGTGGCCATGGATATCAAACTCCCTCAGGAGGGACAAATCCCATATCTATCACTCATCCCTCAGAAGCCCCATGTGTCAAAGCCACCCAATCATCACCTTTATAACAACCCATGTTTCAGGACTACGTTTGATGATGTCAAAGTGTACCCAATGACATGTGTTGAGTGTAGTGATTTTAGGTCAAAGAATCACACTCACCACCATCACAGTGAGAACTGAATGTGCCTACCATGTCATGGTTCCATGTTTCAAACTAACGGTAGGTCTGTCTGATACACTTATTCTCTAACAAGTACCTATGTGTTTGGTTTGATATCTCCATATCATGACTAATGAGATTCTGTCATCAACCAACACCACAATCTAGTCTTGTGTGTCATTGTTGTGTATCTACCTTCCACAATGAAATCCGACTAGGGACATAATAAGAATGTACAAACTCTTAGCATTTGTATGATCTCATCGTTCAGGTCCTTAACCTGAAAGCATACATCATTGAGTATTGTCATTCTCTAGACATTCAATCTGTTCTATCATTATCTCATATGACTAAACCAGAAAGAATTGGAAGCTTGCCTTTGATGTTTATCAAATCAATATCAATGTATCCCACCAATCATCCCATGATTGGCTCTCAGGGCATACATACCAACAGACTCCCACTTGCATTGTGAGCCAATCACCCTTGAATCATATTCATAGTGATCTTCAAACATGTTTCACATGTTACTATCCTCTAGTGTTTACGCAGTGAGTTATGGAAACACCTTGCCAAAGTCGATATTAACTGCATGTCTCTCATCTCTTCATTGTACGTCACACGTATGAGATGAAGTTTTCGTAATATGCAATCTAGTATTCCTTTGCTAACCTTTAGCCACATTGCATGACCAATCACTCCTTATTTGTCATGAATGACCAGAATATCTATAAGTTCATCTCATGAACTTCCAGATCCATATAGCATCCACTAATGTTCTCTAACACACAGATACACGGCCTTTTCCTTTTAAACGACTTTATTGGAACATTTCCATTTATCAACAAACATTCACTGTTATATATCTCATATATATTTTGCGATTAATTTTCTGTCCTTTTTGGAAGTTTGCATCAGTGTAACTCTTTACAGTGAACCCTTCCTTATTTGCATAGAAGTAGTACTTCTCAAGTACTTATCAAATTCTTATGGTATTCCAGTAACCCTTACTGGAACTAGACAGACATCCACTCATCATGTCCCACATACGAGTTATCAGGATGAGCACATCATATTGTCATGTCCTACATACAAGATGATGAATGCATTTTATTCTTGCTATGTCCATACATGCAAGATAATGGGATAATTACATACATGATAGATTCATATCTATTCTTAGTGTTCCCATTCTACATAAGAATTTGACACTTGGCCTTGGGATACTAACTCCATGTAACACGGACAAGTTTTCTCCCACTGAATTTGTGCACACTGAACCCTTCACTGTAGATTGCCAATGTATGCTTTCTCTTTTCAGGTCAAGAGGTTTTCGAGAACTATCTCTATAGATCTTTATTCCTATCTCATAGGAAACGTCTATATCTTCCCTAAAGATAATTTCTACTTTGGATTTCCATTCTAGAGCATTCCATTCCTCATCGTCGTATGGAATAGAAATACGCTCCCACTAAATCATAGATCCCTTCTTTATCTTTGTCGTATTAGTCAAACCATTTGACCATATAATCAAATTAAAGATCCCAGTTCTGAGCTGCTTGTACTCAATCAATCACATTGATTAGTCTATTATAACTTATAGACTTCATTTGCATTAATGGATTCATAAACCTTATAAGTTGTGTCACATACACATCCTTGTTTTATTCCTCATAGGAATGTGGTTTTAGTATCTGTATGCCAAATGTCTTAGTCATTAAGTTGCAATCAACAAGCATCATCATTCTCAAAATGTTATCCATGTGTCTTAACACTTAAGACTCATTCGCAATTATGGATTTCATCCCAATGGGTGCTACCATCAAGTTCATGCCTTATGGTTCACATGGAAGTCATTTAGGATGTAATGGTCATAACTCAAAATCCGGTTCCTCATATTCATCTAGATAGTTGACTCATCACATGACCAACTCATCACATAGATAATCGGGGTGTATCTATCAAGGATATAAGAACTCACAACCCTTTGTGATTCTTAATGTCCTTTATTAGTGTAGGGTATTCTTTATTTAAGAAGAAATTAGTTATTTGATAATCATCCTCTAACTCCTTAGAGTATGACTCCTTTTGATTTAGACATCACCATGCCTTAATCATGAGTTCACCATGATACACTATCATAATCACTCATAAGGTTCTCAAACATTTGGTTCAAGTATTTTATTCATTGATCTCATCAAGAATTAGCACTTTACCAAATTTGCACTTCATCTATGATATTCTTGAACACTTCAAGATATTCATATTGGTATTTCTCTAAACACCATTTTAAGTATTTGCATTAAGTCCAATAGGTATGTAAATACATCACATGTATTATACCTAATGGGATAATCATTCTCCCACTACTACTAGTGAAGATTGATTAATCATGTCTAAGAGATTCATGTCTCTTACTAGTTTTCTAACCAAAAGAGTCTAGCTTATCCATCATATGGAAACTAGAAATGAATTTCTCATGATTTATGCTAATATGATTGTTTGAGTTATCAATAACTTTTAGGTATCATTTTATCTTATGCATACCAAGTACCACAAGATAAATAAGGCATTGCCACAAAGATTGAAACATCAATTTTATTAATTGACATCATTGTCATACAATATGCAAAAAATTAAGGTGTTTCTATTCATTGGCAAAAATGAAATAGCAGTTCATAACTCTATTACATGCCTTCAAAGTTGAAAATAAACTAAAGTACTCCTGTCTATGGTGGCAACACTTTCCCCATTTATTGGGTGCTTTACACTTTATATCTTGGTATCATATACCTCAAAAATGTTATAAGTTTATTTCATGACACCTTCAGGTGGAGACGTCCGTCGCCTCCTTCTTGTTTAGTTCTTCCAGATAGAGTGGACAATTCCTTTTCCAATGTCCTGGCTTTTGACAATGGTGGCAATTGCCTCTCTTGGTCATGCCTCCCTTGGCCTTGAGAGTTGAAGACGACTTGGGCTACTGGCTAGCATCAGAACCTTTCTTAGCCTTGTCGTTGCCCTTGTGCTTGGACTTGCCTTTCTTGTTGTTGATCATCATCATAGACTTAGGCTTGTCCTTCTTCATCTGTGCATCGGCTGTCCTCAACATGCCCAACAACTCTGTCAATGGCTTTTCAAAGTTGTTCATGTTGTAGTTCATCACAAACTAATTGTAGGATTCTGGCAATGATTGTAGTATCACTTCAGTAGCCAACTCTTGGCTCAGGGGAAATCCCAGTCTTGTCAGGTTCTCCACATACCCAATCATTTTGAGCGTGTGTGGACCAACTGGATCTCCTTCTGTCATGACACACTTGAACAGAGCCCTGGAGACATCATATCTCTCTTGTCGTGCTTGATCTTCATACATGTTCTTGAGATGTTGAATCATCTCAATGACACCCATGTTCTCATGTTGTCTCTACAACTCATGGTTCATGGAGTACAACATCAAGCACTTTGCATCAATGGCATCTTCAGAATGCTTCTTATAAGCATCCCTTTCTGCCTTTGGTGCGGTAGGAGCAGGTTCCTCTGGAGTTGGAGTATCTAGGACATAGAGCTTTCACTGTTGAGAGATAACAACTCTCAATGTCCTAAACCAATCATGGAAGTTAGTCCCATTCAGCTTGTCCTTTTCAAGGACCGATCGTAATGAAAAGTGATTGTTGTTCATTGTCATTTGTACTACAAAAGGAAATATATGCAATTTAGTCCAAAACACAATTTTGACTTATTTGATTGATTTGAAAGGTTGATGATATAATTAGGACTTTAATTAATTATCGCTCCCACTATTTTGTTCAAATTGATATCCCTCACCATCAATTTGGAAGATTGCAGGGTACAACCTCCTAGTGGGTTAAGATCCTGAAATCCTCTGAGTCATGGACCAGCTAGGGATGTCACCCACAACTTAGATCTTCCAGGTAGGAAACTTTTTCCAATTACATCATATGCAACTCTTGAAAGATGTCATGTACAACTCCTTGCCATGATCACCTCCATGCCTCAAGGTTCTAGATCCTATCTAGGTCACCTTGTTAAGTATGAACCAAAGCTAACACGATGAATATGCACCCTGCCAGGGAAGACCCACATATCCATCCTTCATGCTTCCGCGAGATAGACGGTGCACCACGCTAGGGCGTGCCCACACTTGGCCGATCAAGCTTTTCATGTGTGTCTCTTTTGGAAGGCTTCTAAAACTTTAATATTTAATGAGGGATTTGGTTTTGATAGGTATATATATATACATATCCAATCACCACAATACATAGTATGTATCATATACATGCTATATCCCACAGAAAATATGTGAAATGATAAAGGCGATGATTATGGCCATGAATGTGATTCATCGAGCAAAGAGGAATCACGGTCATCTAGGTCCACATCACATGCAACCTGTACAAGATGAACTTTGTGCTTTGCCATTCTGGATTTGATCAACTCATCTCCATGATTGATTGGCTCGCCATCAGGCTGGTCAGTTGGGTTCCACCAGCCGATCGACTGGCGCCTCCAGCCAATCGGTTCATTGGTCATCGTGCATCTCTTCAGGTCGCCACCCACTCGTCTCGCTCCTCGAGCCAGTCGTCTGGATCGCCAACCGATCGGTTCATGCCTTGAACCGATCATCTCAGTTGTCGTCAGGTTGTCCGTCGTTCTTTGACATAACAGGAAATAAAAGATCTATCCTATTTTACATTTGAATTGGGAAACCCTGAGTTACATTCAGGGGGAGAAAAGGTAGGAAAGAAATCTTGAGTTATCTCGAGTTACATCAGGAATAAGGGATAGAGAATCGGTGTGCAGATTGAGATGAAAGCAACCACATTCAACCAAGCACATATACATAGGGTTTATTGGCCATAACCATGCTATACATCCACCACAAAACTCGTTTAAGGGTGACACATATCGAGTGCATTCATATTACATATCTTATATGTATATTGGGATTTGTGGATTTAAGATTGGACATGCATAAAGCCAATTTTATTCGCATCGTATGCAATAAATTAAGGCGCCAAACCAAAATCGATCACATCAATAATCCTAAAGTATAGAGTAGTTGACGTGGCTCTGATACCACTGTTGGGTTTTAGGGGAGGCAGAGAAGGCAGCGGAAACAAAAATTTTCTTCTCCCCGAACCCAGTATAAAGGAATCACATCAACGTCTATACAATAGGAAGGATGGTTTGTAGAGACATACCTTGTTCCGAGGCTTGCTCAATGACTGTTACCTCGTGGCTTGCGCGGTCTTCACCTCCAGTCTTAGACAATGTTTGTGCAGCTCCTGGTCTCATCGAGACTGTCAGGATTGACAGTTGTCCTCCGAGCGGCAGAAGTCTCCCGCCTCTGTAGTAGTCCACACGTACCACATGGAACTCTGATCGCCTTGTCGCACAAGGCACCGGAAAGAGTCGCACCCTCCTGTCAGCGTACTAGTCACCGACACACTCTCCTGCAACCAGTTGCCTTTCTACAGTTGTCTTCCCTCGTTGTGCCTCCCTTATCGGGTAGCACTTGCTCGAGCTCTCCTGGTTACCACAACCAGAGAGAACAACAACTTTGTAGAGCAACTAGTATTCTGACTTGTTGTACTTTGAGAAGCCCCCAATACCCCAATATATATAGTAGGGTCATGGGACAGGGTTCTCTACCCCGGGCAATGCGAGATTAAAGCAGAAGTAGAAGGGTTCGAGATTTTCCACAAAACAATCAATAGTGCCAGCTGAATCGATCGTTTCAAGCATGAAATGGTCGGTTGGGGACCTGAGCCGATCGATTCAAGCATGAGCCGATCAGTTCGTGGTCCTGGTCCAACTCAAATTGACTTTCATGTTTGTTTCCAACTAATCAAATATTAGTCCTTGTCCAAATCAAATTTGTACAAGTGAAACAAATATGTATTTGAAAAAAGAGTCTTCTGACTTTCCAAATGATCTCGGCTGGTCACACGAATCAACCAGTTCAAAAATTGAGTTGATCGTTTCATTGACACATGAGTCGATCGACTCACTACTTGAGCCGATTAGTTCATCAACCTGAGCCCATCAGTTCAACCCTGTGAGCCGATCGGTTGGGGCAGTAGACTGTGCAAATCAGTCAATTATAGTTCCAATCAATCTGATACTCTTAATCATCTGGTCCAACACCTTGAACACTATGATTTTAAGCTATCAATTGATTAAGTGTTTAATTGAACTACTAAACTCCTTTAGTAATCAATCTAAACATCATTTGTGGATAAACTCCTCTTACAGGTTAAATCCTATGTGTATGACCCTGCAGGCCCATTTCACGTTGGCAGTGAAAGTCCATAACACTTATGTCTTCACAAGAAAAGAGCGGTGCCTAGTTGCACATCAGTGCTACCCAAGTGAAATAGAAAGTTGGAGAACAACTTTCAATCCTACAATCTGTGAATGGTGTTACAGTGAATGTATAATTCCTTTAGCATTGATATCCCGAATGAACTCAAGGCATGGAACAGTCATCCTATCAACGTTCATTCACTTTCTTAATCTCAGAGTAGATTGGAGGAGATATGTATGACATCAATATCACATACTGATTCACAAATATGTGCGCACACCTATCTCAATCCTACTCATCAAGTGACCATGGATATCAAACTCCCTCAGGAGGGACAAATCCCATATCTATCACTCACCCCTCAAAAGCCCCATGTGTCAAAGCCACCCAATCATCACCTTTATAACAACCCATGTTTCAAGACTGTGTTTGATGATGTCAAAGTGTACCCAACGACATGTGTTGAGTGTAGTGATTTTAGGTTAAAGAATCACACTCACCACCATCACTGTGATAACTGACTGTGACTACCATGTCATGGTTCCATGTGTCAAACTCACAGTGGGTTTGTCTAGTACACTTGTTCTCTAACAAGTACCTATGTGTTTGGTTTGATATCTCCATACCATGACTAATGAGATTCTGTCATCAACCAACACAGTCTATCCTTGTGTGTCATTATTGTCTATCTACCTTCCACAATGACATCTGACTAGGGACATTATAAGAATGTACAAACTCTTAGCATCCGTATGATCTCATCGTTCAGGTCCTTAACCTGAAAACATATGTCATTGAGTATTATCATTCTCTAGAAATTCAATTTGTTCTATCATTATCTCATATGACTAAATTAGAAAGAATTGGAAGCTTGCCTTTGATGTTTATCAAATCAATCTCAATGTATCCCACCAATCATCCTTGTTGGGTTTGTGCCTATGTATGTAGACTTAACATTGGGAATGTTGGTATGTATGCCCTGAAAGCCAATCATCCCATGATTGGCTATCAGGGCATACATACCAACATTCCCAATGTTAAGTCTACATACATAGGACAAACCCAACATTGTGTAAATTGTAGAACCCAAAATTGGATGAGACAGTGCTATCAACATCACATGAAGGCTCTACTTTCCAAATTTCAACTAATTTGAAGCTCATTGCTTCTTTGGGCGATTTGAATTTTATGGATTAATCGACACTGTAAAGTGAAAATTCACAAGTCATCAAAAATTCTTACACTAAAAGTGGACAATGTGATTTTATTCACCTTATTCTATGCCGACATTATAGCCAACATCTACAAATTTATTTGGTTTGATGCATTGTCCCTATTTATTGACCTTACATGGGTGATCCTTGGGGACTTTAAAAACCCTATACTCTAATGAGAAACCTAACTATCCTTAATATGATTACAATAGATCCAAATACTTTGCAAACTTTCTCAAGGAAGTGGGTTTGGAAGATCTCAACGCCTTAGGTCCTTTCATGACATTTCAGAGAGGTCAGTTCCAAATTATATTAGACCGAGCCCTTGAAAATTGTTTATAGGTAGAGACCTACCCCCATAGTAGTTGGAAGTCCTAATGAGGCTGGGATAAAATCATGTAACACCATTGATCAGTATGCATTCTGGAAAACAAACATCATATAAGCTCTTTTGCAGTAGTGCAACATGGGAAAATGGACCCTTCCATACTAGGACTATTAATGATAATTGGATAATTTCTTATGATGAAGCTATTGAGTTATTCATGCCTAAAGATAAGATCTGAAACGCCAGATCAAGAAAATAAAGATACAAGAATAAATTTGCATTTAAAGTTCCCTCCTATGGAAAAACTTTAAACAACTAGAAAATGGCAATGAGCCAAGATTTGACAAAATCATCATTAAATGACAATTGAAGCCCAATGTTATCCTATATACCGAGGAGAAAGAACTCCCTAAAAGAGCCCACTGTGATTGGATCAAGCTTGGATATGCAAATATTATATTTTATGATGCCTACATAAAATCTAGATGAAGGTTATCAAATATAACCAAGCTTAAAAATAATGAGAGTGTATAGGTTGATGATGATGATGGCCTTAATTCTTTGGTGTGTACTCATTAGAATCATCTCTTCACTAAAACTAATGTTATCTCTTATCTAAGGTTCTATAACTTCTTTACATGTTCTTTCCTCAAGTCTATGAATGAAAGATCTTATATCTTGCTAGACAACCAACTAGAATGGAGATTCACAAGCCTCTCATGTAGATGGGATCCCTCCCATGTGCTATAGATGCTAGCTTTATCTAGGATAACGTGAGCACAAAAAGACCACAACAAGAAATCTTCAATGGTAACCCTCTTCATGCTGGCATTACCAATGGTACCATTGTCATTATACCTAAAACTCCATAGCCAACCAATTATGACAAACTACAACCCATTCTATTAATAGTGTCAAGACCAAAATCATATTTAAAATCATTATGGAGCACTTGAATCCCCTTCTCCTGGCTGGATCTCCCAATCATAGAGCATCTTTGTGCCTAAAAGATGCATCTCTAAAAACATTCACCTAGTGTAATAGATCATATATGTAATGAGATAAAAGCATTATGGAAAGAAACATATGGGTATTAATATATATATATATATATATATATATATATATATAAAGAATTTAGTCGTGTGAATTAGAATTCATGAATATTAATCTCTCAGGAACTAGGATTCCTATGATTATCATAGGCATCATAATGCATCTTATCACTATTGGGGAGAGTCAAACTAGTTTGAATGGAACTCTATATGAAAATTTTAGAGTGATATTTTGGAAAAACAAGGAGACCTGATATCCCCATACATGTTTGTTATATGTATTGAACTCCTAATCAATCACATATGCATGAGTGAGGAGCAAAATGACTAGACTTCACTCAAACTCTCCAACATGCATCTCTCTCATGTTTCCTTCCCTGATAATATTATCTTGTTTGGTAAGGCTTTATATAAGCAAATCTCCACCATTGTAAAGCACTTACAGTGATTTGGGAAAGCCTCTTGTTATAAGATCTCCAAGGAGAAATCTCTCATCTACTTCATCAAGTATACACTCAATCAGCTCCATAGACAAATTTCAAGAATGGTAGGCATTCCTTTCACTAGATATCTAGGATATACACTTGGAAGTCCAAATTTTCCACAAAAGGGTTAACAAAATCATCTACTCACATATTACCAGAAGGACTCATGAATATATGAGAAAATATTTAGGTAAGTATTTATTCAAGGTTGAGAGGGTAATGTTAGCCAATACTATCATCTCCTTGTTCCATGTCTACATCATGCAATTAACATCTCTTCTGGTCTCCTCCTGCATGATATTGACAATCTCACTCGCAATTGAAATTGGGCAAGATGGCAAGACTAGGACGGCCAACCCAGTGAAATGGATTAAAGTTTTTTCTCAAAAATAACTCAGTGGGATCAGAAAAAAGTATGCCAATAATATGAACAATTCACTTGTAACAAAGATGACATGAAATTTCTGAACTAATAAAGAAGTCCTATGGTGTAAGGTTCTTAATGATATATATGGTAAAAATTATGGTGTGGAAGATGCATTGGATATACTATATGAAGAAGCATTCAATGTATATGCAAAACCAATTATATAACATTTTGTAAAGCTTATTCTTGATGCTAACAACACTCAATTCCAGTTTGATAATTATACTAGTGAGGTTCAAGTCCAGATCAAAACCGAACCCATAGGAAAATGGGATGAATATTATATCAAAAGTTTTCTTATTCCAACATCTATAGATGATGTCCATAAATCATACCCACCTCTACCTAGCATAGGTGAGGATGGAAGATACTGGAAAGAAAGTAAATATAGTGCACTAACAACAACCTCAACCTACAGTTTCCTAGAAAACAAGAGCCACCAAGCCAACCCTATCTCTTGGAGCTTTATTTGATAAGTTAATATCCCTCATAAACTACAACTCTTCCTATGATTGTTCACGCATGACAACCTAATCATTAATGAGCTTTTCTATCAACAAAATTAAAAAACTCTAATATATGCCCAATATGTTTATCTAATTTAGAAACCAAGCTCCACCCCATTAGGGAATGCATGTATGAAAATGAATCATGAAATCACCTAAATGGACAATATCCAAACAACTTCTTTGACATATATTCCCTGCATGAATGAATATAACATTCCTATAATAATGAGTTTAACAATTTTACCCAAAATGCCTAAGAGAAATGGAAATACAAAAATAACTATGTCTTCAATGTAAAGATATCACCCATCAAGATTACACACAAAGTGTCTCAATCAGTCCTCCCAATAGATAGACAATATTTTAGCACTAAAACAAGCAAGACTTATGAGCATTAGGCTCATTTTACTAGAACCACCAGAGGAAAGGGTTTACATACATGTTAATGTTGATGAAAGAATAATATAGTGACTCTAATCCACAAGCATGGCGATGCTTAGCATACATTTCTTTGGTGCTATGGGTACACTAAAAAGATACATGGATGTGACACCCTGGTAGATGACTTGAAGTATAATTGGAAAGGGGTGCTCAAATTGGGTAGTCAAGGGCCCACTAAAGCCATAGTCTTCCCTAACTTTCAATAAGATATAAATATTGTTATGGATAAAAAAAGACCTTCATAGGAATTCCTAACCCTCTATTGTCATATGTAAAAGACTATAGAACACATTGAGGATATCAGTCTTAGGAACATCCCAAGGACTCTGAACCATGCCATAGATAATATATCTATGAGATTACTCAAGTGTTGTTGTATCTCCTTTGAGCATAAATTCTACCATGACTAACTTATTTTCACACAAATGACCTCAGTTTTGGGTCTGCACCAAGAGGGAAGGATGTTTTTTTATTCCCCAAAGCATGGTTGTCCTTTTTTATATATCAAAGGATGGTGATTACAATGATTTTGACCTATGTTATAAAGAAAATAAGAAGCAATACAAGGGAAAATATATATACATCAACCTAAGCAATCAACATACCCACCCATATTGATGAAATTATCAATGTCTGTCTTTGAATCGTACCAAATCAAAGCTATACTCCTATAACTTACTTTAAAGTTTCTAAAATTCCTCTCTATCTAGATGTCATAACACACTGAAATCCCACTGATATGATCTCTTCCTTTGAACTAAATTAAATTAGTAATATGAGATAGAACACACATTAAACCGTTCACAAAAGATCTTCACAGATCCTGAGCATAAGAGCACAAGTGGTCCACTACTACAGAACATGCCTTTAGTGTCGGTTAATTAAGGCCTTTAGTGTCGGTTTCCAAGAAACACCCAGTGGGTGCCACTAAAGGTGGACCCCTTCGGCGTCGGTTCCCTAACCGACGCCAATACGCTTTCCGCCACCAAAAACGTACCAGCAAAGGGACTATAGGCGTCGGTTATTTAAGAAAACCACCACTATAGAGTGGTTACATACGTCACTTATTAAAAGAACTGACGCCATCACCCTTCCCGCCATTAATAAAGCTCCAACAAGGGCACTATCGATGTCAGTTCTTGTATATAACCGACATTATATCTTGATAAAGTCGTCGGTTTTATGCAAATAAATGACGCCATATCACTACCAGCACGGCTGTGCTGGACAAAATGGACGTGGTAAGAGGCGTCAGTTTTTACTGACAACCGACACCAGGACGGGATAAAGATGTCAATTTGTTTTACTAAAAACTGACGCCGTATGATTTTGGTGTCGATTGTTTATAAACATTTGACGCCTATTTGCTTATTTTTTTTCTTATCAGTTTGCAGGCCTGCTGTATGGCTGGTCAGTAGGACGCAGAACATGTAGTTCAGTTCTGAACTGCAGGTTTACAACATCCATTGATATCATCCATACAACATGCCACAAACCTGCAAAGTTATTCACATTCAGACACATGTATTGATCAGATACATATGGAAACTTGCAAAGTTATTTACATACACATTCAGTTCCATTCATTTCATCTTTTTCACATTCAGACACATGTAGAAACATTCATGTATTAATTAGAAAAAGTCGTTCACATTCACATTCACACATATGACAATTCATAAAAAGTCATTCACATTCACACAAAAATAATTATGAGAACAAAGTTATTCTTTATTCATCATCGTCATCATTGTCATCATTATCAATAAAATTATATTTAAAAACTCCCACTCTTTGTAGGGATTTTTCCCATTCTTCTCTTACAACATCTAATTCCTCTCTCATATAGGGAGTATGTACATCTAATAGCTTTCCACCTGTACTGAAGTCAGCAATTTTAAAGACTTGCAAAGAGAATGACGTATATATAATTAATAATATATAATAAGATTGATATATTTCATATTATCTAATGAGACTATGTATAATACCTTCTATATCGTATCGATTTCCATTACGGCATGTTTGATGATTAGGTTCATAAATCGCATCACATAGTAGGCACGTGCCCAACCGTTGTCTTGTATAGCACACTATAAATTGAAATATACAAAATATTCAAAAATACAAATAAGCACAGTTCACATTAATATTATATACATTGGAGTCAGGAAATTACTTTCACATTCTCCCAAATTAGTGACAGATTCTTTTTCATGGGGATCTTTCCTCTAGCTTTTTTTTACTCTTGTAAAGCCCTACATATGTTAATGTAACACATTAAATTGCATAATTAAATAGTAATGTAGTAATAGATGTTAATGGATATAAAAACATGAAATTTCTCACGAGAATAATGGCATTTTAATTACATGTCCATATAATGTATTCAACTCATTCCCCATAGGATGTAGATAATAGACAGTGAACATCTTGGGGACAGTAACTAGTAACTCCCAATGTTTACCACTACATGTAAGAAAGTAGAAAATTAATAACTCAAAATCCATAATAAAAATGTAATTTGCTTCAGTACAAATTATAAGCAAAGTAAAATTACTCGACATTAAATGGAGCTATTATCACAGTCTTATTATTTTTAATAAAATATTGAAAAGTATCATAGCAATATGAAGTAACTGAAGAAGGGCCTGCATCTACAAGACTAATCAAAGATGGAACCAAAAATCCCACATGGGAAAACCCAAAATTTATACATATCATGTGTAAGTGGCTGCAAAACATGTATTATGCATGCATTAATATATAAGAAACCAGATCACCGTATATAAAACAAGGTATATAGATGTATAAACAAGATCTCACCATATCTACAACTCTATCATAGATGTGTTCAGCCAATCATAATGAAACAACTCCAAAATATCTTGTATAAATATCTTGTATTCGTATGATTGACCTGCATTAATACCTATGCATTAACATGTATGCAAAACTTGTATTATGTACGCATTAATACGTATGCTAAACTTGTATAAATAGATTATTATCGTATGATTTACCTGCAGCATCCTCTGAAATAGTAACATTTATAAGGCAATTTAGATCATGTTCGTCGATCCATATTGTCACACCCCTACAATTAGGACCTATCGAGGTGTGTAGGTCCCTTGAAAGCCAACTTGGTAGTCAAGGAGGTGGAGGTCGAGATGTAGCATGTCTCATCTTTTTGACTTGTATATATAATTTTAGATCAATTGACTCATATATACACACTAACAAATTAACATAATGGAAATTTATCATACAATATTAGTATAGAGGACATTCGCTTTGGGCTACAGTATCACTCCTCCTACTGCCTCACCAAATGTTTTAGCATCTGGGTGTGTATGAGGCAGTGAAAGATCCCTCCAGTCAGGGAGTACATGTATCGTGCTCACACGTACCACACCATCTGGTACTAGATACCGATAAAACATGCACCCTTTAAGGGGTGGGTAAGCTGACGCCTATGCAATGATATATTCTTGACTTTTTAGTCAGCATGGCTTCAACCCCTATAAATTTATGTAAAGAATGTTGTATGCATATATACACAAACATATCATCTTGAACAGACTAGCTACTATGTCATAAGAATACTTACAGACGACGTGGTAGGTGGTGGGTCTATAGGATTACTCCCAACCTCTGCAGTAGGAGTAGTAGGAGAAGCGTGGCACGTCACAGGTACTGTCTGAGTGGTCGTCTGAGATGCCTGCCACTTGTTAATTGCGTCATGGAAAGTAAGCAAGCTAGATCAATTAACACTCATCTCAAGGGAACATTAGTTACTGAGGTACCAGGAAAGAGTGCTTTTAATCACTAGGATCATACAAGTAGCAATGTTGATTAAGTCTATGTGATTAAAGATCAAGTAGTGTAATAAAATAGGGATTCAAAGAAGATATGAACACAATTAGGTGAAATAGACATCATCATTGGAAAGCTGAGGGTTTTTCGATCATTTTGGTATATAAAAATTTATTATTTGGGACCAGCTGAGCGTCTTGCTCTGGAGCAGGGAGAGAGGGTGAGACAGAGGGTTTTTGGAGATGTTTACCTCTGTTTGAGCCCAGCCGGGCATCTTGCTCTGGAGTAGGGAGAGAGGGTGAGATGGAGGGGTGCACGTGGAAGCCGAGCGGGCAGGCAAGCACAGAAGAGCGATGAGCAGGTAGCCAGAGAGTGAGCAAGGAGAGAAGGGAGGTGGTGAGCAGGCAGCCGGCGAGCACAGAAGGAATAGTGGCGGTGGAGGCGAGAAAGGAGAAGGGCGGCGAGAAAAGAGAACGACTGGCGCAGCGGCGGCGAGTAGAGAGCAGTAGGGAGCCGTCGGGGGTGGCGCGCAAGGAGGAGGGAGCAGGGGCGGAATCGCCAGACCCTAAAATCAGTGTTCGATTGCAATGAAACAGAGAAAGGGGAAGAGTTTGCTTCGCGCGGGTGCTATTAAGTTAATAAACGACGTCGATTATTAAAACCAACCGACGCTTATAACAATAGGTGTCGGTTACCATAAAAAAACTGACACCTATGCTCAATTATAGTCGTCAGTTTCTACTAGAAAAACTGACGTCTATCTACATATGCCAACAAAAACAAAATGTTCTCGAATTCTGACCATAGTCGTCGGTTGCCGTAGAAAACCGACGCCAAAGGGGGGTGAAAATTTTCGTGGGGACAGTACGCGAAAACACATTCGTGTCGGTTATTGCAAGAAAATTGACGTTAAAAATAGTCCTAATTTCTGTCTCACGAAAAACCTCTAGTCGTCGGTTGTTTTGTTAAAAACCGACATTGTATGTTAAATTTTGAAGGTAATTTTTTTACATTGGAAAATTTGGATTTGGCGGTCGATTTTAGGCGTCGGTTACTTATTAAGGAACTGACGCTAAATAAAAAGCAATACTCGTGTTTGGCCGCTCTTCACAGATAGATGTCGGTTTTTGTAATAAACTGACATTGTAGGGTTTAGGGGTCGGTTTCTTGTATACAACCGACGCCCGTAAATGTGACGTTATAAGCCATTTTTGTAGTAGTGGTCCAAGCTCCCACAACTTAACCTGCATACAAATATACATAGATGGATACATGAAACCCCTATTAGTGAGCTATCATGAGTTAGAAGTTTCTTCAAAATAATCTTCCAAACCACAAACTTACATCGACTTGGAACGTATCCATGCATATCCATTTGTACTAGTAAACATTTCAACCTTAAGCCAAATACTATCCTAAAATTTTTTTAACATATTGAGGCTCAAACCCTTAAGGACAAAAAAATCATCAAAATTGAGATTAGACTTGAATAACAGTTGGTCAGTATTAAAAATGTGACTTATGTGCCTTGAAGATGACACAATCCAATCACCTTTATTATCAATAAGATACCTAACAATAGCAAAATTACCCTTACCAAAACTAGAGGTATTTTGGTGGATAATATATCATCTAGAAATCTTCCTTCACAAATCCATGGATCCCTCCAAAAAAAGAATACACATAAAATTACCTGGCTTGAAAGCCACTATAATAACAATAGAGTCTTTAGAAACCATAATTTGTTTCCATAACGAAGAAGCAGAAGCTCTGAATTTCACCTCTAGGATATCTTTCATTGATCCATTTAACCCAAAAACTATATTTTTTGCTAGCAACATTCCAAGTGTCACAAACTAAACAAGCTTTGACATTGTCCTTGGTATTTATAATACCTAAACCCCCTCTTCTTTAGGGGTATATATCTTACTACATTTGACAATTTGAATATTTTCTTTAGACTAGTTCCACCACATAAAAAAATTTGCACCACTAATCATTCTCATTAGTTACACTACAAGGAATGAGAAAAGATGTGACCTAGTAGAGGTGAAAGGAAGAGAGAGTCATTAGAACAAGTTTATATATCCCAAAAAAAGATAGATGATGAGATTTCTAGCCTTCAAGTCTGCATTTAATCTTGTCAATTATCATAGAGAAAAGACCTTTAGAAATCCTTCCTTTAAACAGAGGTAGACCTAATTATTACATAGGAAGAGAGCTATAATGAATGTTCAAGAAATTAGATGTTTTATCCCTATCCACAACATTGTTACGAATGATGTGGCTCTTTGAGCTACTAGCTTTCATCCCATAAATCTCACCAAATCTAAAAAATGCTATTAAGAGCATGTAAGGAAATGTCATTACATTTATAGAAACAAACCAGCACATCATCAAACGTAATGTGAGACAAAAAAAAATATTAAAGGTTTTAATATGTATGTTAGAACTGGAAGAAGAAGCTTCATTCAACATCATAGTAAGACCTTCCATGAAAATGACAAATAAGTAATGGGAAACTGGATCCCCTTTCCTAATACCCTTTGAGGGAAGAAATTTTCAGAAGGGACACCATAAATATGCACTTGAAATGGAATAATATTGAATATATTATTGATCCAATTGATGAATCAGGTAAGAAAGTTTATTCTTCTCAAGATAAAATTGAGATTCAACCAGTCAATAGGATCACATGCATTCATAAGATCAAGTTTCACATAAAATTTTAGAGTATTGTTGGTCATCATGTAATTGATATTTTCATTAACTAACAAAGTAGGACCAGAAACAGACCTCCCCTTCAAGAAATCACATTGCATATGGCTGATAATCGTAGGAGGTATTTTTTTTAAATGGTTTGCAATAAGCTTTTAGATGATTTTATATACCACATTAAACAAATCAATGGGTCTCCAATCTTAGACATTAGAATTATCCTTAATATTAGGGATAAGGGTAATAAAGATTTGATTCATTTCTTTGAGAAGGTGACCATAATCGAAGAAATTATGTATACTTCCTTAACATCTTGACCAAAAATAGACCAACAACTTTTGAAAAACTAGTAATGAATCCCTCCAACCAAGAGCCTTGTCACCATTAGAATAAGAGATTACATCATCAATATCTTTTTTAGTAAACTTAGTGCATACTGAAGCAAAGTGATCATTGTTCAGTTTAGGCAAATCCCACTTCTCACCGGATTCAAACACATTGACACTAATATCTTCCTTACAGCCCAAAAATCAATAATATGAGAATTGATAGTATCTTCACCATAATGAATTTTACGAATAATAGTCAAACTTCTAATATAATTTTTAACCCTTAATTTCAGGGAAAAGTAGAAAAATTAGTATTCTTGTCACCTATCTTAAGACATTGTACTCTTAATTTTTTGACAAACCAAATATTCTTCATCTTCATGAGCCTCCACAACTTCTTTCCTTTTAAAAACAATAATAGATATAAGATCATAATCATTAGAATTATTTTTCATATCCAATTGGAAACAAAAGCTTCAACTTCTGTAATCTTGCAGTTCATATAAAAATTCCCAACTTTAAGTTTGTTTCAGCTACATAAAGCATTTCTAGTCTTCCTCAACTTTTCACATAACATGAAGATAGGATTATCGATAACTTCATCCTTCCATGCTTCCTCAATAACATTAAGAAAACTAGGCACATTGATCCAAGAATTGATAAATCAAGAAGGAGTCTTCTTCTTATAAGATAAATTATCAAAATGAACAAGTAACAATTTATGATCACTATGAATAGAGAAAAAAATATTTCCCAGACATTTAGATAAGTATAATATTTTTTTTAAAATAACTCGACATCATCGAAAAAAGGCCATACACATCAACAAGATAAAGATCTCTCATCAACTAACCAAGCAGCGACTCCTTTTGTAGAAAGACATAGCATAAGACTCATATTGGGACGCGATAGGTAAATTTCTGCACCATCCACCTCTAGTGGTGGATGTGTAAAATAGCTATCCGGGATGGAATTCATCAATCTACAAGAGCCTATGAGTCTATCGGTAAAGGAGTTTGCGTAGCTGCCAACAGAGATCACTATCTCATCCATGCTAGAGGCCATCGAACAATTAGAGAGCTCGACCCAAACCACATCAAGAAAAATGAGCATCTTGTTGTTAACAACATAAACAAAAAAAACACCAAGAAAAAAACAAAAGTTGAGGCCAATCAAGAACCTACCTAAGCTCACAGAACGCTCACACAGGCAATTACTCAAATAGCTTGGGTGCAACACCCCGAATATCTGGGAAGGGGGCAAAAACTCCACTTGCACATACTCATAGGAGAAAGGGCATGCGAGGATTGAAGGTGGGAGGTACAAAACTCCGGATAACCCCACCACCACTCCCAAGCACCCCTGCGAGCAGGGGACGAGAGCATCCTCCCAAAGCATGTAACCTAGTTTCTCTCCCTCTACTAGTGCATCAAGGAGTCGCACAGCCTCGCCGTCCATCCATAGGAGCACCCAAAGCCCCGACCTACAACCAAACCCAGATAGAAAGAGAGGGACTCGACCAGTAGTCCGCCGCCATCTAATGCTCGCCACCACCTTTCGCCATCCTCCAGGATCCGGGCCACCATCCGGGGCGAGGCCACCGGGGGGACCTGCTCACAAGCAAGAAACCTAGGCATTGCGGAGAAAGGAGAAAACAGCAAATTTGCGGGAGATGGCTCACAATCAGAGAGCAAAGGAACTCGGTTGATCGTGAGGGAGGTGAGAACAAGCCCAGGGGAGAGGGTACCAGCTAGAGAGAGCACCCGCCACCTCCCCCCGAGCAGGAAGCACCGCCGTTGGGGTCTACAGGAATGCCAGAGCGATCACGAACCCTACCGGCTCCTAATCTATCCAAGTTAAATGCCAATGTTGTTCTTTTAGATAAGTATAAATAAAAAACCTATGATGTAGATTCCTAACAACCTTAGATATAACAAGCTTATCACTCTACTACTTGTTATCCCAAGCATAGAAAGATCCAATAATGTTTAACTAAAAATGATGGTTAGTACTAATAAACTCATTAAATTGAGACATAGTAGTTGTGGTCACCCATCACGCTATACGAGATTACTCAAAACAAAATGTCAATCAAACATTAATCAATCATATTACCATAAAGGTACATAATTAAAACCAAAATAACTTTCTAAATATGCTAGACAACATTTACATAGAGGCCCAACATCTTGTATATAAATACAACCATACCAGGTATCTTTGCATCTATTCTGTGGTCTCAGCCACAACATTTTATACATAATATATTGTCAACATATTTACAACATGTACAAAACACAAGTACATTGTCAAAATCTTGAGTCATTGTACATCATCTACAAAACATCCCCATCCGGGCCTGAGAGTATAGGGACGACTCTAGGACTCACTAGATAACCAACTAATCTTCTTCCTATACAGATCTCCAAATTGCTCCTCCTTGCTACCATGGGTCTGCTGGCATTGTTGACGATCACCTAAAAAGATGTAGTGACCCACGAGGTGAGACCCATGTACTAGTGAGAGATAGAACTTCTAAAAACATCAATTTCTTACAAAAGGATTATGTAATTTAAAGTTTAAAGAAGATAATATTATAGAGTTGAAAGACTATATAACTTACACACAAGAATAAGCATAGATAGAGCCATAGTACAGTTGATTTCTCATACTGCATCATAAGTCATCTACTTATTAAAAGAGACAAAGCAAGGATCGCCATCCAATATGAGTCGCAAGTAACCCTAACAGATATGCTACGTGGCCGATTAATATATTTTATTAAGGCATACCACTCAAACTATTGGATGACCACTACAAAATCACAATTAGCCTCGTATAATATTTAGTATGTCTGGAATCCTAAGATCTCTTCCCCTCATCCAGTTTGAGTAACAACCATTGTGGAACATCAACCCGACTACTAAAAATAACCTACTCCGTCCTGGGTATATAGGACACGACAAAAGAAACTAGGGTATAAAGCCTTAAAATTTGAGCTATGACCACAGTCTCTCTCAACACATATCAATTCTGAGACACGGCCTCAATCTCTCTCTAAAACTTTGCGATCTGGATGGTAGAGATATACTCTCCCTGCACCTGCATATACTCAACAATGAATGAATCAGAGCTCCTCTTCGGATTACTCATTTCACTATCCAACAAGTTCCAAGACCAGAATAGTTCTATGGTCACATAGAACTACAAGATTAGGGTTTCACTTGAATAATTACAGTTGAGTGTTTCAGACTGCATCAACCAAATTACATGGAAAGTACTAATTTTTTCTTATAAACTAGTGATACATGACAACTCCAGAAGATATAAAATGTATGATACATGTTCCTTGTTACTTAGTCATGATATATTTGTCCATTGTAATCCATAAAGGAGACTATACCTCCAATTTGTGCGTAAAACATCCCAAACAACCATTGACACCAAACCAAAAATACTTCCTATAGGAACATTATTATCATCCGAAATTTTGTAGTGCGTTAAACATGTCATAGATGAACTTGATACTTCCATGATTAGCATATGTGTTCATCAGTCATAGGAATTATGAAATTTCCGAGAGTAGCATAAAAGAGTTACTTTTAACATTATTCATCAGTCCAATTATTATTTCAGCATCAATAGTAGATAGAAGCACTAAAACCATCATCAATTAACCACTATAATGAAAGGTTTAAAGGTGTGGATTGAATTTCTATCACCAAAATAATACACATTAGCAAAACTATCGGTTATTATGCTAAGTTAAACTATCAGATCTTATACTCAGCAAAGCCATCAGTTCTTACACTAAGTTAAACCATCAAATCTTATACTCAGTAAAACCATCCGTTTAGAAACTAAGTAAAACCATCGGTCCTAACCTTGCAAGTCCAAGATAGCTCATTGCAAAGGAGGTAACGTTCATAAGATCTAAGGGTAGTTTAACAACATCCATAACTACCACACATATGTTCAAACAGTGCACAAAAGACCATCTTTCTTCATATTACCAAGTTTCTTGAGTAAGATGTACATATAACAAGTTAATAGTAGGCAAGAAATGGGTTAAAAATTATATCACTCCACTGAAAAGTGAAGAAGAAGATCCAAACAACAAGATATCTTAAAGAATAGAAGGTAAAACCCTAGCTTTGCACTTCCAAATCTCCAAGATAGCTCCTATCTTTAGGAACGGGGTAGATATAGAACAAAAGAGAGAGAAGAAAAGAGGGTTCTTCAACCTCATGCATGATTTTCCATCAAGAACACCATGGTCCCGTCCATAGAAGAAGAGATAAGAAAGAGAACAATAAGAAATGAGGTTAGGGAAAAAGATCTTACTTGTATAAAGAAAGAAGCTAGGTTTGAAGACTCCGATTGGTCCTATAAGGGTTAGATCCATGATCTCTCCAAGCTTCATCCTTGAGAAGATTCTACTTCACCAGATGATGGATTCAAACCACTCTAGCAGCAAAAACAAGTGTGGGGTGAAAAGTTTTGTTTGAAGGAGGGTGGAGGAGTATAATAGCCAGGATGCAAGGAGAACCATCATTTCTCAGACCAACAAGTAGGATCACTGGATCTCAAGCTATAAGGGAAAACCATCAGATCCTTAGGCTACAAGGACAAGCATCGGTTCTCAAGCCCTCAAGTGAGAAACCTTCAGTTTCCAACCTTGAAGGAAAAAGAAACAAACATCCGATGGTGCACCCAAGCATCGATAGGTGCAACCACATCAAAAAATTAATAAGAGTACTTATGAAGCACAACATACATGTGTTAAAATTACAGATAGATCCCTAGAAAAGGGACATTGCATAAAGGTCCACAAGAAGCATAAATTTGCAAAACTTAAACAAACAAAGTTAGATTTGGACCAAATTTGAAACATAGCTTTATCAACTTATATTAAAACACCAAATAATATTTAATTAAGAAACTAAGTGCCTAATTAAATCAGACATGCATGTTTGAGCATTCAACGAGGTCAGGGGTCTTACAGTACTAGAGGAGAATTCAGCCTGACCAAATCTCTCAGAAGATAACCTCATTAAGATAAAATCATTAACAAGCAACCAAAGAGCATTCATATTTTTATTTAAAAGACTATACCATAAAGAAGCTCATTTATATATAGGATTATGACCATAAATGACATTGAGAATAAAGCCATTACTAGAGAATAATATTTAAGAGGAAATGAGTTGGTCACCTTTATCGATCTTATTGATAACAATGCCATCAGAATACCACATTATGATGATTATCCTAATAGGATAGGAAGAATGATTTGAAACCCATAAATCACCAATCAAAGATTACTCATAGCTTTTTTAAATCTTCCTTTTTCTCACTTTTAATTACATAATATGAGAAATATAAATGTTGTTTCTAGAGATAACTTCACAACAACCTTTTGCCTCATAGGATTATTTAAACATCTCACATTACACAATAGGATAGATAGGGTATTAACCATTAGGCTTCAAATCTAGAGACATGTCAGTCACTGATACTTATTCCTCTAATCTTTCACCACCTAGAACATCCAAGAACTCCAAAACACAAAAACTATTTGGAGAGAGTGGGATTATAGTATATTTCTTTTGAAATGTTTCTAGGAGAGGAACCAATACTTTTTGGTTTCCAAATCCATTCACTTTGTAGAGTAGAAAGAGTTGTCTGGTTAGATTTAAACATAAAAGTAACAGGGCTAGCAGAATCATATACTTCATTTATAATACGAGGAGTTACATCATCAGTATGAGTTTGAAGAACGAGAGGAACCTAAGTAGACCATGGTTCTCATTTAAAATTGATATATGTATTTATCCTTAAATATTTTATTCCCTTTAATTCTATTTTTCCTTTTTCACTTAAGTCTTATGTAATATGGGCCTAAGTATAATAGGCCTATTAGGGTTTGCTATGTGCTTTCTTGTTGTTTCTCCTCCTATTTATGAGAGAGGGTTGTACTCTTTTTTGAATATAGAAAGATGAGTGATATTGGCATGCTAACATAGTAGGATGAATAGCTTCCTCAAGACCCCTCCTTTCCAAGTCGACGTTGCCACCGTCTCTACCCCCATCCCCAATCATCATCTTCTTTCTTTTCCACCACTACTGATCACACCAAGGGAGATTTAGTCTATTTTCTAGCCATGTCATATACCCAACAAGAGGATCTAAGAAGATTGTCTACGGTCTTTCCTTCGGTCTTATGGTCTAAAGAGCATGTTTGGAAAGTCATACGTCATCCTTTTTGTGGTCATCTATGACTACCTTTTGTAGGACTTTGTCCACATATTATCAAATATGACCTTTTATAAGACTTCGTCCACTTATTATCAAATATGATTAAACCTCTCCAACATATCTATGTTTCTCTTGGTGATCCATAAGGCTCACCATCTATTCTGGATCTTTTTTTGGACAAAATATGTTGTTTCATAGTATCACATGACATGTGCCTTAACTACAAGGTGTGTCACCACCAACTACTATGGAGAACCTATCATTATTGAGATCTTACACAAGTGACATGTTGTGTCTACTTATGACACATCATATTTAAAACTTTCAGTTCTATTATGATGATAAATCAACCTGAATATGAGAACACCATATATGTGGAACAAATTTGGAAAATTCAAAGCGTGTGAAAGGATAGTTAGCAAGTGAAGTACATAATCAGAAACTACAATGCAATTATTGATATATTGGCAAAGAAAGACCTTAAAAACCTTGAGGGATATGTTGGGTATGCTAACTCTCCCTCAGAGATCCTTGAACTCATAGTTAAGAATCTTTTAAATGGTATTCATGTTACCATATTTACTTTATCTAGCTTAATTAGTGTTTGTACCTTGATTTTGAATTTGGCTCATAGAGGGAGGGTAGGATGAATAAGATAGCCTCTTGACTTCTTTAAAAAAAAGTGACTCTGTGTGCCAATGATTGTCTACCCATGTTTCTATTCTTCCTTTGCTACTCCATTATACCTTGTATTGATATATTATGGGGTCATCTTATTCCTCTATTGGGATGTTCAAAACATGCCCCAATTGTGTAACTTCTATAAAATTTAATGGCTCCAACTATGTCCTATGGACACACTCATTTCATATCTCTGCACACTTCTCAGGAAAACTAAAACATCTAATAGATCTACATCCACCAAAGGAAGACACATCTGAAAAGAAGAAAACTATTAAAGAAGAATCTGATAAATTAAAGGCAGATTTTGAAAAGTGGGATGAACATGAGTCTCTAGTTCTCTCATAGATCTTAAATAGTTGTGAATCACATATCTATACTAATATTCCTTCACCAACACCGCCAAGGAGGCACGTGATCACCTCTCCCAAGTGTATTCTAGAAAAGAAAATGTATTCTGAATATTGATCTATACAAATTTTTACATTCCCTTAAACTTGAAGATAACTCAGCTTTCACCTCACACTTCGACACCATCAAAGGTATTTGGGGTGACCTCAAGCTTCATCAGACATATCATCAGATTTTGTCAAGATGCAAAAGCAACAAGAGGAAATACAACTTTGTCAATTGTTGGTATCTCTACCTCCTAATTATGAAGTTGTTTGTTAGCAAATTCTTGCCTATGAACCCTTGCCGACTTTAGATGATGTCTATCGGAGACTATCTCACTTTGTATCTTCTACTATATCACCAAGGAACCTACAACCCTTGTTATTGTTGGACGAGTTAATCCTGGATGTGGTTGGGTAAAAAGTCTTAATAATAGTGGGAGAGGATCCTCTTCTTCCTCAACCCAACCCAAATTTTGAAATCTCTACAAACACACTAATCACACTGAAGACAGATGCTGGAAAAAACATGGTAAATACAAATGGGCAACTTAAGTGTCAACTACTATGTTGATGGGGACTCTACCTTTATTCTTCGTGTTACTAATCCTCAAATGGTGACACTGAGTTATTGGGAGAGAAGATGTGAACTACTTGATGTATGTTAGTAATTACCAAAAGCTAAATTGCAGTGTAACCTTCTTTCCTTACACTGTCTCTATACAAGATTTTAGGATGAAGAGATGATTGGATGACGATATGAAGGTGGAGATGGTCCATACTACATGTATACCTCATCAAACCCTACTACTACTTCTCTTATGGCCCACTGTAGATCCCTTCATCAATGGAATCTATGAGTCAGTCACCCTTCTACTTCCAAATTAAAGTCTTTATTTCCCTCTTTACCTATAGAGAAATTTTCATGTTAGTCTTGTCAGATTGGAAAACACTATTGAGTAGTGTTTCCTTGACATCATAATAATAGGAGTCCAAGTTTGTTTTACTTAATTCACTTTGATGTTTGGTGAACATGGCGTATTGTTAATTATACTAGTGTACTGTATGTTGTTACCTTTATTGATGTATGGTGTCATGCTACTTGGGTCTATTTTTTAAAAGATTGTTTTGAAGTTTTTTTATCAAAATTTCTTAATGAGATAATAACTCAATTCATTGCTACCGCTATATTTGTCGCATTGATAATGCTTTTGAATATGCACAACATGATTTTTAAAAGATTTGTATTGAAGGGGAGTATTCACCAAATTATGTGTCCCTATAGCCCACAAAAAATGGATTTGCTGAAAGGAAGAACATGCATCCTCTTGATGTAGCTCATACTCTCCTAATTGAAAAGAAAGTACCTATGTTTACTGGGCTAATTTAATTGTTTTAGCCAATTATCTCACCAACTGGATGCCTTCTTCTGTGATTTAAAATTAGATTTCTTATGTAACATCCCTGACCTGGGATATGTTTTAACCTTAGGTTTTTTGGCTTAATAAAGTTTATTAGATGCTTGTACTTATCCTTTGAAAAGTAATTAAGGCTCTTTATGAACTTATATTGCAATTTCAATCCTTTTTGAATAATGTTGAAACATTGTTTTGTTAATTTTGGACTAAAGTGCAAATTACCCAAGTTGAGGGGTTAACTTGCAAAGTGCACTTGATAAAATTTTCCTCTGATGTTGATACAACATAAGAATGAATATGATGTAGTGGTATGGTTTCCACAAGCTTGGGCACCAAGATAAAGCTTGTAGAGCAATCCTTGTGCATTAAAACCTAGTTTTGGTGTAATGTGCAATTTACCCAAAATCTAGGGTTCTATATGCAAAATATCACCTATAGAGGGTCCCTCATGTTTATTGTCATCAATTAGAGCAAATAAAATGATAGGGGTGCCTCATTTGAATTATCCTGGAGGAGAGAGAATCTTAACATTAAAATAATCAAGATTTAAGCATAAATGGAACTTTAATTTAATTTAATGCAAAAAGAAATAAATTAATTGAGGAGCCCTTCAACCAAAAGTTTAGGGATGAAATAGAAAAGTGTTGGATAAGCTTGAGCCTTGCATGTGCATAAAAATATCTTGGTTGAGTGGAAGCCCACTCACATTATAATAATAAAAAGTATTATCCACTAAAAGTTGGATATTAGTATAAAATTCACTAAGGTGCTTAATTCCTTTTCCATTAATTCTTGGATAATGAAGAGGTTTTGCAAGAGGATGATGTTGGCTTCGTGGCCAAGGAGTTTAGGGGGAAGTGGTGGAAATAATTTCGGAATTTAAAGAAAATAATTTCTTTTTCTCTTTCCTTAAAATCCCTTATACATATCCTTTTGCCTACCCACATAAGGGACTTTCTTGGATTTTCTTTTCTCATTTGCTTTGGCCGACCACGGGAGAGCTCAGGAGAAGGAGAAGGACGACTCTAACCTGTTGGTAAGCTTTTGATCATCTTCCACCTTGGATTCGTGGTGAAAACCCTAAATCAATGCTTGATTCTTGGTTTTCTTCACTCGATTTCTAATCCTAGCCAACTTGTTCATCCAATAGCTCAAGAACGGACCTTGGGCAGTTGCTAGAACTTCATCCACCATTAGAGACATGGAGCTTGGATCTTGGAGATCAGATTCAAAGGTGGGTTTTATAACTTTAACCGTTAAACATTAGTATTGCATTCAATTCTCTACGGTTTGTTGATTATTTTCTTCTATTTGGAACTCTTGTAATTCATTGCTGAAATTCTCAAGAAAAATGACTTTTGTTCTTGGATGCACGAAGGAAGATGATGATGACATCATCTTGACACTTTTCCCAATAAATTATTAGGCCAAATAGTTTCCATAAGTTTCTCAAACGGTTTCCCAAACCGTTGGGGAGCAAACAGTTTCAAACTGTTTGAGAGGAAACGGTTTCATCAAACCGTTTGAAAGGAAACAGTTTCAAACCGTTTAGAGGCATTGACCATGGTTGACCATTTGGAAAACTGTTGATAATGTTGATGGTTAATGAATCATTAAATATAATTGACTAGTTTCAATTGGTTCATTAGTTGAAGGTCCTTCAATCACCAAACCCTAATCAGGTAAGTGTTGATTTCTTAATTGATTAATTTGGAAACTTAGGTTGATTGACCCAAACGGTTTCAAAACCATTTGGGGATCACCCAAACGGTCTCAAGACAATTTGAGGGTCACCCAAGACCGTTTGGAGGTCTAGGGTTAAGCATGGTTGAGAAATTGAAGATCCAATGATATCATAGTGGAATACAATCAACAATCGATTTGATGATCAATCCATTGATCCAAACCCTAATTGGATGAAATGGATTTTGATGATGTCATGGGAAAATGGTCTCAAGACCGTTTGGAGGTTATCCAAACGACCTCAAGACCGTTTGAGGTCAGGTCATGCTCAATTTGGATGATAATCCAATGATTTCAAAGTAATTAGTTCTACAATGATCAACAGTGAAGGCTTATCGATTTCAATACTTAATCCAATTGATTCAAAACCCTAATTGATGATCAATTGGGGGTTAAATCAGCTAAAGGATGACCTATTAAGCTTAATTGAAGTATGGTGATAGGTCCAATTGATGGATGATTAGGGTTATATTCATTAACCCTACTTGGGGTGAATAGTAAACCCTAATTGTGGGTTAATGAATATAAACCCTAATCTAGGGTGATGTAATGTGAATAGTAAACCCTAATTGTGGGTTAATGAATATAAACCCTAATCTAGGGTGATGTAATGTGAATAGTAAGCCCTAATTCCAAATAAGGTGAAGGTATATGTGAAACCCTAAGTCTGGGTTATACTATATAGCATGAAGCTCTAAGGTTGGACAATGAAATGATGAATCATTAATCCTAATTAAGCTAAGGGGATGATTAACCCTAATTGAAATGAAAAGGGAAAACCATAACCCTAGCATGGGAATAGTGGTGTAACCCCATAAATAGTGATGTTACAATTGTTTTGCAATGTGTTGATATGAAATTGATGTATCTGTTATCATCTGTACTAATCATGCAGGTTTTATGAGATAATGAACATAGCCAGGTTTGAGCTATGATGCTTTGTTTATTAAAGGTACTTTATGAGCTTTATAAGCAATGATATGATATGTTTCCTAGTAAAAGGTAACAAAAGAGATTATTAGGCTGTAAGAGCCATGTGAAATACCTGCATTGCAATTATCATGTTTACACTGACAGATGACTTGATGGCATTAAGTTACCTATTAAAGTGGTAACAAGTATTTTGATGATCTCTGGGTTTGTACACCCATATTCTTGAGTCATGACGATGAGATGATGAGGTAATGTGATCCCAATGTTAATAAAGCTGTGAAATGAACTTGATAAAAATAGTACTCTTTCTTTATAGCAATTGTTATAATGGCTTATGTTTGAAAACATGCATGATGCTAAAAGAATGTTGTAATGTACTTAAATAATCAAGTGAAATGATATCATGTAGATCCCTGACCATAGATCCATCATCGTTAGTAGTTTGGTGATGGTGAAACAAGTTTTCCTAAGAGAACTCCTGGAGGGCATACTTTTGAGTATGTGGGGGTTATGGGAACGAATATCCTTACGCCCTAATGAAGGAATTGATGTGAGATAAACATTAAATCTCTCAATCCTTCATTATATGTATATGCCGGGATGATGTATCACTAATCTCCCGATGATGATGTTAATGTCGAATCGATGCGAGATAATCATGAAATCTCTCGATTGCGAAGAGAGTACAGCATGCCACTATAACTCTAATAGAGAAGTTTCCAATTTACCATGGAAAGCTATTCTGGAAGAGACACGAGATGTCCTGCAAGTTGTTCATCACCCTGACTGAGGATGATGAGGTCATAGAAATCCGGCCCTTCTATTGACCTATGTATGGTATCGATTTCGATTTCGTAATGGTCGGTTGGAGTATGAGCGGTATATCTCATCTCCTCAGGGCATAAGTATGTTTGAAAAATGTAATTAGCCATGTAGCATATTTGCTTAGGATTGAATTATGAGAATCAATGGTTGATGATACATTGTCTATTATGTCCTAGTTGGATAAATGCTAAACATGTTCTTCATATTCCTTATTGAATAAATGACTTGCTACTTTATCAAGTTATAATTGAAATGAAATGCATAGAGAATACTGCTCTACATAGTTTAATCAATGATTTACATGTTACTGAATATTATGATTCTATTGCTCAGTGTTATTCTATTATCTGCAATAATAATGTTTCTGGTGGAGAGTTATATCTCTCACTGGGGCAATTTTTCAATTGTCTCACCCCCGTGGGATTCAACTTTTTAGGTAGACGCCGAGGAAAAGGCAGAAACCCTACAGAGGGTGAACAACAGCAGCAGCAACAACAACAAGGACAACAGTGATCCTCAGGTGGAGACACTGTTTGTCAAGTCCTGTATATAGAGAGTCCTATGTATCATCTCTGTATTCTCAGGTCCTAGGAGTCAGTAGATGGTTTGATATAGATCTGAGATTTTTGGCTTGATGCCTCGAGATTCTTGTTTGCTGCTTATGTACAGTTTAACAGGGCAGTCAATGTTTTGTGACTCTCGAGATGAAATGATACATAGATGTACTGATGAATCAGAATGTAAATAACTTACTTTGGTTCTTTATGAAAGATTTTTATAGTTTGTAGATCACTTTGTAAAAAGTTTTAATTTTCAGTGATTTTCAATAATTCTACTGCTAATAATTCGCTTCCGCATTAGTTAATCTTGTTTTTGCGAGTCGTACGCCATAGTTTAGTGGTATCAGAGCTCTAGCTTCGTTGAGTCTACAGAGACATAGGACTAGGATTATTGATTATGTTCTAGTGTCTTCCAGTATATCTAATAGTGTCTTCTTCTCATATAGGAGGAGAAGAAAAACTAAAGATGTCTGGATCACACGATGAACATGTTGCTGAAAGTAGTGTCGCTGCACCCGGAGGAGGTGCAAGAGACCACGGAAGGGAGGAGCATGTGCCTGAACCACCTCAGTTCAATCAACCTGACATGGGGAACCCAGCCTTCCAAGCCATGTTTGGGCAGTTTATAACTGCCATGATGCATATGACTGATAGGATGCCAATACCTGCACCAAGGGCATCTTCCCATGATGAAAGATAGGGAGCCGGCAAGACGTTTGAATGACTTCGTCGGGTTGGAGCCACAGAATATGCCAGGACAGCTGACCCAGCAGATGCTGACATGTGGCTAACTGAATTAGAGAAGGCCTTTAGAATCATGAACATCCCAAAAGTTGAGAAGGTTAGACATGTTGTGTACCTTCTTAAGGGGAGTTCTGGTGACTAGTGGACCATAGAGGAGGGGAAAAGGCCCGGTGTGGAGATCAAACGGGAAGTATTTCGATGTGAATTCGTCAACAGATACTTTCCTAAGACATTCCTGGATGAGAAGATCTCTCAGTTTAAGAGATTAAGACAAGGAACAATGAACATTAGCGAGTATGAGGCTAAGTTCATGGAGCTTTTGCGGTTCTGTCCGCATATGGCAACTACAGATGAAGAAAGGATTCGACATTTTGAGAAGGGATTAAATGCTAAGTTGACCACCCCTGTGTCTGCTCTGGAGAATAGGGAAAGATCTGCTACTTTTGTGGAGTCTGTTAGAAGGATAGAGAGATCTGTGACTGAGAAGCGACAGACCAAGAACAAGAAGGTGTACCCCCAGTTCCAAGGATCCTCATCCAAAAGTTTCAAGAAACTGAGGTATTCTGCACCAATGGCACCACCTAGGTTCAATACCCAGACACAGTGGACGTCAAATAGGGGTAGAGGATGAAGTTTACCACCAGAATGAGCCCACAGCTCAGCATTTGTGTCGGTTACAGGACCATCCAGATCACAGCCAGGGATCAGAATTTGTTTCATATGTGAAAAAATGGGGCACCTAATGAAGGATTGTAGAGCCAGAGAGGCAAGTGTGACTCAACCCCAGAAGCAGAGTCAACAAGGTACTCAGAGGAGATAGTTCCCAGGTGGCATTAGAGGATGTGGACAAGCGTCCAAAGCTGGATCATCAACACCCAGTCATCGAGCACCGAATCAACCACAAGCAACGACGAGATTCTATGCGATGAATCCACCTGATGTAGTGATCAACCCTCGAGTTTTGACAGGTCAGATGGAATTTTTTTATTCTGATATGTCTACATCCTGCATCGTATCTGTTTTAATTGATCCGGGTGCTACGCATTCCTTTATCACTCGAAGAGTGATTCTTGACTGCAACATGACTACCAGTCATAGAGCAGATAGTCTGTTGCTAGAAACTCCTTTTATGTGATCTGCTATGTTGCGGGAGGTGTGTTCTCCCTGCATTCTTTTATTTTCTGAGCACCGCATTCAAGTGGATCTTATACCACTTGAGATGTACGTTTTTGATATAATCCTGGGGATGGATACCTTAGAAAGGTATAAGGTTGTCTTGGATTGTGAGTCCAAGCAAGTTGTGTTCATAGATGAAAGTGATACATGGATCTTTCAAGGAAAGAGAAAGATTCTTCCAACCTGTCTTGTGTCAGCTATGGTAGCTGAGAAGCTAATGAGGCAAGGATGTTTTGCATTCTTGCCCCATGTGGTAGATACCACCATGGAGAGTTCTAATCCTGCTGAAGTTTTGATAGTTAGGGAATTCGAAGATGTGTTTCCTAAAGAACTTCCAGGTGTACATCCGTCCCTAGAGATTGATTTTGAGATTAACCTAATCTCAGGCACGCAGCCAATAGCACAAACACTGTATAGGATGGTGCCTGTTGGGATGGCAGAACTCAAGAAACAGCTGCAAGAGTTGCTTGAGAAGGGTTTCATCTGACTGAGCACTTCACCCTGGGGGTGCTCCGGTCCTCTTTGTTAAAAATAAGGATGGGTCAATGTGGTTGTGCATTGATTACACACAATTAAATAAAGTAACAATAAAGAATAAGTATCCTTTTCCAAGGATTGACGATCTGTTTGATCAGTTGCGTGGTGCGACTATTTTCTCAAAGATAGATCTGAGGTCGGGATATCATCAATTGCGTATTAAGGAGGGTGACATACCTAAGTCTGCCTTTAGGACAAGGTATGGTCACTATGAGTTCATAGTTATGTCGTTTGGACTAACTAATGCACCAACTGCATTTATGGAACTCATGAATAGAATCTTTCGACCTTTTCTCGATCAATGTGTAGTCGTCTTCATAGATGACATCTTGATCTATAGTAGAGATGCTCAATAGCATGAGCAACATCTTCATCAGGCTCTAACTTTGCTAAGAGAGCATAAGTTGTACGCTAAGTTTAGCAAGTGTGAGTTCTGGTTACCTGAAGTTTCTTTTCTTGGATACGTAATATCTGCTTCAGGTATTCATGTTGACCCTAAAAAGGTAGAATCTATCCTGCAATGGGAATAGTCGAAGACACCATTGGAGATTCATAGTTTCTTAGGGTTGGTAGACTATTACAGGAGGTTCATTAATAACTTCAGTTCCATAGCTTTACCCTTAACCAAGTTGACCAGAAAGGATGTTTCTTTTGTCTAGAATGACAAGTGTCAACAATCATTCCAGCTGTTGAAGGAAAGGTTGACAAGTGCACCAGTGCTAGTGCTACTTGAGCAAGGGAAAGGGTATATAGTTTTCTGTGATGCCTCTAAGAATGGACTAGGATGTGTGTTAATGCAAGATAAACAAGTGATTTCTTTTGCTTCTCAACAGCTTAAGAAACATGAGGAGAATTATCTGACACACGATCTAGAACTAGCTGCAGTAGTCAATTCTTTGAAGATCTGGAGAAATTATCTCTATGGAGAGACATTCTAGATTTTCACAGACCATAAGAACCTAAGTAAATCTTCTCTCAGCATGAGCTAAACATGAGGCAACGCCGCTGGATGGAGTTAATCAAGGACTACGATTGTACAATTGATTATCATCCAGGGAAGGCCAATGTGGTTGCTGATGCATTAAGTAGAAAATCAGCAACACCAACCCTAGATAAAGCACAGATGAATTCTCTGGTGTGATCTAGGAGGGATATGCTTATCTCTTTAAGGCAAGACAATGTACAATTAAAAGTGTCATTGTTATCAGTGTTGTTAGCTGAGATGCACATAAAACCTACTCTGAGATAGTAGATTAAGGAGGCACATCAAGCTGATGTTGTAGTTCAGCAGATTAGATCATAATATGGTAGTGAGAAACGAGATGGTTTCCATGATTCAGATGATCAGGTAGCCTATTATCATGGTAGAATAATAGTACCTGATGTTGATAACTTAAGGATGGAAGTCCTGGAAGAGGCTCATTCTTCAATGTAAGCTATGCATCGAGGAAGCACCAAGATGTATCATAACTTGAAAGATATGTATTGGTGGCCTGGTTTGAAGAAGGATGTTGCTGAGTTCGTTATGCGGTGTCCAGTGTGTCAGCAGGTTAAAGCTGAATACCAGAAGCCTACAGGAACATTGCAGCCTTTGCCCATACCGTAGTGGAAGTGGGATCATGTAACCATGGACTTCGTGGTTGGTTTACCTAGAACAGCCAAAGGTCATGATTCCATCTGGGTAATAGTTGATAGGTTGACAAAGACATCACATTTCTTACCTGTCAAAATAACCTATTCTGTAGAGAGACTAGCACAGTTATATGTGGATGAGATAGTGCGGCTGCATGGGGTCCCAATTACCATTGTTTTTGATAGAGGTCCCCAATTTACGAGTCGTTTTTGGGAGCGACTTCATAAATCCTTAGGTACAAAGTTAAGGTTTAGTACAACCTTTCATCCTTAGACTGATGGACAATCATAAAGGACTATACAGACCTTAGAGGACTTGTTTAGGGCATGTGTCCTCCAATTTACAAGAAGTTGGGATCTACATCTAAGCTTGATAGAATTTTCCTACAACAATAGCTATCAACACAACATTGACATGGCACCTTATGAAGCTTTGTATGGTAGATGTTGTAGATATACCCTATGTTGGTATGAAACTGGTGAATATCAACTTTTGGGTCCTGATCTTGTGCAGCAGACCACTGAGAAGATTAAAATAATACAACAATAATTAAAGACTGCACAGGATAGGCAGAAATCTTACGCTGATAAGCGTCGTAGACCTTTAGAATTCCAGGTTGGAGACAGAGTGTACCTCAAGGTCTCACCTTGGAAGGGAGTTCTTAGGTTTGGAAGAAAAGGAAAGTTAGCTCCAAGATTTGTGGGGCCTTATCCAATCGTTGAACGGATTGGAAAGGTAGCTTATAAGCTGGAGTTACCACCTGAGCTGCAAAAGTTGCACCCAGTGTTTCACATTTCCATGTTAAGGAAATGTCATCCTGACATAGAAACAGTTATGTAGCCTATGGAAATAGAATTAAACGATGATATATCTTATGTTGAAGGACCTATGTTGATTCTTGACAGAAGGATCAAGAAGCTGAAAAAGAAAGACATTAGTCTTGTAAAAGTCCTCTGGAATCATCGTGGCATTGAATAAGCTACATGGGAACTAGAGGAAGAAATGAGAAGGAAATACCCTACTCTTTTCTCTTAAAATGTTTTGTTAATGATTTTGGGGACGAAATCCTTATAAGGGGTGGATAATTTGTAACATCCCTGACATGGGTTATGTTTTAACCCTAGGTGTTTTGGTTTAATAAATTTGATTAGATGCTTGTACTTATCCTTTGAAAAGTAATTAAGGCTCTTGAGGAACTTATATTGCAATTTCAGTCCTTTTTGAATAATGTTGAAAGATTGTTTTGTTAATTTTGGACTAAAGTGAAAATTACCCAAGTTGAGGGGTTAACTTGAAAAGTGAACTTGATAAAATGTTCCTCTGATGTTGAGACATCATAAGAATGAATATGATGTAGTGGTATGGTTTCCACAAGCTTGGGCACCAAGATAAAGCTTGTAGAGCAATCCTTGTGCATTAAAACCTAGTTTTGGTGTAATGTGCAATTTACCCAAAATCTAGGGTTATATATGCAAAATATCACCTCTAGAGGGTCCCTCATGTTTCTTGGCATCAATTAGAGCAAATAAAATGAGAGGGGCGCCTCATTTGAATTATCTTGGAGGAGAGAGAATCTTGACATTAAAATAATCAAGATTTAAGCATAAATGGAAATTTAATTTAATTTAATGCAAAAAGAAATAAATTAATTGATGATCCCTTTAACAAAAATTTGAGGGATGAAATAGCAAAGTGTTGTACGAGCCTGTGCCTTGCGTGGTCATAAAAAGATCTTGCTTGAGTGGAAGCCCAATCAAATAATAATAATAAAAAGTATTATCCACTAAAAGTTGGATATTAGTATAAAATTCACTAAGGTGCTTAATTCCTTTTCCATTAATTCTTGGATAATGAAGAGTTTTTGCAAGAGGATGATGTTGGCTTCGTGTCCAAGGAGTTGATGGGGAAGTGGTGGAAATAATTTCGGAATTTAAAGAAAATAATTTCTTTTTCTCTTTCCTTACAATCCCTTATACATATACTTTTTCCTACCCACATAAGGGACTTTCTTGGATTTTCTTTTCTCATTTTCTTTTTCTGACCATGGGAGATCTTAGGATCATGAGAAGGACGACTCTAACCTGTTGGTAAGATTTTGATCATCTTCCACCTTGGATTCATGGTGAAAACCCTAAATCAATGCTTGATTCTTGATTTTCTTCACTCGATTTCCAATCCTAGCCAACTTGTTCATCCAATAGCTCAAGAACGGACCTTGGGCAGTTTCTAAAACTTCATCCACCATTAGATCCGTGGATCTTGGAGCTTGGAGATCAGATTCAAAGGTGGGTTTTATAACTTTAACCCTTAAACATTAGTATTGCATTCAATTCTCTACGATTTGTTGGTTATTTTCTTCTATTTGGGACTCTTGTAATTCATTGCTGAAATTCCCATGAAAAATGGCTGTTGTTCTTGGATGCACGAAGGAATATGATGATGACATCATCTTGACACTTTTCCCAATAAATTATTAGGCCAAACGGTTTCCATAAGTTGCTCAAACGGTTTCCCAAACCGTTTGGGAGCAAACGGTTTCAAACCGTTTGAGAGGAAACAGTTTCATCAAACCGTTGGAAAGGAAACGGTTTCAAACCATTTGTAGGCGTTGACCATGGTTGACCATTTGGAGAACTGTTGATAATGTTGATGGTTAATGACTCATTAATTATAATTGACTAAGTTTCAATTGGTTCATTAGTTGAAGGTCCTTCAATCACCAAACCCTAATCGGGTAAGTGCTGATTTCTTAATTGATTAATTTGGAAACTTGAGTTGATTGACCCAAACGGTTTCAAAACCATTTGGGGATCACCCAAACAGTCTCAAGACCGTTTGGGGGTCACCCAAGACCGTTTGGAGGTCTAGGGTTAAGCATGGTTGATCAATTGAAGATCCAATGATACCATAGTGGAATACAATCAATAATCGATTTGATGATCAATCCATTGATCCAAACCCTAATTGGATGAAATGGATTTTGATGATGTCATGGGAAAACGGTCTCAAGACCATTTGGAGGTTATCCAAACGACCTCAAGACCTTTTGATGTCAGGTCATGTTAATTTTGGATGGTAAAGTAATTAGTTCTACAATGATCAACAATGAAGGTTCATCGATTTCAATCCTTAATCCAATTGATTCAAAACCCTAATTGATGATCAATTGGGGGTTAAATCGGTTGAAGGATGACCTATTAAGCTTAATTGTAGTATGGTGATAGGTCCAATTGATGGATGATTATATGAATTCAATCAATGAAGGAATTAATCTTAGAAACCCTAAACCAATTTGATTGGTGGAGACCATATTTGGTCCATTCGGTTTTGAGGAAGTTTGGGCCAAACGGTTTCAAGACCGTTTGGGACCAAATGATCCCAAACTGGTTGAGTCTCATGCGGTTTCAAAATTTTACTTTAGCAAACGGTTTCAACATCAACTTTGTCAAACAGTTTCAATAATTACTTTGGCAAACGGTTTCAACCTCCTACTTTACCAAACGGTTTCAAAGGTATGTTCAAGACCGTTTGGAGGTCTAAATGGTCTTAGACCGTTTGGAGGTTACACAAGCAAGACCGTTTGTGGTCTGATTGGTCAGGACCGTTTGAGGTCTAAGAGACCAATATTGTTTGGAAGTTAATCAACTAAATCGTATGAACACTTAAAGTGGTTGAAGGTCAATTGTTTAGGTGAACAATTACATGATGTAAACCAATGGTGATTATAATAATGGTACCCTTAATGAGATAGGGTGATTAGTACCCTTCAAATAATTAAGCTTTAATGATCATGGTGATAATTACATAACTCATGGTGTCAATTCTTCTTTCAAGATTGAGTTGACTTAGCCTAATCAAGGCTGAAGTAAGCATCATTTATAGAAGATGAGAGAGAGAAGACTTCCTATATGAATAATAACCATATTATGGCTAAGTCTTAACACTTTCAAGATGAATGAATGTGTAATTAGGGTATGATCCTTGATTGGGAGATCAAGAAACCCTAATAATGAAGGTTAATGAATCATAACCCTAATTTAGGGCATTGATAGGGAAACCCTAATACATGATGATGGTATGATCTTAATTCATGGTAATGATATGAGAAACCCTAATTAAGGATATTTTAATGAATAACCCTACTTGGGGTGAATAGTAAACCCTAATTGTGGGTTAATGAATATAAACCCTAATCTAGGGTGATGTAATGTGAATAGTAAACCCTAATTGTGGGTTAATGAATATAAACCCTAATCTAGGGTGATGTAATGTGAATATTAAACCCTAATTCCAAATAAGGTGAAGGTATATGTGAAACCCTAAGTCTGGGTTATACTATATAGCATGAATCTCTAAGGTTGGATAATGAAATGATGAATCATTAATCCTAATTAAGCTAAGGGAATTATTAACCCTAATTGAAATGAAAAGGGAAAACCCTAACCCTAGCAAGGGCATAGTGGTGTAACCCCATAAATAGTGATGTTACAATTGTTTTGCAATGTGTTGATATGAAATTGATGTATCTGTTATCATCTGTACTAATCATGCAAGTTTTATGAGATAATGAACATAGCCAGGTATGAGCTATGATGCTTTGTTTATTGAAAGTACTTTATGAGCTTTGTAAGCAATGATATGCTATGTTGCCTAGTAAAAGGTAACAAAAGAGATTATTAGGCTGTAAGAGCCATGTGAAATACCTGCATTGCAATTATCATGTTTACACTGACAGATGACTTGATGGCATTAAGTTACTTGTTAAAGTGGTAACAAGTATTTTGATGATCTCAGGGTTTGTACACCCATATTCTTGAGTCATGATGATGAGATGATGAGGGACTGAGATCCCAATGTTAATAAAGCTGTGAAATGAACTTGATAAAAATAGTACTCTTTCTTTATAGCAATTATTATAATGGCTTATGTTTGAAAACATGCATGATGCTAAAAGAATGTTGTAATATACTTAAATAATCAAGTGAAATGATATCATGTAGATCCTTGACCATAGATCCATCATCATCAGTAGTTTGGTGATGGTGAAAGAGGTTTTCCTAAGAGAACTCCTGGAGGGCATACTTTTGAGTATGTGGGGGTTATGGGCACGAATATCTTTACGCCCTAATGAAGGAATTGATGTGAGATGAACATTAAATCTCTCAATCCTTCATTATATATATATGTTGGTATTATGTATCACTAATCTCCCGATGATGATGTTAATGCTGAATCGATGCGAGATAAACATGAAATCTCTCGATTGCGAAGAGAGTACAACATGCCACTGTAACTCGAATACTAAAGTTCCCAGTTTACCCTAGAAATCTATTTTGGCAGAGACACGAGATGTCCAGCAAGTTGTTCCTCACCCTGACTGAGGAGGGTGAGGTCATAGAAATATGTCCCTTCTATTTACCTATGTATGGTACCGATTTCGATTTCACAATGGTTGGTTGGAGTATGAGCGGTATACCTCATCTCCTTAGGGCATAAGTATGTTTGAAAAATGTAATAAGCCGTGTAGCATATTTGCTTTGGGTTGAATTATGATATTCAATGGTTGATGATACATTGTCTATTATTTCCTAGTTGGATAAATGCTAAACATGTTCTTCATATTCCTTATTGAGTAAATGACTTGCTGCTTTATCAAGTTATAATTGAAGTGAAATGCATAGAGAATACTGCTCTACATAGTTTAATCAATTATTTACCTGCTGTTGAATATTATGATTCTATTGCTCAGTGTTATTCTATTATCTGCAATAACAATGTTTCTGGCGGAGAGTTATATCTCTCACTGGGGCAATTTTTCAATTGTCTCACCCCCGTGGGATTCAACTTTTTAGGTAGACGCCGAGGAAAAGGCAGAAACCCTACAAAGGGTGAACAACAGCAACAGCAGGAACAGCAAGGACAACAACGATCCTCAGGTGGAGACACTGTCTGTCAAGTCTTGTATATAGAGAGTCCTATGTGTCGTCTCTGTACTCTCAGGTCCTAGGAGTCAGTAGATGGTTTGATATAGATCTGAGATTTTTGGCTTGATGCCTCGAGATTCTTATATGCTGCTTATGTACAATTTAACAGGGTAGTCAATGTTTTGTGACTCTCGAGATGAGATGATACATAGATGTACTGATGAATCATAATGTAAATAACTTACTTTGGTTCTTTATGAAAGAGTTTTACAGTTTGTGGATCACTTTGTAAAAAAATTTAATTTTCAGTGATTTTTCATAATTTCGTTGCTAATAATTTGCTTCCACATTAGTTAATCTTGTTTTTGCGAGTCGTATGCCACATCTTAGAACATTCTTTATCCTCATGGACCTAGATTTGCTTTACCACAAAAACATTTTGCTTGTCTATGTTTTGTTCATAATCACCAACCTGGAAATGATAAACTATCACCATGTGCTTTCCGTTGTTGTTTCGTGGTTACTCCAATACATAAAAGGGGTATAAAAGTTTTGATCATGTTGCAAGAAGTTTGTATGTTAGTGCAGGCATCACCTTTTTTGAAGATACATCTTTATTTTCTGAACCTAGTGACCAGGTGCCACTTCCAACTGTGCTCATTACTAAATCCACTATGTTTGAACTTCTACTTGAAGTATCCCCTACTTTGAAATCTTCTAAGACTGAAGATCCATGTCAAGACAATGGTAATATTACTAACTCTATTACACCTTCTGATTCAGACATTCCCATTTCAATACGAAAGGGGCAACAAACTGGTGCTAAATATTGTATCTCTCAATATGTGTCCACAAATCATTTTAATGCTTCCAAGGCTCAATACACTACTACTTTATCTACAATTTCTATTCCAAAGAATGTTCAGGAGACACTACTACACTTTGTGTGGAAACAAGCCATGAAAGAGGATATGGATGCACTTCACTTTTGTGAGATATGGGACCTTATTGTCTCCCTGTAAGTAGTAAACTTATTGGCTATGATAGATTTAACTATGAAATAGTATCCCGATGGGATATTTGAACACCTAAAGGCCAAACTTGTTGCAAAGGGATACACACAAAAATTGGGGATTGATCATTTTGAAATAGTTTCCCCAGTTGCTTGTCTTAACTCTTTCCACATTCTGATTTCTATTGCTATTAATAAAGGTTGGCACTTACATCAAGTAGACGTTAAGAACACCTTTCTATATAGATATTTACAAGAGACTACCCATATGTCATAACCTCTAAGTTAAGTTGCTCGAGGGGGCACTAGAAAAGTATGCCTTCTAAATAAAGCCATTTATGGCCTCAAATAGAGTCTCCTAGCTTTGTTTGACAATTTATCCCTTGTACTTCACAAATTTGAATCCATACAGTATCAATGTGACTACTTTATGTTTATTAAAACCACTAATTCTAGAATTGATGTTCTTATTGTTTATGTGGATGATATCATCCTATCTGGGAGCAATGCTGCAGGAATTTTTGCTACTAAGAAACATCTTATATTGGATGAAGCATTTTTAAAACAACACCAGACATGGCATTTCTATATAATAGTAGTAACTTGATCATATCAAAAATGATACTTCTATTTCTCAAACTTACACTTCATAGTGACCTCTAAAAGCACATGCATGAAATATGAACCACCATATCACATCAATAGAAACTTAAAGACATAGTTGATATCTTTTATTTTTCCTAAACTTTAAGCTTGTATTACATTATATGTATGTATTGATTCATTTAGTATATCATCATAGAAATTGAGTGTTGTTGCATGAAGAGAAAATATTTTCACCAAAAGGATTAATGAGAGTACATTTTTCCATCATTGACTTTCTTATAGTTGTGAAATCCCTTGAAGGTAATGCATCAACCCCAGAATGACCATTAAGATTGTCTGAAAGATAGCATGGTAAGAAACACATAAAATCTTTAGTAGGAGAATATTGTATTCACCAGAAAATTGATAAACCATGATTAAGAAAATCAATGTGGATGGTTATCCTTTTAGATTTAGCAACAAATTGGTTAAAGTTATTAGCCATATTATAGTCTAGGGGACTAAGAGATTAACATTTTCCCCTTCCACAACTTATAATGGAGACTAGATCCAGCGGGTATTAAATCAAGAGATGCTTTACTAGGAATTTGAAATTGAATTCCTTCATTGAGAAAAACACCTAAATTCTCCAATGGTGCTATCCCTCATTAGCAACCATATTGTAGTATAGGTGTTGAGTGATGTGCTACTGCACACTGCGTGCCTTAGAGTCAGTGTCATCCCTTATATATGGGATTGGGATATTTATTCAACATGATTGGAGGATAGTATGGGGGACAACATATACATGTACATGCCACATCACATTGCCTTAGAGTTAGTATATGAAACATGCATGTCTCCAACTTGGATCAGGAGGTAAATGATAACATACTCTTTCACACAATGATATGCAAGTGCACATGTTTGGGATGTGGTATAGAATAAGCAAGTTGAGGTTGAATCTAAATGGAGAGTGGGGGCACTAGAGCTAGATCAGTCTTTTTATAGTGAAATATGTTGGAAGTTACTCTAAGGTGGAGAGGAGAGAGATAGGATTGGGATGGGAAATGTGCTTGTGTGTCTGACTTAGATTGGGAGGTAGATGATGACTACCAACCATCCAATCCATATCCATCGATTGGGACTTGACACTCTGTCACACTGTGTCATGTGGACTTAGTTAGGTATATAAATATTTACATTCTATTTCTATTTGATTATCTCTAGGATTATTAACTTTATCTAATCCTACTATAAAATCCTAGGGGATTCTAGGAAACTCCAGTTTCTCTCAAACTTTAAGGGAAACTACATAATGGCATTATCTCAGCTTGTTTGAAAGTTTATAACTAAATATAAAGTTAATTATATTTAATTTTACTCCCAATTGTTCGCTTATTTTAATTATTTAAGGCATGTAACTCCTCATTATGTACTCAAACTTGGCAAGTACTCCTACTTTGGTACCTTCTCTTGTTGACTGCAAGTTGGGGCCTAACTAAGCCCATGGTTACCCTCAACTTGTCTTTCAAGAAAACTAAGACATAATCATATATTAATTATCCAATTATTTATTATTCTCTAAAACCTCTAGATTATTTGTTTTTCCTTCATATCTCTAATCATCAATCAAAATAATATTATTTAAAACTACAAAACACACATTTTTTTTTCTATTTGGAGATAATGCATTAATAACCCAAAATTGTTAAATAAGTCATAGACATTCTAGGATTTCTAATATAGCCCTAGTAATACATTATTGTATTATAAATAACAAAAAATGAAAATTCAAATTGTAACATCCTTTCCCCCTTACAAAAAAATTTCCCTCAAAATTCAACCTACTTATCAAAGAGATGGGGGTGTGTCTTTTCCATGTCTTTCTACAGCTCCCATGTGACTTTGTCCTCACCCTGATGTTTCTACAGAACCTTTCCATATCAATTTTTTTTAATTTTTGAGCTCCTTCACCTTCTAATTCAATATCCTCACAGGTACCCACAGTAACACAATTTTCCTTAGAGCTCTATTGGTTCGATGTTCAACACGTGGGTTCACATAACACTTAATATCACATCTGATTACATTCAAAAAGATATTCTACATGTTATATTGATGAATACATGAACACATATATGTGAAAAAATTATAGAATCTGAATTTGCATCATTGTACATTGAGAACTTAATGATTATAGAAGGGAAAAGATGACATACTTTCTAAAGTTTGTTGATGAGGATGATCTAGTAGAAGAGTGAGTTTTTGAGAAGATTAATGTAAAAAATATACTTTCTTTTAACTCTTGAGAAGCATATATGTGATGTCCAAATAAACATGAACTCTCTATACATGACATTCATTGAAATGGGTGTCATCGTGCTGGTAGTATTTGCAAGGAATGGATTTCTTCAAGATTGTACTTCCACATGCAATGTTCATTATGTTGCACACATAGATAAATCTCAAGCTTGTTGTCATATGAAGATAAGTAATACTATTCCACCAATTCATTATCTTCAATGTTGCTTATAAACATACATTTTACTTATTGCAAGCATTCTAAGGAACTAAAGAATTCAAAGAAAGAGAATTGTATATTCATTGGCCATTTATGAAAATTAATACATGGGAAGTACCAAACCAAACTGCATCCCTAATATGTCCTTGAGGGACTCATTGGGGTTCGCATCACCACCATTTTCACAATCTATTATATGGTGCAACTTGTTTTGCTGTAAAGTATTATTGATGATGGGACATCCTAATATTAACATGGTGATGCCAGTGTTGTATACAACAATCTAACATCTTTTCATATTATGCTCATCGTGCACTAAATGACAAAAATATTGGGGGATCATTACAAAAGAAAAATAAAGATATAATTAATACAATACATAAAGTGAAAACTATAAAATCATTCATTTGGTATTTTAGAGATAATGGATGTGAGAAGATATTTATTTTGACATTTGTATGAGAAGAATGCTACAAATAGGTCATGCATTTGTCTCATTTTGGGCATGCACAACAACAAAATTAATGGACAATTGCACATTATTTTGTGTGTGAGGATATTTCTTACTACATTTCATATATAGTTACATTAACTAAGTCACATGTTCAATGAACAAATAATGGATTTCTTATTCATAAGTTCTTCTTTGTATTCCACTATTTTATATGAGGAATTCGCTAGTAATTATATATGTCTATTCATTGAGTAATATTATTCAGCTATTTTCAATGATCAAGAGAAGGCTGATTGTAGATATGAAATTTTTCATTCCTGCACATGATTCTTGCAATCAAGATTTTAAAGCCTTTTGATTTCATCCCGTTGTATTATCCTTTAGATAAACCAAGCAACACAAGATCCACAATTTTCTTAAAAGATTGAACACCTAATTTTTAAAGTCTTCTAATTTTTAAAATCAAGAAAGTGTTCACTTTGAATGATGATACTTATCAACAACAATCCCATAATATCTAGTATGAGTTTCATGCCAATAGTTTTATTGATCATAGAGTCATTCAATACTAATTTTATCATTGACGACTTCAAGCACCTAAAGGGAGAAATGCTTAACTTTAGGTATTTCGGGATTTTATTGAGTCAAAAGGTTTTATTATTTCAACTTTTTTTATTTTAATTCACTTTTACCTAAGGTCTTAAAATAATGAAAACTTTATATTGACTCTTAATTTAATGATATTGATTCATTTGGACATGTACTTATATGATTGGGAACAAAGTTGTTCCCCACATCCACCACCATGAGTCATAGCTAACAAAATACGAGTAGCATATTGGATTAGCATGTGATTTTAGTAAATGAAATTATTCAAATATAATTTATTTACTTTATCACAAATATAAAACAATATGGTATATGACCCACTTATCCCTTAGATCTATTATTACCACCATTACACACAGTAGGAGAGAGACATGTTTATTCAAGCTCTACTCTTAGTAGTAGACAATTGATGCTTCCCAATCTAGTCAACATAACATTAGGCATTTTCATCCTCTTGGTATATGTATCATATTCTTGAGTTTTTTTCTATAAAATATTTTAGTATTTAGAAATAAAAGATCTATCGTGATCAATTTTGCAAAAAATATTTCTTTAGGTTATAAGTGGATATAGAAAAGTATCAATTTTAGTCTATGTAATATACTAGAGACGCCTTAGTATGAAATCATTATATTATAAGATTTAAAAACCTCAAACAAGTGTAGATAAATAGATAATGGTATACTATAGAACTGTCTCGATATTTTTCAATTTCTACATTATTTTTAGAGGTATTTTAAAACTATTACTAGGTTTGGTCCCACAATGGTTACTTTTGAAGTAAGATAGATCTATTGAATGTGAGCGTACAAAGACCATGTGTGTCTTGTGGGTTTGTGGGAATTGTAAGATCGATTGGTCTTACTTGCGTATTCAGCTTTGTCGAATTCAAAAATTACATACATGTCTGAGGCCATGTACCAACCCTACCACACCTAGTATGGCTTAGTTTTTGTGACATTTTAGCATTTTTTTAAACCAATAATATCTATCTTTTTGGTTTATGACATTTTTTCCTTTAGAACCCCAATATTTCACCATGACACTTTAAATATAACCAATTACTCACATTCTTGTTTATCATTTTAAATATAAACTAGTCGTCAATTGATTTCTTTCAAAGAAATTTGTTGATGATGCTTACTAGAGTTCGCCAATGTATTTTCTCACCAGGAAAATCAGCGGACCATGTACATCGGTCAAAACCCCTATTGTAATCAACTTTTTTTTCCTTAAAGAAAATACTAGATGAAGTAAGGATTTTCACAAAGTGAATGTCGTTTGGCTGGTCTTTCCACTAGAAGATTCAATCGATGGTGATACTTGTGCATGCTTACATCTATCATTGATTGGTTTTGTCTTGATGATGCATACCATTGGATCATTATCTCAGTGATCAACTACTCATTTTCGGAGTAGGTTAAGTGAAAAATAGAGATATGAATTTGACCTACTCAATGGAAAATGTTAGAATTCTTTTTTCCTATTATTTGTACTAGATATTTAGCAAGCCATACTAACATAAGTCATTTGTGAAGTTTCCAATGCACCATGTAATATAAAGTTGAGAACCCTTTCCAAAAAGAGCACCTAAAATATGTGATCAGAATCACTTTCTTATTTTCATCCAATGTATATGATGCATGTAAGAGATCTATCCCTACTAGTCCAATTTTTTTCTCTCTCTCACACAGTCTCAATCTCTTTATCTAATTGGTCAACTGTTATCCTTTGGAGAAGGGATATAGGGTAGGTGGCCCTTAGTTGTAGCGTAGGTGGCCCTTAGGTCAGTTGTTGGCTTCTTTCCCAAAAAGGAAGCTAGTTACCCTTGGATCAGAAAGGGACCTGGTGTAAGTAATTGTTCTGTGAATATAAGTTACTTTTTAGGTTATGAGACCCTAGTAGGAGGAATCTACTAGGTAGTGTAACTTTGACATTTCATTAGATAATCATTATACATCCTAAGGTTATTATGGTCAGTCCATTCTCTCTTTTCATTTCTAGAATTTGGTGGTCCTATATATTTTGTTAAGGTTTTAAGTATCTCCAACTACCCCCGCTCTTGCTTATCAAATCAACTAGAAGATTACAAAACCTTGCTTTCACATAAATTAAGGGTTTGCTTTGCCTTACCCTAAATTGAAAATATCATAGCATAGTATAATCAGTAAGTTCGTAAATTAGTAAATAACAAGACCAATTGCAACAACATGTATGAAATAAGCAAATACTCAGCTAGATAGGACCACACGTGTAACCAAAGAACAAGTCCTCATATAACTTTATTTAGAAATGTGTTAGAAGTGTTTGACTATAAGATTTGCCATATGTAAGCTATTTGGTTGAGATATCAGAAATTATTTAATGATGTACTATTACAAACTACAAATATGTATATCTTATAACTATGACTGCTAACTTATAAATATTATTCTTCATTTCAAGTTTTTTTCTTAGCTGGGATCAATACACTCATTGAATAATGATACTAAAAAAATCTAACAAAAATTTTTAGGTTTGGATAAGTTGAGATGAGAAGTTTATTCATGGCTCTTTATATAAGTTTTAGGGAAAGTATGTACATGACTTGAGCATGGTAGTTATGTAGAATCTAAAGTTAGAAATTAGTCAACACAATTTTTATTTTTAAATAAGGGGTTGTCTATTCAATGTGAAATGATATGAACATGAGTATATATAAAGCATTAATTTCAATGTTTTCTTGTTTGACATCCAAAGTGTTATCTATATCTTTGAATTTGTGGAAAACTTAAAAAATTTGAGAATAAATTCAATTATTTGTAGTGGTCTATGGTAGTGTTTTCTATGTAAAAATAACATTCCAATGTAAGCCATCAAATTCTTTTGACTCTTGTAAATAATATGTATTAGGCATGGTTTGTTAGTAAGAATCACCATTTTGATTCAATTCATTGGTTAGTTAGAATCAACTATGGAGTCGTAATCATCAGGGGAGTAGGAGTTTGGAGTAGGTGTGTGGGTAGGTGCAAGAGATGGAGTATGGAATGGTGGTGGATTTATTTGAAATGTGTTTAGAGAGGATACTGTGAGGGATGGCCTTTGTGATAGAATGAACTTTTGAAGTATATGCATATCTAATGAGATATTTGGATCCATGTATTTGAGTTATTTAAGAGTTCTAATAGTTTTGATGAAGTTTGAGATATGTCAATGTTGATATTGGCATCAATATCCCTAAGTTTATACCTTTTGGAACATGTGGTTAAGTGATCATATGGTATACTTTTGGTGGAAATATTGGATAAAATGTAGAAGGCATGGTTGTAAATCCATGGTTGAAGTTCATCTTGTTGGGATGACCCTAGAGAGAGACGTTGAGGTATGAAATGATAACATAATGTGTATATTTGAGGAGTGCATCAATTAGAAGTAAAGTATATGATTTATAACTTAGGGCCACATAATATGAAGTCACCCTCCCCTCAATAATGTGGTATGACTAGGCTTGATTATGTGGATATAGCCTTGGATGAGATTGATCGTACAAACTGCTTGGTCAATCATGGAGTAAGGAAACGGGCACATTCCACGCATCCACGATCAGTGATCATGTGAGCAAGAGTTGGGCAGTTGCACCTGGTGCTATAGAGATACTCGGTGACCCTTCACGAAGCTAGGTGCAATGAGTTGAGCGCCCTCTCCCTCTCCACCACAAACCGCAGGTGGCATGGGTAAGATGAGAGGAGTTGCCACTTTGAGGAGACCTCATAACGGAGGCTGTTCAAGTAGAGGGGGTGCCACTCCAGGATTCTCAGGCAGTTGAGGGAGATGCTTGAGGAGAAATGAAACTCGTAGATGATCTGGTCTGGAGGTGTTTCTCTGACTTGCTGGCGTGAAGGTCCATGGCGGCGGCCAGAAGTGCGGCTCACGCTGGAGTAGACGAGAACGGAGGTCGCGTGAAATAATGTCATTTTTGAGAGACCGGAGCCATGGATGATCACCCTGAGTCCAATGACGTGGGTGGAGTGGCGATGATCTCTCACCGGAGACCCAAGCGCACAGGCACAAAGGCGAACGGGGGGAGCCACACAGTTGGGCTACCGCCATAGTGTGGGAGACGGATTGAGCAGGAGAGGGCGAAGAGAAGATCCGCGGTTGAGCCCAGGGTTCCAAAATGCAGAGAGGGGCTGTGAGGAGAAGTAGCATAGAAACAAGGAAAATGTGGCCATTCTTCTCACCGGAGTAACCCTGTGCGGCGGCGCTGCGACAGGCGCACACGCAGTGCGATCGGGAGGGAGAGATCGCGAGGAAAGAAAAGAGGGGGGGTGAACCCCGGTCCGGTCACCCAAACCAAGCTGAGAACTGACCGGCTCATCATGAGCAGACCAGGAAGGTCCAGCAGGAGCACGTGGCGAGATATCATTGGCCGAAAAGGTAAAATCCCCAAAATAACTCAAATCTTAGCAAATTCATAATAAATATCCCGCTTATAAAAAAAATACATATAATATATCAAAATTGTCAGAAAAATGCGTAGAATAAGATAGAATTGTAATATCAGTCTTTTGATGCATAAATAATAGTGACATAATGTAAGACGGTGTACACTTGTTTGAAGGATAATAAATATCAAATGATGGCCTAAAAATATGATAATATGTCAGTAAATTTTTAATCATATTTATGATCCATTTGATGTCAGTAATTGTAATTTTTGTGTACAAAAACATGTAATTTGCTTAATATGGATAATTAGGGCTAATAACCCTAAATAAAATGTAATAAATACATACATGCTCAAAAAATGATGAAATTTACAGAACACCCTAATATCAGTAAATGGAGGCTAATTTGGAACTTTGATATTATCTAGATGCATAGAATTCATGTTATATGAAGATGACCTTTAATACATGGGTTGTAACCCTAATTTGAATAATGTATATAAACTAGGTTTAATATGTGCACAAAAAGAATATGGACCCTAATATTCAGATAATGAACCATAATATAGAAAATGACATCAGTAAGATAAATCTAAGACAAGAATACAAGTAATGATGCACATATCCTAATGAACTAATCTAAACCCTAATGGACATAACTAGGGTTAATGATGATGTGAACCTGATGGTGACATTCAATCTTATCTTAATCAGGGTTGACCAAGGTTAGAGTTGACATCCAGGAATATGTGATGATTAGGATATCTTAAGCAAGGTGCTCCGTTACCTCTTACTTGGCTTATTATTCAGTATGGTTGTATTATATGTGTAGTAAAATACTTGGCATATGATATTGGATGAAATGATTGATCTTGTATGATATCTTTCTTGTTTTTCCATACTTATGGCTATGAACACATGAAACATTATATATCTGTTCTATTATATGAAATCACTACTCTTTGGTAGCATAGTGCTGGAAAGTGATCATTTTCTTTGGTAGCAGATCACATTGTATAATGATCTAACTCTTTGGTAGTAGATCATAAGGCCTTACATCTCAAACTCTTTGGTTGATGAGATGATGCATTATTCCCTTAGGTGGCAAATGCATGGATGATATAATGCAAAATATACGTAAAAGATATGTGTTCTCTTTTGCTAATAAACATCTTTGCTCAAGTATATGTTTTTTGTTATATTTCTTTGTAACAGCCAAATATTGGTTTTATCTTATTGCCAAGATATGATGAGAGGTATATAAAAGACATGTAGGCATACTCAGTACAATATTCTTGAATATTGTGCTGACGTGTACCACATGTAATCTTTTGTTTAGTTTGTGGACGTATGATCTTGAAGATCCAGGATAGTTGAGAGCTGTGACGAGCTGATGTATAGGTGGACATGTTGTCTTAAGATCTTGCTGTTTAGTGGTAGTACATGTATATGTATAAGCTTGATGTTCAATATGTAATATCAAATGTTGTAACAATTTATGTTGTAATTATATGTTGAATGGTGAACATGTGTTGTACGGTTTTATTATTGTTCATGTGCATGTGCTACTGTTGTTTCCTTCTGACTTCCTCTGATTTTCTTCTTCTTAGACTAGTGTGGGATGTTTAAATTGGGATTATCACTGAGGTGATGGTTTCAATTTGGACATCATACATCACATTAAGTTTTAGAAAATCCAGGGACGTCACAACCTTCTTGGTCATGAAGGAGACAACCATTCCCATCTTCTTCATGTTGTCCATGGATCAAACACTTTATGGGCAATATGTGTTTTTATAGGTTTTTACTATATCAACTAGTTATTGGTGGACAAGGAGGGAAAACAAGAGTGAAACATATTGGAGGAGAGGAGCTTCAGGTCATGGAATCTCAAGGAAGTGCCAAGGAAGCTTTTCTCTGGGGAAGATAAATCTTGCTTGGTGGAGAAAGGACAGATATTACGATGCAGCTGCTGTTAAAAAGGTTGTTCCCTTTTAAAGACTCAAGTGGGGAGGGTCGTGGATGACCCCCTGCACTTAAATGGTTATGTGGTGGACCCATGCCATAACAATAGTTCTAGTCTTGGATCAGTCATTTTGGATGCCTCCTATCTTTATTTAATTCATGTGTCGAATATTGCATAGTCATTCCACCTAGAATGGATGTTCTGTGTCAATGCCAACATGGATTCTCTATAGAAGAATGAACGTTATGGAGTGGAATTTTCCTTGATTCTTTCTCAAATATTCTCCATGTCATTTTGGTGACAAAATAATCATTCTACATGGAATCCAATCGGTCCTTCTGAGTAGAAGGGTCGTTCTTCCTTGTAAATGAAAGATCATAGGAGTTTTGTACAAATTATGTAGAAAGTACCGTGAATGTTGTTTGTTCATCACATGATGTATACATTTTATAAACGTATCACTTTTATCCTTGATCATCAAACCACATTTCCACTTTAGGATAATTCTTCTTATTTATTTCCATGCTATTTGATAAATAAAAAGACAAAGATAAACTACAAAGTATGATGTGTGTGTGTTTGTTGGAAAGTATCAAAGTAAAAGTATGAGTAAAATGTGAGGTATGATAGAAAAAAAATCTCAAATTAGTTGGGTAGCCTTCCACTAGATCTAAGTTGTATAGATTCAATCAAGTGTGTTGTTACTTCATTATTGGAACACATCAACTAGCATCAGAATGTCAAAACTTTGACTTACCACATCGGGTCCAACATCAACAATGGGGTTGAGTATTTTCATGTTCATCAAAAATTCCTTACTACCTTCCATATATTGAACTAAAATTTCTATAGATAAGTACACACACTTCACTTAGTAGGGACCTTCCCGTCTCAATCAAAGCTTTGCGAAAAAGAATTTCAATCTAGAGTTATATAATTCAATCCATTCTCCATGCTCAAATGTCTTCTTCTGGATTAGCTTGTCATGTAGGATTCATTCTATCTTTGTACTTATTGGACATATCATAAGATTCATGCCTACGCTTCTCAAGTTCATTAAGTTGTAACTTTCTTCGGATCCTGGTATCCATGTTTACATCAATAGACCTTAATGCCCAAAGGGTCATGTGTTGCAACTCCATCATCAGCTGGAAGATCTTACCTTATATTAGTCTAAATAGAGTGATGCTAATTGGGGAATTATATGATGTATTATATGCCCATAAATCTTCCTTAATGTTGTGGTCAATATGCATTGTAGGTTCTCATTATCTTCTCAAAAACTAACTTTATATCCCAATTGGCAAGCTCAACTTTCCCACTAGTTTAAGGGTGATAAGGGGTATATACTCTGTGATTGACACCATGCCTCTTCAACAAGCTAACATGTCTCTATTATGAATTGACTACCTCTGTCACTTATCATGGCTCTTGGGACCCCAAAGATGCTAATAGTTTTTGACTTTACAAACTCACATGCCACTTTATTGTCATTATTCCTTTTAGAAACAACGTCAACCTATTTGTATACATAAAAAATTTCCACCAAGATGTACATTTAACTAAATGAAGGAGGAAATGGAATCATGAAGTCAATACCCCACACGTCAAATGCTTCTACCACAAAGATTGATGGAAGATGCATCATGTCATTCTTTGATATTGTGCTCATCTTTTGGCACTTCAAGCAAGATTTATAGAAATCATGAGAACCCTTAAAGAGAGTGGGAAATAAGATTCATATTGTGTAAATTTGGATGCATCTTGCTTCCCTCCAAAATGACCTCTACATGCACTAGAGTGGAACATCGAGAGGATTTCAACTTGATCCTAAGGAATATATCTTCTTATCAACCAATTGAGGCAATACTTAAAATGATATGGGACCTTCTTCACACATTTTTATGGTTTCATAAAACTTATTCCTTTCTTCACTTAACCATGTACTCAGTACTCTCCCACTAGCCAAGAAGTTGGTTATGTGCTTGTACCATTGTCTTTGGGTTGAGCAAACTAGCACATGTTACTTATTGGCATTGCCTCTTTAATTCTTGTCACATCATGTATGATGCTTCAACACGTGATAGGTGTTTTGTGGTAGAGTTTTCACAACCGTTCTTATCAACAATTTTTGTATCAAATTCTTAGATCTATAGTGATTCAACAGATCAATCTTAGCTTGCAATCTTTTTATGGACATGAGATACTTCAAGTCAACATGTTCAACGTAGATAATAACCTTTCTTTGAAAAATATACAAATGGAATTTATCAAGAGAGAAGATGATGGAAAACAATTCTTTTTAGTGGCGTAGTTTCTTTGTGCATCATTGAGTGTCTTTCTAGAATACTATATGGAATAAGGCACTCAACCAATTCTTTGATCCAACATATCCCCCTCCTCTATGTCAAATGCATCAATCATGAAATCAAATGGTATAAAAAAATTGGGGCTACATAATAGTAATAGAAGTATTCTTCAATTTGAAGTGAATGAAATCTTTAATGCATTTATCATCCAAATTGAATGTTGTATAATTTTCAAGGTGGCTCAAGGGTTTATAAATCTTGCTAAATTTCCTTATAATTTGACAGTAAAAGATGGAATTTCCTAGGAAGGGGTGGATATGTCTCACTATATATGGAATGGTCAAACTAGAAGTCACCCAACTTTTCTCTATTGGCTTTGAAACTTTGTGACCCAATACTATCCACTCAAGGACCATGAAGTGGCTCTTTTCCTGAGATAAGACCAAGCAAGACTTTCACAACCTGTCAAAGCAGTGATATGATATACTCACTCATAAATATAAAGAAGTTATTCATTAAGAAATCAAGTGACAAGTCAAGTGTATCAACAAAGATGGAAATCACACACATTTGTCATGTGTAGTTGCATTTTAAAGAACAAATGGCATTCTTATGTGGAAAATGACTCATATGGACAAGTAAAAAGGGTGTTTTTTTTATTAGTGTCCAAGGTGGAATACCACTTGGAAATATCCTCAATAACCATCAAGAAGATATTTTGAAGCATTGTTGAAGCAATCTCTGAAGAATCCGATCATGAATGGCAACAGGAAATGGTCACTCTTTGTCTTTGCATTGAGTTTAATGTCATAAATACACATAATCCACTTTGATTTATCTCCTTTATGCATTAGATATCATGGTGATTCCATCCTTCTTAAGTACAACCTCGATAGGGTCACCCATGAGCTGTCTGAAATTGGGTATATCATTTTGACATCAAGTAATTTCACCACCTCTAGTGTCACCACTTCCTTAAACTTTGAATTTAGAGTTCATCACATTTCTCATCTAGGATAGGTATCCTACTCCAAGTACATAATATGAACACAAATGAGGGATCAACTTCACTTAAATATCCAATATACCATCCAATAACATTGATATTTTTATTCAAGATAGAAATAAGTGCATATTCTTCATTCAAGACAGAAGGGAGGAAATGATCACTAGGATGGTGTCATTAGGACCAAGAAATGCATATTTTAAACCCTCAGGATGGATTGTAAGTTGTATAATAGGGTGTTATTCAATATATGTCTTTAGTTGTTTTACAACTATGAACGGGATAATCTCACTAGTAGTCATCACCTTGGCTTTTTTAACCTCTTTGGTTGATGCCTCAAGAAATGCAATGACTACATCAAGACCTCATCCTTGTATGGTGGTGTCAATCCATGTTGTAAGGCACTCTTCAACAATATCCTTGAGACCATTAACAAAATAGTAATCCTCTTCAGTATCACTAATAACTCTAGACTTTGAGGAGTCTTTAAATACGTACAGTCTTAGCTTCATATGTGTGAAATTCATGTACATGATGGTAGTCCTCACATGGATTACTACATCTATTGGGCTAGAAACGTCCTTCCCAAGATTATGGGACTCTTCTACTATCTTTGTATATATCAATACAATTGAATTCTCAAGGATAATAGCGATATGTCATCATTAGTTTTCACTTACACATCATTCGCTTGGCTTCTAGAAATACTCACTAATCAATCAACTAGTTAAAGAGTACAATTGCTGACTCTAGTTGGCCTGATCCCAATTCAGTATATATACACACCATATGGCATGAGATTCACACTCGATCCCAAGTCAGCGTAGGATTTCTCAACACAATGTCCACCTATAACAATGCATAATTTGTGCAACCAAATATTTTCTCTTTGTGGGAGAAGCATGTTGTAGGATATAGATAACTTGCTCCAACATGTTGTAGGATATAGATAACTTACTCTATGAGCTTCAAGTTTTTAGACATCTCACAACTAACTTTCTCTTGAAGGTGCACCTATCTCTTAGAAACTTGGAAAAGGATGGAATTATCTTTATGTCATCCAACAAATGGATATAAATTTGAACTTGTTGCAAAGTTTCAAATATATATCATTTGTACTATTTTTTATCTAAGATCCCAAAGGAGATCATCCAAAGAATCATATTCACAATAGTGATAGATGATATCACATCATCGTTGATCATGATATCACTTGTTCTTAGCGTCATAACATAAACAACAGTTTCAACACAATATCTTGACATGGAATCACAATATCAACAATCAATATAACAATATCATATCATTCTTGTACCCAGAATCATTGCTCACATGACCTTTTGGCTACTCAATTGACTAGCCACTCCTTATAGAGTTACAACCTTCACTTGCTCATGATATGAAGGAGGAGAATTTTTTTTATGATGTGAGGTGGCCTTTGATGGTGTTCATGATGAGGTGGAGGGCCTTGGGGCATTTGACATTGAACTTCTTTATGAACTTTCCTATAGTGAGGGGATTTTGATGTGGATTGAGGAATGTAAAGTTATAGGGTTGTTTGGTGGCATTTTGACGTGCATCTAAAGTGAAGGTGGGCCTTGAGAATATTGAATAAGGGGTTGTAATTTCATTTGAGGTGGTAAAAAGGGGTTCTATGGAACACCCATTTGACCACCAAAGTTGTTTGGGTTCACCATGGAATTAAAGGTGAGTTTCCCATACTCACAACATTCAACTCACAAATATAGTTGATATAAGCTTTGTTCAAGCCTATTAATCATTTTCCCATGATTACAGTCATCTTTCTTGTCTTCATAAATGCTTTTTAACCATGAAAGCACTTCATCCACAAACTTTGAACCATATATTTCACCTTTTTGTAGGTAGAGTTTCCAATTCACATCATACCATTCTTATTCCAAGAGAAATTGGGATGGATCCTCCAATGTAGAGTGTAAGATTGGAACATGTGAGTATTAGATTTTTGGGATGGTAAAGCCTTTAGTTCTACAATATAAGTGACCACCATTCATATAATACCACTTGAAGTAATCCCTCCTAGATTTTTCATCATGTTATACAGATTCATAATTTTTGGTGCAGCCTCATATAAGGGTGAGTGGTCTATATTGGGATAAGACACACCAAAATTTCTATACAATTAGTAGAAGCACTACATGCATGATGCCATGAGTTCTCAACTAATTCTCAAACAAAGTCCATGACTCCTTTGAAGGCTATCCAAGAAGGTCCCACCATGGAAGAGACCACTACTTTTTTATTCCATTGAAATAATCCTACATAGAATAGTTAAACAAGCTTCCTTAGTGTTACCTCGTGATGTGGGAAATCTATCAACAACTTAAAAAACCTCTTCCAACTGTCATGGAATTACTCATGACTCATTTTTCTAAAAGAAATAATGTACCAATGAATTTGAAGCATATTAGAAATAGGGTATACCTTATTAAGGGGCTCCTTCTTCATCCGTTCCCAGCTCGTCGTGTCATCTTAAAAGAGTACCATTCTTTGGTCATATCCTTCAGAGAGAAGGGGAATATGGTTCATTGAATGGCATCATTGGTATATGAATGAGAGTGCAAGGTTGAACACACTTCTGATAAAGAGTCTACATGCGGTCATGGATTTTCCTTATCAAGTCCATAGAATATTGGAAGAAGATTTAACAGAGCTTGTGGAATTGAAAATGCATGTCTTGGTAGTTTTCCCACTCCATCGGTGATTGGAGACATGTAGTTCTTCAGAATACAATAATCTTGTGGTTTCTTGGTAGGGGATGGGGGACATGAGAATTTTTTTATCTTTGTGATTTTCATCATGATGTGGTGGTATTCAATATTGGTTTCCAAAGGGATGTGGTATTCCATATGGATTGGCAATACCCTCCTCTTCCTCTTTAAGGTTGTGACATTTTCTTTTCCATCTATGCACTATGTTTGGATCTTCAAACAAGATCTCTAAGGTCAAAGAATGACGATCAAACATGCATTGTTACCCCAAGTCAAAATAAACTAAGAATAATAGTTACAAATCAAGAATGCTAAATCAACAAAAATAATAACAAATAAGGAGTGGTGAGGGAAAATAGAAAAAGTAAAAAAAGAAACAACTATCTAGGTATAAAACAATGTCCCATCAATGATGTCGCAAATATTCATGTGTCTGAGCATGGGGCTTACCGTATGTAACCCTAATTAGCATACTCTCAATGCACATATCTGTAAATGCACAATATCAAGATATTGTATGTAACTGGAAAGTTAGGGATCAAATCCTCATGGAAAAAGGAGACTCACTATATAGTATGGTTCTCTAGGTTCTAGTGATAAGGGTTCTAAAGATTTGATGTTGTTTTTTATTATTGCACTACAAGATAAAAAGCTGAAGAAGGCAACATTGAAACCTAAAATAACTCTACTAATAGCGCTGCAATCTAACTAAGAGAGAAACTAACACTAAGAAAGCAAGAGAAAAATAATAGACTAGACTATCAATCCTAGTTGAGAATAATCAAGGTATTAACTAAAAAAATCAAGCTAAAACACCAAGCTATCAACTAAAGAACCAAATACAAGGATCCACGACTAAAAGTGAAGCACCTAACAAAGACAATTCACCATTAGATAATTAACTTAAATAATGAGAAAGTAAGAGATATTATCTAGTAAATAGTAATAAATACCAATTTAACAATTGATTGGAGGAGTAAGCCATTTAGGGGCTATTGAAGATTAACCATGCATTATGACAATTTTCAATCAACATCCAATAGTAGTTCTACCGAACCAAACAACAAGGGAGATTTTGGTTAGGAGCCCTAGCCTACTAGTTCTACATGGGTGGAATAGAGGGTATTTAATGGAACTAGTCAAAATTGCACTCTATCCAACCTTATGAGGCTCAATTTACTAGTAAATAGGTGAAAAAAAAATAAGAAAAAATGTATTTCGTTTAGTGGAAGGATTTGGTATAAGGTATAAAAGAAGGATTTTGATCTTCTAGTGTATCCAACCTTTAACTTGCTCTTTGCCAAGTTTAGAAGGGGAGGCACAACTAGATACTTAGATCTCACACCTAAGGATAGTATAATATAAGGTTAAATGGATAGAGAGGAGAATTTACTAAGTATCCACAAGTGAAGTTAGGCATTTTTCCCTTCCAAGACTCTAAACCTTCTTTTCTCTATGCCTTAGATGGTTCCATATATCAAACACCAAAGAAAGAGGTAGGGAAAAAGATATTAACAAGAACATAGAAGTAGAAACAATATAAAATGCCATACATGAATGTTTCCCATGATATGGTATCAGACTCCCATATTATTCCCCACACAACCCACAAAAGGGCCTAACTACTCATAGTACATGAAAAAAGCCAGGGGGTGAAGAATATACAGTCATGGATGTCACTAAAGTGGCCTTCTTCTTCACCTTAATTTTTTGTGTGGACTATATCCTCCCTTCTCTAAAGATGGATGACACTAAAGGGTAGTGGAATTTTGGTCAAAACCCTAGAAGAACTAGGGTCATGGGTGAAAGAAGATTAGAAATGGGGGTAGTTAGGAATAGGTAGAGGATATGAATGTGTAGTTGCACCAAAGTTTATAAATGGTCTAGGTGGCTAGGGTAAGTGATGAGTTATGTGGGAATTTCATTGCAAAGGCAATACTAGGTTAAGGGGCAAAAAAGTTGTTCTACCTAGAAAGTAGAATCACTGGTTTTTGGGAGAACAACCGTTGTGGAAATGGGTTTTCAATCAGGTATTTTGGTGGATTTGGGGTTTATTCCATAGTTGTTTTAGGATCATAATGGTCGTTGTGAGGATAGTATAAATGTCATTCTATATAGAATGAAGTGGTGGTTGGGATGGTCAAGTGACAAGGTTGAAGGGTGAAATGGTGGTTTATGCCCATGGTTGTTCTGGTGATAGAACAATAATTATGCTAAATTTTTGGAATGGATATTTGAGTGAACACCTATTTTGCCTCAAAACTATCTAGACTTAACATGGAGGAGTTGGATCTAGGCTGGAAATGGTCGTTCCTTAGGGAACATGACCATTTTAGAGGGAACTTCTTGCAAAACTTGAAAATCAATTTGTTCATGCGAGGACCAATCCCACTAATCAAATCCAAAACTAATCACTAAGATTGATTCTCAAACAAAAACCAACCTAAAACTAGCAACCAACAAAAACTTGACCAAAAATTCCAAATAAAACATCAAAGTATGTAACATAAAACTCATCATGGATAGGATAAGACAATGAATTAAAATTCAATATCTTTATTTATGTCATCACCAAGGTTATAAGAGGGTCCATATCTCTGAAGTTACAACATATATACAGAAGTAAATGGTCTACAATTCAAAAATATAAAGAGACACTATGATGAAACATGTGATCATATACATCCACAACTACCCAATCAATACTCAAGATAATGAGAGTACAGGAACACTCTAGACATTACTATATTATTTCTGATTACAACTTGAATACCTTGTCCTTTTTGTTGCACCAGCATACCTAAAACATTTTATAAGAACCATGTGAGACCCTAAAAGATTCCCAAAGGGAGAATTACTCCCACCAAGATATAAACATGCATGTATGACATAAGATATGGACTACACATAATAGAGATGGTTTTTGTTATCTTATTTCAATGTTCAACTATCCATATCATCTCTTAACTCATACTATCACATATTCAACATAGAAATATACAACATTTCATACCATCATAACATGGTTCTCAGTGTACAAACATCTTAAATGCAATTTTAGACAAGGTTACTTACAGTGCTTTCAAACGAACCCTATAATTATTATAATATATAAAGCCATATGAAACTTGCACATTATTAGAGAACAATAGAAACAACCAATGTTATTCACCAATAAAATCATAAACAAATATACTACACGGATGATTTACATGTTTGATTAAGACATGGGTAGCTTGAGGCATACCATCTAAATCACTAGTTGACCATTGTGAAGTCAAAATCATACTCGTATAAGATCTAGGATGATCAGAATCTTAAAGATCTCTTCCCCTTAATTAGTATGGGTAACAACCATAGAGGCACATTGGCTCAACTACTAAATATAGCATGGTCTGTCATGGGTACAAAAGTTACAACACCAAAAGACAAGGGTAATAAACCCTTAGTTATGAGTTATGACCACAATTTCTCTCAAACTCATGTAAATAAAGACACAACCACAGTTGTTCTCAAATACCTTGAAGTCAGGATGATAGAGAAAATCCTTCATGCACTCGTATATACTCAACAATGTATCACTCTGAGCTCCTTATCACAATATGACATTCCTACAAGGAAACTCATTTCACTCTCCAGCAAGTTCTGACACTAAGATACATCTATGGTCACGACACACTACATGATTAAGGTTACATTTGATTGATTAATCAAATTACTCATTTTTTGATTGTATCGGTCAAGTTACATACAAGATTCACATATGCAATTATAGAAATTTAGCATACATGTTACATATAGGAACACAAAACTACAATCTATTGATCTATAATTAGAATTCCACATAATCATCATTTAGATCAAGCATTGAAATGCAACAAGTCAACCATCATTATTCTAGTTCCATGGTTATTATGAGAAACTACCATATTAGATCATTTCTAAGAACAATTAATTCAAATTAGAAATCTATCATTTCATATCTCTTTTAGGTCCTACTTGGTTATAGTGAAGAACATATATAATCATTTAAGAGCAAAGTTATAAAATCATAAGATCATATCACTACTCCCAACTTAAAAATATTACCATCCTATCCATCATCTTATCAGTGAACCATGACACAAATTAACCTTAATATTTGATCCATGTCATCTTCCTAAAGATGACACATGTACCATAGCACACAAGGCATCAGCCCATGGCAAACAAGCCTACATACAAGTATCACATATATAAGATCCATCTTATTGTGTCACATTTTATGACATTCTTGCACAAACCTTTAATATCATATAGAGAGAAGAGATGGAAGACATATTCCACATGTGAATAATATAACTACTATATTAATATACATTATCATAAAAAGACTTCCATCTATTGGAAAAACTCATGGAATTTAGAAACCCCAACCATGTTTGTTTACCTAATGATATATGACATGCATATTATAAGTTATAAGTCCTTATTCATAATTCATATTCAGATTCTTTAATGACTTATTTTAAAATAAACTAATTTAGGAACTATAATATGGTTTATAAGAATACTCAAGGTACCTAATTAGGGCATAAACTACCCAAAACATCAAAAAGGCCAAACTAATAGTAAGTCCACGTTGGAACCATAGAACGACTTGAAAGGCTCTTAGATGTCTTCATAAAAGATATAGAACGCCTCCCAAAATTTCAAGTTAAAATTCCATACTATGATCAAGTTATGCGATATAAAAAATTTTAGATTTCGAATAGTCAGTTTGTACATAAATGTGCCATTATGGGATTTAAAGGTATACATTTTAACCTACAATTCAACCTTTATAAGGTTCCAGTAGAATATAAGTAAAAAATATAATATTCCTTACGTCAGAGATTATCATTCTACAAGGAGAAGAGTGATAAATTTTGAATTCAATCTCTAGGTTCGCAAAAACCCCAAAAGTTCCATATTTAAGGCACATAACATAAATTGCGGATTTTTAACCCATTGGGAATTAGAATAACAAAAGCTTATCAATATAAAAAATAATATGAATATCAGTAGAATCAAGGAAATTCGTGGTGGCACTATTTTTCTACCAAAATAAATCACAAAGATTCACGTTTGAGGAAAATTAGGTTTTGTTTTCTTTTTAAGAATAAGATTAGGCATTCAAAGACACAAATAATTAGATTTAAAAATTTTAGTTCTCATTTGATAAATACATAATGGTATTCTAATCATGAATCATCTTTAAAATATAAAAAAGACCAAAAATTTCGTGATTGCACCATAAAATGTAAATTAGTGCACAAAGATTCAACTTTGTAGGCTTATTTTTCAAATTTTGGCATTTTCCATCAAGGTAAGCCAGAAAGTAAGTCTAAACCATGAAAGTAGAAAGCAACACTCCTTTTTCCTAAGAAGAAAGTGTTCCTCTTTGATATCTACCTTGTTTCAACTTTTAATCTCTATCAAAAGCTCCATCAAAACTATATGTAGCATACTTTAGCCTATCCTAGGGCAAGAAGAGAAGAAAGCTAAGTCGTTTATCTAGATGATCCCCCTTCTACCATGGAAGTACATGAAGCTCGTCCCAAGAAAGAAGGAGAGAATAGAAAGGGGGATGAAGAAGAAGGATATTATTTGGTTTGAGCATGGGATGAAGCTATCTACCCAAGGAGAATCTAAAAGACCTTGATTCTTCACCATGCATCAACAACATAGATGGAGGACCTTCTACATTCCCTCTTCCTTGACACTCAATCCAGAAGGATCCCAGGTTGTGAAAGGAGTCCAGGAATAGAAAGGGTCAAAGGTCTAATATAGAGCCATAGGGAGAAAATACTTCTATACCCTCACCTTTTTTAGAGAAAAAGACTCCAAACCATTAGTATCCCACATTCTTGGTCTATGGTCACCAAAACATGGTTCATATGCTATCAAAATTTGTATAAAAGTGAATAAATTTCTTAAGTTAGAAACTAAGTACTTAAATTGTGAATCAAACCCCCAATAAGGGTGAAATTGCAAAGTAGCTCACAAATGTTCATGAAATTACATAATCAAAGCAATTAGAGTACAATTGAAACCATATTAGGTCATATATTATCTAACTGATTCTAAAACTTATACAATCATGAGATAAATGATTAAAACTATGTTTTACACAATGGTGCAGTTAAGTACTCATGTCATGGTGATTTTTCAATGAAGTCAACAATCTATATGAATACTCAAAATTGAGGCATCCAAAGTGCAAAATTACATCAAATAAGGTTTCAACTGTGAAATCATTCTTATTTAATCATCTATTTAAGGTAACAAATCATAATTAGATATAAAATTAGGATTAAGCTAAGTTCGTGGTCTCAAAGTCATAAATCCCTCAAAAGGATTTTGCCCCCAAAATCCCAAGGTTAAGATAGAGAACAACAACAAGAAACCCATAGATCGATCTCAAACATGTTTAGGTGTGAAACATATTACCTTATATTATCATTTCATACTCATCACATATTACTTATAGTTTTTTAATATAGATTCTTTGGGGTATATTTCAAAATTTATTTCTTTTTATCAACTTACCAAGCTTTTCTTAACATATACAAAAGGGTTATAGAGATATTCCTACCTCATGAATCTTTGTTATTACTTCTTAATACTTCTAGTACCTCTTTACTTTTACTTACTATTGGTCGTTTCATCATGTATCACATTCAATATTAGGTAATTACTCTATTTATCAGCTTTTTGTGTACATGATTTCTGACATTCAGGTAATTAGTAATTTTGTTCCTAAAACTCATTCAAACAATGGACACTTATAAGCACAGATGTGACCTCATTATCCAAATAACAAACTTTTACTTGTTATAGGACCACATGAAACTTATACTCACATAGGTACATTCAACATATTCTTATTTTCCTTTCAAGTATCACCATCATGTCTGTGTTTTATGGCTGGAAACACATCCATGCCGAACAAGCACACTCTTAAAACTTTCAATTTGTTTGTCAACCTATAATCATGAAATGGATTGAAAAAATATCATATTTGATGACAAGATCACAACCTATCATTGTACCTTCATGGTATCATCATGCTAATTTCATAATTATCATGAAAAAATCTAATTGTCACCCCTCTTTATGTCATTCTACCTCAATTTCCAACTTGACAATCATCATACATCCTTGGGAGGAGTATGATTTTTTACTAGGTTATGGTTTTTATTTCCTTATTATGATTGAATTTACTCATATCCCTCATGATTAGGAATGTTCTTTCATTTACAAGAGATCGTTTCATGGATAACTTCTGTAATCTCTTTGTCTTTTGATGACTATTAACTTATACTCCCTCATAATATACATGGTTTGGTTTAAGATTATCTCAGTACCCACTCTTTCCTTTTGTCATTCTATACTTTTTCCAATCTTGAACCATACTTTTCATTTGAAATCTCCTCTACTTGTGTGTATTTTATACCTTAAATCCTTTTCATAATATATTTTTTTATAAATTTCCTCATACACATATGTAAGGTCTACACACTTCCTTAGGATTCCCTCGATTGTTGTATATAACTAAGACTCCACACAGAAAGCTATCTCCTTTAAACCTCATAATACTCCATAATCCCATCTTCAAGTATTGGACTCCCATACATATAAGGTGTCATTTCAAATTTCATGAACTCCTCTTTAAGTTATAGATATTCATTATACGGATCTTATTTTCATTTTTTCCTTTTATCATCAAACTTTTAAGTTTTGATGAGTTACAACATGGTTCTTATCATTCAAAGTTGATTGGTTCCATAAATTCCACAACTTATTTTGCCAATTTTATACATAGTTAGTGCTCAACATATCTGGATTTAATTTGGGTTTCACATCTCTCACCAACTTTAATTGTACTCTTTTCATTTGAGATTATATATTTATTATACTCTTTAGGTTATTTCCATCTAACTGCTTGGTCAAAGAATCCAAAAGAAAAGTAGACAGAGAGTTCCACATTGAATCTTCGTCATCACTTGAGCACTTGACCAAAGCATCCAAAGGTTGAGTTTAAGTAGTGTGCATCACGATCATGTCATGCTCATCACTTGGACGTTATTTTAAATATAATTCCTATTGTCCCTATTGACTCAACTAACATATCTATGTTACCAAACTTGTGAGGACCCATCCCACTGATCAAACCCAAAAATGATCAGTAGGACTAATACTCAAACAAAATCCAATCTAAAACTAGCAACCAACAAAAACCAAGTCAAAAAATCTGAATAAAACATCAAAGCGTGTCACATAAAACTCATCATAGAAAGGACAAAATAATAAAGTAAATTGAAGATCTTTATTAATTTTGACACCAAGATTACAAGAGGGTTCATAACTCTGGAGTTACATGTATGCATGACCAAGTGGTTTACAATTGAAAACTGAAAAGATACACCAATATGAAATCGTATGTTCATATACATCCACAACTGCCCACCCAACATTCATGAAAATGAGAGTACATGGACACTTTAGATAGTACTATATTATTTCTCATTATATCTTGAGCACCTCATCCTTTCTGTTGTGCTAGCCTACTTTAATCATTGTGTAAGAAATTCATGAGACTCTAGAAGAGTCCCAGCGAAAGGATTACTCCGACCAAGATATAAACATACATGTATGGCATAAGAGATGGACTACACATAATAGAGATAAAAGTTCTATCTTATTTCAATGTTCAACTATCCATATCATCTCTTAATTCATACATTCACATATTTAACATAGAGATATAAGACATTTTATACCAACATAACATGGTTCTCAGAGTGCAAACATCTTAAATTCAATTCTAGATTAGATTACTTAAAGTTCTTTTGAACTGTCCTTGTAATTATTAGTAATTCATGAATCCTCATAAAACTTTCACATTATTAGAGAAAAATAGCAACATCAAATATTAATCGCCAATACAATCCTATGCAGATATACTATAGGGCTGATTTACATAAGCCCTGGGTAGTTTGAAGTGTACCACTCAAACTACTACTCAACCATTGTAAAGTCAAAATCAGGCCCGTATAAGATCTAGGATGACTAGAATCCTAAAGATCTCTTCTCCTCGATTAGGACGAGTAACAATTGTAGAGGCACATTAGTTGAACTACTAAAAGTAGGTTGACCCGTCCTGGGTACACATGCCACAACACCAGAAAATTAGGGTAATAAACCCTCAAATCCGAGTTACGTCTGCAATCACTCTCAAACTCATCATACAACTGAGACACAACCATGGTTGTTCTCAAATACCTTGAAGTCAGGATGATAAAGAAAATCCTCCATACACTAGCATATACTCAACAATATATGAATTTGAGTTCCTACTGACAATATGAGATTGCTACAATTAAAGTCGTATCACTATCCAACTAGTTCTGAAACTAAGATAGCTCTAAGATCACAGGGCACTACATGATTAAGGTTACACTTGATTAATTAATCTATTACTCATTTTTGGATTCCATCAATCAGGTTACATACAAGATTCACATATGTGATTATAGAAATTTAGCAGTTATAACAACATCACAAGATATAAATGGAGTTCACATATAGAAACTACTCAAATCAGAGTTAATATATCATTCACGGCCATACAAAAGCCTCAACACATTACATTGGGCCAAAAGTAGGACCGGCTTGTAAACCTTGGCCACTACAAGGACCAAATTAACAAGTCAAGTAACATAAGCCTTAGACAAGAAATCAACATGGAATATTTATCCTTAACTATAATCGATTTCCAGCTTGTATATAGGAACAAAAAAATACAAGACATTGATCCATAATTAGAATTTATTATAATCATCATTTAGATCAAGCATGACAGTGCACCTAGTCTAACCATCATCATTCGAGTTCCAAGGTTATTATGAAGAACTATCATATGAGATTGTTTCTAAGAATAATTATTCAAATCAGCAATCAATAATTTTGTATCTCTTTTAGGGCCTACTTGGTTATAGTGAAGCACATATATATTCATTTAAGAGAAAAGCTATAAAATCATATGATAATATTACTTCTTTCCAAATTAAAATTTTTACCATATTATCCATCATCTTATCTCTTAACCAAGAAACAAATTATCCTTGATTTTTTGTCCATGTCATTATCCTAATGATGACACCCATACAACATCATTCAAGGCATCAAACCCATGGAAAACAATCCTACATATAAGTATCATAAATACAAGATCCATCTTATTTTGTCACATTTTATCACATTCTTAAACAAACCTTTAATATTATATAGAGAGAAGACATGGAAGACATATTCCACATGTGATTAAGATAACTACTATATTAAGATTCTTTATCATTAAAAGACTTCCACCTATTTCTGAAACTCATATGGAATTAAGAAACCCCCAACCTTTCTTATTCACCATGTTTGTTTCCCTAATGATACATGACATGCATATTCTAATAGTTATAAATATTTATTCACAATTCACATTCAATTCTTTTCATGACTTATTTTAAAATACAATATTTTAGGAAGTATGATATGGTTCATAAGACAACTCAAGGTACCCAATTAGGGCATAAATTATCCAAAACATATAAAATTGCAAAATAGTAATAAGTCCACATTGGAACTGTAGAATGACCTAAAAGTTTGATGATGTCTTCATATAACAAAGATAGAACACCACCAAGATTTTAGATTTAAATTCCAAACTATGAAAAAGTTATGTTGTATGAAGATTTGGGATTTTAAATAGTTATTTTGTACATAAATGAGCCATTTTAGAATTTAAAGGTATCACTTTAACCTACAATTCAACCTTTATAAAGTTCCAGTAGAATATAAGTACAGAAATAATATTCCATGCATTAGAGCTTATCGTTCTACAAGAACAAGTGTGATTAATTTTGAATTCCATCTCTAGGGTACTAACAAATCCTAAAAGCTCCATATATAAGGCATATGAACATAGATTCCAAATTTTCAACCCATAACAGGTTAGGATAACAATAGCTTATCAACAAGAAAAATATTAGGAATAACAGTAGCAGTAAGGAAATTTGTAGTTTCACCCTTTTTCTATCAAAATAAATCACAAAGATTCACATTAGCGGCAAGTTGCATTATCTTTTCTTTTTAAGAGCAAGGTTAGATATTTCTAGGCATAAACAATTAGATTTCAAAATTATTTCTAATGTAATAAAAAGAGAATGGTATTTTGAATAGGAATCATCTTTATAAGGTTAGGAAAGACCAAAATTATTGTGATTACATCGTAAAAAGGTAAATTTATGTACAAAGATTTATCTTTTCAGGCATAGTTCTCAAATTTTGGTACTTATTCATCAAATTAAACCACAAAGTAAGTTTAAATCATGAAATGAGCAAGCAAACTGGCTTTACCCGAGAAGCAAGCCTTTGTCTTCAAGATCTACTCTAGTTCAACTTTTTATCTCCATCAAAATCTCCATCAAAGCTCTATCGAGCACACTTTAGCCTTCCCTACGGAAAGTGGAGAAGAAAGGAGAGTCCTTTAACTAAATGAACCACCTTCTACCATGCAAATCCATGTATCTCGGCCCAAGGAAGAACAAGAAGGATAAAATAGAAAGGGGAATGAAGAAGAAGAATCTTACTTGGTTTGAGCATGGGTTAAAGCTATCTACCGGAGGAGCATACAAAAGACCTTGATTCTTCAATATGCTTTAAGAACATAGATGGAGGACCTTCTCCCAAGCCATGTTCGTCCCTCTTCCTCCAAACTTGTTCCATAAGGATACAAGGTCACCAAAAGGGACCCAAAATAGAAAGGGTCAAAGGCCAAAGGTCTCATATACAACCATAGGGAGAAAATACATCTATACCCTCACTTTTTTAACCAGAAGACTCCAAACAATTGAATACCCCACATCCTTTGTCTATGGTCACCCAAACAAGGTTCAAATTCTATCAAATTTCATAATAAAGTGAATAAACGTCTAGAGACAAATATGATGTACTTAAATTACGAGTTAAATCCCCAATTAGGGTGAAATTGCAAACTAATTTACAAATGTTCATGAAATTACATAATCAAAGAAATTAGAGTACAATTAAAACCAAATCAGGTTATCTCTTAGCCAATTGATTGTAAAACTTTTCCTAGCATGAAATAAATAACAAAAAATATTATTTACACAATTTTGCTGTTAAGTCCTCATGTCATGGTGATTTTTTAATTAATCCACAACTTAAATTATTACTCAAGATTGAGGCATCCAAAGTACAAAAATAGGGTTTTAAATTATTCAAGCAAGAAATAATTCTTATTCACTCATCTAATTAGTATAATAAAAAAGATTAGATATATAATTAAGATTAATCTAGGTTCATGGTCTCACAGTCATAAACTCCTCAAAAGGAGTTTGCCCCTGAAATCACAAGATTAGGATAGAGAACAACAAGAAGCAACCCCTAGCTCAATCTTGAACATGTTTTGGTATGTATTATGTTTCCTTATCATTAGTAGTGCATACTCATCACATATTACTTATAGTTTCTCAAGATAGATTCTTTGGGGTTTATTTCAAATTTAATTTCTTTTTGTCGACTTATCCAACTTTTCTTAACATGTACTAAAGGGTTAGAGAGATATTCATACCTCATGAATCTTTCTTGTCATTTCTGAATCCTTGTTGTACCTCTTTACTCATATTTTACTTATTAAGGGTTAGTTCATAATGTATCACATTCATTATTAGGTAATTACTCTTTTCATCATCTTTTTGTGTACATGATTTTTGATAGTAAGGTGATTAGTAATTGTGTTACTGAAACTCATTTAAACAATGGATACTTGTAAGCACAAAACTAATATAATTATGAAAGTAACAACTTTTTTATTGTTATAAGACCACATGAAACTTATACCAACATAGTCACATTCCACATATTCTTGTTTTCCTTTCAACTATCAATATATCAGCTTTGTTTTATGGCTGAAAACATGTCCATGCCCAATAAGCGTACTCCTAAAACTTTCAATTTTTTTCACCCTATAATCATTAAAAGGGATTCAAAAAACATAATAATGAATCATAAGATCACAACCTATCATTGTACCTCCATGGAATCATCTTAATAATTTCACAACTATCATGAAAAAATCTGATAGTCGCCCCTATTTATGTCATTCCACCTCAATTTCCAACATGATAATCATCATAAATCCTTGAGAGGAGTATTATTTTATATCAAGTTAGGGTTTTGTTTCCTTTTTATGTTTGAGTTTATTCCTATTCCTCATGATCCAAAAGAAATCATTTCATGAAGAACTTCTCTAATCTCTTCATCTATGATGACTATTAACTTATACTCCTTCATAACATACATTGCTTGGTCTAAGATTATTTCTGTATTCACTCTTTCCTTTTATCATTTTATATTGTTTTCAACCATACTTATCATCTAAAATCTCCTCTACTCATGTGTATTTTACACCTTAAATTCTTCTTATAACATATATTTTTCACAAAATTCCTCATTCACATGTATACAATCTACACACTACCTCAAGGTTCCCTTGATTGCTATATATAATCAAGGGTCCACACACAAAATTATCTGCTTCTAAACCTTGTCATGCTCTAGAATTATAGATTCAAACAATGGATTCAAATTCATACGAGGTCTCATTTCAAGTTTTAGGAACTCCTTCTTAAATCATACATATTCAAAATAAGAGTCTTATTTTCACATTATTCCTTTTATCATCAAAATGTTGAAGTTTTGATGAGTTACAACATGGTTTTTGTCGAGTCTGATTTTCACATTATTCCTTTTATCATCAAAATTTTGAAGTTTTGATGAGTTACAACATGGTTTTTGTCATTCACAATTGATTGTTTCAACACCTTCCACCACTTATTTATCCAACCTTATACATAGTTAGTATCCAACATATTTGGACTTAATCTAGGTTTCACATCTCTCCTAAACTTTATCTTATTATTTTCATTGTGATTCATATTTATTTAGATTACTTGAATCTAGCTACTGGGACAGAGTATCCAAAAGGAAAGTAACCAGAGAGTTCCACACAGACTCTTCCTCATCACTTGAATACTTGACTAGGGTATCCAAATGCTGAGTTTAAGTAGTGTGCATCATGTTCATGTCTTGCTCATCACTTGGATGTTATTTTAGATCCTAATTCATATTATCCCTATAGACTCAATTAATCTATTCTATGATACCACAATTGTGAGGACTCATCCCACTAATCAAACCCAAAACTGATCACTAGGACTATCCTCAAACACAACCCAACCTAAAACTACCAACCAACAAAAACCAAGTGAAAAAATCTGAATAAGACATCAAATCATGCCCAATAAAACTCATCATAGAGAGGACACAATATCAAAATAAAATTGAATATCTTTATTAATGTTGACACCAAGGTTATAGAGAGACCATATTTCTATATTGGATCATGTATACTAAACCAAGTGGTCTACAATATAAAATTAAAAAAGAGACACTAAGACAAAACATGATCATATAGATCCACAACTACCCACCCAACACTTAGGAAAACAAGATTACATGGACACTCTAGACATTAATACATTATTTGTTACTACAACTTGAGCACCTCATCCTTTCTGTTGCCCTAGCATACCTAAAACATTAGGAAGAACCATGTGAGACTCTAAAAGAGACCAAGCGGAAGGATTACTTCACTAAGATATAAACATAAATGTATGAAATAAGAGATGGACTATGCATAACAGAGAGAAAATTTCTACGTACTATAATATTCAACTATCCATATCATCTCTTAACTCATACTAGCACATATTTAACACAAAAATGTAAGACATTCCATACCAACAAAACATGGTTCTCATAGTACAAACATCTTAAATACAATTCTAGATTCTATTACTTATATTTCTTTTGAACCATTCTTGCAATTATTAGTAATTCATAAAACCTCATTTCACTTGCAAATTATTAGAGAATAATAGCAAAAACTAATGTAATTTTCCAATACAATGCTAAATAGATATACTCCACAACTGATTTACATATTTTATTAATTTGTGGGTAGTTTGTCGTGTACCACTCAAACTACTAACTAATCACTTTAGAGTCCAAATCAGTCCCGCATAAGATCTAGGATGACTAGAATCCTAAAGATCTCTTCCCCTCAGTCAGTAGAGTAACAATCGTAGAGGCACATCGGCTCAACCACTAAAAATATCATGCTCTTTCATGGGTAAAAAGGTCACAACACTAGAAAACCAGGGTAATAAATCCTCAAATACAAGATATGACTCTTCTTAAATACCTTGAAGTCAAGATGACAGAGAAAACCCTTCATGCACTCACATATACTCAACAATATATGAATCCAAGCTCCTTCTATGAATATGAGATTACTCCAAGGGAAATCATTTTATAATCTAGCACGTTCTGAAACTGAGATCGCTCTACGGTCTAAGGTCACTACATGATTAAGGTTACACTTGATTAATTAATTCTCTTACTCAGTTTTCGATTGCATCAATCAAGTTACACACAAGATGATCATATGTGTTTATAGAAATTTAACAATTATAATAACATCACAAGATACCAAGGGTTTTCACATATATCATCTACTCAAATCAGAGTTCATATATCATTCATGACCATAACAAGGCCTCTACACATTACATCAAGGCACATCTATGCCCAGCTTGACTTTGACCACAACAAGGCCCAAATTATTAAGTCAAGTTACATAATCCTTGGACAAGGCATAAACATGCAATATTTATCCTTAATTATTATTCATTTCCAACTTGCATATAGGAACACAAAAAATATAAGCCAAATATCCATAATTAGAATTTTTCATAAACGTCATACAAATCAAGCATGACAATGCAACAAGTCTAACCATCATTATTCCAATTCTAGGGTCGTTATGAGGAACTATCATATTATATTGTTTCAAAGAACAATTAATTCAAATCATAAGTCTATCATTTCATATCTCTTTTAGGGCCTACTTAGTTATAGTGAAGCGCGTAGATAATCATTTAAGATCAAAGTTATATAATAAAACCACATTACTTCATCCAACTTAAAAAATTTACCATCTTATCCATCATCTTATCTCTTAACCAGGACACAAAATTACCTTAATATTTGGATCATGACAACATCCTAAAAATGACACCCATACCATATCACTCAAGGCATCAAACCCATGACAAATGAGCCTACATATATGTATCACAAATACAAGATCCATCTTATTGTGTCACATTTTATAACATTCTAATACAAACCTTTTATATTATATAGATAAAATGATGGAAGACATATTCCAAACACAAGTAAGATGACTACTAGATTAAGATTATTTATCATAAAAAGACTTCCACCTATTTTTGAACCATATATGGAATTAAGAAACTCACAACCGTTCTTATTCACCATGTTTGTATCTCTAATAATATATGACGTGCATATTCTAATAGTTATAGATCTTTATTCATATTTCACTTTCAGATTCTTTAATAAATAATTTCAAAATACACCACTTTAGGAAGTATAATATGGTTCATAAGATAACTCAAGGTACCCAATTAGGGCATAAACTAACCAAAACATGAAAAAGGACAAATTAGTAATAAGTCAATGTTGGAACCTTATAATGACCTCAAACTTTGCTGATGTATTCATATAATAGAGATAGAACATCACCTAAAATTTGAGATTAAAAATCCAAACTGTGAGAAAGTTATGCCGTATTGAAGATTTATGATTTTGAATAGTCGGCTTGTACATAAACGAACCATTTTGGGATTTAAAGGTATCACTTTTAACCTACAATTTAACCTCTATCAGGTTCCAGTAAATATATATACAAAAATAATATTCCTTGTACCAGATAATATCATTCCACAAGAATAAGTGTGATAAATTTCAAATTCCAACACTAGGGTACTCAATAACCCTAAAGTTCCATATTTAATACATATGAACATAAATTCCAATTTTTTTTAACCTATAACAAATTAGGACAAACCATCTTATCAAAATGAAAAATATCAAGAATAACAATAGCAACAAGCAAACTCACGGTTGCAATGTTTTGCTACCAAAATAAATCACAAAGATTCACCTTTGATGCAAACTAGGTTCTCTTTTCTTTTTAAGATAAGGTTAGGCATTTCAAGGCATAAATAATTAGATTTTGAAATTTTAGTTCACATGTGATAAAGTGATAATGGTATCTTGATCAAGAATCATCTCTTTAATATTAGAAAATACCAAAAAATTTGTGATTACACCATAAAAAGTTAAACCAGTGCACAAAGATTCAACTTTTTATGCATAGAACTCAAAATTTGGCATTATACCATCGAATTAAGCCATAAAGTAAGTTTAAATCATGAAATATAAAGAAAAAAACCTTTTTATTGAGAATCCTTCCTCATAAATATCTACCCTAGTTCAACTTCTAATCTTCAACAAAAGCTCCATCACTCTATCTGTAGCATTTCCTAGGGCAAGGAGAGAAGTAAAAAAAAGTCCTTTAGCTGTATGAGTCACCTTCCACCATGGCTTTCCATGGAGCTCGACCCAAAGAAGAAGGAGGATAGAACATAAAGGGGTATGAAGAAGGAGGATATTACTTGGTTTGAGTATGGGATGAAGCTATCTACCCAAGGAGCATCCAAAAGATCTTGATTCTTCAACATGCATCAACAAAGTAGATGGAGGACCTTCTCCCGAGTCATGGTCATCCCTCTTCCATTAAGGATCCCATGTCAACAAAAGGGTTCAGGAATATAAAGGGTCAAACTGCAACGTCTCATATACAACCATAGGAAGAAAATACTTCTATACCCTCACCCATTTTAAATGCAAAAGACTCCAAACCATTGAATATCCCACATCGTTGGTCTATGGTCACCAAATCAAGATAAAAATGCTCTCAAAATTTGTAAAACATGAATAAATATCTGGAGACAGATAATACATACACAAACTGTGCACTAGACCCCCAATGTGTAATTGCAAACTAGTCCACAAATGTTAAAGAAATTACATAATCAAAGCAATCAGAGTGCAATTGAAACCAAATCAGGGTATCTCTTAGCTAATTGATTCTAAAACTTATACAAACATGATATAAATAATTAAAACTATGCATTAATCAATTCTACAGTTAAGTCATCGTGTCATGGTGATTTTTTAATCAAGTCCACAACTCATATGAATACTCAAAATTGAGGCATGCAAAGTGCAAATTTACCTCAAATAGGATTTCAAATTATTCAATTGAGAATGAATTTATATTCAATCATCTAATCAAGATAAAAAAATCAACATTAGATATAAAAGTAGCATTAAGTTAGATTCATGGTCTCACAGTTCAAGCATGGACTCCATTACTCCAATGTATTTCTTGAACACTTAGGGTAGGTTGGAGTTGATCTTGGTGTCTCCTTGGGCTCTTCCACACATGGTGAAGTTGTTGGTATGTATTCCCAAAGAGTCAATCATATGATGATTGTAATGGCATAACTTGTAAATGATTTGATTAATATTAAATAAAATATCCCAATTTATTTTATTTTAATTCAGTTATGAGATAATTATGTAACATTATAAATGTCTAAAGAATGATATTACTCAATGATGTATGCCTTTGGGTTGAGGACTTGAACAATGAGATCATATGAATGTCAACAGTACATATACATTCTTATTATGTTCCTAATTGGATGTAATTATGGAAGGTTGATAGATAGCAATAATACATAAGACTAGAGTGTGTGTTGGTTGATGACAAAATCTCATCAGTCATGATATGTGATATCAAACCGAACACATAGGTACTTGTTAGAGAATAGTGTGTTGGATAGACCCATCTCAAGAGTGATACATGGAAACCATGACTGGTAGTCATAATCATCTATTATATTGATGGTGGTGATTGTGGTTCTTAGACCTGAAATCACTACACTTATCGCATGTTGTTCAATGTACTTTGACATCATCTATTGTGACCTGGAATAAGGGTTTCCATAAAGGTGATGATCAGATGCACTATGACACATGGGGATGACTGTGAGTGATGTAGATGGGATTTGTCCCTCCTAAAAAAGTATGATATCCTCGACACTTGATTAGCAAGACTAATAAATGCATGGCCATGCACATGTGAGTCAATATATGATATTGAGCTTACACATATCTTAGAAAGTCTGCTCTAGTTCAAGGAACAGAGATTGAATGTTGGAGAGTGTAATGCCCCTTCAAGCACATCATATAGCAGAAGAAAACCATATCCATAATATAGGTCACTTGGCTTGGAGGAACATTACAAAACATGATATACATAGCAACAACATAAAGGAAACACTGTACATTTACTAGAAATATTAATTCGTGCATTGTTCAAAGGAAAACTAGTACATTTGAGTTCTTGAATATACCATGTAACATCTAAACATGATGTAGAACATGAAGACAAGTCTAATCTAAATGATTATATCATCTAGGAAGATGGCACCCCACCAGGGTTAAACTCTTAATCTTTCCTTGAGGTGTACTTTCCTTATTTAATCTCTCTTATTCTTTCCTCCGGTGGACATCACATCCCCAACCATCCATTTAAAATGGAAAACACATTAGAGTAAGTGACATTGAGTATTGTTATAAGAAAATAATAACTTTGAAATAAGGAAACATGAAATTAACTGAATACCAAATCTAGAATCTCATAATATGCTCTTAGTGGTTGATTATAATGTCATCTACTCTTATGCACCAATTGTGCTCATAAGGCTCGTAGGATTAACTATGTTACACTTGAACTCATGATTTGCACCGAAGTTCCACAACTTATGCTCCAATTGAGCTGATGATTTGAACCTAAGTGCCACTAATAATGCTCCACTTGAGCTCATAATTTCATGTACATATCACTATGTTCCATTTGAGCTAATAAGGCCCAAGGGCTCAACATTAACATGATGAGGACAAAATAATACAACCAATTACATGATTCGTCATTAACTTGACAATTATTTACTTCAACTGAATCTCATATGATCATGACATAAATTCTTGAAATAATCATTGAAGCATAAGAATCAATTAATAACTTTAGGGGATATTTCATGCAGTTAATATTTAATTTAAATAACATAATTATGCATAGATTTTAATGTAATCATCATAATATAATAATCTTAAAGTGATTGAAAACCATTACTTAATACTCAAAGTGCATGGAACCTCTTACCTTGGAGCAAGGAAGACCCTATGTTAGTTTCTCTATCCCTGGGCGAATCCTAAGCATCCTAAAATTACATGATTTATGTTAATTATCACCTTAAGTACCACCTTAAACCCTAATTTGGGTCCTTTAAGGAAACATGGTCAAAGAATATGGAATTAGGGTTTGAAAACCTAAAATTATATTTCTATTTAAAAAGCCTTTCCAAAACATGTTTTTACTTATTTTTCTGATTGTTACTTTAATTATTGTGGATTTTCAACCTCTGACCAATCATAAAATGGCAAAAATCCCATGTCAGTGTTATCATAAACTAGGGTTGCTTATCCTAGTTGGGCCAACTTTGCGCCACCACGTTGTCCCAAGGCCACAATCATGGCTATTACACTGGACAACCAAACAATGGATAAAATTCCCCTTTTGCCCATGAATACATGACATCAAAACAAAAGAAACCAAGTGTGAGAAAGTAACCCACCACATTGTGATGTTCGTCGTCTTCACATCAATGAGAGAATGGACAGACCATGGAAACTCATGATTCAAAATCAAGATAGAGTGTAGATGAGTGTCACACGATGAAGCCAAAGCACTGATTGAAGCATACATGTCTCAAAAAGCCAAGGTTCAACTTCAATGATGGTTGAGAGTCCAAGAAAAAGTGCCACCATGGCACATCAGACGAATTACATGGGAAAAAGGCTCAGAGTGCCGAAACTGTTGATTCAAGGTGAGAAATTACGAACAAATCTTCCTAAAACAATATTTGTGGAAAGGCAAACACAAAGGGTGAGTTTTCATGACTGGAGAAGAATCAAAGTGAAGAGATGTTGAACTGTCGACAAGGACTAAAAGAAGGCCTATAGGGTACCACAATTGGGATGAACACAAAGAAAGTAGACAATGGAAAAAGAAAATAGGCCCTAACTCACCCTCTGTGGATGACTCAGAATGCATACATTGGTGAGAATCCAATGCCCCCAAAAACCTAAGGGTTCCTTTGCAAGGTTCGTCCACAGAGGGTGAATCAGGGCCTAAGATCAGGCCTAAAGGCGTAGTCCATGGACAACAGGTGAATATTCCTATACTAACCCTTATTGGTCTTGAGGGATGGAGAAGGATAGGTTAGCCTAAAGATGGTTATCGGTTCAAGGATGCAAGGTACCCTACTTTTTCAGGGTAAGAAGGGGTAGAGAAAATGCCCTGAGCCAATGTTTGAGTACCAGGCACTATGACACTGAAGTAACCCATTCCATACTCCCAGGAAAAGTTTGACCAACCTTAAACAAAAGGGTACATGTACCTAAAACCAACACAGGTAGGTAGGTAGAGAATACCTAGGGGTGCGAGACAACTCTCTATAAGGAACTCGGCAAAATAGCCCCGTAACTTCAGGAGAAGAGGTGCCTCCTCACAAAGGGGGTCACAGTGACCAGGCTTGAGCTACTGTTTACCAAAAACACATGTCTCTGCAAAGTCGTAAGACCATGCGTGGGGGTTGACACCTTCCCAGTGCCGAAATGTCAAGGAAGTTGGTGACCTGATAAGAGGGGAGCCGGATCAAATCCTGGTGAACGGTGGTCGTAACTATAACGGTGTTAAGGTAGCAAAATTCCTTGTCTGGTAAGTTCCACCTGCACGAAAGGCGTAACGATCTGGGCACTATCTCGAAAAGAGGCTCGGTGATCTGGGCACTATCCTGAATCAACCAAAAGTTCAATTCTATCTGAACTACTCATTTTCAAATGATATACACTGTTCACAAATATTCATTTTTGACTGAAATTTTATAATTTAATACATAACAATTTTCACATTAAACCCATAAATGTCTATATTTTTTTATTTGTATCAACTTCATTATATCTTACCCTTATATTCAAATTATTCCCACTATCACTAACTATCATACTATAATTTCTACTTTCAGTACAAATAAAATTATAAATATAACTATTAATGTAATTTATAGTACTTCTTGAAATATAACTATCAATACTTATTTAAAAATGAAGATAACGATCAATAAAATTATTAATGTGATTATTCCAATTAGATTGAGTTTCATATATATAATGAGAAGAGTAGTGATCCTTAACCATCAGAAGTCAGATAATTAGAAAAAAACTTTCTAATTCATTATGGAAAAGAACTGCCATTATCAATCTCCAACATCTGATTTTTAGTATCAAAATATAAAGAATAACTATCATCATTACTGTCTCTAACTAAAAAAGTCCCATCAGAGATCAAACTCCAAATACCCTTAATATCAAATAAATGTTGTGGCATCACGAAAAAAAATTCTTGGACAATTTACTAGAGTCTATTCATAAATATATGTATAAGTTACTAGTTATATGAATCCCAAAGCTATTTTTTATGATATTATGCATAGATCGGGTATATCATGGCCAATTCTTGAGAAAAAATTGTGGGCGATTCTTCGACAATGGAATATGATAAGTGAGATTTTTGAGTAAGTGTTTACAAAAAAAAATTATGTCAAAGAAATGATTTGTCGAAGTAATAAGTCATCCATTCCATTGATATGGAAACGTATGAGATCAACAAATGCTTGGGAGTTCCTCTATTCAATCCTTTTCTTTCTTCTTGTTGCTGGATATTCCATTCGTATACATCTTCTCTTTGTTTCCCGAACCTCTAATGAGTTACAGATAGAGTTAGAAAAGATCAAATCTTTGATGATTCCATCATACATGATTGAGTTGTGAAAACTTCTCGATATGTGTCATATATCTGAACTTAATTCTTTCTAGTTAAATAATCTCTTTCTAGTTTCTCTGGAACAATTAGGAGATTCTCTGGATGAAATACGGAGTTCTGCTTCTAGAGACAACATGATATTCAACGAAGGCCCTCTTATGGGGTCAATTCAATACGTTCTAAGAAGAAATATTGGAATATAAATCTCATCAATCTCATAAGTATCATACCAAATCCCATCAATTGAATGAGACATTTAAGTCGTACAAGTAAAGAGATCTATTCATTGATACGAAAAAGAAAAAATGTGAACGGTGATTGGATTGATGAGAAAATAGAATCCCAGGTCACAAACAATGATTCGATTGATAATGAAGAAAGATAATTCTTAGTTCAATTCTCCATCCTAACAATAGAAAAAAGAATTGATCAAATTCTATTGAGTCTAAAAATAATGTTAATTGTCAGTCTATCATACGACATTGAATTCGTTCCCGAGCCTTGTACACACACCGCCGGTCATGCTATGGGAGTTGGTCATGCCCGAAGTTGTTACCTTAACCACAAGGAGGGGGATGGTGAAGGTGGGGCTAGTGACTGGAGTGAAGTCATAATAAGGTAGTCATACTGGAAGGTGTGGCTAGATCATCTCCTTTTTTGGGAGAGCTAATACTTGTTGGGTATTTTGTCCATAGATGCTTACTTGTCTCTCAATTTCAACCAAGGCGCAGGAAACAGCTGGGGAGAAGCCAAGTATGTTAAAACTGTGAATCACGAAGGATGGGGTGGCTCAAAACACTAGATATGAAATCAAAGGTGGAGGAGAGATCAGTGAGGCATGATGGTCAATCTTGGCCCCTTATTTATAGGTTCAAAGGTTGACAGAGAACTATGCAACTTTGGGGTAGCGAGGGGAGTCCATGCCCTATTGGGCATTTCTCAGTTAGGGCATGAAGTCACATAAAAGTGGGGATGGTTAAGATCACTTGGTGGTCACAATTCCATAGGTGAAGAAATATAAGAAAGTGGGGCACTGTGGAGAGAGATCAGGGAGGACAAGAAAATGAGATCTGATAGCCTATTCTCAGTCTCCTACCCAAGTTAGGACACAACTCTAGGTCTGTCTGAAGGACATTCAACATCCAGAAGTGATTACACATAAAGCATGTGTGTGTGACACCAAAGCATAATTGAAATTGATGAAATAAAATGGAGTAACATTTAAATGCACGACATCTTAGTCTGAATCATTGTATGAGTCAAATATTCCATTAATATTAAATCAAAACTATAAATTAGCTTCCCTAATTGATTTGGAGGGTCCAAAGAAGTCTTATTGTCCTCAAATTTGAACCACATGTTAATTATAGAGTCTAAAATATTCCTAACCAATTAGATTTAAATTTTAGTTACCTTTTTCTCATCAAACTCATATATGTCATTATCATAATGCATTTATTATTAAAAGGTGAGATTAAGGGAATTTCATTTCCTTAGTGGGTCAAAATTCAAGATTGGGAATAATTTCCCAACTCTAGGGCATAAACATTATCTTTTTATGTATATTTTATGGATTCTCATATGAGAGAGAAAAAGATAAATTAATGTTATTTATCATTTGAATTCATTTAATCATAAAGAAAATAAAATAGGATGCATATTTCATTTTCTCTCTCTATCTCTTTATTTCCTATTTCAAAAAAGATGTATTCCATACTTGGGTAACTTGCACAAATATTTAGGATTTTGAAAATGAAAGTTGAAAGTTTGCACTAAAGACCCTAAACTTATTTTATTGACAATTTGGGATGTTACAAAGAGGATGGCTTTTCCATGCCTTGAGTCCAATCTAGATATCAGTGAAAAAGGAACTATGCAAACACTACAACACAAATCACATATTGTAGGTTGAAGTTGTTTTCCAACTTTTCAGTTACTTGGGTAGAAATGATGTGTTGCTAGATACCACTCTTTTCTTGTGATGTCATAAACTGGTTATGGACATTCACTACCAACATAAATATGAACCTATAAAGTCACACACTTTGGATATACTTGGAATAGGAGTTTGTTCATGAATGGTGTTTAACTTGATTACTAAAGTGTTAAGGTATTCAATTTAAGCAACAATTGACTAACTGGACTCTGAACCGACAAGTTCAAGTGTTGAACGGACCGGTTGGAGTGTCAAGTTGATTGGAAATTGCATTGTTTGAATTATGGATGAACCAGGGCATGAACCGACTAGTTCACTGAGTGAACCAATCGACACAAGGTCATGAAATGACCGACTCATGAGATGAGACACCCAATTCATAGATCAATTCGATTGCATCAAGTATTAGTATTGACGTCATGCTGTGCATTAATCAGATTATAATTACTAATACAATTGTGATTGGGAAACATGACCAAATGACCGGTTCAAGGGTTGAACCAATCGGCTCGTATTTTGACCGATTGGTTCACCTAGGAATCAATCATTTTTCTGCTCGTAGGTTGTGAAAATTCATGAAATTCCGATCCCTTCTACTATCACACAGACTGGGAACCTTGACTCTAACCCTCCTATAAATAAAGGGGTATTGAGGGCTTCCTAGAGACACAACTTGATTGCCACTGACAATTGTTGTCTTCTCTGATTGTGGTAACTAAGAGAACCTGAGCAAGTCCTACTTGATAAAATGAGGGATAGAAAAGGAGAACAATTGTGGGAGAGCAAGTTGGTTCTAGTACACCAACATGGAGGGACAACTCCTTCCTATCTGTTCTTACGGAACAACATGAGCTCTAAGTGGTATGTGTGGACTACTCTAGAGGCGAGGATCTTTTCCCTATAGGAGGACAACATTAGGTTTTCATTCATGGTGATCAACCATGAGTTGCTATAGACGTTGTTTGAGTGCGATTTGAAGAAAGTCGCACTATACAATGAGGAGATTATCATTGGATTTTTGCTAGGACTAGGTATATCCTCAAAATCATCCTTTCCTTTATATCGTTTTTGCCGTGATCTACTATTATAAGGGGAATATGGTAGTAACTTTTTTGTTTTCGCTGCCTTCTCTACTGTCATATTTCCCTACAGATGTCATTTGATTCTATCCCTCATTTTCCTTCCTTTAATTGACACTCAATTATATATATAACAATGCAAAAAACTCCTTAAATACGTTTTAAATGAAGTGGGATTTATTGGGAATAAAGCATCACCTTATTTTTCTAGCACTTGGGTAGTTTGGAGTTGATCTTGGTAGCTCGTTATGCTCTTCCACTCATGGTGAAGTACTTGGATATATCTCCTTCTCCTCCTTTCATGAATAGGCACTCAATTACCTATAAAACAATGCAAGTGAATCCTAACTGAATTTTACATAAAATGGGATCTATTGGAAATAGTGTATTCTAAAAATTTTAATATGGATAATGATAAAAAAATAAGATATTAAGATCCAAACTAGGGATTCATTGATACTTATATAATCACCCCCTAAAGAACCAATCTCCATATTTTACATTATTGGATATTAGTAAACATCCTTCACCCTATGAGGAAGGCTCTACATTTTTATTTCTACCATTGGGTTTATGCATAAAACCCAATTATGGATGTGCCTCTAGTTTTCCAATGGAAATGCTTTAATAGAGAACCTTGAAGAAGGTAAGCTTGACTTCTATTGACAAACATTTTTTAATCTTTGCCAATTGATATTTGACTACACAGCCAACATTATTAATGTAGGAGGTGAAGGAAACTTTCTATTTAAATCTAAATTCTAAGTTGACTTTAGTTATAGAACCTACAACATAAATTAGGAGATAACACACAACTTCATTATATTCATTTGGTTTACCTAGTAACTAGTTATTAATGTAAAATCTATGGAATCAAGAGTGGGGTGAATTGAGATATTGAAAATTTACATTAAAATTGTTAGACCTTTTCAAGTTCTATCCCATGATAGATATTAAGTATTAGAAGTGAAGGAGAGAGATATTAAAACAATCACAATTGAAGGAAAAGATGGATGATTCTAATATTCGACGAATTTGTCTCCTCGGGTCAAAAGTGGAGTAGTTTGGATTTTGGATTTGATTAGATAAAGTCATTTGATCAAATTGTGGAATGCTCTAGAAGATTCCTTTCTACATAATGCTAGGTGGATTCCCACATCATTTGTATAATCTTATGGTTGGAGGCTCAATTTTTCTCGAGCTTGTGGATCAACATGCATTGGATTTCTTCTCTTTGCAGGACATCATTTCTGATATGCTATATGGTTTTCCTCATTAGATGTGTGTTGAGGATCTATCAATATTTAATGTGATATTGTAATACCTAGGGATACAATGATCTCTATTTTGGTTTTGGGTTGACTACATTTTGGTTGTTATGAGGGATGATAAACTAATCCAACAAAGGTTGTAATCGTTTGACGAAGTGAAGTTGATCGAGAAATGAAATATTATGTCACTAGGTCCTTAGGATGTCTTATCTACTTGAGTTCTTTGAGGACGATGACCCTACATAAGGGGGAATATATTTCTTATACTTTCATTTTGAGGTGTCTCTCACCATAGTAGATGTGTTTCCCAATGGAAGTGATGAACCCATCCTTTCAACATTTGGATCTTCTATGTAGACTCTCTTAAATTTTATGCATATCTTGGAATCCAAAACTATGAAACTAGCCTAATAACTACCATGAGTGTATGGGGAGGTTGCATCCTAATCCAAAAGAAACAATCGATTAGGGGTCTCCACAATGTCAAACCCCCTCCTGTCGGGTTTTGGATCATTAAGGACAATGTTGTTTCTTGGCTCACTATCACCTCGAGGACTTCCTTAGGACCGGGGTGATTGGCTGAAGGCCTTCATTGTGATATCAAACTCAATATTCCTGTAGGGGTATCTCATTGAGTTCATTGCATGAGGTAGACAAACATGTTATATTAGAAGAAAAGACAAATCAAGAGATAAAATAATATTTTTAGATAATGATCATACTAGTAGATATGGTGATAGTGAATACCATTTTGATGATTTCTATTATGGTTTTTTTTATGGATGTAGAGGGAACAATTTTAATATGAATGTTTTTAAGGTTATCTAGGGTTTTCTACTTGGTTCAACCATGATGTTTTTATGTGGGGCTCAACTGGTTGTTTTCTCTCTTGATCTGGTTGTCAGTTGTCTAGATTCCTCATAGTTGTTCCTAGATGGCGAATGAACTTGGTGGATGTGTTTTATTTGAGAGGTGATTGCTTTTGATTGAGGGGTATGTCTGGCTAACTATGTCTAGATTATTTTTTGTTGGTTTTGTGAAGGTTGTCGGGCTTAATGTTTGATGTGGAGACCCTCTTTCTTTGTGGAGGTGAGTTATACTCATGGAAAGATATTCTCTTTAGTATTATTTGTAGAGTTTCTTTGATATTTTTTGAATTGATAGTTCCCCTTCTAGTTTTATGGACAAGGAGAGTGAGGGGGTGGACCAAGTTCTTTGTGGTGCAAAACTTTGTAATCCATCTTCCTTAACATGTTTTTGGGGTGGGGTTAATATGAATGAACTCATCTATATCCCCCTTCCCAGAAAAAAAGCTCTAGACCTTGAGATCATGATTGTAAAAACCCAAACACACTCGAAGGACCATGAAGAGAAAACTGTAATACCAAGATACCATATTTGGTTAACCTACGATTAAACCTACATCAATTATAACTAGTACTTATTTAATTAGTAGTTATCTTATGCCAACTACCTCATATACATAACATTCTCCAAATAATACCAAACATATGACTCACTAAAGTAGAATATGACTTTCTTATTAGTTTCTAGTTTTGAGATCACTTATTAGACTCACTAAAGTATTAGACTTTTTTGATATTTTGCATATATGTTACTATGATTAATTCATGTCGGATCTATGGGCTCTAAGGGAGTTAATAGAGCTTCAAAACTTGCACATGAATGGTTAGACATTCAAATTATATCAATTAAAACCAATTGCTAAAAGTGAATTTGAAGTCTTATCTAAACAAGCATAGAAAGGATAAGAGATATTGAAATATACACTTGGACAACGTGTTTAGAGTGGTTCCAATCTCCAAACTAGGAGGCCGTTAGTCTACTACCTAGATAGGTCAAGATCAAAGATTTCTAACATGTCTACTCCTTATATTCCTAATAAAAGTTACAAAAATTGACCTTCCTTTTCTGGAACAAGGATACCCAGCTTTCCTTTTAGGACAAGGGAGTCAATAACCTTACAAACAAGGTCTTACCTATCCAAGAGATGGTCTTCTACCTCACAACAGATCTTACCCACTCTTGCAATCAGCTGGATACCTTCACTAAGGTCCTCCCCTTCATGCAACAAGTCTTTGGCCTTGAAGATTTACCCACCTACCTCCTTGGATCTTCCGCCTTGTCCTTCTCCTTCACTTGGAAAAAATCTTCACACCTTCTTCGGCCTTGAAGAAGAGAAACAACTCCTCCTTCACTCAGGATTCTTGAAGAAAGGGGATTGATAAGTATAGAGATGGAGAGCTTTACAAAGTAACACTAAGGTATCTCTCTTACAACATGCCTAACTCACTCATAACCATGAAATGCATTGTAAATGAGAGAAAAAGGGGCTCAAAGGACTTTATCACGCTCAACTATAGCAAGGAACAAGGATAGAATGAATAAGAAACCTTAGAATGAACTCCAAGGGGTCCTATTTATAGATGGGGTGTTCCTTTGAGTGTGGGATCACTTACGAATAAAACTAGTCATTTTACAACTTGTAACAGACACATTTTTTATTCTAACAATCTCCAATGGTTGGAATCACTTTTTCTACATTTTCCATATAGTGTATTCGGTCGATTTTCAATAATGGTAACTCGACCGATCCACTATCCGACAAAGCCAATTTTCAAATGATCGGTCAAGTTTGTCCTGGGGTAACTTGACCAATTCACCAAAATTAATTTGGGCAGAAAGTTGGTCAGTCAAGTTCTATGAGTGTACAACTTGACTGGTCCAAACCATTTCTAAAATCTATCATGGATCAGTTGAGATTCAAACTCGACCGATAAAATTGACGTGAAAATTTTTCCAAAATGATTTTTAAGTGATCAAATGATGGAATTGAGTGTCTCTGATTTTTCTCATCTTAGTTACAAGTCATATCATCAATACAAATGATTACAAAAATATTCTAAGGTGATTTGGAGTGTTTTCCCGAATTTCACATTTGCATTTCTTTTGACTTGAACTTTGAAAAGCTTGGTCTTGAGGAATTTGATCTTTTTCATGTACCTAATACCTGAATTCAGTTCTTAAAAAAACATATTAGATACATATGAATGGAATGGTTAAGTCATTATCAACATATGGACAATGTACAACACTTGGGTCAACATCCTCCCCCCCCCCCCCTCTTTTTGACAGTGACAAACCATTCCTCAACATATTGAAAGGATATGAAAGTTTATACCTTAGCCTTGTAAATTGCAAGGGGATTCATAATTTTAACAATAGGAACTGCTCCCCCTCAACTCATGCTTACCTATACCTGCATGGTTAGCTTTTCCACAAAATAACCAAAGAACATATACATACTATATAGTCATCTAAAAAGTCACATGATATGAGATAATTGACAAGAAAAGGATCATACAACCGATAAACCAATATGGTTGAGGTCAATTCTCCCCCTTTGTCATATCAAAAGGACAAGGAGGTAGAAAGATCTAAGAACACATGTCTTATCCACAAACACAAGATAAAGTAATCAACCACATAACACACATCAAATAGAGATGAGGTAAAGAGAAACAAGCAATCCAATGTCATAATCAAAATATAGGTAACATCCCACAAACTTATGAGATAATATCAACTAGAGAGTTAAGGGTACATATGATCAAGATTACAACACTGAAACATGTCCTCACTACAAGAACCAATGAATAAAGCAACATGATGATACAAATAGTACAACTCAGATAATGTGCCTAAATGTCTTTAGTACAAAATAGTTTAGAAAGATATATATGACCAGCATCTAAGAACTAAAAACTAAAACATCGGAACATCTAAGCTATCTATGTCTAAAGGGTCATCAGTAGTAGCATCATCCTTGGGCTCGTAGTCCTCATCAGTGTCTGAAGATGCAGCAGTGACAGCAGTAGCTTCATCACCAGAGGCACCAGCAAAGCCATCAGAACCATCATCAGGGTCATCATCCTCAGTGGCCTCCTCATCATCATCAACAACATCCTCCTCAACAACATGGTCCAACATCTCCTCATGGAAAGAAGGACCGGAACCACAACTGGGCTAAAGCACATTATACTCATCCCAAGACATGCCAAGATCATGTAGCTCCTTGGCATGAGGGGAAGAGGGAGAAAAAGTTACAATGTTGACAAGCAAGGTAGCAAGGGGTGGCAGACAGAGGAAGCACTCCAGGTGTAGGCACATGTCTACTAGTAGGAGAGGGTGTGGCAGCAAAAGCAGCAGGTGGAGGGGTCGGGTAGAAGTGATTATATACATAGGAAGCATAGTCACAACCTGGGTAGGGCAAGTAGGAGGGGTAAGGATGGGCACATGATAGGTTCATGTTAGACATGATCTAGTTGTAGTCTTGATGTAGGTGATCCTAAACGTATAGGTCGTACGCCTGTTGATGCATCATATATCCCATAAGGGTTTCATTTGATACATGGAATGAGGCACAGATAGGTCAGAATGGTGGTAGAGGTGGAGGTTCCTGGGTGGAGGTAAAGGGTCCAGGTATGGTGGAAGAGGATGTAGGAAAAAGGGTTTTCTTGATTGTGGTCTCACAAGACTCCTTTTATATATGGTTTTTAATGAAGATCATGAAAAAGTGACTTCTTAGTCACAAAGGTGAAAAGACCACAGATCACAGCTGGGTAGGGTGGGTGGTTACCTCAGGTATTCTTCATGGAGTCAAAGCAGGTCATATGGTGGAGATAGTATCTAAACCACTTGACTCCTATGTTCATCAAAAGACATAACATAGTCACTGTGGTATTCTCTACAATTTCAGTTTGATTCTTTTTTGAGTGAATATTACAGTTGACTACCAGAGCGAGTATGCAGTTTTTGAGATCCAAGGAAGAGGATGGTATGGTGGACTTCTTCTTATAGGGAGTCTAAGGCTTCTTCAAGAACTTATCAATATCAGGAAGAGTGATACCATAGTGCTTGTAGAGAGACTTAGGGTCAAGTGAGTCAAAATACTCAGGATAATCTTTCCTCCATGTGTCGCTGACCTCAGTACCATTGAGAAAGATGTTCAAGATATTTTCTGAGATAGTGAATTTCTTAATGGCAATCATAGAAGTGATAATCACTTGAGCATTAGGAGGGGGTACAAGAGAGTCATAGTTCCATGAAAGATTGGCATAAAATTCATGGACCTCTTTGGTGCTTGTAATGGAATTATCAAAGCATTGGCGTTCTAGGCGAAGGGTTTCTAGGTGATGGTCATAAAGCAACTTAGCTACCTCATCTATGACCTTTTTTTTACTCGGACGAGGCTCAAACAAGGAACATAATGGAAAAGGGTTCCTAGGAAGGAGCTCCTTATACCTTTTTAGATCTTCATTTGAAACAAAGAAGGTATCATCAAAGGGAATGAGGCAATAGTTAGAGGATGACGATGGAGCTCCAGTAGGTGCAACCTTCTTTCTTCTATTTGAAGCCATGGAGGCGAAATGGAGAAAATAGGGGGCCAGAACTAGAGGAAATCACCACCAAAGGTCGTCTAACCACCTAGGACAGATAGGAAATAGTGTTGGGTAGTTCATGCGGAGGTTGGTTAGGGCTAGGAGAGGGAAGGTCGAGGCAAGGGTTGAGGGTTTACGGGAGCTAGAGTAAGAATCAGTTGACTTTTCTCTAGCTGAGAGGGAGAATAGTCATTCGAAACCTATTTAAGATTTGGTCCAACCCGGTCATCAATTGAGTTTTGAGAGAAAGAAACTCAGCTGAATGACTTTTTACATAAGCCCTCGACCATGGATCAGTCAAATTGGAAACTCAACTGATGGTCAATCTGACTTAACATTAAAAATTCTAGATTCTAGCCATTTGAGTGCTGATTAAATTTATTTTTCTAGTCCATTGTGCATTTTAGACATACTAATGCACATTTCACTCATTATAGGGTACTATTTTGTGATAAAACAAATGTTTGTGAAAAATATCCAAAAATGAGTAAAACAAGACAATGAACAGGATAACTATACACATTCAAGCAAGAGATGATCAAATTGAGAAAGAAACTTATAGACAAGATAACAACTAGCTAGAAGGAATGTCAATATCATCTAGAGAAGTTATAAGCAGTTTTGATCTAATGAAAGTAAATTGCTCTCCAGTTAGAGGTTTAGTGAAAATGTCTGCTAACTGATTCTCCATATGCATGATATAAATATCCTTCTTGGTAATGTCGTCATGAAGAAAGTGATGATGGACCTCTATATGTTTAGCTCTACTATGCAATATAGGATTGTATGACAAGTTAATTGCAATAGTTTTATCACAAAAGATAAAAGAAGCATCAAAATAAACGTTAAAGTCTAGGAGCATTTGCTTCATCCATAGGACATGGGCACAACAACTCCCAGCTACAATGTATTCAGCCTTAGTAGTTGATAGAGACATTGTGCTCTATTTCTTGAAAAACCAAGATACCAAGCATGGTCCTAGAAAAAAGCAAGTGCCACTTGTCCACTTTATATCAATCAAGCATCATGTGTAATACGCATCACTATAAGCAGTAAGAGTAAAGTCCCTTGACTTGGGATACCATAGTCCAAAATTTTGGGTTTTGGCTAGATAGCTTAAAATCCTCTTAACCACTATAAGTTGTGATTTTCTAGGACTTGATTGAAAATGAGCACACAAGACAACAGTAAACATTATGTCAGGTCCAGAGGCAGTTAAACAAAGTAAACTTCCAATCATACCTATATAGAGCTTCTCATCTACCTTTTCACCTTCCTCATCTCTATCAAGCTTGGTGATGTTTGACATGGGGGTGTCCATTGGCTTGGTGTTCTCCATCCCAAAACGTTTAAGTAGTTCACTTGTCTACTTGCCTTGGTTGATGAAGTTCCCATTCTTTATTTGCTTGATTTGAAAACCAAGGAAGACTCCCCCATCATGCTCATCTCGAACTCACTCTTCATAAGATCACTAAACTCCTTGCAAAGATCAAGATTAGTTCTGCCAAAAATGATATCATAACATATATTTGAATGATAAGAAAATTGTTAGAAGTGTGCTTTAGAAACAAGGTAGAATTTACTTTGCCCATGATATAGACATGATCTAACAAAAAGTTCTTTAGTTTCTCATACTAAGATCGAGGTGCTTGTTTGAGACCATAGAGAGCGTTTTGCAATAAATTAACATGGTTAGACAAGTTATCATGTTCAAAGCCTGGGGATTGTGCAACATACACTTTCTCCTCAATTATACCATTCAAAAAGCACTTTTAACATCCATTTGATAAAGAAGAAAGTTTTTGTGACTAGAAAAAGCAAGAAACATTCTAATTGACTAAAGTCTAGCTACAAGTGCATATACCTCATCAAAATCTATACCTTCTTGTTGATTGTAGCCTTGACCAACTAGCCTTGCTTTGTTCCTTACCACTTTCCCACTTTCATCCAATTTGTTGTGGTAGACCCATTTGGTGCCAGTGATCTTTCTATCACTTGGTCTCGGCACAAGAGTCCACACTTGTTTCTTTTGAACTGCTCCAACTCTTCTTTTATGGCTTGGATCCATTCATCATTCTTTAGAGCTTCTTTAACATCTGTTGTCTCCATTTGAGAGATGAAGGCACTTTCTACATGTTCTTTGTTGAGTGCAACCTACGTCTTTACCCTTTCAAAATGATTGCCTAAGATGAGATCCTATTGATGATTCTTTACGAAGCGGGGAGTTGGATCCTTCTTTTCTTCATTCTTCTCTTCTTCATCAACTAACACCTCCTTCCCTTTATCACCAATGTTGTGCTCTTTTAAGAGATGAATCACCTCACCTGCAACATCATAATGTGGAACAATATCTATGGAAATAGAGGGGTTAGTCTCAACAAATCTAGCATTTATAGATTATTCTACTTTGCACAGTTCTAAATATTATATACTCTATATGCCTTGCTGGTAGTGCTATAGCTAAGAAAGAAAGCCTTGTACGATTTCAGATCAAACTTGTCAAGAGGATCCTTGGTGTTCAAAACAAAATAAGGACACCCAAAAACATGAAAGAAACCAATGGACGGATTTCTACCACACCATAGCTCATAGGGGGTGTCTTAAGCAAAGGATGAGTAAAAATGCAATTTTGCAAAAAACATAAAGTACTAACGGCTTTGGTCCAAAACTTCTTTGGAGTGTTGTACTCTATAAGCATAGTCCTAGCCATCTCTTATAGAGACCTATTCTTCCTCTCTATAACCCCATTTTGGTGAAGCGTTCGAGGTGAAGAAAAGTTATGTGCATAGCTGAATCCCTCACAAAAGCGTTCGAATAAATCATTTTCAAATTCTCCCCCATGGTTACTGCGGATAGAAACAATCATGCAAGAAGATTTGTTTACAACCTGTTTGCAAAAAGTTGAGAAAACATTGAGAGTATCATTTTTTGAAATAAGAAAGAAGGTCCAAGTAAAGTAAGAGAAATCATCGACAATCACCAAATAATACTTGCTACATCAAACAGATTTTGTACGCATTGGTCCAAATAGATCAATGTGAAGAAGCTCAAGAGCTCTCTTGGTGCCACAAACTCCTTTTGATTTGAATAAGGACTTGGTTTCTGTTCCTTGGGTACAAGGTTGGTGTTCGTTATCCTTTTCAAAAGCTCAACTTCTTCATTTGATGCATATTTACATCACCAAGCCTACGGTGCCATAAAGAAAAATCATTCAAATTGGCAACAAGACATCTACCAATAATAGGCTTGATAGAGTCAAGAACAATAATGTAAAGACTACCATTTCTAGTTCCCTTATATATGACATTATAGGATAGGGAATCTAGAAGCAAGCATTCTACAGAAGTAAATAGAACAAGCTAACCATTATCAAAAAGTTGAGTAACACTTATTAAATTGTGATGTAGGCCATCCACAAGAAGCACATTCTTGATACATAGTGAAATTGCCCTCATCACCCTCACCTATTACCTTATCCTTGTTGTTATCCCCAAAAGTCACTGATACACCTTTCTTCTTTTTGAATTGCTTGAAGCAGTTGATTTCACCAGTCATGTGTTTAGAACAACCACTATCAATAATCCATCGGTCTGTTACTTACAAGAAAGGAAGATAATTGGTGCCCAATTCAAACTTTGGGATCCGGGGTTACCTTGGGGACCCATTTCATCTTGGGGTTGGTCCCCTTCTCCCTGTAAGGACAATAAGTAGAATAATGATCATCATTCTTACAATGAGAACAAACCATGGGATTCTTTGAGCCGGATGACTCTCCATGGAAGATTGGAGATTCCTTGCTCTTCTTCTTCTTACCCTTACCTTTTCCTTTTGAAGTACCCTCATATACAAGACCACCTTTACCACTATGTTTGGTGGAGTAATCCTAGACTTCATTAAGGGGCTTCTTCTATTTGTCGAATGTTTGCAAGGTAGATCTCAACTTATGGTTATCCTCAGTAAGAGTGATAATGGTAGAATTCAAACTAATAATATCATCATTAGCATGCAGCAGGCCAGTCTCAAGACAGAGGGCTTTAGTCAAATAAGAATCTTTTTCAAGAGTAATAGAAGCAACATATTTGCTAGGCAAGATAGGTGTAGAATATAAATCATTTACTTGAGAAAGTAACCTAGCATTTTAAGTTTTAAGCAATTGAATCTCTTTAAGATAAACATATCTTTCATCTCTACGAGCATCACTAATAAGCTTAAGTTCAACATTTTTAGTTTTAAGCAACTCAAGCACATCAAGGCATTTTTTTGTTCTCTTCCTTAAGACTAGTGATATTATTAAGGGAGATCCCATTCTCAACTTCATTGTATTGGAGCTTAAGATCAAGAAATTGGCCTTGCAAAGAGTCAATGCTCTCAAAATGAGCCTTCTCATTTTGATCAAGAATTTCAATTTTAGCATAAAGATCATCAATAATTACTGATAAAAAAAAAGATCATCAATAATTTTAACTAACCTCTTCTCCTTAGATTTACATTTGGAATAAGAAGATAGGGTAACATTTAGCATTTCTATAAGAGTTTCTTTGGATAATTCATGCAATCTTACCTCACTTACCTCACTTATATCTTCACTTGTGGAGGCCATGAGTGCAAGATGGCATTCACCTTCACCGGAACTTGAGTTTCTTGAAGATGAGTCTTCCCAAACCGCATGAGTTGCATCCTTGCTTCTTTTTCTCCTTCTTATCTTTCCTCTTGTACTTGCCTTCTTTCTTGTAATCATCCTTCTTCTTGTGGTTGCTCATTTGGTGGCTCTTCTTGGCCTTTGGGCATTCATTCTTGTAATGCCCTTTTTGTCCACACTCATAGCACCTTGGAGTTGAGGATGTAGAAGGCTTTCCTTTGAAGTGTTTGCTCTTGGAGTAGTTAGCTTCATGATCATTAGGGCCATCATCTTCACTTGAGGGGTTAGGAGAGGACTGACAAGTAAGTTTTTATTGAAGGATCATTGCCTCTACTTGGGCTTTGAAGGCATTATCTTTGACTTTCTTTGACTCCTTCTCTTCTTGATTTTCTTATTCCTCTTGCTTGTCTAGACTTGGCTCATGGGCATGAAGGTTTCCAATGAGCTCTTCTGTGGCTAAGTCTCCAAGCCTTCTCACTTCTTCAATTGAAGTCACCTTGGGTTCCCCTCTCTTAGGGAGAGACCTAAGTATCTTGGAGTTGATTGCACCTCTATCCAAGGGATGTCCCAAAGTTGCAAGTCCATTGAAAATGGTGTTGAGCCTTGAGTACATGTCCTCCACTCTCTCCTTTCCATCTTGAAGTTCTCATCCAACCCATTAAGCATGTAGATCTTGGACTCCTTGACGTGTTGCGTGCCTTCATATGTGATGCACAACTTGTTCCAAATCTCACGGGCAGTGTCTCAAGATGAGATTTGGTTGAACTTGGAGGGAGTGAGGGAAGCATATATGATGCAAACCGCCTTGGAATTGAGTTGTGTCTTCTTGACTATGGCTTCATCCCAAGTGGATACGACCCCCGATTATCTCTTTGTAGGGTAGAATCACCACCTTCCACATGTCATAGTTGGTTCCTTAGAGGAAGAATTGCATCTTTCTTTTCCAATAAAGGAAATTGGTGTCGTCAAAGACTGGTGGCCTCATGGAGAAGCTTCCCCTAGGTTGAGTGAAGAAATTGAGTCACCCATCTTCTCGTCCCGTGGAAGATGAGTTGAAGAAGTCCTTGTTGGATCAAAGGGCTCTAGAGGGGGGGTGAATAGAGCTACACACACTTCACAAAATCGATTAGACCACCAATTTAATTGTAGTGCAAAAACTAATGCAAGAAGCAATTTGATATCCTATTCTAGCATACAAAGCAAGGATAAGAGATAATGAATATCATGCACTTGGACAGGTGGTTTAGAGTGGTTCCACATCCTAAACTTAGGAGCGATGTCACTCCACTACCTAGAGTTGGTTAGACTCTAGGATTTGCAACTTGGTCCTCTTATATATCACGATAAGATTACAAGATACATAAACCACACAACCAAGGGCTTAATTACTCAAGCTAAGATCTTCTACCTATCCAAGGGCTTACCCACAAAGCAAGATTCTTCGTCCTTCTTCAAAGGACTTACCCAATCTCACCTTTGTCTTCAGCCTTGCAGGATTTACCTATCTTACTTGAGCTTGCCTTGCACCTCTCCTTCACTTGGAGAGCTTGCCCACGTTTTCCCTTCACCAAGGGAGCTGGAGCAACGATCAATCTTCACTCTTGAAGATCAGCAACACATCTTCCCCTTCACTCGGAGAAGAACAACAACAACTCCTCTTTCACTCGAAGAAGTAGCTTCAATCAATCTTCAATTTGATTTGGAGGTAGGAAGAAAGAAAGGAGAGCTTTACATAACACAAAGGATAGCTCTCATACACAGGGACCTAACTCACTCTCAAGAAATTGTCTTGAAGGTAGAGAGAGAAAGGGGCTCAAGGGCTTGGAACACTCTCAACTAAGCTAGAACCAAGTTTGCAATGGAAGAGCAGCTTGGAATGAAGTTCAAGGGGTTCTATTTATAGTTGAGGGTGGCCCTTTATGTTGTGGGACACTTGGGTGCAAAAGTGATCGTTTTTCCTTCAAGAAAATGGCTATATTTTTGCCCAAAACAATTCACCAACGGTCATATTACTTTTTCTGCAAATTCCGTACAGTGCATTCGGTCAAGTATCAATGGGTGTAACTCGACCGATCAAGTAGCAGGCAATCCGATTGTCAAATGATCGGTCGAGTTTGTCCTAAGGAAACTCGACCAACCATTTCAACTGGAAAAGGCCTACTACCCAATCGGTCGAGTTCTGTGAGTGCACAACTCGACCGATTGCAATCTTCAGAAAATCGACTCAGGATGATCGGTCAAGTTTCAGGGTGGGAAACTCGACCGACCAAATGCCTGGAATTGATTTTCTAATTTGCAATAAAAGTTATTAGCACTTGGTGAATTTTGTCCCAAACATTTTTCTCTTCTAAGTTACAAGCATATACATCGTTACAAGTGATTACATTTATGTTCTAAGGTGATTTACATGGAAATCCTAAATTGCACACTTGTAGCCATTTTGGCTTGCACTTGGCCCATTCTAGGGCTTTGTATGTATGATCCTTTTCATGTACCTAATGCCTGCAAATAATCTTAAACGCACATATTAGATACATATGAATGGAATGGTTAAGTCATTATCAAAATATAGGTAATGTATAACCTCTAGGTCAACATTCTCCCCTTTTTGACAATGACAAACCATTCCTCAAACATATTGAAAAGGATAAGAAAGTTATACCTTTGCCTTGTGAATTAGGGGGATTCATGATAAGAACAATTGGAATTTTCTCCCCCTCAAACTATGCTTCCTCTCACCTGCATGTTAGGTTTTCTATACATGGCAAAACCAATATCCATATAATATGTAATCCTTTGCATGTCATATGATCAACAGCAAATTTACAAGAAAAGGATCACTTAGGCAAGAAAGCAATAGTATTATCACAAGAAACAATATGATTGAGTCTCAAACCATGAGATATTTCTCCCCCTTTGGACATTATCAAAAAGGTAGGGGGTGTAGAAGAGCAAAAACTAGGTCTTCTCCAAGACTCAACCACACATATATGCAAAGTAAAAGGCAATGTAAAAGCATATATCATACAACCATGAAGGAGAACATACAATCCAAGTCAGAATCAAAATATAGCTCAACAAACACCAAGCATAAGATAACACAGAGTAAATAGCCAAAGTGCATAGCAATGATATTCCAACTCAGAAAGACGTTCTCATAAACAACTACAACCATAAAAGCGAGAAAACAGGAAATAGGAAAATAGTACAACTCAGAATAATGTGCCAGGATGTTACTGATACAAAAGAGTCTAAAAAGATATATATAATAGACATGCTAGACTATAAGCTAAGACAACCTCCTAGACATATAAGCTATCTATGTCAACTGCTTCCTCGTCATCGCCTGGGTTGTAGTCCTCATCGCCATCCGAAGGCGGGGCAGCTGTGCCAGCAGCAGAACCAGCACCATCATCGCCATCCTCGTCAGAAGAACCATAACCATTAGCAGCATCAGCATCAACATCCTCGTCGGCATCCTCAGCCTGGTCGGGCATCTCCTCGTCATCAGGAGCAAAAGAGCGACCGGGCCAATGGGCATTCTGCTCAGCCCATGACATACCAAGAGCAAGAAGCTCCTTGGCCTGCGGGAAGGTTGGAGCAGAGTCCCCCAAGGAAGCGAGCAGAGAGGCCAGGGGGCCAGCAGGTAGCGGCAGATATGCAGGAGTGGAGCTACCATAGGGATACTGAGGTGGAGCAGCAGCGGAAGGCTCGGCAACATATGGTGGTGGAGCATGGAAGTACTGCTCATATGCATAAGAAGCATAGACACTACCTGGATATGGCTGGTAGACTGGGTAGGGTGAAGAGCAGGATAGGTTCATGGTAGACATGATCGAACACAAATCCTGATGGAGGTGATCCTGGACCTGGCGATTGTACGCCTGTTCATGCATCATGTATCCAAGAAGGGTTTCATTTGATGCTCTGAACAACGCATAGCTAGGGCGGGGATGTGGCTGTGGGGGTGGAGCCTGGGTGGAGGTAGGAGGGGCACCAGAAGCTGAGGCTGAGGCTGAGGCAGAGGCAGAGCCAGAAACACTAGGGGCAGGGGTAGGTACAACCTTCAGAAGAGTGGTTTCACTAATGAACACGCCCTTTCTAGCAACCGGGTAATGGAAGTCAGAAAAGAGTGATTTGTCAGTGGCGAACTAGAAGAGACCACAGATCAAGGCTGGGTAGGGGGGTGGGTTCCCTTGGTGTTCTTGCCTTTGTCAAAGCAGGTCATATGATGTAGAATGTAACGAGCCCACTTGACACCTATATTGTTCTATAAACAATACATTAGAACTGTTGTGTTTTCCGCAATGTCCGCTTGATTACACTTTGGATGGATATTGCAGTTAATCACAAGGGCTAAGATGTGCTTCTGGAGGTCAAGGGAGGAGGAGGGTAGGGTAGACCGCTTCTTATAGGCCACGTCAGGTTTCTTCAAAAACCGATGAATATCCGATAAAGTCAATTGATGATGTTTGTAAAAACCTTCCGGGTCTAAAAGATTAAAATACTCGTCATAGCCCCAGTGCCAAGTAGTGGTTTCTTCGTCTCCGGCAAGATAGAGATTGAAAGTCTCCTTGGAGATTTGAAAATGATGACCGGTGATCATCGATGTTAGGACTACTTCGGTATTTGGCGGGGGAACAAGCGAATCGTAGTTCCAACGCAGATTGGCGTAGAACTCGTGAACTGCTTTTGTACTAGACAACTGATTATTGAAGCAGTCACTTTCGATCGCTAGGGCGGAAAGGTTGTGTTTGGCAAGAAGCTTCACGATGGAGTTGATATAGTCTTGAAAACGGGTTGCACCAACTAAGGGGCTAAAAGGAAAAGGAGATCGAGGAAGAAGATCCTTATGCCTATTTACCGCCTCAAGAGATACAAACGTAGTGTTATCAAAAGGAATCAACTGTTGGGTCGAGGAAGAGGCTGGAGCATTGCTAGGGGCGGCACGTTTTCTCATGTGGAAGGCCATGGAAGCAAAAGCAAGAGGAGAAAATGCACACACAAGCAAAACGAACCTCAAAAACCAACGAGAACACACAACCGACGCCCGGGGAGGTCAAGAGCAGGCTGCTAAGGCACCCTAGGGTTAGGAACGGGGAAGGTTTAGGGCTAGGGTGGAGAGCACGGGCCAGGAGATGAGGAATCGGTCGGCTATTTTCTAGTTGCAAGGGAAAATAGTCGGCCGATCCTAACTTTTAAGTTGGCGCAGCCCGTCGATCGGTCGAGTTCTGAGGGTGTACAACTCGACCGAATGGTCCACTGAAGAATAGCTCTCGGCTCCTGATCGGTCGAGTTTTCTGGGGTGAAACTCGACCGAAGGTCAACCTGACCTAGCAGTCTAAATCTTAGATTCTAGCCACATACATGCCTATTTAATTTATTTTTCCATTCTATTATGCTTAAATAACATACCTAGGCACATTTTTCTCATCATTGGGCACTATTTAGCGATAAAAAGCGAAATTCGATAAAAACCCAAAAACAAGCAAAAACTAAGCATATTGATAGGCAAATTAAGCACAAGAAAGCATGTATAGGCAACATAAGGTGAAGAATGACATGAGCAAGCATATAGGATAGAGACGACTAGCTAGATCACATAGCAATATCATTTAAATCAACAATGAGCAGTTTAGATCGAATAAAATTAAATTGATCTCTAGCTAGAGGTTTTGTAAAAATGTTCGCCAACTGATTTTCCGTGTCCACATGTGTGATATAGATATCTTTCTTGGCAATGTGGTCACGAAGAAAATGATGGCGAACCTCTATATGCTTAGCTCTACTATGCAATATAGGATTATAAGAGAGGTTAATTGCACTAGTATTGTCACAAAAGATAGGAGAAGCATCAAAAAATATGTTAAAGTCTTGGAGCATTTGCTTCATCCATAGGACCTGTGCACAACAACTCCCAGCTGTGATGTATTCAGCTTCGGTAGTTGATAATGCCACTGTGCTTTGTTTCTTGGAGAACCAAGACACTAAGCATGGTCCTAGAAGGAAGCAAGTGTCACTTGTGCACTTTCTATCAATCAAACATCCTGCATAATCCGCATCACTATATGCCGTAAGAGTAAAATCCCTTGATTTAGGATACCATAGACCAAAATTTTGAGTTTTGGCTAAGTACCTCAAAATTCTCTTAACAGCAGTGAGATGCGACTTCTTAGGGCAAGATTGAAAGTGAGCACACAAGACAACACTAAACATAATGTCAGGTCTAGAGGTAGTTAAATAAAGTAAACTTCCTATCATACCTCTATAGAGCTTCTCGTCTACCTTTTCACCTTCTTCATCTTTGTCAAGTTTGGCGGTGTTTGACATGGGTGTATCCATCGGCTTCATGTTCTCCATCCCAAAGCGCTTGAGTAGTTCAGTTGTGTATTTGCCTTGGTTGATGAAGTTTCCTTCCTTTGTTTGCTTGATTTGAAAGCCGAGGAAGAAGGTCAACTCACCCATCATGCTCATTTCAAATTCACTCTGCATAAGAGAACTAAACTCCTTGCAAAGATCAAGATCAATCCCGCCAAAAATGCTATCATCAACATATATTTGGATGATAAGAAAATGGTTAGAAATGTGTTTTAGAAATAAGGTAGAATCAACTTTGCCCATGACATACCCATTATCTAACAAAAAGTTCTTTAATTTCTCATACCAAGCTCGAGGTGCTTGTTTGAGTCCATAGAGAGCTTTTTGCAACAAATAAACATGATTGGGTAAATTGTCATTTTCAAAGCCCGGAGGTTGAGCAACAAATACTTCCTCCTCGATTGTACCATTCAAAAATGCACTTTTAACATCCATTTAATAAAGCAAGAAATTTTTATAACTAGCAAAGGCAAGTAGCGTACAGATAGATTCTAATCTAGCAACAGGAGCATAAGTTTCATCATAATCAATACCTTCATGTTGGTTGTAACCTTGTGCTACTAACCTTGCTTTGTTCCTTACCACTTTTCCTTGCTCATCAAGCTTGTTGCGGTAGACCCATTTGGTGCCAATGATCTTTCTATCACTTGGTCTTGGAACTAGAGTCCACACACGATTCTTCTCAAATTACTCAAGCTCTTCTTGCATGGCAAGGATCCACTCATCATCACCAAGGGCCTCTTTGATGTTCTTTGGCTCTATTTGGGAGATGAAGGCACTATCTGCTTGTTCTTTGTTGTGAGCAGCTCGTGTCCTCACTCTCTCAAACAGATTGCCAATGATCAACTCCTTGGGGTGATTCTTTGCAAAGCGGGGAGTGGGATCCTTCTTTTCTTCTTCTTTTTCTTCTTCTGCAACCTTCTTGCCTTTGTCTTTGATGTTGAGATCTTTTAAGATAGGAATTATTTCATCTGCAACATCATCATCACCAATATGCTTTCCAACAACAGGGTTAGTTTCAATAAATTTAACATTTATAGATTCTTCAATTTTAGACAGTTCAATGTTGAATACTCTATATGCCCTGCTAGTAGTGTTATAGCCTAGGAAGAAAGCCTTATATGATTTTGGATCAAACTTGTCGACAGAATCCTTAGTGTTTAAAACAAAACAAGGACATCTGAAAATATGAAAGAAATCAATAGACGGCTTCCTACCACGCCATAATTCATAGGGGGTTTTCTTGAAAGTAGGATGTGTGAAAACTCAGTTTTGCACAAAACATGACGTGCTAACGGCTTCAGCCCAAAACTTCTTAGGAGTGTCAAAATCAAGAAGCATGGTCCTAGCCATCTCTTGTAGCGACCTATTCTTCCTCTCAACAACTCCATTTTGTTGAGGTGTGCGAGGAGAAGAGAAATTGTGCGAATAACCCGATTTTTCACAAAAACGTTCAAAAAGATCATTTTCAAACTCTCCCCCATGATCACTACGGATAGAAACAACATGGCAAGAAGCTTCGTTTTCAACTCATTTACAAAAGCTCGAGAAAACATCAAGTGTATCGCTTTTAGAAACGAGAAAGAAAGTCCAAGTATATCTAGAGAAATCATCAACAATAACAAGACAATACTTGGAGCCACGAAGCGTTTGTGTTCTCATTGGTCCGAATAGATCAATATGAAGAAGCTTAAGAACTCTCTTGGTACTCATGACTCCTTTGGATTTGAAGGAGGATTTGGTTTGTTTCCCTTGTGTGCAAGGTTGACATTCCTCTTCCTTATCAAAATCCAATTTAGGAAGTCCTCGAACCAAGTCTTTTTTGTTCAATTTCTTCATTTGATGCAAATTCACATGACCCAAACGACGATGCCAAAGAGAAAGATCGTTTTTATCCACAACTAATCATCTATTTAGTATGGGCTTAAGAGCATCGAGAACAATAACATAGAGATTACCATTTCTAGTTCTCTTATATATAACATTGTAGGACAGTGAATCTAGAAGCAACCATTCTAAAGAAGTAAATAGCATAAGATAACCATTATCACATAATTGGCTAACACTAATTAGATTATGATGTAGGTCATCAACAAGCAATACATTTTTAATACATAATTCATTGCCTACATCACCCTCACCTATAACCTTACCCTTCTTGTTGTCCCCGAAGGTTACCGATCCTCCTTTCTTTTTCACAAATTTGTTGAAATGGCTGATTTCTCCAGTCATATGCTTAGAGCAGCCACTATCAACAATCCATTTCTTTTGAACCTACAAGAAAAGAGGATGTCGGAACCCAACTCAAACTTTGGGGTCCGGGGTTAGCTTGGGGACCCATTTCATCTTTGGGTTGGTCCCCTTGGGCTTGTAAGGACAATAGGTAGAGTAATGGTCATCACATTTGCAATGAATACAAACCATAGGGTTTTTAGAGCCGGAAGACTCTCAATTGAAAATTGGAGGTTGCACACTCTTTTTCTTACCCTTCTTCTTCTTACCTTTGGGAGAAGTCCCATTATATCCTAAACCACTAGTACCAACTTGTTTGGTAGAGTGTTCTAGGACATCATTTAGGGATTTCTTTCCCGAAAGAAACCTTTGCAAAGTAGATCTTAATTTAGCATTATCATCACTAAGATTTTCAACAGTAGTAGATAGACTAGCAAGATCTTCTCTAGTATGCAAAAGGTCGGCCTCAAGACAGAGGGCTTTAGTAAGAAGAGAATCTTTTTCAAGAGTTAAGCTAGCAACTTCATTTCTAGGCAAAACAGGTCTAGAAGATAAATCATTAATTTGAGCAAGCAATTTTGCATTTTTAGATTTAAGCACAGCTATTTCTCTTTGGTAAGCATAGACTTCTTTTCTCCTAGCATCATCAATAAGCTTGAGTTCTACATTTTCAGTTTTAAGCACATCAATCTCATCTAGGAAATTTTGGTTTTCTATCTTAAGATTTTCAATATTTTTAAGATATGTACCATTCTCAACCCCTACTCCATTGTATTGAAGTTCAAGATCAAGAAATTGCCCTTGTAAGGATTCTATGCTATCAAGATGCAATTTTTCATTTTCATCAAGAATGTCAATTTTTGCATAAAGATCATCAACTATTTTTCCGAATCTTTTCCTCTTAGATTTACATTTAGCAAAAGATGATTGGCATTCATTAAGCATATCAATGAGAGTTTCCTTAGATAGATCAAGTAAATTAACATCACTAACCTTGCTTACCTCACTTACCTCAATTACATCTTCACTAGTTGAGGCCATGAGGGCAAGATGGCATTCTCCATCTTCGGAGCTTGAGGAGCTTGAAGAAGAAGACTCCCATGCCGCATGAGCTGCATCTTTGGATCTTCTCTCCTTCTTGTCTTTCCTCTTGTACTTAGCTTCTCTTTTGTACTTGTCATCCTTCATGTGGCTGCTCTTATGATGACTCTTCTTGGCCTTTGGGCAGTCACTCTTGTAGTGGCCTTTTTGACCACACTCGTAGCACCTAGGAGTTGAGGAGGAGGGCTTGCTCTTGAAGTGTTTCCCTTTTGAGTAGTTAGCTTCATGATCATTGACACCTTCATCTTCACTTGAGGAAGGGCAGGGAGACTTCATGGCAAGTTGTTGTTGCCGGACCATTTCTTCAATTTGAGCTTTGAAGGCTGTGTCCTTTATCTTCTTTGATTCCTTCTCTTCTCTTTTCTCCTCTTCCTCTTGCTTGTCAAGCCTAGGTTCATGGGCTTGAAGGTTACCAACCAGCTCATCGGTTGATAACTCGCTTAGCTTGTAGACTTCTTCAATTGAAGTGACCTTTGGCTCCCATCTCTTTGGAAGAGATCTCAAGATCTTGGCATTGATTGTACCTCTATCCATGACACTCCCAAGGGCTGCAAGGATGTTCAAGATGACATTTAACCTTGTGTACATGTCTGCTACTCTTTCATTCTTCCTCATCTTGAATTTCTCAAGAAGACCACCAAGCATGTAGATTTTGGCCTCCTTGACTTGCTCGGTCCCTTCATAGGTGACACACAACTTGTGCCATATCTCATGCGTCGTGTCCCACGAAGAGATGCGGTTGAACTTCGATGGTGTAAGGGCGGCGTAGATGATGCTCACGTCTTTGGTGTTGAGTTGAGCACGCTTCATCTCATCTTCCGTCCATGTGGTGATGTCCCCTTTTGGATCTTCATACTTAAAATGGACAATCTTCCACATTTCGAAACTCACCCCTTGGAGATAGAATTGCATTCTCCTCTTCCAATATAAGAAGTTTGTGCCGTCGAAGACCGGAGGTCTCATGGAGAAGCTTCCTTCAAGGTTGAGTGACCCAAGAGCTGAATCGCCCATCTTCTCCTACTTGTTGAAGTAGCTTGGAGAAGACCTGCTCTGATACCACTTGTTGGATTAAAGGGCTCTAGAGGGGGGGTGAATAGAGCTACACACACTTCACAAAATTGATTAGACCACCAATTTAATTGTAGTGCAAAAACTAATACAAGCAGCAATTTGATTATCCTATTCTAGCATACAAAGCAAGGATAAGAGATAATGAATATCATGCACTTGGACAGGTGGTTTAGAGTGGTTCCACGTCCTAAACTTAGGAGCGATGTCAGTCCACTACCTAGAATTGGTTAGAGTCTAGGATTTGCAACTTGGTCCTCTTATATATCACGATAAGATTACAAGATACATAAACCACACAACCAAGGGCTTAATTACTCAAGCTAAGATCTTCTACCTATCCAAGGGCTTACCCACAAAGTAAGATTCTTCGGCCTTCTTCAAAGGACTTACCCAATCTCGCCTTTGTCTTCAGCCTTGCAGGATTTACCTATCTTACTTGAGCTTGCCTTGCACCTCTCCTTCACTTGGAGAGCTTGCCCACATTTTCCCTTCACCAAGGGAGCTGGAGCAACGATCAATCTTCACTCTTGAAGATCAGCAACACATCTTCCCCTTCACTCGGAGAAGAACAGCAGCAACTCCTCTTTCACTCGGAGAAGTAGCTTCAATCAATCTTCAATTTGATTTGGAGGTAGGAAGAAAGAAAGGAGAGCTTTACATAACACAAATGATAGCTCTCATACACAGGGACCTAACTCACTCTCACGAAATTGTCTTGAAGGTAGAGAGAGAAAGGGGCTCAAGGGCTTGGAACACTCTCAACTAAGCTAGAACCAAGTTTGCAATGGAAGAGCAGCTTGGAATGAAGTCCAAGGGGTTCTATTTATAGTTGAGGGTGGCCCTTTATGTTGTGGGACACTTGGGTGCAAAAGTGATCATTTTTCCTTCAAGAAAATGGCTATATTTTTGCCCAAAACAATTCACCAACGGTCATATTACTTTTTCTGCAAATTCCGTACAGTGCATTCGGTCGAGTATCAATGGGTGTAACTCGACCGATCAAGTAGCAGGCAATCCGATTGTCAAATGATCGGTCGAGTTTGTCCTGAGGAAACTCGACCGACCATTTCAACTGGAAAAGGCCTACTACCCAATTGGTCGAGTTCTGTGAGTGCACAACTCGACCGATTGCAATCTTCAAAAAATCGACTCAGGATGATATGTCGAGTTTCAGGGTGGGAAACTCGACCGACCAAGTGCCTGAAATTGATTTTCTAATTTGCAATAAAAGTGATTAGCACTTGGTGAATTTTGTACCAAGCATTTTTTTCTTCTAAGTTACAAACATATACATCGTTACAAGTGATTACATTTATGTTCTAAGGGGATTTACATGGAAATCCTAAATTGCACACTTGTAGCCATTTTGGCTTGCACTTGGCCCATTCTAGGGCTTTGTATGTATGATCCTTTTCATGTACCTAATGCCTGCAAATAATCTTAAACGCACATATTAGATACATATGAATGGAATGGTTAAGTTATTATCAAAATATGGGTAATGTATAACCTCTAGGTCAACAGACCTTGGCTCTTATATCACTTGTTGGAGCTAAGGGCTCTAGAGGGGGGGGTGAATAGAGCTTCAAAACTTGCACAAGAATAGTTAGACCTTTAAGTTTCACAATTAAAACCAATTGCTAAAAGTGAATTTGAAGTCTTATCTAAACAAGCATAGCAAGAATAATAGAGATTGAAACATACACTTGGACAAGGTGTTTACAGTGGCTCCAATATCCAAACTAGGAGATTGTCAGTCCACTACCTAGAGAGGTCAAACTCTAAGATTACTAAGATGTCTACTCCTTATATTCCTTATAAGAGTTACAACAATTGAACTTCCTTTTCCGAGATAAGGATATCCAACTTTCCTTTTAGGCCAAGGGAGCAAATAACCTTACAAATAAGGTCTTACCTATCCAAGAGATGGTATTCTACCTCACAACGGGTCTTACCCACTCTTGCAATCAGTTGGATGCCTTCACCAAGGTCCTCCCCTTCATACAATGAGTCTTTGGCCTTAAGGACTTACCCACCTACCTCCTTGGATCTTCCGCCTTGTCCTTCTCCATCACTTGGAAAAGATATTCACACCTTCAACCTTGAAGAAGAGAAGCAACTCCTCCTTCACTCAGAGAAGATCACTTAAACCTTTGCTTCTTGAATATAGGGGATTGGAAAGTAGAGAGATGAGGAACTTTACAAAGTAACACTGAGGTAGCTTTCTTATAACATGGCTAACTCACTCATAATCATGAAATGCTTTGTAAATGAGAGAGAGAAAGGGGCTCAAAGGAGTTTAACACACTCAACTATAGCAAGGACCAAGGACAACATGAATGAGCAACTTTGCAATGAACTCCAAGGGGTCCTATTTATAGTTGGGGGTGTTCTTTTGAGTGTGAGATCACTTAAGAACGAAAACTAGCAATTTTACAACTTGCAATGGATATATTTTTTATTCTAACAACTCTCCAACGATTGAAATCACTTTTTTGCATTTTCCGTACAGTGTATTCGATCGAGTTTCAATAAAGGTAACTCGACTGATCCACTATCCGACAAAGTCAATTTATAAATAATCAGTAGAGTTTGTCCTAGGGTAACTTGACCGATTCACCAAAATCAACTATGGGTAGAAAGTTGGTCGATCAAGTTCTGTAAGTGTACAACTCGACCGATTCAAACTATTTTTAAAATCCATCATGGATAAAGTTGATGTGGTGAATTTTCTAAAATTATTTTTAAGTGATCAAACGATGGAATGAAGTGTCCCTGATTTTTCTCATCTTAGTTACAAGTCATATGATCAATACAAATGAAATATTTTAAGGTGATTTGGAGTGTTTTCCCAAATTGCACTTTTGCATTGCTTTTGATTTGAACTTCGACAAGCTAGAGCTTGATGAATTTGAACTTTTTCATGTACTTAATACCGAAATTCAATTCTTAAACAAACATATTAAATACATATGAATGAAATAATTAAGTCATCATTATTCTATATATTTCTATATACATTTAAACAAATTGGTTACCTTGTTGTCTTTATCTATGGTTATTTCCTCTAAAACCATAATGTCATCATATTGTTGCGGATTAAAAAAAATTAAAATCATATCCACACCATAATCATTTGGTATGACTATGTGGTATAGAAAATGATGCGATTATCTGCGGATATAGTTTTTTTACAACATCATTGCCATCCCTAATCATAAGTCATAATCCAACTCTTTTATTTGTCTCCGTTTCGAGCTTGAAGGAAATGATGATTAGTTGATTGGCGAAAACTTAATTTGTCCTCGGACAAGAAATTTAAATGCTAATAAATGGAAGTGGAGGTAGGTATATTGTCATATCAACAAATCGTAAGGATTTGCCTACAAAACGGCCTCTTTAGCTGGAAGGAACTTACTTAGGTCTCCATAGCTTTTGGTATCTAGAAGCGAGCAAGTTGACTGAAAGAAATTTCAAACGATCGTTGACTGTCATTTAATTATTTTAAGGGATCCTATAGATTTCTCAATAAATCAAACCTCCGAAGTTAAAATGGATGATGCCACAACCCCTTTAATGCGGGGCTTTTGAGTTAGCTAAGCTAGTCGGAGTGATACGGAACAAAGACTAATCAGAGGGGGTTTTCAGAAAAGATCCAATTCTTAGGGTTGATGATTATACGGACCCTTCCTTATTTTTCCTACGTGGATGGCAAATCACTACTGTATAAATTTCCTTTTCTCTCGAACCTTGGGGTTCGTTTTAACAGCCCTGCGAACACCAACGAGCATTTGAACAGAATCCGTTAGGCGTATCTCTATCGCAACAGAAAGCCAATCAATCCCCTCTTCTCTCCAAGAATCAAGACTAGTTCTTTGCGGTGGCGCCGGTGGCGCCGATGGAACGAGGTATCGCCGGCAATGGCGGAGGGAGGCCGACCTCTCTCCACTCTGATGGTAAAGTCTCAGATATAGCCGGCATCCAACAGGAGCCGAGTGTCATCCCGAAGCCAACATCATCAGAGCCGGAAGTCGAGGATATCCACTCCGATACGACGTCGGAGGGGGACGGTCACCATGGCAGCGGCACCGTTTCGACGACTTCAGAGGGTACAGACTCTGTCTCTGCTGATCTTTCTTCCTCTGCGCGAGCTCGAGATGAAGAGGATACCAACGGCGAAGAGCATGGAAGCTCCATCGGAGAGAGTGCAAGCACAGGCCCTGGCAGTGACGCCTTGCCGGGGTCGAGAGCAGATACCGGCGGCCTCTCGTCGTCGGTACGATCTCCGATGGGAGTTCTTGTAGAAGAAGGGAGGTCGCTGACACATGGAGACCGTGTTCAGGGTCTAGGAACAAGCGGACAAGGAAGCGTATCTCAAGAGACGAGCAGCTCCCTTGATGAGTCCAGCACGGATACAATGAAGGTCGACCGCGTCGTCAACGGACAAAGCAATAAGCCAAGAACGCCGGCGAGGTCAAGCAAAAAACCTCCCCGACCTCCGAAGCCGATCCTACCTCCCTTGCCTCCGAAGCCGGTCATGTTTCCAACCTTGGGCAGGGAGCCAAGGTTTCCGATTAGAGGAGTGGGGCTCCAACGACGTTCTCCTTTCGTCCCAAAGAGTATGCCTCCTCCGTTTCTGTCAAGTATCGGAAGTACAACAGATCCGTTCGGCCCTGCTTTGCCAGTGCCCGAAGGCATGGACACCGAGTTCTGGTCTTCTATGGACCTCTCATTGCGCATGCAGATGCATAACGAGGAACTGATGAATATGGGGCTGTTCGGTCGTCCAGGCGAGCCACCCGTGCCACCCGTAACGTCGGTTCGTGATATGATTACATTTCAGGAGCAACATTCGCAGCACAGAGATTACAACAGTGTGGAGAATGTGGGCACTGCGGCAGTTCCACCAGATCCGAAGGGGAAAGGAAAGCTGACAGTCGAAAATCACCCATCCGTCGACGACAGCATCAGCTCGAACTTCTCCATCTTCGACTACGACCTGACGGAGGAGGAGAACGGGGGATTCGGCAACATGGCGCTCACTGAGGAACAGCGTATCCTATGCAACGACGACTTCAGTCTGGAGTCCACTCTGAGCAAGCTGACGGGAGAGAAGGGATTCGGCGACTTGGTCGCCACGGCGGAAGACCCAAAGGGGAAAGGAAAGATGGTTGCTGAATACCCATCGCTCCTCTGTGATCCGAACTTGTATCAGTTCGACGACGAGGACGAGGACGACGCCGTTACTCCGGCAGACCCAAAGGGGAAAGGGAAGATGGTTGCGGAGAATCTATCCAAAGACTACTTCGGTTGGGACCGAAAGGGGATGCGGGAGCTAAAGCTGTTTGCCCCAAAAATAATCGAAGACTACGACGACGACGACGTTGTTACTGTGGCAGACCCAAAGGGGAAAGGAAAGATGGTTGCGAGATATCGAGCTGGCGACTATTACGACCTATCGGAAGACGACGAGGAAGGTAGCACCGTCAACATCATTGAGAACGGGAGGAGGGAACATATGATAAAAGACGCGGATGATTATTCTGTCTTGGCGGAATTACTAAGTCAGGAAAAGGGAATACAGACGGGCCAACTAGAGCCATGTACAGCTCCACCATATTCCAAAGGGAAGGGGAAACAGGAGGAGACCATGGAATCTCTGGGTAATAAAGGGGCGAGCGATGAACACAGATCACGCCAAGCTGACCCCAGATACTACGGGAGCAGTATTTCTGAAAGCGGGAACCGCCGGCCGGAGCTTCCACTGCGAGTGCCGGAGCCGTTAGGTGATGAGCAGCCTAAACGACAGCGGCTGAGCCCTGAGGAAGAACGTCTGGCGGAGATCAATAGGCAGTGGAAGGACCGAATGGAGAGGCTGGGTACGCCTTGTGCGACCAGACATCCCAGTGCCGAAGAACCCAAGTAAGGGGTACTTCAATCAACTAATGAATGACCTTACCATATTCTCAAACACCTAGTACGCATGTAGGCTTAACATGCTCATCTTGAATTTTGCAGGTGAGTGGAAGATAACTCCAAATTCCCAAGGGTAAAGGAAGATGGTGATGTTGCCGAGGGTTCCTAAGCTCGATGAACCTACCGCAGATTCCTCGTCAGTTTTCACTTGACCGAGGTGGATGAATCTTTTCTATGTAGATAATTGTGTACAGGGGTAATCGAGTAGAGATCCATATTAACTGCTGTGGCGTTCACTGGCAAAACATATGTTGGTGCCAGATTCGGCACTTGTTTAATATTCTTCGCCACTGTACTGCCCTACATAGTACATAAACCTCAAAATTTGTTGAAGCGTGGCTTAAATGGGAGTTCTGAATTCTGCATGTGGAATTGTATTAACTTTACAAGATTGATTTGCTGAAGTCTTAACTGCGAGACAAATTGTTGCTGGAAGTTACAGTAATATAGTTAACAATATCAAATTCAGTCTATGTTTGAGTAGGCTGCCTTTTTGGGTACAGCCCTTGTTGGCAACGGAGGAGCCCAAGAGTATGGGGGTGAATGCGATCTTGTTGAGAACTTGACATATGTGGCAATAGATCTCGCTCTTTGAAGAATTGTCCAATCCACCTCAGATGACGCAGATGGAGCCATCGACCATGTCCACTGGGCTTCTTTTGGCAATATAGAGCCCACGATTAATGGTAGCATAGAATCTGATGGAAGAAAATTACTAAGTTGGACGGAGGGATTTGAGAATTTATTGCCTACATCAACACCAAACAATTAGTATGATTGCAACCTGAAAGACTCTTAGATAAAGTTTCAGTGGTCACTGTTTTCCATTCAAATTTCCTTATAAGATTATTAACCTCTCCTGTTTAAACTTATAATATGGTATGTGGGAACATTCCCTTGCACCTACTCGAAGAGGGTATGGTGATCACTACCAAATGTGATGTTCAGAGTGTCACATCAGATATGTTGATTGTGAGGATCGGTTATTTCGGAGATATTAATGGTGTGATCAATATTGTTGCCATTCACTCATCTATAACGCAAATGCACTTCAATCTTTATATGTGAGAAGCTTATACATGAAGCATGGGATGGGACTAAAATTGACACGAAGGCTAGTTCAAACAAATAGGGTGAACGTCATCAAGAGAGATTCGGTCATTTGACATCATAAAACATAAAAACAAATGAGATCTTTCTTATAAGGTTAGCTTACGGTCTAAAGTGCTACAAGGCTTTAGGTTAACCTATGAGACACCTAACAGCATACTCACCAGAGTTGGTGCATGATTTTCCTTATGAGGTCTAGTGTTTCTTTGTGGAGATTAGTCTCCATACCCCCCACAAAAGCAAGATTATGTTTTCCTCTTTGTGGCAATGTTGCGGAAGTCCAAGTCCATGTCCTTGGATTATATGTTTTTGTGTGATATGGTGATGAATATGTGGCTCTTAGTTTGGGTCTTATTGGTATTCCATTTTCCTAGAGCTGCCTTGCATCGATCATGGAGCTACAAAGTATGCGTTGATGGGATGAATCCATCATAGGGTGGCTTAGAGCAATGATTCCACGAATAACTTGTTGGGACATCTAGATGATCAACCAGTTGAAGTGCTCTAATGGGTGGTGTCTTTGTTTCATTCCAAACACCATTATACTAAGATCACTTTGTTACATATGTTAGATATGTTTTTAGGAAAGAAGCACTAGCTAAGTGCATAAGGGTAATGCCGATTCGTAGTTCTTCCTACGAGAAGTCGAACGTCCGAAAGGGTGGCTAAGGAGGCAGCTGAGAGGGGAAGAACATAATGTATGTGAACAGATGTATGCCCAAGTACAGAATTTGGAGATGAGTAGGTGGGATAGACATGATTACATTTGAGGAGGAGAGTAGGACCTATGATAATAGGTATTACTAGGGACATTAGCGGAGGTAGCCTTTTATGTCTTGTTTCAAGGCAATATCTTTTGTAATGCACCTAAGAAGAATTTTTATTCACGTCTGACTGTAAGGGTATGCTTGGGCATCACTGGAGATGACTTCACGTTGGATGTAAATACAGTCCATGATAGTTATGACACATCCTACAGGATCGATCGCTAAGTACGTCACCTCAAATGAATTCACGGAGAAAGTGATTTATTGGAAAAAGTAACGTCATGATCATGTTTTACGTTTTGCTTATAATTGGGCAAGTCAATATTTTATTAGGAAAGCGGTGCAGTTTTATATTATATTATGGGGGCTAATCTATACTAGATAGGAAAGCCCACCGCGTAATTTTTAGCGTATCCAACCCTACCGGCGTTGTTTTGCTTATATTAGATGCAATTTTCTTTCTTATTTTTTGAAATTATATACTCGTTCTGTGTGTGTATACATTTATGTTTAATTTTTCAAATTGTATATTATATTAGGAGACTCGTCTATACTTATATATAGAGGAAAGCCCATAGAGGGGGTTAGAAGCCATTTTCTCCGTTATTTTTTGAAATTACATACCGGTCTCTGTGTGTGTACACCGCACATTTTTGTGTTTATTTTTTTTTAATTTTATATTATATTAGGAGACTCATCTATACTAAACACAAAAGCCCGCGAAGGGGTTGGATGTATTTTCTCCATTATTTTTTGAAATTACATATTAGTCCATGTATGTGTACACCAAATTTTTATGTTTAATTTTTTAAATTGTATATTATATTAGGAGACTCGTCTATATTATATAGGAAAGCCCGTGGATGGGGTTAGATGTAATTTTCTACATTATTTTTTAAAATTACATACTGGTCTGTGTGTGTACACCACACTTTTGTGTTTAATTTTTTGAATTGTATATTATATTAGGAGACTCATCTATACTATATAGGAAAGCCCGCTGAGGGGTTTAGATGTAATTTTCTCCATTATCATTTAAAATTACATACTGGTCTATGTATGTGTAGACCACACTTTTGTGTTTAATTTTTAAATTATATATTATATTAGGATACTCATCTATACTATATAGGAAAGCCCACGTAGGGGGTTAGGTGCAATTTTCTCTATTATTTTTTAAAATTACATATTGGACCATGTGTGTGTACACCACACTTTTGTGTTTAATTTTTTAAATTGTATATCATGTTAGGAGACTTATCCATACTATATAAGAAAGCCCATGGAGGGGTTAGATGCAATTTTCTTCATTATCTTTTGAAATTATATACTTGTCCATGTGTGTACACCACACTTTTGTGTTTAATTTTTTGAATTGTATATTATATTAGGAGAATGATCTATACTATATAGGAAAGCTCGCGGAAGGGGTTAGATGTAATTTTCTCCATTATTTTTTGAAATTACATAGCAGTTCATGTGTGTAGACCACACTTTTGTGTTTAATTTTTTAATTTTTTTATTATATTAGGAGACTCATCTATACCATTTAGGTCTGTTCCTTTGGGATTTTGAGGGGATCTTGGTCCTTTATTTATAGTTCTTGGGGTGGGGGAGGAGCGAAGCAGAGGGTGGAAGGGGAACAAGCGCTTCCTTCGCCTACCGATTTAGCACGGTCACAAATAAAAAAGAAAGTCGCTCTGCAAAGGGGGTTAGATGCAATTTCTCTATTATTTTTTAAAATTACACATTGGTCCTTGTCTGTGTACACCACACTTTTGTGTTTAATTTTTTTAATTATATATTATATTAGGAGACTCATCTATACTATATAGGAAATCTCATAGAGGGGGTTAGATGCAATTTTCTCCAGTATCTTTTGAAATTACATACTAGACCACGTGTGTACACCGCACTTTTGTGTTTAATTTTTTAAATTATATATTATATTAAGAGGCTCGTCTATACTATATAGGAAAGTCCGCGGAAGGGATATATGCAATTTTCTCCATTGTTTTTTGAAATTACATACTCGTGCATGTGTGTTTCAAAAGACCTATTAATATATGTATTATACAAATTTATTGCATCTTCTTTTTTAAAGTTCAACCTTTTTATTACTCATTGCAAGGTTTGTGCTTAGTTCAATATGAAAGACGGTGACAAGTAAAGTTATGGTAATTTTGATTCTCTTGTAAGATGATTGATTGCATACACCAAATAAATAATAAAAGGGAGGCAATGAAACTAATGAAGACAACTTTGAGTTCTTATTCTAAGTTTAGCTCATGAATCGAGAAATAAATGAGGAAAATAATGCCTTCAAAATCAATATAGTGTTAAAATGAAACAAATTTATTGAAATTTAGCTAGGGAAAAAACTCAATAACTCTAGCTTTACTCTTGTAGTCTACACGCCTCTTGCTGGGGTCATGCCTCTATCATATTAATAGGCATTGCATGATGGTCCATCTCGATGCAACCAACATGAATTAAAAGAACCGGGTTGGTTTGCAACGGTCATGCAAATCCTCTTCTAAACCTTTATGTGGAGTCTATGTAGGGGTGAAATAGGATCCTATGATATCTCTATAACAATATATTTTGATGTTTCAACATCCATTGATTGAAAAATGTGATCGGGGGTTTCGCTAAAAGTGCTTCATATATCAATCGACAGAGATGATTGATCCATTTCCATATTTCCTTAGACCCTACTTCAAGTCCTAGTTTGGGTCAATGAAAATTCGGATAATGTATCACTAGATTTGAATCGTGTAAAAGTACGCTTTGCATAAATTAATAACATAATTAATATGTTACCGAATTTAATATTCAATAAGATGTAATATTTATACAATATAATTCTCTCTGATATATTATCAAGTTAAAAATGGAAGACCATTAAAATACCAATTTACTTATCCCGCTGGTAAGATGTTTCTTGATTTGTCAATGTAAAAAATAAAAAAAAGAACAATTATAATACGTTTAGGAATTTGTAAAGGAAAAAATTATGGGATCTTTGGTTTGACGTTTAAAATTCACAAACTTTTACTAAAAAAGTTTAAGTTTCGTTTGCAATTATTGTGACTTTCCTCTACCTTATATTCTAGATTGAGTAAAAGGCACTAAGATTTACATTTTCCTCGTTAATGTAAGGTAGTTGCATCAAACATACAAAACAAAGTTGTATGTAAATGGCACTAATATTTACATTTTTTCCGTTAACCTAAGGTAGTTGCATCATGCATATAAAACAAGGTTGTATGTAAAGCCAAACTTGGTCACCATATTAGAAAATACCATCTACCTAGTAAAGTTTTGATAGGTCAATTAGTCAATCTTGGTATATAGGCTCTCTTAACTGATACCTAGTTTCCTAGCCTAGTCTAAGTGGCTACTTAACTAGTCATGACGAACTTGCATGATTGTGTAGATAAATTTTAATAATATTTATTTCTAATAATAGTGATTGATAAGTAGATATAGAGAAGCAAGATCACACAAACGTTAAGAAAAACATGGCAATGTAAGATCATAAGATCTACATAACAATCTAAGATCACAAGAGATCATTGAAAAATAGGACACAGATAGACATTGTAAATACTATACTCCAAAGTTCTAGGTCACCTTCTCAAGCAATGTTTGAAGATTTATGCAGGTTATGCTATTTTTAATACACATTTCACCGTAAACATAATCAAAATAGTTCCTTTGATTAAAGATTGGTCAAATTACAAGTCTTAAAAAACCCAAAGTGTGGGAGGTCGTTTCAAAGGCACTTGCCCTTGAAGACAAAAGAAATAAAATAAGATTTATAAAACTAGATGTCATGTTTTTGGGTTGTGTGGAGATGAAAAGATATTCATACAAATTCTAGATCATTATTTTATATGTTTGGCATATATGATTGCACTACAGGAGATTCCTTTATAGTTTTTACGTAATATATGATATCACTAATAATGCACATGATTAGTTCTACCTTCTTGCAAGATAAGACTCCACCATAGTCCTAATCTCTAAACAAATTTTTCTAATTATGTAGTTCCATCATTTCTCTCAATCGTTTGCTTAAAATTAGTGAACCTTTTCAAATATCAAAGGTAAATGAACCAGCAAAAATAATTAAATGCACATACAACAATTGATAAGTATAATGTTAGGTTTGTTGCCTAGGGAAACATTTTAAGGTATGGGTTATTAACTTAAATTCCCATCTTTTAGTTTTCAAAATGACCACCATTCCAGAGGTCATTGCACCAACTTCTATTAGGGTTGGGCCAGAAATCAAACTGGACCATTAAACTCAACCAAATCAAATGAAACTGACCAGTTCAGTTTGGTTTTACAAAGATGAATGGTTTGGTTTCAAAAATTTTCAAACCATGAAACAATGGTTTGGTTCAGTTTGAGAGTGCATTTTAACCAAACCAAATCGAACTAATACATATATCTACATATCGTTAATATATATATATATATAAATATATATATCATAAAAAACACATATCTAAACTAAATTTTGTGATACTTAATAAGTTTAGATATGTTAATGTGTAAAAAGAATGTTAAATAAATAAAATGTAGGCTTGAAAACATTGTAGACTATGTGGTATAAGACATAGATATTTGAAATTCATTGGGTACTATCTTAGTTTATCTATGTGTTCATAAATTACCAATTTTTAAGCAATATTTTTAATCTTAAGCTTGCTTATCATGGTTGAATTGATTACGATGATGCAAAAAGAATTGATTTTTTTAGAAAAGGAACCTAAGATAAATATTTTTTACTTTCTCATATAAGAGTTTGAAATGAAACTTAACTTAACCAAACCAAAAGTTAACAGTTCACTTTGATTTAGTTTTGGACCAGTGAATGGTTCAATTCAGTTTGAAAATTTTACAAATTGATGTATATGATTTGCTTTCTAATGTTAGTGGTAAACTAAACTGAACCGAAGTATGCCCACCCCTAGCTTCAATACATGTACACATTTTGTGTAAATGGTTGAGGAAGCAACATTGTTTACATGGTGATATTTAGGACAAAGGTTATGTTAGACAAGCGTGACAATGTTTCACATGTAAAACTAGGGGTGGACATAGTTCAGTTTGGGTCGATTTACAATTAAAATTACTAACCAAATCATACATATTGGTTTGTAAGATTTTAAATTTGAACCAAACATTTCACCATTTTAGAACCAAAATGAACTGAACTATTGATTTATAGTTTGGTTTAATTTAGTTTGGGTTTAGACTATTTTATGATAAATTATAAAACTATATACTAAGTTTTTTTGAAAAAAATAACATTTTCTCATATTCTTAATCAATGTAACTTACATGATAAACAAACTTCATATCCAAAAATTATTGCTTAGAAATTAATTATGTAAGAACACATACATAAATATAATTAGATATTGTCCAACGATCTTCAATAACTATGACTTATACCACTTAGTCTAAAATTTGGTAAGAGTTAATTTTATTTATATAATTGTCTTATACCATTTAGTCTAAAATTTTGTAAGACTTAATTTCATTTATTTAATATTCCTTTTACAATGAACATATACAAACTTTTTAAGTATAATAAAATTTAGTTTAGATAAGTATTTTTACAATATAAGTAAATATTTTAATAATATATAGATTTATGTAATTTTTTGGTTCAGTTTGGTTAAAATGTACCCTCAAATTGAACCAAACCACAGTTTCATGGTTGGAAAAGTTTGGAAATAAGTCAAACCATTCAACCATGTAAAACCAAAATTGAACTGGTCAGTTTGGTTTGGTTTGATTGAGTTTAATGGTCTGGTTGGTTTCTTGTCCATCCCTATGTAACACTACTAGAAATGGTTTGATCTCTTTTAATTATTATAATATGTAAGGCTAAACCCTATGCAATTCCAACAAAAATGGATAATTCTATAAGATTCATGATGTTGATATTGTTTCTATTGTAAATTTTCTAAGGCGGTTCCATATAATGCATAAATGCAAAAAACATTCTTATACTTTTTATGATATGAGATTTATTTATAAAGCAAAGTGTTTCATGTGTAGTTTTCTTAAGATAAAGTACATGGGTGTAGATGTGATCTTTGGAATTAAAATAAATATGTCTACTATTAGTATATCATATTCTTAGTCTTAAGATCTTAGATAGTTTTAAAGTATCTTATGGATTGTGCACGGCCAGACATTAAGGTTTGTACATATACACAAGTTGGTCTAGTAGAACCCATTATGAAGCTCTTTACAAAGTGCATATGTTTTTTAAGGAAATTTTAAATGGCATATGAAAATTCTCTTTATGCACTTCATATGTGCCCCCTAATCCAGATTAGACTTTAAACATGAATGGTTTTCATAATTGAATGTTGAACTACTTTAATTTTATGCTTTGTTAAGTTTGGACATAAATTGAATTAGTGGTATCTCTAAGCTGTCCAATTTTCACTTTGATTGCATTGATATAATAATTTCATGTGAAACTGGGGACTTATATACAAGTTTACCATATGTTGAGAATCTATTTTTTTATTTGTGTGCATATTGTATTAGACTATGCATATACTCATGGTATTGCTTGATTTGTTTTGATTGGATGCATTTGAACTTAGATAAATTAGGGTTTCCATCTTTGCTCCTTAGCCCTAATCCTAGCTAAGTGTTATGGTTGATGGTGGTTGTGGATCTGGCAATACAACTTGTCTGATGAAGATCTAGTTGATGAGAAAGCCATCCAATCACATGGGTACCAATGCTAGAATTAAGATCATGTGATTGTGTCAGACACTAGACATGTGTTGATCGACAGACCCATTGCAAGACCCTTGACTTGGGTTTTGGGGTAACCCTATCTGTTTTACTTAAGTATTTTGCTTATAACCTTGCTCTAATATTTTGAGATGTAATTAGGGCTTGTGGAGAGCTTAAGTTTCAAATTTGAGCTTGTTTGGATGTTGTTTGTGCTTTGTGTGATAGTTTCGATGCAAACTATAATTTACCCAAAGTAGGGGGTTAATGTGCAATTTTTCACCTACAGAGTGTGTATTTCATCTCTTGGAATCATCTAGAGGAGAGAGGAAGAAGAGGGTTCCTTATTTGGGCCTTGGATGAGTGGTGGTGTCCTTGGTGGTGGCTAGGGTTCTCTAGGGCTTCCTTGTTTCGACCTTGATGTACCTTGATGGTGGTAGCAACCTAGGAGCTGTTTTGGATGTGTTTTGACTGAAACACTTCCTAGTCTTGATGTTGTTACGACCATGAAGGTTTGGGGTCATGTGTTTTGACCTAGATGCCCTTATCTTTTAGTGTTTTGACCCCTTTGAAGGTGGTGATCTTGTTTTGACCTAGTCATGATGTTTGCTCTTGTTTCGACCTCTAGGAGCTGTTGCGACCTAAACCACATGTTGGAGACCCAATTAGGTCGATACCCAACATAGGTTTTATCACCATCTCATGCATGCATGGTTTAAGTGGTTGCATGTGGGTTTCTTTGGTGGACAAGTGTCCCTTAGGTGCCTTAGGGTGTTGACACATCATCTTTGCCTTCTCTCTCATCCCTCAAGTATATAGCCTCTTTTCCCTCCACATAAGTGAACCCTTTTCGACCATTCTTGTTCCTCCCTCACTTTTGGTCGCCTTGGAGCCTTGGGAGTAACAGGAGCTGACCTTGGATCTCTTGGTGACCGAACTCTTCTTGCATGTGATGCTTGTGGTGATCCTTGCTCTTCTTCAACCTTGGTAAGTATCTCCTCTTCTTTTGCAACATTTTTCTTGGAATCTCTACTCCATATTCTTCCCTTTTCTCGACCATGGACCATGATGGATGTTAGGGTCGTTCTTGAGGAAGAAACCATCATCACAAGGGTCATAGGCCATAGTAGGAAGAAGTTCTTTCCCTATTTTCCTCCTTCTCCATTTAGTTCGGCTAGGGTTTTCTTTCCTCCTTTTTCTTGAGCTATCTTGACCTTGGTATCTCTTTTTATTTGAGGTGTTATTGTGGACATGAGAGGTGCCTTTGGAGGAGCTTCTTCAACCCTTGGATCGTGTTCTTAGAGCCCTTGATCTTGGAGTATGGACCCTTGGTGTTGAGCTTCTTAAGGCAGGTTATATAACACTCAACCTACTCTATTATTGCACTCTTTTATTCATGCATGAAATTTTCTCTCTCTCTAAAATGTTCCCCTAACATGCTAGTAGATGATGATGAAATTTAGAACTTGTTCAGTAATGAAACCTTGATTGGTTTGGTAGAAATTTTAAACCCTAATCCTTATACATGTATTCTTGGTGCCTATGATTTACGGTGGTTTTCCTTATCTCTTGACTATGATCTTGATAATATTTCTTTAGGCTTTGTACCTTAACCCATCTTGCTGTTTGGGGTTCAATTTTGGGGATGTGGATCATGGTTTATCATCACCCTTGCATGTGGCCCTTTTGTGGAGTTCACATGGGTTGAGTTTAGGGGTTGGTGGTGACCATCTTGTGTGGAGTTTTCCACCTTGATGTTGGTGGCATTCCTTGGAGCTTCTTGTTGTTTTAGATCTTGTTCTTTCCTGTTTCGACCTTGGTTATGCTTTGGTGATGATCTTGACCATGTGGGGTCGCTACCCTTGGGTGTTGTAGCAGATACCTTAGCTTATTTTAGCTTGGTCGTGACATGTACACCATTGGTGATGAGGGGTCACTACTCTTCTTTGGTAGGAGACGTGACAAGGGTCTATGGACCAGCATTTGTTGCGCTCATAACCCCCTTGATCTGCTTTGTTCCAGTCGAAACAACCTGGTTTGATCATGGGTAGAACCCCCTAGATGTTTTGTAGGTCACTACATGTTGAAGTGGTGCTGAGCTATTGTGTTTCGACCTAACTCTAACCCTAGTGGGTGTAGCAGTTGAAACCAGTTGGGGTTGTTGTGGTCATAACAAGGAGATGGTAGTGGGTCATAACACATGGCTAGGGCAGGTCGATACCTTGGTTATATGGATGGTCATTTCCTAGATAGTAGTGGGTCGTAACATATGTAGGTGGTGTGGTTTAACACCTATGTATGGATACATGGTTAGAACATATACATGTGAGCACATGATGATATATCTATGGTGTTGTTTGGATAACATAATGCTTAGTCTTAAATGTGATACTTAACTCTCTTATGATCCAAGGAAGTAGGAAACTTTGTAACTAGGGTTTGCTGATGTTGTATGATACAAAACCCTAAATCGACTATAGTATGGAAATCTAAACCTAATATGAGAAGGTGTGATGTATTCACTTATCTCTTGGATTGGTTACTATGTTATTATGCTTTATCTATCATGTTTATTGTAAGGAGTGGGATCCCAGAGGGGAACCACTCCTTACTAAAAATTTGAAGAATAGAACCTTCAGTCCAAACACACCCAATAGGTATCTTGGAGTGGGTGTAAAATTTTCAAATCTTAATCAATGGTAATCAAAACAACCAAAGTATAGCAACGAAATAAAAACATTGACTATATTCAATTTCACATAAGGATCACAGAAGAACATCTTAAACTTACATGTAAGGGTACATCATAAGGATACATGTAGAGGGAAATCTAAACCACATCAAGATTGTCTCTAAGATTTAACTCCTTAAGCTATATCCACATCATCATGCCATATCCTCATTGTCCTCCACCTAGGGTTGGAAGCATACCCCAGCAAGAAGAGAAAAATAGAAGACATCAGCAAAGACTGGTATGTGCATACTAAAAGGTAAATTGAGCAACATATGGAACTAAGGATAACAAATAAATAGAATCTTCCCATAGAATAGAAAGTACCACTCGAGTGGGTATCAAGAGAATTGATCCATAATAAAAGAGATACTTGCCATTAAAACAACATATACAAGTGATGCCACATAAACACATATGAAATTAGGGCACATAACCCATAATCCATAAACATCATCCTCCATGCAAGTGAGATAAACATAGCCATAGAACAATATAACAACAAATTCGACCAAGTCTCACAAACTTGAAACCTGATGGAGGATGACATACTGCCAAACTCTCAATATATCTAAATGGGCCATACCTCAAAAATTTGAAACCCGGGTATGGGGCCACCTCCATCCCAAAAATAATAGGAGAATACTTCCCCATGCATAAAATACACGTCTTCCCAAAAACCAATGCAACTACATTACTCTAGTGCTACTGAATCACATAGCATGTTTGAATGTAGATGCAAGTAGAAAGGTATAGTTAGATTAAACAAAAGTTGCCATCATACTAATGGACAACATAGACATCCACCTCACAGGTGGGAAAAAGTCATCACACGTCATCATATAGAGTTCCAACATGAACATAACATAAGAAAAGACCATAAGAATGTCCAGCTATGATCACAAGATCAGTAACAAATAAGGTACTTCACATGAAGCACAATTTCCAAAAGAACAAGATAATGTGTAGGTTAATGTCCATAGGACCAAGAGAAAGAAGAAAGTAGGTTCATTGCTCAATAAGAATAATATAGTTTGCAAACATACCTCAACTTCAGAATCCAAATTCCAAAGTCACTTCTAGATCCAAGTCTAGGTCTCCAAAGATCCTATTAAACATATATGTAGACTTTGAGTCAATTTCACATTGATTATTCAAACCCTAGACATTACCTTTTCTCTTTACATGTGATTTAGGTTATCAAAACCATGCCATATTTTAGATTATCTTTTTTTGAGTCCAAAGAATATTTTATTATATTTTTCTGACATATATATTTAGTTATGAATTTTACAAGTTATTATATATTTAGATTAATCCATTCAAATCACATATTTTTAAGATTGGATTCGATCAACAAAATTGGTACCATTAGGTATCTCTTATTTTTCTGATTTCAAAACATATTTTATTTTATTTTTCTGAGCTATGGATAATCAGTTATGAATTTTCAAAAACCAACCAATCAGGAAATTCCATGTCAGCGATAGACTTGCAAAAAGGTAAGAGAGAGATAAAAGAGAAAGAGGGAGAGCAGGCGCGCGTTGAGTTGGCCCAACCAGGGCTTGCCAACTCGTCCATCCCCACAAACAGCTGGCCAAGTTGCTCCAGCACGAAAAAGAAAAACAAATAGCATGAAAAGACAATTTTGCCCTTTTGTGGAAAACAAAAGCAAGAAGAAAATAGGAGGGAAGAGAAGGAAAAACATATGAGGGAATCATACCCCCATTACATCTGCGACAAACCAACAACTGGAGGTTGAGTTCTCGACTCAAGACCATGCACTAGGGCATCTCGACAGGAGGAATTGATATAAAGGGGTTCCTCATCCAAAATCGAACTCAACGATCCAAGGAAAAGGGCCTTGGGTTCTTAGAGAAGAAAAACATCGTTCGGCCATGGTTGGGAGAAGAGATCAAGGTCAAAAACCATAGCAACCTGAAATCCAAGGGCAGTGAAGAGTCCAAGATGGCCGATTAACCTCACCCAAGAAGTTAACATTCTAAATTAATAGTCCTTCTATTAATTTCAAACCCTTTCTTATGTTCCATAGTCCTCTTACCATATACTACTCTTTAACCCGTCATCTTTAATTCTAAATTTTTCTCTTATGATCATGTTGCTTATTCATATGTATGGTCATGTATACCATGTTGCACATAGTTTCACCTTTATCTTTATACTATTGTGAAGTTAACATTCTAAATTAATAGTCCTTCTATTAGTTTTTACTCATGTTGAATACATTACATATTCTTTATTTTTACATCAAGTGGATCATGCATGGGTCAAACATAGTTTCTCTTTCAATCAAGTTTTTCTCTCCTGAATACAGTCTACCTTTGTATGACTTATTCATTCGTTAAACTATACCTATGTTCTTTGCTTAGAAACTAGTTTGTTGTCCTAGTCTTATGAATTACATGTTCATACGATCCTTTTTACTTTTATGGTCCTATTGAAAGCTCAACTCTATTCTTCTACTTAGCCTTTTCTTTAGAGTTCATAAAAGCATTGTACTCTATTATATGATTCATTCATCATGATTGATTCTTGCTATCTAGAACCATACATACATTTCACATATCTTTTCTATATTTCATATGTATAGCTCATATAATATTAATCAATAAACTGATTATGAACCTCTTATCATGTTCTATTATTCCCAATTAAGGGTTTCACATTTGAGACCCCAAAGTTAAACCTCAGACATCAGTTTCAACTAATTATTAGTTGTTCTGATCTTGCCCATATGTTTCAACATCTTACTGTATGTACATTCTTACTCTGATGTGGGTCTAATTATTCCAATTCTATTCTTATTATGCTATTGATAGGATTCATTAGATCCTAATAACGCATCCTGCCAACCGGACCAGGCCAAACCTGAAGTCCTGAAGCCAGGAACTACCAAGGATTACATTCTTCCTGAACTGCCACTCACAGCTCAGAAACTCGGCCGATCACTCTGGAACTCGGCCGATCACCTTCCAGATTTTGAAACTCGGCCGACCAACTTCGGCCGATCAGCAGGAAACTCGGCCGATCCTCTGGGGAACTCGGCCGATCGAAACACTACTTGTTTACCTACAAAGAAACTCGGCCGATTCAAGACCAAACTCGGCCGACCAAAACGCTGTTTGAAATCCTAAACAAGGAACTCGGCCGACCAAAACACGAACTCGGCCGAACCGCGCACAGACTGAAAACCTAAACAGACCTGCTGATGTCAATTTCACTCGAATCAGCGGGCAAAACCATAGAAACAAAAGCTCATTAAAAGATCAATTCTAGTCTACTTGTTACAAAGAATGAAATCAATAAATGCTACAATTGCATAGTGTACAACAGATATTAAAGACCCATATTTCAAAGTATTGAATATTTCAATTCAAACATATAAGAGCATTTCTATACATTTCCAACAAAAACAACATTATGAAATGTAAGTTCTATCTCCTTTTACATTTATGATCTTAATTCTTGTTTCTTTTCTCGTTTTCTAACCCTAACATTTCTAGGGTTCATCTCTAGCCCATTCTTCCACTGTATACCTGGCCAGGGTATACGTGAGAGAATAGACAGAGTAGCTTGTACTGGCTGATCCAAGTACTCAGATATCGGGCCAGGATATCCAAATACTCAAATCCCCAAAGCTAACATCAAACATCTCCTATCTGCCACACTTAGGACTCTAACTTACTAACTTAATGGTCCTTGACAACTCACCCTAGGCTCTGATACCAAGCTGTTACACCCCGATCTCACAATTTCCTCAAATCATGAGATTAGGGCATAAGATAGGATTTATATGTAACACAAAGAACACCCTTAACTTTTTCTTTTCTTTAAAACTCTTGTTTCTTCGCATTGAACCACATAAAACATCTTAACAAGGGAATCTGAACATTTCTTTTACTAATCAAACTTCAATAATAAAGATACATGTATAAACATCCATGATGTCTCTCACACATTATGCACATAAAACTTGCTAATTAGCATACATATCAAAAGAGGAACAATATTATACATTGTAATTACAACTCTCTCTCTAAAACTCTTACTGAGGACCTAGAGTGACAAGGACCGACTGACTCAACTAATCTCATACTTGACTCCTGTGGCAGATCTACACTGATGCTCTGACCATCTTCAAGTCCACACGGTTAACCCTAAAATGTTTGAGTAGAGGGGTGAGCCTACTCGCTCAGTGAATGAGTACTTCATGGAAACAGACTAATGCACTAATGTGATTACAGATATAATTTGAATAAACGATATGAAATTTAACAACAGTTAATACCACACTGAGCAGTTCTAAAACAATATAATTGAAATAACAAAGAATGTAAATATTGCATCCAAAGAATAACTACAAGAAGACTATGCTTCTAGTCTTCCTTAACTCTTTCATTTATAAAGAACTCTGTGAACCTATATGATCATATTTTAGATTATGCCCTAAATATATGCAGTGTACTATGCATATAAGGATCCGCAACAAGTCCATGCTACGGCCCCACCGTACAAGACTTAGCGACACACCCGGGAAGTGCTAAGTCTGACTACTCGTTCTGGTCTGCACAGGACACAGGCTCCTCGGCCTCCTCGCACAACCACGTGTGCTCTCGACTCCTCCTTAAACCTGAGTACACCGGCGGAGAGTCACAGGGTTACCTTCGCGACACAAGCACGAATGGTGTTAGATAACCAAGTTTTCTGGTGATATCGCAGTGCCATTGTGACACAAGCACAATTGTTGTTAGACACTGCCCTTTTTTTCTCTTTCCTCGTTTGTCCGCGACACAAGCACGGATGATGTTGCAACACGAGTTTCACCCCAAAGTTGCAGACCCGTCTAAGGGGTTCTACGGTGTTAGGGCACTTAGGTCTATACTTGATTAACATGTAAATATCTTAGCTCATGTATTCAACATATACCATGTCTCAGTAACATCCCTTTCTAGGGCATGTCATATCTCATCACCTGCAATTTACGAGATATATATTGAAATATAAGAAGCCCTGCAGTAGGTAAATATCATTTCAAGGAGAACAAGCATATAAAGTTAAATGCACTAGAAACATACAATTTAACAATTAAGTATCACCACATCTCATATCGAGACCTTTCATATTACCATAGCATGATTCATTGAACACCCTATCCTTAGGGTTTCATTTGCCTTATTCATTCATCACATGCCAACACTCTACTCTTAGGGTTGCATTTGCCTCATTCACCTTTTCGTTTACCTCATTCACTTGTCACATGGCTCTCATAAGGATTTCATAGGATATAAGCATTCACTAAATAAAGATTGTTTCCAACAAATCATATGCAATCAATATAGACATGAAACCATGGAAATTCAACTAAATTTAGGTTTTCCATATCATCACTGTGATATCATGTATCCAGAATAAGATTCAATTAAGATAACCCACGAGATACATCCTAACCACTTATAGAGTTACTAGTCCTTTTCAATAAGGTTGAAACACTAGTGATGTCTCAATTAGGTTAAACCCTAATTACATCATTTGATATAAATCTGTAAAGCATTCTCACTAGGAAGTGTTGCATACGTTTCTGATATGAATCTACCATTTAGGAGTCATTCGAACAGAGAAGTAATCCACATCATATCAATTTTCAACAATCTTAAATCAAATGGACATTTCAGGTTTTAGAATCACATACTAAGCATTTAGGGATTTGGATGTTATAATCAAATTCGTGCATTAGAATGTTTGAAGGAAGAACCCACTCACCCTAAGGTGTGAAAACACCTCACAACTGCAGCTCCACTCAGGGAATCTCGAATTCCTATCAAATCCCTAGCAAATCTCCCAATTCTTCTTCCATTCAACTCGGAAACCTTGAAAATGAGGGATTATGAAGAAAGGGTGAGAAAAGAGGGAATTTCGACATCCTCTTGGATCAAATCAGAGCATGGAAGGAATCTTGACATGAGAGAGAAGATCCACCATAAAATTCTATGCAAAGGATCCAAACTTACTTGATTTCACCCTTCCTGGAATCGCAAAACCCTGATTCAGCAATTCCCCCACTTTCTCCACTCAAGCCCTAATTCTCCCTCTCTCTCTCTCTAGAAGCTCGTTTCTCTGGAAGGAATGACGAAGAATGAGAGCTGCTTGTGTGTGTGGTCGACCATATAAGTCAATTGAGCTGCTTGGGTCAATTGCATATTGACCCAACACTCAACTTTAATTATATTGGCTGAATATTCAGTTATACAAAAGTTACTGTAATTCGTTTATTTCAGAGATCAAACATTCTCCAACAATTATGGGAATTTATCACGTTGTTTATAATTGTTCTATAAAGCTTCAGTTAAAATTTGAGATCATTTGGAGTTACCAATAAATAATTAAAAATAGAACAATGCACTGCTATATTGCAGTCTGCAAAATATTCGGCCGAGTTTGTCCTGCACAAACTCGACCGACACCCTTACTGTAAGGATTCAAAAGTCATCCAAAAATTATGCCAATTTAACAGAGTGTCTAAAACTGTGTTTTTCAGGCACAGTTAAAATTTGAGATCAATTGGATATACCAATAAAAAGATAAAATTCAATTACCACACTGCTGTAAAATTCTGGAAATGTGATCGGTCGAGTTTGAAACTCGGCCGATAAACAGGTCAGGGAATTTTTCAAAAATTCTGATAATTACCAATATTGTTCACATTTTATATATCCAAATCATATCCAAATTTGAAGTAAATCAGAGTTACACATAAAATACTAAAAATTATTTAGTGAGACATTCTACTTATCAAATTCTGTATTCATGTATCATCAAAACCCTATTTTGGGCCGATTAAGGTTTATGCTTCTCAAACCCTAATTCTCAAGACAAAAGAACATTTAGACTTCTTATCATAGTTAAAACATTCTAATTGTGTTATCGTCATTAATTAGATTTTAAGAATGATTATTCTAACTAATCTTTGCAATTGTCTAGGTAAACCCTAGTTTACCAATTAAGCTCAGATGGGGTCGTAACATTATATGTTTTATATCTTCTAGAGTTGTATTGTGCCCCTATCTTTGTAGAACTTGTTATGGCTTTATATGTTGTAACTTGATTGATGCTAAAAGGTGCCTAATTAACTAAACTAATCAAGTGGAACCTAATCATGTAGTTTTCCATGTGCCACAGATCCATCATCAGCGTCAGTACTTGTTGGATGGTGAAATGGCCTTTTCCTTAGTGGAAGTTCAGAGTCATATATTGTTGAGTATATGCATTCACATAATTGGTTGCGGGCCATACGATGATAGGAATATGGCTAGGGTCATAGCTCAGTGATATACTATTTATGAGGTTTCACAGGATTGGTTGTGGGCCATACCCTGGAAGGAGTGTGGTTGTGGGCCGTAGTTTAGTTTTCACTAGCATCGTGACATGTACCAAGGTGGGCTAGGATGTTTCACAGTTGACTATATGTCACTGGTTGTATTTGACTAGTATGTCTCTGTGGTGTACTCGTGTACTGACCATGAGGTTTGATGAGGTTGTGGATTCCAACTCTTCCATTGACCTTGTATGGAATTGATTTCTACTTAGTAGTGGTCAGTTGGATTTGAGTGGTATGACTCAAATCCTCAGGGCATAATAAAATACATAATCAGTCGTGTAGTACACTTGCTTAGGTTCAAAATATGGGAACATTTGTTGAAGCTTTGCCTTGCTTTTGTAATGATTAGTCGGTAGAAGATATACATGTTCTTCATATTCCTTTTATGATGATAAGATGTTCTACAATCCATTTGCAATTGCTTATACGGTGTAGTAACAATTATCTACTTTAGACATGTCATTTAGCTAGATGTGTTTATTATAGTTGTAGTTTTACTTCTATTCTTTTACTACCATATCTATTTTAATAATAGCGTTGGTGGAGAGTTATATCTTTTACTGATATTTGGATCTCACGTCGTGGGTTCTCCACTTGTTTTAGGTGGACGTGCACAAGGAGGTAGATATTGTGCAACAGAGGCAGAGCAGCAGCAAGGAGGATAGTAGTTGATAAGGTTGGATGTACTGCTAGTCTTTTGGTGTAGAGTCCTAGACTTGTCCATATACACTCAGGTCTTTGGGATGGTTTTTGGGTGTGCTTCGTAGATATGCTATTGATGTGAGTTTTTGTCTAGTGTACCCTTATTGTATATAGTTGGAAAATGTTTATATGTATATATATGGAATAGGTTCCTCTCGAATTAGGTTGATGCCTTATATGATAAGGACATGTTGATGTAAGCACCTTGTGATCTATGAGTACTTATATGTAAATGTTTCTACAGCTTTGGTGCTTAATGAAAATGGTTTTAATTTTTAGTGTTTTCTGATAATCTACTTATTTAGTTTGGTTTCCACACTTAGTTTAGAGTTGTTTGTGTTGTGGGGCATCACATTTTGGTTGGTATCAGAGCTTTAGGTTTTCCGAGTCTACAAGACCCTAGGAATAGGGTTCATGTCTATTCTTGTGTCATCCATTCTATCTTATAGTGACTTTTGCTTATACAGAAGGAGAAGAAAATCTTAAAGATGTCTGGAGAACATGAAGAACACGCTGTTGAAAGTAGTATTGCTGCACCAGGTGGTGGTGTAAGGAACCAAGTGTGAGAAAATCAGGTGCCTGAGGTACCCCAGTTTGACCCAGCCATGCTTGAGAATCCTGCCTTTTAGTATCTTTTTGGGTAGTTCATGGCTACTATGATGCATATCACGGACAGGATGCTCACACCTATTCTAGGGCACCAGTTCCCAAATCTGGAATCTTCAGGCACTGGGAAGACTTTTGTGCAGCTTCACCGTGTTAGGGTAGTGGAGTATGTTGGAGTGGTTGATCCAGTGGATGTGGATCTGTGGCTAATCGAGCTTGATAAGGCCTTCAAGATCCTTAGCATCCCAGAAGTTGATAAGGTGAAGCATGTAGGTTACCTTCTGAAAGGGAGTGTTGGCCATTGGTGGGCCATAGAAGACGAGAAGAGGCCTGGTGCTGAGGTGGGTTGGGAGGAGTTCTGACATGAATTCGTCAGTTGATACTTCCCATGGACATACCTTGATGAGAAGATGTCTTAGTTTGAGTGGATCAAGCAAGGATCCATGACAATAAACGAATACGAGGCTAAGTTTATGGAGCTTCTATAGTTTTGTCCTCACATGGATGCTACGGATGATGAGAGGATCTGGTGTTTTGAGAAGGGGTTGAATGTTGAATTATCTACCCCGATGGCTGCTTTGGAGAATCGAGAAAGGTTTGCCACATTCGTGGAGTCTGTTCAAAGCATATAGAGGTATGTGATAGAAAAGTGAGAGGCAAATGACAAGAAGAGGCTTGTATAGTTCCAGGGACAGTCATCAGGAGGGTTTAAGAAGTCGAGGTTTTCAACACCACCAGAACCACAGAGGTTCAGTGCACAGACACAATGGTCACCAAGTAAAGGTAGAGTTCATAGCCTACCACATGTTGGAGCTCATAATATAGTGTCAGTGTTAATGATGGGGCCGCCTAGGCCATAGTTTGAGACCAGGACTTGCCATAAGTATGGGAAGGCATGACATCTGAGGTGAGAGTGTCCATTGAGAGATGATGAGGTGACCCAGCAACTGAGGCAGAGCCAGTAGGGCTCGTAGAGGCAATAGTTCAGTGGTGCAGGAGGATGAGGACGTGGATGAGTGTCGCATGCCAGATTGTCTGCTCAGGGAAGCAGAGGATGGGGGCCACAACAGGAAATGACGAGATTCTACTCCATGAGTCATCTAGAGATGGTGATCAACCCATGAGTGGTGACAGGTCAGATGGAGTTATTTCATTCTGATTTGTCTTGCTTCATATCTATTTTGGTTGACCCGGGTACAACACACTCGTTTATCACTCATGAAGTGATTGACATTTGTCTTTTGCCTGTTAGTCATAGGAGGGATAGTTTGTTGTTATAAACCCCATTGGTCGGTTGGCTAGTGTTGTGGGAAGTGTGTCTTTCATGTGTCCTTTCTTTCTCAGGGCACAACATTCAAATAGATCTCATACCACTTGATATGCATGGATTTGATGTAGTCCTTGGGATGGACACCTTGGAGAAGTATAGAGTGCTATGCGATTGTGGTTTCAAGCAGGCAACATTTGTAGATGGTGATAAGACGTGGATCTTCCTAGGAGATAGGAAGATTCTTTTGACGTGTCTGATGTTGGCGATGGTGGTAGAGAAGTTGTTGAGGCAAGGATGTGAGGCATTTTTGGCACATGTGATGGATACTAAGGTGGAGAGTCCTAGTATTCAAGAGGTGCCAATTATCCAAGAGTTTGAGGATGTGTTTCTAAAGGAGTTCCCAGGTGTTCCCCCATCTCGAGAGATTGATTTTGAGATTAGTCTAGTCCCATGCACACATTCGATAGCTCAGACATCGTACAGGATGGCTCCAGCTGAAATGGCGGAGTTGAACAGACAGTTGCAAGAGCTACTTGACAAAGGTTTTATCATGACAAGTACATCACTGTGGGGGTACTCCAGTGTTGTTCGTGAAGAAGAAAGATGGATCCATGAGGCTGTGTATAGACTACCGACAGTTGAATAAGGTGATGATAAAGAAAAAGTATCCCTTCCCAAGGATACATGACATGTTTGATCAATTTTGTAGCGAGATAGTGTTCTCGAAGATAGACCCAAGATCAGGGTATCACCAGTTGTGTATCAAAGAGGATTACATACCTAAGTCAGCTTTTAGGACTAGGTATGGTCACTATCAGTTCGTGGTTATGTCGTTTGGGCTAACCAATGCACCGACAACATTCATGGACTTAATGAATAGAGTGTTCCGGCCGTTTCTCGATCAGTTTGTGGTGGTCTTCATAGATTAAATCCCGATATGCAATTGTAATAGCCACTAGCATGAATAACATCTCCATCATGCGTCGGCCTCGTTGAGCAACATCAGCTTTACGCCAAGTTCATCAAGTGTGAGTTCTGGATGAAGGAGGTGGCTTTTTTGGGACATGTTATCTTTGTTGAGGGTGCTCATGTGGATCCCAAGAAGGTTAAGTCTATGATAGATTGGGAGAAGCCAAAGACGCCGACAGAGGTGCACAACTTTTTGGGTTTGGTAGGTTATTATAGGAGGTTCATCAAGAACTTCAGTGCCACAACTTTGCCCCTAACGAAGTTGACAAATAAGGATGTGTCATTTGTATGGAATGACATATGTCATCATGCTCTTCAGACATTGAAGGAGAAGTTGATGAGTGCACAAGTTCTGGTCTTACTTTAGCAAGGAAAAGGATACATCATTTTTTGTGATGCGTCTAGGAATGGTTTGGGTTGCATTCTGATGCAAGACAAGCTAGTGGTTTCTTTTGCTTCTCGACAGCTTAAGAAACACGAGGAGGACTATCCGACTCATGACCTGGAGTTAGTTGTTGTGGTTCATGCTTTGAAGATCTGGATGTATTATCTTTATGGAGAGAAGTGCCAGATCTTCACAGATCACAAGAACCTAAAGTACATATTTTCACAACATGATCTAAACATGAGGCAGCGGCACTGGATGGAGTTAATCAAGGACTATGACTACATAATTGATTATCATCTAGGAAAGGAGAACATCATGGAAGATGCATTGAGTAGGAAGTATTTGTCTTCACCTATGGACATAGCATAGTTGAGTTCTTTAGTGTGCCACAAGCAAGACATGTTGGTCTCCCTACGTCAGATGAATGTTAAGTTGGAGGTTTCCTTGTTAGCTAGATTTCTAGCACAGTTGCAGGTGAAGCCCACACTGAGACAACAGATCAGAGAGGTGCATCACTATGATATAACAGATAAGATTAGAGTTTGGCAGTGAGAAGTGTGATGGCTTCCATGAGTCAGATGATGGGATAGTTTGTTACCATGGCTGAGTCATGGTACCTTATGTTGATGATCTAAGGAAGATGGTTCTGGAAGAGGCTCACTCATCCATGTATGCTATGTATCTAGGTATCACCAAGATGTACCATAATCTAAAGGATATATATTGGTGGCCTAGATTGAAGTGGGATGTAGCTGAGTTTGTTGCAAGATGTCTAATGTGTCAATAGGTTAAAGCCGAGCATCAGAAGCCTGTAGGGGCATTGCAACCGTTGCCTATACCATAGTGGAAATTGGATCATGTGACAATGGACTTTGTGGTTGGTCTGCCTAGGACAACCAAAGGCCATGATTCCATCTGGGTGATCGTTGATAGGTTGACCAAGTTATCACATTTCCTTCCTATGAAGACAACGTATACAATTGAGAAGCTTTCCCATATCTATGTTGATGAGATAGTGTGTTTACATGGTGTGCCAGCAACTATCGTGTCTGATAGAGGTCCTCAGTTCATGAGTTGCTTTTGGGAGAAATTACACACAACTTTGTGTACTCAGTTGAAGTTTAGCATTGCGTTCCACCCATAGACAGATGATCAATCTGAAAGGACCATCAGACCTTGGAGCATCTGCTGAGAGCTTGTGTTCTTTAATTTTTGGGCAGTTGGGATGTACACCATAGAATGATGGAGTTCGCCTACAATAACAGTTACCAGAGAAGCATCGACATGGCATCATATGAGGCATTGTATGGGAGAAGTTGTAGGTCTTCATTATATTCATATGAGATGGGAGAATACCAACTTCTTGGTCCTGAGCTTGTACAACAGACGACAGAATAGATCAAGGTGATTCGACAGCAGTTGAAGGCAGCACAGGACAGACATAAGGCATATGCAAACAACTTCCGTAGACCCTTGGAGTTCCAAGTGGGATATAGAGTGTACCTCAAGGTCTCTCCTTAGAAAGGTGGTCTGAGGTTTGGGAAGAAGGCTAAGTTGGATCCCAGGTTCATGGGACCATACCTTGTGGAGGCATGTGTTGGGAATGTGGCCTATAAGTTGGAGTTGCCACCAGAATTGCACATGTTGCATCCAGTTTTCCATGTGTCTATGTTGAAGAAGTTCCATCTTGATTTAGAGTTAGTGTTACATCCATTGGAGGTGGAGTTGTATGAGTGTAACATACTAGATCTTGGACCTTACCCTAGAAGTTTGACCTTTTAGACTTAGCCAAACAAGGTTGAGGATAGATCTAGATGAGGTTTATCCCTAATGAGATAATGCATGTATATAACTTAATGTTCTCACATTAGTCTTTGGAAAATTGTGGACACATAAAATATGTCACATGGTAGAGGTTTCATAATGACTCATGCAAAATAATCATACATAATTCCTTTGGTGATAATATGAACATATGAAGCATAATTGGATGAATAATGGTAATAATAATAATAATGAGCCACAAGTATTAATTGTGTCATAACTCATTAAAAGAAACTCCAAAACTGAAATCTATGGGTCCCAATTGCCTTAGGGGTCAAGTTTGACATTATTCACATTATAATAATTAATTTAATTTAATTTGGAAAGAGAAGATCTGAATTTTTCCCAAAATATCAAATAAAATAATAAATGACTCTAAAAGATGAAAATAATATTGGATTTGTAATCTGCATAATAAATATAGCCTTTCTCTGAATTTTCATCCAATTTGGAAGATGTTTGATTAAAAAATGAAATCAGGAGAGAAAAGTGTGTAGAACCTTCAAAATATTAAATAATTGTACAAACAACTCCAACATGTAAAATTGATGCAAATTTGTATCCAAAACATTAATTATGACTTGTGGGTGAAGTTTCATCACATTTGGATAATCCTAATGTCATTAATGAAGGAGGAAAGAGAAAATAAGATTTGATTTATTCAACATATCAAAAGTCTTCAAAAGGCAAATCTAATTTCATAATACTTTAATTAGACTCTATGTAAATTTTCATTTAATTTGGAGTTTGTTTGCTCCCTTTTTTGAGAGAGAAAATGACGAATTAATGTCTTCACACTTTAGTCAAATTATTTCTATTGTCACGCTACTAATTTTATTTTTGTCTTTGTGTGCGGGCTTTTCTGGTTGTTGGATTTGAATCACATGGTTCCTGTAGCATCCCCTACCTCTGATCTCTCTGTCCCCATGCAAATTGGGAAACCAGTTTCCCTTGTGTTTTCCTTCTCCAATTTCTCCCTTTTTCTCTCCATCTTTTCCATCACTCTCTTCGCCTTCACTTTCCTTACTTGCTCCCAAACCTGATGACCCTATAAAACCTTGGGCTCAGGGCATTGTTGCCCTATTCCGTAGGTGCCGCGAGAGTCCTCTGTTCACGCCCCTATTTCCCCTACCTTTTCTTCTCCTCACATCACCAGGCTTTCAGACCTCCAGGTAATGAACTCATGTGCTTCATTTATGGCCCCGCAACTGTCCCCTGATCTCGCGTGGGCCAGTTTAGTGCCTCACGGTTTTTCCCTCCACTGTCAGTTTCCAGGCACCAATGTCGAGGCTGACTCGGGGGTTCCGATTGTCGAGTGACCTCCTGAGCATCTAGGAAGTCTCAGTGGATCTGCTTGAAACTAATCAACCACCGCCTATACTGGATTAGTGGTATTACACTAAATCCCTCTTTCTTATTTTGGTTATATGGTTTCTGTTCTTGGAGGGTTCTTCCTACAGTTTTGATCTTAGGAAAGATCTCAATATTGGCTTTGTGGCACCTATTAAGCGTATGGATTCCGATTCTCAGACTGGTTTATCGAAAAATCCCATATTTGGCAATGTAGATCTGAGTTTTTGGACTCTGTTTTTCACTCGTGATCACTGGCTATGGGAAGAAGAAGGTCAAACATAGATTTCCAAGAGTGACCTTGATCTGGTTTTATATGATCGCGATCTTAGAGGGGAAAATACGTATTTTCACCCTCTGTGTTTTATTTTATCGTGCCAAGACTTGCTCGTGTGACTGAGGGTCCCTAGGCCAGGTGGCATGTGGTGATTGGTACATCTCAACAGGGTTTTAATATATCTGGATAATGTTTTTACGTGGCTTCTCAGAATTTTCTGATTGGCTGATAGTTAAATAATTCATAGCTAATTATCTGTTGATCTAAAAATTACAAATAAATAATCTTTGGGTTCATAAAAGTATTATCTACCTAATGGTATAAGTCTTATCACCTAATTCCAAACTAATTAATATGTGAATTTAAATGGTTTTTCCTAAATGGTTATAACTTGTAAAATTCATAACTAAATATGTATAACCCAAAAAAATATAATAAAATATGTTTTGAACTTAGAATAATAAATGTTAAAACGTGGCATGGTTTTCATGACCTAATTCACATAAAAGGTAAAAGGTGCTTTTAGGGTTTATGAAATCAATATATATCTAACCCTAATTCACATACGTGATCATAGGTGCTTTGAAGACCTAGATTTGGATCTAGAAGTGATCTTGGACTGTTAGACTCTATAGAGAGGTATGTTTGCATCCCCTATTATTCTTATTGAGCAATTATACTACTTTCTTCTTTCTCTTGGTCATATGGACATTAGCCTATACACAATGTCTTTTCTTTTGGTATCATGGTTCATGTGAACTACCTTATTTGCTATTGATCTTGTGGTCATGGATATTCTTTTGGACTCTTTTCATATGCTTTTTACATGATGGAACTCTATATGATGATGTGTGATGTCTTTTGCCCACTTATGAGGTGAATGTATATGTTGATCACTTATGTGGTGACTAGTTTGTATAATCTGACTATACTTTCTACTTGCCTCCACATTAAACATGATATGTGATTCAGTAGCACTAGAGTAGTGTGATTGCATTGGTTTTGGGTTATGTGCCCTTATTATTTTTGGGATGGAGGTTATGTGCCCCATACCCAGGTTTCAAATTTATGAGGTTTGGCCCACATTTATATTTATTGGGATTTTTGGTTATGTGTGATTCTCTATCAGGTTCAAGTTTATGAGGTTGGGCTGCCATTGTATTTATATTGTTTTAGGGATATGTTTATCTCACATGCATGCAGGATGATGTTTATGAATTATGGGTTATGTGCCCTAATTTCATATGTGCTGATGTGGCACCACTTTTATATGTTGATTTAAAGGCAAGTATCTCTTTTATCATGGATCAATTCTCTTGATACCCACTTGGGTGGTACTTTTCTTTTCTATGGGAAGCTTCTATTTACTTGTTTTCCTTTATTCCATATATTTCTCAATTTACTTTTTAGTTTGCACATACCGGCCTTTGTTGATGTTATCTATTTTTCTCTTCTTGCTGGGGTATGCTTTCTACTATAGATGAAGGACTTGGATGATATGGCATGAAGTTTTGGACTTAGCTTAAGGAGTTAAATCTTGGAGACAAAGTCGTTATGGTTTAGATTTCCCTCTATCTTATATCCTTATGTTGTATCATACATGTAAATCCTATGTGGGAGATTGAGATATACTTTTGTAATCTTGTTGAGAAATTGAATATACTCATTATTTTCTTCCGCTGCTACACTTTGGTTGTTTTGAATACTGTTAATAAGTTTTGAAAAATTTACACCCACTCCAACATATCTTTTAGGTGTGTTTGTATTGGAGGTTCTATTGTTCAAAATTTTAGTAGGGAGTGGTTCCCCTCTGGGATCCCACTCCTTACAATGAGTATATGTCCTTTGTCAAAGGTCCAGTGTTGATCCTTGACAGAAGAGTGAAGAAGCTGAAGAAGAAATATATAGTGCTTGTGAAGTTTATGTAGCATCACCTTGGTGTTGAGGAAGCCACGTAGGAGCTTGAGGAAGAGATGAGGAGAAAGTACCCCTCTCTTTTCTCTTACGATTTTGGGGGTGAAATCCTTGTTAGGGGTTTATGGCTTGTAAGACCCCTGACCTGGGTTTTGGGGTAACCCTATTTTTTGGATTAAGTAAGTTTCTTATAACCTTTCTCTAATCTTTTGAGATGCAATTAGGGCTTGTGGAGAGCTTAAGTTTCAAGTTTGAGCTTGTTTGGATGTTGTTTTTGCTTTATGTGATAGTTTTGCTGCAAATTGCAATTTACCCAAAGTAGAGGGTTGATGTGCAATTTGTCACATCTAGAGTGTGTCTTCCATCTCTTATCATCATATAGAGGAGAGAGGAAGAAGTGGGCCCCTTGTTTGAGTCTTGGATGAGTGGTGGCATCCTTGGTGGTGGCTAGGGGTGAGCAAATAATGGTCCAGACTACAAAATCGGACCAGACTGCTCAATTCGGTCTGGTCCAGTCCAGTCCGATCCATTATGAGTTCGGTCCGGTCCGCGGTCTAGGAATTTTGGTGAGTTCGATCTTCGGTCTGGTCCGATCCAAAACCAGTCCGACCGTGGACCGGGTCGTAGACCGACTTTTATATAAAATTTATGTATATTTGTAGGTATATTAGGTAATAAGTAAAAATAAAGTACATATATAAGCACTAGTAGTGTAAATGTTTGTTACTAATGTTATATAATTTCTAGACTTCACTAATATTATCAACTTTATACAATTAAATTAGTTGTAAAACATGTAAAAAATGATGATTATGGTCCAAACGGTCCGGTCCGGTCCTACCACAAAATGGTCCGGTCCCAGTCCGGTCCTCCTCGAAATGGTCTGGTATATGGTCTATAAATTCTTAAAAAATTGGTCCTCGATCCGATCCGGTCCGGTCCGATTCTGGACCGATGCTCAGCCCTAGTGGTGGCTAGGGTTCTCTAGGGTTGGCTTGTTTCTACTTTGATGTACCTTGATGGTGGTAGAAACCTAGGGGCTGTTTTGGATGTTTTTAAGAAAAAACACTTGCCTAGGCTTTATGTTGTTAAGACCATGAAGGTTTTGGGTCATGTGTTTTGACCTAGATGCCCTTGGCTTTTAGTGTTTTGACCCCTTTTGAAGGTGGTGATCTTGTTTCGACATATTCATGATGTTTGCTCTTGTTTCGACCTCTAGGAAGTGTTGCGACCTAAACCAAATGTTGGGAACCCAAGTAGGTCCATACCCAACATAGGTTTTATGACCATCTCGTGCATGCATGGTTTAAGTGGTTGCATGTGGGTTTCTTTGGTGTACAATTGTCCCTTAGGTGCCTTAGGGTGTTGGCACCTCATCTTTGACCTTCTCTCTCATCCATCAAGTATATAGCATCGTTTCCCTTCACACAAGTGAACCCTTTTTGGCCATTCTTGTTCCTCCCTCTCTTTTGGTCACCTTGGAGCCTTGGGAGCAAAAGGAGATGACCTTGGAGCTCTTGGTGACCGAACTCTTCTTGCATGTGATGCTTGTGGTGATCCTTGCTCATCTTCAACCTTGGTAAGTATCTCCTCTTCTTTTGCAACATTTTCCTTGGAATCTCTACTCCATCTTCTTCCCTTTTCTTATCCATGGACCATGCTTGGTTGTGAGGATCATTCTTAAGGATGAAACCCTCATCAAAAGGGTCATATGCCATAGTAGGAGGAAGTTCTTTCCCTCTTTTCCTCCTTCTCCCTTCGTCTAGGGTTTTCTTTCCTCCTTTTTCTTGGGCTATCTTTGCCTTAGTATCTCTTTTTTTTAGATGTTGTTGTGTCTGTGAGAGGACCCTTTGGAGGAGCTTCTTTAACCCTCGGATTGTGTGCTTGGAGCTTGGACCCTTGGTTTTGAGCTTCTTAAGGCGGGTTATATAACACTCAACCTACTCTATTGCACTCTTTTATTCATGTATGCAAATGTTTTCTCTCTCTTCAACGTTCCCCTCACATGCTAGTATATGATGATGATCTTTAGAACTAGTTTGGCAATGAAATCTTGCTTGTTTTGGTAGAAATCTGAAACCCTAATCCTTATACCTATTATCTTGGTGACATTGATTTATGGTGGCTTTCCTTATCTCTTGACTATGATCATGATCATATTTCTTTAGGCTCGTTTACCTTGATCCATCTTGCTATTTGGGGTTCTATTTTGGGTGTGTGGATCGTGGTTTATCACCCTTGCATGTGGCCCTTTCGTGGAGTTCACATGGGTTGAGTTTAGGGGTTGTTGGTGACCATCTTGTGTGGAGTTTTCCACATTGATGTTGGTGGCGTTCCTTGGAGTTTCTTGCTATTCAGATGCTGTTCTTTCCTGTTCTGACCTTGGTAATGGTTTGGTGATGATCTTGACCATGTGGGGTCACTACCCTTGGGTGTTGCGGCCGATACCTTAGCTTGTTTCTACTTGGTCGTGACATGTCCACCTGTGGTGATGAGGGGTCGCTACTCTTCTTTAGTAGAAATCATGACAAGGGTCTATGGGACAAAATTTTTTGCAGTCATAACCCTCTTGACCTACTTTGTTACAGTCAAAACAACTTGGTTTGATCATGGGTCGAAACCCTAGATGGTTGGTGTAATATCCCTGACCTGGGTTATGCCTTAACCCTGGGAGTTTTTCCTAAGTAAGTTAATTAGATCATTGATTTTATTTTTTGAAAAGTAATTAAGGCTCAAGAGGAACTTATGTTTCAATTTTAGTCCTTTTTGAATAATGTTGAAGCAATGTTTGCTTATTTTGGACTAAAGTGTAAATTATCCAATTTGAGGGGTTAACTTGCAAATTGTATATGATAAAATGTTCCTTAAATGTTGAAGAATCATAAGAATGAGAATGATGTTGTGGTATGGCTTGTGGTAGCCTGAGTACCAAGACAGAGCTTGTTAAGCAATGTTTGTGCATTAAAACCTAGTTTTGGTGTAATGTGCAATTTACCCAAAACCCAGGGTTCAATATGCAAAATACCACTTATAGAGGGTCCCTCATGTTTATTGGAATCATATAGAGAAAAGAAAATGATAAGTACACCTCATTTGAATCACTTTGAAGAGAGAGAATCTTGATATTAAAATAATCAAGATTTAAGCATAATTGGAACCCTAATTCAATTTAATGCAAAAATAAAAATATTAATTGAAGTGCCTTCAACCAAAAACAAGATGGTTGAATTTGCGTAAGAGTGGATGTCCTTGAGCCTTGCAAAGGCACTCAAAAATATCTAAGTGAGTGGAGAGCCCACTCACATTAGTTAAAGGAAAAAGTAATATCCACTAACTTATGGATATTATTATTATATGATTAAGGTGCTTAATTTCTTTTCCTTTAAATCATGGATAATTGAAGGGAATGAAAGGCAAGGAAGTATTCTTAATATGTAAGGAAGAAGAGGGGGCAAGTGGCAAGGAAATGGAGGAATTATCCCCTACATTCTCTCTTTTAAAAAGAAATTCAATTTACACATATATACTTACATATCCATAACTTGAAAGGGTTATTTCGAAACCACTTTCACTCTTTGCTTGCAAAATGACCAAGGGAGCTTAGGAGCAGGAGGAGGAAGATCCCCAACCTGTAGGTAAGCTCCATGGTCCTCTTTCACCTTGATTTCATGGTGGAAATTACAAATCAATGCTTGATTTCTTCTTTTCTCCCTTCAAACTTCAACCCTAGCCATTCTTTTCACTCAAAGACTTGAGGACGGGCTTTGGAGAGGGTAAGGAGTTGCTTTAACCATTAAATACGTGGATTTTAAAGCTTTGAATATTCTTTGGAGGCGGGTTTTATAACTTAAATCCTTAATATTATTATTGCATTCAATTCTTCATCAATTGTTGATCATTTTGTTCTTATTGAAATTCATTTGATCAAATCAATGGAACCACTATGAGAATTACAGAAAATTATGAAGGATCGTAGCTTGATGATGATGACATCATCCTAAGCACACATCTCAATAATATCTAAAGCAAACGGTTTCAAAGGACTTGAGACCAAACGATCTCAAGATCGTTTGAGACCAAACGGTCTCAAGATCGTTTGGACTCAAATGGTCTCAAGACCGTTTGGGATCAAATGGTCCCAGACCATTTGGAGGACAAGTGATGACATAGTTGAAGGTTGATTTAATTGTTTACAATTGATTTGATCTTAATGGCTCCAATTGTGAATGATCCATCTATTGCAAACCCTAATCGGGTTGAATGTTGAGTCCTTAAGTGAATTAAATCAATTTAAGGGTTGATTGACCCAAACGGTCTCAAGACCATTTGGAGGTCTATGGTTGAGTATGATTGGATGGTTGAAGATCCAATGGTTACCAACTGATGAACAATTAATAGTTCAATTGATGATGAATTCAATTAAGTAAATCCCTAATTGATTTGAGTGAATGGAACCCTAGTTGATCCTCTCGGTTTCAAGATGTTTTGGACCAAACGGTCTTGAGACCGTTTGGGATCAAACAGTCTTAGACCATTTGGGGTTCAATTGGATCAAGACCGTTTGGGGTCCATTTGATCAAAACCATTTAAGAGGTTCAATACAATCAAAACCGTTTAGGATCATTGACCGTTTGAGATAGTTGATCGTTTGAAAGGAAATGGTTTCAAGACCGTTTAAAGGACTAAGGGCCAAGACCGTTTGAAGGTCTAACCCCAAGACCATTTGAAGGTCTAACCCCAAGACCGTTTGAGGGTGTAACCCCAAGACTGTTTGAGGGTGTGACCCCAAGACTGTTTAAAGGTCATGATCAAAACCGAATGGAGGTCCAAATTGGTCCTAAACCCAATGAAGAATTAGATGGTCTGAAACTAATTGAAGGTTTGATTGATCAAAACCAATTGAGGTCTATTTGATCAAGACCATTTAAAGGTTCAATTAGTTCAAATTATGAAAATACCAATAACCCCATGAGTGGTTGAAAAGTATACTAATGTTGATTACAATGGAAGTATCTTTAGGGTACTTAAATAATTAATGTAATTAGAGTACTCATCCTTTGAGGCTTATGAATGCAAATAAGTACACTATGATAATCATAGGTGCATGTACTCTAATGAAGGGTTGAACTAACCTAATTGATGGGAAAACCCTAATTGATGGGAAACCCTAATTGATGGGAAAACCCTAATTGATGGGGAAATCTTGATTGAGATGAATTGGGATATGAGAAATTCGAATTGATGTGAATAGTAAACATTAACCCAAATCTAGGGTAATGGAGTAACCCTAATCTAGGATAAGGACATGAGGAATCCTAATTCAAGGTAACATAATGAAAAACCCTAATTCAAGGGGATGCTTCATGAAACCCTGATTTCGGGTAAAGGTACATGAGACCCTAATTTGGGGAAAAGATATAAGAACCCTAATACAGGGTGTTGCCTAGGGGTAGCACGGCCATGCTGGTCAGTACAGCTATGGGATGAAGGTGTGTGAAATCCTAACTGCATATTGTAATATATGAAATCCCAAATCTGGGTAATGAAATGAGAAACCCTACCCTTAATTATAGGTATGGGAATGAGAATTCCTATGTGATATAGAATAAGAATATTTAACCCTAATTTCGGATAATTCCATGTTAAACCCTAACCCTAATGAAGGTTGATGGTATGTGAAACCCTAATCCTAATAATGGAATAGTGGCTAATATCCGGATGAGGGAAATACCTAAAGTGGTTGATTATAGGCAACCTTATAGCAAGCAATGCTTTAATCTGAGATGAGCCCATATCATTGAAGATAGTTGGACAATTCTTACGTGTGTTCTATGACCTATGCACTTTATGATAAAGGTGATAGGTTAGTGGATAAAAGTATTAAGATGGGAAAATACCTTAATACAATATAAGTTGATAAACTTAAGTGAAGGTAAAAGTGATGAGGGAAGTAATACTTCAAGACCTCATAGATATCACATTCATCTCTTTAATAGTGATACCCCTTGATGCATCTCAAATCCAATATACTTGGATGAATACCATATGAAGAGTGTTATCCAAATTGTTACATTAAAGATGTTTTAATGGGCCTTGAGAGCCATGAGTTTAGTTGTTACCTAGTGAGAGGTAACAAGATATTTTTAATGGGTCTTGTGAGCCATATGAGTAAGTTGTTGTCTAGTAAGAGGTACCAAGATGATTATAAAGGTCCCTTGTAAGAGATGATAATGTTCATAATAAACCAAGAAATGGAAACTCAGTAATATGATAATAATAACAAAAAGATACAATAATAATAATGAAATCATGATCATACATGTTTTTTTAATATACTGAAAGTGGAAGAGAGGAATACTTGTATTACATAACGAATGTGATTAAGTATGATGGCATGGTCAAAGTTTAATGCTAGTAAAAGGATGTGGTACCTAGTGCTGTGTAATTAGGATTGGTTAAAGTCCAATACCTGGCAGAGGCATGAAGCTTGTAATCAAGATTGGTAGAGTCCAATGCCTGGCTATGTAATCAGGATTGGTTAAAGTCCAATGCTTGGCTGTGTAATCAGGATTGGTAGAGTCCAATGCCTGGCTGTGTAATCAGGATTGGTTAAAGTCCAATGCCTGGCTGTGTAATCAAGATTGGTTAAAGTCCAATACCTGGCAGAGGCATGAAGCCTATAATCAGGATTGGTTAGAGTCCAATGCCTAGCTGTGTAATCAGGATTGGTAGAGTCCAATGTCTAGTTGTGTAATCAGGATTGGTTAAAGTCCAATGCATGGCTGTGTAATCAGGATTGGTTAAAGTCCAATACCTGGCAGAGGCATGAAGCCTGTAATCAGGATTGGTTAGAGTCCAATGCATGGCTGTGTAATCAGGATTGGTTAAAGTCCAATGCCTAGCTGTGTAATCAGGATTGGTTAAAGTCCAATACTTGGCAGAGGCATGAAGCCTATAATCAGGATTGGTTAGAGTCCAATGTCTGACTGTGTAATCAGGATTGGTGGAGTCTAATGCCTGGCTGTGTAATCAGGATTGGTATGGTCCAATACCTGGCAAAGGTATGTAGCCTATAATCAAAGGATTGGCATAGTCCAATGCCTAGATAGAATATGATGATGTATATTCTTATGTCTGGTATAATTCAATATCTATTTAGCAGATTGGCTAAGGCCAACAGGTGGAAACAAGAATGAATCATGGGTGACATATCAGGATAATAAGGAAAAGCTTGAGATGTTGAAATGACATGATAGATAAATGATATACATATTCTTCCTATTCCTTATAAAGAGAATAGATGATTTACTGTTCTATCATAGACAGTTGCAATATTTTAAAAGATGAGAATGATCTAAACTGCTTATCCTCTGGTCAGTTTTATATTATTAAACTGCAATAATAATATTTTGGCAGAGAGTTATATCTCTCGCTGGGGCAATTTTCAATTGTCTCACCTCCGTGGGATTCAACATTTTTAGGTAGGTGAGTACGGAGGAGTTTGAGAACATCTTGTAGAGGAAGAACATTAGCAGCAACAAGGACAACAGTGACAACTCAGGTTGAGTGTACTGTCTGTCGTGTTTTGTAGATAGAAGTCCTATGTATCGTCTCTATACTCTCATGTCCTCAGAGTTAGTAGTTTCAACTTTAATGAATCAATATAAAATTTTGGCTTAATGCCTCGAGGTTTTTATACTGCCTGTGTATAGTTTTAACAGAGCAGTTGATATTTGTAACCCTCGAGAAGGGATGGTACATGATATGTACTTATGAACTAGAATGTAAATAAAATACATTGGTTCTTATTCAAAGAGTTTTCCCTGTATTTGGATCTCTTTGTAAATGGTTTTAATTTTTAGTGATTTTTAGTAATCCGTTGTTGATGAACGCTTCTGCATTTGTAATTATACGATGTTTGGGATTTGTCATCACAAATTAGTGGTATTAGAGCTCTAGGTTCGATGAGTCTACAAAGACATAGGACTAAGGTGTCGAGTATGTTCTAAGTGTACCCCAGTGTATCTTATAGTGCCTTCTGCTTATGCAGAAGAAGATATATAACACAAATATGTCTAGAGGACATGAGGGACACGTTGCTGAGAGCAATGTTGCTGCACCAGTAGGAGGTGCAAGGGACCAGGTAAGAGAAGAAACAGTGCCTGAGAATCCCCATGTTGATGAAGTCATGATGAGAAACCCATATTTTCATACTCTTTTTGGGCAAATCATGACTATAGTGATGCATATAACAGACCGGATGCCAACACCGACACCTAGGGCACCAGTTCCCAATGATGGATATGGGTCTGGTAAGACTTTTGAATGACTACGTCATGTAGGAGCCATAGAATATGCTGGGACATCTGACCCAGCAGATGCTGATCTCTGGCTCACTGAGTTAGAAAAGTCTTTTAAGATCCTTAGAATTCCAGATGCCGACAAGGTCAAACATGCTGTGTACCTTTTGAAGGATAGTGCTGGACACTGGTGGGCTATAGAAGAAATAAAAAGGAATGATGAAGAGGTTTATTGGGAGGAATTTCATCGAAAATTCATCAATAAGTATTTTCCAAAGACATACTTAGATGAAAAGATCTCACAGTTTGAGAAGATTCGACAGGGAGCCATGTTGATAAATGAATAGGAGGTTAAGTTTATGGAACTTTTGCAGTTTTATCCTCAAATGGCTGCTACTGAGGAGGAAAAGATCCGACGTTTTGAGAAGGGATTGAATGCTGAGATGTCTATCCCGACATCTGCATTAGAAAGTAGAGAAAGGTTCGCTACATTTGTGGAATCAATTCAGAGGATAGAAAGGTCTACAAAAAAGAAACATGAGACATGCCTTAAAAGGATGTCTACACAGTCATAGGAACAATGGATTGGTGGTACTAAACAATCAAAGATTTCAGTAGTACCGACTCAACCACAATATAGTGCACCAATGCAGCAGTCACCAAAAAGGCTCCGAGCTTTCTATAGATGTGGACAGAAAGGACATCTGAGGTGGCAATGTCCAAGTAGAAAGTAATGAGGTGATTCAATAGACAAGACAATAGATAACCCATAAATGTAACATGTCAGATAAAATTTCATTCTGAATTACCTTTCCTTTTTATTCTCTTTGCCTACTGATCATGAGTAAGGTAGTTATTAATAAGCTTTCTTCAGTCAGTCCTTTAAGGACAAGGAGAAGAGATAAAAAGGATAGAAATGTGTATTTAGTTCAATATTCTTTTTAAAAATGTTAAAATTCCTCTCTCTTCATTAAGGAAGGGAAGAGAGATAAAAGGAACTCAGAGGAAATCTGAGATATTTAAAGAGATAAAAACATAAAATAAAATAAATGCATACTACCTAATTTTAGTTCTTGAATACCTTGGCCATGTATCCATTTATTGAAGGCAAGGTAAGTATGACATACCTTGATTGTTATCTTTTTTATTACCCTGATCAAGTAATCATTCGGAAACAATCTAAAAAGAGACTAATGAAGTAGGAGATGTGGCATGGATATTTCTACCACATTCTAATTAATATACGCAGAAATTTGATTTAATTATAAATCAACTTATAAACAAAAGAAGATGTTTAGTATAATGGATACCCTGGTCCTCAGACCTAGAGGTAACAATTACCTGATGGGAGGTAACAATAATCAGTGATGAAACAAAGGTTTGAATACCCAGATCTAGTAATCATAATGATGATAATACTAAGATGTGGTGACATGTAATTATCCTTATAATTTCTTATGCAGATGGCAAGGAACCAGGAAGAGACAAGAATGATTGACTCATGAACAAGTTGAAGGTTCATATAATTGATAATATCTTCTCTTTAATAAACAACCCTGGGTGATGACGGGGTGATAAGAAGAATGTATTTTCTTATGCTCTTTCTTGTCTACGACATTTCAATCAAGTGGGTATTATGACATTTGATGTACATAAATTAAAGTGTTCTTTTGATGGATACTTAGAAAAGTATCAGTTTGTCTTGAACTTGGGTTTCAAGATAAAGATAAATGTAACAAGTAATGTCTCATGATGAAAGGAAGATGAGGATGTGATGTGTTTTCAACACATATGATAGATACCAAGGTAAGAGATTCTGATATCTGAGAAATATCAGATTATTTTATGATGATTTCCTAGAATGATTAACTATGAAATAAGTTCAGATACCTAATGTAGTATGGACATCATATGTTAGGGTTTTATGCCTTGCATAAACATAACATTGATAAGGATGAACTATTTGAAGGAATAATTATAAAATTATTGCGAGAAAAGCTTATCAAATTAATTTGACAAATAACCTCTATCTAAATCTATAAAAGCAACTTATACACAACATCTAAAGATACCTTTAAGATAATTCTTAACATTGACAAACAACCTTCCCTTATGATAAGAGAATGTACAACTAATGAGATAGTCAGTACAAGTAGTAAGAAAGCCTAGTGTTGTGTCAGCTGGTTAGATGGCACAACATGTCATATCCTATATAATAAGCTGTGTGGAAGAACTTTGTATCAATAAAGTTCAATGGTATCTTCATGACATTGAGATGTTATGTGAAGGCTTGATGAGATGATAATGAATAATATCTGCTTCCCTTTATCTGGGATTTTGGGGACGAAATCCTTGTTAGGGGTTTATAATTGTAATATCCCTGACCTGGGTTATGCCTTAACCCTAGGAGTTTTGCTTAAGTAAGTTAATTAGATCCTTGATTTTATTTTGTGAAAAGTAATTAAGGCTCAAGAGGAACTTATGTTTCAATTTTAGTCCTTTTGAATAATGTTGAAGCAATGTTTGCTTATTTTGGACTAAAGTGCAAATTATCCAATTTGAGGGGTTAACTTGCAAATTTTATATGATAAAATGTTCCTCAAATGTTGAAGCATCATAAGAATTAGAATTATGTTGTGGTATGGCTTGTGGTAGCCTGAGTACCAAGACAGAGCTTGTTAAGCAATGTTTGTGCATTAAAACCTAGTTTTGGTGTAATGTGCAATTTACCCAAAACCTAGGGTTCAATATGAAAAATACCACTGCTAGAGGGTCCCTCATGTTTCTTGGCATCATGTAGAGAAAATAAAATGAGAGGGACACCTCATTTGAATCACTTTTGAAGAGAGAGAATCTTGATATTAAAATAATCAAGATTTAAGCATAATTGGAACCCTAATTCAATTTAATGCAAAAATAAAAATATTAATTGAAGAGCCTTCAACCAAAATGGTTGAATTTTCTTAAGAGTGGACGTACTTGAGCCTTGCAAAGGCACTAAAAATATCTAAGTGAGTGGAGAGCCCACTCACATTAGTTAAAGGAAAAAGTAATATCCACTAACTTATGGATATTATTATTATATGATTAAGGTGCTTAATTTCTTTTCCTTTAAATCATGGATAATTGAAAGGAATGAAAGGCAATGAAGGAGGCTTCATATGTAAGGAAGAAGAGGGGGCAAGTGGAAAGGAAATGGAGGAATTATTCCCTACATTCTCTCTTTTAAAAAGAAATTCAATAATACACATATATACTTACATATCCATAACTTGAAAGGGTTATTTCGAAACCACTTTCACTCTTTGCTTGAAAAATGACCAAGGGAGCTTAGTAGCAGGAGGAGAACAATCCCCAACCTGTACGTAAGCTCCATGGTCCTCTTTCACCTTTATTTCATGGTGGAAATTACAAATCAATGCTTGATTTCTTCTTTTCTCCCTTCAAACTTCAACCCTAGCCATTCTTTTCACTAAAAGACTTGAGGAAGAGCTTTGGATAGTTGAAGGATTTTCTTTCACCATTAAATATGTGGAGTTTAAATCTTTGAAGCTTCTTTGGAGGTGGGTTTTATAACTTAAATCCATAATATTATTATTGCATTCAATTCTTCATCAATTGTTGATCATTTTGTTCTTATTGAAATTCATTTGATCAAATCAATGGAACCACTATGAGAATTACAACAAATTATGAAGGATCGTAGCTTGATGATGATGACATCATCCTAAGCACACATCTCAACAATATCTAAAGCAAACATTTTCAAAGGACTTGAGACCAAACGGTCTCAAGATCGTTTGAGACCAAACGGTCTCAAGACCGTTTGGGATCAAACGGTCCCAGGCCATTTGGAGGACAAGTGATGACATAGTTGAAGGTTGATTTAATTGGTTACAATTGATTTGATCTTAATGGATCCAATTGTGAATGATCCATCTATTGCAAACACTAATCGGGTTGAATGTTGAGTCCTTAAGTGAATTGAATCAATTTAAGGGTTGATTGACCCAAACGGTCTCACGACCATTTGGAGGTCAACCAAACAGTATCAAGATTGTTTTGAGGTCTATGGTTGAGTATGATTGAATGTTTGAAGATCCAATGGTTACCAACTGATGAACAATTAATAGTTCAATTGATGATGGATTCAATGAAGTAAATCCCTAATTGATTTGAGTGAATGGAACCCTAGTTGATCCTCTCGCTTTCAAGATGTTTTGGACCAAATGGTCTTGAGACCGTTTGGGGTTCAATTGGATCAAGACCGTTTGGGGTCCATTTGATCAAAACTGTTTAAGAGGTTCAATACAATCAAAACCATTTAGGATCGTTGACCGTTTGAGATAGTTGACCGTTTGAAAGGAAACCGTTTCAAGACCGTTTAAGGGACTAAGGGCCAAGACCGTTTGAAGGTCTAACCCCAAGACCATTTGAAGGTATAACCCTAAGACCATTTGAGGGTGCAACCCCAAGACCGTTTGAGGGTGTGATCCCAAGACTGTTTAAAGGTCATGATCAAAACCGAATGGAGGTCCAAATTGGTCCTAAACCCAATGAAGAATTAGATGGTCTGAAACTAATTGAAGGTTTGATTGATCAAAACCAATTGAGGTCTATTTGATGAAGGCCATTTAAAGGTTCAATTATTTCAAATTATGAAAAGACCAATAACCCCATGAGTGGTTGAAAAGTGTACTAATGTTGATTACAATGGAAGTACATTTAGGGTACTTAAATAATTAATCTAATTAGAGTACTCATCCTTTGAGGCTTATGAATGCAAATAAGTACACTATGATAATCATAGGTGTATGTACTCTAATGAAGGGTTGAACTAACCTAATTGATGGGAAAACCCTAATTGATGGGAAACCCTAATTGATGGGAAAACCCTAATTGATGGGGAAATCTTGATTGAGATGAATTGGGATATGAGAAATTCTAATTAATGTGAATAGTAAACCTTAACCCTAATATAGGGTAATGGAGTAACCCTAATCTAGGATAAGGACATGAGGAATCCTAATTCAAGGTAACATAATGAAAAACCCTAATTCAAGGGGATGCTTCATGAAACCCTAATTTCGGGTAAAGGTACATGAGACCCTAATTTGGGGAAAAGATATAAGAACCCTAATACAGGGTGTTGCCTAGGGGCAGCACAGCCGTGCTGGTCAATACGGTCGTGGGATGAAGGTGTGTGAAATCCTAACTGCAGATTGTAATATATGAAACCCCAAATCTCGATAATGAAATGAGAAACCCTACCCTTAATTTTGGGTAAGGGAATGATAATTCCTATGTGATATAGAATAAGAAGCTTTAACCCTAATTTCAGATAATGCCATGATAAACCCTAACCCTAATGAAGGGTGATGGTATGCGAAACCCTAATCCTAATAATGGAATAGTGGCTAATATCCGGGTGAGGGAAATACCTAAAGTGGTTGATTATAGGCAACCTTATAGAAAGTAATGCTTTAATCTGAGATGAGTCCATATCATTGAAGATAGTTGGACAATTCTTACGTGTGTTCTATGACCTATGCACTTTATGATAAAGGTGATAGGTTAGTGGATAAAAGTATTAAGATGGGAAAATACCTTAATACAATATAAGTTGATAAACTTAAGTGAAGGTAAAAGTGATGAGGGAAGTAATACTTCAAGACCTCATAGATATCACATTCAGCTCTTTAAAAGTGATACCCCTTGATGCATCTCAAATCCAACATACTTGGATGAATAACATATGAAGAGTGTTATCCTAATTGTTACATTAAAGATGTTTTAATGGGCCTTGAGAGCCATGAGTTTAGTTGTTACCTAGTGAGAGGTAACAAGATGTTTTAATGGGTCTTGTGAGCCATATGAGTAAGTTTTTGTCTAGTAAGAGGTACCAAGATGATTATAAAGGTCCCTTATAAGAGATGATAATGTTCATAATAAACTAAGAAATGGAAACTCAGTACTATGATAATAATAACAAAAAGATACAATAATAATAATGAAATCATAATCATACATGTTTTTGAATATGCTGAAAGGGGAAGATAGGAATACTTGTATTACATAAAGAATGTGATTAAGTATGATGTCATGGCCAAAGTTTAATGCTAGTAAAAGGATGTGGTACCAAGTGCTGTGTAATCAGGATTGGTTAAAGTCCAATACCTGGCAGAGGCATGAAGCCTGCAATCAGGATTGGTAGAGTCCAATGCCTGGCTGTGTAATCAGGATTGGTTAAAGTCCAATGCCTGGATGTGTAATCAGGTTTGGTAGAGTCCAATGTCTGGCTGTGTAATCAGGATTGGTTAAAGTCTAATGTCTGGCTGTGTAATCATGATTGGTTAAAGTCCAATACCTGGCAGAGGCATGAAGCATGTAATCAAGATTGGTTAGAGTCCAATGCCTGGCTGTGTAATCAGGATTGGTAGAGTCCAATGCCTGGCTGTGTAATCAGGATTGGTTAAAGTCCAATGCCTGGCTATGTAATCAAGATTGGTTAAAGTCTAATACCTGGCAGAGGCATGAAGCCTGTAATCAGGATTGGTTAGAGTCCAATGCCTGACTGTGTAATCAGGATTGGTTAAAGTCCAATGCCTGGCTGTGTAATCAGGATTGGTTAAAGTCCAATACCTGGCAGAGGCATGAAGCCTGTAATCAGGATTGGTTAGAGTCCAATGCCTGGCTGTGTAATCAGGATTGGTAGAGTCCAATGCCTGGCTGTGTAATCAGGATTGGCATGGTCCAATACCTAGCAAAGGTATGTAGCCTATAATCAAAGGATTGGCATAGTCCAATGCCTTGATAGAATATGATGATGTATACTCTTATGTCTGGTATAATTCAATATCTATTTAGCAGATTGGATAAGGCCAATAGGTGGAAATAAGAATGAATCATGGGTGACATATCAGGATAATAAGGAAAAGTTTGAGATGTTGAAATGATATGATAGATAAATGTTATACATATTCTTCCTATTCCTTATAAAGAGAATAGATGATTTATTGTTCTATCATAGACTGTTGCAATATTTTAAAAGATGAGAATGATCTAAACTGCTTATCCTCTGCTCAGTTTTATATTATTAAATTGCAATAATAATATTTTGGCGAAGAGTTATATCTCTCACTGGGGCAATTTTCAATTGTCTCACCCCCATGGGATTCAACATTTTTAGGTAGGCGAGCACAGAGGAGTTTGAGAACATCTTACAGAGGAAGAACATCAGCAACAACAAGGATAGCAGTGACAGCTCAGGTTGAGTGTACTGTTTGTCATGTTTTGTAGATATAAGTCCTATGTGTCGTCTCTGTACTCTCAGGTCCTCGGAGTTAGTAGTTTGAACTTTAATGAATCAATAAAAGGATTTTGGCTTAATGCCTCGAGGTTTTTATACTGCCTGTGTATAGTTTTAACAGAGCAGTTGATGTTTGTAACCCTCGAGAAGGGATGGTACAAGATATGCACTTATGAACCAGAATGTAAATAAAATACATTGGTTCTATTCAAAGAGTTTTCCCTGTGTTTGGATCTCTTTGTAAATGGTTTTAATTTTTAGTGATTTTCAGTAATCCGTTGTTGATGAACGCTTCTGCATTTGTAATTATATGATGTTTGGGATTTGTCGTCATAGTTGGTAGGTTACTACATGTTGAAGTGGTGCTTAGCTATTGTGTTTTGACCTAACCCTAACCCTAGTGGGTGTAGCGGTCGAAACCACTTGGGGTTGTTGTGGTCCTAGCAAGGAAATGGTAGTGGGTCATAACATATGGCTAGGGTAGGTCAATACCTTAGTTATATGGATGGTCATGACCTAGATAGTAGTGGGTTGTAACACATGTAGGTGGTGTGGGTTAGCACCTATGTATGGATACATGGTTAGCACATATACACGTGAGCACATGATGATATATGTATGGTGTTGTTTAGATAACATAATGCTTAGTCTTAAATGTGATACTTAACTCTCTTATGATATAAGGAAGTGGAAAACTATGTACTGAGGGTTTGGTGATATTATATGATACAAGACCCTAAACAGGTTATAGTATGAAATTCTAAACCTAATATGAGAAGGTGTGATGTATTCACTTCTTTCTTGGATTGGTTACTATGTTATGATGCTTTCTCTATTATTTTTATAAACCCCTAACCTTGGAGGTGATATGTTATTGAATATCATGGCTAGTGCATGTTATGATGGGTATGATGTGACACAGGTTGAATGATCCATCATGAGGCATGTTGAAACACTTGTGATACAAGAATGATGTGAATGGGTTCTATGACCTGATGATGACTTGATGGCCTTGTGAATGACAGTGTTATAGGTCTCATGTGGTGATAGTGTGACAAGTTCACACCTTATACATTTTATATAATCTGGAATTGTATCATGCCCTTATCTTTGTAGATCATGTTATGGCTTTATACGTTTAACTTGATTGATGCTCAAAAACACCTAATTAACTTAACTAATCAATTGGAACCTAATCATGTAGTTTTCCATGGCCATAGATCCATCTTCAGCGTCAGTACTTGATGGATGGTGAAATGGGATTTCCCTTAGTAGAAGTTTGGAGTCATATACTGTTGAGTATATGCATTTACATGATTGGTTGCGGGCCATACCCTAGAAGGAGTGTGGCTATGGGACGTAGCTCAGTGATATACTATTTATGAGGTTTCACATGATTAGTTTTGGGCCATACCCTGGCAGGAGCAGCGGCTACGGGCCGTATCTCAGTTTTCACCAGCATCGTGACCTGTACCAAGGTGGGCTAGGATGTTTCACAGTTTATTGTATTGTCACTAGTTGTAGTTGACTGGTATGTCTCTGCGGTGTACTCATGTACTGAACATGAGGTTTGATGAGGTTTTGGATTTCAGCTCTTCCATTGACCTTGTATGGCACTGATTTCTACTTAGCAGTGGTCAGTTGGATTTGAGTGGTACGACTCAAATCCTCAGGGTATAATAGAATATGTAATCAGCCGTGTAGTATTCTTGCTTAGGTTCAAAATAAGGAAACATTGATTGAAGCCTTGTCTTGATTTTGTAATGATTAGTTGGTAGAAGATATACATGTTCTTCATATTCCTTTTATGATGATAAGATGTTCTACAATCCAATTGCAATTGCTTATATTGTGTAGTAATGATTATATGCTTTAGACATATCATTTATCTAGATCTATTTATTATAGTTATTAGTTATGTTCTTTTACTACCTTATCTATGATAATAATAGCATTGGTGGAGAGTTATATCTCCCACTGAGATTTGGATCTCATCCCATGGGTTCTCTACATCTTTTAGGTGGATGTGCACGAGGAGGTAGAGATTGTATAGCAGAGGCAGAACAACAGTAAGGAGGACAACATCTAATAAGGTTGGATGTATTGCTAGTCTTTTGGTGTAGAGACCTAGAGTCATCCATGTACACTCAGGTCTTTAAGATGGTTTTTGGGTGTGTTTCGTAGATATGCTATCGATGCGAGTTTTTGGCTAGTGTACCCTTGTTGTATATAGTTGGCAAATGTCTATATGTATATATATGGAACGTGTTCCTCTCAAATCAGGTTGATGGCTTATGTGATAAGGACATGTTGATGTCAGCACCTTGTGATCTATGAGGACTTATATGTAAAGGTTTTTGCAGCTTTGGTCTTAATGAAAATGGTTTTAATTGTCAGTATTTTTTGATAATCTGCTTTTTTCATTTGGTTTTTGCGCTTAGTTTAAGGTTATCTCGTTGGTTTGTGGCATGGGGCTTCACACTCATGGTCTTGTTGGGCCATGTTGGCTGATAGAGAGTGAGAAAGATGAGACTCATGTGACTTTTCAAGGCCTAGGATTGTTGTCCGAATAAGACTGACTAGAACCCTAGTGAAGAGCAAAAACTAATGACAGTTCTATGTGCTATTTGGGAGAAAGGGACGATGGGAACTTTGCATGTTGTAGAAAAGAGTGACCAATGAAACCCCTGGACCTACAACCAATGCATGTTTTGAAGTTGAGGATTGATGGAATAGCATTTGCATTACCAAAGAGTATTTTGACCTTGGAAAGTGATGGAAGATTATGCTTTTCTGATAGATGAGAAATCTACCAAAGAGTATTTTGACCTTGGAAAGTGATGGAAGATTATGCTTTTCTGATAGATGAGAAATCTGTAAGGTTTATTATGTGTTTTTCTCTTTTCTAAACCTATATCCACTTCTCCACCTCAATATCTAGAAGAAAATTTGCCACTAATTTTTGGTCAAGAACATGAGTATATTTGATGAGATTTATGAGGATCCATTTAGTTGATGAGAAATCCAAGTTAATCAATGAATATAAGATCGATGGTCATGGTTTGAGCCTGCATGCAGTTGCATGTTGTTGCATGTCCTTGATCAAGCTTCTCTAGGGTGTTCTAAAACTTTCTAACTTAGTTCATGCATCAAACACATAAGATATTCTCTCTTGATCTCTTTTCTTTCAGATCTCCACTTTTTGTTCTCCCTTTGTATGAGACCATGACGTTCCATTGTCTTAGAGTTTAAGAACCTTCATTTCTTCTCTCTTTCCTCTAGATACACCTAGTTCTTGGTGAAAGGAGTTTTTGTAGAACTTTTTGAGTGTTGATATTGGATCTTTTGGAGTTGTATTTTTTTATTCCTAGTGTAGATATTAATTTCATGAAGTGACTGATATAACCTTTGGTGTTTTCTTTGCCTACTCTATACATGAAAACCCTAATCCTACTCTAGTTTGACTTAATGTGCCTAAAAGATGAGCTTTTTATCATACGTTTTGTTATAATTTGTTAATTAAACAAACTGCATGTATTCTTTAATAATCTGAAGATGTGTCTTGATGTAAATCATATCCTCTTTTAATAGAACAAAGGCTGAAATTTTAAACACAAAATTTTATAACCTAAATATGTGATCTTTATGGTGTCTTGTTGTCATGAGTTTTGTGTGTGGCTCCAGTTGTAACTCAAACTATACATAATTTAGAGAAGCTAATGTCGTGCTAAATACATGGATTTCAATGCATGGATTTTAGTTGTCATGACATGTGCAGCTAGGGCGGGCCTAATTTTGTAGGTTGTCTATGTGATGGCCCTACTAGTAGGTTGGGCCTAAGTGACACCGTGGGCTATTATCATATAGAGCAAGGGGAAGAGATCTTTAGGAGTTTGATCATCCTAAGATCTTGTTAGGTGCTAGTTGAAACTTTGAAATTTCTATCTAGTAATTTGAGCAGTACACCTCAAACTACCTAGAGCTTAGTAAAACAAGCAACTCAAACATGTTGTATATTTTCTTAGGATTTGGAAAATCACATTGTGTGTTATTTCTTACTCATATATACGTTCCACTTTTACATGTTCTCTCTCATATTATATCTATTGTTGGATATACTCTATATATAAATTGTTACTTGTTGAATTATCTATCTCGGTCTTCTGATTGTATAATCTACTAGTAAGCAATAGAATGTTATTAGTTGTTGTGTCATTGAATTGGGACATGGGTCTTACCTCTTATTTAATAGAATCTTCTAGGTGACTAGTAGTGCGACCAGGGCTATGGTGGTGAGGAGCCTCTGTTTAGAGACCAATAGTTGTTGGTAGGTTGGTTTGAAGTAGTGGTAGTAGTCATAAAGTCATCCATGTACTTGCAAGTATTTCCTTCTTGGTAATGGTGGAATAATTACCATGTCATGTCTTATTGAACAACAAATTCAATACTTAATGATGTCATGTCTTATTGAACAACAAATTCAATACTTAATGCTAGTTTAATCACTTTTCTATGATGCATTAATGTTCATTTCACATATATGCTTGAGTGGCCATCTGGTACGTCTGTCTTATGCTTCTTGTATATTTTAAGAAGGTATGCATCAGAGTAAGGAGGTTTTATCATGACCTCATTTCCTTGACCATGCAAGTGGCTAGGTAGTGTTGGATATTTCAAGGTTTTTGGCGGTTATATTTTGTATATATGCACGGTGGTGCTATATAAAGTTGGAACCATTTTGCGCTATTGATAGGGTTGTAGAACTCGAACCTTATCTTGTGGTTATTCTTACTTGTTTGGAAATTATTGTTATCTCGTGACATGATATGGTGGTGAATCCAATCTCTAATAAAACTTGATCATTCGACTAAAGTGGCCTTTGCTTTTATTCTTTTCTTTCTCAATTTTTTAGTTAACTTTAGTGGAAACTCCTCCACTCTTGATAAGTAGATCAACATAGTTGAAAACCATCACTCTTGTTCCTACCAACCTTTTCTCCCTTGTGACACGACCTTGACTACAACAAACCCATATACTTGTGGGGGCTAACAATGAGAAAATTATATATTTAAGCTTGTTTGAAACAACACCAACATTGTTGTGTCAAAAAATTTCTATACTCTTACATAAACAAGTTTGTATCAAATATGATGATGTTGATGGCTTTCATATATTATATTCATGTTTGAGAGATTAATTATGCACTCAACATTAGTTGAATACGCTGAATGTGACGTTAAATCACATCCAAATTATTAGTTGAACATAATATGATTCAAACTCATCCATTTGAGGGTGAGGGATGTTATCGAATATAATTGAGCATCTTGTAGTCTAGATGTCCATTAATTGTATGAGAGATAAAATCTAGGTTGTCACTGTGTATATATTATTATTCTTAATATGTATGTATAAAATGACAAATATTGTTATTAAGTAAATATAGATATGTACCATCAGAAGACCATTAAGAAATGCTTAGACATGTAAAATCATTAGCTAATTTCTATAGATCACTAAAAAGTTGGACATGCATAGGGATGGTAATCACTATACTCCACATTTCTAGGTTACCTTCATTAACATCATAGATGTTTTGAATAGGACGATAGATTTCCCCACAAACATAATCATTGTAGTCCCTTTTGAATTTTAGAGAGATTGAGTTACAAATCTTATCACACAAGATGTGGGGTTTGCTTGTAAAGGAAATTGTCCTCAAGACAAGGATATGAAGACATGGAATGCTAGATGTCATATTTTTTAGCTATCCGGAGATGAGATATGTATACAAATTTCTTGATCATCAACTGATATATTTGGCATATATGAAGACACTATGGAAAGTTCCTTTATCAAATTTATGTGGCATATATGAGATCACTAACAATTTAGACAATTGTCATTCTACCTTCGAGTAAGTAACAATTGCACCACAATCCAAATTTCTAAGTAACTTTCATGATTACGTAATTTTAGTAATTTTCTCAAATGGCCATTCCATGTTAGTCGGTCTTTGTCCAAGTTCTTTTAACTCTCATGTTTAATTAATTCTTTGAAAGTAAAGTGATTGAAAATGGCACAACAAATAAGTAGAATGCTAGGTTGTTGCCAAGGCTCACAAATTAAAGGATGGGATATACTATTTCAATCACACTTTCTTGTTTTCCAAATGAAAAATTTTCCAATAGTCATTACATTGGGTTCCATATATGTCCTCATCATTGTACAAATGGATGCTAAACAAACATTATTACATGGTGATGTTTAGGATGAAGGTTGTACAAGACCACGTGTGATAGTATTGTTAAATGTAAGAACTAATCCAAAGGGTCTTAACTCTTCTAATCATTATATTATTTGATGAAAACCCCTACAAAATGTCATCAAAAACTGATGATGATATATCATTTTCTGGACTAGAAATTTGTGGTGAATTCTCAAACATGGTTCCATCATGAAATGTCGTTTTGTGGATACTATTCTTATATATGGTTATGGTATGATAGTTAGTAGTGATACAAAGTGATACCTTTGTAGTTAATCGAATAATGTACACATGTGTATATGTGATCTTGGGACTTTATCACTAGGTCTACTGTCAATATTTATAATTATTAGTCTCGTAAGGAGTGAAGATCTTAGAGAGGTTTGACGAATCTTATGGATTTTACACGACCAAACATTATGGTCTACATAACCACACAAGCTGGTCCCAAAGCCACATCCTGTAATGTTGGTTAATTTTGATAAGACAACCACTTCCATCAAGGTAAGAGTTACAAGTACAAGAGACACATCCAAGTCAGACTTTAGTTTGTACGGGAGCAAGTGCTTTATGGGTCATGGTCGTTGACTATGGTGAGTCCATGGATGTTTCAAGCTTTACTTGGTTAGATTGTCTTGCATTGGTGCTTCTAAAAATTAATTTGGCGATGATTCAAAACCCCATGACTAATTGTTGGGTCATAGCAAACCAATCAAAGTGAATGGTACATGACAAATTCCATGTGGTAATAACAACTTTTCTGGTAATTTTTTATGAAACTATGTGACTCTTATGCATTGGCATATGCATATTTTCCCCATGAAAACATGTTAGATCTTATGCATGGTATAGAGACAAAGCATATATTTGGCGCACACGCTCCATGCTGGGTCTTCTTCGGGCCTTGATTTGTAGATAGTTTCTTTAGTCTTTGGTCATCTTATGTAATAAGGGAAGGTTCTTTTACTTAAATACTCTAGTATGCTACTTGGTATCTTTTCGTATTATGTAACATCAATGTGCTAACGTGTGAACATGGGTGTCATTTTACTGATCACCTCAGCCAAAAGGTTTAGTGCATTAGATTAGAAGAGGCAATATGATTAGGGTTACTCAATCTACATACTTTCTCTCATCAGCGTAGGATGTTGCCTCTACCTCGACTCCTTCTACCAGGGTTGTCAGACTCGAACCGTTCAGTGAACTGGTGAGGCCTCTAGGTCACGGTTCACTGGTTCAACCAGTGGTTTGACCGGTTCAACCGGTGATGTCACTAATAGTTTAAAAATATATAAATATTTTTGATACTCATGGAAAATATCTCTGCAAAAGTTATTCAACCTGAATAATAGCACAATTGGTCACAATAACTTGTTAAACAAACCAAATAACAAATATTATTCTATTCATGAACATTTATATACCATCATTTATATTGTATTCAATATTGATTAACAAAAATCTGCAACAAAAATACATTAACTTGTAAAGTGAGAGAGTCGGCCAGTTGGGCTAAAACCGGACCGATCCGCCGGTTCACCAGTTTGATGCTGGACAGACTTCATTTCCGACTTTGTGAGAGAACCGACTCGGTAGAGTGACCGGTTCCCGGTTCAACCGGCCGGTCCGGTTCGGTTCTGATAACCATGCCTTCTACTGTCCAATATTTGAATTTCTATTGCACGTTGAATCTAACCTCTACATTCGTTTCGCCTGTCCAATATTTGAATTTCTATTGCACGTTGAATCTAACATCTACATTCGTTTCTCCTGCATGATGCTTTTATTGTCCACCTGCATGTGCTGCCACTTTGGCATTATATTGTGTGAGTGGTTGTGTTATTGTTGCCCGACTTGCTTTTCTCTTAGACGCCAACAGTGGTCACTCAAATGTTTACAATTTAGAGGTGTTAGATTCAACAATAATCTGAGGTTGGGCTTGACATATGTGAGCAGTTTTTGGCTCCTAATTCACAATTTTAGAATGTGACAACCTCCAGTTGGTGTTCATCCGCGATGGACACGAAACCCCTTGGAGGGTGTGACGGCGGGCTAGGCAGGTTAGAAACCTTGTTCCGTCTAGGTTCTTTCATACCACCTACTTACACACTGTTGCGAACTGCATTGTTGTGGGTCTAGCAGAATATAGTGCTACCTTGGTAGGCAGATATGTCTTTAATGACCTCAGGATGATGCCTCTCCCAGTTAGGGGTCTCTATATTTTAGAACAGAGTGGCATCACTTATCTGTGGCGTGAGTCAGTTGATGATAATCACACATAGATACTCTTCTCGCTTTTTGTTTGAGTCCATCATTTTAATTCTGGGATCCATTTTTGTTTTCTAGCCTATATCCCCCTTGTAGTTTTTTTTTCTTTTCTGGCCCACTGGGAAATGGGATGAATAGAATCCTCCCATATTTTATTAAGGAAAGAAATTCAACAATAATCAGAGAAAAACCACATCAACTTAGGTGCGATGGGCGATGATTTCTTCAAAGTAAATTTGGTATGCTCTGTTGGATCATATATGTTTCTCATCTTGTTCTATCTTCTCTCTTGCATGGTTTGTTCATTAGAGTTTCTCATGCACTTGTTATATTGGATTAAAATTATATGTTAACATATATACTTGATGTCTGTTATATTTTACCTTGAATGGCATAATGGTCTAGGAAGCATGGACACTTCCCGGAGGCCGCCGTGTCCGTGTCCAACACGTGTCCAATATGGACACGCCACAGACACACGTGGACACGTGATGGACACTTCTCAGACGTGTCCAAGTCTCCCTTTTTTTTTTCAGGTGTTGGACACGTCCTGGACACGGCTTGGATGCAGTAGGACACAACACATCACAAATTAAGAAGGGGAACTATCCTATTGCACATAAACTTCCTCTCCACCCCTGATGCACATGTCTTCCCCTCGTCACATCGCCACCTAGGTAATTACTCCTCTTCATCCACCTAAAAATTTTGACCTCTCCTCTCTCTCCGCTCGTTGCCAACCTCTCGTCTTCCTCTTCTTTGGTATCCAATATCTATGTTTTATTTGTCCACCACCACCACCAACCTCCTCTTTCCCTTTTCTTCCCAGATCTGAATTATCTATGTTTTATTTGTCCACCACTACCACCAACAACCTCCTCTTTCCCTTCCTTTTCTTCCCAAATCTGAATGTACATCAATGTTTCCATCTTTTTACTGTCCAAATTTACATGTGCAATTTTTTTTCTATGGGTCCATACTTGTAGTGCTTAACTTGTTATTGTTTGTGAATAAAATTTATATTACTATTATTGTATTTACAATGTGCACTTGTTTGATCGTATGCCTTTGATGGCTTAATTTCATGATGTGTGCAATGTGTGTTTGAGTGAACATATGAAAGTGAATATAGCTTGGATGAAATGATCTTTAAGTTTGAATGTGCTTGTTCTTTTTTGTGTTATATATAAAAATATTATGTGTATGTATATGTATATGTATATTTTTTGCCGTGTCCAACGTCGTGTCCGTGTCCTATATTTTTGAAAATTCTCGTGTCCCGTGTCAGTGCTTCCTAGATAATGGTAAACGGACTTCCATAAATAATTGAAGAACAAGCTACAGTGCATCAAAAAAGTGTAACATAGTTGATCAACTTAGTGAAACCTCTATTTTTTACCTGATATGAAAGACTGTGACAAGTACAATTATGGCTGGTTTGATTCTCTTATACCGTGATTGATTACATACATGAACACAGAATTAGAAGGTGGCTGAAATGTATATGGACCTAGAATGGCGAGAAATGATGAGTTGAAGTAAGATGAAATTTTTGGAATGACAATAATGAAGAAATGTTGAGTTATTATTCTAAGTTAAGCTTACTGATTTATAAAGTAAATGGGGAAATAATGCTTTTGAAATCGAAATAGTTTTGAAATGAAACAACTTTCTTATAATTTGAATGAGGGACAAACTCAAGAACTCTAGCCTTCTGATGTGTAGTCTACACGCCTCTTGTTGGAGTCGTGCGTCTGTCATAGTAATAGCCTAATAGGGATTGTATGATGTTCATGTTGTTGCAACCAACAGGAGAGGAAAGGACCCAGTTTGTCCGCAAGGGTCATGCAATACCTTATACCTCCTCTTAAACTACTAAGAAGAGTCTATGTAAGGGTGCTATGATCTCTCAACAAAAACTTTTTTTGAGTTTGCATCATCCGTTGATCGAAAAATGTCATTGATGGGTTTGCAGAAAGTGCTTCATATAATGATCAATAGTGGTGATTGATCGATTTCATAGTTCTGTAGACTGGACTTCAAGTCCTAGTTTAGGTCAATGGTAATTCAAATTCTCCATCACTAGATGTAAATCGTATGAAAGTAGAATATGCAGTAATCATTAACAACACGACCTCTTACCTTTCCAAATGATATAACGTAAGAAAGATGTAATGCGCTACAATTGCACAGAAGCATGTGACCAGCGCGCCATACGAGGGAAAACGTTAGGCCATATTAAGTTGAATAACAGATATATGATTGAAAAGGCATTATATATCTTGGGAGTTGTCACATTGTAATGAGATGAATTTTGCAATCAACAAATTCCAGGCATATCCAACTCATTTACATCACTGCATCTTTACAATCTAGAATCCAAATTGACTAATGCAGTTGAAATACAGGAATACTACTTAGTCTAAAATTCAAATCATCAGGAGAGATTGTTCCCCTCACCACACCCTACTCTTCATCAGAACAGGAGAACTTTCATCGAAAAATCCGTCTTTCTCGTGTCTGTAAAATAAAAACCAGGTAACCATCGAAAAAGTGTGGCAGAATACATTTCAGCATGTGTATAAAAATCCATCCTTCTCATGTCTGTAAAACTTAACAATAGTCAACTGTAAGCAACTTCATTTTCCTCATATAGCAACTCAAGTACGGTGGCATAAATTAGAACTGGATAATACAAACTGGAGTCTTAATCATTTATGTAAAATCTCTGCATCAAGAATTTAGTTGATAATCTATTTCACTTTGTTTACATAGGATTGACCTTTCATTACTATTTTGGTACAAGTTAGTTTCTTTGGTGTCGTCTTAGACGGTTGATGCAAGTTGGTCAATTACTACCAGGAATTTATACAGAAAGCTCAACTATTGCCCATGAAACAGGTCATTGCCAGTAAAAGAAACGAGGCCAGTTAACGCTTAGACGAGAAAATTTTTGAGAGCACAAGATTGGAGTACCTCTGGCTTAGGGAAAGATTTCGAGTCTCTGCCGTTTGGGCAAGATGGCAACCAACTGCTCCGTCGAAAGAGGTCCCGCTCGGCTCTCAGAGATATGATCATTGGGTTGGACGTCCGGAGACTCGCAGTCCATGTATTCCTCTCCTGCGGCAGAGGCAGTGGCCATGTCGAGATCACCCTCGTCCACAGGCTCGAATTCGAACAAGTCATTGCCATCCAAGTTCCACACCCTTTTGTAGCCGCTGCTAGGCAACCCCCGGGAGCCCTCAATCAGACGAGCCATCATCTCATTAACTGACCTTGGAGCTGTCACGGGCTCGTTAAGATCACGACCTATAAGGCCAAGCTTCATTAGGTCCTCCCGCCAGAGCGACACGAACTCGGACGGCACGCCTTCCAGAGGAAATCCGCCGTCGATATTCGTGCCTTTGGGCTCCCGCAGATGAGAGGCCGGAGATGGGTTGTCCTCAGTTGGGGTCAGTTGCAGGGAAAAGCTTCGCGGTGATGAGATGCCTCCCTTCCTTGATTCCATTGACTGGTTGGTGGCGCCTACGTCGGCCTCAGGTATCTCCCTTGCTATCAGGTGAATACAGCAGCCATCCAGTCCTCCTTGTTCCTGAGCGCGGTCGAGAGGGGATGGCAAGCTTCTTTCTTGGCCAGGAATGGAAATTGGCGGCGTCCAGAATCCACAGTGACCATCCGTCGCCTCTAGCATAGCCTCATCATCACCCGACTGTCTTCTTGGCTTCTCTTGGATAGGGGTTTCGTGACCCTGCTCTTCTTCGGCAACTTTCCAGGAAAGCAGATAAGCGGAAACAGGACGCATACCCGCCGAAGATGTAGAGACGAAGTTGCCGTCACCACCGCTTCCGTCGTGACCATCTTCATCTGGCGCAAGACTGGACTTTTGGGGTGTCGACTCAGACCTAGCCTCCGGCGTCCTTGCCGGTGTCGCCGCAGTGGTTAACCGGCCATCCCTAGTTTGTCCGGTTACTCGTGTTGGCTTGAAGTCGGAAGTCGGTTCCCGATGGTGGTTGCTGCTTCTGCCCGGAATCTCACCGTCAGAATCGGGCGAGAGTATGCCCTCTCCGCGATTTCCGACGAGGTATGGTACTATCTCCATCAGAAAGACTGCTTCGTGTACCTTGGACAACTGAAGAAAGTTGGTTATGTGGAGATATCACAGAGGTGGATGGGCCGCGACATTGTTGAACACTGAACATGGTGTTCCATATATATAGCCCACGGATACGAATACCTCGGACTTCTTGAGAAGGTCACTGCGATTTGCAAGTTATCCGACGCCGGAGGGGCGGCGATTTCGCGTTTCGTTTTGTTCCCTTTCCCTCTTTAACTACCTAACTTTACCCCAAACTCACCCACTTATCCTTAGCTTTCCACAAACCCCTGATTTGCCGGGTACTCCTTCCGTTGTCTTGAAACCGGAGTTCCACACTTTCACTCCTGAATCCTGATGGATTCTGCTGCTCTCCGGAACTTTGCCGTCAAAGTAGGGGGAGAAGATGCTCTCCGCCATTGCCGACTGAAAAACAAGTTAAGACGAGAACTAAAACAATAATTAATCAAACTTTTTGTTTTTCCTTTCGAAAGAGGTAGTCAGGAAGTGGAAACACTAAAAGTTAGAGTTTTTTTCCAAAACCCCCCTCATCTTTGCCATAATTTTATAAAATCCCCTCTATTATCCAAGATCCCTACAGCCCCCCTCCCTTTCATCCTTAATTCCTAGAACCCCCTCCAGCCAACTCCGTTAGAATAGGAGTTAACGGCTGTTGCTCTTTTCAGTTTTTTCTAACTAGTTGTATGTTAGAAAACATTAGCATATATAATTATATATAATAATATTTTTCTTTTAAAATAATAATAATTATTCAATTGCTTAGTTATAATTAAAAAATAGATATCAAACAATTTTCTGTTTGCTCATCAATAGGCCGGGTTTTGCGGGACCCGAACCGAACAGACTCGACCCGAAACGGGTCTGAAACCAGACAGACCGGACTTGGAATGGATCCAAACCCAAACAAATTCGTGTGGAACGAGACTCTTCTGGACTTGACACAGAACCAACTGGACTCAAAAATCATCAAAATGTTCTACTGAAAATAATTACAAAAAGAAGTGCAAAACCAAAATTCGACCCGACTTGACTAGATCTAAACTAAATAAGACCTTACCCGAGCCAACGTAAATTAAATAGACCCAACCTGACCCGACAAATGTGAAGACCCGGAAAAAAGATTCATCTAACCCAAAACTAACATAGACCCGGATTCGTCCAAATTCAGTACCAACTTGACTTATTTTGTCCGGACTCCTAAAAGATATAAAAAAAATTCCTTGCCCGTCCATGTAGGTTAGTCCAGTATTTTTAGTAATGGTTACATCGGCGGGTGTGGCCAACTTTTTAATTTATACTTTAATTATAGCCGGTAAAAGTAGATATATACTGGTACTAGGTTTCGATATACACGATTCAAAATAGATCCGATTTTGAACAAATTCACAACTAGGTGGCCTCTATGTTAGATTGTAAGATATTAAATTTTACTATGATTTTGGCATACCTAGTGTATAGACTAACCAAAATTTGGGCTTTATTTAGTTCTGGGTTTGGATGGAGCAACCAAAATTTGTACTTGAATGTATATTAAGACTGATTGATAGAAATTTCACTTAATATTTTTTTAATCAAAATGACCCAGATATGAAATTTTGGCAATCCGAGGGACTGAATTTGTGACATGATTAAAAATATACCTTTATTATTTAGAAATAAAATAACGTGACACCGTCAAATCCTGATCTCTAGCACAAAGTCTGCCTAGTGGGATGAGTCCAAAAGAAGTTTTTCAATATAAAAATATTATTTATATTAAATAGTAGTATAACATGAAGCATTTAAATAATAATTATTAGTAATCTAAGGAGCTAGAGATTATTCTATATAATTAAGCATGCTATAATAATTAACAGTTAACGAGAAACAACTAAAGGAGCAGCGACCGTTAGCTCTATTCTCGATTGATGCAGTAGTTACTGATTTATAGTAATATATAAATCCTTTTCCGGTAGCATCCGATGTCTTCTTGTTCGCTAACCAGTAACTACTACACCAACCGAGAACATGGCAGTGCTAACCAGTAACTACTGCACCAACCGAGAATAGAGCTAACGGCTGCTGCTCCTTTAGCTGTTTCTCGTTAACTGTTAATTATTATAGCATGCTTAATTATATAGAATAATCTCTAGCTCCTTAGATTACTAATAATGATTATTTAAATGCTTCATGTTATACTACTATTTAATATAAATAATATTTTTATATTGAAAAACTTCTTTTGGACTCATCCCACTAGGCAGACTTTGTGCTGGAGATCAGGATTTGACGGTGTCATGTTGTTTTATTTCTAACTAATAAAGGTATATTTTTAATCATGTCACAAATTTAGTCCCTCGGATTGCTAAAATTTCAGATCTGGGTCATTTTGATTAAAAAAATATCAAGTGAATTTTCTATCAATCAGTCTTAAAATACATTCAAGTGCAAATTTTGGTTGCTCCATCCAAACCCAGAACTAAATTAAGCCCAAATTTTGACTAGTCTATACACTAGGTATGCCAAAATCATTGTAAAATCTAATATCTTACAATCTAACATAGAGGTCACCTAGATGTGAATTTGTTCAAAATCAGATCTATTTTGAATCGCATATATCGAAACCTGGTACCAGTATATATCTACTTTTACCGTCTATAATTAAAATATAAATTAAAAAGTCGGCCTCACCCGCCGATGTAACAATTACCAAAAATACTAGACTAACCTACATGGACGGGCAAGGAATTTTTTTTATATCTTTTAGGAGTCCGGACAAAATAAGTCAAGTTAGTACTGAATTTGGATGAATCCGGGTCTATGTTAGTTTTGGGTTAGACGAATCTTTTTCCGGGTCTTCACAGTTGTCGGGTCGGGCTGGGTCCATTTAATTTACGTTTTCTCGGGTAAGGTCTTATTTAGTTTAGATCTAGTCAAGTCGGGTCGAATTTTGGTTTTGCACTTCTTTTTGTTAATATTTTCAGTAGAATATTTTGATGATTTTTGAGTCCAGTTGGTTCCGTGTCAAGTCCAGAAGGGTCTCATTCCACACGGGTCTGTTTGGGTTTGGATCCATTCCAGGTCCGGTATGTCTGGATTCAAGCCCGTTTCGGGTCGAGTCTGTTCGGTTCAGGTCCCGCAAAACCCGGCCTATTGTCAGGCATAACTGGTATGAGCAAACAGAAAATTGTTTAATATCTATTTTTTAATTATAACTAAGCAATTGAATAATAATTATTATTTTAAAAGAAAAATATTATTATATATAATTATATATAATTATATATGCTAATGTAACATACAACTAATTAGAAAAAAACCGAAAAGAGCAACAGTCCTTTAACTCCTATTCTAACGGAGTTGGTTGGAGGGGGCTTCTAGAAATTAAGGATGAAAGGGAGGGGGGCTGTAGGGATTTTGGATAACAGAGGGGGTTTTATGGAATTATGGCAAAGATGAGGGGGGTTTTGGGAAAAAACTCTAAAAGTTACCCGTGTTTAGTATTGTATTTAGTTTATGTTATCTTAATTATTATTAATATTTGAATGTATTTGGTTAAGATTGAAGCCTCGTTCACTGTACAGACCCGATTCTTGTTACATGTAATTAATCAGATTGCACAAATTATAAATATGTTAATTGTCTCCTAGTCCGAAGCATTCTCCAAAATTCCCACGTCTTTAACATTCTTGAAATGGTATTAAAACTTACAAAGCATGTACACTCGGGATCCCGGGCTCAGTTTCCATCTCTCTTCCTTCTACCTACCTTCTCTGGTTCGTCGTATCTGTAGGGAATTACCGACTTACGTAGGACTTAAGTTCTCTTTTAAAAAGAGCAAAAAACGAGTTAAAGAACAACTACAACATATCTTATACAATTATATTCTTCTTTCCTCATAAGTGACACATTTAAATATTTATGACTAGAAATAATAGCAGTGTGGATATAGTTCATTGATAAAAACATAACATAATGTCACAAAATATCATATACTATAATCACATTATGTAAAATATTTTATACTATAACCATCGTTTTCAGTGTGACTTATAAAATAAAAAATACAAACATCATGAAAATGAGACAAACTGCACCATGTGAAAATAATGTGATTTACCTAACATATTTTTATTATTCACGTTTAATTAACTATAACCATGCATGAATAATATAGTAACAATTCTCTACAAAAATAATGTAAAAATTAATATTCTACATTGTGTTAAAAAATGATGAACTAAGAGTTATATTTACAAGCACGTGAAATGTGGATATTCGCAATACTTTGTATACACAAAATGATTTTAACCATACTATTTTTATTAAGATTATACTATAATATAAAAAATTAATGGAAGAACATTTGCATCATAACCATTTGTCGAGGTTAGGCTATTATGATTTAAGAATATTATGAATTTTCACATATAGATTTCCTTTTTTATATATTTTCCATCCTTATTTATATGACACAGTAAAAATTAATATTTTTTATGATTTTCATATTTACATTTACAACAAACCAATCACATGGAAGTGAATGGAACTTAAATTCCAAAAAATGAATTAGAGTTTCCAGAAAATGAGTTCACTCATGACTCACACCAAACTAATAGGAGCCTCATTCAAAGAATCTCCTCCTCTTTCCCTCTATCTTCATTGTTCATTTTCTCGCCTCGGAGATGTTGTCTTCAACATCAGACCTTCGCTCTCACCATGGACATCCCTTCATCCTTGACATTTACTTTAGTGAAGGAAGATTCGTCTCCATTTGTTCGTCAGAGATCTCTGCATCTACATCAAGTGCAAGATTTAGTGTTCCTACGGTAGTAGAAGAATGTATTTGCTTCCTCACTACATAGATAAAGTCTTTAAAGATCGATTTGGGACCTTGCCTTCTTATTCCATCCTCTTCATCTGCTCCTCTTTCATTCTCTGGAGTATCCTCAATCAAGGTAATGGCAATCGTATGTGCTTCTACTTCTTCTAATATCGGCTCGAAGATGTTTTCGTCGAATGATTTAAATTCTTATGCCTATCTCTTTCTTGTTGGATTGAACATATTTAGTTTCATCTCCATAAAGTTGAACGTGAAAAATTTCTTATTATGGGAGTAAAAAATGTTAGCTCAGGCCAAAAGTTGTTCTCTAAAGGGATTTCTAAATGGAAGTGAGAAAGGTCCAAATATAACAGTATAAGATGGGAAAGGTTTGACAGATATTAAAACTAAGTACAAATTAGTTAAAGGGTGGATTTGTGGATCTACTAAAGAGGTGATGAGTGAAATTTTTGGATGTAATAACACAAAAGATGTGTGTAGTACTCGATCTCAGAAATTCATAAAATCCAATCAAACTAGAGAATTTGTACTTCTTTCTCATCTTACTACTTTCTTGAAAGGATTTGCTAGTTTGTCTGATTATCTTAGAAATTTAAAACCCTTGTGTGATCAACTCAGCATTGTAGGTTGCAACATTTCAAATCAACAAAAAGATGCTTACCTTGTTGAATGGATTAGATAACCCAGAATACGAGAGCCTTGTTTATCAATGCTAAAAACCTCTAATTCCGCTTTTATACCGATGTTGACTCTCTTCTTCAAGATTTTGAGAGACGAAACCCAATTGAGAGACGAAACCCAATTTTAATTCAGTTCTCAAGGACAAGAGTTTTCTCCTACTATTAGACAAGGAAAATCCACACAAGTTGAATCATCTTGTTCTATTATGTTTTGTCAATTTGTGGGAAACAAGATCATGAAGCACAAAAATGTTGGCACAAATTCAATATTGACTATCAGCACACTGAGACTCCAAAAATTCTTATTGATACAAATATTTCTCTACGTGCTATGAAGGTTGGGGAGAATTATTTTACTAAATGGAAGGTGGATTCAAGAGCCACTGACCATGTAGGTCAGAATTCAGGTAATTTGCATTCTATTTCCTCTTACCAAGGTAGCTAGTATGTAATGGTTTGACAATGAAAATTATATTTTTCATCACTATGGTTGGACAAGGAAAATTGGATGAATGATCTAACATACGTCTCACCAATATTTTGGTTGTTCCTAAGATTAAAAGAAATCTTATATATGTGTCACGATAACTGGTTCATTTTGCAACTACTTTTTCTTTCTTGATTACTAGTTCCTAATAAAGGACTTGAGGAATCACAAAAATTTATCCAGAGGAACGTGTTGATCTGAGAGTTATACGTTGTCCATCTTTTAATAATGACTTAACCATTCCATTCATATGTATCTAATATATCTATTCGAGATTGAATTTAGGTATTAGGTACATGAAAAGGGTCAATTCAATCAAGTCCTAGCATGATCAAGTTCAAGTCAAAAGCAATACAAATGCACTTGTTTGGAAAACACCCTAAAATCCTTAGGATGATTTTTGTAATCATTTGTATTGATTCTATGACTTATAACTAAGATTAGAAAAAACCGTGAACACTTAATTCGACCATTTAATCACTCTAATGATATTTTTCTAAAAATACATCACATAGTGTTTTTCTGTCAAATTTCTCCTGTGACAAAGCTTGACTGACACCCTTGATGCATTTTGAGAATGTACAGGTTCGGTCGACTTGCCATACACAGAATTCAACAGACACCCTGCACTGGAAAAACTAAGTTTAAGAGGACGGCCGAGTTTCATCCAAGATAAACTCGACAGATGCTTCAAATTTGCATTGTCATATAGTGCAATCCGTCGAGTTATCTTTATTGAAACTCGACCAACTACTCTGTACGAAGTGTGTATAAAAAGTGATTCTAACTGTTAGAGTGTTGCAAATCTCAAAATTATATCTGTTGCAACACCCTAAACGGCTAGAAAGTGCTCCTTAATGCTCCTACCTTCCAGTGGACACCCCCAACTATAAATAGGACCTCTTGGAGTTCATTCCATGGTTTCTCTTTCATGCTTTTCAAGATCCTAGCTATGGTTGAGTGCATCTAGTCCACTTGAACCCCTTTGTCTATTATTTGCAAATCAAAATGTCCATATGGGTGAGATAGTATATGTGTGAGAGAGATACTTTATTGTAGACTTGTAATGCTCTCAAAGCTTCCCTTTCCCCAACCCCTCTCATTAAGATCAAGTTGGTGAAAGTTTATCCAATTTGAAAGAGAAGGTGCAAGCTTATTCAAGGTCTGAAGAAGGTGCAAAAGCTTCTCCAAGGTAAAGGAGAAGGTCAAGGCTGAAGATTTAGGAGTAGAGTGGGTAAATCCTTCAAGGCGAAAGACTTGTTGCAAGAAGGAGATCTCCTTGGCAAAGGTGTCCAGTTTCTTGCAAGAGTGGGTAAGACCTTATAGAGGTATAAGAATCTAGCTCCACTAGATAGCTAAGTCCTTGTTTGGTTATTTGATCTCTTATCCTCAAAGGTAAGATTGGGTATCCTTGACCTGGAAAAGGAAGGTTATCTTGTACGTCTTATAATGGAATATAAGTATGCATTGATTGCAAAATGCTAGAGATTGACCTCCTCTAAGTAGTGTATTGACTTTCTCCTAGTTTAGGGATTGGAACCACTCTACATATCTTGTGCTCTTGTGTTTTTTCAATCTCTCTCATCCTTTCTATGTATGCTTAGTTGCACTAGAAATTCAACATTTGCAATCTCATACCTTGTAATAACTTGAAGGTCTAACAAATTTTATGCAAGTGTTTTAGCTCTATTCACCCCCCTGTAGAGCTCGTTTGGTCCAACAAGTGGTATCAGAGAGACGGTATTCCCCGACAAGATCTCCTACGAGACCATAAGATGGGTAACAACTTACTTCGGTCTCTCAACTTGAAAAGTGGTTCTCGATGAGACCCCCAATCTTTGATGGCACAAGCTTCCTCTATTAGAAGAGACAGATGTAGTTCTACCTTCAAGGGATGTGCTACAACATGTGGAAAGTCATCATCATTCCCTAAAAGGAGCCGGTGGGAGATGTAAATACTTGGGATGAAGCTACACTCAAGAAGGCACAACTCAATGCAAAGGCAATAAGCATCATCTATGTCACCTTCACTCCCTTTGAGTTCAACCGGATCTCCTCTTAGGACACAACCCATGAGATATGGAACAAGTTATGCATCACTTATGAAGGCAAAAAGCAAGTCAAGGAGTCCAAGATCTACATGCTCAAGGGTCTCCTTAAAAATTTCAAGATGGGCAAGAAGGAGAAGGTGGCTGAGATGTACATAAGGCTCAACACCATCTTCAACATGCTTCTTTGGGCCACCCATGGATAGAGGGACCATCAACTCGAAGATTCTAAGGTCGCACCTCAAGAGATGAGAATCCAAGGTGAATTCCATTGAAGAAGTTAGAAGCCTTGGTGGCATAGCCACAACTCATTTGCAACCATCAAGCCCATGAGCCAAGACTTGACAAATAAGAGGAAGATGAGAAGAAAGAAGTGAAGGTATCAAAGAAGATAAAAGCATTCAAAGATCAAGTGGGGGCAATGATTCTCCAACAAAAACTTACTTGTCGGTCTTCTCCTCCTTCCTCAAATGAAGATGAAGCCCCGAGTGACCATGAAGCCAACTAATCCAAGGGGAAGCACTTCAACGGCAAGCCATCCTCCTCCTCCACTTCAAGGTGCTATGATGTGTGCAAAAGGGACATTAGAAGAATGAATGACCCAAGGTTAAGAAGTCCTACCACAAGAGCAACTCCAAGAAAAGGGAGGACTACAAGAAGGATGACATGTATAGGATGAAGGACAAGAAGGAAACAATAAGCAAGGATGCAACCCATAACGCATGGGAAGAGTTTTCTTCAAGTGATTCCAGCTCCAATGAGGGAGAATGTCATCTTACTCTCATGGCCTCTAATGCAGCCTGAATTATGCGTCTAAAAGGAGGTAGACTCAGAAGGAATCGAACTTTAAATTTATAACCCGAAACATTCAAGGACCCCCGCAACTTTATTACGGGATTGAAGTAGATATACAAGGTCAAACACAGGGACGTGGGGACATTTAGGATGCTTAAGATCTTTCTCTTAAGTTAGATAAGCCAATCAGATAGCCAATAAAAGTATCGAGCTAGAATTAGTCTAGAAAAATGTCATGAAGTAAAACAAAACAAAGAAAAGTAACCAAAACAGAGTATGTAAGATTCTACTGATCAGATAGGAGTTCCTGGCTATGCAACCACAAGTTGGGCAGTCTATGCACCCTTTTCAAGCGTAGGCAACCCTCAAACACCCCAACAAGCAACCTACATCCAAACACAGTACGTACTATGGTATCTATTCCTATGGGGTCATCCCACTCGCTTTCGTGAAGCGTGACTAAAACTCATCAATGACATGAAACCCCTCTCGAGGATGACAAACCAACTCCCTAGAATATTTTAGATGCCCTCTCAGGTCTAGAATATTCTGAGATGCTAGGAACATGTGCGATCTGGGTAGAACCAGGTAGTGGGCCTGACCGTGCTGAGCTAGGCCCATCCATGCCCAGGTCTACGATTCTGCACATATTACCTTGAACCTTCCTCCTTTCAGATCCCGATCCAAACTATCTTCTCTTATCTATTTCTATAATGGATCTCTCAATGTAGGCAGAAATAGAAGCTCAATCAAGAAAAAGATCAACCAAAATAGCAATCATAGCCAAAAATAGAAGATAGAACAAAAAACACACTAGATCTGGAATAAAACTACTTACTTAAGGTAAAAGTACATAAACATGCCCAAAACGGGCTACATAGCCAATAAGGAGCTCAACTAGCCATGGACAAGCATAGTTGGCACCGAACAAAGATAGAAAAACATCATTTGTACAGAAACAAAGGTGAACAGTAGAAGAAAGGAGAAAAAGAAGAGATTTATCCCGTAAAGGAGAAGTGTCTCTCACTCTTTAGCCTCTGTATAGGTCGGATCTCATATTTGGGTCATCCTCCTTGGTGTTCTGGCCTCTATGGACTCCTTTTCTTTGATTCCACCCCAAACAACAGCTTGGTGGGTGTATGGAGGTGGAAGATGGTTGGGAATGGTGGGATAAGGGTGAATGGTGGTGGAAAATGGTGGTATATGGAAGCAAACTGGAGGAACAGACGTAGGATGAGCACTTCAGGCTTTTTGGATCGGGATCTGAAAGAGGCTCTGGGAACCAAAATAGGTCGCGACCACAGAACGGAACCTCCAAAAATTTGGAACCACGGACCTCCAAAAATCAGAACCCCTCTCCAAGTCGTGGGGGGTGAGTATTTATAGGCGAAGGTGGAAGATGGTTGTAGCATCTGCCTCGATCGCTACCCCGGTCTTGGCCAGATCGTGCCAGGCCAGGCACGGTCGTGTCGGGGGTCGCAGTCGACTCAGACGTCGCGGTCGAGGAAGATCCCACGGTCGAGCTAGATGCCTTGGTCGAGACAGATCCCACGATCGAGGTGGTTGTGTCTCGATCGCGGCCGGGTGTCGCGATAGCACTGGTGTACTGTGGTCACAGCCTTGGCCTCAGCCCTACCATTCCCAGCCTAGCATGTTCATTCCGAGTGTCAGTCGACACAACATCTTGGCCACAGTCATGGCATTGTCTTCTTGGTCACGATCGCAACATCATGGACCAAACCCACCCCCACGGGGGGCGGGGCAGGGGGGGTCTATTACTGGTGGTCGATGGGCCCCCATCGATGAACCTTCTAATTTGCAAGGATGCATTCTGATAAAGGACTGACCACCGTCTCCTAAGTTGTTGCACATAGTGCAATGCTTAGTCTGGCGCGATCACGACAGATCGAAGTCTAGCTACTGCAAAAACCATGTGTTTGGGAGAAATCTTAGAGAATAGATGATTTTTCAGGTTTGGTGTATACAAGTCTCAAAATTGGCTAGTTGAGCAACTTCATCTATGAAAAGATATAAATTACTAAAAGATAAGTATTTAGAGTTATTTTGGGCATATTAAGGCTATAATGACACAAAACTATAAATAAATGCTTAGCACAGATGCCTAAATTTGGGTGTTATCAACCACCCCAAGCTTAAACCTTTGCTAGTCCTCAAGCAAGACTATGTTCAAAGAACAAAAAGATAACATCCAAATTAAGCTTGGTGATAAATGCTAAGGTTAAGAAAAATAATTTAAAACATCAATTCTCTTGACCCATGCCATTTCATTAGGATTTGAGTCATAATTATACAACATAAAAGCATTGTCACATAGGTGATCATCCAGGTGATGAGCAATGAGCCATCATCATGTATTCATGTAGATCAATCAGGAACAATGTGCATCCCACTTATTTAGATCCTAAGAAGTAATAAAAGCAAAAAGAATCTAATGACTTCTGAGGATCCCGATCTGTGTCAGGTTGGTCCATGTAATAAGTAAAAATCCCTACAGTCTGAGCCAGTTGGCCCAAAGCAGTGAGATGAACTCATCGTACTGTGCTCGAACCAACCCTGCTACTGGGATGATCTCATAGGTCTCCTAGGGGTTACTAGTGACTCTCTAATGATCCTTAGGGTGGCACTACAAAGCACAACATACCCACGTTCATAAGCACAGTCATACACCGGCTAGGCACCATCCTCAACTCTCCTAGATGAGAAAACAATGCTCATTTATTCACAATCAAGCTTTTATTCTCTGCATTCTATTTTGTAGGTTTGGGAGGAACTATTTTGATATTTTTGGGATTTTGTGGGCGGCCAAGCCACTTTTTCATATTTTTAATTTTTCATTTTTGACTCAATCTAGAGTGAGAGGGCACGTAGTCCGTCAAGGAAAACACTTCAACCTAATTATAGCTCAAAACTCATCATTATCTTTTTGATACATGTATGAAAAGATAGTAATTATGATTCAAGGATCTGTAGAGTAGAGGCAAGTTCGTGAAAAATGCAGCTTGGAGTTTTGATCAAACTTTAGCTTCTTTCCAACGGTCCTATATTGTGGACTTTTCATTCACAACATAGATAAAGGGAATAATGATTTAAGATATGAAAAAGGTGCATACCCTTAGATTTTATCACCAAACTTAAGCAAAGAGTCAATGAGCAAGCCAAGCAAAAGATTAAGCAATTTTATGGTGCATGGATAAGCATTTAAGTATAAGATTTGCATCACATAGACTTAATTGCAAAGCTACAAATTATGAAACAAAGTCTGACAAAGTTGAAAATTTATGCTAAATACAAGGAACATAGAATATAAACATGCATGCACACAAGGAAATAAATAAAAGGGAAAGGCAGAAGATAGAGGGTGGTACACCCTGCCACCCCAAGCTTAAAATTTTTTGCTTGCCCTTGAGCAAATCTCAAGCTCTGGATGGTGTGGAAAGCATGTGCTACTGGTAGTCACTATTTATATACTGGTTCAGATTGTCAATGCCGCCTGGTGGGTTCTCATAGTCCTGGTGCATTCCCTGCTGAAAGTGGAATGACTGTCTAAAGTCCTAGGTCGGCTGGTAGAAAGGCTAAAAGGGCTGTTAGAATGGCTGCTAAAAACTCAGAGGAGGTGGTGGAGGAAAGGTCGTGTCGAACCTCTACCTGAGGTATTGCACATCCTGCTCCAACACATTGAAACTTCTGCTGGAGTCAGCCCTAAAATCTGTCATAAACTCTTAAAGGTTCCCCAAGTTGAGATTTGGTGTGTATTGTTCCTGCTGAGGAGGCTGCTGGTAATCCGCTGAAGGCATCTCTATGTAGGGCCCTTCCTGATATGGGATGTCGTGAAAGGTTGCCCCTGTCTGCTGTCCGGCCTCCTGAGTCTCTGGCACTGGTGATGTTGAAGAAGATGCTCCTGCAGTCCCACCTGCCTGAAGAACGGTGCCATGAGCGTCCAATAGAGAGACATCCATTACTATTATCCGACATGTCAACTCTACATTTGCTGGTAGTATTACTTTGTGCATGTTGTGACCAAAGATATAAAGATATCATGTGTTGCTCTGTTTGATCACCCCTGAGTGAATCAAGTGATCCAAGTCCAACTTAGACCACTCAGCCTTTTCTTGCATAGGTGCTAAATGTCCATCTCTAATCCCAAAATGGCACGCCATGAAAGTGATAATGCTTGCCATTAGCATGAATTGGACATGCTTCTTGAAAGAGTTGTGAAAGTGGAGGATGATGAAGTTCCCCACATTCAATTTTCTTCCTATTTTTGCACACCACAAAATGTAGAGGTCTGCTAAACTGAGTGCCCCTTGACTGTCCTACTTCTCCAAGATAAAATTCATGATCACCCGGTGTAGATAATGAAGTGTCAGGTTGTGGATGTGCTAAGCTTTGGCGGCTCTAGAAACATATTTATCCTCCCTCGTAAGCATCTTCCATGCTAGAGTAGCATCAAAATTATTGTCCCCAATCTCCAGCTAACCCCTGGACATCTCAGCGTAATCTTCAGTAGGGCGTGACAACCAGCTATTGAGGTGATCCGCAGTGACTTGGCGGCTCTAGTTCAGTAGGTGAAAATGCATGACATTGTGCTGGTGGTCCTTTTGAGTCTTGAGCATAGCATAGAACTCACAGGTGAGTCTATGATAAGCATCGTACTGTGTGTATGCAAGGACGTCTAGGCCAATAGCTGCAAGATATATGTCGACATGTACTTGTATCCTGAGCTTGATGAGTGTGGTGGGGTCAGCATATCGTGGGCCTACCAGTCTGTGCTTGTCTTTAATTAAGGCATCAAACTGCTACTTTTGCTTCATATTTCTGAACAGGGGAGATGGGAGTTTTGGTTAACACCTTCAGGAGTAGGTTGGCGTCTTCTCCCCTGGACTGAATCACACGATGAGGTTGATTGGCGTAAAGACGTCGACCGTTCTGCTGACTCGCAACGTTGATCCCCTACAGATGAAGCTCTGTGTGTTTCTGCTACTGATGGGCCCTCCTGATAGCCTGTTGAAGTATGGAGTTCAGCATCGCAGCGTGCTCTGGACCATCTCTCACTCGAGACTTCTTCCAATGAATCACCATTGTAAGTGTCCATTAGAGTGGTGAACACGTGGCGGTAGTCTGAATCGGTCTCATGCGACCTGAACCCTGCTGAAGTAGAGTGCATTGTCTCATCTTCCTACACTGGGTTTGTGGTTTGTGTGGAGTGAGGCAGATATTGACTCTCGTGCTCTGTCAGTAACGAGGAGCTTCCTTCCCCTTTCAGTCTCGACACTGTCTACTTGAGCTTCTTGAAGCTATTTCTCATTGCGTCCATTGTGTTAATTACTGGTGTTGATATGGGTCTAATCTGGCCTGGCACGACCGTGCTGAGATAGGTACAGTCGGGTGGGGTGAAATTCAAAGCTATCATGAGTTCTGCTGCTGACTCTCGGCATGGTCAGGCCTACCCTGGAACAATTGTGCCGGTGAGAAGGCTACTGTAGCTGATAGAGGCGGTGGACAGTTGTACGTGGCAGGTAGAAATTGCAGTTACATGAGGCATTTGCGATGAATTCAGTGATGTCTACTACTACGGGGGTTGATCAGTGGATAGGACTTTGGTCTGGCGAGGATCTACTTCTTCCAACATCGTGCACGGTCGTGCCAGGCTTTGGCATGGTCGTGCGTGCAAGGTGGAGAAAGCATCTCTAGCGGTGGTGAAGCAAGATGCAGTAGTCTAGAATATGATGCATGCACTCGTGGCAGTATCGGAACAGCAACATTGTGGTCATCGCGGATGGGGAGGGACAATATGTAGCAGAAAAAGGTGTTGCTGGAGGTGACAGTTGATGTTGCAGTAGTTTTTGTTAATACGGTGGCTTTTGATGTTGCCTTGGTTGTTTTCGGCCTGCTAGGAGGTAGAAGAAGCAAGGAAAGGAGGGGAAAAGGTGGTGGTGCACTAGGGCTTTGCTAGGCAAGAAGAGAAATCGAGTGGAAGGTGTGGGAAAGAAAGGCTCGGCCCGGGTGTATTTATAGGACGGGCGTGCGCGGTCACCTTCGACTCGACTGTGCCAAGATGGCACGGTCGTGCCGAGGTGGACGGAAAGTCATAAAAAGGCAGTCAACTTGGTCAACAACGGAAATTCAGTCAAAGGAAGAAAAATTGGTCAAAATGCAATAGTCGGTCAAAAAGGCAGAATTGACGGAGACAAACTGACAAGTCAATCAGTCAAGCCGACAATATTGTTAGTTTGACTGACTTTTGACCGTTTGACCAAGGAATCATGCAAAAAGTGATTTGTCATGCAACGCAGCACCCGACACGGTTGTGCACAGCTAGGCACGGTCGTGCCAAGATGGAAAATTTGAAAAATGACCACTTTTGACCGTTAACTGACAAGCGAGAAATCTGGACAAAAATAGGGGGTGGCCCGACCATGTCGAGGCTGACCTGGGATGGCTCAGGTCTCAGAGAATCAGGATTTAAGCTGATAAAATGAGGGTGGAATGTGTTGAAAATAGTTTCATAATCAAACATTGTAGGAGAACAACAAGATATACCAAATAATTTCTTACAAAAAGATAGACCAAAAGCAGTTGCCTGGGTGAAAACAGAGGAAATGCATGCAATATAGAGTAAAATAAATCCAGATGATGCAAAGGAAACTAAATTTAAATAGTTAGAGGAAAGATAAAACTTGAATTGAATTTAATATGCAAAATTTTAAAATTTTAAATTAAAGAAAAATTGTGTAGGTAAAGGGGGTGGCTTCCCTACAACTCCTATACTTGGATCCCAAATCCATAGTTTTGAGGTCCACTTTACCTGCGTCTTGTTGATTGGGCCCACCATGTAGGAGTAGAATAGTTGGAGATATGAGCCCTTCTGAGTCTGAAGAAGAGGAATAAAATCTGGTGACTCAGTGAAGTCATCTCTGTGCTGGGATTTACTTGAACTGCATTGAAATGAATTCTTCAGTAGAACATCCTCAAGGTACCCCTCAATGTATGAATCCAAATAGAAAGGCCCTAGGATGTCCACATAGGATGAGATGGAGGGGAGAGGCTGAAAGTCTTCTAGAGGACTCCTCTCTTCCCTCTCCACCTCTGAACTTGAGGTTGAATGCTCGGATAAACTTTCATGTACATTCTGAGTCATCCAATCATCTTCCAAATGAGAAGTATCCCCAGGTGAATCTATTTGTGGTTCTACTATCCTAAACTTGTCGCATTCTATGGGGTATGGGGTATCTTCATGCTCAGAAACCATGTTGTAGTGGATTGTCCATCCTACTCCCTTGATGTCAACTCTTCCTTGAAAAGGGATTGTGGACAACGTCGGCTCATGCTGGTCCAGTTTGTCATCATTAGTATACTTACTCCACTTAGATGAATAGTCGTCATCACTTTCATCAAACAAATTGTTCCAAACCATGAATGGTTGACTGCTCAAAGCGAAGTGACAAGTCTCAATATTAGATGTATCACTCTGGTCTGGATCAACGTCTGATTCAGGTTCTTCATATTGACCTTCATGTTGTGAGGTTGTTTGACTACTCTGATCATCATCATTGTAGAACCATTCATGCATGTGGCTTGTATCTTCTATTAGTAGATCAGTTGAATCATCTGGATAGAATGAAGGGCTTCCCCATGTGGGTTGGTCTTCATAGAGAAATCTTGGTGAATCCAAATGATGGTCTGAATGGGACGGTGAGCCATATTCCTCTTCAGGCCCAATGTAATGATCTTGATGACTGTCATATGCATGGTTGTGTGATAGCACTTGTAATTGGATGGTAACCAAATCAATGAGATCTTGAAGTCTCCTGCCCTGTTCAACATCCTTATCATGAAGTTGTTGTACTTGAGCAGCAATGCTTTCAAGTTCCGTCAATTTCATCATGCACCTATGTTGGGAATCCACAGTATCAAACTGATGTACTTGGATGATTCCTTGTTCAATACTTTGAAGTATATTTCTACTGTGGTATGTGATCTCAATGGCTACTTGGAGCTGATGATCCTATTTTCTAGTAGCTACTGGAGCGGATCAACTTTTTCTTGGAGATGAGGAGCTAAGGAGGAGGTGAGTGCGTTGACACTTTCTCCAGCCTGCTCCACTGCTCTAATCAATTCTTGATCCCATGATAGTACGAAAGTTGAGGGCTGATCAACAATCTCCATTGTTGAAACTTCTAAGTATGATGACGGTGGGGGTGAGTATATCAACTAACTGTAGAGCATGATTTTCAATTGTTTTCCAGCAACCAGAACTGTGGAAAAACTCAGGAGGACAAGTGGTCAAGATGACCTGTCTTGCAGAAGCAAGGTCCATGGCTGAAGAGTATAACAAAAAGGAAATCTATTCAGTATATATGAGAAAGTATGTGTAAAACAAAAAGAAAGCTATGCATATGTATATACAGACTTAAGGATGACATAACAAAATCTTTTAGGTATGTAAATGTGGAAAACCACGTCCTCAGCAACGGCGCCAAAAGTTGATGCGGCCCGAATCGCACGTCCAAAAGGAGGTTGATTCAGAAGGAATCAAACTTTAAATTTATAACCCGAAATCTTCAAAGACCCCCACTGTTGGATCAAGGTCTCTGGAGGGGGGTGAATAGAGCTTCACAATTCTCACAAAAAGGATTAGACCACCAAATTATATTAAGTATAAAAACTTAAACAAACAACAAATCTGATGTCTTAGCTAGCAAGCACAGCAACGTTGAGAGACAAGGAAGAGCAAGCACTTGGACAGGTGGTTTAGAGTGGTTCCACGTCCTAACTAGGAGCAATGTCAGTACACTACCTAGAGGTGGTTAATCTCTAGGATTTGCAATCTTGGTACTCTTATATTCCATCATAAGATTACAAGACACAACAACCACACATCCAAGGGCTTAGTACCTCAAGCAAAGATCTTCAACCTATAGAAGGAGCTTACCCGCTTGAACCATGGAGTCTTCAGCCATCAACATGGACTTACCCACTCCTTCTTCAAGTCTTCAGCCTTCAAGGGATTACCTATCTTTCTTGAGCGCTTGCCTTGAATATCTCCTTCACTCGGAGATATGGAACACCTTGCCTTCTTCAACCTTGAAGAACATCAACCTCTTCTCCTTCACTCGGAGAAAATCTTCAACCTTTTCTTTGATAGGAAAGAGGGTAGGAAGATGGTGGAGGAGAGATTTACATCAATAGATGGAGCATCTCTCTTACAAAGGAACCTATCTCACTCATACTCACGAATTTGACTTGAAGGTAGAGAGAAAGGGGCTCAAAGGGTTAGAACACTCTCAACTAGGCTAGGACCAAGCATGTAGTGAATGAGCAACCTTGGAATGAACTCCAAGAGGTCCTATTTATAGTTGAGGGTGCCCCTTTAAGTTACGGGACACTTAGATACAAAAATAGCCATTTTTTCTCAAAGCAATGACTATTTTTGCTCAAAACACACACCAACGGTCACAATCACTTTTTATGCAAATTATGTACATTGCAATCGGTCGAGTTTCAATAAAGATAACTCAACCAATAGAGTAAAAGACAAAGCTGATATTCAAATCATCGGTCGAGTTTGTCCTGGAAAAACTTGACCGACCAATGAAGATCGATTTGGTCAGGTACTCGATCGGTCGAGTTCTGTGAAACCACAACTCGACTGATGCTATCTTTAGAAACTTGATCCAGGAGGATCGGTCGAGTTTGCAACTCGACTGATTGATTGCTTGTGGTCAATTTTCTAAAGTGCATCTAAAGTGATTAAAACTTGGTGTTTAGTGTCCCAATCAATTTTTTCAACTAAGTTACAAGTCAATTCATCATTAGAAGTGATTAAAAAAATGCTCTAAGGTCGTTTACATAGATTTCCAAAATTTCACACTTGTAGCTCTTTTGACTTGAACTTGACCCAATCTAGGGCTTTGGATTTTTTATCCTTTTCTTGTACCTAACATCTGAAATCAATCTTTAATACACATATTAGACACATATGAATGGAATGGTTAAGTCATTATCAAAATATGGACAATGTATAACCTCTAGGTCAACATTCTCCCCCTTTTTGACAATGACAAACCATTCCTAAAACATATTGAAAAGGATATAGAAGTTATACATTTACCTTGTGAATTAAGGGGATTCAAGATGTGAACAATTTGAATTGCTGCCCCTCAATCTATGCTTCCTCTAACCTACATGGTTAGTCTATCTAGACATATTAATCATAGCATATATGCAATATGTGATCCTTTGCAAGTCACATGATAAAACAGTAAATGAACAAGAAAAGGATCTAATAAGCAAATAAGCAATAGTATAACCACAAATAACAATATGATTTAGTTTCAAACCATTGAAATATCTCTCCCCCTTTTGACATCATCAAAAAGTAGGGGGTAGAAGAGCAAAAAAAAGTAGGTCTTCTCCAAAACACAATCAAACAGACATACATGCAAGCAATCATATGGCACACAGAGACGAAAGCAACATACAATCTCAGTCATAATCAAAATATGGTAGAAGATGGCACCAACGGATAAGATATATCAGAGTAAATAGCAAGAGTGCACATCACATATATTACAACTAAGATGCATGTTCTCAAGAAAACAACTACAACCAAGAAGCGATGAAAATAGAGGATAAAATAGTACAACTCAAATAAATGTGCCTAGATGTTTCTTATACAAAATAGCCTAGAAAGATGTATATGATCAGCATGCTAGACTAAAAACTAAGAAACAGGCTAAACATCTAAATTATCTATATCAACATCATCATCATCATCGACTCCTGGCTCATAGTCCTCGTCTCCATCAGAGGGTGCAGTAGCAGTGCCTTCATCACAGATGCAACACCATCACCATCACCATCGTCAGAAGCATCCTCGCCATCACCATTATCATTATCATCATCATCATCATCATAAGCCTCGACATTATCACCCTGATCAGGCATCTCCTCATCAGCAGGAGGACCGAACATGCAACCAGGCCAACGGGCATTCTGCTCAGCCCACGTCATACAAAGAGTGTGAAGCTCACTGGCCTATGGATAGGATGGAGCAGAGTCGCCAAGGATGGCAAGCAAGGTGGCCAGGGGGCCAGCAAGAAATGGGAGGTAGGTAGGAGCAGAGCTACCAGCAGCAAAAGGTGGAGGTAGAGGAGTAGCAGCGGAAGGCTTGGGAGAAGGGTAGTAATGATTGTATGCATATGAAGCATAATCACTACCTGGGTATGGCTGGTAGGTGGGGTAGGGTGAAGCATAGGATAGGTTCATGGTCGACATGATAGAACAAAAATCCTGATGCAGGTGGTCTTGAACTTGTTGGTTGTATTCTTGTTGGTGCATCATGTAGCCCATAAGGGTTTCATTTGATACACAGAACGAAGCACGGTTAGGTCTAGGAGGAGGCTGAGGAGGTGGAGCTCGGGCTGAGGAGGTAGGGGCTGCAGAGGCTGAGGCAGAGGGAGAAGCACCAGGGGTAGAGGAGGCAAACATAGGCACAAACTTTTGAATTGTGGTCTCATTGAGACAAACACCCTTTCTGGATACTTTGTAATGAAAGTTAGAAAAAAGGGATTTTGTAGTGATGAACTGGAATAAACCACAAATCAAAGCCGGGTAGGGAGGGTGGGTGCCTTTGGTGTTCTTACCAGTGTCAAAGAAAGTCATGTGGTGTAGAATGTATCTGGCCCACTTGACACTGATGTTCTCTAAGATACGGTACATAATGACGGCAATGTTCTCTACAATATCCGTTTGATTTCTCTTCAGATGAATATTGCAGTTGATCAATAATGCCAGAATGTGCCTCCTAAGGTCAAGGGAGGAGTAAGTAAGGGTGATCTTCTTCTTGTAGGGAATGTCAGGTTTCTTCAAGTAATGATGAATATCAGGGAGAGTCAATTCATTTTGCTTGTAGAAACCTTCCGGGTCCAAAAGGTCAAAATACTCGCCATAATCCTTATGCCAGGTGTCGTTTTCCTCATCTCCGGAAAAGAAGACATTTAATATATCCTCGAAGATTTGGAAACACTTTCCCATGATCATCGACGTGAGGATTACTTGAGTATTAGGCGGGGGAACGAGGGAGTCGTAGTTCCAACGCAAATTAGCGTAGAACTCGTGAACTGCTTTAGTGCTAGACATGGAATTATTAAAGAAATCACGTTCGACGGCCAAGGCGGAGAGGTGGTGAACGGCAAGAAACCTAGTGACTTGATCTATAACCGCTTGACACCTAGGAGATGGATCAATCAAGGCACAAAAAGGAAAAGGACTCCTAGGAAGAAGTTCCTTGTATCGATTAATAGCCTCAATCGAGATAAATGAGGTATCGTCAAAAGGAATCAAGCAATTAGAAGACGAAGATGAATGTGCATTGCTTAGAGTAGGTCGTTTTATCCTTTGGGATTCCATGGAGGTGAAATAGAGGAAGAGAACGAGAAAACAAGAAAAACAAACCTCAAACGTCACCAAGGAGCTCCCGGGAAGGTCTAGGTCGAACTAGGGCTAGGAGAGGGAGGTTTAGGGCTGGGGGTGAGAGCTTAGGGCTAGAAGAAGAGGAATCGGTCATCTATTCTCTAGTTGAGAGGGAGAATAGTCAGACGAACCTAAATTTTAAGTGACTTCAGCACGTGGATCGGTCGAGTTCTGAGAGTCGGAAACTCGACTGATTGATTCTCTAAAGAACAACTCTCAGCTCATGATCGGTCAAGTTTGTCCTGGGGGAAACTCGACCGATGGTCAACCTGATCTAAAACCATCAATCTTAATTTCTAGCCATATACATGCTGATTAAATTCATTTTTCAAGTCTATTATGTACATTGAACATACTTAGGCACATATCACTCATCATTGGGTACTATTTTGCGATAAAACCAAGAAATAGAGAAAAAAAACCCAAAAACAAGTAAAAACTAAGCATGTCAACAAGCAAGTTAAGAACATTTCAAGCATATATAGGCAAGCAAGGTGAGGAAAACTTGAGCAAAACATATAGGATAGAAACAACTAGCTAGATTACATATCAATATCATCTAAAGAAACAATGAGTAGTTTAGATCGAATAAAGTTAAATTGCTCTCTAGCTAGAGGTTTAGTGAAAATGTCCGCCAACTAATTTTATGTGTCCACATGCATGATATAAATATCCTGCTTGACAATATGATCACGAAGAAAGTGGTGACAAACCTCTATATGTTTAGCTCTACTATGCAATATAGGATTATAAGAAAGATTTATTGCACTAGTATTATCACAATAGATAGGAGAAGCATCAAAATGTATGTTAAAGTCTTGGAGCATTTGCTTCATCCATAGGACCTGGGCACAACAACTCCCGGCTACAATGTATTCAGCCTCGGTAGTTGATAATGCCACGGTGCTTTGTTTCTTGGAAAACCAAGACACCAAGCATGGTCCTAGAAGGAAGCAAGTGCCACTTGTGCACTTTCTATAAACCAAACAACCCACGTAATCTGCATCACTATATGCCTCAAGAGTAAAGTCCATTGACTTAGGATAACATAGTCCAAAATTTTGAGTTTTGGCTAACTACCTCAAAATCCTCTTAACGGCAATAAGATGTGATTTCCTAGGGCTAGATTGAAAGTGAGCACACAAACTAACACTAAACATAATATCAGGTCTAGAGGCAATTAAATAAAGTAAACTTACAATCATACCTCTATAGAGCTTCTCATCTACCTTCTCACCTTCTTCATCTCTATCAAATTTGGTGGTATTGGACATGGGAGTATCCATCAGCTTCATGTTCTCCATCCCAAACCGTTTGAGTAGTTCATGTGTGTACTTGCCTTGGTTGATGAAGTTTCCTTCTTTTGTTTGTTGATTTGAAAGCCGAGGAAGAAAGTCAACTCACCCACCATGCTCATCTCGAACTCACGCTACATAAGAGAATTAAACTCCTTGCAAAGATTAATATCAGTCCCGCCAAAAATGATATCATCAAAATAAATTTGAATGATAAAAAAGTTGCTAGAAGTGTGTTTTAGAAATAAAGTAGAATCGACTTTGCCCATGACATAGCCATTGTCTAACAAAAAATTCTTTAATTTCTCATACCAAGCTCGAGGTGCTTTCTTGAGTCCATTGAGAGCTTTATGCAACAAATAAACATGATTAGGTAGCTTGTCATTTTCAAAGCCCGGAGGTTGAGCAACAAATACTTCCTCCTCGATTGTACCATTCAAAAACACACTTTTAACATCCATTTGATATAACAAGAAATTTTTGTAACTAGAAAAAACAAGTAGCATTCTAATAGATTCTAATCTAGCAACAGGAGCATAAGTTTCATCAAAGTCAATACATTCCTATTGATTGTAACCTTGTGCTACTAACCTTGCCTTGTTCCTTACCACTTTGCCTTGCTCATCTAGCTTATTGCGGTAGACCCACTTGGTGCCAATGATTTTTCTATCACTTGGTCTTGGCACTAGAGTCCACATACAATTCTTCTTGAATTTCTCCAATTTATCTTACATGGCTAGGATCCACTTGTCATCACCAAGAGCTTCATTGATGTTCTTTGGCTCCAGCTATGAGATGAAGGCGTTGTCAGCTTGTTCTTTGTTGTAGGCAGCTCGTGTCTTCACTCTCTCAAATGGGTTGCCAATGATTAGCTCTTTGGGATGGTTCTTTGCAAAGTGAGGAGTGAGATCCTTCTTTTCTTCATCTTCAGCTTCTATCACCTGCTTACCTTTGTTGTCGATGTTGAGGTCATTCAAGATAGGAATCAACTCATCTGCAACATCATTATCAACAACATGGTTGCCAACAACAAGGTTAGTTTCAATAAACTTAACATTAATAGATTCTTTAATTTTAGACAATTCAATGTTGAAGACTCTATAAGCCCTACTTGTAGTGCTATAGACTAGGAAGAAAGCCTTATAAGATTTCAGATCAAACTTGTCAAGAGAATCCTTCATATTTAAAACAAAACAAGGACATCCGAAAACATGAAAGAAATCAATGGATGGCTTTCTACCACGCCATATCTCATAGGGAGTTTTCTTCAAAGAAGGATGTGTGAAAACTCGGTTCTGCACAAAATAGGCGGTACTAATGACTTCGGTCCAAAACTTCTTAGGAATGTCATATTCAATAAGAATTATCCTCACCAACTCTTGAAGCGACATGTTCTTCCTCTCTACTACCTCAATTTGTTTAGGCGTATGAGGAGAAGAGAAATTATGCGAGTAACCAGATTTTTCACAAAAACATTAAAAAATATCATTTTCAAATTCTCCCCCATGGTCACTGCAGATAGAAACAATCCAGCAAGAAGCTTTGTTTTCAACCCATTTGCAAAAGCTTGAGAAAACATCAAGAGTGTCACTCTTTGAGACGAGGAAGAAGGTCCAAGTATATCAAGAGAAATCATCAACAATAACAAGACAATACTTGGAACCACGAAGTGTTTGCATTCTCATTGGTCTGAATAGATCAATATGAAGAAGCTCAAGAGCTCTTTTGGTACTCATGACTCCTTTGGATTTGAAGGAGGATTTGGTTTGTTTGCTTTGTGTACAAGGTTGGCATTCCTCATCCTTTTCAAAATCCAATTTGGGAAGTCCTCGAACCAAATCCTTTTTGCTCAACTTCTTCATTTGATGCATATTCACATGACCCAAACGACGATGCCAAAGAGAAATATCATTTTTATCCACTACCAAGCATCTATTAAGTACGGGCTTTAGAGCATCAAGAACAATAACATAAATATTACCATTTCTAGTTCCCTTATATGTGACATTGTAAGTGAGAGAATCTAGAAGCAAACATTCTAAATATGTAAACAATACAAGATATCCATTATCACATAGTCGACTTACACTAATCAAGTTGTGATGTAGGCCATCAACAAGCAAAATATTCTTGATACATATCTCATGGCCTACATCACCCTCACCTATGACCTTATACTTTTTGTTGTCCTTGAAGGTCACCGATCCTCCTTTCTTCTTCATGAATTTGTTGAAATGGCTGAATTCACATGTCATATGTTTTGAGCAGCCACTATCAACAATCCATCTCATTTTAATCTGCAAGAAAGAAGGATGTCGATACGCAACTCAAACTTTGGGATCCGAGGTTAGCTTGGGGACCCATTTCATCTTTGAGTCATCCCCTTGGGCTTGTAAGGACAAGAAGTAGAGTAATGATCATCACATTTACAATGAACACATACCATAGGGTTCTTAGAGCCGGAAGTCTCTCCATGGAAGATAGGAGGTTCCACACTCTTCTTCTTACCCTTGTTATTGCTCTTTCTCTTACCTTTGGGAGCAGTCCCATCATATCCCAAACCACTAGTACCAATTTGTTTGGTAGAGTGTTCTTATAATGACCCCGCCTCCCAGTAACCCCCAATTAAGGGAGACTAAGAGGTCAGAGTCGTTATCCCAATTAATTGGATCAAAGGTTCGACAAATAATCAATAATAATTATAAAATTCTACCAAACTATGCTGGAAGCTAGTATAAAATAAAACTTTGCATACCTTTTTAAAAACTTTGGATATCTACTTCTATCCACAGCTTGAATCTATTCTATCTAATCCTCTTGTACTTTATTTCTTATTTTCACAATGTGTCACTTTACTGTTTGTTCCTTTCAGAGTTGTACCTAAAATTCCGACAAACAAAATGTCGGTCAGCATATATGAATATGCCGGTATGTGGGAGCAAACAAAATATCACACATAGGGCTAACAACCTAATTATCACAATCAAGTTAATTAGCAATTCAATTTATGAGTTCAATGTGTCAAACTCCACTGCTTTTTCCCTAACCCTGGAATACCCCCTTTAGTGTTTCTCTTTAGTCATTGACTTAAGGCCACCTTCTCCATCCTGAGCTTGGTTCCTGGGGTCACCTCTCATGGTGCCCATTAGTCATGCAATAAAGACCACCTTCTATATCATGAGCTTGGTGTCTGGGGTCACCACTCATGGTGTCTGTGGGTCTTCCCTCTTGGGCTTGACCTTTTTGCATCATCCATCAGGGTGGCATGTAGGTGCGAGAATACACACTTTATATCATAGTTGTGATAATCATAGTGACTTTATAATTTTGCAAGTATGAACATACAACTGATAGGTTGCATCCAATGCGATTAATCAACTGGGAAAACCTTCAAAAAACTAATGTGATTAACCATAATTAACCACATACCTATTTTGCATATCTTTGAGATAGAATCACCTAATAAGAAAAGAAATCCAATCCAAGCAAGCAAGCAAGATTCCTGAAATAACATACAATTCCTTTTTATCAATATTTACCCAAACCTTCTTGCTTCTTAGGGTTTCTATCCCTTTTTAGGTTTTCTACTTCTTTTAGGGTTTAGTATGCACTTAGGGTTTTGTCGTACTTTAACGCCCTTAAACCCTAATTATACAAAATTACTCACAAACCCTAATTATCTCATCTATCTTTCACAAAAGATCCTAAGATCATCTTTTGACAACATAAAACCCTAATTTCGGATTAAATACTCTTTTCTTTCCTTTTTCCCCTATTTAGGGTTTCTAAGTATATTAACCATCATATTAGGTTTAAAACCCTAAATCTTGCAATTTCATCATCCAAACAGGTTAAGATTCATCTTTATCATTACAAGTTAACAATACTCGAATTAACCTATTTACACATATAAAACTATCCATTATCATCAATTAGGGTTTCTAACCAAAAATTAATACCTTTTTCATCAAAATGATACACTTTTGAAAAAATATATAGATTCAGGCCTTCTAACTATTTTTAACTTATTCCTCATATTTTTATGATCAATTTTCATGTACAACACTTCTTCATCTGAGCTTTCTATTTATTTCTACGATTTTTACAAGAAAAAACCTTATCCTAAGTTATTTGCTCAGAGAGGGAATTACCTGAAAAACAACGGCTGTCCGATCAGTGGATTGGTGATCCGCTCTTCAGATCTGACGATTCACATCATGTGTGCCTAAATTATCCACTCCCACTCTCGCTCATCGATCCATGCTCGGGATCACGGTGGTCCACGATCGGATGGTTGTCAGTCGTCGTCTACCTTCGATTGCTCGACGAACTACGGTCAACTCCTTGGTTGACTATGAGCTCCAGGCCACCGGAAGAAGATCTGAGATGCTCTGAAGCTTCATCATCATCGTCCGGAATTGATGGACCGGTCAATTGCTCACAACAACTCGACCTTCACCATGAACAGGTCGTCGGAGTTCCGGCGAGGTCGGCTGTTTGCAGGGGGTGTAGGCTAGGATGAAATTGGCAATTGAAGTCGTCGCTCAACTCGTCGTCGCACTCTGTAGTGATTGGGATCATCTCTAGGTTTTCTAGTACTCCTGAGTACCCTCCCTTATATAGGGCTAGGTCTGAGAGTCCCACGAATTGGGAACTTCTTCCCTCATCGACGACATCATTAGAAACCGGGGTCTAGATTGTTCGAAACAATCTCCCGAAGTCGATGGACTGCTTAAAACCTTGAATTATCATCTCTGTTAATGGGAAATCAAATTCCCAAACTTCTCCCAATCCCACTGTGATTTGAGGTAGACAATGAGAGGCTACCGTTAGATCTGTGGTCCTCTGGACCACGCGAGCCATCCAACGGCCATCATCGCTCTCCGAAACTCAATTATCCAATAATTGATAAAAAGGGTGTCTTAACAAGGAAAGTTGGGAAATTCATTTCTCTCTCCTCGATTAGTATTTTTCTCTCAAATTTTAGGGGAAACTCCATCCTGGCATTATCTAACTGTATATTAAATTTGAGAGTCAAAATCCAACGTATGAGAGTGTTTCCTTCACATCAAAGTTATCCATTACTTAAACCAATTTTAATTAATATTTCCTTTTCCTTTGCTATTATCTTATTATCTCGAGTCCCTTGGTCTTCAAGGAACCCTAAAGGTACAAAATAGCCCCTTTACCTTCTAGAGGTTTCCACCTTGCTCTCTCTTTATTCTCCTTTTCTTTAATTATCATTTGTATTTTCCTCCATCCTTTATTATTATTGGGCCCAATAGCCAATAAGGCCCATTTAACAATCAACACGACTATTTGCACATGAAATCCTTTTAATTCAAACAATAAAACAAGCATGTATTCCATTTATATGAAAAGGAGAATTACATGTTTATTACACAATTAGGGGAAAATGGAGGTTACAACATCCTCCCCTCCTTATAGGAATTTTGCCCTCAAAATTCAACAATCAAACAAACAAGTCAGGATATGCTTTCTCCGTGTCCGTCTTCAGCTTCCATGTGGCTCATCCTCTCCATGGTGCTTCCAAAGAACCGTTACCATATCTATATTCTTACATTTGAGCTCTTTCACCTTGGTATCTAGAATTCACAAAGGTGACTCAGGATAAGTCAGCTTCCCTTGAAGCTCAATAGGCATAATGCTCAGCACATGGCTCAGATCTTGCACATATCACTTCAGATTGGACACGTGAAACACATCATGCATCATGCTATACTGAGGAGGTAACACCAAATGATATGCAGCTTCGCCAATCCATTCTAACACCTCAAACGGACCCACATATCGGGGAATCAACTTTCCTCTATTCTTGGCTATAGCTCGGAGTGGTCAGATTTTCAAAAACACATGCTCTCCCACTGTGAAATGCACGTCAGTACACTTTGCATCAGCATACAACATCTGTCGATCTTGGTCTCTCTTCAGCCTTTTCTTGATCAAAGCAACTTTATCAGCATACACTTGGAACTCATCTAACCTCAATAGGGTCCTCTCACCCACATCATCCCAGTGAAGTGGTGACTGACACGGTCTCCCATATAAAGCTTCATGCGGAGGCATCCCGATACTGGATTGGTAGTTGTTGTTGTAGGCAAACTCAGCTAAAGGTAAGTACTGCTCGCATGAGCCACCCCAATCTAGCACACAAGCTCTTAATAGATCTTCTAATGTCTAGATCGTCCTTTTCAACTAACCGTTCATCTGGGGGTGATAAGCGGTACTAAACTTCAACCTCGTTCCAAGTTCCTCTTAAACTTGCTTCCACAACTTGGAAGTAAACTTTGGGTCTCTATCTGAGATGATCGAATCAAGTACTCCATGCAACCACACTATCTTTCTGATATACAGCTCAGCTAGGTATGACACCTTGGCAGTGGTCTTTAAGGCAAGGAAGTGTGCTGACTTGGTAAAACGATCTACCATGACCCATATCTCATCATGACCCTTCTTGGTTCGGGGTAGACCCACCACAAAATCCATGGTGATCTGCTCCCATTTCCATTCTAGAATCTCTATCGACTGTAAAAGTCCACTGGGTTGTTGGTGTTCAACCTTTACCATATGGCACGTAAGACAGCTGGCCACACATGTCGCAATGTCTCTTTTCATTCCTGGCCACCAGAAAAACCTCTGCAGGTCCTTAAACATCTTAGTAGTTCCTGGGTGCGCTGTGTATTTGGATCCATGAGCCTCTTGCAGGATACATTCCTTTATCGATGAATCCACTGGAACCCATATACGATTCTTAAACCTAATTCCTCCGTCTACTCCCATAGAGAGATGAGTATATGGCTTCATCATCAACCCTTTCATCTTGTCAAGTTCCCCACTGACCAACTATGCTACAGTGATCTCACCTAACAACTCAGATTGGATCTAGATATTGGCCAATCGAACTCGATCTTCAAGCAGTTGTGGGGTCCACTCCACCAGCTCCTCCAAACTCTTCCACTGACTGGACAAAACAACTTCACACCTAAGCTGTTTTCGACTCAGGGCATCTTCTACGACATTTTCCTTACCAGGATTAATAGCGACGGTGAAGTCGTAATCCTTCATATACTCCATCCATCATCGCTGTCGTAGATTCAAGTCTCTCTGTGTCAGTATGTACTTTAGGCTCTTATGGTTGGTGAAGATCTCAAAGGTAGCACCGTACAGGTAATGCCGCCATATCTTCAGGGTATGGATAATGGCAGCTAACTCCAGGTCATGTGTCGGGTAATTCACCTCATTGGGCTTGAGATGTTGGGAAGCATATGCAACCATATATTGATTCTGTTCCAACACACAGCCAAGTCCCATCTTGTAAGCATCAGTGAATATTGTAAAACCCTCATTGGTGGAAGGTAGAGTCAACACGGGGGTGGTGGTTAGCTTCTCCTTTAGCTCCTAGAAGCGAGCTTCACATATGTCAGACTACACAAACTTCATATCCTTCTAGGTTAACATGGTCAGTGACAAAGCAGTCTTTGAGAAATCCTTGATGAAGCGACGGTAGTATCCGGCCAACCCCAAGAAGCTACGAATTTCTGAGGGGTTCTTTGGTGCAGGCCAGTCTCGAACTACTGACACTTTGGCTGGATCTACGGTGATCGTTCCTCCTGAGATGATGTGTCCAAGAAACATGACTTGGTCTATCCAAAACTCACATTTCAAAAACTTTCCGTAAAACTTCTACTTTCTCAGGATATCAAGGACTCTACCCAGGTGGTCACGGTGTTGGGCTAGGTCATCAGAGTACACCAAGATGTCGTCTATGAACACTATCACAAAAGAGTCAAGGAATGGTTGGAACACACTATTCATAAGGTTCATAAAGACACTAGGTGCATTGGATAATCCAAACGGCATGACCACAAACTCATAGTGGCCATATCGGGTTCAGAAAGCCATTTTAGGTATATCCTTACTTCTCACTCTCACCTGGTTGTATCCTGACCTCAAATCAATCTTGGAAAAGACTCGAGCTGATTTGAGTTGGTCAAACAGGTCATCTATTCAAGACAAGGGGTACTTGTTTTTAATGGTTTCCTGGTTGATCAACCGATAGTCAATACACATCTAAAGTGATCCATCCTTCTTCTTCACAAAGAGGACTGGTGCTCCCCATGGAGATGTACTGGGTCGGATAAAATCTTTGTCCAACAACTCCTCCAACTGGGTTTTCAACTCAAGCAACTCAGTAGGGGCCATTCTATAGGGTGCCTTAGATATAGGGTTAGTCTGGGAGCTAACTCAATGGAGAAATCTACCTCCCACTCAGGGGGAATCCCTGGTGGATCATTCGGAAACACATATTCATACTCCCGAACCACCTCTATTTCCTCTAAGGATCGCCCCTTATCCTCAAGTTCGGTAACTATGGCTAGGTAGGCTCGACAATCTTTGGATATCATCTGCTCAACTTTCAAGGCTGACACATAAAAGTTGGCTGTCGCATCCTTCCTTCCTCGAATGGTGAAGTGTGGATGGCTAGGTTTCCTAATAAGGATCTTCTTCTCTCTACAGTCAATCTGGGCCCTATAGGTGTAAAGCCAATCCATAGTGATGATCACATCAAAATCATTCATATCAAGAAGGATGAAGTCAGTGGGAAGCTCATGGTTCAAATACTTAACTGGCAAGACATGGGTTTTCAAAAGAGATGTATAGATACGACCACTCGGGGTTGTGACATCCAAAACATAAAATAAATCCTTGATGTCCAAACAAAGCATAGTTGCCATATTTCTCGAAATAAAAGTATTAGTAAAACCAGAATCAAAAAGTGCTTTTACATTTTGTCCCATGCCTTCCAGCAAGCCTACATAGTTCATACCATATCAGAAAGCTACTACATGATCTACTAAGCCAAAAAGAAAAACTCTATGGGTTATTACTCTCAATCAGTCTATTAGAATTTGCCTAAGCTTCTTCATTATCGATGACAAACACTCTAACTTGCCTCTTCTCTCCAGTAGGGGGTCCTCCGGCTAGTGTTCCTGCTGGGGGTGTTGCAGCCACTGGTTGTGCTGCCACTGGTTGTGACCCCTAAGGTCCTCTTGGGTTAGGCTGAGGGCAGTTGGTGATGCAGTATCCCTCTTGTTGATACCAGAAACACACCTTCTTCTCAAAGCAACACTTCCCAGGATGTGTCTGCGTGCAGGTGCAACACTTCTAAAAGTGATTCTCACCCTGTGTTTTGCCTTTGTGTCCATGCTTTCCTTTATTGTGGTTGCAACCTTGTCCCTTCTTGTGCTCATTCTTCTATCCTTGAGCTCCTTCAGTGAAACCCAGGTATCCTTTGGAGGGGTTCTGAGCAGGCATCACCATCCTTTCCATGTCCAAGGTAGTGTTATAGGCTTCAGAGACGGTATTCGACTTACTAGACATCACATAAGATTTGATGGCAGGGTGAAGACGCTCTATGAAGTGGTCCACCCTCCTATCTTCATCCATCATATGCCCAAAACGTTCCAAGATGCAGAACTTGTGACCAAAGTCTGCTACTAACGAGCTTCTTTGAGTCATGTTGGTGAATTCTCGCTCCTTCTCCTTCTTGGCTGAGACGGGGATGAATCTGGCAGTGAAGATGGTCTTGAAGCTGGCCCATGCCATTAGTTCTTTTCTTAGGTCTCTTCCCGTGATATGGTTCTCCCACCATATTTTGGCTGCTTCTTCCAGGAGGTGAGTAGCAAATAGAACCTTCTTGTTGGGCTACACTTCAAGCATACAGAATCCATTCTCCACAGCTAGAAGCCAGGCTTATGCCTTGTCGACCACTTCAGACTTATCTTCTCCCCATAACTTCTCGACGTTCAGCTTGACGAAGTCCAAGATGGTGGCTCCTAGTCAAGGATGAACAGGAAGTGGCTCTCCATTCTCACCTCTAGCTATGTCTCTAAGGGCCAGGGCACTAATGGCCTCAGTCAGCCGCTTCTGCTGCTCCATCCATACAACATCAGTGGTGTGAACCACCATGGTCGGTTCCGGACCACCAGAATGGTCCCCCTCCATCTAGGCCTCTTCTTCGTACACAGGTTCCTCCTCATGTTCCTTCACTAGGTCTTCATAGGGTATCAGATTAGGGTTGGGGATCTTGCCTTCAACTTCTTCCGGTCTCTTCCTCTTCTTTGAGGATTCGCTACCATGGTTCCTCCTTCTTTTCTCAGAAGACCCCTTCCCCTTGTGGGAAGGCCGACCACTGTTGGTTGCATCTGGGATAGCAACAGTCTTCACACGAACCATCGACATAAGCATACAAACATACCTTTAGTCTATAGTTAAATAATTATACTTATGTTGATGACATCTTAATTACGTATCTTTATTAATTTGGTGGAGGATCCCTTAAACCTTATCAGTCTTACCCATACCTCAAGAGGGTGAGGAAGAGAGAGGAAACCCCGATCCTTAAAATCCTTAACAGAAATTGAGTTGAGAAGGGATGAACAAGATGAGAGGGTCCTAAAGGTATCTTATTTCGAGTCAGATCCTAAGACATTGTCCAGGTTGTCACACAGATCCAGGAGTCCTCATATTCTGCTAGTGGTGTGGAGGAAAATATTGCCAGCCCCCAGACATGATCCTTTTCTAGACACCTCTATCTTTCGAAAAATCCTCTAATAACTCCCTAGGGTCTATGGAATTTGTAAAATTTAATAATTACTAAAGATTAAATGAAGAACCGATGCTCTGATACCAAATGTAACGACCCCGCCTCCCAGTAACCCCCAATTAAGGGAGACTAAGAGGTCAAAGCCGTTATCCCAATTAATCGGATCAAAGGTTTGGCAAATAATCAATAATAATTATAAAATTCTACCAAACTATGCTAGAAGCTGGTATGAAATAAAACTTTGCATACCTTTTTAAAAACTTTGGATATCTACTTATATCCACAACTTGAATTTATTCTATCTAATTCTCCTTGTACTTTATTTCTTATTTTCACAATGTGTCACTATACTATTTGTTCCTTTCAGAGTTGTACATAAAATGCCAACAAACAAAATGTCGGTCAGCATATATGAATATGTCGGTATGTGGGAGTAGACAAAATATCACACATAGGGCTAACAACCTAATTATCACAATCAAGTTAATTAACAATTCAATTTACGAGTTCAATGTGTCAAACTCCACAGCTTTTTCCCTAACCCTGGAATACCCCCTTTAGGGTTTCTCTTTAGCCATTGAATTAAGGCCACCTTCTCCATCCTGAGCTTGGTGCCTGGGGTCACCTCTCATGGTGACCATTAGTCATGCAATAAAGACCACCTTCTCTATCATGAACTTGGTGTTTGGGGTCACCACTCATGGTGCCCGTGGGTCTTCCCTCTTGGGTTTGACCTTTTTTCATCATCCATCAGGGTGGCATGTAGGTGCAAGAATACACACTTTATATCACAGTTGTGATAATCATAGTGACTTTATAATTTTGCAAGTATGAACATCCAACTGATAGGTTGCATCCAATGAGAGTAATCATCTGGGAAAACCTTCAGAAAACTAATGTGATTAACCATAATTAACCACATACCTATTTTGCAGATCTTTGAGATAGAATCAACTAATAAGAAAAGAAATCCAATCCAAACAAGCAAGCAAGATTTGTGAAATAACATACAATTCCTTTTTATCAATATTTACCCAAACTTTCTTGCTTCTTAGGGTTTCTATCCCTTTTTAGGTTTTCTACTTCTTTTACGGTTTAGTATGCACTTAGGGTTTTGTCATACTTTTAACACCCTTAAACCCTAATTATACAAAATTACTCACAAACCCTAATTATCTCATCTATCTTTCACAAAAGATCCTAAGATCATCTTTTACAACATAAAATCCTAATTTTGGATTAAATACTCTTTTCTTTCCTTTTTCCACTATTTAGGATTTCTAAGTATATTAACCATCATATTAGGTTTAAAACCCTAAATCTTGCAATTTCATCTTCTAAATAGGTTAAGATTCATCTTTATAATTAAACAAGTTAATAATACTCGAATTAACCTATTTGTACATATAAAACTATCCATTATCATCAATTAGGGGTTCTAACAAAAAATTAATACCCTTTTCATCAAAATAATACACTTTTACAAAAAATATACAGATTCAGGCCTTCAAACTATTTTTAACTTATTCCTCGTATTTTTTTATCAATTTTCATGATAACACTTCTTCATCTGAGTTTTCTATTTATTTCTATGATTTTTGCAAGAAAAAGTCTTTTCCTAAGTTATTTGGTCAGAGAGGGAATTACTTGAAAAACGACGGCCGCCTGATCAGTGGATCGGTGATCCACTCTTTAGATATCACGATTCACATCGCGCGTGCCTAAATTGTCCGTTCCCGCTCTTGCTCATCCAATCCACACTCGGGATCATAGTGGTATGTGATCGGATGGCTGTCAGTCATCGTCTACCTTCGACTACTCGACGAACTACAGTCAACACCTTGGTTGACTACGAGCTCCATGCCACCAGTGTAAGATCTGAGATGCTCCGAAGCTTCATCGTTGTCATCCAGACTTGATGGACTGGTCAATTGCTTACAACAACTCGACCTTCACCATGAACAGGTCGCCGGAGTTCGAGCGAGGTCGGCTGGTTGCAGGGGGTGTAGGCTAGGACGAAATCGGCAATTGAAGTCGTCGCTCAACTCGTCGTCGCGTTCCGCAGCGATTGGGATCGTCTCTAGGTTTGCTGGTACTCCCAACTACCCTCCCTTATATAGGGCTAGGTCTAGGAGTCCCACAAATTGGGAACTTCTTCCTTCATCGATGACAGCGTTAGAAATCAGGGTCTAGATTGTTCGGAACAATCTCCCAAAGTCGATGGACTACCTAAAACCTCGAATTATCGTCTTTGTTAATGGGAAATTGAATTCCCAAACTTCTCCCAATCCCACTGTGATTCGAGGTAGATGATGAGTGGCTACCAATGGGTCTGTGGTCCTCTGGACCACATGGGTCATCCAACGGCCATCATCGCTCCCCGAAACTCAATTATCCAATAATTGATAAAAAGGGTGTTTTAACAAGGAAACTTGGGAAATTCATTTCTTTCTCCTCAATTAGTATTTTTCTCTCAAATTTTAGGGTAAACTCCATCCTAGCATTATCTAACTGTATATTAAATTTGAAAGTCAAAATCCAACAGATGACAGTGTTTCCTTCACATCCAAGTTATCCATTACTTAAACCAATTTTAATTAATATTTCTTTTTCTTTGCTATTATCTTATTATCTTGAGTCCCTTGGTCCTCAAGGAACCCTAAAGGTACGAAATATCCCCTTTCCTTGTAGAGGTTTCCACCTCTCTCTCTCTCTCTCTCTTTATTCTCATTTTCTTTAATTATCATTTGTATTTTCCTACATCCTTTATTATTATTGGGCATAATAGCCAATAAGGCCCATTTAACAATCAACAAGGCTATTTGCACATGAAATCCTTTTAATTCAAACAATAAAACAAGCATGTATTCCATTTATATGAAAAAGGAGAATTACATGGTTATTACATAATTAGGGAAAAATGTAGGTTATAAGAGTTCTAGGACATCATTGAGGGATTTCTTTCCCGCAAGAAACTTTTGCAAAGAAGATCTTAACTTGGCATTATCATCACTAAGGTTAATGATAGTAGTAGAAAAACTAGAAAGATCATCTCTAGCATGCAATAGGTCAGCCTCTAAATAGAGGTCTTTAGTATGAAAGGAATCTCGTTCTAAAGCTATGCTAGCAACTTCATTACTTTGCAAAATAGGTCTAGAAGATAAATCATTAACTTGAGCAAACAACTTGGCATTTTCAGATTTAAGCAACAAAATTTCCTTTTGATAAACATGAATCACTTTCTTCCTAGCATTATCAATGAGAGTTAGTTCTACATTTTTAGTTTTAAAAACATCTAACTCATCTTGGCACTTTTGGTTGTCTTCCTTAAGATCTGCAATAGTCTTAAGATAGACCCCATTCTCAACCTTTACTCCATTATGTTGAAGCTCAAGGTCAAGAAATTGCCCTTGCAAAGAATCTATGCTATCAAGGAGCAGTTTTTCATTTTTATCAAGAATCTCAATTTTAGCATAAAGATCATCTACTATCTTGCCTAATCTTTTCCTTTTAGATTTGCATTTAGTAAAAGATGATCGACAATCATTAAGCATATCAATAAGAGTTTCCTTAGATAACTCATGCAAATTTACTTCACTTACCTCACTTATCTCACCTACATATTCACTTGTAGAGGCCATGAGAGCAAGGTGGCATTCTCCATCTTCGGAGCTTGAAGAGCTTGAGGAGGATTCCTCCCAAGATGCATGAGCTGCATATTTGGATCTTATTTCTTTCTTTTCTTTCCTCTTGTACTTGCCTTCTCTCTTATACTCCTTGTTTTTCTTGTGGCTGCTCTTGTGATGGCTCTTCTTGGCCTTTGGGCAGTCACTTTTGAAATGGCCTTTTTGGCCACACTCATAGAATCTCAGAGTTGATGAAGAAGGCTTCCCCTTGAAGTGCTTTCCCTTGGAGTAGTTTGCTTCATGCTCATTTGGGTCTTCATCTTCACTTGAGGAAGGAGTAGGGGATTTGAGAGCAAGTTGTTGCTGCCGAACCATCTCTTCAATTTGATCTTTGAAGGTTGTGTCCTTGATCTTCTTGGACTCCTTCTCTTCTCTCTTTTCTTCTTCTTCTTGCTTATCAAGCCTAGGTTCATGGGCTTGAACGTTACCAACCAGCTCCTTGGTTGACAACTCACTTAGCTTGTACACCTCTTCAATGGATGCAACATTGGGCTCCCATCTCTTAGGAAGAGATCTCAAGATCTTGGAGTTGATAGTGCCTTTGTCCATCACACTCCAAGGGTTGTCAATCCATTGATGATCACATTGAGCCTAGTGTACATATCAGCCACTCTCTCATTCTTACCCATCTTGAAGTTCTCAAGTAGCCCACCAAGCATGTAGATCTTGGCTTCCTTTACTTTCTCCATACCTTCATAGGTGACACATAGCTTGTTCCAAATTTCATGTGCGGTGTCCCAAGAAGATATCCAGTTGAACTCGGATGGAGTGAGGGCTACGTAGAGTTGAGCTTGCTTCATTTTTGCTTCAGTCCAAGTGGAGATTTCCCCCTTTGGGTCTTCATACTTGAGGTGTACCACCTTCCACATCTCATAGCTCACACCTTGAAGGTAGAACTGCATTCTTCTCTTCCAATATAGGAAGTTGGTGTCGTCGAAGACCGAATGTCTCATGGAGAAGATCCCTTCTAGGTTGAGGGATCCAAGAGACAAATCACCCATATTCTCCTACTTGTTGAAGTAGCTTGGAGAAGACTTGCTCTGATACTAGTTGTTGGATCAAGGGCTCTAGAGGGGGGTGAATAGAGCTTCACAATTCTCACAAAAAGGATTAGACCACCAAATTATATTAAGTACAGAAACCTAAACAAATAGCAAATTTGATGCCTTAGCTAGAAAGAACAGTAAGGATGAGAGACAAGGAAGAGCAAGCACTTGGACAAGTGGTTTAGAGTGGTTCCACGTCCTAACTAGGAGCAATGTCAGTCCACTACCTAGAGGTGGTTAATCTCTAGGATTTGCAATCTTGGTACTCTTATATTCCATCATAAGATTACAAGACACAACAACCACACATCCAAGGGCTTAGTACCTCAAGCAAAGATCTTCAACCTATAGAAGGAGATTACCCACTTGAACCATGGAGTCTTTATCCATCAACATGGACTTACCCACTCCTTCTTCAAGTCTTCAGCCTTCAAGGGATTACCTATCTTTCTTGAGCACTTGCCTTGACTATCTTCTTCACTCAGAGATATGGACCACCTTGCCTTATTCAACCTTGAAGAACAACAACCTCTTCTCCTTCACTCGGATAAGATATTCAACCTTTTCTTTGATAGGAAAGAGGATAGGAAGATGGTGGAGGAGAGCTTTACATCAATACATGGAGCAGATCTCTTACAAAGGAACCTATCTCACTCATACTCACGAATTTGACTTGATGGTAGAGAGAGAAAGGGGCTCAAAGGGTTAGAACACTCTCAACTAGGCTAGGACCAAGCATGTAGTGAATGAGCAACCTTAGAATGAACTCCAAGAGGTCTTATTTATAGTTGAGGGTGCCCCTTTAAGTTGTGGGACACTTAGATACGAAAATAGCCATTTTCCCTCAAAGCAACGACTCTATTTTCACTCAAAACACACACCAACGGTCACAATCACTTTTTTCTACAAATTCCGTACAGTGCAATCAGTCGAGTTTCAATAAAAGTATCTCGATCGATAGAGTAAAAGATAAAGCCGATATTCAAATCATCGGTCGAGTTTGTCCTGACAAAACTCGACCGACCAATGAAGATTGATTTGGTTAGGTACTCGATCGGTCGAGTTCTGTGAAACCACAACTCGACCGATGCTATCTTCAAAAACTTGATCCAGGAGGATCGGTCGAGTTTGCAACTCGACCGATTGAATGCATGTGGTCAATTTTCTAAAGTGCATCTAAAGTGATTAAAACTTGGTGTTTAGTGTCCCAATCAATTTTCTCAACTAAGTTACAAGTCAATTAATCATTACAAGTGATTATAAAAATGTTCTAAGGTCATTTACATAGATTTCCAAAATTGCACACTTGTAGCTCTTTTGACTTGAACATGACCTAATCTAGGGCTTTGGATTTTTGATCCTTTTCTTGTACCTAACATCTGAAATTAATCTTTAACACACATATTAGATACATATGAATAGACTGGTTAAGTCATTATCAAAATATGGACAATGTATAACTCTAGGTCAGCACCCACAACTTTATTACAGGGTCGAAGTAGATATAAGGGGTCGAACACTAGGACGTGGGGATGTTTAGGATGCTTAAGATCTCGCTCTTAAGTCAGATAAGCCAATTTGATAGTCGATAAAAGTATGGAGCTATAACTAGTCTCACAAAATGTCACGAAGTAAAACAAAACAAAGAAAACAAAACAAAATAGAGTATGTAGGATTCTACTAATCAAAGAGAAGGAGTTCCTAGTTATGCAGCCACAAGTTGGGAAGTCTATGCATCCGTTCTTAGGCATAGACAACCCTCAAACACCACAACAAGAAACCTACATCCAAACATAGTACGTACTATGATATCTATTCCTATGGGGTCAACCCACTCACTTTCGTGAAGCGTGACTAAAACCCTGGCTTCCCCAGTTGGGCATATTAAGGCTATAATGACACAAAACCATAAATAAATTCTTAGCATGCCTGAATTTGGGTATTATCAACCTCTACTAGTGAATACATTGGTGAGGTAAGTGATGTAATATTACATGAGTATTCTAAGGAAGCTCACATTGATATGCCAAATTCTACATGCTCTTCTAATTCCAAATGCAAATCCAAGAAGAAGAGGTTAGGGAAGATCATAGATGATTTGTATGCCAAGATTGGTATTCTTGATCAAAATGAGAAATTACTTTTTGATAGTATTGATTCCTTACAAGGTCAATTTCTTGATCTGAGCTCCAATACAATGGAGTTGAAGTAGAGAATGGTATCTACCTTGAGAACATGAATAGTCTTAAGGAAGAAAATCAAAACCGCATTGATGAGCTTGTCTTGCTTAAAACTAAAAATGATGATCTTAGACATGCTTTTGATGCTTTTAAAGATGAGAATAAGATTTATGTTTATGAGCTTATCTTTCTTAAAACTGAATATGCTAGATTTCTTGCTCAAATTAATGGTCTTTCTTCTACACCTCTATTGCATAGTAATAAGGTAGCAAGCCTTACATTTAAACAGATATTTCTATCATACTAAATCCCTCTGTTTGGAGGTCGACTTACTTTATGTACAAGATTATCTTGCTAGTTTATCATCTACTGTCATTACTCTTAGTGATGATAGTTACAGCCTTAGAGCTTTCTTACATAAATTTCTCAAAGGGAAAAAGTCCCTAAATGAAGTTCTAGATCACTCTATGAAACATAGTGGTAAAAGTGGTTTGGGATATGAGGGAGCTCCACAGAGAAAGAGCAAGGAAAAGGGTAAGAAAAGGAGTAAGCAACCTCCTATCTTCCATGGAGAGTCATTCGACTCTAAGAACCCTATGGTTTGTGTGTAGGAAAGAGTGATGACCATTACTCCTAGTATTATCCTTATAGAGAGAAGGGGACCAACCCAAAGATGAAATGGGTCCCTAAGGTAACACTGGATCCCAAGGTTCGAATTGGGCACTGACATCTACCTTTGTTCTAGTTAAATGGAAATGGATTGTTGATAGTGGTTTCTCAAAGCCCGTGACGGGTGAAATCAGCCACTTCAACCAATTCATAAAGAAGAAAGGTGGATCGATGACATTTGGTGACAATAAAAAAGGTAAATTAATAGGTGAGGGTGATGTAGGTGATTCAATATGCATCAAGAATGCTCTTCTTGTGGATGGCCTACATCACAATTTAATTAGTGTTAGTGAATTATGTGATAATGGCTATCTTATTCTTTTTACCTCACTTGAATGCCTATATATAAGGGAACTAGAAATGGTGATCTCTATGTTATTGTTCTTGACTCTTATTAATGCCTTGTTGTTGATATTTCTTTTTGGCACCGTAGGCTTGGTCATGTAAATATGCATCAATTGAAGACGTTGAGCAACATGTAATTGGTAAAGGGACTTCCTAAATTGGATTTTGATGAGGAATTTCAACCTTGTACCCAATGAAAGCAAACCAAATACCCCTTTAAATCCAAAGGAGTCCTTAGCACCAAGAGATCTCTTAAACTTCTTCACAATGATCTATTTGGACCAATGAGAACTCAATCGCTTTGTGGTAGCAAGTATTGCCTTCTCATTGTCGATGACTTCTCTCACTATACTTGTACCTTCTTTCTTATTTCAAAAAGTGACACTCTTGATGTTTTCTCAACATTTTGTAAATTATTTGAAAATAAAGCTTCTTGTCAGATCGTCTCTATCCATAGAGACATGGTGGAGAATTTGAAAATGACTTGTTTGAATGGTTTTTTGAGGAATCTGGGTATGCAAATAACTTTTCTTCACCTTGAACACCTCAGCAAAATGGGGTTGTAGAGAGAAAGAATAGGTCTCTATAGGAAATGGCTAGGACTATGCTTCTAGAGTATGATATTACAAAGAAGTTTTGGGTCGAAGCCCATAGCACCTCATGCTTTGTGCAAAATTGGGTTTTCACTCATCCATCTTTAAAGAACATCCCTTATGAGTTATGGTGTCATAGAAATCCCTCTATTGATTGTAGGGAAATACAAGCATAGAGTATAGAAGTAGAAACAAAATTTTATCTATTTGTATTCCCCAATACAGCAAGATTGCGTCAATTACTATGAAATAGGAAGGATGCTTTTAGCGAGTTATACTTGGTCCTGGAGAAGTCCAACGACAAAACTCGCTTCTTTGCAAAGGTTGATAAGTTTCTCTTGGATGGTGGTTGTGCAACTCCTAGTCTTCACCGTGAATAGTTGTCTACGCGACCTCTATAACGGCTCTGATGGTCTGGCCACAGACTGTAGATTGCAGTTTCTCTCCAAGTTGTAGCCAAAAGACTCCTGCCTCTAGAGTAGCCCACACAAACCAACTAGAACTCCTTTCGTTCATCAAGAATGGACATGAAGGAGTTTCCCTCCCTGTTGGTGTACTAGTCACCAACCTGCTCTCCCATAATGAAAATTTCTCTGTTGTTCTCTCCCATTGTCTATCCCTCCTTTTTAGGTAGGACTTGCTCGGGCTCTTTTGGTTACCACAACCAGAGAGAAGAATAGTTGTCAGAGGAACTGATTCTCAATTATTTGTGTAGTTGTCTGGGAAGCCCCCAGTACCCCTCTATATATAGTAGAGGCTAGGGTCAAGTTTGTGAGTCCTTATCCAATGTGGGACTAAAGCGGGAGTGGAAAGGATCGAAAGATCTTGAATTTTTATAACAATTCTGGAAGAATCATCAATGTTTTCTCCAAGATGCATGGAGTTTTGGAATTAGGGTTTGATCTTTGATAATGTGATCATGAAACCCTAATCGAGAATAATGAGAAACCCTAATCCTAATTTTGGGTAAATGGTTAAGAAATCCTAATTGAAATGGAATGTGGAACCCAAACCATAATACAGGGTAATGTTATGTGAAACCCTAATACAGGGTAATGTTATGTGAAACCCCAATACAAGGTAATGTTATGTGAAACCCAAATACATGGTGATGTTATGTGAAAACCCTAATGTAGGGTGATGATATGTGAAAACCCTAATGTAGGGTGATGATATGTGAAAATCCTAATGTAGGGTGATGATATGTGAACCTACGGTTTGCTTCTTTTGGTGTAGGAGCTAGCTTGGCCGAAGTAGAGTGATCAAGATGGGTTTCTACCCTTTTTTCTTCAAGATACCTTGATGTTTGGAGTTGATTCATAATCTATAGGGTGATTTATATAACTTTCTCCATGATTATTGCTTACTTCTACCTTGCATGTACAGGATCTTGCCTTAAAATTTTGTTCCAAGTAGGAAGTTGATATCTTGGCCTAGGGTTTGTGTTTATATGATAGTTCTTTGAGTAGAGTATCCTTATAGATGAAACCTAAATCTTGTGCATGTTTTCTTGATGGAAGTGATCATCCTAGACCTTGTTTTCATGTGTAAATGATGGCTTTTTATCTTTCAAAAGATGGTTTCTTTCTAGGGTTTCAAGCCGATTTTTCCTTGTATTTGAACCCGATAGTTTGGTTTTGGCTCAGTTTTTCTTGAATTCCTTATGCCAACCCATATCATTGGCATTGTCACTGTTTTGCATCTTGATGGTCGCTATTTTTCACCCTTATGTGGTCGATGATGTTTTGATTCTATAGTGGTCACTATGGTTTGAACCCACTATGATCGTCAAGTCTTTGTACTCTGATGGTTGTTGAGTTTTTGTACCTTATGGGGTTGATGAAGTTTTGGCCCTTGATGGTCGATGAGGTTGTACCACTCTGTGATTGTGAACCTTTCTAATCTTATGTTTTTGACAAGCTTTAAATCTCTAGTGGTCGATGACATGATTAGATTCATAGTGGTCGCCAAGGATTGTGGTTTCAATCTGTCGCCAAGATTTACACCTTCATCGGTCACCAATGCTTGGTAACCCTAGTGGTTTCCAACCCTCCGGACCCTTGGCAGTCGATGACATCCCTAACCCTTAGTGGTCGATGAGAATTTTTAGCTTCATGGTCTCTATGTTTCCTAGTCTATGATTAATGGTGCTTGACTTAGTAACCCTAATTTGTTGGTGCTTGGTTACACATAATCTAATAGTCTTACCTTTTCCCTTGAATGAATACAAAATCGAAGGTTTTGTAAAGTATTTTTTGGTAATGTTAATTCAACTATCCTCAATGAACCTAACCCTAATACCAATAAGCGATGATGATACATAGCTCTGTTGGATCAAGGGCTCTAGAGGGGGTGAATAGAGCTTCAAAAATTCTCACAAGATAGATTATACCTTCAAATTATATCTATCAAAACCAATGGCTTAAGTGCAATTTGAAGTCCTAACTAACAAGCATAGCAAGGATGAGAGGGATTGGAAGCAAGCACTTGACAAGGTCATTTAGAGTGGTTCCACTCTCCAAACTAGGAGAGAGTTAGTCCACTACCTATAGAGGTCAACCGATAGGACTTTGCAAGTGCTTTTCTCTATATATTCACCAATAAGAGTTACAACACAAGACCACCAAAGGACTTACCCATCCAAACACAAAGAGTCTTCCACCTTACCAAGGACTTACCCACTTTTCCAAGAGTCTTCAACCTTCTTCCAAGGTCTTACCTACTCTTGCACAAGTCTTCAACCTTCAAGGGTTTACCCACTCTTCTTGGATCTTCAGCCTTTGCCTTCTCCTTCACATGGAGAAGATCTTCACCTCTACTTCTACCTTGAGAAGAACAACAGTAGCTCCACATTCACTCAGAGTAGCCAACTTCACCTTTGCTTCATGGAGGAAAGGGGTAAGGAAGATGGAATGGAATGAGAGATTTACAAGAACAAGGAAGTAGCTCTCTTACAACTGGCCTATCTCACTCATAATCATGAAATGAAGTGTGAACTAGAGACAGAAAGGGGGTCAAGGAGTTGCAACACACTAAATTATAGAAAAGACTTAGAATATCATGAATGAGAAAACTTGGAATGAAATCCAAGGGGTCCTATTTATAGCTAGGGGTTTTCCCTTGAGTGTGGGATCACTTAGGGTTGAAATGTAGTCATTTTCCAAGATGCAACGGATCTATTTTCACCCAAAACAACTCACTAATGGTTATAATCACTTTTTCTACATTTTTTGTATAGTACATTCGATCGAGTTTAAATAAAGGTAATCGACCGATCCACTAAATCACAAAGTCAATTTTCAAACTATCGGTCGAGTTTGTTCTGGGAAACTCAACCGATGAGCTAAAATTAGTTTTGCTCAGTGAGTCAATCAGTTGAGTTCTATGAGTGTGCAACATGACCGGTGGGTCATCTTTAGAAAATCCATCATAGGATCGGTCGAGTTTTCAACTCTACCGATAAACAGCCTGTGACAAATTTTCTAATTTGACATTTGAGGATTAAACCTTGGAATTAAGTGTCCCTAATTTTTCTCATCTTAGTTACAAGTCATATTGTAACATAAAGAATCTTAGATGTAAACTCCATGTAAACCTTTTTCCCAAGATTCCCTTTCATTTATGTCCCTTATGTCGTTCCTATTTAATTAGTGGAATTTATAGTGGTTTAGTGAAAATTTATTCACTAAGTGTACCAATATAAGGTTTTATGCACAAATACCTCAGTGAAAGCTTATTCAAGGATCTAAAATTCAAAATCACCACTTTAGTAGAACAATGGTATATTAATTTGTGCTAGAAGTTCAAGGCTTTAAACCTTGATTAATGTATTAAACAATCTTAATTACCATAATTAACTACTCTAAACCTTAATCTAACTTTTTTATGTGATTTGAAAACATAAAATGAGCCTAAGTTTCAAATTTGGTTCGATTTGGATGTTGTTTGTGCAAGTTATGCAATTTTTAGGTACATTTTGGGCTTTTATGCAATTTACCCAACTTGGAGGTTTTCTTTGCAAATTATCACCTGAATTTTAATCCTTATATATTCCTTTACCATTCTTGATATTTTTAACCATGGGGCACCTGGTTGCACCTAGGTTTGAAGGAGTTTCTCTCCAAGGGCATTATAGGGATTACCCTCTTTATAAATGAGCTTATCTTTAAAAGCTATCAACCAATGGGGTTATTTCTTTGATTGGAGGATGGTGGGGATGGTCTAGAAGTTGCCATGGGATTTTAGGACCGACCTTGGATATACAAGAAGTCTTTATGAGTTGTCCTCGTGCATGGCCATGAAGCCTTAGCCTAAGGACACATGGAAAGTCCCATTGACACCTCATGCTTGCCCCCTTCTTTATAAAGTCATGCCTACTCTTTCCCACCTCCCCATCTAAGAAGCAATCCTCTCCTTCCCTTTCCCCCAAATTAGAGCATCATCCCTTCTATGTTTGGCCATGAAGTTTCTATCCCAAGGTAAAAGAGGGTGCCTACCTTGGTGAAGAAGGCTCCTAGGGTTCCAAATTTCTCTATTTAGGATTTCTTAAGCTCCTCCTTGGTGATTTTGACCAAAACTAGTAAGTATACTCCTTTCCTTCCCTTTTTTCATACTATTAGTATTCCTCCCACCTTCTTACAGGTAGAAACCATGACCTTCCATGGTAAAACTTCACCTAGAGCCCTAAAACATCTCATCTCCATGCTCTTTTACTAGGGTTTGCACCTCTAAAGTGGAGAAGGTGATCTTTGCTCAAGAAAGGAGATTGGCTTGGAGCAACCATACCTTGTAATCTTGAGATCCTTTCTGTTTGGACCTTATTACCTTCCTATAGGTGAGTTTTATAACCCCCTTCTCATATATTGCATACTACATGCTTAAAATTCATGCTTCTATGTTTAAAATTGATGATCTCCATCTCTTTTTATCATGCTTTTCTAGGTTTTGGTTTCTTGTTGTTTTACCTTATCTAGAAGCTCTAGTTTGGTTACCTATGAAACTTCAAACTTGTTTCAAATGGTGTTTTCTCCCTCTCCCTCTCTCTTCAATTATCTCGATCGGTTTGATGATGTGGCAATTTCCTATTGGTCAGTATTGAAAATTTTATATCTTCTAATCCGCTTATCCAAATTTGACAAATAAATATATTCTGGAATTGGAAAATTAATATCAATCTAATAAAAATATTTTTAAGGTATGATTTTGTAAGGACCCTGACCTGCGTTTAGGGTTTACCCTGTTTGTTTTGCTTAACCTTGGTGGTTTGATGCTTGCTAATCACCTCTGAGTGGTGATTAGGGTTTGGTTGTGCTTTGTTGAGAGTTTGAGGGGCTTCTTGCAAATAACCCAAGTTTAGGGTTTTGTGTGCAAATTTTCCATCTTGTGGGATGTTTTCCCCTCTTTTCTTCCTCTAGGGTTGAGAGGAAGGCTTGGGCTTGTTGTTTGTGCTCTTTGGGCCTGAGTTGAGCTTGTTTGGGCCTTGAGATGTGTTGTTTGGGCTTGCTTGAGCCTTGTGTCGGCCAAGGCTTGTCTTGTGTCGTACAAGGTGAGTGTGTGTCGTCCAAGGAAGCTTTTTGTCGTCCAACACCATGGTGTGTCATCCAGTAGCTTGTTTGTGTCGCCCAGCAGGAGTTGTTGCTTGTGTCGCCCACGTGGCTTGGCCTTGGTTGGTGACACTTGGTGCCTAACTTGAACAAGTGTCTTTTGGTGTGCTAATGTGTTGGCTTGAACCCTAGGAAAAGTGTCCCTTGGGTGGATGACACTTGGCATGGTTGTACCTTAGTTTCTCCTCCCCTTTCTTATATATAGGTAGCTCTTCTCCTTGCCTTGGTCTCCTTTGATCTTTTGGTCTCTCCTCCACCTTGAGTGCACGATATCCCTCTCCATCTTGCTTGTGTTGGCCAATAAACTCCCTTAGAGTTGAAGTGGTGGCCGATACACCTTCCTCGAGAAGCATGGTGGACGATAGCTTTGGACCTTGGAGCTGTGTTGGACGATACCCCTTGGAGCTAGACTGCTTCTTATTCCTTGGAGCTTAAGGCGGGTTGCATAATTTCTAACCCTAACTCTTTACCTCTAGCAATAACCTTGTTACATGTTAGTAGTTAGCTTAGTAGCTTAGTTTTGTACCTTGCTTGTGTTTCCTTTAGTGGCCGATATCCCCCTTAGGGTTTAGGGTTTCTAGTGTGCCTTGTGAACTAGGGTTTGGGTTCCCTTGAGTTGGAGGTTGATGGTGACCTAGGGTTGGGCGATATCCCTTCTTGGTTGGTGTGTTGGACGATATCTTCTTTGATTTGGATGACATGGCACCTTTTCCTTTGAGTTGGACGATATGGTGCTCTTCTTAATGGACAATACGGTATCTTGTGATGGGCGATATGGTGTGTTCTTAGGGTTGGTCGATATCTTTCCCTTGTGTTGGGCGATAGGGTGAACTTGGGTTATGTTGGCCGATATGATGGTGACCATGATGGGCGATAGGGTTCCTCTTATGATGAACGATACCCTTGTTTCTTCTCTTGGACGATAGGCTTTAGTAGCTTGGGGGATGACAGGGCCTGGTTTGGTGAGTTAGCTTGGTTGCACGATATGCAACAGGGTTGGTTGGCTGATAGCCCTGACGGGCGTTGCATCTTGTTGTGTCGGTCGATAGGCCTGAGGCTGTGATGGGCGTTACGCCCTTTGGTTTTGATGTGTGCTGGCCGTTAGGCCCTGGGTTACTGTTGCACGATATGTGGGAGTCCTTCTCTTCCCTTCCTTCTTTCTCTCATTCTCTCTCTTGGCCGTTATGGGTTGTGTGATGGTTGTTAACCTTGGGTGTGTCGGGCGTTGTGGATGGCTGTGATGGGCGTCGCGGTAGGGCGTTGCCCGATAGGAGTGACGCGTGACACCCCTGTCGCCCGGTACCCTGGTGACGTAGCGTTGCGAGCAGAAGGCTGGGTGCAGCGCAACGTTGCTGCCTCCCCATGCCCTAGCCGTGTGGGCAAGCTCTAGTGAGGGTTGTGAGGTCTTAGGTGAGGGTAGGTAGTCCTTCGGTGATGGACTCTTATGTGATAGAAGTGGACGTCTATGCAAACACAATGTTAGTGATGCCTCGCTCAATAACGCTTATAATGATGATGTTAATGATGATGAGATGATAATGCCTTACTCATAAGTAGAAGCAATAACGATGTTAATAATATAATGTTGTTGATAACAAAGATGTCAATCATGTTGATGATGGTGATGCTTTGATAGTAGTGGAAGTAATGATAATATTAATAATGATGATAAGTAACAGTTACATCAACAGTCTACTTAACGACATAGCAATAAAGGTAATAGTGAATGATGATGCTGATAATAGTAATAATGGTAACAAGAATAGTAATGACATGATATTGATATGAGTCTTATGCTTAATGGTTAATGGCAATGATAAATGGTAGTTGTATTAATGATTGCTTGATGATAAAGATAATAATGATGATAGTGGGTAGCAACAGTGATGATATTGGTAACAATAGTGTTTTCTCTATATACCCAACATGCTTTCTATATTAAGTGAATACCTTAAATGTTTGTATAATCTTGAAACAAGGGTAAGCATGAATATGGTTTGTTAATGATGTGCTTAACAAGATCAGCAAATAGTGTAAGAATAATAAGTAGAAGTATCTTGAATAGCATTTCATGATGGTAGCATATTCCTTATGATTGAATCTACGATTATTGTGTACTCTAACCATGCAGGTGATGATTAGCCTTAAAAGGGGCTATGAGACACATGTGATGAGTAACATCACTTGGTAATTACTCTGGTTAATATAATGATATGTATAATGTGTTAAGTTCCATGATGATGATGTGGGCCTTGAGGGGCAGTGACAGTACATGATGAGGGATTGAGATCCCATGGTATGTGATGATCCTCGAGATGGATCTAGATGGTTGGCAAGAGGCCAAGTGGTAACATGTGATGTTGGATCCTTGTGATGGATCAGGTTGATGTGATTAAATAATAATATAATGTTGTTTACTTTCCGTTATATCTTGCATGTTATACAACTTGGTTGAATCCTGCAATCCATCTAAAAAGATACTAATTAATCACAGTGAAATATATCATGTAGTTTGCCCTGGCCATAGATCCATCATCGTCAGGACTTGGTGATGGTGAAACAGGTTCTCCTACGGGTTAACCTGGAAGCACACATTGTTGAATATGTGTAGGTTGCTCCTAGCCTGAAAATGAGGAGGTAAGAGTGTAACTCCGGTTGCAGACTCAGACACGTGTGAAGAGCATGGTGAACAGGCCCATGGCTCAGGATATGTGATGCGAGGAGCATGAATGTGTTCATGGCTCAGAGCACGGTGAACAGGCCCGTGGCTCAGTTTTACTAGCGCCGAGACCTGTACCAAGGCGGGCTAGAGTGAGGGTAGCCTATGGAGCTGACCCTGTGGCTTAGACCACTTCAGCATGTGACTGCGGTCTTGCTTGTGTTGTACTCGTGTACTGACCACGAGATGGGAGGTCATGGAGTCCGGTTCTTCCATTGACCTTGTATGGCACCGGCTTGGGTTTCGTAACTGAAGGTTGGATTTGAACGGTACGGTTCAATTCCTCAGGGCATAATAATACGTAACACAACCGTTTAGTATTTACTGCTTAAGATAAACATGTAACATTGGTTGAGGCCTTTTTTGTGTAATATCTTTGTTATATCTTGCAGGTTATGTGACAACATGTCTTATCTCGAGAAGCAGGTTATGTGACATTATATCTTGTTCTGATAATCATGTTACATAGTGATACATTTTATCTTGCTAATCATACCCCTTGAGATACATCTGGTTATATGCTTTTGTATAGCAGGTAAGCTTGTCAGTAAGAATAATCTATTTTATATAGACTGCTCTTGTTATACCTGTTTTTAGATATATGCTGTTATAGTATATCTTGTTGAGGTTCTGTAGTTGCGGTGGGGAGTTATGTTTCCCGCTGGGACAATTGTTCAATTGTCTCACCCCGCTGGTTTAACCCCTTTTTAGGTGGTCGAGGTAGACGTGTTCGTGGTCGTGGTGTTGCGGTCGAGCAGCTTGAGGAGCAGTAGAAGGCAAGCACTGGACATGCTGCTGTTTTGGATATTTTGTAGTAGAGTCTAGAGTCATCCCTGTACTCTCAGGTCCTTGGCAGTGTTTTGATGATGTTTCACGATGAACGATCGATGACGTTTGCATATCCTGCTGTTGTCCGGATGTGGGCCTTTATGTATATGAACAGGTAGTGAACTCATATGATGAATGAACAGTTGTTCCTGAGCTGTGGACATGTATCAGATCTCGTGTATGTATATATATGACATGTTTCTTTGCAGGATGAGGACGGGAAAGTAATAAGTTTCACAGTTTATCAGTTTTCCGCAATTGGTTTTAATTAACCCGTGTTTTCATAATCTGTGGTTATGGAGATTTCCGCACGTTTTCGCGTAACACGTCATTATCTGTGTAATAATGGGATGTGTTGCCACAGATTTCATGGTTTGACGAAGGGTGGTTTTTGTAATATGAATTTGATGCATAAAATCCATAAAAATTACATGTTAATCACCATAACTCCAAAATTAACATAAAAATATGTTTTCTTCATCAGGAGAACCTAATAAGTTCATTGGTGATATTTTCAAAATCTAAATCTGAGTTTTGCTAAAAAGTTCTGAAAATTAGGGTTTATGTACATGAATGTGCACTATGTACTCTAATACATGTTACTACATTGAAAACAGGCAAAGTGGAACTTGGACTCAATTAAAGTGGTGAAAGTTACTAATTGATATTAGTAAGAGAGGTATGTGCATTCCTTACACCCTATGTTGGGATAATTGTAGCCAAACCCTATATTTCCCTAATGAGGCTTAAATGAACCCTAAATCTTTTATTCTTGAATCCTAATGTTGTTCATGCCTCAAATCATATTATAATTTCTTCTTGTTTGGGTCTTATACCCCACTACAATGCTTATTGAATATTATGACTACTCTTTACATGACTACTTTTCTAGCATGTAGATTTATGTTCTATTTAATTTAAAGTAGTGGTACTTATGTACAACCACCCACATAGGGCATGTATTTAATCGCCCTGGGGAATGTTTTTATTATCCTCTATATAATTGTGTAGGTGACTGGGAATGTATTATTCTCCCCTCACCTATAGGTTAGAGGTCTGGTAGGTGCCTCAACTTTACTTAGTTAGGTAGGCATAATTATCTTACATGCAAATCATTTTTAATACAATTGTTAATGGAAAGTTTCTTTTGAATATAGCATCATACTCTTTTTATCTTCATCTTATGATGAACCCTATCATGTTCTTATTTGCTTTACTTATCTTGTTATCCTAGACTAGTTTTGTGACACATACCTTGTTTTCTTTCCCCTTTTGCTGGATGCTTTCCCAACCACCCAGGTGCTGGTGTTGAGCAAATAGAAGGACAAGTTTGAAGGAAGTCATCTCAGGAGTAGATCTCAAGCTATCTGAAAGGATGTCTAGGTTTCTATAGCTAGATCCTTTTCTCTTATCTTTTTCTTTTGGGAACAATCATATAATGAACAACGAAATCCATGTAATAGGCTTAGTACTTTTATTTCCACTGCTATTGACATTTTATAATGTATCTAGTGCATGCTTATTTACTTGGAATATTATACATGCATCCCTCAATATCTTTTGACTTTCTAAAAATATGTATTTTGTACTTCCTTTATATTTTAGTAAGGAGGTGATCACACCTCTTTACACATATCATCAATACAAGTGATTAAAAATCATCTAAGGTCATTTGAAGTGATTTCTTAAAATGCACACTTGCATTGCATTTGACTTGAACTTGAACAAGCTAGGGCTTGTATAATTTGATCCTTTTCATGTACCTAAAGCCTAAAATCAATCTTAAACAACATATTAGATACATAGGAATGGAATGGTTAAGTCATTATTAAAATATGGGCAATGTATAACTCTCAAGTCAACATTCTCCCCCTTTTTGACAATGACAAACCATTCGTCAATCATATTGAAAAGGATATGGAAGTTATACCTTTGCCTTGTGAATTGTCGAGGGATTCATGATTTGAACAATGTGAATTGCTCCCCCTCAATCTATACTTACTCTACACTGCATTGTTAGTCTATCTACACAAAGCAACATGACATATATACTATATGGTCCTTTAGCAAGTCACATGATAAAGCATATAATGAATGAGAAAAGGATCACATAGGCAATAAAACAATATGGTTAAGCTTCAAAACATTGAATATCTCTCCCCCTTTTGACATTATAAAAAAGGAAGGGGGTAGAAGAGCATATAACAGGTCTTTTCCAAGAACAACCAAGCATACATGCACAACATGCAATCTCAAAGCATATATTAAATAGATACTAGAGAAACAAACAATCTAAGTAATAATCAAAATATGGTAAAACATGGCACCAACTCATGAGATATAGTAAATCAAAGAGTAAGTGTGCAAAGGATTAAGATTACAACCCAGAAAGCAGGTTCTCATAAAACAACTACATACCAAACCGATGCAAGTTAGATGATAAAATAGTACGGCTCAGAACATGTGCCCATATGTGTTTAATACAAAATAGCCTAGAAAGATACATATGATCAACAACTAGACTAAAAACTAGAACAACTAAACATCTTGGTCATTTATGTCTACATCATCCACAACATCATTAGCATCAGAGGCTTCAGGCATGTAGTCATCATCTCCATCTGAAGGTGCAGTAGCATCACCAGGGTCACCAATGAAGCCATCAGAGCCATCATCAGAAGCATCACCATCATCCTCATCAGCTTCCTCATAAGTAGCCTCCTCATCAGTCTGGTTCAACATCTCTTCATCAGTAGAGGGACTGAAACCTCAACCGTGCCAACGTGCATTTTGCTCATCCCAAGACATACCAAGATCATGGAGCTCATTGGCTAGTAGAAAGGAAGGATCAGAACTACTGAGGCTAGCAAGTAGAGTGGCCAAGGGGCCAGTTGGCAGAGGCAGCACACTAGGGGTAGGGCCACCAGCAGTAGGGGTGGAACAACAGAAGGTGCAGGTAGAGGGGTAGGGTAAAAGTGATCATATGTAAAAGATTCATAGTCACCTCCTGGGTAGGGCTGGTAGGCAGGGTAGGGTGTGCACATGACATGTTCATGTTGGACATGATGGAACATAGGTCCTGATGCAGGTGCTCCTGAACTTGAAGGTTGTATGCATGTTGATGCATCATGTAGCCCATAAGGGTTTCATTAGATACATGGAACAAGGCACATGTAGGTCGGGTAGGATGAGGTGGTAGAGGTGCTCGGGTAGAGGTAGAGGTAGAGGCACCAGGTGTGGTAGAGGATAGGATAGGCATGGACTTCTAAAGAGTGGTCTCACTGATACACACTCCTTTCCAGGCAAATTTGTAGTGAAGGTCATGGAAAAGAGATTTGCAAGTACCAAGCTGGAATAGACCACATATCAGGGTTGGGTAGGGTGGGTGGCTGCCACGGGTGTTTTTTCCTGAGTCAAAGCAGGTCATATGATGGAGAACATATCTTGACCACTTGACTCTGATGTTCTTCAAGAGACAATACATTATTACTATAATACTTTCTACAATCTCAGTCTGATTCTTCTTGGGGTGAATATTGCAGTTAACGACTAGGGCAATGATGCATCTCTTGAGGTTGCATAGGAGGGAAGGGTACACTTATTCCTATATGGGAATTGAGGCTTCTTCAAGAACTTATGAATACCAGGGAGAGCAAGATCATATTGCTTGTAGAAGGCCTCAGGCTCAACTAAGTCAAAATACTCTGGATAGTCCTTACGCCAGGTGTCAGTCACTTCAGTACCCAAAAAGAAGATGTTCATGGTATCTTTAGAGACTTGGAATTTCTTCATGGCTATCATATATGTGAGGACTACTTGAGCATTAGGTGGGGGTACAAGGGTGTCGTAATTCCAATGCAAATTTGCGTAGAATTTGTGAACGGCTTTTGTGCTTGTGATGGAATTATTATAGCACGTGCGTTCAACACCCAAGGCAGAGAGATGGTGATCACAAAGCAACTCTACTACTTGATCTATGACCTCTTATCTTCATGGTCTAGGTTCAAATAGGGCACAAAAAGGAAAAGGGTTCCTCAGAAGGAGCTCCTTATACCTATTTAGAGTCTCATTTGAGACGAAGAAAGTGTCATCAAATAGAATCAAGCGGGAGTATGATGAAGATGAAGGTGCATTAGCAGGGGCTGCTCTCTTCCTCCTATTGGATGCCATAGAGACAAAAAGGAGAGGAAGGAGAGAGCAAAATCTAAAGAATCACCACCAAAACTCATCCACAGACCTAGGTTAGCAAGGGGAAAGGTCAAGGGAGATCGAACTAGTTCAAACTAGGGCTAGGGAAAGGAAGGTCGGGGCTAGGTTTGAGAGCTTAGGTGAGCTAGAGGTTGGATCAGTCAACTTTTCTCTAGTTAAGAGGGAGAATAGTTGGCCAAACCAATCTTAAGTTTGCTTCAGCCTGGCCATCGATCGAGTTTTGTGACTCAGAAACTCGACCGATATGCTCTTTTAAAAAATCTCTCGACCTCCAATCGGTCGATTTGGCAACTCGAACGATGGTCAACCTTACCCACATATAGAAATCCTACTTTCTAGCCATTAGAATGCTAATTAAATTTATTTTTCAAGTCCACTATGTATTTTGAACATACTTAGGCACATATCACTCATCATTGGGTACTATTTTATGATAAAATAAGCATTTGTGAAAAATACCCAAAAATAAGAGAAAAAAAGGCAAAATGAACATGAAACATTGAAATTTTAGCATATTAGCAAGCAATGGTGATTAAAACATAGGCAAAACATATAGGATAGGTGACAACTAGCTAGAAGGCATATCAGATTCATTAAAGTAGTTATGAGCAGTTTCGATCTAATAAAGTTAAATTGCTCTCTAGCTAGAGGTTTAGTGAAGATGTCCGCCAACTGATTTTCCGTGTCTATATGCGTGATATAGATATCCTTCTTGGCAATGTGATCACAGAGAAAATGATGGAGAACTTCTATACGCTTATCTCTACTATGCAAGATAGGATTATATGACAAGTTAATTGCACTAGTATTATCACAATAGATAGGAGAAGTATCAAAATGAATGTTAAAGTCTTAGAGCAATTGCTTCATCCATAGGACATGGGCACAACAACTCCCAGCTGGAATGTATTTAGCCTCATGGTTGATAATGCCATTGTGCTCTACTTCTTAGAGAACCAAGATACCAAACATGGTCCTAGGAGAAAGCAAGTGCCACTTGTGCACTTTCTATCAACCAAGCACCCTACATAATCTGCATCACTATAAACAGTAAGAGTAAAGTCCCTTGACTTGGGATATCATAGTCCAAAATTTTGGGTTTTGGCTAAGTACCTTAAAATCCTCTTAACATCTATAAGATGTGATTTCTTAGGGTTTGATTGAAAGTGAGCACACAAGCCAACACTAAACAATATATCAGGTCTAGAGGTAGTTAAGTAAAGTAAACTTCAAATCATATCTCTGAAGAGCTTCTCATCTACCTTCTCACCTTCTTCATCTTTGTCAAGTTTGGCGGTGTTTGACATGGGTGTCTCCATTGGCTTGGTGTTCTCCATCCCAAAGCACTTAAGTAACTCACTTGTGTACTTGCCTTGGTTGATGAAGTTCCCATCTTTTGTTTGCTTGATTTTAAAGCTGAGAAAGAACGTGATCTCACCCATCATTCTCGAATTCAATCTGCATAAGATCACTAAATTCTTTGCAAAGATGAAGGTTAGTTCTGCAAAAAATGATATCATCAACATATATTTGTATGATAAGAAAATGGTTAGAAGTGTGCTTTAGAAATAAGGTAGAATCCACTTTGCCCATGATATACCCATGATCTAACAAAAAGTTCTTTAATTTCTCATACCAAGCTCGAGGTGCTTGTTTGAGTCCATAGAGATCTTTTTGCAATAGATAAACATGGTTAGGTAAACTATCATGTTCAAAGCCTAGGGTTGTGCAACATGCACTTCCTCCTCAATTGCACCATTCAAAAATGCACTTTTAACATCCATTTGATAAAGAAGAAAGCTTTTATAACTAGCAAAGGCAAGCAACATATGAATGGACTCAAGTATAGCTACATGTGCATATGTTTCATCAAAATCTATACCTTCCTGATGATTGTAGCCTTGAGCCACTAACCTTGCTTTGTTCCTTACCACTTTGCCGCTTTCATCAAGCTTGTTGTGGTAGACCCATTTGGTGCCAATGATCTTTCTATCACTTGGTCTTGGTACTAGGGTCCATACTTTGTTCTTTTCAAATTGCTCCAACTCTTCTTACATAGATAGGATCCATTCATCATCCCAAAGAGCTTCCTTGATGTTCTTAGGCTCGAGTTGTGAGATGAAGGCATTGTTGGCTTGTTCTTTGTTGAATGCATCCCGCGTCTTCACTCTTTCAAATGGATCACCTAAAATTATCTCTTTTGGATGATTCTTTGCAAATTGGTGGGTTTATCCTTCTTCTCTTCATATTTCTCTTCTTCTTAATTGACCACCTATTTTCCCTTTTAGGTAATGTTGAGCTCTTTTAGAATAGGAATTACTTCACCTGCAACATCATCATTTAGAACAATATCTTTGGGAATAGAGGGGTTAGTCTCAATAAACTTAACATTATGGATTCTTCTACTTTAACAAGATCAACATTAAATACTCTATAAGCCTTGCTAGTAGTGCTATAGCCAAGAAAGAAAGCCTTGTAAGATTTTGGATCAAACTTGTCAAGAGAATCTTTTGTATTCAAGACAAAACAAGGACATCCGAAGATGTGCAAATACTCGATAGAAGGCTTCCTACCACGACATAGCTCATAGGGGGTTTTCTTCAAATAAGGATGTGTAAAAACTCAATTTTGCACAAAACATGAGGAACTGACAACTTTAGCCCAAAACTTCTTTGGAGTATCATATTCTAGAAGCATGGTCCTAGCCATCTCCTGTAAAGACGTATTCTTCCTCTCTACAACCCCATTTTGTTGAGGTGTTCGAGTTGAAGAGAAGTTATGTGCATAACTAGATTCTTGACAAAAACATTCAAAAAGATCATTTTCAAATTCTCCCCCATGATCACTATGGATGGAAACAATGTGGAAAGAGGCTTCATTCTCAACTCATTTACAAAATCTTGACAAAACATCAAGCGTATCACTCTTGGAAACGAGAAAGAAGGTCCAAGTATATCTAGAGTAATCATTGACAATAATAAGGCAATACTTGGAACCACAAAGCCATTAAGTTCTCATTGGTCCAAATAGATCAAAGTGAAGAAGCTCAAGAGCTCTCTTGTTACTAAGGACTCCTTTGGATTTTAAGGAGGACTTGGTTTGCTTTCCTTGGGTACAAGGTTGGAATTCCTCATCCTTTTCAAAATCCAATTTGGGAAGTCCCTTGACCAAGTCCTTTTTTCTCAATTTCTTCAACTAATGCATATTTACATGACCAAGCTGACTATGCCAAAGAGAAATATCATTCGAGATGACTACTAGGAATCTACCAAAAATAGGCTAAATAGAGTAAAAAACAATAACATAAAGATTACCATTTCTAGTTCCCTTATATATAGCTTGGTAGGTGAGGAAATCTAGAATCAAGCATTCAAAGGAAGTAAATAACACAAGTTAATCGTCACATAATTGACTAACACTAATTAAATTGTGATGTAGTCCATCCAAAAAGAGAACATTCTTGATACACAAGGATTCACCTACATCACCCTCACCTTTGACTTTACCTTTATTATTGTCCCCAAAGGTGACCGAACCTCCTTTCTTTTTGGTGAAGTTGTTGAAATGGCTTATATCACCTGTCATATGCTTAATGCAGACACTATCAACAATCCATCTTCCTTTTTCCTGTAAGAAAGGAGAATTTCAGTTCCCAACTCAAACTTTGGGATTCGAAGTTAGCTTGGGGACCCATTTCATATTTGGGTTGGTCCCTTAGGCTTGTAAGGACAATAAATGGAGTAATGATCATCACACTTGAAATAAGAACAAACCATTGGATTCTTAATGTCAGAAAACTACCCTACAAAGAAAGAGGTCTCCTTGCTCTTTTTCTTATCTTTGGCTTTGCTACAAATCCCAAACCACTAGTACTACTTTGTTTGGTAGAATGGTCAAGGATTTCATTTAGGGAGTTTTTCCCTTTGAGGAATTTCTATAGATATGCTCTTAAGCTATGATTATCATCATTAAGAGAAATGATAGTAGAAGACAAACTAGCAATATCATCTCTAGCATGAACAAGGTTGGCCTCAAGACCGAGGGCTTTAGTTAAATAAGAATATTTCTCAAGAGAAATAGAAGCAATATCATTACTAGGCAAGATAGGTCTAGAAGATAACTCATTAACTTGACCAAGAAACCTATCATTTTCAGATTTAAGCACTTGAATTTCCTTAAGATAAACATCTCTCTCATCCCTACGATCATCAATATGAAGCTTAAATTCAGCATTTTTAGTTTTAAGAGTTTCAAGCTCCTTTAGGCACTTTTCATTTTCTTCCTTAAGAGTTCCAATGTTCTTAAGGTAGACACCATTCTCTACTTCAACTCCATTATATTGGAGCTCAAGATCAAGATATTGACCTTACAAGTTATCAATTCTCTCAAGATGAGTTTTCTCATTAAGCTCAAGAATTTCAAGTTTATCATACAAATCATCTATAATTTTTCCTAACTATTTTCTTTTAGATTTACATTTAGCAAAATACGAATGGGTAGAAACAAGCATGTCAATAATAGCTTCCTTAGATAACTCATGCAAGCGTACCTCACTTACCTCACCAATTTCTTCACTAGTAGAGGCCATGAGTGCAAGGTGGCACTCTCCATCTTCTTTGGAGCTTGAGCTACTTGAGGATGAAGCTTCCCAAGCTGCATGAGCTGCATTCTTGTGTCTCTTCTCCTTCTTGTCCTTCCTCTTTTACTTGCTCTCCTTATTTTACTCCTCTTCCTTCTTTGATCTGCCCTTGTGGTGTGACTTTCTTGACTTGGGACATTCACTCTTGTAATGACCCTTTTGTCCACACTTGTAGTATCTAGGAGTAGAGGAGAATGAGGCTTGCTTTCCCTTGAAGTGTTTGCCCTTGATGTAGTTGGCTTCATGCTCACTTGGTCCATCATCTTCACTAGAGTAGGAAGGAGAAGTTTGGTAAGAAAGTTGTTGTTGAAGGATGACCAGCCCCACTTATTCTTTGAAAGCACTATCTTTGATCTTCTTGGATTCCTTCTCTTCTTGCTTGTCTTCTTCTTATTGCTTGTCAAGCCTTGGCTCATGAGCTTGGAGTTTGCCAATGAGCTCTTCAGTTGGGATGTCACCAAGGCTCCTCACTTCTTCTATGGAGGTGACCTTTGACTCCCATCTCTTTGGTATAGTCCTCAAGATCTTGGAGTTGATTACACCTCTATCTAAGGTGTTGCCCAATGCAACCAGCCCATTGATGATGACATTGAGTCTTGAGTACATCTTTGCAATCCCTTCTTTCTTGCCCATCTTGAAGTTCTCTATAAGGTTGTTCAACATGTAGATCTTAGCCTCCTTGACTTGCTTTGTGCCCTCATAAGTGATGCACAATTTGTCCCAAATCTCATAGGTGGTGTCCTAGGATGAGATCTGGTTGAACTCCATTGGGGTAAGGGCTGCACATAAGATGCTTATGGCTTTGGCATTGAGTTGGGCTTCTTTGAGTGCAGATTCACTCCATGTTGCAACAACTCCGATTGGCTCCTTGTATGGTGTGATCATCACCTTCCACATGTCAAAGTTCATGCCTTGAATGTAGAATTACATGCGCCTCTTCCAATAGAGGAAGTTGGTGCCATCAAAGACTGGAGGATGCATGGAGAAGCCTCCCTCTAGGTTGAGAGAACCAAGTAGGTTGTCGCCCATCTTCTCATCTTGTGGTAGATTGTTGGAGAAGATCCTTAGCTCTGATGCCACTTGTTGGATCTAGGGCTCTAGAGGGGGTGAATAGAGCTTCAAAAATTCTCACAAGATAGACTAGACCTTCAAATTATATCAATCAAGACCAATGGCTTAAGTGCAATTTGAAGTCCTAACTAACAAGCATAGCAAGGATGAGAGGAATTGAAATCAAGTACTTGACAAGGTCATTTAGAGTGGTTCCACTCTCCAAACTAGGAGAGAGTCAGTCCACTACCTAGAGAGGTCAACCTCTAGGACTTTGCAAGTACTTTTCTCTATATATTCACCAATAAGAGTTACAACACAAGACCACCAAAGGACTTACCCATCCAAAGACAAAGAGTATTCCACCTTACCAAGGACTTACCCACTTTTCCAAGAGTCCTCAGTCCCACTTTTCCAAGAGTCCTCAGTCTTCTTCTAAGGTCTTACCTACTCTTGCACAAGTCTTCAACCTTAAAGGGTTTACCCACTCTTCTTAGATCTTCAGCCTTTGCCTTCTCCTTCACCTAGAGAAGATCTTCACCTCTTCTTCATCCTTGAAGAAGAACAACAATAGCTCCACCTTCACTCGGAGTATCTTGCTTCACCTTTGCTTCATGGAGGAAAGGGGTAGGGAAGATGGAATGGAATGAGAGCTTTATAAGCACAAGGAAGTTGCTCTCTTACAACTGGCCTATCTCACTCATAATCACGAAATGAAGTGTAAAATAGAGAGATAAAGGGGCTCAAGGAGTTGCAACACACTCAACTATAGCAAGGACTTAGAATATCATGAATGAGAAAACTTGGAATGAACTCCAAGGGGTCCTATTTATAGCTGGGGGTGTTCCCTTGATTGTGGGATGACTTAGAGACGAAATCTAGCCATTTTCCAAGATGCAACGGATCTATTCGCCCAAAACAACTCATCAACAGTTATAATCACTTTTTCTACATTTTCCGTATAATACATTCGGTCGAGTTTCAATAAAGGTAACTCGACCGATCCACTAAATGACAAATCCAATTTTCAAACTATCAGTCGAGTTTGCTCTGGGAAACTCGACCGATGAGCTAAAATTAGTTTTGCTCAGTGAGTCGGTTGGTTGAGTTTTGTGAGTGTGCGACTCGACCGATGGGTCATGAGTTTCCAACTCGACCGATAAACAACATGTGACAAATTTATATTTTGACATTTGAGTGATTAAACCTTGGAATTAAGTGTCCATGATTTTTTCTCATCTTAGTTACAAGTCATATCATCAATACAAGTGATTACAAAAATCATCTAAGGTCATTTGAAGTGATTTCTCAAAATGCACACTTGCATTGCATTTGACTTGAACTTGAACGAGCTAGGGCTTGTATAATTTGATCTTTTTCATGTACCTAAAGCCTAAAATCAATCTTGAACAAACATATTAGATACATAGGAATGGAATAATAAAGTCATTATAAAAATATGGGCAATGTATAACTCCCAAGTCAACAAACTCCTTATGTGATTAGCATGATGATGGAATACTTTCTCTCTCTATGTGTTGTAACCCTAATTTTGTTGTCATATGAACATTATAGTTCCTAATGCAATGTTATGTTGATCTTATATGTCTCTGGTATGGTGATGCATGATGAGCCTTGATGAGGCATTGAAAAATAATGATGTTCTTATAGGGAATGATGATGTGATAGTCTTATCACTTTAGACATGGTCTTGTGTCCTAATTGAGGTGTTATCCTCTTTATTATGTGATAAGAATTTTTATCATGTGATGATATGATAATGAGTATGGACTCATGTATGGAAACGAAGTAGTACCAAGTGGATTGTGATCAAAGTTATATCTCATATGTTTTATATCTTCTGAAGCTGCAACGCACACCTTGTTTTTGTAGAACTCTTTTTGGGTTTATCTATAACTTAATTGATGCAGTCTTAAATCATCCAATTGGTAACTAATCAAGTGAAACCCTAATCATGTAGTGCCATGTGCCATAGATCCATTCTAGTGTCAGTATTTGCTAGATGGTGTAATGATTATTCTTGAGGAAAACTCTGAGTGCATACTGTTGAGTATGCAGGGTACAAGATATTGTGTGTCCTTGACATCTTGATCCCAAGGTTTCAAGGATAGTTGTGGTCATGCCTCGGAAAGAGAACAACTATGGTTGTATCTCAGGTATGTGTATATGAGATGAGATTGAGGGTAGTTGCGGTTATACCCCAAATGATAAGGTTTTGTATATGTTGGTTACTAGTGTCGTGACTTATATACCAAGGCAGACTAGGTTGTTTTGTAGTTTGATATGTCACTACGGCTGACTCATACTGACTGAAGGTGGATGAGATCCTAGGAGTCTGGCTCTCCTAGATCTTGTGTCCCATTGATTTTGACTTAGCAGTGGTTAGTTGGAGTCTAAGTGGTATACCTCAAACTCCTCAGGGCTTAATAAAATACTTAATACCATCATGTCAAATATTTGCTTAGGGTTAAAAACAACTCACATTGGATGTCAACCCTTGCCTTGTTTATTATACAACTTAGTTGTTATATAACACGGTAAGAGAAATTAATTGTTTAGTAGGTGATAGTATTACATGTTCCTTCATATACATGCTAGTCATGTATATTACTATGCCTGTCTGTTTAGCTTGATTAATCTTCTTGACCTATTTTAATAGTTTAATCTTCTTAAACTGGTTTATCCGCTTAACTTGTTTAATAATATACATGTTGTAATCAATAACTGCTGGTTGAGAGTTATATCTCTCGCTGAGATTTTGGTCTCACCTCATGGGTCACCACATTTTTTAGGTGGTCGTCAGCGGCGTGGTGAGGATCGTGGTGAGGAAGAAGAGCAGCTTGGAGAGTAGTAGAAGAAGAAGGTTGGATAGTAGTTATAGAGTCCTAGATTTGTCCTTGTACTCTCAGGTTCGGGTAGGGAATGCTTTATACATGTGGTTTTTGGCATTGTTCCTATATTTTGTATATGTCATGTATATTTGGAACATCCCTTTTGTATAAAAGTTATGGTTGATGCCACTAGAATTATATGTAAATACCTAATATGGTATGTGATGAGTTACAAGTTGTTGGACCTTTTTGTAATGTTTCTAAACATGATGGTAATGTATAAATCAGTTTTAATTTACCCCCTTTTTTGGATACATGGTTAATTAGCAGTTGATCATGTGTTTCATTTTGAGTAATCACGTTTAGTGTGACAGGGCATCACACTTCAGAGAAGATCTTATGAAGTGCATATGGAATGAAGAACATCACCATCAATCTGAAGCAGACCATCGAATCATCGATATTACACCAACTTCGCTAAAAGGGAATATGTGATTGAAATAAGTGCAAACATAACATCCAACAATGCAGCAATAGAGGTATCTTCGCAAATATCTGATGAGGTGATGATGAATACAACTAAATCCATCTGGAGCTTGAATCTGGGTGGGGCGTGATGGTAATAAAATACATAATCAATGAAAACTCAAATAGATCATTAGAGGAACCATTTTGGTAGATGCATCTTCAAGAAGACACGAGTAAAATATCTTGGTGAAGATAAAATTTGGTTAGATCGTCAACATTGCAAGTGTGGTATTATAGGCTTGAAATTGATGAGCTTTTGAAAAGAAGCCATCCATCTTATGAGATGTAGTAGGATAATCATAGACTAACACCAAAGTAAACAAGAGGCCAGAGTAAGCGCATCAAGCTCTATCATAACGTGTGTCAATGTTGTAATTAAGACCCTTCATCTTGCATGAAAGTGGTAGCCAAATGGAATAAGCAAAGCACAATAGAAAATCTATATGTGTATTGTGGAAAGAATAGAAAAAGGCACAATGTCATTGGGAGAGAGATACATCAATGGTGCACTAGAAGAACGAAGAAGCATAGTGTCATTGGGAAAGATATACACCAATGATATATTGAAAGCATGATGTTTAGTGTGAATGAAGTGCCACAAAGACATTGAAAGATGGATGTGTGTACTACTGAGAAGCTCCATGGCAGTCAAATAGAATGAAACAATGCATATTATCTATCTGATACTCTTTATCCTCATACTTCCTCTTCACACATTCTTTATCTTTCCTCGATCCCAACCCATGCACACCAAATTTCAAAGTGAGTGAGTAGTTGACATTGAAAAGAGACAAATACCCCTTGCACTTGGAAAGAGATGCACACATTAGGGGTGGTAGGGGAAATAAATTGACAAAGGAGAGGATGAACAATTAACAAAATGACCTCTTTTTTAGTGCTATGTGAAGTAACTCGAGTCTCTTTTTTAAAATTTTCCATGGATATAACTGGCAATGTGAGTCAATGTGCATAAGCCAATTAGACAGATCCAAATATATAAATAAATGGATCTTTATGCACCATGAAAAGGAGATGTTTCTAGTCCTAAGGTGCGGGAACTGAGTTGTCGTGGTATGGATTAGGTCACAAAATAGATCCAATTATAGATATAATTAGAAATAGTAATATTATGTATGTGAGGGAGGGAAACAAAAAATAAGGGAGATAAGATGAGTATATCTTGTTCTGGGTTTGACTGATGTACATTATTGTTGTCTATCAAATTCCACTTTGATTTTGGCATGTGCTGAAGAGATGGAAGGCATTGAGGTCTGTTATCTAAAAATATGAGGAGAAAGTTGTTAGCGAAGTTTTGAGTTATAAATAAGATTTAAACTTCCCATTTACAATGAACATGCACTTCATCAGGTCAAATCCATCACACAGTATAGGCCTATGCTCATTTTTTCTAACCAACATAGCCACACATCCAAGCCCACATATGATGTAATGTCTAAGGCTCTAGAAAGGTTTAAGGAATGAATAATGGTCCCACAAAACACCACTAGCCTCAATTACAAGCTTTGTTCTCACTCATGCAGCCCTAGATAACCTTCCCAAAATGTCACCCGTCCTAGTACTACTTTGTGTTGAGCACACTTAACCACTTAGTTCTTAGTGATGGGCTCCCTGTAAGGGAGGTTCACCTTGTTTATACGGGTAATCAAATCATTCCTTTTAAGATCATTTTATTTAGTCATCAAATTATGGGATGTTACAATCTCCCCCACTTAGACTCTTGACGTCCTCATTAAGTCTCAATGATATGGCCTCATAGTTATTTTCCCATTTTAGTATAGACCCATAATAGCTCATGTTCACCCTACTCCCATTCATGATTACCAGCACAAGGGTGTCTCCAACAATCATGGATGCTACCAATACAAGGATGGCTCCATCAACTCATATATCCCTTTCTAACATGCATGGACCGCACCTCTCAAGACTTGGGTGTCACATGCCCACGTGGGCCCCACCTACTAGTGGGGACCCGACTATGATTCTATATGTAATGTATGTTCCCACAGCCCAAGGCTCTAGCAAAGTTTCATGAATGAGACTACTCCCACAGACCACCACTAGCCTCGGCTACACACTTTTTCCTCACTCATGCACAACACATGATCAACTTCCTGATAGGTCCTACAATCTAGTATGTACAACTTTGGGCTAAGCACACTTAACCGCATAGTTATTAGTCAAGAGTTCTATAAAAAAGAGGTACACCTTGGTGATAATGGTAGTTCAATCATTCCTTTTAAAATCATTTTACCCGAAGCCTCAAATCTCAAAATGTCTCATATGTGTTTGAGGATCATGATTATCGTTGTTAGTCTTGATGGCGTAGCATATGATAGAGGTGACTGATGCATTGGATTAGTTGCATTTCACTGGCTTTTTTTCATGTAATTATTTCATAATTGATCATTTTGATACTATTTATGCATTGTTTATCATTATTAGCCCGTGAAACACTATTGTATCAAATTATAAGTATTCTTATCAAATTTTGTTAAACTAGCATTTTTTATTCAAACTATGTTGGGTTTTCCTCATTTCAGGCTATTTCAACACTTTCTAGACAACTCGGTGCTACTGACATAAAAGTTGGTGGTACCAACATTAGGCGAAATCCAATAGGGAATTATGGACATCTTAGTGCTACAGAGATTGCACTCATTACTTCAAGATGACAGTCAATGCTACCCAAAGACAAAGTTGGTGCTACTGATGCACCACCCAAAAAGCATTAGGAACCAGACTAAATGGTTCTAGTGCCACAACCGCCCTAGTCAGTGGTACTAACCTATGCATCCAGAACTAGTCAAAACTCATAGAGATCCACTCAGTGCTATTGACATACAAGTCAGTAATACTGACACTTATCAGGTTTTGAGTCATCTGACAACTCGGTGCCACCGACTAGGGCGTCAGTGGCACTAGAACCTGATATATGAAATTGAGCATAAATTAAAAATCTTGTATATGAAATCCTATCTTGGAAATTGAGCATAAATCGAAAATCTAATATTTAAAAAAAGTTAATTAGTACTCATTCTCACTCATTGCTATCTCATTTGTAGGTACCAGTGCATAGTTCATACCAGATCCATAGATTACAGGGATCCACTCCAATGTGTACATCTCGAAAGGAGATTCATCATAGAGCAACAAAGTTTGAGGCTTCAATTGAGAAGCTTATCCAAACCCCACTACCAGAGGAAGAACAGGCACTAGCAATGAACATGGACCCAAATGTTGGAGAGCATGTTAGAGCCAAGCTTGAGGAACAAACAATTTGGGAAAAGATAAAGGCATATTTAGCCACAATATAGCTTGGGCCAATTCAATGGCAGGCAGTGAACGTGGGAAGTTATAAAATAGATCCCACACTGGTGGCACTAATTAAATCTCAATCATTCCATGGCCACAATATGGAGGACTCGAAGTAGCACACCAATAGCTTTTTGGAAAGTTGTGACATGTTGAAGATTGTAGAAAACAATATGAGTGTGGTATATCCACGAACGTGTAGATTTTTATTATTGATAGGAGGCAACCACCCTTTCCTATAATTAGGATAAGGGGGAAGCATACAGACACAAGCCTAAACCCTAATGAACCAGGACACACTTGGGACCATATTACAAATAAATTAAAAGATTCTAACTTCTCAAACTTTGTCTTTGTGGGATACTCCCTCTTTAGAGTATTCATGTGGGGAAACCCTCTCTCTAGGGTTTTGTCCGTAAAGTGGACACATCATGACCATCCTATCTTGGCTTGGTCTATTATGGACTTCCTCTCTTGGTTAGGCCTCGACATAGTCATCATATTCTAGGTTTATAAATTCCTTTTACATCCAACATGTACCTCTTACATCCAGTAGAGGTATTTGAGCATTTTTATATGATTTGATGATCATAGTCACTTTAAAGATTATAGGAAATAAATAGACAGTCAATAGTTTATTTGTAATCAATGTTGAAAACACGGAAATCCTCGAGAATAATGTAAGTTGAGTAGTCATAGGCGTAACCACATACATTTCTCAAGAGTACTTGATGTACAAAAAAAGCAACAAAAGCAACCAATCAATCAATTATCCTAAAATTAATGCATAATATCCATGTGTTACCAATTCATCCAAGATCCACCATTAAGACTGACTTGGGGTCCAAGTTAGATTTTTATTAGGGTTTTAGTTTCCTAAACTTTAATCATCACCTTTCATGTCTTTTTGGTTTACAAACCCTAATCTTAATATTAAAAGAACTTTTAATCTTAAGGAAACCCTATTTCATCATTTAATGAGTTATTAATCTCAAATTAGATCCAAATTATCCTTTTTTATCCTAAAAGATCAATATTTGATTATTAAGATCAATTGAAGACATGAAAATCAGTAAAACCTAAAAATTAGGGTTTTCATTCATTTAACACATTAAAGATAGCAACTTTGGGTACTTTTAAAACTAAGGAAAATCTAGGTCATGATTATATATTACTGAATTCTACGTATTTTGCTGAGTAAAATTCATATATTGCTTGTGTAACATCCCAGATTTTCTAGAATAATTTGAAATTGAAAATGTAGTTTTTCTTAAATAGAAATAGTTGAGGGTCTTAATGTAAAAAGGCCATAAAAGAAAATTTATTAAAATATAATGAAGTGAGAGGAATAAAATATAACTCATAATACATCTTTCTTTTAGGTGCATTATTTGTCACAAGTAATTCAAAGATATAAATGTTGGCTTCCCTTTTCTCTCTCTTAATCTTGAAAATATTAAAAAGAGATGAAAGAGAGAGAAAGACAAATATTTCAAAATTATGAGTTAGATGATTTTAATTAGAAGCCTTCTTTCCTTTGATAGCTTTCAGAATAAGATTCATAAATACAATTACTCTATTTTTCTCTCTCCTTCCATGTTAGTTGCTCAAAAAGGGTAAATAATATGTATGACATGGATGATAAGTTATAATCTTGAATTTTGGATCTAGAATTCACAAAGGAAAGTCATTTTCACAATGGCCCATAAATCAATGCATTAAAGTTAAATTTATTTGACTAAATATGGATAGTGTGAAATTTTCTAGTAAAGGGGTGCTAGAGGCAACTCATGAATTATATGAGGCTCAATATTATAATTAAACAAAGAAACCACCTAATTGAGGTTTCTTGCCAAGTTTGGATTAAAAAAATACATTAATTAATGCCTTAAATAAATCAAATAAGTCTTTCGCTTAAGGGGCAAGAAAAGAGTATTTAACTTTCGTATTTTGGCTTGAAATCTCTCTGGAATCTAGATATAAGTGCTAGAAACTTCTCTCTAAAATTTGGGATTAAAACATTTAACGGATTGAGAGATATGGAATTTAGAAGTTTTCCTCAAGTCTTGATTTAGAAAGGAAATGTATTAATTGTCACGTAGTAATCCGATTTGGAAAACTATACTTTGTCCCTTTTAAATGTCACGTGGCCCAGTGGCCTTTGGATCAAGATCCGACGCCAGCAGTATCGTCTCCTACCCTAGACCAAATAGGAAACAAGGAACAGTAATCACATATTCCTTTCTCCCCCCCCCTCTCTAGTGTGTGTGCAAGGCTAGAAATTCAACCATTAAGTCCAGGATTAGAATACGCGCCTTGACATCCCTAGTTTTACCCTCTGTGGTGGACTACAGCAGCTTTCTCTATTTGAACAGGGAGCCTCCGACCACCCTCCATAGCCAAACCTGTATAAAGAGGATAATCACCCTCAGAAAGACCCCCTTTGTGCCCGAGAAGTTCCACACTATTCAAGTCTATCATCACTGCCTCCAATTCTCGTGCCAGTCCCTCATTCCCCCATTTCTTTCATCTGTTTCTGGAGTCGGAGAAACCCCCAACCGTCCTCCCTGCCCAAGCCACCTCACAACCAATTGATTCCGTCCACGAGTTCGTCCAGACAAATTGAAGGTCCTCGTGCTCTCAATTTTTTCTTGGAGGCTCTAGATCCCAGAGTCAACCATCAGGTTGACTGCCCAAGCAGGCTGCTCGTGTGAGAGGAGAAGGCCCAAGGTTGAAGACAACCAGGGCATGAGTTTTACCAGCCTACCATCAACTCACACTTTGGATGTCAGGGGCACTTTTGTCTTTTGGGCTTTAAGAAAAAGTCGCCCGCATGGCCCACTAGGTAAGTAACGTTTCTCTGACGTGGCCTTCTGTGATTGGCCAAGATCTATTAATATTGCAAAAATTCATAGAAATTGCTAGGATGGTCAGATCAAAATAAGTTTTATACAAAAATTTATCAGGAAAATGAGAGGAATACAAATAAAATATAATTGAGAATGGATAATGCTTCTTATTTAAAAAAATGCATAAAGATGCTTACTTTAATATGATCTAATGCATCAAAACCCTAGATTCATGGATTTAATTCCATCACTTGTTTAAACGATCCTAATAGTCAAATTCTGACCTTTTTGGATAAAAAGAGAATATTAGACCTAAATTGAGAATAAGAATACAAGTGTATCAACATTAGGGTTTTAGGTGATAAATGGAACATGAATTGATATGTTGAATGTTATGAACATGATGCTTGGGGTTTTCAAACCCCAAGGATGTGAGTAGGATTTACTGAACCTAGGAAAGGAAATCAGATCTTCCCCAAGTATAAGGTAAGTGGTCCATGCTAATTGAACACAAGTAATGCTTGTTTTTATGTATGTATGCATGCAATGAATGTTATGAATGTTTTATCTATTTAAATTGTTTAAAGTCAATGAATGTACCATGAAATGAATTGAATGTTTTTACTGTTATTATTATTGTATCATATTCATGTATATTAAGAGTAAAGTTAAAATTTAGTTTTAAGAGCAAAGTAAGAGTTTTTCAAGATAAAGATAATGTAAAAGATAGCTTATATAAGGTCCTCATTAAGAGGCTCTTCGGAGCAAAACTAAGAGAAGAGGCACTTTGGTGCATAAGAGAAGAGGCGCTTCGGTGCAACCCAAGAGGCACTTTGGTGCATAAGAGAAGAGGCACTTATGTGTAACCCGAGGATCCTTATATAGGTCAAGATAAAAGAGAATTTAAAAAGTAATTGTATGTCTTTTAAATGTTTAATGTTTAATGTTTAATGTTTAATGTTCAAAGTCTATTTTTAGTTTACAAGTTTTATTTATATTATAATATGTTCAATTCCACTTACCAATTGGTTTTATGCATGGCTGGGGGCGAGATGCCCACAGATAAGGAGCAATCTTAGGAGGAAGAAGGATTAGTTCAAGGAAACTTCAAGAAGAAAGAACCTAGTGGGGTGCCATTTACCAAGATGATCCGAAGTTTTAGGAGAATGTATATCATATATGGTCTTTCTACCAAAGTGGATTAAATGTATTTGATGTAGTTTTCCTATCTTTAACTATGTATGAATCATATTTCTTTCAATGCAAAGTGTTCTATTTATTCAAATTTCAAAAGATTATCATTTATGTGACACCCCCTTGAGTAAAGAGCTTCCGCTCAATGATATAATTATGTGGTAAAAATTGGGGTGTTACAGCTTGTCTTTATTGGATCATCCCAATAAAAGTTATGATTTTTATAAAAATAAAACAATTTTAGCCAATAGGGCATGCCACCTAGGCAAGGAACCCTATGTCCCACCTTTTCAGCTCGATTGGGCCAGCCAACTATCTCTTTCCAACTAAGTAGCTCACCCGCATGGTATCCTCTCTAGTTAAATGAGAAAAAGAGGGAAAAAGTTGTAAAGGCCCTAACTTATGAAGAAGGGGGTCGGAGGAAAGATAGACCTTTCACGGATGGTCATCTTCCACCTTCGTCTCATGAGTAGAAATGTAGTATGAGTCAACCAAAGATTTGACTCCAGGATTTAGGTCCTCTGAGCAACAAGTAAGAGTACCGATAGCTCCTCTTGGTCTTATGGGATTTTTCAATGGCCCCAATTGGTTGGGAGGTAATCAGAAAGAGGGGAACAACTGAGAAGTCCCTATGACTACACAGGGTGGTAGTGAGGAGAAGGATGGTAGGGTTATTTGTGGAATTGAGGGTATATGATCAAGTCGTAGATTCCACAGAGTCTCACAAACACAATGGTGCATCTGCACTGGATTCCCATCCCCTTATATAGTCTCTAAGGTCGAGGGGTAGTCATATTGCTTTGAGAAAATTGGTCTAGGTATCCCTACAAAGATGACAAAAGTAGGGATGGTTAGGTGTGTCACATTCTCACAAATGAAATGGACTACTTGCCTGAATTGCTCATGCATTAACTTGTGAGAGATTTGTTGAGGAAGATTGATAATCTGGTTTCCAATTTTCATATACGATCAAGGTAGGTGATAAGTCGATCACCGTTGGATTACAGACCCAACGTCCCTCATTCCACATGTATAATAAAGGGCCGAAAAAGAATCTTCTGACTTGGAAATAAAATTGTGACATTTAATGTAAATCCTTTCACTTTGGGGATCTACAAAAATCCATAATTCCTACTCTATCAATCCTTTTGATTCCAATTTTTAAAAGAAAGTCCATATTCATTTATTTAGTTGTGAACAAAGACTGAGACCAAAATTTGAAAAGAAAGATGTTTTTTTCTTAATGTCCAAGTATTCTATTTATAAAGCATATTTCAAGCATTAAACGCATCCTTTTCTCTTCCTTTCTTTTCTATATTCTTTATTTCAGTTATTTTCTTATTAGAAACCATTTGAAACTGAAATCCAACCATTAGTGGTCATCCATACCACTTTCTAGAGAATTCCACATAACTCTCATAAGGATTTCACTTCTTATTTATTATACTTCTATCTTTTTCTTATTATTGAATTTTCTTCTATTCTTTTCCCCATATTTCATTATTGGATTAACAATAGTAGAAACCACAAATTTCACCACAAAAGGGGAATTTGAAAGAAAGCCATACTTTTAAAACAAACATATTTCTAACATGTCCTTTTTCTTCAAATAATTGCATTTCAATTGTACAAATACACGTGAAAAATCAAGTTGTAATATCCTTCCCCTCTTATAGGAACTTTGTCCTCAAAATTTAACAAATCATACAAACAATTGAGGATGAGACTTTTCCATGTCCCTCTTTATCTCCCATGTTGCTTCATCCTATCCATGGTGCTTCCAAAGAACCTTTACCATCTTTATCTTTTTGTTCCTGGGTTCCTTCACCTTGGTATCTAGTATTCTCATAGGTGACTTAGGGTATGTCAACCTCCCTTGGAGTTTTTTAAGTTTAATGCTCAGCACATGACCAAGATCCTTCACATAGCACTTCAGATTGGACACATGGAATACATCATGCATCATACTATAATGTGGGGGTAAGGCTAGACGATAAGTGGCTTCACCATTCGTTTATAGGATCTCATAATATAATGTGGGGGTAAGGCTAGATGATAAGTGGCTTCACCATTCATTTACAGGATCTCAAATGGGCACATGTATTGGGGACTCATTTTTCATCTGTTCTTGGATATAGCTCAGAGGGATCATATTTTTGAAAACACGTAGTCACCTATAGTAAAGTGAAAATCTATCCGCTTTGCATCAACATACAAATTTTGTCAATCCTGGGCTCTCTTCAACCTTTGCTTGATCAAAGAAACCTTATTGGTGTATAATTATAGTTCCTATGACCTCAACAAGGTCCCCTCTCTGACATCATCCCAGTGAAGCAGTGACTGACATAGCCTCCCATAAAGAGCTTCATACGGAGGCATCATGATACTGGATTGATAGCTATTATTATAAGCAAACTCAACTAAGGGAAAGTGATGCTCCCATGATCCACCTCAATCAAGCATACATGCTCTTAGTAGGTCTTCTAAAGTATGGATTGTTCTTTTAGACTATCCATTAGTTTGGGGGTGATAGGCTGTGTCAAAGTTTAACCTTGTATCGAGTTCTTCTTGCACTTGCTTCCACAACTTAGAGGTGAACTTAGGGTCACGATCTCACATAATTGAACTCAAGACACCATGCAAATGAACTATTTCTCTAACATAGAGTTCATCTAGGTTTGACACCTTGGCATTGATCTTTAAGGTGAGGAATTGTGCTGATGTGGTTAGGCGGTCCACCACAACCCATATTGTGTCATGACCCTTCTTTGTCTTAGGGATAACCACCACAAAGGACATAGTGATCTAGTCATATTTCCAGTCAGGAATCTCAATTGGTTGCAGTAATCCACTAGATCGTTGGTGTTCAACCTTCACCATTTGGCATGTAAGACAACTGACCATATATGCTACTATATCTCTCTTCATTCCAGGCCACCAAAAATTTCGTTGCAAGTCTTTACACATCTTGGTGGTGCCAAGGTGTACAATATACTTAGAACCATGGGCTTCTCCCAAGATATGAGTTTTCAAGGGCGAATCTTTAGGAACCCAAATATGACTCTTGTATCAGATCCCACCATCTACACCCACTGAAATGTGGGTTTGAGGTTTCTCCAACAAAATTTTCATCTTTTTGAGCTATGGACTAGATAATTGGGCAGCTACCAACTCGGTCAACATGTTAGGTTTTATCTAAATGTTAGCCAGACAAATTTGGTCTTCCAATGGTTGTAGATCCCATCTTGCAAACTCCTCCAAGTCTCTCCACTGGGTAGACAAGACAGTCACACGTCTATGTTGTTTTTGACCAAGGGCATCTACTACAACATTAGCCTTTCTAGGTGGTAGGCGATGGTGAAATCATAGTCCTTCATATACTCCATCCATCATCTTTGTCTTAAGTTCAAGTCCTTCTGAATCAGGAGATATTTCATGCTCTTGTGGTTGGTAAGGATTTCAAATGTATCTCCATATAGATAGTGTCACTAGATCTTTAGGGCATGAATAATAGTTGCTGATTCCAGATCATGTGTTGGGTAGTTCACTTCATTTGGCTTGATTTGTCTAGAGTCATATGCAACAACATGCTTATTCTTCTCAAGCACGCATCCAAGCCCCATGTTTGATGCATCAATGAAGATCATGAAACCTTCATTGCCTGATGTTAGAGTCAACACAAGTGTTGTGGTCCACTTTTCCTTCAATTAATGGAATCAAGCTTCATACAAGTCAGACCACATGAACTTCTCATCTTTTCTAGTGAGCTTGGTGAGGGGAAAAGTGATATTTGAGAAATCCTTGATGAATCAATGGTAATACCAGGCCAATCCCAGGAAGCTATGAATCTCAGAAGGGTTCTTTGGTGCTGCCAATCACATACCGTTGAAACTTTGGTAGGATCCACTGCGATAGTCCCTCCATAAATAATTTGTCTAAGGAACATGACATGGTCTATCCAAATTTTGCATTTCAAGAACTTCCTATAGAACTTCTGCTTTCTTAGGATATCAAGGACTAAACTAGGTGGTCACGATATTGTTCTAAGTCATTGGAGTAAACCAAGATGTCATCTAGGAATACTATGACAAAGGAGTCAAGGAAAGGTGAGAACACACTGTTTATAAGGTTCATAAACACACTCGGGGCATTAGACAACCCAAACGGCATGAATAAAAACTCATAATGGCCATAGCGGGTCCGGAAGGTGGACTTTGGGATATCCTCAATCTTGACTCGTAACTGATGGTAGCCAAATCTCTGGTCAATCTTTGAAAAGACTCGGGTAGACTTAGGTTGATTAAACATGTAATGTATACGAGGTAAAGAATATGTGTTCTTAATGGCAGTTTGATTTATCATTCTATAGTCTATGCACATTTGGAGGGATCCATCCTTCTTCTTTACAAAAAGGGTTGGTGCTCCCCATGGTGAAGTGCTAGGTTAGAGGAAGCCTTTGTCTAGAAATTCCTTTAGTTGCTTTTTCAGCTCGAGTAACTCAGTAGGGGCCATCCTGTAAGGTGCCCTATAAATAGGATTTGTCCTGGGACCTAACTCTATCCATAAGTCCACTTCTCTCTTCGGAGGTTTGCCATGAAAATTGTCTGAGAACACATCTGCATAGTCCCCGACTACATCTATTTCCTTTAACAGATGCACCTTAGGTTCCGGCTTGGTAACTACTTCTAGGAATGCCTGAAAACCCTTGGATATCATTTTCTCTGCCTCCAAGGCAGACACATACAAGCTAGTGGTAGCATCCTTCCTACCTCTAATGGTAAAAGGTGGGTGACCTGGTCTCTCTATTCTAATTTTATTTTTCCTATCATCTATTTGTGCTCTATAAGTATAAAGCCACTCCATACCAATGATTACATCAAATTCATTCATGTCAAGGAGGATAAAATCCATGGGTAGTTCATAGTTTAGGTATTAAACAAATATAAATGGGGTTTTCAAGAGAGACATAAAGATTCAACCACTTGGGGTAGTGGAATCCAAAACATATACTAAATCCTTAATATTCAAACAAATCATAGTTGCAATATTTCTCAAAATAAAAGTATTGGTAGAGCTACAGTCAAAGAAATCTTTTACATTCTATCCCATAATCTCAAGCATGCCTGCATAATTTTCATGATAGTCAAACAACTAATGTTTTGCACATTGAAGGATATGAAAACAGCTTTAAGGGTGGTTACCCTCTATCATACAGTTGGCATTAGCTTGTGCCTCTTCATTGTTGATGGTGAAAACTCAAGCATGTCGACGTTCTCCTGCCAGTAAGTAGACTAAACCACTTAAGTAAATAGACACTCTAGCACTCCCCCTAAAGCTAGAGCTTGAGATATCCCAAGTGAGCTTGCAAATATACATATAGAAAAATAGACCAAATAGAATGAAAAGATAACCAAGCTCATACAAAAATTTCTCCCCCTCGATATTACAATAAGTCACTCAAATCCTCAAAGACTCCCCCTCAAGTAGATACTCCAGAGCAGCAAATATTTAGGCAGACATAGAGGCTTCTTGATCATCATAGTGGCATCTGGAACAAAGTAAAGAATAGTAGTTAGGCACCAAGATTGTAAAGACCCCCTCCCCTGTTATCCCCTATTCAGGCAGACTGAGAGGTCAAGGGTCGTTACCATAAATAAAGGACTGATGGTTTAGCAATTAACCTGAAATAATTATTAAATTTCACTAAATAGGTAGAGAGTTTGAACAACATCAGCTTTCCACTAAGGAATTACATGATATGATTTTCTAAAGTTTGCAACATGAAATAAAAATAACTAACTAATTCCTCCAAAATTGCATTACTTCTTTGTTTTGGTGCCTTCTTCTCTAGATGTTCATTTTCCATGATACTTGCAGAAATGATAGCAGATTATTCTAAAACATCGAGAAAACAATTCAGTCATTATAACGAGTTATACTGGTATGTGGGGGAAACAAAAGGTTTGCATTTAGGTATAACAACATATTCAACCCATATGTGCAAATGAGATTATAGAAATAGAAACTTCCATTTTCTGCTCCTAGTGGGACTACAATTGTTGGAGGTGTTGATGCTATTGCCCTGACAGCTACTGGGCCTTTCCCTTGTAGTGGGGGAAGGGAATAGTTACCTATAATATTTCCCTCCTACTGATAGTAAAAACACAACTGCTTCTCAAAGAGGCACTTGCCATGGTGCTTTTTTCCCGAAGGTGCGATAGGGGCAACAACGGTCTTCTTGACAGGGCTTCCCTTTTCCTCCGTTCCTTCCCTTCTAATTATTGTGACCTTAATCTCTTATGTTGTCATTCCTCGAGGTAGTAGTGCTCTCTGTGAACCCAAATACCCCTTGGGTGGATTCTGTGCAGGCATGATTGTCTTTTCCATGTCAAGGGCAAAGTTGAGGGCTTTAGTGAAACTTGTAGGTTTACTCGCCATGACATGGGGCTTGATGAGAGCATGTAGGCACTCCATAAAGTGTTCTACCTGACTCTCCTCAGTCAGTATGCAAGAAAAATTCTGTAAGAGGCAAAACTTGTGAGAAAAATCTGCCACTAACATATTACCTTGGACCAGGAGGGTGAAATGCTTCTCCTTCTCTATCTTGGTAGAGATGGGTATGAATCTTGTTGTAAAAAGTGCACGAGAGTCAGCCCAGGTCATTAGTTCTTTGATCAGATCTCGACCCATGATATGATTTTTCCACCATATTCTAGCTGCTCCCTAGAGAAGGTGGGTGGTGATACGCACAAACCACACCTTAAACGCAAGTATATGTATCAATGTAATATAGGCCCAAAGAGGCCCAGATGTTGAACTTAGGTAAAAGCTCTCCAGAGAATACTGCTAATTGTGATGCAATCATCTAAGCCAATGAAACCTTTGAGTGAATATTTAATTATCTAAGATGCAGAAAATAAATCTAATATTATTAGTTTTGATCTCAAGTGGAGTGAATTCCTTAGGATCACAGTTTTGCCTTAGACAACATTTCAATTAACATCATATCATTAATAGTTATCTCTGCTAACCCCTGGACAAAGATACCTATAACAATAATTACCCGCTCTCATCGCTTATTTCATTATCTAATCTAATACCAATTCCAGTCTCATAGTAATTGATTTATTAGTTAGCTGCTTTACCAAAATCTCTGGGTTATTCTCTTCAAATTCGTAGGCCTTCTCTCAAAGAACGATATAAAATGTGTAAATCTATGAGTTTTCCAACCCTTAATCCCTCTCTTGAAGCAATTAATGGTTTATATAAATACCTATGGTGATCGAGCACAGATAATTCATGATACTCTCATATAAATATGTCCAAAAATTAAGAGAAAAATATATATTAATGCATAATAGTCAATTACAATGCATAATCGGGCTACTCTCAGGTCATAAGAAATAAGGAGATTATCCCACATGATTTCATTATCAAGTACATAAGATATAAGAAGAAAAACTTGGGGAACATTAAATAACTAAAAGAACCCCTTAAGAAGATGGTCTAAATGACTCCCTCACGCGAACATGTTCATTCACTAACCTTGGGCTCCAAATCTGTTCACCAGAGGTGCCTGAATCTCCTAGGACGTGGCTTTCTTCTCTACTTTCTCCTCTCCTTGCTCTCGGTCATCGTACAATGAAATAGAATGAGATACCTAGGTTTGGATGAAATCCCCCTAAGTCATAGAAGTGACTAAGGGCATCATTAATTGCTAACCATCAGATTAGACATGATTTTTAGATCTCTCTGATCCCATTGTGTCAATCCTACTGATAAGGTGTCAGTACTACTGTCGCCTTTGATAGTTGTGGTTGCCTGTGTAGTTGTTGGTACTATCGAGTTGATGTTAATGGTATCGATATTTCTTGAGATTTTCTAAATCCTTGTTGTGAGGTTGTCAGTAGTATGGACTTCCTTGGTCGGTACTACTTAGTTGTCTTAATTTTATGTGTTCCTTTCCGAGCAAGTATGGTACCACCGTCATGTAGGATGGTAGTACCGAGTTGTGTAGTTTCTTATAAATTCACCTAAAAGTCACAAAAATTTAACTAAGTTCCCAAATAATAGAATGTAACATAAAAATTAAAAATGCATTTATTTGATGCAATTAAGTGTCACATTTTGATGATGATAAATCGTGCACAAAAGATATCAAAATGAACAATAAGTGCATAAAAATCCATAATAAATAGCCTAAGAGAACAAGAATTATCCAGTGCATCAAACTCCCATGAGCTTAAATGTTGCCCATCCTCGAGCAACACACTCTCATATCTATTTGAGACAAGTCAACAAAAGGACATAAAATATGAATTTCCTTTCTCAACTATCCCCACTTGGCGGTCCCAAACCAGCCTTTACTGATCACTAAACAATCAACTACTCTCAAGTGACCAAAAATATCCATAAAAGATGCACATCCTTAAATCAGTGAACACTATCAATAGAACAGTTAATATCATAGTCAATCAGGCATTCTCTTGGTGCATCATGTGATTCCTTATCTACATTTCTCTTTCTTAATTACCAACTACTTGGAAGCAGTTCTCCTTATAAGAATGAATGAGGAGATCAATCATATATGTGGCCTACCAATAAGAGCAATGGATGGAATGAAATAGGTGGCTTATGAAGAATCACAAGCAACATATGAATTATATGTGAAAAAATAAAACATGATGAACCTATATAGTGAAGATAATGAGAAATGCATGAAACCTAATGCCTAATATTATGGGTGAAATGATGCATGCATCGAAAACCTCATTGATGCAGTCCTATTTTAGGGCTTCATCTTGTGTCATATTGCATTTCAATAACATCTATACAAGTTAGATTACATGTTATTTCCACTAATATGCATGTTTGTGTAGAATGCACTTATGGACATTATTTGTATGTTTTTCAAAAATGTGGACCATGCTTGGATGGAAGAGAGAGAGAAGGAATGATCCTAGGGTTTCTCGACCCTTGGAGAGGCCTAAAGTGAAGTTTGAGGCTCCCTCAACCTACCCCTAGTAGATAAAGCTCCATTGAAGCAAAGATGTCCAAGAAAATCCAAGGAATCAAGACAAAGTGCTGCAACAAAGAGCACCACGACTATGTTACATCAAAACGAACGTGCTGGCTCATCTAAATTCAACATAGTCAACTCCAAGTAATGCAAGAATCACCACGGTCATGCCACTCAGAATGGCCTTGGTAGATGGACCCAGAATGGTTGTGCCACCTTGCACGGCCGTGTTGTAGTAGATCTAGGATGGCTGTGGAAAAAAATAACGGGTAACCAAATCCAAGCCACCATGATTGTACTACCCTTACCCCACCACGATCATGGTAACCACCACGGTCGTGCTACTTCATATACAAAATTGATAAGTTACTTTGATTTTTCCCCATTCTTCACCATGTCCATTCCACTTCATCACAACCTTCTCACCTCACTCCACCATGGCCTTGGTAACCACCACGATCATGCTACCCACAAAAACCTAGCTACTTTTGCACTGCATTTCCTACTTTACCCCTACTTGACCTAATGCTTCCCCACACCTATATATACTTGGGTGGAGGCTCTATCTCAAGGTAAGATACTCCTTGGCCACCCATAGATACCTCCTACCATTCCATTTTCACCCCTTAGCCATTCCCACCTTCATTCCACTCCATTTCACCATTTCCACCACCAAAACCCTAATTTCTTATTGTTTTAGCCCTATTCCACCATCATTCCATGCCCATACACTTAGAGGAAGGAGTAGGATGTCTTGCAACAACTGAAGAGGAGAACTACTCCATCTACATTGAGATCCATGGCTTCTTCTACCTCTTTCTCCTTTCTTTTTGTATTTTCCATGACCATGAGTAGCTAGGCCCCTTGGGTGGGCTGTTTGGGGTCAAAAATGTTACTTTGATACCATGTTGGGAGAAAATGATATGTAAACATTGTAATTTCGTTTGATAATGATTATGTTCTATTTCTATCTCATTCTTCATGAATTGCTTGTCGGGTTGTGCTTGAAATCACCTAGGAATTTAGGGAAATTGCTTATATGTGAGAATTTTGGGATTTGCTCCTAGGTCCAATTCATGGATCCCTAGATAGCCACCCATCTTCCTACAAGCTGACCAATTCTCCTAACTCTAGTTGAGAGATCTAAGTAGATATATTAAATGAATATAGTGTGCTCTACTCAAGGCTAGAATGTGGGTGATGGGAGGCCTAAAACCTCACTTCCACTCCCATTACTAACCTCAGCCCCTAATCATCCTAAGATCATCTAACCTACAAACCTAGGCTTGCTTAGACTCTAACTGAATTTCACATGAACCCTAACCAATTGAGCCTCGTAAGGGTAGTAGGACGTGTTAGGGACTAGTTCCCCTATATACAACCTAGCATATCCATGTCCAGTCAGTAGTTTAGGATAGTTCATTAGACTCTGGATTGTTGTTTGGTTTGATAATCTAAATGAAATCATAATGTTTGCATGTCACCCACCCTATTTGATAAGTGAATTCCCCATACATCCCATATTTCCCTTTATTGATTTGAAACCCTAATTGCCTTCTTGCTTAGCTAGTGTTAGCTTAGTTAGCTCTTTACTTGCTTAGTTAGCTTATCGCCTTGTTCTTGCTTTGTTCTTGCTAGATTAGGTCTTTAATTAATCTTTTTCCCTATTTGTTAGGTTAGTGTAGTGTAGACTTCTTCGTTCCTACCTTAACGTAACTTGTTCTTTTCCTTACTTGCCTTGTCTTTAATTGGTTAGTAAATGAACTATCTAGGGTTAACTTAGGTTTTAATTTTATTTGTTCCCCTTACTTGCTTTCTTGTTCAAACCTTTGTGTAATAAACAAATCACCTTTAAACCCTTCAACCCTAGACTCCGTAGTAGGGACCTAGCCCAAAAACTAACCTATCTCTAGTGCCCCTTTTTCTCCCCGTGGATCGACCATATACTTGCCACCTTACCTATACTACGACGTGACCCCGTGCACTTGTAGGTGTAGTGTTTTAGTTTATGTGAGTGTGTTAAGTTAGTCTTTATAAATTTTGAAAGTGACCCCACCCTTGTGTTGTCTGCTCGTGGAGTTGCATGTATTCAAATTCCAATTAAGTAGTGTGTAACACCATTAGCAGGGATGCACCACTCATCAATTGGATGAGAATGAAGTAAAGAAGAGAATACATCATATGAATGTTTTCATTTCTTTTTTAAGAGTTTAGGGCATCCTTTATCCCTCTTTATTTCATAATATTAATTTTTTCCCTCTCTTTTTTCATTAGCCCACTATTTTAGCATGATGTAAAGTTATGATTGGGCTTCACTAACATATCTTATTCATTTTTCTTTTCATTTTTTTCTTGTGGTATAGATGTGTATCCATGTACTCTTATTTAAAAAAAAATATAACCACATGATGTGTAAATGAATGATGAAAAACATGTGCAATCTGCATGTAATTGTTATGCAACTAGATGATATGCACAAAATTTGTTTATGCATAATAATATTTTTTTTCTTTTTGTTTTGTAAATAATGCATCTAAAGAGAAACTAACTATTGTGTCACCTATTATGCCATGCAATGCAATCAAAAGGAAATAATTCATGTTACTTGATCATCTTAAGGCGGTAAATCAAAATGAGTGGAAAATGGATGGAATCACATAATTAAGAGACAATGCCTTTCATGAAATATGATATGTCCCTCTCTAGTGACCTATGTACATGGTAACCCTAGGATTTCTTTCTTAAATTTCAATTTAAGATCCCGTTAATTGTTTGATCAATTTAGGCTCAAACCCCATCTTCATCCACATTACATCAAAAGGGTGGTGGTGTAGGTTGTGTCACTAAAATGTTCGCTTTGGCTTTTGTGGATCAAATTCGATTGGTGTCTCTCCCTCAGTGTTGATGCCACCAACTTGAGTGTATGTGGTATTGAGATATGGCATATGTTATCCTTCTTTAAGATTTTTGAGTCGGTACCACCAACCTATGTGTTGGTGGTATCGACAACGTTCTCTGTAGCTCTATTAATTTTGTTGAGAAAAGTCAGTAGTACCGACTTTGGTGTCAGTAGTACCGAGTCTTTCAAATTTCACGATGCTTACCAGCATTATCTTGGTATCTTGAACCTAGATCATCACTAGGCGTCGGTACTACTGAGTTGGATGTCGGTAGTACTGAGTCCTTGTCAGTTAACTCAACCTCTTTCAGCAAAAAATCAGTGCCATCGAGTACTATTGTTGGTACTGGTAGTTCCAAGTCTTTAGAACTTGACCCTCATTGTCCCTGGATTTTGTTGGTACTACCAACTTTGTGGTTGGTACTACTGACTTGTTCTGTGTCTGCACACCAAATAAAAATTATCAAGGTACTTTTTTTATGGAAATTAATAAAATGCAAATTGAAGCTATGAAAATTATAAACTCGAATGTAAAGAATAAAATCCTAAAGTAGTAAAAGATTCAAGAACCCTTGTTTTATTTCATAGGCTCAATAACATGAGTTTTCTTCAGCATGGTTTGTCATGGGATGGTTGTGAAGATTCATCTGGTAGCCTAAACTCCACTCTATCATCATCTATCTTGAGTGTCCAGTAGCCTCTACCAATGGCAATGATCACATCAGCCATAGCTTGGAACAACCTTCCTAACAACATCTCAGATCCTTGCACCTCATGCATATCCATGACCACAAAATCAATAAGAAAGTTGAATTTGTCAAGTTTGACTAGAACATCCTCGCATATCCCATATGACCTCACCATAGATCCCTCTACCAACTTGATTTTCATGGAGGTTTTCATTGGTTACTTCAATTCCAACTTCTGAAAGGTAGTAAGGGGCATGAGATTTATGCTTGCCCCAGAGTCACATTGTGCTTGTTGGAAATGTTGAATTTCTATGGAACAAGGAATGTAGAAGCATCCTGGATCATTTCTCTTCATCAAAATTCATCCCTGGATCATCACACTCATCACTTAATCAACATATAAGACATTTTTATATTTCATCTGTCTTTTCTTGTTGATGATTTATTTGATGAATCTTCCATACACATGGATTTTCTCTATCGCCTCCATGAGTGGGATGTTGATGTGGAGGTCTCAAAGATGTCTAGTAACTTATTAAATTGCCCTTCCTCTTTTCTCAGCTTCAGACTGCCTGAGAATGGAACATGTGGTTTCACTATACGCTTGTGTTGTGGAACATATGACACATTAGGGATCTCCTCCCCTAAGCTTGCTACAACGCCACCTTCTGGGATAGAATTTGTCAGATCTCATGTAGATGGAATGGCATGTGGTTGCTTCTCCTAACTTATGGATGCCTCCTTATTGACTATGATTGTTCCACTATGTAGTGGAACCTTCACCTATTCTTCTTTCATAGGAACCTTTTCTGAAATTGGATATGTGGACACGTCAATGATGGAACATTGAAGTACCTTGTCTGGCATTCTGCATCCTCTTGGTAATCCATATAGACTACGGGGGAATGAGACTTTTGGTACATACACCCAATCTGGCCCTAGATTGTACTACTTGGGTGACTCCTAAGTATGATGTTCTGGCTCCTTGACAATTCACTTGGTGATGTTGATGAGTTGTCTCTGCATTCTCAGGAAATTCTTGCTGAATGGGCTTCTTTAAGGAGTCCACCTCTACCACTAGCTGAGAAATTTGATTTTAGATGCTCCAGATATGCACCTCATGAGTTTGTTGCACCCATTTTGTATGGTCTAGTAAGGTCTCATTCTGACTCACTAGCTTGCCTAGCACATCTTCAATCCTATATATCTTATTGGGAGCCATGTCCTGCTGATATTGTTGATGCATGTACATGAAATCCTCCTCTTCTCCTCTAGAAGAGATTCCATCCTTCTGACATAATTTTTTTCACAATCAAGTCCAATTTCTCATTCAATGTTGTAATCATCTTGGACTCTCCAACACTTTTAATGGTTGTTGGACGTTCTCTTTCCTCTCCATGTGACTGGTTCTTAGCCATGTTCTTTAAAATTTTGTGACACATGGACAACTTGTTGTTGAGGAATAAGCATGTTCCTGCACTGTCAAGTGTTGTCCTTTTCTCCCTGATGCAGTTTGTAATAGAGGATCTTTGCCTGCCCATAGAGATCGATCCCATGATGAGGGACCCCCCTCAACATATTCTAAAACCTCTTCCATGCTTTAGAATAGGGCTCTTCAACTTGTTGCTTGAAGTTTTAAATCTTCTTGACCATCTCATTCGTCTTTTGGGGTGGAAAGTAACATTCAAAGAAAGTGTCTATCATCTCTTCCCAAGTCTCAATGAATTCAGGTGACATGTTGTATAACCAAGACTTACTTAAAATTGTCTGCCAGTGATGATAGGAAAATCTTCAGATAAATCATTATCTCTGGCACTCTGTCAATCTTTACCATATCACAACTTTCAAAAAAATTACTGATTTGCGTCGTCGGGTCCTCAATGTTGTGGCCATGGAAAGCTTGTGACTTGACCAATGCCACCAGCCCAGGATCTATCTTGTGGATGCCCACATTTATGGCTTGTCTTTTGATTGACCCTAGTTGGGTTGTTGAGGAAGACACCTCGATCTTCTCCCAAATAGTTTGTTCTTATGGTGCATCCCCCATCTCAGCTGGTTCTTCTGGTTCCTCTGGTGAAGGTGTTGGATTAGTCAGTTGTTACGACCCCAATTTTTGGGCTTGAATGATTTGAAATGCATTTTCTCTTATAAATGTATGATCGTGGAAATTGTATGATTTATGTGTATTGACTGGATTTCCTTTGCAATATTTCCTTTGTGCATGTGATTTCATGGATCATAATATGTTAATGATTCCAATATGTTAAAAGAAAAATAAGAAATCAAATAATGCATTATTAAGAGGGAAATTTGAGATAATGATGAAAATATAAGAAATATGTGGAAAGATTTATGATTGATCATCATGGATGATATTTTGAGTCCACATGGTTTTTAATGGTAAAAGGAATCCTAATAAAGTAAAATAAAAGAATAGGAGAGAGAACATATGCATAAAATATGCCTTAATAAGTGATAACTTTCTTATGAAGAAAAGTCCCTCATACTTTCGAATTTGAGTCCCAAACTTGGCACACAAATAGTTTAAGTCATCATGGACTTTCCTTTAAAATTTGGGATCAATTGGATTAGTGGTTTAAGATATATGGATTTTGTAAGTTTTCCTAAAGTGAAAAGGACAACATTAAATGTCGCGATTTATTTAAACTAATTTCAGGCTCTTGTTCTAATATGGGGCATAATGGTTGTTGGATCCTAGATCCAACGGTGGCTTTATTTTCTCCTAACTTGACTAGGAACAGGAAAGAAGAATAGTGTTTAGAAATTTCATGATTGTTTTTCTCTCTGCATGGTCAATGTGCGAATTATGAAGTAGTTCCAATGAATTCGAGACAGGAAATAAAATCATTTAATCCTAAATTTGAGTACCTTTGGAAGCGTACTCGAGAATCCCCTAATCTCAGGATTCTCACTGGCTGCCTATCATGTCTACATGTTATATAAGGGTATGTTTCCCTTCTGTGAGGTTGCAAACCTCTTCGTAATGTTCCGCAACATCTAGCATAGTCGCCCCTGTGAGCAATTTGGTAGCTAGCCCATCTTCCTCCTCATTTTCCCCTTCTCTACCATCGGTGCACAACCTCTCTGTCCTCCCTGGTCATGTTTCCTCTGACCAAATTAACCTTGCCTTTGGATTCAGCGGTGAGAGTCAGAGGTGAGGGTGTCTTTTTCAACTGCTCAGGAGCCCAGACGCCCGGAGTCAACCGAGGAGTTGACTGTCAAGTGGATCTGTATCGTGAGAAGGGGGGATCGGGGGAAGAAGATAATCAAGTGTGAAAAGTCATTCATGCCCTTGACTCAACACGGGCGAGGAGGGGGTGCGGAGGGGTTTTCACAAGAGACTGTGGGTCTAGACTCACGGAAGTGAGTCGTTGAGGTGGCACATGGCCACTGGTCCAGTCAGGATCGGTGTGGACCCAAGGATAGTAAGCGGGCCGCGTTGTTGACGTGGTGGCACCCCATTGGTCCAAAGGTAAGTAATTTAGAATAATTCTAGAAATAAATTGGTGGCTCGGATATGAACAATTTATATATGAAAATTGATCATAAAATTGCAAGGAATTCAATAAAAATAGAATTGGAGCCTAATTCTGCTTGCAATTTGAAAGTACTTAAAGTTGTCACCTTTAGTGTTGTTATTAATGAAAAATCCTAATTTTGATATTAATGAGATTGAGTAAAGTGTTATGGGTGATTTAAGTTGATATTAAATGTTGTTAATAAAAATGATTTTTTTATTCTAAAAGGATGATCCATGTGCTTAGTTGGCTAATTTAGGGTTACATATGTATAAAGTGCACTAATGGTCTTAGAAACCCTAATATAGGTGATAATGGATTTTAATGAGATATATTTCGAAATCCTTTATATAAGATGATATTAGGATGATCCTAAGTTAATTGATGATAAAGAGGCTTTAATATGAATAAGTTGAGTAATTAGGGTTTTGGTATATAAGTTGTTGTTTTAGGGTTTTGTTGATATAAAAATGGAAAATTGAGAAATAGATCTACAGAACCCTATGGAAATCCTAATTTGTATTAGAAACCCTAGGAAGTAATCCCAAATTAATAAAGTAAGTTATTGAGTTCTTGATGAGTGTGTAGTAAATAGGTTGTACGTGCTTTTCAGGATTCTCTTATGCATATGTGATTGGCCTGATTGATTGCTTGGATTTCCTGATTAGATTTCATTGTGCTTGTTTCCTGTGAGATCTCCAAATCAGGTATGTGTTTGATTATGAATACAAACTTTAGTTTCCCGACATTTTCTGACATTTTCTCGATTGTATGGAAATAAACTGCTTGGATGATTTTATTTCTGCAATCTTTAAAGTGAATATGATTATCACAATTTAAGTATATATATGACTTGCCCGAACTTACATACCATCTCTGGATTTAAGATGAGAGACCAAGCCCCATAGGGAAGTTCATAGGTGGTCAAGCCCCTGAGGGAAGACCATCGAGAACCCAGAGAGGTGACCCCAGGTACCAAGCTTAGGATGGAGAAGGTAGTCAAAAGTCACTTGCAAGCACTTAACCCTAAGAGAGGCCCACAGGTTGAGTAAAAGTGGTTGGGAAGTCATATTAAAAAACATAATCTTGCATTGTTAACAACTATCTAATGTGAGAATATATGTGCAATATTTTGGTTGTCACCACATACTGGTATATTCATTTATACTGACCGACATTTGGTTTGTCGGTGTTTTGGGAATATCTAAAAGTGACAAATAGTAAAGTGGAATTTGTGATAAAGATAATCTATTAAAGGAGGATTTAGTTAGATAGAACTCTATAGTGGGTAGAAGTTCTAGATTTCTATTTTGGAAAGGTATGTGACAAGTAAATTTTATCCTGTTTTAAGCTTAGTCTTTAGTAGAATTTATTAATTTTTTTTATTATTTGTAAAACCATTGATCCAATTTTGGGATAACGGCTCTGACTTCTTGGTCTTCCTTAGTTGGGGGTTACCAGGAAGCGGGGTCGTTACATCAGTGGTGGTGTTTGAATCAGTCTTCCCACTGAGTCACCGTACTCTCTCCCTTTGCGTAAGAGCTCCTCCTGACTAGAGCCTTATGGTGTCGACTCTTTGTAGTCGTGATCTCTAGTTAGCACCATAGAATAATACCTAAAATTGTTGAAAACAATGTGAGAACGAACTAATGATTGAATAAATTATAGTTGATATTCAACTTAGAAAGAATAAAAAGAAAATAAAGATTGTGGCTTAGAGTGTCCAATCACAACACTCGTAGTGTTGGAATTGTCATTTCCCCAGTAACGGCACCAAAAACTTGATACACGCAAACCACACGTTAAACGCTAGTATACTTATCAATGTAATATAGGCCCAAAGAGGCCCAGATGTCGAACTCAAGGAAACACTCTCCAAAGACTACACCTAATTTTAATGTGATCAGCTAACTCGATGAAAACTTTGAGTGAAGGTTTAATTATCTAAGATGTAGAAAATAAATCTAAGATTACTTGTTTTGATCTCAAGTGGAGTGAATTTCTAAGGATTACAGTTTCGGATCAGTCAACATTACAATTAACATCATATCATTAATAATTATCTCTCTAAGACCCTACACAAAGAAACATGTAGCAAGAATTACCTGCTCTCACGGTGCAATTCATTACCTAATCTAATACCAATCCCACTCTCATAGTAATTGAGTTATTAGCTAGGTGCTTTACTGAAATCTCTGGGTTATTCTCTTCACACTCGTAGGCCTTCTCTCGAAGTGCGGTATAAAATGTGTATATCTATAAGTTTTCCAATCCTTAATCCCTCGCTTGAAGCAATTAACACTCTAAACAACTACCTATGGTGATAAAGCATATAGAATTCGTGATACTCTCATAGAAGTATGTCTAGAAACTAAGAGAAAAAGATATATTAACGCATAACAGTCAATTATAATGCATAATCAGGCTATTCTTGGGTCCTAAGGAATAACAGGATTACCCCTGCATGATTTCCATTATCAAGTATACAAGAGAGAAGAAGAAAAATGTGGGGAATATTAGAGAACTAAAAGAACCCCTGAAGAAGACAGTATGGATGACTCCCTCACACGAACATGTCAATTCTCTAACCTTGGGCTGTAAATCCATCCACTAGAGGTGCTCTCAGTTGTCATACATTGGAATAGAACGAGATACCGAGGATTGGCCAAAATCCCCGTAATTCATAAAAGTGACTTAGGGCGTCATTAATTTCCAACCATTAGATTAAACATGGTTTTTAGATCTACCTGATCCCACTGTGTCGGTACTACCAACTGGGTGTCAGTACTACTGATGCCTTCAATAGTTGCAGTCGCATGTGCAGTTTTCAGTACTACTGAGTTGATTTCAGTGGTATCGAGATTTTATGAATCCTTATTGCGAGGTTGCTGGTAGTATCGACTTCCTTGGTCAGTACAACTGAGTTGTCTCAATTTCACATGTTCCTTTCTGAGCAAGTGTCAGTACCACAGGTAGGTAGGTCGGTAGTAGCGATCTATGTAGTTTCTTGTAGATTCACCTAAAATTCACAAAAATCAAACATAAGCTCCCAAATAATAATGAATCTAACAAGAACATTAAAAATACATTTATTTGATGCAAATAAGTGTCACATGCTAATGATGATGAACTGTGCACAAAAGATATCAAAATGAACAATAAGTGCACAAAAATCCATAATAAATAACATGTGAAAATGACAATTATCCAGTGCATCAGGTGGTAAAGCGGGACTTCTTGTCTGGCTATACTTCCAAGATGCAGAAACCATTTCCCACTGCCAGGAGCCAAGCGTCTGCTTTGTCAACCACCTCAATTTTATCTTCACCCTAGAACTTTTCAATGTTCATATCAATGAAGTCCAGTATGATGGTGGCTCCTAGACAAGGACGGACTGATACAGGCTCACCATCCTCATTTTTTGTGACATCCCTAAGGGTCAGGACACTTATGGATTCGGTCAACATGTTTTGTTCCTCCATCCAAAGAGCATCAGGGGTGTGAACCACCACTTGTCCCACTTTTGGTCTTAGGCCAGCTGCATGTTTAGGGTTGACCTTAGGCTCATCATCTCTCATGGCTTCTCCTTTAGGGTTGCGATCATCTTCAGGGTTTGGTATGTTGAAGGGGATGGCCTCATGGTCGGGGCATCTTCCTACGAAGGTTTCACCTTCCCTCTTCCTCTTCTTCTATGAGGAGGGCTTATTCTTGCGGGGGGACCTTGGTCTGGGGTACTCATCATGGGCCACGTTGTTTCACATAGGTTAACTTTTGTTTCATAATTAGGGTAATAAAGCATCATAAAGAATTATATACATGACCTCTTAGTTACATGTTGTTTATTATTTGGCAGAGGTTGCCTTAATCCCAAATAGCCATAACCTTAGTACTTGGAAAGAGTTAAAGAGGACAGTTACAGGTACCTAGGGTTTGGTGAGTGAAGGAGGTGGAGAAGGGGTGAAAGTAGATGAGAAATCCTAGAGGTATTTTATTTTGAGGGAAATTCTCTCACTTTGGCTAGGTCGGATGCATGGATCTGGGAGTCCTCATAAGCCGACTAGTGGGGCATAGGAAAGTATTGCCAACCCCTAGATCATGGTCCTTTCTAGACACCATCGTCTTTGGAAAACACTCTAATAATTCCCTTTCGGATCTACATAACTCTTAGAATTTAATATTTATTAGAGGTTAAATGGTAAACCGACTCTGATACCAAATGTAACAAGCCCCTCCCCATGTTATCCCCTATTGAGGTGGACCGAGAGGGAAAGGGCCATTACCATAAATACATGACCAATGGTTTAGCAATTAACTCAAAATAATTAATAAATTTCACTAAATAGGTAAAGAGTTTGAACAAGATAAGCTTTCCACTAAGAATTACATAATATCATTTTCTCGAGTTTGCAACATGAAATAAAACTAACTAACGAAATCCTCCAAAATTACATTACTTCTTTCTTTTGGTGCATTCTTCTCTAGATGTCCATCTTCCATTATACTTACATAAATGATAGCAAATTATCCTAAAATGTTGTGAAAACAATTTGGCCAGTATAACAAGTTATACGAGTATGTGGGGGAAACAAAAAGTTTGCATTTAGGTATAACAACATATTCAACCATATGAGAAAATAAGATTACAGAAATAGAAACTTCCATTTTGTTTCTAACTTCTCAAGCTTAGTCTCTATGGGATACTCCTACTTTGGAGTATTCATGTGGGGAAACCATCTCTATGGGGTTTTGCCCCTGCAATGGACATCTCATGACCATCCTATCTTGGTTTGGTTTGTTATGGCCTTCTTCTCTTATTTAGTCCTCATCATGATCATCCTATCCTGGATTGATCACTTTCTCTTACATCCCACATGTACCTCTTATATCCACCAGAGATAGTTGAGAAAGTTATTATTATATAATGTGACAATCATAGTCACTTTAGAGATTGTAGGAATTAAATATACAATCAAAAGTTTATTTTTAATCAATGTGAAAAACCACAGAAATCCTTGGGATTCATGTAAGTTGAGTAGTCATAGGCGTAACCACATATCGTTTGTTACAACCCCAATTTTTGGACTATATGGTTTGAAATGCAATTTCTCCAATAAAATGTATGATTATGAAATTGTATGATTTATGTGCACTGAGTGGATTTATTTGATAATATTTCCCTTAAGTATATGATTTCTTGGACTCGACTAAGTTAGTGAGTCAAAGGTGATAAAAAGAGAAAGAAAATGAAGAAATCAAATAATGCATTATTAAGAAGGAAGTTTGATTTAATGAGGAAAATATGAGAATATGTGGAAAGATGTATGATTGAATCATCATGGATAAGATTTTGAATCCACAAGGTTTCTGTTGGTAAAAGGAATCCAAATAAAGAGAATAAAAGAGTGAGAGAGAGAAAATATGTATAAAATATGCCTTAATAAGTGATAACTATCTTATGAATAAAAGTCACTCATTCTTTCAAATTTGAGTACCAAACTTGGTACACAAATATTTTAAATCATTGTGGACTTTCCTTTAAAATCTGGGATCAAAAGGATAAACGTATTAGGAGATATAGATTTTGTAATTTTTCCTCAAGTGAAAAGGATAACATTAAATGTCACAATTCATTTCTGACTTTTGTTCTTATACGTGTCCTGACACCCATTGGAACCTTAATCCAACAATGGATGCACTTTTTTTAAGATCAATAAAGGGGAAACACTATATGGAGTTTTCTCGATTGATTTCCTGTACACACAATCAATGTGCAAGTCTGGTAAGTGTTCCAATAACTTCGGGAGTCTAGTCCGAACTGAAAGAACCCCTGTTTCTACTGTTTCCGTTTGGGAATGGGATTTCCCCAAATCCCAGTTCATCCAAGAATCATTGGAGCTCCATAAAGGATGAACCCCCTGGAAGCCTACCTATAAAATAGGTCTCGACGCTCTGGGTACTCTATCCACAAGCGTGGGTCCTTGCTAGAGGGACCGGTGAGCAAAGAAGGGACCTCATCCCCTGGTTCGGTGTGCCCCCTGACATGGGGTGGCTCGAGGGACATCACCACCCTGAGCACCGGAAGGGCATTGCTAGGAGGGCAAAAAGGTTAGATAAGAGGGGTGAAGCCCCTGGCATGCTTGTGCGAAGGTCCGAGGCAGAGAAAGGAAGGGCCAACAGACGGTGTTGACCATCCATGGCGGGGACTCTGTTTTCCCGACATAACATGGGATGTTCATGTGGGGCAGATCTCGTGAGGGAGACGAGCTGAGTATCAGGTCCAGACTCCTGGGTAAACGGACCCAAGTAGGGGATTTGTGATCCAAGAAGACCGTTGGAGAGGATGAGAGAACCAAAGCACTGACGTGGCATTACGCCATTGGTCCAAAGGTAAATATTTTGGAATAATCATAACTAATGATTGGTAATTTGTATCGAGGAATGTTATATATGATTGTTTATCAAAAAAATGCAAGGAATCCAATAAAAATATAATTGATGCTTGATTTTATCTCCAATTCAAAAAGTATATAAAGTTGTTACTTTTAATGTATTTAGGAATAAGAAACCCTATTTTGATGAGTAATGAAATTGGGAAAAGTAATATGGATGTTTTATGTGAATATTAACATGTTGTTAATAAAAAGGACGTTTTGCATCTAATTAGATGAACTATCTACTTAATAGGCTAATTTAGGGTTTTATATGTTTAATGTGCATTAAGGGGCTTAGAAACCCTAATCTAGGTGTTAATGGTTTTCATGAGTTATATTTTGAGATCCTTCATATAAGATGATATTAGGATGATCATAAGCCAAATTCATGATAAAAAGGCTTTAATATGAATAGTTGAGTAATTAGGGTTTTGAACCTAGAATTGTTGTTTTAGGGTTTTTGTGAACATAAAAAGGGAAAGTTGTGAAATAGATCCAAAGAACCCTAAGGAAACCCTAATTCGGATTAGAAATCCTAGAAAGTAATTCCAAGTCAATAAAGTAAGTTCTTAATGAGTATGCAGTAAATAGGTTGTACATGGATTCTGTTCTTTTGTGTGATTGACTTGCTTGCTTGCTTGGATTTCCTGATTGGATTGTGTTCTAACATTTTATCGATTGCATGGAAATAAACTACTTGGATGATTTTATTTCTGCAATCTTTAAAGTGAATATGATTATCACAATTTAATTATATATATGACTTGCCCGAACCTACATACCATCTCTGGATGTAAGATAAGAGACCAAGCCCTAGAGAGAAGGTCAGAGGTGGTCAAGCCCCAGAGGGAAGACCACCGAGCACCCAAAGAGGTGACCCACCAGGTACCAAGCTCAAGATGGAGAAGGTAGCCTAAAGTCACTTGCAAGGACTAAACCCTAAAAGAGGGTATCCCAGAGGATGAGTAAAAGTGGTTGGGAAGTCATATTGAAAAACATAATCTTGCATTGTTAACAACTATTTGATGTGATTAGGTTGTTAGAATATATGTGCAATATTTTGGTTGTCACCACATACCGGTATATTCGTTTATATTGGCCGACGTTTTGTTTGTCGGCATTTTAGAAATATAAGAAAGTGAAAAACAGTAAAGTGGCATTTGTGAAGATAAAGTTAACCATTCATGGAGGATTTAGATAAATAGAACTCTACAATGGGTAGAAGTTCCAGATTCATATTTTTGGAAGGTATGTGAAAAGTACATTTTTATCATGTTTTACACTTAGTCTTTGGTAGAATTTATTAATTATTTTTTATTATTTACTAAACCATTGATCATGTTTTGGGATAGTGTCTCTGACTTCTTGGTCTTCCTTAATTGGGGGTTACTGGGAAGAGGGGTCATTACAATTGGTATCAGAGCATGGTTTTCCATTTAATCTCTAATAATTATTAAATTTTACAAACTCTTTAAAACTCAAGGGAGTTATTAGAGGATTTTCCAATGATGCAGATGTCTAGAGAAGGATCACAATCTGGGGGATGGAAAGATTTTCCTCCACCCCACTAGCCGATCTATAAGGACTCCCAAATTCTGTGTGACTGTCTGGACAAAATCAGAGAATTTGACTCGAAATAAGATACATGTAGGTCTTCTCTCATCTGTCTTTGTCCCTTCTGTACCCCATTCATTGAATACCTTTAAGAGATTAGGGTTTCTCTCTCCACCACCCTCCTAAGTTCAGGGTAAGTATAATAATGATTAAGGAATCCTCCACCAAATAATAAAAAGCATGTAACAAAGATGTCATGGACACAAGTTTTGATAATTAGAAACTCAGACTGAGATTAGTTGCATGCTTAGGTTGCATGGCTTGTGTTTCCATGCCCTTGGGAGAATGTTGAGGTTAGACCATCCCGTAGGATGAGGAGGAGAGTGATATCCTTAGAGGAAGAAACCTCTAGGATGAGGAAGAGACCTAACACATCCTCTGAGGATGATGCTCAACCCAAAATCTTAAATGGTGGATAGAGAAAGAGAAGACACGATGAGTTGTATATCATAGTTGACCATGTACGCGCATATGTGGGTTAGACATGCATGTTGTACATAGCAATTTTGAGTATCCATGAGAAATGTAGACTATTAGTGGTCGGTTGATCCATGGTGACCCAACCTTGGGTGGGTTGTTTCTGTTAAGGGTGAGGGATAGCTCCCTCATTGAGAAGGTTAGAGGAGACTATATAGGAACCCTAATGGACATTTATGAGCAGAAAAGAGGCATGCACCTATGTAGAAGTGTTTGGCAACAAGGTTGGCATCAAGTTTTAGACCTAAGCCACATAGGTTATGCCTGATATTTTATGTGATAGACATGCAGAGCTTTGGATGACCTTGGCCGGACATAAGTTTTGATAGTAAGCTTCACCCAGGTAGGGATAGATGTGTATCCTTAAGAGCTTGACCCATCTTCAGTTGTAGGGTTAGCTCTAGAGAGAGAGAGAGAGAGTGAGACCGGATAAAGAAGGTTGGAGACCTTGACTCTGAGACATGAGGAATCATGAGAAGTTTGGTATGTTATGTGGTCTAGAATAGACGACCCTGAGTGGATGTATGTGTTTGCCTCATGTACGATCCATAGAGGCTTGTCGTACCCTGGGTGCCAATAGAGGAACCAAACCCTAGAAAAGAGAAAGAGACTCCTGATACAGATATAAAAATGATATAAGTACCTGCCTTTTGGGTGTAGGAAATAGAGTTCCTTAGACCCTGAAGAGGTATAGTAACAAGTTGTGAAGTCTCACACCCAGTTGGTTGTCCTTGTGTAGGACTCTAAAGGTTGTTCATGTGGAAGAGTGTTAGGATGTATATGCCATGTCTAGTATAGGTTCGGTTCATGGTTGAACAGTTGAGCATGCAATTAGACAACCGATGCATAAGAGGTGAACCTGGGGTTCCTAGAACAAAGAGGGGAAGTAGTAGTACTTGGTGCGCATGATGCTCATGAGGCTGATTGAGTTCATAGTATTTGAATATGGAACCTCCTCATGTGTTAGAGCAAAAGGAAACCCCACTCGAACTGAGATATATGTTTGATGAACCACTCACACAAGTTGGTGACATGTGTATGTATGAGATTAGTCCAACCTTGAGGAATGAGGAACAAGTATGATTTACCAAGGAACATGGCATGGATTAGTAGGTTGTCTTATTTCTAGGTACGTGCCTAAGTAGCATGATAGGGCTAAGCATATACATGATGATGTAAACCTTAGAGGTAAGAATGGTTTGTGACCTTTATTACTATCAAGTGATAGTTTTCTCCCGTATAGGGGAGGGACCTTTCATGTTTGGGTGAGAACCAACTTTTATTAGGTTTGAGGTAACCTAAAGAGGTCACTTATAAGATCTTGATGAGCTAAGTGTAAGAGCATGTAGTATGATCATGAATCTATAGACCATGTGTGACCCCCCTCTCAGGGGCATGAGGATATGTTGCCATGGAGGCAGCTTGTATGGGGCCAAATCGAGTTAGGTAGGTCACCATAATTCCTATGTGGGATGCAAAGTTAACCATGAATGCCCAGAGAGAGGATGGAGATTTGGGTGAGGATTCAAGGATGAGATGTGCTTGAGTATCAACACAGAAACCACGAACTACAGTAGAATCCTAAGTCAGTACTAAGGTCAAGTAGGGATATGACCGATGGGAGTAGGAGTTGTCTGTTCCCTGAATTCACAAGAACATAGGGTTGGGAGGTAACAACTACCTTTGCCCAAGGCCCATGGGTTATGAGGTTGACCACCTTCATGAGTTCACGAGGCCTAAGAGGTAAATGTGAGAGGCACTCCCTAGATGCATAAGGGTCAGATCACCAAAAAAGTACCGACACCCTAGAGTCCTTGAGGTAATGACTAAGGATTGTACATAAGAGAGATGTTAAGATCTAGAGGTGATGGGAAAAGTCTTCCCATGGGTGTGGACCCATAATGGAGATGTTCATGGTGAGGAGTCATGTGAAGTATGTTTCAACTTAGATTGGAAAGAGTGATGGCGATGTGTGATGCACCATCTCTACTCCTGGAATGGGATGAACTCTATATTTGGACTGTAGCCAAATGCTTATTTCATCTTGTTATGGGTGTGAGAGATAGGATAAAACATGTCCCATATACTAAAGATAGAAGTGATATGAGTTGAAACCCTTCTATGATGTTTGAGCATTGAAGGAAGTACCACACTCCTTTGGAGAATATATTGGATAGGTGATTTGAAATCATAAGGAGAACAAGGGTAATATGAGGATGTACCTATCCAATGTAGTTTGGAATCTTTGAGTTACCAATTTGGCTTTTATAATTGAGATGATGGAAGTAAGAGCTTGAAGTTTTCTTGACTCAGATAGACCTAAACCCAAGGCAAGGATGATGAGTGGAGTATATGAAGGATTATGTTTTCACCATCACCTATCACTTAAGGAAGCTAGTATGGTAACAAGATGTTCTCATCTAGAAGTAGCTCAGGTGTACAGATGTCTTGTCTAGCCAATGAAGAGACTGAAAGTGGTTGCTAGGCAGACCCTGGGAAGACTAAACATGTATGGCTAACATATAGATACAACCAGGCCCGTTGGTCCAGTTGGTGGTTGCCCAGTTAGCCATCCCAGATCTTGATGAGATGAAAGGATTGTTATAAGAGCATCAGATACACCTCTCAGGAAAAGTAGGTGGTGAAATCCACTGTTAGGGTGTATTAGGGTTTTTGAGGAGTCACCTTGAGGAATCATGACATGCAAGGATCTCATGTTTTTTAGTACACCGTACACCGTGATACTACCAAGATGGTTAAGGTTTACAGTGGTACCTTGAAGGCATGGGATAAAGAAGGTTATAGAGGTGCATGTGGTCAATTGTCACACATACCAGAGGGTAAAGACTGAGCACCAGCAACCCAGTGGATGGCTACAGATGATGATGAGAAGATCATCATGGACATTGTGGTGAGTCTCCCCTAGATCGAGAGAGGTCATGATGCAATATGGGTTATGGTAGATCCCCTTACCAAGTCAACAAATCCCCTTGCCTAGGAGAGCATTATCATTGTGACAGATCTTGTTGATCTATAGGGATTGAAGAGATAGCTCAACTACATAGTGATATGAGTTCGAATATCTTCAGCATGACCTCAAGTTCACTTCCATGTGTGGAAGTAGGTACAAGAAGAACTCAATGCTAGATTAAAGTTTGGTACATCATATCACCCCCTGATTGAAGGACAATCAAGGAAGTATGATCCAGACTTTAGAAGGTCTAATGAGAGCATATGTGCTCGTTCGAGGTGATTCATGGGAGCAGTTTCTGTCCCTAGCAGAATTTTCTTATTAGGATAGCCACCATAGCTAGTATCAGGATGTATGAATCTCTGTAAGGGTGGTCATGTTGGTCAATGTCGTTGAGAGGACCTTGTGAAGGCTAGAGAAACCACAGCATAGGCAGATGAAGTTGCTTTGATCGAGCAATGGTTGAAAAAGCTCAGGATCGACAGGAGTCATGTGCTGATGCAGAGCAGACCGACATGCAGTTCACTGTGGGTGAATATGAGTTATGAAATCCCGACCCCTCCGACTGTAGCTAAGGAAGCTGAGTCCCAGATACATGGGTCCATTTAAGCTGGATTAATGGAGTTGCTTATGTTTTGCCTTACCCCTCAGGATAACATGATGTATGATGTGTTCCATGTGTCTGATCTAGAGCACTATGTGATGTACCCGAGCCATGTGCTAAGCATTGAACCTATTGAACCTCAAGGGAGGTTGACATACCCTGAGTCACCTGTGGGGATTCTAGATGCGAAGGTGAAAGAACTCAGATGTAAGAATATAAGATGATAAAGGTTCTTTGGAAGCACCATGGAGAGGATGAAGCCACATGGGAGCTGAGGACGGACATGGAAAAGTCTTATCTTGAATTATTTGTATGTTTGGTGGAATTTTGAGGGCAAAATTCCTATAAGAGGGGAAGGATGTTACAACCCCAATTTTTGGACTATATGGTTTGAAATGCAATTTCTCCAATAAAATGTATGATTATGAAATTGTATGATTTATGTGCACCGAGTGGATTTCTTTGATAATATTTCCTTTAAATATATGATTTCGTGGACCATATTAAGTTAGTGAGTCCAAGGTGATAAAAAGAGAAAGAAAAAGAAGAAATCAAATAGTGCATTATTAAGAAGGAAGTTTGATTTAATGAGGAAAATATGACAAATATGTGGAAAGATGTATGATTGAATCATCATGGATAAGATTTCAAATCCACAAGGTTTCTAATGGTAAAAGGAATCCAAATAAAGAGAATAAAAGAGTAAGAGAGAGAAAATATGTATAAAATATGTCATAATAAGTGATAACTTGGTTATGAAGACAAGTCTCTCATACCTTTGAATTTGAGTCCCAAATTTGGCACGCAAGTAGTTAAATCATTGTGGACTTTCCTCTAAATTTTGGGATTAAAAGAATAAATGGATTAGGAGATATGAATTTTGTAAGTTTTCCTAAAGTGAGAAGGATAATATTAAATGTCACAATTCATTTTTGACTTTTGTTCTTACGTGGCCTGACAGCCATTGGATCCTTAATCCAATGGTGGCTGCACTTTGTTTAAGATCAAGAAAGGGGAAACAACATATGGAGTTTTCTCATTGATTTCCTCTGCACACAATCAATGTGCAAGTCTGGGAAGTGTTTCAATAGCTTTGGAAGTCCAGTCCAAACTGAAAGAACCCATGTTTCCACTATTTTCATATGGGAATGGGATTTCCCCAAATCCCAGTTCATCTAAGAACTGTTGGAGTTCTATAAAGGATGACCCCCCTGGAAGCCTACCTATAAAAGAGGTCTCAATGCTCTGGGTACTCTGTCCATGAGCATGGGTCCTTGCTAGAGGGATCGGTGAGCGGAGAAGGGACCCGGTCCCCTGGTTCGGTGTGCCCCCTGACGTGGGGCAGCACAAAGGACATCACCACCCTGAGCACCAGTGGGACGGGTCTAGGAGGGTGACAAGGTTAGTCGAGAGGGGCAAAGCCCCTGGCATGCTTGCACGAAGGTCTGAGATAGAGAAAGGAAGGGCCAACAAATGGCATTGACCATCCAAGACGGGGACTCTATTTTCTCAGTAGAACAAGGGATGTCTGCGTGGGGCAGGTCTCGTAAAGGAGACAAGCTGAGTATCGGGTTCGGACTCCCAGGTAAATGGACCCAAGCAGGGGATCTGTGAGCTGAGAGGGCCATTGAAGAGGATGAGAGAACCAAAGCACTGACGTGGCAGTACACCATTGGTCCAAAGGTAAATACTTTGGAATAATCGTAACTAATGATTGGTGATTTGTATCGAGGAATGTTATATATGATTTTTTATCAGAAAAGTGCAAGGAATCCAAAAATATATATAATTGAAGCTTGATTTTATCTCCAATTCAAAAAGTATATAAACTTGTTACCTATAATGTATTTAGGAATAAGAAACCCTATTTTGATGAGTAATGAAATTGGGAAAAGTAATATGGATGTTTTATGTGAATATTAACATGTTGTTAATAAAAAGGGTGTTTTGTATCTAATTAGATGATCCATATGCTTAATAGGCTAATTTATGGTTTTATATGTTTGATGTGCATTAATGGGCTTAGAAACCCTAATCTAGGTGTTAAATGGTTTTAATGAGTTATATTTTGAGTTCCTTTGTATAAGATGATATTAGGATGATCCTAAGCCAAATTGATGATAAAAAGGTGTTAATATAAATAATTGAGTAATTAGGGTTTTGAACCTAGAATTTTTGTTTTAGGGTTTTTGTGAACATAAAAAGGGAAAGTTGTGAAATAGATCTAAAGAACCCTAAGGAAACCCTAATTCGGATTAGAAACCCTAGGATGTAATTCCACGTCAATAAAGTAAGTTCTTGATGAGTATGTAGTAAATAGGTTGTACATACTTTTCATGATTTTGTTCTTTTGTGTGATTGGCTTGATTGCTTGCTTGGATTTCCTGATTGGATTGGATTGTGCTTATTTCCGGTGAAATTTCTAAATCATGTATGCGGTTAATTATGAGTACTCACTTTAGTTTCGCGGCGTTTTCTGACATTTTATCAATTGCATGGAAATAAAATACTTGGATGATTTTATTTTTGCAATCTTTTAAAGTGAATATGATTATCACAATTTAAGTATATATATGACTTTCCTGAACCTACATACGAACTCTAGATGTAAGATAAGAGACCAAGCCCCAGAGGGAAGTTTAGAGGTGGTCAAGCCCTAGAGGGAAGACCATCGGGCACCCAGAGAGGTGACCCACCAGGTACCAAGCTCAGGATGGAGAAGGTAGCCTAAAGTCACTTGCAAGGACTAAACCCTAAAAGAGGGTATCCCAAAGGATGAGTAAAAGTGTTTGGGAAGTCATATTGAAAAATGTAATCTTGTGTTGTTAACAACTATTTGATGTGATTAGGTTGTTAGAATATATGTGCAATATTTTGGTTGTTACCACATGCCGGTATATTCATTTATATTGACTGACATTTTGTTTTTCGACATTTCAGGAATATAAGAAAGTGACAAACAGTAAAGTGGCATTTGTGAAGATAACGTTAACCATTCATGGAGGACTTAGATAGATAGAACTCTATAGTGGGTAGAAGATCCAGATTCCTATTTTTAGAAAGTATGTGAAAAGTAAATTTTTATCCTGTTTTACAATTAGTCTTTGGTAGAATTTATTGATTATTTTTTATTATTTGCAAAACCATTGATCCTATTTTGGGATAGTGGCTCTGACTTCTTGGTCTTCCTTAATTGGGGGTTATCGGGAAGCGGGTCATTACACCTTTCTAAAGAGTACTTGATGTCGAAGCAAAAGTAACAAAAAGCAACCAATCAATCAAGTATCCTAAAATTAAAGCATAATATCCATGCATTACTAATTCATCCAAGATCCACCATTAATATTGAATTGGGGTCCAAGTTAGAGTTTGATTAGGGTTTATTTTCCTAAAATTTAATTATCACCTTTCATGTCTTTTTGGTTTACAAACCCTAATCTTAATTTTAATTGCACTTTTAATCTCAAGGAAATCCTATTTCATCATTTAGTGAGTTATTAGTCTCAAATCTGATCCATTTTATCCCTTTTTATCATAAAAGACCAATATTTTATTATTAAGTTCAATTGAACACATTAAAATCATCAAAACCTAGAAATTAGGGTTTTCATTCATTTAACACAATAAAGATAGCAGCTGTGGATATTTTTTGAACTAAAAGCAAATCTAGGGCATGATTATATTTTTATTGAATTCTTTATAATTTTTTGAGTAAAATTCATATATTACTTGACTTTATTGGATCATCCCATTAAAAGTTATGATTTTTATAAAAAGACATTTTAAGCCAATAGGGGCCTACCACCTAGTCAAGGAACCATGGGTCCCACCCTACCTACTTAATTGGGCTGGCAAACTGACTCTTCCCAACTGAGTGCCTTGCCCGTGTGGCGTCCTCTCTGGTTAAATGAGAAAAGTGGGAAAAAGTTGTAAAGGCCCTGACCTGCAAAGAAGGGGATCATGGGCAAGATAGACCTTTCACGAATGGTCATCTTCCACCTTCGTCTTGTGAGCAATAGTGCAGCATGAGTCAACCTGAGAGTTGATTCTAGGCTTCAAGGCCTCTGAGCGGAAGGCAAGAGTGCTAGTAGCTCCGCCTGATCTCGCCAGATTTGTCGATGGACCCAATTGGTTGGGAGGTAATCGGAAAGATTGGAACAACAAAGAAATCCCTCTGAATGCACAAGGTGGTAGTAAAGAGGAGGATGGCATGGTTATCTGGGGGATTGAGGATAGAGAAGCAAGTCATTGATTCTGTCGAGTCTCACAAACACAATGGTTCATCTGCACTATATTCCCATCCCCTTATATAGACTTTCGGGGTCGAGGGGTAGTCTTATTGCTTTGAGAAAATTGGACAAACCCTAGGTAGCCCACCAAAGATGACAAAACTAGGGATGGTTAGGTGTGTCCTATTCTCACGAATGCAACGGACTACTTTTCCAAATTGCTCATGCATTAACATGTGGGAGATTCACTTAGGAAGATTGCCAATATGGTTTCTAGTTTCCATATACAATCAAGGTAGGTGATAAGTTGATCACCATTGGATCACAAATCCAACGTCCCTCATTCCACACACACAATAAAAAGCTAAAAAAAGGATCTTCTGACTTGGAGATAAAATCATGACATTGAATGTAAATCCTTTCACTTTAGGGATTCTAGAAAAATCCATAACTCCTATTATGTTAATCATTTTGATCCCAATTTTTAAAGGAGAGTCCATAATAACTTTATCTAGTTGTGAGCAAAGATTGAGACCAAAATTCTAAAGGAAATGTGATTTTTATTAATATCCAAGTATTCTCTTTATAAAGCATATTTCAAGCATTAAACACATCATTTTCTCTTCCTTTCTTTTCTATGTTCTTTATTTCAATTATTTTCTTATTAGCAACCATGTGAAACTAAAATCTAACCATTAGTGGTCATTCATACCACTTTCTAGAGAATTCTATGTAATTCTCGTAAGGATTTCACTTATTATTTTATACTTTTACCTTTTCTCATTATTGGATTTTCTTCTTTTCATTCTCCCCATGTTTCATTATTGGATTAAAAAAAATAGAAATCAAGAATTTCACCACAAAAGGGCAATTTGCAAAAGAAAGCCATACTTAAAAAAAAGAATAACATATTTCTAACATCTCCTTTTTGTTCAAATAATTGCATTTCAATTGTACAAATACCTATGAAGAAAACAAGTTGTAACAAAGATCTTCATTACATTCATCGTCGTAGTAGCCAGAGTGTTGGATTACAAGTCCTAGAGAGTTCTAGGTCACAAGAATCAACAATAGTCAGCATGCAAACAAAGCATAGACATGCTAGAGAGTGCTGGCACGTAGAGGCAAAAGTCAACAACATATGTGGATAGAAGACCAGTGTACAAAGTACCAAACAAATAAATAACTCCAATGTACAATGTAGAAGAAGCTCCATGTAAAGTCAACAACAAAAGTCTTCATCATCTTCCCTCTTCGTAGAGTATCCATCATAGTAGTAGACATCAAAGTCCAGAGAGTGTTGGTTTACAAAGTCAAGAGAATGTTGGTTCAAAAAGTCCAAAGAGTGATGGTTCACATTAGAAAGTCAACATGCAAATAAAGCACGAACAACATATAGTGCAAAAGCACAAAGCAGCAAGTAAAACATGCTAATTATAGCACAAGTAACAAGAATAACATCCCTGTATGTAACTTCATAGCAGCAGATAAGGTAAACGATGAATAATCAATAATAGAAATAGAAAGCCCCACGTAGCGTAAACAAGCATGAATAATTCACATAATAATAGAAGTATCCACATAGAAGCAAAAAGAACACCACATGGTAGCAGAAGGATCCATATAACAGTAGTAAAAGTGGCATGAAGATCCATATAACAACAACAAAAATGGCATGATGATCCATATATCAATAGTAAAAATGGCATGAAGATCCATATAGCAGTAGTAAAAGTGCCATGAAGATCCATATAGCACCATAACTAAATTATTCTTCTTCTTTCTTCATCTCTCCTCCACCTCATCTCTTCCCTCTACTTTTCATCCTTTGTTCTCCCTCTCACGCCAACCACAAAAATAGTCTATAGAGTGTTTGGAGTGGAGACTTAAAAATAATACTAGAGGTAGGTCTATGTAGGCAAAATATGTGGAGGAGGTAATCGATATTTTGTTTCTATTTAATACATCAGATCATCACTAGGACAACTAAAAAAATCATGTTGGCAATTTTATTTTTATCTGCATGTGATGTTGCCTCTTTGTACTAATGAATATATAAGATCTTTGGTCCACACCCCACTCTATGAAGTTAACACGGTGCTTATTTATGATTTCCATACGAGAAAAGTCAACACGACACAAACTTTCTCCAAAAAAAAGGAAGTTAGCAAAAAATTAAAGAAATATGTGCAACGGGCGGAGGGGAATTTGTCTGGAAACAACTTTTTGCCAACCCATTCAAGGAAAGATGCAAAGTTTCTCCTTTATTTTTTCAAATAATCATACTCCTTTAATGATCAACATATTGGTTAGCAAGGCTTTCAAGACAAAATGTGAGATCAATTGATTTACTCCCCAACCTTCAAGGGACGATGACTTGTCTTCTAGAAGATTTAATAGTAGCCAATTTGTGGCAATTTCAGATGCATTGCTAACCGACTTGGCTTGAACCCAGGAACAACATCAATTGTCTCGATGATCTTGGATGCTCGACATATGTTGTACTCATGACAAGAAATGATGACTTTAGGGCATTAAGTTCGACAGTCTCTGTGCGGAGGGACTATTTTTTCATTGCAGACACGATCGCATGGACACATGCTTTTTCATCAACACTGTCACTCCTCATCTACAAGGCCCAACAGAGGTTGGAACGTGCTGCTTACCAACGTCAGAGAGTTCACGTTACATGTGGAATTTGGAGAGAAGTGGTTTAGGGATATTTTGATGCACAATCTATTTCATGAGTGGAGAATGTGTCATTGTGAATGGGATGTTTATTAGCAAGAGTAGCATCAAAGTGTGTTGATTGCAGACAACTCTTAGCAATAAAGGTTGGAGTAGGGAAGGATCCAGTGAAGCAACCACAGTAGTAAGAAATACCGATTTGGGGAAGGCACATTGACACATTTGGTGATAGTCGGGGAAGAGATAATGAGACAAATATGTAGGGAGGCATATAAAGGCAGTTGATGGTGGTTGAGATGGAGAGCTCTAGCAAAAAAGATTAGATTTTTATGAATGAAGATGAAATGAGACAAACACAGAGGTCATGATGATGCCTAGAAGACATCCAAACTGAGAACATATGGTAGTCGCAAACCCTAGCTTAGGATCGATGCTTTGATACCATTTCATCTCCTATTCACTTTCATACAAGGCAAAAGCTTGGTTTCTTAGTCTTCCACCAGAACAAATAGAAACATGGGATGAAACGATTAATGCCTTCTTCAAGCGATACTTTCCACCTCAGAAGACCAATGAACTAGTGGGGAATATTCGCAATTTCAAGCAACATGCACATAAGTCATATTCTGAAGCCTGGGAGCGATTTCAGAACAAGCTCAAGAAAGTCCCTTATCATGGGATTGATATGTATGGGTAGGCTAAGATGTTCTGCTATGGCCTACACAAAGGGGAGAGGATTGGTATTTAAAGCACAAGAGCAAACTTCTTTTTAAACAATAAGGCTACCAGGTGTCATGAGATCCTAAAGAACATGGCTAAGGACTAGTCTTGGGGCAACGAGAGAGAAGCACCAACAATAGTTAGTGTAAGGCCCCTAAACTTGCTTAATAAGTTAAATAAGCTTAATTATCATAATTTAATTATTATAACCTTAATACAACCTTGGGATATGCTTTGAAATCATAATACAAGCTTAAGTTTCAAATTTGGTCCAATTTGGACACTGTTTGAGCAAGTTATGCAATTTTACATACATTTTGGACTTTTCTGCAATTTACCCAATTGAGAGGTTGTCTTTGCAATTTATCACTTGTATTATGTTCCTTGGATATTATCTCATAACAATTGAGCTTTTTGAGCCATGGGGTGCCTATTTAAACCTTGTTTTGAGGTGTTTTCTCTAAGGGTATTTTAGGATTTACCCCTTCACGGATGAGCTACCTTTAGTAGCTATCAACTAATGAATTATGTGATTGGCAGGGAAATTCGACAAAGGAATTTTAATAAGGTCTATAAGGATGGTGGGGGAGCTTCTTGTGTGTGTGCTTGTATATTCTTAATAGTTTAAGGCCATAGAAACATGGGATAACTACTTTTACACCTCATGCTTGCTTCCATCCTTATCCATGGGCTATATTTACCTCTTCCTTGCCCAAATATGAAACTATGCTTGCTTTTTCTTTCCTCTAACCTGGAGCTACGATTCCACTCTGTTTTACTGTGTAACCAAGTTCTTTAAGGTATAATACAGCCCCTTTTTGGAGAATAAGGTTTCCTAAGAGCTCCATCTAGCCCTACCTAGGGTTTCCAAGGTCATCTTTTAGGGATTTTGACCAAGCCAAGTTGTTTTCTTCCTTCCTTCTCCATTTATCTTGCTCTTCGCCTTCCTTAGGCCTTCCTCTAGGTCAGAAACTTGCTTTTCCATGGTAGAAATTGCTCTAAAACTCTAAAACCCTACCTTTTCTTGCTCCTTATGCTTAGGGTTTGCTCATTTGATGAAGAAAGGTGCTAGATGGACGAGCTCATAGCTTATGCTTGGATTTTCTACCCTACCTGATCAATATTTCTTATGTTTGGGGTTTTATCTTATCATTAGAGGCAAGTTTTATAACTTGCTCCACATTTATTTCTTACCATAAGTTTTCTAAATCATGTTCTTGCTTGAAAATGATGATCCATGCACTAAAAAGCTATGCTTGACTTAGATTTTAGTTTTTATAATGTTCCCTATTCTGATTTAAGTTATAGATGAACCTATGATCATGTGTACATTATTTCTAAGGTATAATATGACTTGTATCAGGTTGGTTTGACAACCTATGGTGCTAAGCACTTATCAACCAATGGTCAATTTTAGGCTTTTAAAGCTGATTTCTTCTATAAATCCATGACCCGATGATGGTACCATTGCAACAACCCTATGGTGTTGTATTCATGACAATTTATGGTGGTAACCAAGGGTGTCAACTGACGTTCACCCCTTAGGTCATGTTTTTGCCTAATTAGAAGCGTAGTGATTAACAACTAAGTACCCTTATGATGTTATCAATCAATGGTGATATTAGTTTGATATTTGATGTTGATTAATGAATATAGTGTTGATCTAACAACTTATGGTGACTTAATGGTCACTAATGATGGTGGATCAGGTCTCCAAAACCTATGGTGAGTTAATCATATATTTTTAGCATCAATTAAGCCTTAGACCAATGGTTTCTTGGGTAACTTGATGCAATGGTCGAACCTATACTGTAATTGATGGTTTTAATATATGAATTTGACCCAATGGTAAAGAAATAATGTTTATTCCTCCAATAAAGTGGAATGATGGCTAATGTAATATGTTGGTCCTAATAATGTGATTTGTATGGTTTCCTTTATATGATCAACTTAAGGAGCTTGTTGACAATGGATGGCTTGCTTTAAATGAACAGTCAATTGTGGGTTTTACCCTACTCTCAATGGAACTTTTTGTGTTGTTAATAAAGGGATGTCTATGGTTATATGGTGACTCTTTCTAGAGAACAAATCAAGGACTTCATAGGTTTTTTATACAATGTGCTTACTTATGTAAGCAACCAATGGTCTTACCTTTTAAACATCCAATGGTTCTAGGTGACATTGTGGTATTGTGATATGGGTTGAATGATGATGGAACAAATGGATGGATACCCTTAATAAGGTAGTCTTACCTATTCACTCATATGCATAGAAGGGATGATAATCATATTGTGTTGATATGTAACCCTAATGAGTTATAGCTTGTTATACCTAGCTTTAATATAACTAAATGATGGTAATTGGGTATGAATAGTCCTTGAATGACTAATACAATCATGGAATACTCTGTTACTATTTTTGAAACCCTAGTATGCTATAACTCGATGGTTACATCTTGATTTAGGTGTTGGTTCATACTTGAGAATAGTATGGAATGTGATGGTGATGCTTCACCTTATGCATCCATGATCCAATGGGGATGTCATGAGTTAGGGTTTGGGTATAAGTGTTGATTAGTAACATTGATATAATTTATCATGTTGAACCTAACTCTAATGCAAATAGAAAAATATGAGTATTCATGTTTAACATTATTATATGATGGAATGATGGTGGAATAACCTCCATAACATGATCATAACCTTAATGTGTTAATTGGTGGTTATCATAGACACAGGGTTGATACTTTCTTATGTTAAACATGTGCATTATGAATATGATGAGGGTTAATCATATCTAGATTCATTGCATGTTGATGTTATAAAGGAATGTTATTAACGTTAATATAACCATGTTATGTTTATTTATGAATATCTCCTATCTCATTAATGCAATATTGTGTTGATCTAGTGTATTATATGTAAGTGATGTTGTTGAGCCTTGTTATAAGGCATGCAAAGATAATGATGATCTTGTAGGGAATAGTATAATGGTCTTAATGACCTTTGGGCATGGTTGAGCCCTGAATGAGGTTTAATCCTCTTGTGTTGATAAGGGTTGATACCCTATGATATTGTGAAAAGGATTTATATCCTATGATAGTATGATGGTCTTAATGACCTTTGGGCATGGTTGAGCCATGAATGAGGTGTAATCCTCTTATGTTGATAAGGGTTGTTACCCTATGATATTGTGAAAAGGATTTATATCTTGTGATAGTATGATGACTAGTGTGGTTTTAAGAATGGCAAGTGAATAGTACCATGTGATGATGAGATGAGAAATTATGTTTCACACATTTTATATATTTTCAAAGTTTTTATATTTATATGCTTTCTAGAAGTGAATTAGCATTTGTATGTCCACTTGTTTGATGTAGCCTTAATTCACCAAATTGGCATAACTAATCAAGTGAAACTCTAATCATGTACTGCCCTATGCCATAGATCCATCTGAGTGTCAGAATTTGCCAGATGGTGAAACGAATATTCCTAAGGGAAACTCGGAGTGCATACTGTTGAGTATGTGGGTGTGGCAAGTTGAGGATATATCCTTGTCATCCACAATACAGATTGTGGATGTTGGCTATGGTCATGCCTCATACATCTGATGTGATTGAGAACAGTTTTGGTCATGTCTCGGTGATTATATATGTGATAAGATTGGAGGACAATTGTGGTTGTACCTCAGATGGTAGGGTATGTGTACCCACCTCCTTTCACTAGTGTCGTGACCTATACCAAGGATGCACTAGGTTGTTAGCAGCTTGACCTTATGTGTCATTGTGGTGGACCCGTATTGACTGAGGGTGGAGAAGATCTTAGGATTCCAGCTCTTCTTAGATCTTGTATGACACTGATTTTGACTTAGCAGTGGTCAGTTGGATTTTGAGTGGTATCCTCAATTTCCTTAGGGTGTAATAAAAGATGTAATACAGCCGTGTAGCATATTTGTTTAGGGTTATACACAACATTTCACATTGGATGATAACCCTTGTTTGTTATCTTTACATAAAGATGATGCTTAGTGTAATTAAGAGATAGTAGATATACTTATGTTGTGGATCTTCTTTAGATTGTAGATGCATACATACAGTAGACATGATTACGTTGATAACTATACTTCTACTGCTAATTATAATCATGATGCTAGCTATCTCATGTTGTTAGTTATGCTTAGCATGCTAGCCATGCCTTTGTAACTAGAGATGCATATACTGCTAATCATGTTTATCCAGATAGTTGTGCTTATGTTGTTATCTCTTCTTATGATGTTGATATGTTCAACCAATTAGACATGTTCATGTTGTTAGCTATGCTATATTACTAGACTTGCTCATGATGCTAGATATACATATGGTACTAAATTGCTTATATTATCAACAAGATAAAGGATGATAGTCTGGTTAATGATGATAGTTATTATCTGCTCCTTTATGTATTTTGTTAATCATCAGTACTGTTGATCTTATTTATTATATCTAATTAAACTACTTAACTGTTTAATTACTTAAAAATGTTGTAATCAATAAACGTTGTTGGAAGTTATATCTCTTGCTGGGACATGGGTCTCACCCTTGTGATTCGCCACATTTTTTTAGGTAATTGGAAGTGATGAAAACAAACATGTGGCAGCAAAGAGGAGCTATAGTAATAGATCTTTGAGAAAGTTGATTAGATGTCTAGTGTGTCCTAGAGTCGTCTTTGTACTCCCAGGTCCTGGCAGGAAAAGTTTGTATATGGTGTTTCAAACAAATCGGAATTTTGTTAGCATGTTAATGCTTGTTTGTGTGACATATACGAATATTGTTCTTCTGTGTATATATGTTGTGGCTAAGGCGATAGACCAATTTGTATCAAATTCTTGGCATATTATGGATACAAGAAAGACATCGGGCTCTTATGCAAATGTTTTTGAGTGGGTGTTGATGTTGAAATCGGTTTTAATTTACCCATATTTTTGGGTATGTAGTTAATTGATGATTGATTGTGTTTTATGTTTTGAGTAATCTCATTTAGTGTAATGGGTTCTCACAAGTTGGTATCACAGCTTTAGGTTCACTGAGTCTACAGGGACACTAGGACTTAGGACTAGGATGATGTCTAAGTTAGGAATATGACATAAAAATATGGTGCATAATGCCTAATCTCAGTATTTGGGTGCCCTGGTCGGGTATTAAATTATTGAAGAGAAGGTAAGTATGGAACTCTTAGATTGTTATATTTCTGATTACTCTGATCAAGTAGTCATTTTGAGACAATCTAAAGAGCATAATGAATAAGAAATCATGGTGTGAATATCTCAATCCTACCTTAAAGAAGATGAGAATTGCATCATTATCTATCAAAACTTGAATGTTTGGTAAATATAAGAGAAAGATACAACACCATGAAATCTAAATCTGAATACAAATAAGGAAAAGAGTAGTTCTTGAAGATGTGATTTAAGAAGATAATAAAGTAAAAGACAAATAAGTCTATGCTTATAAAGTGAATCAAGGTATGAAATCCACATAAGATAAAGAGAACTCCTATAACAAGTACAAAATGAGAAGATGAAAGGGAACAATGACAAAGATATAAGGTGGAACCTGAGTTAATCTTAGACCAACCTATGTGTGTAAGAAAGTGTTAATGTAAAATCAGAATGGCATGTGAAAGAAATTAAGGGAGATGATCCCTGTTTAATAAAGAAAATGTGGAATATGAGTATTTACTTGTTGATAAGTGGTTGAAAAAATATAAATAAAATAATATAACATACCCAAATGTGATAAATAGTCATCGAGGAAGGAGTAATGAGATATGTTAATCATGATGATTTCTATGCTAATGTCAAGGAACCTGAAATGAAAAAGGTAAAATGATACATAAGAAATGGTAACTTGCATAATGAAAATAGAATTGGTTACCTTTTTGTTAGTGACCTTGAACAATGTTGCTATGATCTGGGAAGTGTGTTTCCCTTTGTGTCTTTTCTTTCTAGGGCACAACTTTCAAGTGGATCATTTCCACTTGGTATGTGTGGATTCATTGTAAACATGAGGGTGGATAGCTTATTATAGCATAAGGTTGTTTGGATTATGGTTCCAAGATCATAAAGTTTGTGATGAGTTTATTTTTTAGCCTTCCAATAATTAGGAAGACTCCTCTTATATGTCTTGATATTTGTTATGTTGGTAAAAGTAGATGATATAAGGATGTGAGTTGCTTATAGCACATGAGGTGGATACCAAGGTAATGAATCCTAGTATCCAAGATGTATCAACGATATGAGAAATATGTGAAGGTTGAATATGTTTATTAAATGAACATTCCAAGTGTTTCTCTCCCTTAGAGAGAGAAAGAGAGTTGATGATGACCCTCCAAATGTCGTTTGGAAAAAAAATGATTCTATAATGTTGTGTATGGTTCAGTGAAAGTTGGGCAAGACCACTATCAAGGATAGATGGTTTGTTGGTCAATAGATATGTGACGTTGTGTTCTTTAAGATAAACCTATGATCAAATATCAATGCATAAGAGTTATATTGGATGATATAATTCACATGACCATGATGAGTTAGAGTTATGTCCTTTAGACTAACCAATGTACAAATAGAATTTATGAATAGGAGGAACAGAGTGTTCCAGTCATGTCATACAAGTTATATCAAGATTTGAATGATGACATGTCAAAGTATTTCAAATATGGTCAAAAATATGGTCAATATTTCTTCAAAACCCTTAGGGTTTCTGAATAAGCAATAGCTATGAGATAAGTTGAATAAGAGTGAGATGGGGTTGATTAAATTTCTTTATGGGATCATGATATGTCTTCTAAGTAGGTTGTGTAAATCCTAGTAAGGTGAAGATAGTTTTGTTGTTTCACCCCTAACAAGGTTGACTAGGAATTATATTTCCTTGTATGGAATGACAGGTTCCAACATCAGCATTTCTTTTGATGATGAAAAAGAGTTCTAGTGTTAGTGTATCAAAAAAAGGATGGATACATTATTTTTTTGTGTTTCAAGGAATGGTATGGGACACATGCCATGATTGGTAGAAAGCTAGCAAGTATGACTTTTGAGTAATGTATTGATACAATAGATATAATTTTAGGATGATATCTAGAATTTAAAGTTGAAAGTTACTATTAGATTTGTACAGGTGTTACAATAGGTTTCTACATTCCATATTGAAAATATTTTCTTATGTGGGGGTTTTTGTGCTGACCCAAGATGAGATATGTATGAATGATGTGACATAACCATGATATGCAAGTAAACATGTGAAGTTAATAGGATGAGGTGCAAAGGAAGTACCCATATTTGTTTACCTTGGATTTTGGGGGTGAAATCCCTGTTAGGGGTTTATAGTTGTAAGGCCCCTAAACTTGCTTAATGAGTTAAGTAAGATTAACTGTCATAATTGAGTTCTTATAACCTTAATATAACCTTGTTATATGCTTTGAAATCATAATACAAGCTTAAGTTTCAAATTTGGTCCAATTTGGACACTGTTTGAGCAAGTTATGCAATTTTACACACATTTTGGACTTTTCTACAATTTACCCAATTGAGAGGTTTTCTTTGTAATTTATCACTTGCATTATGTTCCTTGGATATTCTATAATAATCCTTGAGCTATTTTATCCATGAGGAGCCTATTTAAACCTTGGTTTGAAGGTGTTTTCTCCAAGGGTATTTTAGGGTTTACCCCTTCACGGATGAGCTACCTTTAGTAGCTATCAACTAATGAATTGTGTGATTGGCTGAGAAATTCAACAAAGGAAAGCTATTCAGGTCTATAAGGATGGAGGGGGAGCTTCTTGTGTGTGTTCTTGTATATTCTCAATAGTTTAAGGCTATAGCAACATGGGACAGCTACTTTTACACCTCATGATTGCTTCCATCCTTATCCGTGGGCTATATTTACCTCTTCCTTGCCCAAATACGAAACTATGCTTGCTTTTTCTTTCCTATAACCTGGAGCTAAGATTACACTATATTTTACTATGGAACCAAGTGCTATAAGGTAGAATACAACCCCTTTTTGGAGAAGAAGGTCTCCTAAGAGCTCTATCTAGCCCTACCTAGGGTTTCCAAGGTCATCTTTTAGGGATTTCGACCAGGTCAAGTTGTTTTCTTCCTTCATTCTCCATTTCTATTCCTCTTCTCCTTCCTTAGACCTTCCTCCAGGTCGTAAACTTGCTATTCCATGGTAGAAATTGCTCTAAAGCTCTAAAACCCTACCTTTCTTGCTCCTTATGCTTAGGGTTTGCTCATTTGATGAAGAAAGGTGCTAGATGGAAAAGTTCATAGTTCATGCTTGGATTTTCTACCCTACCTGCTCGAGATTTCTTCTGTGTGGGGTTTCATATTCTCATTAGAGGCAAGTTTTATAACTTGATCCACGTTTATTGCTTACTATAAGTTTTCTAGATCATGTTCTTGCTTGAAAATGATGATACATGCACTAAAAAGCTATGCTTGACATGGATTTCAATTTTTATAATGTTCCCTATTCTGATTTCAGTTATATATGAACCTTTGATCATGTGTAAGTTATTCCTAAGATATAATATGACTTGTATCAGGTTGGTTTGACAACCTATGGTGCTAAGCACCTATCAACCAATGGTCAATTTTAGGGTTTTAAGCTTATTTCTTTTATAAACCCATGACCCGATGATGGTACCATTGCAACAACCCTATGGTGATGTCTTCGTGACAATTGATGGTGGTAAACAAGGGTGTCAAATTACGTTCACCCTTAGGTCATGTTTTTTCCTAATTAGAAGCCTAGTGATTAACAACTAAGTACCCTAATGATGCTATCAATCAATGGTGATATTAGTTTGATATTTGATGTTGATTAATGAATATAGTGCTGATCTAACAACCTATGGTGACTTAATGGTCACTAATGATGGTGTATCAGGTTTCCAAAACCTATGGTGAGTTAATCATATATTTTTAGCATCAATTAAGCCTTAGACCAATGGTTTCTTGGGTAACTTGATGCAATGGTCGAACCTATACTGTAATTGATGGTTTTAATATATGAACTTGACCCAATGGTCAAGATATAATGTTTATTCCTCCAATAAATTGGATTTATGGCTAATGTAATAAGTTGGTCCTAATAATATGATTTAGATGGTTTCCTTTATATGATCAACTTAAGGAGCTTACTTGTTGACAATGGATGGCTTGTTTTAAATGAACAGTCAATTGTGGGTTTTACCCTACTCTCAATGGAACTTTTTGTGTTGTTAATCAAGGGATGTATAGGGTTAGATGGTGACTCTTTCTAGATCACAAATCAAGGAATTCATAGGTGGTTTATCCAATGTGTTTACTTATGTAAACAACCAATGGTATTACCTTTTAAACATCTAATGGTTCTGGGTGACATTGTGGTATGGTGATATGGGTTGAATGATGATGGAACAAATGGATGGTTACCCTAAATAAAGTAGTCTTACCTATTCACTCATATGAATATAAGGGATGATAATCATATTGTGTTGATATATAACCCTTGATTTATAGCTTGTTATACCTAGCTTTAATATAACTAAATGATGGTAATTGGGTATGAATAGTCCTTGAATGACTAATACAATCATGGAATACTCTGTTACTATTTTTGAAACCCTAGTATGCTAGAACTCGATGGTTACATCTTGATTTAGGTGTTGGTTCATACTTGAGAATATTATGGAATGTGATCGTGATGCTTCAACTTATGCATCCATGATCCAATGGGGATGTTGTGAGTTAGGGTTTGGGTAGAAGTGTTGATTAGTAACATTGATATAATTTATCATGTTGAATCTAACTGTAATGCTAATAGATAAATATGAGTATTAATGTTTAACATTCTTATATGATGGAATGATAGTGGAATAACCTCCATAACATGATCATAACCTTAATGTGTTAATTGGTGGTTATCATAGACACAGGGTTGATACTTTCTTATGCTAAACATGTGCATTATGAATATGATGAGGGTTAATCATATCTAGATTCCTTGCATGTTGATGTTATAAAGGAATGTTATTAACATTAATATAACCTGGTTATGCTTGTTTATGAATATCTCCTAGCTCATTAATGCAATATTGTGTTGATCCAGTGTATTATTTGTAAGTGATGTTATTGAGCCTTGTTATAAGGTATGCAAAGATAATGATGATCTTGTAGGGAATAGTATAATGGTCTTAATGACCTTTGGGCATGGTTGAGCCCTGAATGAGGTTTAATCATCTTATGTTGATAAGGGTTGATACCATGTGATATTGTGAAAAGGATTTATATCATGTGATAGTATGATGGTCTTAATGACCTTTGGGCATGGTTGATCCCTGAATGAGGGGTAATCCTCTTATGTTGATAAGGGTTGATACCCTATGATATTGTGAAAAGGATTTATATCTTGTGATAGTATTAATACTAGTGTGGTTTTAAGAATGGCAAGTGAATAGTACCATGTGATGATGATATGAGAAATTATGTTTCACACGTTTTATATATTTTCAAAGTTTTGATATTTATATGCTTGCTAGAAGTGAATTAGGGTTTGTATGTCCACTTGTTTGATGCAGCCTTAATTCACCCAATTCACATAACTAATCAAGTGAAACTCTAATCATGTAGTGCCATGTGCCATAGATCCATCTGAGTGTCAGAATTTTCCAGATTGTGAAATGAGTATTCCTAAGGGAAACTCGGAGTGCATACTATTGAGTATGTGGGGGTGGCAAGTTGAGGATACATCCTTGTCATGCACAATGCAGATTGTGGAGGTTGGCTATAGTCATGCCTCATACATCTGATGTGATTGAGAATGGCTGTGGTTGTGTCTCGGTGATTATATATGTGACAATATTAGAGGACAACTGTGGTTGTACCTCGGATGGTAAGGTATGCGTACCCACCTCCTTTCACTAGTGTCGTGAACTGTACCAAGGATAGACTAGGCTGTTAGCAGCTTGACCTTATGTGTCACTGTGGTGGACCCGTACTGACCAGAGGCGGAGAATATCTTAGGAGTCTGGCTCTTCTTAGATCTTGTATGGAACTAATTTCGACTTAGCAGTGGTTAGTTGGATTTTGAGTGGTATCCTCAATTTCCTCAGGGAATAATAAATGGTGTAATACAATCGTGTAGCATATTTGTTTAGGGTTATACACAATGTTTCACATTGGATGATAACCCTTGTTTGTTATCTTTACATAAAGATGATGCTTAGTGTAATTAAGAGATAGTAGATATACTTATGTTGTGGATATGATTAAGATTGTAGATGTGTACATACAGTAGACATGATTACATTGATAACTATACTGCTACTACTAATTATAATCATGATGCTAGCTATCTCATGTTGTTAGTTATGCTTAGCATGCTAACCATGCCTTTGTAACTAGAGATGCATATATTGCTAATCATGATTATTAATATAGTTGTGTTTATGTTGTTAGCTCTTCTTATGATGTTGACATGTTGAACCAATTAGACATGTTCATGTTGTTAGCTATGCTATGTTACTAGACTTTCTCATGATGCTAGATATGCATATGGTACTAAATTGCTTATATTGTCAACAAGATAAAGGATGATAGTCTGGTTAATGATGATAGTTATTATCTGATCCTTTATGTATTTTGTTAATCATCAGTACTATTGATCTTATTTGTTATATATGATTAAACTACTTAACTGTTTAATTACTTAAAAATGTTGTAATCAATAAATGTTGTTGGAGGTTATATCTCTTACTGGGACATGGGTCTCACCCTTGTGGTTCACCACATTTTTTTAGGTAATCGGAAGTGATGAAAACAAACATGTGGAAGAAAAGAGGATCTATAGTAATGGATCTTTGAGAAAGTTTATTAGATGTCTAGTGTGTCCTAGAGTCATCTTTGTACTCTTAGGTCCTGGCAGGAAAATTTTGTATATGGTGTTCCAAACAGATCAAAATTTTGTTAGCATGTTAATGTTTGTTTGTGTGACATATACGAATATTGTTCTTCTATGTATATATGTTGTGGCTAAGGTGATAGACCAATTTGTATCAAATTCTTGGCATAGTATGGATACAACAAAGACGTTGGGCTCTTATGCAAATATTTTTGAGCGGGTGTTGATGTTGAAATTAGTTTTAATTTACCCATATTTTTGGGTATGTAGTTAATTGATGATTGATTGTGTTTTATGTTTTGAGTAATCTCGTTTAGTGTAACAGGTTCTCACAGTTAGAGTTGATATGGAATCCATGGAGTTCACATAATTGAAGGCTCAGATGGACAAACTTGCAAAGAAGCTTTAGCAGAAATTTGACACATCATGTGGAGGTGAAGAGGAGGAGTGCATGTACTCACGTAAACAATATTGACAAGAAATGTGTCCTAGTAAGATAGACATAATTGAAGACATGCTAGGTATACTAGTGACTCAAAACAAAGCCTTACTGGACATGACTAAATGGGTGTAGAAAAATCAAGAGGCACATATTTGCATTATTGAAAATTAGATCTCTCGGTTGGCAGCGAAGGTGGCATCCATAAGGAAGCCCATTTAGTAGGGATTTCCTAGGAATATAGAGACGCCACAACATCATCAAGTAAAATATGTCTCTATTCTCAAGGAACCAAAGCACATTATTGAGGAGTCACTAGATCACCGTATTCTAAAGATGGATTTGGTGTATGTGTCAAAAGTGACATTTCCCTATAGCCTATATGGAAGATAAGGGGATGCAAAATGCCACTTCATTATGCTCATGTTGCACCTCATTAAACATAAGATCAACAACAAGTGACAAAGACACCCCATCTTCACTGACTTTGCAAGATAAGGAACCTCAAATTTCTACCATTACCAAGACCATTTACCTAGTTTCAGAAAAAGGTTCCCATGTCACAATAACGAGTGAAAGTTCTACTTCATAATGGAGAAGTCATAGTCAACGAGGAGGTACCAACAATTAAGAAAGAGCAGGCTTAGGCTATGCCATCCATAAGAGACGTGCTAGATTCTGTCCTAGGAGGTGACATTGATGCAAGCTTATGAGAGGAGATCCCTAATGTGCCATATATACCTCCCCACAAAGATGCAAAGAAGTCACATGTGCCATTCTCGGATAGTCTGAAGCCAAAAAAGGAGGAAAAGTAGTTTAACAAATTCATATACATATTCTGAAAGCTCCACATCAACATCCCACTCATGGAGGTGACAGAACATATTCTTGCATATGGGAGATTCTTAAAGGATATCATCAACAACAAAATATGGATAAAAGATACAAATGTCATGTGTATTGGTGATGTAGTTAGTGATATGATCTAGGGAAGGTTGTCAATGAAGAGGAAAGACCCATGATGCTTCTACATCCCTTATTCTATACGTAACAAACACTTCCAACAAGCATATTGTGACTCTTGGGCAAGCATAAATCTCATGCCTCTCTCTACCTTCTGGAAGGTGGGATTGAAGAAACTGATGAAGAAATCCATGACAATCCAATTGGTGGACAAATCAATTGTGAATATGTATGGGATATGCAAGTATGTGTTAGTCAAAGTTGATATGTTCATCCATCCTATTGTTTTTATGGTCACGAGATGTTGGGATCAGAGATGTTGTTAGGAAGGTTGTTCCGAGCTACGGCTAGTGTGATCATTGTCATGGGTAGAGGTTACTTGAAACTCTATATAGATGATGCAGTCCTATTTTAGGTCTCCATCTTGTGCCATTTTGTACTTTATTCATATCTAAACACATTAGAATGCAAGTTAAATCCCCCAATATGAATATTACTATAAAATGCACTTATGGATGTTCTTTTCACTATTTTCAGGTACTTGGACCGTGCTTTTGATGGATGAGAGAGAATGAAGGAGTTCTAGGGTTCCTACACTCATGGATGGGTCCAAAGAAGGCCCCAAAGCTCCCTCAACCTACCCCTAATGGCCAAGATTCGACATGAAGTAAAGAAGTCCATGGATGATGAAGATTGAAGTTCATTTAGCCTCTAAAACCCCAACATGGTCGTGGGCATCCACCATGGTCATGTGAATTATTGCGAAGAATCAACAGGGAAGTTAGGGTTTTGCACCAAATGCACCACGGCCACGGACATCAGCACGACCGTGGCCCATTGAAGACACCATGGCAGTGGCCATCAGCGCAACCGTGTCCAGTAGAAGACACAACAGCCATGGCCTCCCACAATGATCGTTGGAATTATGCACAAGGTTCCCCAAAATCAACAGGGATGCGGGCCATTTTACAATTAGATGACCACGGTCATGGCGACTCACCACGGTCGTGGCCCTTGAAGACTGCCTCGCCCGTGGTGCTCCCCACACTCAAGACCTCCTCCTCTAAAACGGTCATGGTGCCCCTTACCCAACACGACCGTGGCATCCTGCCACGGCTGTGGCCACCACATATACTTAGCCTTTTCACCCACATTCACACCATGGTTGTTTCCACACCCCCACAACCGTTCCATGCTACCCCCACCACGGTCGTGGTGACCAACCAACCATACCCATTTTTTACACTACTTTTCTTATTCTACCCCTACTTACCCTAGTGCTTCCCCACCACCTATATATACATAGGTGGCAGTTGGGGAACAAAGATTAGACCCCCTAGCTGACATTACTCCCTTCTACCCCACCCCTTTAGCATTCATTGCACTTTCCTTGCATTTATGCTCTCCATCCACCATTTCCACCTCATTTCCACCTTGGAAACCTAGTTTTCTAGGTTTTCCTCCATAATCCCCCATATTCTCATGCCCATATGCACCATTTGAGGAGAAGGGACGTCTCCAAGCTGCTAAGAGGATTTATTCTTGTAATGAACATGATTTCTATATATGATGATTGCTTCTTGCTTCTATCTCATTTCCTATTTTATTTCATGTGATTTATGCTTTTACATGGATTGCTTACTTTGAGATGTTTGATGACACTTAGCTTCTAGGAGCAATTGGAGTGTATGTGGAAATATTAGGAATGGCTCCTAGGTCCAATTAGTGGATCCCTAGCTAGCCCCATTTGTTCCTACATACAAATCCTTCCTTCTACAAGTGAGTGTGAGATCTAAGTGCCTAGTGTAAGTGTGATTAGTGCAATTGCCTAGAGCTTTCTAAAGGCTAGATGGCTAGTGGCATGAGGTGAAAACCCTCATCTCTACTCCCATTTCCACCCTTGGCTCTCAATTTCCATAATACCACTTACCCTAGAAACCTAGACTTGATAAGTCCTACTAGAATTACACCTAACCCTAGTTCCCCAACTAGTAGTATAAGGTACATTCTAATAGCACTTGCCTTGTTGTTTGATTTGGTAATCTAGTTTGAATTGTGATAATTGCATGCTATGTTGACATACCCCAACTAATATCAAATCACATTCCCAAACGGCCCACCTACCTAATCTCATTGTTTAAAACCTATCTTGCCTTCTTATCTTGTTTATGCTAATCTAGTTTAGTTGCTTTTGTTCAATCTAGTTAATTGCCTAGTCTTGCTCTTTAGGGTTAACTTAGGTTCTTGCTCTCTCTAGTAGTTAACTTAGATCTTAGTTGCTAATTGTTCTACTAGTGTAGTGTAGTTAACCCTTGCTCTTGTTTAGCTTATTGCTTAATCTAGTTCTTTAGACTTGCTTGCCTAGGGTAATTTAGGGTTTGTGATAACTTAGATTTCATAATTGACTTTACTTGCTTGTTCACCTAGTTTAACAATCAAACAACCCCTTTTAAACCCTTCAACCCTAGTTTATGCATTAGGAACGTAGCCAACACTAACCTAGCTCTAGTTCCCCCTCTATCCCTGTGAATCAACCCCTACTCTTGCCTATCATCTATACTACAATAGTACCACGTGCGCTTGCAGGTGACCTATTTAGTTTCATGATCGAATCTTGTTAGGGTTATTATAAATTTTGAGAGATCCCATGTGTTTGAGTCCCATGGAGTGCATCTAGTAACCCCTTATTGGCTAGTATGTACACCTATGGCATCTAGTCATCCCTTGTTGGCTAGTGTGTACACCTCTGGCTTGACGCACCAATAGGCTCATCCCTTGTTGGCTAGTGTGTACGCCTCTGGCTTGACGCACCAATAGGCTCATCCCTTATTGGCTAGTGTGTATGCCTCTGGCTTGACGCACCGATAGGCAATGATATAGTGGAGTTCATACTGCTGGATGAGTCTTTAAAACCATCTTGTGATGAACCAGGCTAAAGAAAATCACCTTCTTGAGCCTATAACATTAATCAAGGCTGCTTATGGGAGGCAACACAAATTTATTTCTGTAATTTACATTTTATTAGGACAGATCATTGTTTAAATTTCATATTTGTCTTATTGGGTGTTTGATTGATGTAAAAAGGTACCTTAATGCATTTGTTTGGTGTGTAGGTAGAGAAATTGATACCATTGACACCATATTCAGTGGCACTGACCTGCTAAAAGTGTTTAATAGCAATTTCACAAAAAGTTCATACCACTGACACACAAGTCAGTGGTATCGAATACATGATAGGTTGAATTCTACAAAAAGTTGACACCACCGACAACCAATTCAGTACCACCAACTATTCTTAGAAGAAAAAAATCATAGTGCTACAAGAAAAAGTTGACGATACTGCCGAACACACATATCGATGGCACCGACTCATACAACTTAAAGAAGGATAGAGGACGTCATGTATCAGTACCATCGACACACAAGTTAATGGCAAAAAAATAGAGGGATAGAAGACAACATAATTTGATCCAGAGAGGCCGCCAGGATGTTTCAACCACCACCACTCTTCTGAGAACATGGTACACATGTTCCATGATGCGATGATTTTGAGTCACTTTTATAGACTTGTTTTACATGTGTTTTATGTGTTTATTAGTCACTTTTGTGGTTAGTATCACATGATTCATTCACTTTAGTCTATAATCTCATTTTGTATCAAATCTCTCATATTTAATCTTTTTTATTATAAACAATCATAATAATGGGTTTTAGCATAGCTGATTTGGCTTTGTCTTGAAATTTCAAGAAAAATGCATATACACAGTTGTCGATACCATGGACATCCGTCGATAGTATCGACACAGTCACAGTGAGACAGCTGTAAGGAGCCAAGCAGAGTTGATACCATCGACTGGGAGGTCGATGGTAGTGAGATACCTACAGCGAGCCAGCAATCAACTTGTCGATACTATCGACACAAAAGTCGATACTATCGACATTGCACAGCTTCAGCGTCAGAATGGTGACAAAATTGACGCCTAAAGGTGTGGATACCATCGACCCGCATCGATAGTATCGAGTCTGCATCAGGCGGAATGTCAGAGAAGAGAAGAGAACTTGTCGATACTATGATGGGTCAATACCATCGACCCGCATCGATGGTATCGACACTGTCAGGATATGTTTTGTTCCAGATTGATCCTAATTCAACGGTGGTGATCTGTTGGCGACCAAAAGTGATCCATATACCTAATTTCGGCGGCCCTAAGCAGGGGATAACGTCATTAGCCGCAACACACATTCTGAGGGGAGGTAGAGAAAAGAACGGAGCCCAGAATCACGCCCCGATCGTTCCAAGAACCGCAGAAGACAATTTCCACTGCCGGAAGGCTGTAGATCGTGCACTCTACGTCAAGGAATGCCCAAATATCCTCCGTTCAGGGGTTTACATCACTTTTATTCACGTTTCTCCATGTTTTACTTTTCTCTCATCATGTCTTTCGTTGAGATGAAATGTGGGGCTAATCCCCTTTGTCTTTAGGACCAGAAGTAGCCCGGGTAATCGTTGTATGACGTTTTTATCGTAGTAATTCATATTTTGTCTCTTAAATCTGTGGTATGATTTCATTTTCTCCATTATATCATTATTATTGATCACCTTAATGATAATCTAATGCCTTTAATTACTTTAAAAGAAGAATTAACGGTTGAAAAGAGACGAAATTCACATTAATTAATAAATCCCTTGAACAAGGTGATGTACGGTTAATGGTGGAAACCCAGAGTTTGGTCTTCATGCACCTAGTTTAGGGTATAGGTTACTACTACAGTGGAACCGACCTAGATTTATGTAGTGAATTGTATCACGACAGTGAACAATTCTGACTACAGGCCACTACCAAGAATGAGAGATGAATTTGATTAACTATATAGAAATAAATACAACGAGAACCTGCAGTGAAACCACAATCCTAAAGATTTCCATCTAAATTGATTAAACTCGACATTTAATCGATTGCTTTGTTTTCTTTTATTTCTCTTTTAATTCTTCAATCAACTCTCAAAACCTTTTGATAGGTCTAGCTGGTCGTGAGTAGTTAGTAAGTAGTTTACTGACAGTTTAGTGTCCATGTGTTCGACTCGGGCCTCATAAAGGCCTATATTACTCTGACACGTGCACTTGCGTTATTCACACGGTAAAATCGTGTCAAGTTTTTGGCGTCGTTGTCGGGGACACGGCAACTGTCGACACTACAAGTGCTGCAAGCGGCCACTCTAGGCCATTTTTTATTTTATTATTATTTTTGAAATTCATCATTTATCTTTCATATTTAGCAATCGTCTAGCACTGTACTGAATCAAATTTATTACCTTGCAGGTACCAGTGCATGGTGAAGACGTGTAGCACAGACTACACACTTCCATCACCAGAAGTTCCACCGTTGGGATCAGACAACGAGGAGAACAGCATTCAAGATCAACCTGAGGATATAGATTCGGACTCTGAACTAGAAGCCATGGCTGAGGAATAGACAATATGGGAGAAGATAAAAGCTTCTTCCTCGTCAGCATCAAAGGGGCCAATAAAAAGGCAGGCAGTTAACATTCCAATCTATAAGATTGATCTGACACTAATAAATTTGGTCAAGTCTCAAGCATTCCATGGGCTGAAGAATGAAGACCTTGTTGCACACATCAGCACTTTCGTGGAAAATTGTGATATGATCAAGATAGATAGGTTTCCACATGAGACACTGTATCTGAAGTTGTTTCCCAGCTCTCTTGCAGGTAATGCACGTGAATGGCTGCATAACCTAGATGATGAGACCGTTGAGACGTGGGATCAAATGATCGAGGTTTTCTTCGAGAGATTCTTTCCACCGGAGAAAACCAATGACTTAGTACGGAAAATCCACAATTTCTGTCAAAGGGCTGGAGAGACATATTCTGAGATGTGGGAGCGCTTCCAGATAATGTTGCGGAAGTGTCCACATAACGGGCTAGATAACGAAAAACAGGTGAAGATCTTCTACTTTGCTTTGAATGAGCATGATAGGAGCAATTTAGACTCAGCAGGTTCCAGTTTCTTCTTAAACAACACTGGCACTAGGTGTTGGGAAATACTGAAGAACATGTCTAGGAAGCAATCATGGGGTGATAGAGAGACACCAGAGCAGGTCCGAGTTGTAGGTGAGTCAAAGGCCATCAAGGAGGTGAATGAGAAAATTGACTTATTAGCCAAGAAATTGCTAGAAAAGGAAGACGAAGAATCTGATGATGAGGCGCAAGTGAAATTTATGCGCCAGCAACAGGGGTACAGAAATAATGATTATTCTTGGAGGAAAGATAAAAAAAATCATGGAAGGACCCAAACAATTTCCTACAGGACCCCGATGCCAAACCACAACCGTCGGCAGAGGACAAGAGCAATGAGTTGCTCAATCAAGTAATCAAGTAGAATCAAGAACTCATGAGCACATTTGGCCAGCAGATTAAGCAACAAGGAGAATTTATGAATCAATTTGGGCAAACTTTACAAAGTCATGGAGCTCAGATGAGGTCACTCGAGACATCTCTAGAGCAGATGGCAGTAGAGATTTCAAGCTTGAAGAAGCCAGCACAACAAGGTTTTCCTGGAAATACAAACATTCCAGGTGGGAACCAGCAAGCCAAGGCAATTCTGTTGCGGAGTGGAAAGAAGATTTTAAACCCCAGTGCCGATGAACCGAGCACACCCCAACCAGAAACCACAGGTGAGGCCACAGAGGAGGTTACAATCATAGCACCGATAGACGATGTGGTAGAGGAAACCACACCAAAACCCATTGCTGAGGAAGAAACTCAACAGAGGACACCGTATGTACCACCACATCAGAGGGAACAGACTATCCCAGTGTCGTATCCAAATAGTTTGAAGGCTAAGAAAGTGGACGCTCAGTTCAAGAAGTTTCTAGATAGCTTTAGGAAACTTTCTGTCAACATTCCGCTGTTAGAAGTAATAGAGAAGATACCCTCTTATGGCAAGTTTCTGAAAGATGTAATTACAAGGAAGAGGAAGATTCCTGATACTGAAGTGGTGGTTCTTAAAGAGCAAGTGAGCACCTTCATTATGGGCACATTGCCACCAAAAAGACAAGATCCGGGCTGCTTCAATATTTCATGTTACATCGGTAAGGTGAAATTCGGCGAAGCATTGTGTGACTCCAGGGCAAGTATTAATTTGATGCCTCTTTCTACGTTCCAGAAGCTGGGACTGAAAGAATCGAGACATAGCAACATGACGATTCAGCTAGCGGATAATTCTGTGGTAAAGCCGTATGGTATTTGTGAAGATGTACTTGTTAAAGTTGATAGGTTTGTGTTTCCAACAGATTTTGTGGTAATGGAAATGCAAGATGACCAAGGGAATGAGATACTCCTTGGAAGACCCTTCCAAGCTACAGCAGATATGATACTCAAAATGGGAAAGGGGTCGTCTGACATTGGGAATCGTGGATGAAAAATTTGAAATGGTTATGCCCACGAGTACAACACAATCACAGGAAAAGGAGCAGTGTCGCATGGTGAAACATTTTGATCAGAACTTTTCTCTTTGTCTAGGGAAGCCATTTCTAGATATGACTCATGTAATGACCAAGGTAGATAAGGGGACACTGGCTATAGATATTATGGAACAAAGCAAAGTTGTTTCTCTTTGCAGAGTTGTGGGTTTTCTAAATGATGAAGAGGAGGAAATTCCTCTTTTTACTGAAGATGATGTAATAGCAAGTTCTGTCCTTGACGCATATCCAGAACTGCCCCTTGAAGCTTGCCTTGTTAACATAATGCATGACTGGATGAGAAGCAAGTCGTTACAAGAATGTGTCAAGATGCTTCAAGTGCTTCCGTGCTATTACGCCAAGTATTATGAAGATCTTGGGCCACTCCCACCACCGCTTCAATCATCATTGATCAGTCCACCAGAGTTAGAACTGAAGCCACTGCCTCCACATTTGAAGTATACATTCTTAGCCGATGGTGAAAGACTACCGATGATTATTTCAGCATATCTGAGTGCCGATGAAGAAGAGCAATTGATGATCGTGTTGAAGAACCACCGTGGCGCATTCAGGTGGTTAGTTGTGGATATCAAGGGGATTTCCCCTACACTTTGCCAGCACAAGATCCGGCTCGAGGAAGGAGCCAAACTTATAATTCAGCCACAGCGTAGACTGAATCCGAGCATGATGGAGGTAGTTAAGAAGGAGGTGATCAAGCTCCTTTCTACATGCATCATTTACGCTATCTCCGATTCGATGTGGGTAAGCCCAACACATGTAGTCCCTAAAAAGGGGGGAATTATTGTCACTCACAACTTGTTAAATGAGCCAGTCATGACCCGATTCATAACCGGGTGGCGTGTGTGCATTGGCTACCATTGATTGAACTCCGCTACGTTAAAAGATCATTTTCCTCTTCCGTTCATCGATCAAATCTTAGAGCAACTAGCGGGTTGATCTCATTTTTTTTAGATGGCTATTCCGGCTACAATCAGATCTCTATTGATCCTAAGGACCAAGAAAAGTCTACCTTCACTTGTCCTTATAGAACATTCGCATATCGCTATATGTCTTTTGGCCTGTGTAACGCACCAGCCACCTTTCAGCGTTGCATGCTCGCTATTTTTTCTGATATGGTTGAGCGTTGTCTAGAGGTTTTCATGGACGATTTTTCCGTCTATGGTGCGTCATTTGATGAGTGCATGTACAATTTGGACAAAGTTTTACAAAGATGTGAGGACACGCATTTAGTTCTCAACTGGGAAAGTGTCACATGATGGTTAGTGAAGGAATTGTGCTTGGACACAATGTGTCTAGCAAGGGGCTGGAAGTGGACCCAGTCAAGATTGAGTTTATTTCAAAATTACCCCCACCTAACTCGGTTAAAGGGGTCAGGAGTTTTCTCGGTCATGCAGGATTTTATCGCCGCTTTATCAAAGATTTCTCAAAATTCGCTAAACCATTGTCTGAACTGCTTGAGAAAGATGTGATGTTTGATTTCAATGAAAAATGCTTGCATGCTTTTAATGTACTTAAGGAAAAGTTAATTTCTACACCGGTTGTTCAAACGCCAGATTGGACTAAGCCTTTCGAGATCATGTGTGATGCTTCAGATTTTTTAGTGGGGGCTGTTCTTGGGAAGTGTTTTGAGAACAAACCCGCGGTGATTTTCTATGCATCCAAGACTTTAAATGAGGCACAACTTAACTACACCACAACTGAAAAAGAACTTCTCGCCGTCATTTTTGCATTCGAAAATTTTTTGCAATATCTGGTAGGGTCAAACGTTGTGGTATGGACGGACCACGCCGCCATAAAATACTTGATGGAAAAGAAAGATGCCAAACCTAGATTGATTAGGTGGATCTTATTGTTGCAAGAATTTGACATTGAAATCAAGGATAAGGCAGGAATAGAGAATGTGGTTGCGGACCACTTGTCTAGGTTAGAGCGGGTAGATGAGAAAGATATTAATATACCCATTACCGAGACATTCCCCGATGAGCAAATCCTTTCTATAAAATCCAAGGACCCATGGTTTTCATACATTGTTAACTATCTTGCCTGTAAAATAATCCCCGATGATTGGACTTATCAAGAGAAAAAGAAATTTTTCCATTCTTTGAGATATTATTTCTGGGATGATCCCATCTTATTGAAGCAATACAGGGATGACATTTTGTGCAGGTGTGTACCGGAGATAGAATATGACAGTGTACTCAGTCATTATCACACACTACCAACCGGTGGTCATCATGCGAGTTCAAGAACGGCGGCCAAGGTGCTGGAGAGTGGTCTTTATTGGCCTACACTCTTCCGGGATGCCTAGGACTATGTGCGAAGATGTGATTCCTGTCAAAGAGCAGGTAATATTTCCACGCGGAAAGAGATGCCCTCAACGTGTTTCAAGAAGTTGAGGTATTTGATCTGTGGGGCATCGATTTTATGGGACCCTTTGTGTCCTCGAATTCTAATTTATACATTTTACTTACTGTTGATTATGTATCGAAGTGGGTAGAGGTAATACCCACAAGGACTAACGACGTTGTTGTAGTGTGCAGGTTTGTAAAAGATCACATTTTCTGCAAATTTGGTGTGCTAAGGATGATTATTAGCGATGGAGGCACCCACTTCAAGAATCAAAAGTTTGCTGCATTGTTGAGAAAGTACGGGGTGAAGCACAATGTTGGTACCCCGTACCACCCGCAGACACAAGGGTAGGTCGAAGTGTCAAATAGAGAAATTAAGAAAATTTTGAAGCGCACAGTGGCTTTGACAAGAAAGAACTGGAGTACACTACTACCGGATGCATTATGGGCGTATAGGACCGCATTTAAGACACCTATAGGCACTACGCCTTTTAGGTTGGTTTATGGGCGGGCCTGCCATTTATCGGTAAAGCTGGAACACAAGGCGCACTGGGTGCTAAGGAATCTTAATTTGACTTATGATGAGGCGGGGAAGAAGCGAATGCTAGAGCTCAATGACCTAGATGAGCTGCGGATGAATGCTTATCAGAATTTGAGGATTTACAAAGAGAGAACAAAACTAATTCACGATCGGCACATTCAATTGCGTGTTTTCAAAAAGGGAGATCGTGTGCTATTGTTCAACTCGAGGTTGAAGCTACATCCCGGGAAATTGAAATCCCGGTGGAGTGGACCGTTTATAGTGGAGGAGGTATAGCCACATGGTGCCATCAGGGTGCGCAATGGAGAGATGACGTTTATAGTTAATGGTCAGCGGTTGAAGTTGTACTTTGGCGAGGACTACATGAGGAAAGTGCATGAGGTTAAACTCATAGCATTTAAGGATGAATGATGAGCTCGATTTTATCTAGCCTAAGACGTTAAAGAAGGGCGCTTGTTGGGAGGCAACCCAACCATTGGTAGTTCTTTCATTTTCTTTTGCATTTACAAGTTAGTTTTGTTTAATTTAGTTTATAGTGTAAAAATGATACCTTGATCGGTTTGTTCAGTGTGCAGTACTGAGACAGAGTCGATACCATCGACCGCACCGTCGATGGTAACGACATGGGTACAGGGAATCGGGTGCAGCAAATTTTCTGATTCGATACCATCGACGGCCTCGTCGATGGTATCGACATACCATCAGTGACATTGAAGAAAAAGATAGCTCTAGGTCGATAGTATCGACTCCAAAGTCGATACTCACGAGATCCCTGAAGATTTATAGAAGAATTCGTCTCAGTGATCTCGATACCGTCGACAGCCCTGTCGATGGTATCGACACGGCAACAGTAAGAAAGCAGCATTCGGGCCTCGCGAGGGTACTCGAACCACACAGAGTCGATACCATCAACACTCAAGTCGATAGTATCGACGCAACACGTCACCAATCCACAAGAAGAAATCAACGGAGCCCGCCATTTTCGGAAGTCGATCCGTGGGATGGGTCGATACCATCGACCCGCGTCGATAGTATCGACGCGTCACCGATCCGGGCCCCCAAATCCAGCAATTGAAAACTGTCGATAGTCATGAAGAGCGGATTGTGCCTCCAGGTGTCGATACCATCGACACCCCCATCGATGGTATCGACGGAGCGGCAGCAGTGACGGAATCAGTTATAAAAGGAAGGGTTATTTCTCGATTCTCTTCACACCTTCAGAGCTTATTCCTTCCACTTGTGCTTTGAGCATTGTTGAGTGACTGGAGGCATTCATCGAGCATCCAAGGATCAGGATATCTTCACCGAGCTCTGCACCGAGTGAAGATTGTCTTCTCAGACCTTCACCGAGCTCTATTTCTTATTCCCCTTTCTCTCTGTGATGATGGTGTGGACGGAAGGAGCTTCTTCTTCAAGGGCGGTCCCAATGGAAATTGCGACATTTGTTCCTCCACCACCCGGATCCATTCCTCGTACGAGGATTGTTCATCCGTCGGCGGATGTAAGGAAGATATACGAGGAGTTGCTCAAGCGGAAAATCGAGCCAACCTGATATGTTGATCGGACCATGATTCGCGACCTTAGGTTCGAGGCCAACCTCACCTATGTCCTGTAGGGGCAAGCGAAACATACGGGCAGGAGGTCTGACGAGGTCCAGTACTACGCTGAGGGCCACCCTTTCTTCGGCGAGTGGCCGATGTACAAAGAACTGGTGGCGGAGTTTATGGCATTGCTGGACATATGTGTCGTGCCTAACGACCTCATCGCCACTGATTGGGATTGGATCAAGGGCCGCATTTCTTTCCGGCTCTACAACAACAATTACAATCTCACCCTCCAACAGTTCAATTCAATTTACAACTACTACCGTTCTCCGAATCAACACAGGAGGCCGGACAACCGGACAGATTATGATGAGATCTACGCCCAACTGGTGACCGCGCCTCCAGCCAAGTCCGTCAGCTATCATAATGTAGCCGTAGCTAATTTCAAGCATCCATTTATGCGGATTCTACATCGAATGATGTGCACTACTCTTTTTGCTTGAGGCGATCTTTCGCTCAGTAAGTTTCAGGAGATAGACTTGTTCTTTCTTTATAAACTGTTGAAACGAGAAGAGCTCAATTGGGGTGTGTTTTTCTTGACGCGTGTGCTGTCCGTGCGGAGGAGTATAAGAAAAGCTCCTATCCATTTTGGGGGGCTTATCACACCGCTTGCTCTGTATCTTGGGTTGGATTTTTCCCAACTCACTCTGATGTCCAACAGAAATAAAGTCAACCTGACTCATCTACACCGCTCCAATCTTCTTACGCTCCGTGATGGCGTGGTCTATGCACAGTGCCATGTCAACCAGGAGTACCAGGAGTGTGCGCTTCTAGATCCCATCTTCAACATCCAGGGAGCTCAGCACTTTCGGTGGCCCATCATCGCCATCGACGAATCTGACAAAGAAGACGACGGTAATGACAACGACAATGACGACGGCGACGAGCAAGAAGAGGAAGAGGAGGCTTTCACTCCTCTTCGTGCACGTGTGGCACCGCGGAAGCATCCACGTTTCCACCAAGGTGCATCATCATCTTTGCAGCCTCCGCCACCTCAGCCCTCTCAACAAGGAGAGGATGCTTATTCTATGCAGGGCATGTATTCAATGCTGCAGGAGATTCAGCAGACCCAGCAGCACCACACTACTTCTTTCGCTGGTATTCAGGAGACTATGAACCGACTATTCCTAAATCAGCAGGCCATCTATGAGAACGAGCGCCTCCTCCTTGCCAACCAAGAAAACATTCATGACAGGCTGCATAGGATGGAGATGTAGCAACAACCATTCTACGATAATTATTGGAGCCAGAATTACTTCGGGGGATATCCGCAACCTCTACCCATGCCCCCGTATGATCCAAATTTCCAGGGCCAGTATCCATCATGGGATCCCACCACCCCACAGTACCCACCACCTGAACACTGAATGGTATCACTGTTCCACCTTTTAAGATTGTTTTTTACTATGAGGCCATAGTCGAATTCAAGCTTAGGGGGGGAGATGGAACAACTTCTATCTTTTTCTATCTTTTATTTTTAGTTTTTATCATTTATTTCCTTTTCTGTTGTTCTAGCAATTTTCTTAGTTTTTAGGATCCACATTTTATCTAGTGTAATCATGGATGTCTAATTTAATGTGTCATTTCTTTGTTTGTCACATGGGAGTCAGGGATCAATTTGAAAAATTTTAATGAAATTGTAAGCTTGCTTTGTTTGAACTTGAGCATATGACTTAAGAAAATAATTGGGTTTGTCAACTTTAAAACATAAAACCACAACTGTGCATGCCTATGATTCAAGAAAAGTGGACGGAATTAGATGTTGAGCCTAAACTGATCAAATGGTAATGAGACTTTAATCTGAAATGAGAGAGAGAAACTTCTTGATTTTACACGTCAGTAAGGAGGGACATATAATATCTTCCAATGGTTCTGTCAATTAATCTTGTGATCTATCCACTTCATCTTATTTAACACTCCACCATAAGAATTGGGAGCACTATACAGTTTGTCATCTTTTGGTTGCATGACATGTAGTTAGGATTGCATTGTACATTAGTGTTTACATTTGTTGCATTGAAAGAAAAAAAATGTTTCATTATAATCCTGCATTCACAAATTTTAGAGTGCATGTCAATGTCATTTTAGTTGCATTTTGCATAACTTTAATCATCTTGTACAATGATGTGCTTTGCTTCTTCTGCAAATAAAGGACTTATTTCATACTCTCTGAAAAGTTTTAAAAAAAATAGATATGTGAATAACCCAAGAGAAAGATATTGAAAATTTCATCATGTTCTATTAAGCAAGATAAGGGCTTGAAAAAAAAAGCATGAAGATCAGAGGGAGAAAAGAATTTGTTCATATGCAGAATAAGAAGAGCAAGAACATGTGTAGGTTTGTAGATATTCTGTCTCTCGTTGGGATAGAATGATAGTACATGCATCATTCCACCTAAAATATAGCATTGGGACATTTTCACGTGCATTTTGCATCATGATAGGGCATTAATTTTTGTATTGCATGATTGACTGTTATATGCTTCCATTTCTTACATAGCCACCTATTCCATCCACCCATTGCTCTAATTGGTAGGCCACCCGTGATTATCTCCTCATTCATTAATATCGGGAGATCTGCTTCCATTTAGATGGTAGTTAGGAAACGAGCAACGTAGATAGAAGATCACAAAGATGCACCAAGCCTGAACTGGAGGATTTTATTATTTTAACTGCCTTATTTGATAGTGTTCATCAATCTTGGGGTGGATATCTCTTATTGATGATCATTGTCGCCTAGAGGGTAATTACCATTCTGTGGTTAGTGAGGGCCGGTATGTGAATGTCTGGCGGAGATCATATGGCAATGTCTTTTGTGATAATTTGTTCTTTAGTTGACCCTCGCAATTTTATTCTATAGTTCTGCTGCTCGAGGACGAGCAATGTTTAAGCTTAGGGGAGTTTGATGCGATGATTTTGAGTCACTTTTATAGACTTGTTTTACATGTATTTTATGTGTTTATTAGTCAATTTTGTGGTTAGTATCACATGATTCATTTGCTTTAGTCTATAATCTCATTTTGTATCAAATCTCTCATATTTTATCTTTTTGATTATAAATTATCATAATAATGGGTTTTAGCATAGCTGATTTGGCTTTGTCTTGAAATTTCAGGAAAAACGCATATACACAGTTGTCGATACCATCGACATCCATCGATAGTATCGATACAGTCACAGTGAGACAGCCGCAAGGAGCCAAGTAGAGTCGATACCATCGACTGGGAGGTCGATGGTAGCGAGATACCTACAGCGAGCCAACAATCAACCTGTCAATACTATCGACACAAAAGTCGATACTATCGACATTACATAGCTTCAGCGTCAGAATCGTGACAAAACCGACACCTAAAGGTGTCTAAACCATCGACCCACGTCGATGGTATCGAGTCTGCATCAGGCGGAACGTCAGAGAAGAGAAGAGAACTTGTCGATACTATGACGGGTCGATACCATCGACCCGCGTCGATGGTATCGACGCTGTCAGGATATGTTTTGTTCAAGATTGATCCTAATCCAACGGTGGTGATCTGTTGGCGACCAAAAGTGGTCCATATACCTAATTTCGGCAGCCCTAAGCAAGGGATAACGTCATTAGCCACAGCACACATCCTGAGGGGAGGTAGAGAGAAGAATGGAGCCCAGAATCATGCCCTGATCGTTCCGAGAGCCACAAAAGACGATTTCCACCGTCGGAAGGCTGTAGATCATGCACTCTACGTCAAGGAACGCCCGGATCTCCTCCGTTCAGGGGTTTACATCACTTTTATTCACGTTTCTCCATGTTTTCCTTTTCTCTCATCATGTCTTTCATTGAGATGAACATGTGGGGCTAATCCCCTTTGTCTTTAGGACCAGGAGTAGCCCAGATTAGCCTGGGTAATCTTTGTATGACGTTTTTATTGTAGTAATTCATATGTTGTCTCTTAAATCTGTGGTATGATTTCATTTTCTCCGTTATATCATTATGATTGATCACCTTAATGATAATCTAATGCCTTTAATTACTTTGAAAGAAGAATTAACGGTTGAAAAGAGACAAAATTCACATTAATTAATAAATCCCTTGAACAAGGTGATGTACGGTTAATGGTGGAAACCCAGAGTTTGGTCTTCATGCACCTAGTTTAGGGTATAGGTTACTACTACCGTGGAACTGGCCTAGATTTAGGTAGTGAATTGTATCACGACAGTGAACAATTCTAACTACAGGCCACTACCTGGAATGAGAGATGAATTTGATTAACTATATAGAAATAAATACAATGAGAACCTGCGGTGAAACCGCAATCCTAAAGATTCCCATATAAATTGATTAAACTCAACATTTAATCGATTTCTTTGTTTTTTTTATTTCTCTTTTAATTCTTCAATCAACTATTAAAACCTTTTGATAGGTCTAGTTGATTGCGAGTAGTTAGTAAGTAGTCTACCGATAGTTCAGTGTCCCTGTGTTCGACTCAGGCCTCACAAAGGCCTATATTACTCTGACGCGTGCACTTGCGTTATTCGCACGGTAAAATCGTGTCATTCCACCTTTTTGTTTGAATTCTAATTATGAGGACATAGTTCAAGCTTAGGGGGTGTTGGAACAACTTTATCTATTTTACTTTCTATCCTATTTTTTTGTTTTTATTATTTACAAGTATAGGATCCACATCTATCTGGTGTAATGGTGAAGCTTAGTTATCATGATTTCATCTATCATCAAAGAAATAAATGTGTTTTGGGCCTTTAAATGAAAACTTAAAATCATTTTTTTTAAATGATCACATCTTTTTAAGCTTAATTTGCAAAGTCTAAGGCAACACTACATAGATGTATGGGTTAGTCATCTTGAGGACACTTAATATGAATGGAAATTTAATTCATCCCAAAATTGTTTATGATGATGGGGTTTGAGGCCAAATTGACCTAACAAGTAATGGAACCTTAAATGAGACTTTTATAAAGAAACCCTAAGGTTACCCTATACACAGGTTGATAGGAGAGTGACATGTCATAAGTTCAGACAAACATTGTCTCTTAGTCATGTGATTTCATATGCTTTTCATCATATTTCATCCACCACCTTATGATAATCAAGTAAACCAAATTATTTCCTCTTAACAGCATTGCATAACATAATATGTAGCATGATAGTGAGTTTCTATTTGTTGCATTAGTTAGAAAAAGAAAAAGAAATTATAGATATGTGCACAAAAATTAGTTGCATAACAAATTTCTTGTAGTTGTAGTTTCTTTTGCATCATTCTTTACATCGTGTAGTTATATAGCTTTCTCCTTGAAATTAAAGTGAAAGGGTACACATCCACATCCCTCCTAAATGAAAAAAAGCAATGATATGTTAAAGAAAAGCCCAAACATAAATCATAAATTGTGCTAGAATAAGAGCGCAAAAAAAGAGAGAAATCAAATAAACAGGGAGAAAAGGATGCATTGAACTCAAATCTAAAAATCATTCAAGGAGAAGTGCAAATAGTAACATGTATGCATTCTTTTACTCCACACTCATTAATTAGATGAGACATTTAGTGCATTCATCATTCTACCACAATAGTAGGGATTATGATTCATGCATTTCTCAATTCCTTCATTCTATAGGTTCATCATATTTTGTTTTTACATAAATAATTCTGTTGTTATTTGTGATTTTTATTCACATCCGCCTATTTCATTCCACCCATTGCTCTTTATGGTAGGCCACATAAATGATTGATCCCCTCATCCCTGCTATATGGTGAACTGCTTCTAATATAGTTTGGTAGGTAGATAAGACTGATGTAGATAGGGAATCACATGATGCATCAATCATATGCCCTATTGACTATGATATTAACTGCTCTATTGGCAATGTTGCATTGATCTGATGGTGGACATCTTTAACGAACATCTTTGGTCAGAGTAGTTATTTGTTCAATGGTTGGTAAGGGCTGGTTCAAGGCCGTTGAGTAGCAAAATTTGAGAGATGTAAATCATATTGCTTGACCTTGTACTGACTTATTTCAAATAGATCTGAAGGTAGTGTTTCTCAAGGGCTAGCAACATTCAAGCCTAGGGTATTTTGATTCATTGGATTTAAGTTGCTTTTCACATATTATTTTTCCATGTATTATTGTATAATTTCTCATTTTAATATTATTTATGCATTGTTTATCATTATTATCATGTGAAACACTATTGCATCAAATTTTAAGTATTTTTTACAGGATTATGTTAAATTAGTAATGTATATTCAAGATTATGATGGGTTTTCCTCATTTTAGGTTGTCTGAGCACTTTCAGGACAACTCCATGCTACCAACATAAAAGTTAGTGGTACTGATATTAGGCGAAATCCAATAGGAAATTTTGTATATCTCGATGCTATCGAGATTGCAATATATGCCACCAAGATGATGTTCAATGCTACCAAAAGACAGAGTCATAGCTACCGACGCACCACCTAGAAAGCGTCACGAACCAGAATTCATGGTTTAAGTGCCACTAACACCCTAGCCAGTGGTATCGACCTACACATCCAGAACTAGTCAGAACTCTCATGGATCAACTCAATCTATCAACATATAAGTTAGTAATACTAACACTTATCAAGGTTTTGAGTCAGCTAACAACTCAGTGCGACCGATTTTTCTGTCAGTGGTACCAACTTTGTGCGATCATATCAGATTAAAGATTAAGATAGATTCTACAACTCGGACTTAATGAGGGCCCCAGTCCCACTTATGACCTAAGGGGGGCTCGGCCAAAGCAACACATCATGTTCTATCTCATTGCAACACAGCATGAAGCCGAGAGAGGAGGATACGGCCCCATAGAGGACGTTTCAAGCACCTATGGGAAGAAGATTTGTAATTGAAAAATTGTGAATCGAGGCACTCACCAGAGGGGATCATCCAAACTGATTTCTCTAGGGTTTTCATTATTATTCTAATTTTTATCCTGTTTCTCTCTCTTCCTTATGTATTTTTTGATAGATATCATGTGGAGCTAATCTCCTTGTTCCCTAGGACCCAGGAGTAGCCTGATTTTGCATTGTAATTGATTCTAATGATTTTATATATATATATATATATATATATATATATATATATATTCCTTAATTTTGGACGTAAATATATGATTGCTTAATGAATTGGTTGTGCTTAATCACTATATTCAGTTTCTTAGACCGTTAGTTGTTTTGGGAGAGGGATTAAGGGTTGGACGAGTCATAAATTTGCACAACCAATATTGAGCCTCAGGAGAGGTCTTACGACTGTGAAGGGAATAACCTAAAGATATCATTAATGCACCTATTTAATTTTGAAATGGCTACAAAAGTGGTATTTATTTTAGTATAGGTAGTGTATTATGCTGCGTGAGTGGGTAATACTTGCTATATGTCCCTTATTCTATGGTTAAGGGTAAATAATTACTAATAAAATGGAGTTAAATGCAATATATATTGTGGTAAAACTGTAATCCTAAGGAATCCACCAATATGTGATCACATTCTACTTAATTTACATTTCACTTCTTTCAGTTAGTTATAACCTAACAAACAATCACCTTTTCCTTATGCCTAATTGATTAGGTTATAGGTAGTAGTAGTCTCTGGAGTACCTTTCCCTGAGTTTGACAATTGGGGCTTATTGGCCTATACTACTCGATGTGTACAATTGTGTGTTTCACACACAATAGAGGTTGTCACTGACCCATACAATGTGTTGTTATTATGCCCGCTTGTCAGTCTATCCGTTCATGTGTTGTGTGCAAGGCTCAACTTGACCTAGGGATAAGAGAGAATGTTGTAGAGTGGATATTTGCTTTGGAAGTTAAAAGGCACCAAAGTGGTACATGATTTGATGATATTGGGGTGAAGGAACATTGTCTTCTTCTACCATCACACCCCACGCAGATGCATGGCTTCTTTACAGTTGATGTGTGTGTGGTTGTGGGATTTCTCATCAAGATGACGAGCATGTAGGATGAGTTTTGTTAGTGGCTATGATACAACTTTGTTGATGTAGAGGTTGTAGTTGGGAAGGATCAAGGGAATTGGTGACTAGATAGATAGAACTCAAGGGAGGGAGATAAATGTAGGTGATGTCTGGGATGGAGAGCACCAAAAAAAAGATTGGACTTTTATGAAATAATAAATGAGAGACGACCATGGAGGCCAAGTATATGTCTGGAGGGCGGCTAATCTAAGAAGAGACAATGATGGACCGCAGGTAGAGGCTCTCTCATTTTTTCCATAGGATTAGGATTGATGCTCTAATACCATGAGGAAAATAAGATGGAAAGATAATGAGACGTGTCTTATTGATAGATGACACACCCCTCTCCTATAAATAGGAAAGGAGGCAAGTACAAGGGAAGCAGACTTAATCCTAATGGTCCAAGACAATTAGGGCCATATAACACAATAAACTAAATTATAATAATTCTAACTGATAGGATAATGCAAGATTGCAATTATTCTTTTCAAAACAATCTAATATTCACAAATATGTGTAATGAATGGGATATATCCACTTATGGATCCACCTCTAGGTTGAATGATGCACATGTCTCACCTAGATCTGACAAAATCCATAATAACATGATGCAATGAATGGTTTATTGAAATAAATTGTGTGCTTCAAATTAGAAATGTATACATGTTGAGTTGATAGTTCAAGTCTTTACAAGGTTTAATGCCTAGTATATAGGGGTGAGAATAGCCTAAGAAGTAAACCATATCCATGATCAACTACACCACTTTTATATTGCATAAAGTAGTTATGGTGCAGACATGTGATTTACATTTAAAGATCACAACGATGTGGTGCATATATGTAAGTATTGTAATTGAACATTTTTGGATGTTTGTCAATGTTGGTTTTGATCCATAATTCAGTTACAATGTGTCATATTAACTCTTCATATATTCTTTGTATAACAACATATTGAACAATCATTTTGCCACACATTTATGTTTAATCATGCTTTTTTAATGATGTAGTATGGTGTCGTGCAATAAACAATGAGTTTTCCATGGTGCACGTATTATTCTGAAAGTCATATTATTAATGTTTGACTTCTCTTTAATACTTTTAAGAGTATACTTAATTGACTACCATTTAGTTAACTTTTTTATATTTGACAAGTGTTTGCAATCAGTTGTCAAATAAGTTGAAATTGAGGATTTGAAATACTTCTCATTGTTGACTCTAGTATAAATTGAGTATAATATCTAGAATCAACAAACTTCTACATTATTTTTAACCGAATACTACATTTTTCAAAAAAAAAAATTTTGCATTTTCCCGTTATGATATAGGGAAGTGGGTTTTTTATATACCAATGGGATAGATGGTATGCTCAACACTGAGATGTTATCTTTGACTTTTAAATAGTTATGAACAAATGTTGCCAAGTACTATCTTAGAATGTAAACACTTCATGGAGGTATGCTTTCTTTGTAAGTGTATAAAAATTAATTAGGCCAACACAGGTCATTGGTGAAGTAACTAGACGAACTTTTTAGGTGCATATTCAAAATTGAATAATTCTAGCCCAAACATGATAACACCTCCATCCATAATGATGTAACCAAAATTGTGGAAATCTCAAATCCTTAGTTAAAAAATTTGTTATAGTGAGAAAGTAGTATCCTGCCTCACCTACATTTGAGTGTTGAATTTGCCACCGTATATGTTAGGCTCCTAGCCTTGCTTTATACACAATTATTTCTCATGGTTGGATGTTTCTTTTCAAACATTTTATTTTGAACTATTATTTAATATCAGATGATAAAGCTATGTTTAAAATTTGGTCTAATTTTGACTTCATATGCTCAACTTATGCAAATTTGTGCACTTTGTAGACTTTTGTGTAATTTGCTCATTTCTAGGAATTTATAAAATACATTTAATATATTCATATATTTTACAAGATGTCATTGAAAACTTACAAAATTTTGTGTCCTTTGGATGCTTTTAAACTTTACTACATGGGTACTAATACCCTATAAATATTAAATGAGTTGGTAGCAAGTACCTAATGTTTTGGTCAACCAACAATCAAAAGTTGACACAAAGGTACTAAGGAAAAGCAAACCCTATGCTAGGGTTTGGGAGAGCATGTGGTGGTTGTGGCCATGGTCATGGCCCTAGCTGTCAGGGTTGGGGAAGCGTAATGTTGCACGACACTAGTCTGGACGACATTGACATGGATGAGGCTGCCCATAATGAGGACTGAGATGCACGAGCAGCACAAAACGTGGTCATGACCATGACCTCATATGATGTAACAGGAATTTCTCCCAAGACTTCATACAAGGATGCGGCGGCAAAAGCCAGTGAAGGCTTGCTAACATATCTTAATCCTATATCCCCTGATACTATGAAAGATGTAGATATCCAAGTTGACCTTAGAGGCACTCTGCCGACATTTTTCGTCAAGAACGAATCCATTCAACCACTTCTTGAACCATGGAAGCATGCAATAGTGGTGAAGGCGATCAGTGTCAACCTGGGATTTCAAGTGTTGGTTAATAAGATCTATAGTCTCTGGAAGCCAACCGAACAAATCATAATTATAGATCTTTAGAACAACTATTTCATTATCCAATTTGCAAATCAAGTTGATTTTTTGACAATGATGACTGGTGGTCCTTGGACAATCTTCAGGAATTACTTGTCTGTTCAATTATGGAACCCCTCCTTCAGACCATCTGAGCCCATCCCAAGAAGATTAGCCGCATGGGTGCGAGTGTCGAACATGCATGTATTCTTGTACCAGAACCAACTGCTTTCGAAGATTGGTGATGTGATTAGTAAAACAATCAAAATCGACATTAACACATTACAAGGTAATAGAGGTAAATTCATGAGAATAGAAGTCAAAGTAGAGATAATGAAAACGCTTCTCCCTACAATGTTTATCAACAATGAACACTTCAGACTTCAATACGAGAATCTTCCTACTATTTGCATGAAGTGTGGATGCTTGGGACACACCGATACTGTATGCAAACATCTCAACAAACTACAACCAGTTGTACCTTCTACATCAAGAACTATTCCTATGCCAGATATTACACACACCATGGCCATCCACACCCAGACGCCAGAGCGTCGGAAGCCACCAATCAAGCCTAATCAATCAAAGCAATCATCACCAAAAAGAACTGGATCGGGATGCAAGGCAAGGATTTAGGAAGCCATACCAATCATTGACTCAGATGTTGAGGCCAAGTCAGGTGAAGGAGAGTCAGACTAGGAAGATGTGGTTAGCAAAAATACTAAGATGGTTCTAGCAAAGAAGAAAGCAGTGGCCAACAAAGGACACTCGATAGGACAGAATCAAGGAAGTACACATGAAAACATTGCAGTTTGACTAGTGAATGATGAAACTAGTCACGGTAGGTCCCAAGTTGATCAGCCAAATCAACCATACCAGTTCCAATCTAAAAGGACTGGTGTCAGTGGTCCAAACCACACCCCTTTCCTCAACTAAGGCCTGGAAGGCACTGCTATGTTATGCCTAGGAATAGGAAGGTAGCCTACCAATCAGTCCATGGCTTAGACCAGGTGAAGTAATAAAGGTAGGACCTTCAAAAAAGACAATGAAGACGAATCTCATCCTGATGAGTCTATAAAGGAATCCATGAAATCCTTAAATTTTGACGATGATCACCCTATCCAATATGAAGATGATCATCAAATGCAAGGTAGTGAAGGAACCGAAGAGCAATAAGTGGGATTGTGTTGTGTGCTTTCTACATCAACTTTTCACATGATTTCACACACAAATTCAGTTCATTTTTTTCTCATTTAGCCTCTATTCATATTATTATTGCCACCCTTTTGTTATTTTGTTTATCACATGTTGTTTATTGCAGATATGCTTCGATTAAATTGGAGATAGCCCAACTCAAATTCATCATCATTGGGACTTCTCCAAGCCTTGCAGATGTTCAGATTTCTAATTCTGTTGAAACAGAAATGCACACGACGTGTCTTATTTAAGACATGGCGTGTGCATTTCCAGTTGGGCACATACTTCAGACGCTGAGGAAAAGTACACAGCGTGTCCATAATAGACACGGCGTGTACCTCAAAATTTAGAACCGATCCTTGCCCTTCTGGTAACATACACGGTTTGTATTAATTCAAACACGCCGTGTGATTTACACTTAGAACAATTGTCAGAGACAGGACAAACGTGTCCAAAGGAAGACACGCCATGTGCATGCCAGTTTTAGGGTTTAGGGTTTAGGGTGCAATAGAGCTTCTTCACTCCACAAAGCTTCTCGAGAGGGAAGATTGTCTGGTTTGGAGTAGCTGTAGGAATGGAATTTCATCCCTAAGCTGGAATTCTACTCTTCTTGGGTTACACCTTTGGTTCTCTTAGCTTTTCCTTCTCTAAATCATGTTGAACTATAAAAATTTTGCATATTTTTTTGTTGTACATCATCATGGATGAGTAGTTTCCTTTTCTTGGATGTGGGAGAGTAGCTTCCATGTCATAGCATGTATGGAACATGATAATTTCATACTAAATGCTAAGTTGCTTGTTTTTTCCACCTTGTGAGTACCAGTTTCTTTCTTCTTGCATGTATGGCTGGCTACTTTATGTGCATGTTTTATACTCTTTTGCTTGATCTGAGAAGATAGGTAGGAGAGTAAGGAGGTACTATCTTGGAAACTCCTTCTTTACCATGAGAGTGGAAATTATGGAGTTGAGGAGTAGGTTTGTGATCCAAAACAAAATTTATACATGGGAATGTTAAATTGAGTTAGGATCGTTGTACTTGCAGTAAGAGGTGAAGTGCAACATACAACTCTCCTTTAGAACAAGTGCTTAGTATGTTTAAATTTTGTGCTCTTGTTTTATGCTATGACATGTTGGTGAAATCCTAAGTCCAAGATACTTCTATATCTAAAATTTAACCTCTTTTAGTAATCCATTTACTATTTTGCTTAATTCTGAAAATTTTAGATTAATCAACCAAATCACCTTTAAAATGGTATAGATTTTTGAACCTTAGCACAGTTGTGTTTAATTGATTTCTAAAGCTCCTTGTGTTCGATCTCGACTACAACTACTTCTGTATACTTGTGGGAATTGGTTCGTTGAGTAAAAGATCTTTCTTAAGATTGAAACTCGTTAGTGTAACAACCAACAAGTTTTTGGCGTCGTTATTGGGGAGACACGGTTAATCTAATTCACTACTACAGAAATGACGTATAAAGTCATATTTTGATGTGTCAGTTGTATTCCAAAAACTGACACCTAAAACCTACAACGTCGGCTGAAAACACAAACTGACATCTATATGTGAAGTCCGGCCGATTTTCATAAGACATGGGTATCACTTTTTATTTAACACCAGTTGCGCAATAAGAAACCAACATTTAAAATCACCCGCCAAATCTAATTTTTCCAGTGTAAAAAAATTACCTCCAAAATTTCACATACGGCATTGGTTGTGGACCAAGTAACTGAAGACTAAAGGTTTTTTGCGAGACAAAAATCGGCCCCATTTTGGTCATCAGTTTTCTTATAATAACCGATGTAGATATCTTTTCATGCGCTGTCCCCGCAAAAATTTTTACCCCCAAATGTCCAATTGGTGTCGGTTGTTGACCAAGTAACTAACGACTATGGTTGTAATTCAAGAACATTTTTTTGTCGGCATATATAGATAGACGTCGGTTTTTCTAGTTGAATCCGACAACTATAATTGAACATATGTGTTGATTTTTTGTGGTGACCGACGCTTGGTGAACATAGGTGTCTTTTTCATTAATAACCGACGTCGGTACTTTCTTAATAGCACCCGCGTGGCCGCATGATCCAGACTCTCAGTTTCATTGCGCCGTCGACTATTCGAGTACCTAGGTCTCTGGCAATTCCTGCCACCGCCGCCTGTGATGTTGCTGCTGTGGAGCTACTGTCGCCGCCGTCGACTGATCTGCTCCTCTTCTTCCTCCACCAGCTCGTTGTCAATAGGTACATTTTCTTCTACTCTTCTCCCTATTCGATTGTCCTCCTCTTCTTCCTGCTCCTCTTCTTCATCCACTATCTTCCTGGCTGCCGCTGCTTATTCCGAAACAAGGGAGGTGGTCGAACCCTACTCCATCACTGACAGTGATGAAGAGGACCTCTTCTTCTTCCTACTCCTCTTCTTCCTCCACTCGTCTTCCTGCAATCTTTCTCCTCTCTTCTTCCTCCACTTTTCTTCCCTGTTAATTCTTCCTGCTCCTCTAAAATTGATGCTTATTGACCCCTAATTAACTCATTATAACATAATTGCATTGATGTGCTTGTGCTCTAGGGCTGAATTGAGTTGTTGTGTCATCCATTTGCACTGTTGACTTGCATATATTTGTTCTTCATCCTTCAAGTGAGGTATAATATCACTCTCCCAATGTTCCATTAGGCTTCATTTTGATTCAAATCTTGTTCTTGCATATATTTGTGCTTCTAATCCTCATGCTTGACCTAATTCAAGAAATTTTGATGCATGTTGAAATAAGATTCAAACTTGTCCATTCTAGCATCCTAATTTGATTTGATTATGTGCTTTGAACCATGAAACATGTGTGTTAAAGATACATTGATGTTGAATCTCAAACTTAACTCACACGTGGGTCTTCTATTTCTAAAATGATTATGTGAACTCCTAAATCAGTAACATATATTATTCTTTGTGCACCCAAATACCTTGTGAATCATGTATGTGCCCTAAGGTGATTAAATGCCTAAATCTTGACTTGAAATATGACCTAGTATGTATGTTGATATATGAAGCTCTAGTCTCTTGAAAGTCTTGCCCTAATGACCACCCCTACTGTGTAATGATATCCAATCAGTATCTTGATGTTTTCAATGACATATAAAGCCTAGGATATGAATGATGAAACTATGATCATATATATAGTAATGACAACATATATACATGTATTTTGTTGGCCTAGAAACCCATCCAAGATTTACTCATTAGGAGTAAATCTTAGATATTCCCCGGTTTGGGACTATTCTTGAACACTTAATTTCACTTAGGATGTAAGTGTATAATGTGTATTGGGTTTCCAAGAAAATTTCGATAGCATTTACCCGTTTGTTCTCTAAGTACATATGTACTTGGAGAACAGTGGGGAAATGTTGCTGAAATTTTCTTGAAAACCCAATACACATTATACACTTACTAGTGAGATTAGGTGTTCAAGAATGGGATAGGTGATACACATTTATTATATATAAGACCTTAAACCCTAAAAATTTAACCATAAACCTTAATCTTTTAACCCTAGACCCTAATCTTTTAACCCTAAACCCTAATATATACTTGTTTTCTCTTTGATCATAGAATGGATAGACCATGGATGTCCATTCAAAATCGCTGCACCCCAGAGTTTATTTTTGGTCTTGATCAGTTTATTAGATTTGCCGAGGAACATAGGAAACAACCCGGAGATAGGTTCTACTGTCCATGTAGGCATTGTGGTAACAACTTGAAAGTCAGCACTGGTGACAAAATCAAAATTCATGTCATGTGCAACAGGATTGTACAAGGCTATACAGAATGGTACTGGCATGGAGAGATTTCATACCTAAAATCAGTGGATGTCGATAGCAGTGCTTGGGTGGAAGAAGAAATTGCCTCTGATGATGTAGATGTGAACGAACCAGTTCCTATAGACATCGTTGATGCGATGCTGGATAGTTGTGGGGTAGAGCACACCAATCCACCTCCCATGTTTAGAAACATTGTGCATGATGTTGAGATACTATTATACATAGGTTGTACTAAGTTTATGAAGCTTAGTGATGTGTTGAGATTGTATAAGTTGAAAGCTAACAATAGATGGAGTGACAAAAGCTTCACGTCATTGTTGTCTTTGTTGAAAGAAATTCTTCCTGAAGGAAACGAGCTACCAATCTCAACATACCAGTTAAAGAAATTGTTGTGCCCAGTGGGAATGGAGGCCAAGAAGATGCACACATGCCCAAATGATTGTGTATTATTTCAAAAGGACTATGTGGATTTGAAAGACCGTCCAAAATGTGGTGCGTCAAGGTATAAATTGATGACTTCGGGGGAGTCCAAAACTAGTTCTCCTGCCAAGGTGATGTGGTATCTACCTATAATATCACAATTTCAACGCTTGTTTTCCAATCCGATAGATGCAAAGAATTTGAGGTGGCATGCAGATGTTAAGAAAAATAATGATGTGATCCTACAACATGTGATTGATTCCCCACAGTGGAAGAAGATTGATTTATTATACCCTAAATTTGGTGAAGAAGTTAGGAATCTAAGACTTGGGCTTTGTACAGATGGGATGAATCCGTACGGGACATTGAGCATCCAACATAGCACTTGTCCAGTTATGCTTGTTATATACAATCTTCCTCCCTGGTTGTATATGAAAAATGAGTACGTTATGCTGTCGTTGTAGATATCGGGCCCTAAACAACCTGGAAATGATATCGACATTTATCTTGAACCTATGATTGATGACTTAAAGATACTCTGGGGTGAAGGTGTGATGACCTATGATACTTCATGAAGAGAGACGTTTCGTTTGCATGCTATGTTGTTTTGCACTATTAATGACGTTCCAGCATATGGGAATTTGTCTGGATATAGTGTCAAAGGATCTAAAGTGTGCCCTATATGTGAAGTGAACACTGATTCAATACGACTAAAACATGGTGGCAAGACTATGTATCTTGGTCATTGAAGGTTTCTTCCAAAATTCCATCTGTATCATAGGCTGCACAAAGCATTCAATGGACAGAATGAGGAACATAGTGCACTTAAACCTATACCATGGGAGGTTGTTTATGAAAGAGTAAAAGACTTTGCCAATGAATTTGGTAAGAGATCACAATGTACCATGGCCACACGGAGTGACAAATCTTTATTCAAGAAGAAGTCAATATTTTGGGATCTTCCTTATTGGAGTTCTTTGGCAGTCAAGCATTGTATCGATGTCATGCACGTTGAGAAAAATGTTTGTGATAGCATTATTGGTACTCTGTTGAATATACCAAGTAAGACTAAAGATGGGATAAAATCCAGAATGGACCTACGTGAAATGGGAATAAGCACAAAATTAATAAAAGTAGTTAGTAGCGATCGGAGAACATACTTACCTCTCGCTTGTTACACATTGTCTATAAAGGAGAAGAAAGCTTTTTATGAATGCTTGGTAAATGTTAAGGTGCCACATGGTTACTCATCCAACATATGTAGATTGGTATCAATGAAAAATCTAGAGTTGATAGGTCTTAAATCTCATGATTGTCACACTCTAATGCAACAAATATTGCTCATGGCAATTCAATCTATATTGCTGAAGCATGTAGGGTTTGCAATCACCAGACTTTGTTTCTTTTTCAACAGTCTCTGCAGCAAAGTTATTGACCCTGATACTCTTGATAAATTGCAAAGAGAAGTGGTTGTTACCCTATGTCATCTTAAGATGTATTTTACTCCTTCGTTCTTTGATATCATGGTACATATTGTTGTCCACTTGACTAGGGAAGTGAAAATGTTGGTTCCAGTTTTCTTGCATTGGATGTATCCCTTTGAACGATACGTGAGCATTTTTAAAGGTGATGTTCGAAACTGTTATTGGCCTGAAGGGAGTATTATTGAGGGTTATGTGGCAAAAGAGGTTATGGATTTTTGCAATGACTTTCTGAGTGCTAATGACACTCCTATTAATGACAAGAATATAGAGGAGTATTTCGGCAAAGGAATTTTGGGATCACGGATGAAAGTAATCAGCCGTGAGCAGTTGGAATAAGGTCACTTATATATTTTACACAACATCGATGAAGTGAGTGTTTATATCGAGGAACATACCAATTTCATCAAGAGACAATATCCTTGAGCCAATTCAATGTGGCTTTCTAGAGAGCATGACAAGACATTTATTAAGTGGTTTGAAGATAAAGTCTTATATCAACTATCTCAAACACCAAATCTTACTAAAACTATCAAATGCCTCACCTTTAAACCAAAATTGAATGTTATGTCTTATGAAGGGTTTGACATGAATGGATTATCATATTACACAAAGCGTCAAGATGATAAGAGTGTCATCCAAAATAGTGGGGTCACCCTTCAAGCATCTTCATTATTTTTTGCAAGTGCAAAGGATAAGAGTCCACATGAAGCTAAAATGTCATATTACGGTGTCATTGAAGACATATGGGAGTTTGACTATGTAGATTTCAGAATTCTACTCTTTAAATGTAATTGGGTTGATAACACCAAAGGAGTTATAGTGGATGAATTGGGTTTCACATTAGTGAACTATGAAAAGATTGGCAAGAAGGGTGAATCATTCATATTGGCATCACAGACGAAACAAGTATTTTATATCGATGATCCTACAAATGATAAATGGTTGGTTGTTCTTCATGGTAAAAGATAGTTCATTGAAGATCTTATAGATGAAGAAGAGTACTATGATAAGTATGATGACTCCAATCCATTCTCAGTTGGGTTGCCAACACCACCAAATATTGAAGCTAATGATGACTTGTATGTGCACAAAGATCACAATGAAGGATTGTTAATTGATAAAAGATCGCAATATTATAGGCATGCATGTTTATATTTTTTATATGTTTTATTTTTCTGAATGTGAACTTTATAATGTTTTATTATCTTCTAGTTATGTCAAATGATAAATGTTTGATTTTTTAATGACACTTTCAGATGGTTGAGCATGAGCATGATGACCATGATGATGATTACCATGAGGGTGAGGATATCAATGCACTACCTCACAATGTAAGTTTTAAAAATATATCCTATATTTCTATCTATATGTCCATTTATAGTTATTTCATGTAAGTGTGTTTATTTTGTCAAATTTTAGGTTGATGATATACCCCCTGAAGAACTTGGGGCAATTGATGAGCAGCAAAAAAAATTGAAAAAGTGAGGGGCATCACTATGATGAACAAATTACTACAACAAAGGGGCAATGGACCCAAACTGGCTGTGGATTTTGATCATGCAGGAAATCCAGTTGGAGTGAACTGCAACTCATTTATTTCATATATTGGGGTTCTTACTCGTAGCCATTGTAGTCCTAATGTCGAATCTTGGCATAAAGTTCCTAAGGGGAAGAAAGACTTAGTATGGAAGGAACTATGTGTGAGCTATTATTATTTGCAATTCTATTTTGTAGATTACTAATTTTTAGGATACTAGTTAATAGCAATTCTATTTTGTAGAGTATATTAGAACTGGATGAAAAGTTGCATCGTAAATGCGTGATGCAACACTGAGGGAGGGTCCTAAGGAACTATAGGACAAATCTCACCTGAGATTACATAAAAGATGTTGAGAAGAGGAAGAAGCCAGCCACTGAGCAATGGAACTACCTGGACCCCAATGACTGGGAGGAGTTTGTTATCAAAAGAAAAACTGATGAATTCAAGGTATTAAGTGCCACTCCCAATTTAATTAATATACATTCTTATGTATTCACCTATTCAAGATTAACCTTTAGTAAAGGGTAACAAAAGGTAGAGTGTTAAACAGCATGGCTCGGGGGAGAGGAGGGCGAGGGCGTGGGCGTGGGCGTGGGCGTGGGCGAGGGCGACAATCCAGTGAGCAAGGAGGAAGGGGGAAATCTACTGCTGAGCCATCTTCGGCTCCTCCGCTCGGCCAACCAGAGGTCGTCGGTGAAGGAAGCAGTGTCCACCCGGATATCACGTCTGATAGGGCCCAAGACACTACTGCCGCCAGCTCTTCCAAGTCGTCCCCAATCTACTCTGTCGAAGGGCCCAAACCCATTCACCTTGCAGACTGGTTTGCCACCAGCAGGAAAGGAAGAGCAGAGATCCCCTTGGACCTGGTCGAGTTAGTCGAACCAGGGCTGAAGGAAGGCGTGAAATGCGCCTCAATCTCGAGTCAGGAATGCTCAATACCGACCTGGGAGGAGTATCTCTCAATTCGATTTGTGGGCAGGAAGGCTTTCTACGGCCAACTCAGCGGTTGGATGCAGAGAGTGTGGCGCCCTAGTGGCCCAGTCGAAATAGTCATTGAAGAACGTGAAGGCTTTGTAGTGAAGATTCCGACTGTAAGTGAAAAGGAGAGGGTGCTTGATGAAGCACCCTGGTTCATGAATGGATCCCTACTGGTTGTTCACTCGTGGAAGCTAGGCTGCCCCTACAACCTCTCTCCTTCTCAAGTGCCCCTATTTGGGTCAAGATTGAAAATGCTAGTCTGTCGTGGACCAAGCAACACATAGCAAGCGTTGCAAGCACCCTCGGCGTTCCAGTGGATTTTGATGTATAGTCGACTGCAGTGGGTTGTCTTGGTGACGCTCTGGTCTGCATTGATGTCTACAGTGAAGCCAAACTCCCTAGAACAGCTATGGTGGAGGTGGATTCATCCCTGAAAACCTTGAAGGTGGAGTCGATTGCTCAGTCGGTAATCTACCCCAGTTGCAAGAGATTCGGGCATAGAGGGATGTCATGTCCTCTGAAACTGAGGAAGCCCCCACCAGAAAAGGACATCCAGGTCAGGTTAGGCAAGGTAGCTGCTCGACAGAATGCCAAGGAGTCGATTCCTGCTAAGGCGGTCAATGAGTGGTTCCTGAGAGCAGTGATTGTGTTAACCAACTAGACCAAGATAATAACCTTATGGAGTTCATCTCTCAACAGGTTAAGGATACTGTCATTGACAGTGCTTGACAATCCTCATTCTCTAAACCTCTAGCTGCTGAGATCCAAATGGCAGAGCCCGACATGGTTGGCACCTCTCCTGTTTGTAACTTGGGTGGTTTGGATTTAGGATGGGAGTTGGAGATAGTCAGAAGTGGCAAGGAAGCTTCAACTTCTGAGTCTTGGCTGCCAAACAAAATATGGAGCAACTGTGAGTTCTCTTCCCAACAGCAGGTCAGTAAGGAAAACCTTTTTGAAGATGAGGGCTCTAATGATTCTGACTTTGAGTCAGATCAATGGGACCCTAAGTACATGGACTACGACCAATCTTGGTCTAAAAGGAAGAAGAAGTCTGAAAGGAAGAAGGATGGTTAGACATTCTCTTCCATCTCTATGATTCTGGGTCTGTTCGCTTCTTAGAGGCTTATGCTTGTTCAAAAGTTCTGAAGATGCTTTGATCTGATCCGTGAGCATGGATATGAAGCCTTTCTTGAATCCTTTCTTTCAGGTTTTGGTTATAATGCATAAGGAAGACAGGAAGGTTCTCATGCCCCTATTTATGGGTCTATTTTCGTTGCCATTGATGGCTTTTGATTTGGAGCTTGCAGCTTGGAAGCCCTTGGATCAGTAAGGAGGATCTGGATGATTGCTTTGGTTTGATGTTTCTAGCTAGTCTAGTAGCCTACGCTTGGTTCTTGAGGCTAGGGATCACACTTTGAAGGTGGTGTTATTGATAGTTGTTTCCCTGGTTTCATGTTAACAGGGCTGATGTTATTAGGTTGGTTAGTATAGGATAGCCTAGCTTTCATGTACGCTTTTCCTTTTCTTGTCTGAGAGGTCCATTTTTTGAACCTTGGTCTATCTGGATTCTATCCTGGTTGTATGGGGCACATAGTCTTGTACCCAAAGTTTTTGGACTCATTAATAGCAACATGTTTTTTCGCCGACCAAAAAAAAATATTAACCTTTAGTGTTACTAACCAAATCAATGTGCTTACTAACAAGGCTATCAATGATGCTCAAAGAGCAAGGCGTGCACTAAATGTGCATGACCACACGATGGGTTCAAAAGGCTATGCAGGCGTTCGCTAAAGACTACATGATGAGTCTACTACTTAGTTTGCTGCTACTCAAGAGACTACAAAGTCCTCTACTATTGGTCTCGCACCTCTGCCTCGCCATGCTATGTGGATAGCAGGGAGGCAAAATATGAAAGGAGATATAACCAAGACTGCAACTGCTGAGGCGACTGCAAAAATGATAAAATTCAACTCTTAGAGCAATCGATATTGATTATTGTTATGTTTACTTACCAATTTCTATTGATGGCGATTAGCGGGAGCTTCACGAGTAGAGGAAGGAAGGCAAGTTCATCCCTGAGGGCACAAGGGATGAATTGATAGTTGCTCTTAGTAACCCAGAGCATCCTGGACGTGTTAGGGGTGCAGGCACTGGTGTGGGCATAAAAGCATTCTTTGGGCCATCACAACACAAACATGTCCCAAAAGTGGGATTATCAAATGTTGAGGTAACCTATTCTTTTTTTAGAATGTTATTGTGAAAGGGAATTCAATAATCAAAAGCTAGCATTTCTTTTGTTGATGTATAGGTAGATGAGTTAATTAATAAGAGAATCCAAGAAGCAATTGTGAAGTGGCAGGCGTCTTAGGCTGCCACTCAGACAGTACTTGTGGTGTGCCGCTCTTCTCCTACTACAGAGGTTGGGAGTAATCCTGTAGACCCACCTAGCACGTATGTTGTAAGTATTTTTATGAAATAGTAGCTAGTATTTTCAAGATGATATGTTTATGTATACATGTATATAACATTCTTTACGTAAATTTGTAGGGGTTGAAGCCATGCTATCTAAAATGTCAAGAATTTATCATTGCAGAGGCTGAGGCTTACCCACCCCTTCTAGGGTACATGTTTCATGGGACTCCAGTACCAGATGGTGTAGTTCGTGTGAGCCTGATACATATACTCCCCAATTGGAGGGATCTTCCATTGCCATATGTCCACCCAGATTCTGAAACGCTTGGTGAAGTAGAAGGTGGAGTGATATTGTGGCCCAAAATGGATGTCGCCTATACTAATATTGTATGGTAAAATTACATTACGTTAATTTGTTAGTGTGTATATATGAGTCAATTGATCTGAAATTCTATATACAGGTCAAAAGGAAGACACCCGCTACATCTCGACCTCTACCTCCACCTCCTGAAGTACCTAGTTGGCTTCCAAGGGACCTATATGCCTCGTTAGGTCCTAATCGTAGGGGTATGGCAGTATGGATAGGTGAACATAACCCAAATTGTCCTATAAATGTTTCTATTCTGGAGGATGCTACATGTGAATCATACGATAACAATCTATTTATAAAAAATATTTTAGAGTTGTTTCGTTATGATTGGTTGAATACATCTATGATAGAGCTATGGATATGGTGAGATCTTATTTATACATCCATATATCTTGTTTTATATATGGTGATCTAGTTTCTTATATATTAATGCATACACAATACATGTTTTGCATCCACTTACACACGATCTGTAAAGATTTTTCATTTTCCCATGTGGGATTTCTATTTCCATCTTTGATCAATCTTGTAGATAAAGACCCTTCATTAGTTACCTCATACTGCTCTGCTGCATTTAAATATTTTGGTAAAAAAAGATGGTGATAATAGCTCCATTCAATGTTGAGTAAGTTTACTTTGCTTATAATTTGGACTTAAGAAAATTACATTTTAATTGTGGATTTTGAGTTATTAATTTTTAACTTTCTTACCTCTAGTGGTAGGCATTGGGAGTTACCAGTTATTGTCCCCAAGACATTCACTGTTTATTATCTAGATCCTACCGGAAAGGAATTGGACACATTATATAGACACCCAATGAAAAGGCCATTATTCACATGAGAAATATTTCATATTTTTATATTCGTTAACATTTGTTATTACATTACTATTTAATTATGCAATTTAATGTGCTACATTAACATGTAGGGCTTTAAGAGAGTTCAAAAAAGCTGGAGGAAACATCTCCAACATCTCCAAGAAAAAGAAACATTTACTAAATTGAGAGAATGTGAAAGTAAATTCCTGACTCCAATGTATATATTATTCATGTGAACTGTGCTTGTTTGTATTTTTGAGCATTTTGTATGTTTCAATTTATAGTGTGCTAAACAAGACAACGGATGGGCATGTGCATACTATGTGATGCGATATATGGACCTAATTATCAAACATGTTGCAATCAAAATCGATACCATACAACATGTATTATATATAGTCTCATTAGATAATATGAAATATATCAATCTTATTATATATTATTAATTATATATATACATCATTCTCTGTGCAGGTGTTTAAAACTAGTGACTTCACTACAGGTGAAAAGTTATTAGATGTACATACTCCCTATACGATGGAAGAATTAGATGATGTAAGAGAACAATGGGAAAAAGCCTTACAAGTAGTGGGAATTTTTTATTATGATTGGGATATTGATGATGATAATAATAAAGAATGATATTTCTAAACTTTGTTCTCATAATTATTTTTGGATTTGATGACATGTGAATGATTTTTTTTTATTGTCATATGTGTGAATGTGAAGATGATCAATACATGAATGTTTCTACATGTGTCTGAATGTGAAAAGAGATGAAATGAATGGAACTACAGGTTGCTAAATGTGTGTGAAAATGGAGGAAATTTGAAATGGAACTACTGGTTTCTACATGTGTGTGATGAAAAATAATATGAATTAAATGTGCTTATACACGTGTGTGATCATAAATTGTTGTCCATCTTGTTAATTTTGCAGGTTTGTGACACATGGGAGCGGTTTAAGGATCTGCAATGCATTTTCCCTCACCATGGATTGACCAACTGGTTGCTACTCTAGACATTTTATAATGGACTATTTTACAATACCCACATGACACTGGATGCCGCAGCAAATGGAGCATTGATGAATAAGTCTTATAGGGAGTCTTATGAAATCATTGAAGACATATCGCTCAACCATTACCAATGGGGGTCAGATAGGAAGGCTCAATCATCCTCTATAGTTAGTTCTTCAACCGGGAAGTAAGGAGGGAAGCATAATGTTGATGTCATCGATCTAATTGCTGCTAAACTTGATGTTCTTACACAAAAGTTTGAGAAGATGACTACATTGCAAATCCAATCAGCTAAAGTTATATGTGAAGCTTGTGGGAATTTTGGACATACTTCTTCTTCATTCTTTGCTCCTAATGTGAATGAAGGGAGCCTAGAACAAGTCAATGTCGTTGGGATGCAGGGGAACAAGCAATACAATCCCTATTCCAACACCTATAATCTGGGATGGAGAGATCATCCTAATTTTGCCTATCGGAACATAAGAAATGCTCAGAACTTCCAACATGGACAGCAGCAACCGCATCAACAGCAACACTTCAACTGGAAAAACAATGGGAATCTGCCAGGCTTCAACAACAATAGGGGTTACCAACAACAACAACAACCCCAAAGTTCTTCCTTGGAGGCCATGATGGAGAAATTTATCTCCACGCAAATGCAACAAAATCAAGAGTTAAGGGGCAATGACAAGATATTGAAGGATGTGATTACCCAACTCTCTACAAAAGTGGATGGTATTTCCACTCATACAAGGATGTTGGAAAACCAAATTGCCCAACAAGCCTTGACGCAACAAAAGAACACTCAATCCGGTTCTCTTCCAAGCCAACCGGAGGTAAATCCAAGACAACATGCAAATGCTATTACTTTGAGGAATGGAGCTGAAATCCACAGACCTTCTCCACCCAAGGAGAAGAGTGTTGAGATCACCGATGAAGAGAAGCTTGACACCCCTATGGGTGACAAAGGTAAAGGTAGAGCTGAGGTACCATCTTCTATCAAAGAAAATGCACCATTTCTGCACAGACTTACAAATACGAAGGAGGATTCAAAGTTTAGGAAGTTTATGGACATTCTAAATAAACTCCATGTCAATCTTTTTCTAGCTGAAGTTATTGCAGAGATGTCATCATATGCTAAGTTTCTAAAAGACATCCTCACCAGAAGGAGGAAGGTGGACCAAGTGGAAATCATGATGCTTTCTAAAAGAATTAGTTCTATCATTCAAAAAAGACTTCCAGAGAAGCTAGATGATTTGGGAGCTTTTACTCTACCATGTAAGATCAACAACACCACATTTGATAAAGGTCTTATATATCTTAGAGCTAGTATTAGTGTCATCATGTCTACCTTGTGGCAAGAGCTAGATCTTGGAGATATGAAGCCTACAAAGATGGACATTGAACCGGGCGATCATTCCATCAAATATCCCAAAGGTATCGTGGAAGATGTGCTAGTGCAGATTGGTAAACTTTATATTCCATGTGATTTTTGTGTGTTAGATATGATAGAAGTTCCTTCCAATCTCATTCTTTTTGGGAGACTTTTCTTGAGAACTGTTGGATGCCTAGTTGATGTTCACGAAGGCAAACTCACACTCCAAGTTGGCGAGGAAGCTATGGAGTTTTCTGTATATGATGCCATGAAAGCACCCTCACGTGTAGAAGAAATCTATTTTATGGACTTTATTGATTCTATTGTACAAGAAGATCGTGATGTCGCTAATCTGATACTAAACTACTATGATGATGATGATGAAGGTATAAAAAAATGGATCTGAGAATTCTAGGGTATTTTCTATTGCTCAATCAGATGCAACTAAAGAAGACACTCCACTTGTTGATGACAAAGCCAAAGAAAATGTGCTAGAAGAAAGGTAGAACTCAAAGCCCTTCCACTAGGGATGAGGTATGCATTTCTCGATTCTGAATCTACTTCTCCTGTAATAATCAATAATGAGTTAACTAATGAACAAGAGAATAAATTGCTTACAGAATTGTGTTTGTATAAAGACATCATTAGTTACTCTATCAATGATTTGAAAGGCATTCATCCCTCTATTTGTATGCATAGAATAAACATGGAGGATGATGCTAAACCCACCATTGAACCACCTAGACATTTAAATCAAAATAAGCTTGAGGTGGTTAAAAAGGAAATCTTTAAGTTGGTTGATGCCGGTATCATTTATCCTATAAGTGATAGCCCTTGGGTTAGTTCCATTCATGTGGTACCTAAGAAGGGGGGTGCAACTATCATCAAGGGAGATAATGATGAGTTGATACAAACACGTATAGTCACGGGTTGGCGTATGTATATTGATTACTGACATTTGAACAAAGCGACTCGCAAGGATCATTTTCCGTTTCTATTTATCGACTTGATGCTTGAACATCTTGTAAAACATTCTTATTTTTGTTACTTGGATGGGTATTCTGGGTTTTTCCAGATTCCTATCTACCCTCCCGACCAAGAGAAAACCACTTTTACATGCACGTATGGAACTTATGCTTATCGTCGCATACCCTTTGGTCTTTGTAATGCTCCTGCGACGTTCCAGCGACGCATGATGGCTATTTTTTTATTTTATTGAAAACATAATGGAAATTTTTATGGATGATTTTGGCATCTATGGAGATTTATTTGATCAAGTGTTTATGTAACCTATCATTAGTCTTAGCCCACTGTAAAGAGGTTAACCTAGTACTAAACTAGGAGAAGTGACATTTCATGGTACCATCTGGTGTAGTATTAGGCCATGTTGTATCTAACAAGGGTATTGAGGTTGATAGGACCAAGGTAGAAGCTATTCATAAGATGTCTATGCCTTTTTCAGTCAAGGACATCTGTAGTTTTCTTGGTCATGTAGGATTCTGTAGAAGATTTGTTAAAGACTTCTCCAAAATTACAAAGCCATTATGTTCTTTACTTGCAAAGGATGTTGAATTCATATTCAATGATGACTGTCGTACAACTTTCACCAAGCTCAAGGAAGCTCTTATTTTTGCACCAATCATTCAACCACCAGACTGGAACGCTCCTTTTGAATTGATGTGTGACGCAAGAGACTATACAGTAGGGGCAGTTCTGGGACAGTGAAAGGATAAGAATCTTCATGCCATATACTATGAAAGTAAGACCCTAAATGAAGCAAAAATCAATTATACAACCATAGAGAAGGAGATGCTTGCTATAGTGTACGCCTTTGACAAATTTTGATAGTACTTGGTAGGATCTAAGGTAATCTTGTATACAGATCATGCTGCCATATAGTATTTACTCAATAAGAAGGATGCAAAACCTCATCTCATCTGATGGATACTACTTCTGTAAGAGTTTGATCTTGAAATCCGGGATAAGAAAGGTACAGAGAATAATGTTGTTGATCACCTTTCTAGATTGACTACATATGCTGGAGATTATTTGTCTATTGAGGATCACTTGCCTATTGAAAAGCTTTATGCATTATCGTCCACACAAGTACCATGGTTTGCAGACATTGTGAACTTTTTTGCTACAGGACAACTGCTGCCAGACTTGACATACCAGCAAAAGAAGAAGTTCTTCCATGATGTAAAGTTCTACTATTATGATGGCCCCTTGTTGTTCAAACATGGGAGTGATGGACTTATTCGAAGGTGTGTCGTTGAAGAAGAGATTACCACCATTATTTCTAAATGCCATGCCTGTCCTTACGGAGATCACTTTAGAGGAGAGAAGACTACATCAAAGATTCTCCAGGCCAATTTCTATTGGCCAACATTGTTTAAAGATGTCAATTTGTTTGTCAAAGCTTTTAATATATGCCAAAGGACCATAGGAATCTCTAGATGGATGACATGCCTCTTAACTCTATCTTGGAGATTGAGGTATTTGATGTATGGGGAGTTGATTACATGGGACCATTCCCATCTTCTTGTGGCTATCAATATATCCTAGTTGCTTGTGAGTACGTCTCCAAGTGGGTTGAGGCTATCCCAATCCAAGCACCGGATGCAAAATCTATAGTCAAGCTATTTCAAAAAATCATTTTCCCTCAATTTGTAGTTCCTAGAGCTATAATCTCTGATGGAGGCATGCATTTTATTGAGAAGCAATTCAATAACCTTATATCTAAGTATGGAGTCACTCATAAAATTTCTATGCCCTACCATCCTCAAACTTTCGGGCAAGTAGAGGTCTCCAACCGGCAGCTGAAAAACATTCTAGAAAAGACAGTGTCTAGCTCAAGGAAAGATTGGGCATTGAAGATAGATGATGCATTATGGGCATATCGGACAACTTATAAAACCATCCTAGGCACAACTCCATTTAAGCTAATATATGGTAAATCTTATCATCTTCCGTTGGAGCTAGAACACCATGATCTATGGGCCTTCAAGTTCTTAAACTTTGACATGAAGAAGGCTGGTGAAAAGCGTCTTTTGCAGCTGCAAGAACTAGAGGAACTCCGACTAGATGCATATGAAAATGAAGGATATACAAAGAAAGAATAAAGGTTTGGCATGACAAGAGAATCTGGAGGAAAGACTTCAAAGAAGGAGACAAGGTGTTGTTGTTCAACTCAAGACTCAAGACTCAAGACTCAAGCCATTCCCTTGAAAACTAAAGTCCAAGTGGCCCGGTCCTTTTATTGTATTGAAGATATTTCCATATGTATTTGTTGAGTTACAAGGCAAGGATGGAGCATTCAAATTAAATGGGAAACGTTGCAAGCTATATAGCTCGGGAGATGAAGTTCTTAAGGGAGCCTCTTGCTCCCTTCAAGATGCATGAATGACAAATTGAAGAGTCTCACTCCGGACTCTAAATGGAGGACCTTATGGGAGTTGAACCCATGATGTGCACAAATCATATCATCTTTTGGATCATGTTTGGTTGCATATCCATGTTGTTTTGACTCAATTATCACTCTCATTCATGCTGGATTCTATATTTTTAGCTATTCTTACTTGTCTCGTAGTTTGGATTGTAGGTCTACATTTTGCAATGAAATGATGAGTAATATATCATATTATCACTTATTGGATCACTCCTCAAGTATCTACATGTTTTGGGGTTCGAAACTATGCAAATACTACTTTTTACGGCATGCAAATCAGACCTACACGCTGAAAGTTATGAGCAGAATACACAACAGCCCAGAACAGCCATTGACACGTCGTGTCTTAAAAAGACACATCATGCACCTGGGAGCGTCGAGCAGACTAAAAATTTCTAGAAAGTTGCACGGAGTGCATTAATTCAGCACACGTCATGCACCTGGGAGTGTCGAGTAGACTGAAAGATTTTGGAAAGTTGCATGGCATGCATTAATTCAGCACACGTCGTGCAAAGTGCATTCTGGAGCAACTGACGAAGGATTTACATGCCGTGCACTGAGAATGCACACCATACGCCTGTCAGTTTCAGCAATTTTCAAATATGACTCCTTCCATTTTAAAAGATGAAACCACTCTATGGAGCAGTTATCACTTGTCATAATTCAAAGGTCTTTCACCCCAGAGCAGGTCTAGAGAAAGGGAGGGCAATTTTGGGTGGAAGGTGGTTTCTTGCCAAAGAACCCCCATTCTTCTTCTCTTCTTCTCCATTTTCTTTTACTGAGGTGTAGCAGAGCTTCTTCGCTCCACAAAGATTCTCGAGAGGGAATTTTGTCCGGTTTGGAATAGTTGTAGGAATGGAATTTTGTCCTCAAGTCAGAATTCTACCTTTCTTGGGTTACACCTTCAGATCTCTTTGTTTTTCCTCCTCTAGATCATGTTAAAACTTGAATTTTTTGTAGAAAATCTGAAAATCATGATTATAGACGAGTAATTCCCTTTTCTTGGGCATGGGAGAGTAGCTCCCATGTCATAGCATGTAAGAAACATGATAATTTCGTACAAAATGCTAAGTTGCTTGTTTTTTCACCTTGTGAGCACCAGTTTCTTGCTTCTTGCATGTATGGTTGGCCACTTTATGTGTATGTTTTATGTTTTCTTGCTTGATTTGAGAAAATAAGTAGGAGAGTAAAGAGGTACTCTCTTGGCAACTCCTTTTTTACCACGAGAGTGGAGATTATGGAGTTGAAGAGTAGGATTGTGATCCAAAATGAAATTCATACATGAGAATGTTGTATTGAGTTAGGATCATTGTACTTGCACTGAGAGGTGAAGTGCAACATACAACTTTCCTTTAAAACTAGTTCTTAGTATGTTTAAATTTCATGCTCCTATTTTATTCTATGATATGTTGGTGAAATCCTAGGTCCAAGATCCTTCCATATCTAAATCTTAACCTTTCTTAAGTGATAATTTACTGTTTTGTTTTAAATCTATAATTTAGTTGCTCTAATCCAATCATCTTGTGTACAACAATCTAGATTATTAAAAATAATAACTCTTGCGCCTAACTAACCAACGCTCCTTGTGTTCGACCTCGACTACAACTACTCTCGTATACTTGCGGGATATAGCTAGTTGAGTAAAAGATCATTCTTATGATTGAAACTCGTTAGTGTAAACAACCAACAAGTTTTTGGCACCGTTGTCGTGGAGCATCGGTATTCCTTTTAGAGTAAGAGTTGTTGATAAGTAAATGAGACTAGATCACAACCTTTATGTCCACCATCATATCCATAAATCATAATTCATCATGATCGTCATAATTTGTTGTATCTTCCATGTTTGTTTTTGTATCTCACTCGCCTTATTTATTTGCAGGAACATATGGGGTTTTCATAAAAAGATCCTTGAACTGTGCATATCTCTACATTCAGAAAATGAACACATCATTTGCAGCCCTCATGGAGCAAGGAGTGAAACCCAAACATGTATGGAGGAATCACAACCCACACAACCATCATCCATGCCACCATCATCCAAATGACATTCACCCATGCCACCTTCATCTACATCACCTTCATATGCACCACCCTCATCCACACCACCATCTTCACCCAAGCATCTACCTCAACAAGAAAGACCAATCATGGAATATGATCGTCCCCTTAAAGACTTCATTGTTCCAGTTGCTACAAAAATCAATGGGGCTATCAATATCCCACCGATCGAGGCAAATGACTTTTCTATCAGCCCCAGAATTATATAGATCATACAACAGAACCAGTTTGGAGGGACGCCAATGGAGGATCCAAACCTCCACATTGCTAAATTTCTGCATTGGATTAGCACTATCAAGATAGACAGTGTTCCTATTGATGTAGTTTGTCTTCTTCTTTTCCCCTTCTCTTTGAGAGACAGAGCCAAGGTGTGGCTCTATTCATTGCCAGGAAACTCCATCAACAGCTGGAACAAACTCCTCAATGTTTTCTTAGTCAAATACTTTCCACCAAGCAAGACCGCACAATTGAGGAGTCAACTCATCAATTATTCTCAAAGGGATGGAGATACCTTGTATGATACATGGGAGAGGTTCAAAGATCTTCAACATCTTTGTCCACATCATGGTCTAAGAAATTGGCTTCTATTGCAATCTTTCTATAATGGTTTGTGCTACAATACAGTGATGTCTATTAATGCAGCTGCAAATGGAGCTCTAATGAACAAATATTATGGAGAATCCTATGCTATTATTGAAGATATGGCAGCAAATCATTGCCAATGGAGTCTGGGTACAAGCTACCACCCATCCTTTTCACATACTACTTCTGGAATGCAAGTGGAAGATCACACGGTTGGTGCTGTAGACTTGATTGCAGCAAGGCTAGACACTTTGTCACAAAGGTTTGAGATTCTAAGCACACAACTAATTCAAACAGCCAACAATATTTATGATGCATGTGGGTTGCTTGGACGCTCATCTTCTACATGTTATGCTTCTTCTATTTATTCTCTAATGGGATACACTCCACTGAACTTCTACAACAATGTCAACCTGAATTTCATTCAACCACAACAAACACAAGTATCTTCCAACTTAGAGTCTATGATTGCAACATTTATTTTAACTCAAATGCAGCAAAATGAGGAGTTCCACAAACAAAGACAATCTATGATGGATGCTATTGACCAACTCTCTTCTAATATGAAGGATATAGCCACTCATGCACACATATTGGAGAAAAAAATTGCCCAGCAAGCTATTTTTAGCAAAGAAGCATTTCCACCTTTCTTGCCTAGTCCACCGGAGATTAATCCTACATATTTTAGGCCGGTGACATTGAAGAATGGTGTTGTCATAGAAGTATATCCTTCAAGGTATGATGATGCTGATACCTATGAGGATTATGAAGCTGCAAATCAAGGGAAGAAAGCTACAACACATGATCTACTTTTAGATTCTTTAAGCAAGCCACATGTCCTTCCAACTCACACTCTAGCTGACACATTGCTTTATAATGAGAACACTCTTCCCAACTCATATTTTGATGATGCTTCAAAGGAGAATGAAAAGGCAAATAGTATTGGCGTACAAAAGACTATTTTTGCTGCAGCTCATAGGTGCTTTTGCTTGCCCCAAATCAAGGGCATATTTGCAAGGAGGCATCAATCTTTAGCACAACAATTTCCAACCTCAAATCAAAGCAGTGGACCTCCATCTTCATCATTCACCATGACAGGTAACTGGTTGCAATCCTCTTAAGTTTGGTATATGCAGTGAGGACACTGCAAATTTCAAGCTTAGGGGGAGAGCAACTGGTCGGTAGTGTCGTTTTATTTCCCTTTTATCATCTTTTTCTTAGTTGTTGTTTTCAATTCTGCTCTTCTAGTGGCAAATCTAGTATGATATGATGTTTATCTTTTATTTGTGGATAGAACTCCTATGCTTAACTGGTTGTCCTCTTTTGATGAGAAATATCATTTGGAGAAATTATAAAAGGCGTGCATTAATCAAATGAAACCTTTTGGCCATCAAACATGTGCTTAACTCTGGTTTATGCTTCTAGCCTAAACATTCATCTTTCGCATACTTGATTTCTTAGAACATGTAATGGTTTCAATTTTTGTGAGTAAATCAACTTTACAACATCATTTGGAATATGGGATGCCTTTGCCAAGCTCTTAGTGCATTTTCAACCACTCTTTCAATGAAAAAAATTCAAAACAAATGAATGAAATCTAGCTAATGTTGCAATTTAGTTGACTTTCCTATTTTTGGAAAAAAAAGTTAAAATTTTTTTTGGCTTATCTCATGCTAGCCTAGTGTAAGTCTGATCTAGCCACAATGGTTAGGTGGTATGTCTTAAAAGAGAGTAAAATACCCCAACCGAAATTCCATGTGTACATAAGCCTACATTAGCAGCCGAGTGTCGGAACCCATAATCCATTGTCATATCATTTTTGGGAAAGAAGGAGGGTACAACGAAAATTGTCAATTTTAACTAAGATTTCATCATTTATATCCTTAATAGTTGAGAGTTTGAGTTGCACATCCACTAGTTGTTTGGCTTGGTCATCCAAATTCTACTTAATGTTGTTTAATTGATTGATTAATTTAATTGTGACCACCCCTACTGAACTAAAAATCTCTTTCTTGGGTGCTTAAGTTGAATTGATGGCTATGAGTATAAACATGTTGATCATGGTTGGCTTGGTCTTATACACAACTTTCTTTTCATTTGATCTATGCATGAACTTGACAATTCTTCATTTGTGTTTCTATGCTCTTTTTACTTAAGGACAAGCAATGGTTTAAGCTTAGGGGGATTTGACGTGCACAAATCATATCATCTTTTGGATCATGTTTGGTTACATATCCATGTTGTTTTGACTCAATTATAACTCTCATTCATGCTAGATTCTATATTTTTAGCTATTCTTACTTGTCTCATGGTTTGGATTGTAGGTACTACATTTTGCAATGAAATGATGAGGAATATATCATATTATCACTTATTGGATCACTCCTCAAGTATCTACATGTTTTGGGGTTCGAAACTATGCAAATATCACTTTTTACGACATGTAAATCGGACCTACATGCTGAAAGTTATGAGCAGAATACACAACAACCCAGAACAGCTATTGACACTCTGTGTCTTAAAAAGACATGTCGTGCACCTGGGAGCGTCGAGCAGGCTGAAAGTTTCTAGAAAGTTGCACAGAGTGCATTAATTCAGTACACATCATGCACATGGGAGCGTCAAGCAGACTAAAAGTTTCTGAAAAGTTGTACAACGTGCATTAATTCAGCACACGCCGTGTAAAGTGCATTCTGGAGAAACTGACGAAGGATTTGCACACCATGCACCAGGAATGCACGTCATGCGTCTGTCAATTTTAGCAATTTTCAAATACGACTCCTTTCATTTTAAAATACGAAACCACTCTATGGAGTAGTTATTACTTGTCATAATTTGAAGGTCTTTCATCCCATAGCAGGTCTAGAGCAAGGGAGGGCGATTTTGGGTGGAAGAATGTGGTTTCTTGCCAAAGAACCCCCATTCTTCTTCTCTTCTTCTCCATTTTCTTTTGTAGAGGTGCAACAGAGCTTCTTCACTCCACAAAGCTTCTCAGGAGGGAAGTTTGTCTGGTTTGGAGCAGTTGTAGGAGTGGAATTTCATCCTCAAGTCGGAATTCTACCTTTCTTGGGTTACACCTTCGGATCTCTTTTTTTTTCTCCTCTAGATCATGTTGAAACCTAAATTTTCTGTAGAAAATCTGCAAAGCATGATTATGGACGAGTAATTCCTTTTTCTTGGGCATGGGAGAGTATCTCCCATGTCATAGCATGTAAGGAACATGATAATTTTGTACTAAATGCTAAGTTGCTTGTTTTTCCACCTTGTGAGCATCGGTTTCTTGCTTCTTGCATGTATGACTAGCCACTTTATGTGCATGTTTTATGATTTCTTGCTTGATTTGAGAAGATAAGTAGGAGAGTAAGGAGGTACTCTCTTGGCAACTCCTTCTTTACCATGAGAGTGGAAATTATGGAGTTGAGTAGGATTGTGATCCAAAATGAAATTCATACATGAGAATGTTGTATTGAGTTAGGATCATTGTACTTGCACCGAGAGGTGAAATGCAACATACAACTCTCCTTTAAAACAAGTGCTTAGTATGTTTAAATTTCACGCTCCTATTTTATGCTATGATATGTTGGTGAAATCCTAGGTCCAAGATCCTTCCCTATCTAAATCTTAACCTTTCTTAAGTGATAATTTACTGTTTTGTAATAAATCTATAATTTAGTTGTTCTAATCCAATCATCTTGTATACAACGATCTAGATTATTGAAAATCATAACTCCTGCACCTAACTAACCAACACTCCTTGTGTTCGACCTCGACTACAACTACTCTCGTATACTTGCGGGATATAGCTAGTTGAGTAAAAGATCATTCTTGTAATTGAAATTCGTTAGTGTAAACAACTAACAACCCACATTAGGATGATAGATTTATTTTTAAGTTATTTGAGTCAAGAACACTCTTTAGATTCGTAAATAAGCTTTTCATAGATGAATGTAATAATTTAGACAATTCTATTACCATATCTATTATTAATTCTATGCTGACAAGAAGTTGTTTTCTGTAGAAACTATAGAAGACAAGACGTGTCTTATTTAAGACACGGCATGTCACTGCTCCCAGAAATATAGCAGACGAGCTATATCTCCAAGTACACGACGTGTCCAAAAAAGACACGTCGTGTCACTGTCCATAAGATACATAGTTTTCCTCAAACAGGAAAAGTACATGTCATGTCTTAATTTAAACATGATGTGTACCAAAGCAGAAAAGGGAAGAACAAGAAATCTAGAATACAAACACATCGTGTCCTAATTTATACACGATGTGTACTATAGCAGAAAAGGAAATATCAAGTTATCTGGAAAAAGAACATGACGTTTCTTTATTTGAACACGACGTGTAGTTATCAGTAAAAATGGGCATTTTCAATTTCTGGATTAATACACGCCATGTACTTTCTAAAACATGATGTGTCTTTTATCACAGAAAGGGAGTTCTAAAGAGACACACGGCGTGTCTTTATTTGTACACATTGTGTCTTTTGATGAAAATGTGGGTTCTTAACCCAGCACACAGCCGCCTCTCTCACTCACGCCTTCATTTGAGCCGTGTGAGACCTCAAAGCTATTGTGCGCCCTAACCCTTGCTTCCTTGACATCGTGTGCTCTAGCACACACAACTGTTGCTGATGTGTTCCTTTGCTCACATCGTGTCTTCCTCGAGCTACAATTGTCGTTGTCGTGTTCTTCTCCATCTGTCCTCCCTTGCTCACGACTATCTCCTTTGAGCTCAAGAAGATCCTTTCCAGATGCAGTCATGTGCCCTAGCACAACTTGTGGTCATCATCTTCTTCTTCAAGCCCCCACTGGTACTCCGCCGCCATCATCCCCATCTCCAAGTAATAGATCGACGACCACATCTTCTTCAAGCTCAAGCCACATCCGCTATGTCGTTGAAAACGGAAGCACGGAAGCAAAAGCATCGCAATTGACGCCAAGAAGAAGGCCCATTGATATCCTCCACCACACATGGTTCAACACCAAGAAAAGCATCCAAGTGCTGCCACAGATCTCCTCTAAATCTTCCCCAAAAGTCAATGTCGTCCCATCTGCAGATTGTCGCAGATCTCCAGACACACACCATGTTCAATTTTGCACACGTCGTGTGCATCGCCATTTCAGTCGAGTTTCCGCCTCAGCCACACGCCATGTCTACCTCAGCACACGGCATGTGACCATCAGTCAACAGCAAAAATGGCCCCTTTCAAGCAAACCAGCAACCGCAAGCATGGCACCAGTTCCTCCCAAGCACAAACGTATGTCTCTATGACTCAGTTTCGGGTCACCCCTAAAGAAGACCCAACGTACCAGTTCCTTATTGCACGGAGGGTACTTCCGACTCGATTCACGTGTGACCAGACACTGACGACTTTGGGCTTCAAGGATGAAGCTCACGTTCACCTGTAAGACTTAAGGCTAAGCTACATCTGTCGTACGGTATCAAGTACTTACCCCCGCCTAGTCTATGAATTTTTGACGACACTTATCATTGAGAAATACCCATAGAAGAATCTAGAGCCCTATGGTATTATTCATTTCAGGATTTTGGGTCGTGCTTTTAAGCTCACATTAGGCATTTTTGTGAGTTGTTGGAGTGTCATTATGATGACACAATTAGTTACCCACCAGTTTTTCATAGCAACAAGTTTTGGTTTGTGATATCTGATGGGGAACACCATGAGGCAAAGCAATCTAGAGCGCCCGCTATCCATAACCCTATCTTCCGGTACATTCACTGCCTTCTTTTTACCTGAGTGTTTACCAAGAAGGAAACCCAAGGGGTTTTGGGAAAGCAAGATCTTTTCTTTTTATGGGGAATGATGTATGAGCATCCGATTAATGTTGTTTTCTATATTCTTACACATTTCTTGGACATTAAGAAGGTGAAGAAGAGGGGCACTGGCGACATCATGTGTGGTGGTTTGATTAGTCTGATTGCACATAAGTTTGATATTGATTTGATAGGTTTAGAGGCAGCACCAGGTAGTGTTCAGGAAATCAGTCTGTGCGGCCGCATATGCGGCCGCTTAAGCAGTTCAGACAGGGGACCGCACCAAATATGTCAAAGCGGAACAATAATCAGACCAGGCCCTCTTATGTGGCTGATTACCCGCTTATGTGGCCACTTAATCACCGCTTTTCTGAACACACATACACGGACTTGAAGAAATAAAATTTATATGATATTTCTATTATTTCTAATTAAATGTTTATATGATATTGTTGCTCCCTTTATTCTAATTAATCATTCTATGTTGTCCTTGTATATAATTGTTTAATGTGATATATAATTCTATATGATTGATATATAAATATATATAGATACATTAATTTATTAAAAAAAATCCAAAACCGCATATACTCCCGCATACCACATATACTCTATTCAGTGTCTCGTTCTCCCATACACCGAATAGCGATTTTCTGAACACTGGCACCAGGTAGAAACCTGGTATACATCTACTACTTTCTCTCTACATGGTTTAAAGTTGCCAATAGTGACACCAATTTTTGGCAATTCTTTGATGATGATCAGTACATTGACATTCCAGATCTTGAGCATATCACTTTGGAGAGCAAGGACAACTGGAAAGTTGTGTTGAACATTGATAAAGAGGTAGAGGTAGCTAAAGTGGTTGATGATACTGAAGCACCTCCTTCTTCTCCACCACCTCCCTCCACCATCACTCAGACAGAGTACTCTTGGGCGATGCCTGATGTCAGGCATTTGTATGGCTATGTGCAACATCGGTTTGATCACATCGACGACTGCCTGGATCAGATGGGTACGCAGTAAACTGCGATGCACGACATGGTCCACCACATGGATTTGTGGCACATTTCACAGGGCCACTACTCCATCCTACAGCTGTATCATTCGCTGCCACCTCAGCATCCTGAGTCCATCCCGCAGCTCATGCCGATGGATGTTCCAGAAGATGATCTTGTCAACAAGTTCTTTCCGACTGACCATGGGGGAACTGGCCGCTCTTTTTGATATTCACCCATGACATGTATACGGTTGTTACCTCCATGAGTTTGATTTATGCAGTGAGGACACTGCAAATTTCAAGCTTAGGGGGGTGCAACTAGTCATAATGTAGTTTTGTTTTCATTTGCTTTTGTTAGTCATGTTAATCTTTTATTTCAGTCTTTTACTTCATTCTATTTAATGTTATGTATTTCCCTTCATGGCAAGTTTATTATGAAATGAGGCTATTGTGATGGAATGAACTTTTGTACCTTGTATGCTTGAACTATCTTGTACCTTGTATTTCTTTTGGCCATATGAAAGAATTAGTAAAGAGCATGAATGAATCAAATGGAAAATGAAATTCCCCATGTACATGATCTTGGTTTGTAATTGTAGCCTGAACTCTCAATTTTCACATCTTTGATTGCTAAATACATGTAATACTCAGAAATTTTAGCGAATAAATCAACTCTACAACACTATTTAGACTACAATATACTCTCGTCAAACCCTTAGTGCATATACAATCGATTTTTCAATGAAAATTTTGCAAAACAATGAATGGAATCTTGTTAACTTAACCTTCTCATTGACTCTCTTATGTTGTGCAAAAATCTCTTTTATCATTTTTCTCACTTACCCAATAAAAGATGGCAAACATCCCACATATCATGCTAGCCTAGTGTGAGTCCGATCCGACAATGATGGTTATGTGGTATGAAATCAACAAGGGTAAAAATAACACCCCAACCACCACTCCACGTGTGCGTAAACCTAAATTAGCAGCCGAGTGTCGGAATCCCAAAAAATCAATTGTCATATCTTTTTTAGAAGAGAGCTCAACTGAGATTGATAACGTTAGATAATATTTCATCATTTACATCCATAATAGCTGAACATTTTGTGTTGTACATCCACTAGTTGTTTGGCTTGATTATCCAAATCATGTTTAGTGTTGTTTAGTTGATTATTTTGTTTAATTTGTGACCACCATTGATGAACTAACACTTCTCTATCTTGGTTGTTTAAATTGAAATGATGGCTATGAATATAAACCTAGGGTGCATGGTTGGTTGAGTTTATTGCATATCTTCATTTCATTTAATCCATGCATGATCTTGAATATTCCTTCATTTGTGTGGTCGTGCTCTTTTTGCTTTAGGATAGGCAATGGTTCAAGCTTAGGGGGATTTTGTGTGCTTTCCACATCAACTTTTCACATAATTTCACACACAAATTCAGTTCATTTTGTTCTCATTTAGCCTATATTCATATTATTCTTGCCACCCTTTTGTTATTTTGCTTATCACATGATGTGTATTGCAGATATGCTTCAAAAGGATCAAATTTGAGATAGCCCAACTCAAATTCATCATCATTGGGACTTCTCCAAGCCTTGCAGACGTTTAGATTTATAATTATGTTGAAACAGCAATGCACACGACGTGTCTTATTTAAGACACGACATGTGCATTTCCAGTTGGCCACATACTTCAGACATTGAGGAAAAGTACACGACATGCCCGTCACAGACACAACGCGTACCTAGGAATTCAGAACTGATCCTTGCCCTTCGGGTAACATACATGGCATGTATTAATTCAAACACACCGTGTGATTTACACTCAGAACAACTGTCGAAGATAGGACACGACGTGTCCAAAGGAAGACACCTCGTGTGCCTGTCAGTTTCAGCAATTTTGAAATACGACTCCTCTCATTTTAAAAGACGAGACCACCCTATGGAGCAGTTATCTTGGGTCATAATTTGAAATTCTTTCATCCAAGAGTAAGGCTAGAGCAAGGAGGGTGATTTTGGGGATGGAAGAAGGTGGTTTCTTGCCAAAGAACCTCCATTCTTCTTCTTTCCTTCACCATTTTCTTCTTCGGAGGTGCAGCAGAGCTTCTTCACTCTACAAAGCTTCTCGAGAGGGAAGCTTGTCTGGTTTGGAGAAACTGTAGGAGTGGAATTTCATCCCCAAGTCATAATTCTACTCTTCTTGGGTTACACCTTTGGTTCTCTTAGCTTTTCCTTCTCTAAATCATGTTGAACTCTGAAAATTCTGCATATTTTCGGTTGTACATCATCATGGATGAGTAGTTTCCTTTTCTTGGACATGGGAGAGTAGCTTTCATGTCATAACATTTATGGAACATGATAATTTCATACTAAATGCTAAGTTGCTTGTTTTTCCACCTTGTGAGTACCAGTTTCTTTCTTCTTGCATGTATGGCTGGCCACTTTATGTGCATGCTTTATGCTCTTTTGCTTGATATGAGAAGATAGGTAGGAGAGTAAGGAGGTACTCTCTTGGCAACTCCTTCTTTACCACGAGAGTGGAAATTATGGATTTGAGGAGTAGGTTTGTGATCCAAAATGAAATTTATACATGGGAATGTTAAATTGAATTAGGATCGTTGTACTTGCACCGAGAGGTGAAGTGCAACATACAACTCTTCTTTAAAACAAGTGCTTAGTATGTTTAAATTTTGTGCTCTTGTTTTATGCTATGATATGTTGGTGAAATACTAAGTCCAAGATACTTCCATATCTAAAATTTAACCTCTTTTAGTAATCCATTTACTATTTTTCTTAATTCTGAAAATTTTTGATTAATCAACCAAATCACCTTTAAAATGGTCTAGATTGTTGAACCTTAGCACTGTTGCATTTAATTGATTTCTAAAGCTCCTTGTGTTCGATCTCAACTACAACTACTTTAGTATACTTGTGGGAATTGGTTAGTTGAGTAAAAGATCTTTCTTAAGATTGAAACTCGTTAGTGTAACAACCAATAGATTGCTTGCCTCCTTTAATTAGGAACCCCTTTATCCAATTATTTGATGATCTTTTGTTGGAATATAAATGGAGCCAACTCGAGTAATAGAGAAAAAGACTATTGAAGGACCTTAAGAGGTCCCACAAGCTACAAATTTTAGCAGTAATTGAACATAAATGCAGCGGCAACACTGCAAAGCAAGTTACTAGAAGACTTGGATTCCCTTCCTCCCATCGTGTGGAGGCTACAAGCTTCTCTGGAAGAATTTGGCTCTTGTGGGATTCCAACAGGTGCAATGTGAAAATACTCTACAACCATGGACAATTTACTCATTGCAAAGTGAATTGCAACGGGTACCTTCCCATTGTCTATGCTAACCCCACCCCCAAATAAGTGCAAGCTCCTATGGGAAAGGTTGGAGGAGATCTTTTCACACACACCTGAGCTGTTATGGGCAACTTTAATACTATGATTAGTATATATGAGAAGAGTGGAGGTTTTTTTAATATAATTCAGCAAGCAAATGCTTTAACTCGTGCCTCATGAATACTGGTCTCCAACACATAAAATCACATGGTCCTTTCTTTCCCTTCCAATGAGGGGGTTTGAGAGAAAGTCTTGATCGAGTTGTAGCTAATGTAGATTGGTTCTCAAGCTTCCATGAGGCATCCATCATGGTTTTTCCCCACATGGCTTCCGACCACCACCCCATCCTCCTCCCCGTCGTGAGCTCGTCTACAAGAAGACTCCTAGATTTCAAAATCAAGGCTTCATGGAAGCTTGTTGCTGACTTCAGGAATAATGTGCTCCCACATATGAGTAAAGAAGAATCCTTCTCCAAAAATCTAACCTCCTTCAAGAATTTTGCCATGAGTTAGTATACAAAATGTGCTCAACCGCAACAAAAAATGAAGTGGCGTCTACTCGCACAGATCAACCAGTTCCAGGTAAATGCATGATCCCCTAGTCCCTCTTACACTGACACACAATGTATTGTGCTCCAGGAGAAATACAATCAACTCCTCTTGTAAGAGGAAGCCAACTAGAAACAGCGGTCGCACATTAACTAGCTCCAATTTGGAGACCAGAACACAAAGTTCTATCAGTCATATGTGAAGACAAGGCAACATTTTAACAAAATCTCAACGTTAAAGAATGAATCTGGGAGGTGGATTACAACTTCTCTAAATCTAAAGATGCTACTAGTCAATTTCTTCTCAAATCTCTTGTCCAGTGGAGGGCATCCTCCTCAACAATAGCTTGATAACTATGTTGGTGTCTTCCCCACGCTATCATACTCTAAAGTGTATGCTATAACGTCTACACCAACTTCTGAAGAAATAAAACGAGTCACGTTTATGATGTTGCCCTCAAAAGTATCGGGTCCCTACAATGTCTACAGTGAAGTACTTCATCACAACTGGGAGCAAGTGAGCCCATCAGTGATCAAATATATCACTGAGTCCTTCAATACTGAAAAGGTCAAGCCCCACACATCCGATTCTCATATGGTTCTCATCCCAAAGATAAAGAGCCCATAGGTCTGTAGTGACCTCGGACCAATCTCCCTGAATAACGGATGCTTCAAGCTATTGTCAAAGATTCTTGTCAAAAGGATAAAACCATATCTTGACTCATGGATTTTGCCCTTTCAATCTAGTTTTATCCCGAGTAGATTTGTATGTGATAACATCCTACTCGTGCAATAAGTAATACACTCAGTGAAGGCTAAATCCTCAAAAAAAGGATTGATGTGCATCAAGATGGACCTCTCCAAGGCGTTTGATCGTATGAATTGGGGTTTTATAGCAGACACTCTACATTGCACCGCCATATTGAGAAAACTCTACAACATCATTATGCAAATCATAACTTTTGGCCACACATCAATCATGTGGGAAGGTGAACCTCTTTCATCCTTTAAAGCATCACAAGGAGTGTGGCCAGGTGACCTAATTAGTTTGTACATCTTTGTTCTTTGCTTGGACAGACTTAGTTATGCTATTACAAATGTTGTCGACGCTAGTGAATGGAAACCAATAAGCTTATCCAGAGTACAAACTAAACTTTTGCATGTATGCTTTGTTGATGGCATTCTCCTCATGACTGAAGCATCCACATGACAAGCATGGGTGATCAATGACATCCTTGATTCCTTTACTTTAGTGTCAGGATAGATCATCTCTAGAAAGAAGTTTGAATGCTACTTTAGTGCTAAATGTACACTTTAGGTATATATGTTATTGAGATAAACCTATCTACTTCTTCATCTTGGGTATTAGGCACCGGATGTGGATCTCACATATGTTTGAATATGTAGGATCTGAAAAGTAGGCCTTTGGGAAAGGGAGAGGTTGAACTGCTAGTCACAAATGGAGCAAGAGTTGCTGCCATTATAGTTAGAACCTATAGTGTAACTTTGCCCACAGGGATTGTAATAGAGTTAGTGATTTGCTATTATGTACCTTCCATAAATAGAAACATAACTTCCGCATCTTGTATGGATAAGGATGCATATGAATTTCATATTAAGAATGGTCAATGTTCTATTTCAAAAGATAGGATCTTTTATGGTAGTTCCCCAATGTCTTATGGTCTTTATTTGCTGGATCTAAATACATATGTTTATAATGCAAATACTAAAATACTAAAGCTTAACAACTCAAAAAAACATACCTTTGGCATTGTCGTCTAGGGCACATAAATGAGAATAGCATATCTAGACTCTATAAAGATGGTTATGGACACTTTTGATTTCAAATCAATAGAGACATGTGAATCTTGTTTGTTGTGTCAGATGACTAAGACCCCTTTCACTGGTAATAATGAGAGGGCTAATGATAAATTAGGACTCATACATACTGATGTGTGCATGACTTTTAGAAGAACTGCTAAAGGTGGGTACTAGTACTGCATTACCTTCACTAATGACTTCAGTAGGTATGGTTATGTTTACCTGATGAAACATAAATTAGAAATGCTTGACATGTTCAAGGAGTTTACAAATGAAGTGTAGAACCAATTGGGAAAAGTATTAGGTCACTTCATTCTGATTGAGGTGGAGAATACTTAAGCCAAGAGTTTGAGGACCTTCTGTGAGCTCGTGGTATTGTATCAAAATGGACTCCATACAGAACACCACTACATAGTGGAGTGTTAGAAAGAAGGAATTGCATGTTTCTAGATATGGTGCAATCAATGATGAATTTAACTGAGCTTCCAACTACCTTCTGGGGTTATGCTCTTGTAACTGTCGTGTTTACACTAAACCAAGTACCATCTAAGTTGGTTCAAAAGACACAATATGAGATATGAACTAGGAAGCATCGTAAAGTATCTTTTATGAATATTTGGGGATGTGAAGCTTATGTGAGGAAAATGTTTCCTGAAAAGCTTGGACCTAAATCTGATAAATGTTATTTTGTTGGATATTCAAAAGATTTAAGAGGATATTCATTTATTCCCTATCTAAAAATAAAGTGTTTGTTGCCAGAGAGGCTACATTCCTAGAGATGGATTTTATTTCCAAAGGAATCAGTGGGAGGAAAGTGGATCTCAAAGAGGTTCAAGAGAAACAAGAAGGCATTGAACCAATAGTTGTACAAGAGGAACAAAGAGAATCAAAAAGGGTTGTGGAATCTCAAATTCCTCCAATAGCACATGTATCTAGTAGATCTAATAGGACACGCCTTGAACCTGAGAGATTTGGATATCTTGTGACTCATGTAGTTGGTGTGTTGGTCATAGATGATGAGCCAACGACCTATCTAGAAGCTACTAAGGGACCAAAGTATGAAAAATGGCTTGAGGCTATGAGATATGAGATGGAATCCATGTATAGCAACAAGGTATGGACCTTGGTGGATTCATTTGAAGGGGTAAAACCCATAGGGTGCAAGTGGGTCTTCAAGAAGAAGACCGACATGGATGGTAAAGTACAAACCTATAAGGGAAGATTGGTTGCAAATGGTTTCAGACAAGTTCAAGGTATTGACTATGACAAAAACTTTTCTCTAGTGGCCATGGTTAAGTCTATCAATATCATGCTTGCTATTGCAGCTTATCATGACTATGAGATTTGGAAGATGGATGTTAAAACCACATTCCTTAATGGGAATATTCAAGAGGATGTGTTATGACACGACCTGAGGGTTTTATAAATTCAAAGGATTCAAATAAAGTATGTAAGATACAAAGGTAAATCTATAGATCGAAGCAAGCATCTCAGTGCTAGAATCTTCATTTTGATGAGACAGTCAAAGAGTTTGGCTTTGTTCAAAATGAAGATGAACTTTGTGTGTACAAGAAGGTTAGTGGGAGCATAGTAACATTCCTAATATTGTATGTAGATGACATACTATTGATGGGGAATGACATCCCTAATTTGCAAAAGGTAAAGACATGGTTGGGAAATACAATCTCTACAAAAGACTTGGGAGAAGCATCCTACATCTTGGGTTTTAAGATCTATGGAAGATCTATGGAGATAGATCTAGAAGGATTCTTAGACTAAGTCAGAGAACATACATTGACAAAGTGTTGAAGTGGTTCAACATGGAGAGCTCAAAGAGAGGAAACCTACCCATGGTACATGGAGTTACCATCTCTAAAGCTTAAAGTCCCAGTTCTTGTACAAAAAGGGAACACATGAGGATAACTCCATATGCATCAACAATTGGATCAATCATGTATGCAATGTTATGTACCAATCTTGATGTCTCATATGCCTTGAGCATGATGAGAAAATATTAGTCAGATCTAGGTGATGCTCACTGGTGAGCCATCAAGAATATCTTAAAGTACTTTGAGAAGAACTAAGGATCAATTTCTTGTCTATGTCAGAGAGGAAGAGTTGGGGATAAATGATTACACTAATGCAAACTTCCAAATTGCAAAAAGATGATTATAGATCACAATCACGATTCGTGTTTTGCCTAAACAACAAAGTTCTAAGCTGGAAGAGTTCCAAGCAAGAGAGAATTGCCAATTGTACAATAGAGGTTGAGTATATTGTTGCATCGAATGCATCAAAGGAAGTTGTATAGATCAAGAAGTTCATCTCTGAACTTGGGGTCGTTCCAAGCATCAACGATGCAATTGAGCCATATTTTGACAATAATGGAGCTATTGTACAAGCTAAGGAACCCAGATCGCATCCGTGTTTGAAGCATATACAAAGGCGGTTCCATCTCATACAAGAGATCATACAACAAGGAGATTTGAAGATTTGTAGAGTACCAATCGAGAGCAATATTGCTGACCCCTTGACACTTAGAATAAGATCCATGGGTGATTGACTCTAAGTACAAGTGGGAGTCTATTGGTGTGTATGCCCAGAGAGCCAATCATATGATGATGGTAATGGCATAATTTATAAATGATTTGATTAATAAATAAAGGTAAGATTCCAATTTATTCTACTTTATTTAGTTATGAGATAATGTTGTAACATAAAAAATGTCTAGAGAATGATATTACTCAATGATGTATGTCTTCAAGTACATGATTTGAACGATGAGATCATACAAATGTAAGAGTGTATACATTCTCATTATGTCCCTAGTCAGATGTTATTGTGGAAGGTAGATAGACAAAAATAACACAAGATTAGAGTGTGTGTTGGTTGATGATAAAATCTCATTAGTCATGATATGTGATGTCAAACCAAGCACACAAATACATGTTAGAGAATAGGGTATCGGGTAGATCCACCATGAGACTGACACATGGAAACCATTACCATGGTATTCATAGTCAACTCTCATAGTGTTGGTGGTGATTGTGGTTCTTAGATCTGAAGTCATTACACACATAACATGTCATTCGATGCGCTTTAACATTATCCACTATAACTATGAATAAGGATTATCACAAAGGTGATGATTAGGTACATTGTGACGCATGAGGACTGATTGTGAGTGATGTAGGTGGGATTTGTCCCTCCTATAGGAGTATGATATCCTATGCTTATTGATTAGAGAGATCTAGAAATTTGTGGTCATGTACTTGTGAGTCTATTTGTGATATTGAGCTTACACATATCTCAGACAGTATTTGTGATATTGAGCTTACACATATCTCAGACAGTCTGCTCTGGTTTAAGAGACAAGATTGAAAGTTAAGAAGATGACCACTCCATGCCTTGAGTTCAATTTGGATATCAGTGACAAAGGAACTATACAAACACTATAACACCATACACATAATATAGGTTAAAGTTGTTCTCCAACTTTCCATTCACTTGGGTAGCACTGATGTGTGACTAGGCACCGCTCTTTGCTTGTGACGTCATAAACCAGATATGGACATTCACTGCCAACATGATATGGGACCTATAGGGTCACACACATAGGAATTCACCTAGAAGAGAAGTTTATTCATGGATGATGTTTAAGTTAATTACTAAAGATGTTTAGGTAGTCAATTAAACAACTAATTAATAGACTAGACTTAGAACCATCATATTCAAGTGTTGGACTGACTGGTTAGGGTTTCGGGTTGATTGGAAATTGAATTGGCCGAATTCTACATAAGTCAGAACACCAACTGATTGTCTCACTGGGTGAATCGATTGGCTCACTTGGTGAACCGATCAGCTCAGGGTTGATGAGATTACCGGTTCACCTGGGAAACTGATCTGCTCGGTCATGCCAACCAAAGCTTCTGGTGATTTTCCCGATTCATGAGAATAGTTCATCATTTCACTTGTTCAATTTGATTGGTGCAAGGAATTAATGTTGGACATTAATTGGAAATAAATTGTCAATTCAAATTGCAATTGGGAATCATGTAAAATGATCGGCTCAGTGAGTGAACCGATCAACTCATTGTTCCAGCCGACCAGTTCACCTATCGCAGGGCAATTAATTCATGGAAATTTTGGTCCCTTCCACTCCCACACAAACTGGGAACCCAGACCCTAACCCCTCCTATAAATAGAGGGGAACTAGGGGCTTCTCAGACACATCAATTGCCTCTGACAATTGTTTCTCTAGTTTTCTTGTGGTAGCTGAGAGAACTCAAGCAAATCCTACCCAATAAAGGGAGGGATAGCAAGGGAGAATAATTATGGGAGAGCAATTGGTGACTAGTACACCAACGGGAGGGACATCTCCTTCCTGTCTATTCTAGTAGGACAATAGGAGTTCTTAGAGGTCCGTGTGGACTTCTCTAGAGGCATGGATTGTTTTCCCGCTAGGAGGACAACGTCAACCTGATGTCCATAGTGAAGACAAGGAGGTGCAACAGATGAGTCTTGATGCAATTAGAAGACAGCTTCATGACTACAATGATGAGGAGATGTTGTTAGACTTGCTCGAGGACTAGGCATATCCTTTAAACCATCATTTATATTTGTTAATGCGATCCACTGGTTTATGGGGAATATGAAAACAATTTTTTATTCCACTGCCTATTCAATCGCCATATTTCTGTACAATTCTAGTGTTTCATCTATATGTCCATGACATCTTTGTGGCTTTACCTATGTATCATTATATTGAGTGCTAAATTTGGTCGTAGTCATTGAGTTGGTAAACCGGCAAGGCCATGCTAGTTTTGAAGATATGTTGTCCACTGGTTGTGCAAGTGTTATTACACTATTTTTTTCTATTTTTTCTTAAAATGCTATTGTAGTCAGTTTTATATATGATAATGGTGATTGCTATAGTTTTCTTATAATGAATAGAATGTTAATTTATGGTTTTTGACAATGTTTGCTTTGATAATTATCAATGACATGGAGTACTAGGTAACATAGTTTGAGAGTTTATAATAGAAAAAATAATAAAACAATATTCATGAACTTATTATTTGATATATAACCCTAAATCGTTTTTGTATGAATGTGTAATTTATATTTCTCATGTATTATAAGGTATATGACAATAAAGCAAGTCCACTATATTAGTCAAGTGAAGAAATATATTAATAATATCAATATTCTATTAAATTAGTACTATTACATATCCAAGAATATAATTATCATAATATGATGATATGGATCCATAATAGACAAATATAAGCATCTAGATAATGATTATAGTATAATGAAGTGTAAAGCATAATATGAAAAAGTACATGGATAATAGAGATAAATGGCAGTAAATTAGTTGAAATAGAAAAAAGTATATAACTATAAGTATCTGAAGTATATTGAGATTTTAGTACATCAAGTAACTGACTCTGATAAAAATTAAATTATGTATCCCAAATGATTTCTATAGGAAACCCTAATACTCAATTGAAGAAAAAAAAGAGGGAAAACATAACATGAGAAATAACAATGAAAATAAATCCTAATTAAAGTGTTATGTCAGGTTAATAGTAGTTCCCTTCTATTATGTCGACATCAGGTATGAAGAACACTTGTGAAGAGGAATTCAATTCAAGTTAAGGAACACGAAGAAATTCAAATATATGTAGGTCTTCAAACTCTTGGGGTAACCTTACTAAGAAAAATATTAGCATTTCTAGATTAATTATCTCCCCATTTATGATGTGGTCTAGTTATTATTGTGGAGTGTTGATAATTGGATTATTGTGATTATTGAAGTACCCTTATTGTTATAAAAAGACCCTTACAATATAGATATGGTGATTTAAGATATGTATATGTGCAAGTGTGATAGATGTACTTCAATACAAATGATAGAGTCAATAAAAGGGGTTATGATAACACATAACTCTTGTATGGTATTCCTAATGTATTTATAAAATGAAATGAAAAGTATATTACTTTCACATATATGTGTTTGATGATTTTGTTTAATGTATGTGTTGACACTCTATTTTTTGTTTGAAAAATTTGGTTGCTTATTGAGTGACAGCTTGACAATGGCCAATTAAAGATATCATGAAACAATTAAAAATATGTGATCAGAATTCAAATTAGATCTAGTATAGAGATAGATTTTGGGCGTAATGATGTGTGATTTATTGCATAAGAAAATTCGCTTATGGAAAGCTTTTACCTAAACTATATACACTAATCACCACCCGCATAGGATGAATCTTTTTGTAGTATAGTACAAGGATCAAACCCAAAGGACAACACTTTTAACAATTTATTGATCAATGTAATTGCATAAGAACTGGTATATATCGCAAAAGTTGATTTTGTTTGATTAATCTAAGTTTCCAATAACAAAATGCTAGATGAAAGTTTTAAATAATTGATTATGGAAACACTAGGGTGAACAAGATCAACACCCCTACCTATAGTTGACTCTCTCACTGCATCACAACACACATCAACGTAATACATGAGGACATGTAATTTCATCCTTTCAAAAAAAATTCAAATTGAATAGATATTACTAATCTCGACGTTGAATTGCCTAGAGATTATATATGCATCATCTTTGGAAACACATATATGAAATTCTCATCAACGGTTAAACTTGAATCTAACCAAAATACTTGGTTTCAAGTTCGAAGTTCTCTACATCCTAGTCTAGATAAACATGCATATATGTCAGACAAACACATAAACAAGCAATAAATGATAGATCAAAATGTAATAGAGTTCACACGAGTTTAGATGCAGATAATAGAGAAAAAATAGGTACTAGGGCTATTGCTTGTACCCTGGAAATGAGATTACTCACCCCTAATTATAGATACAAGATCAAAAACCTATATAGAACAAAATTCCATGATCACAAAGGCAAATAGATGACCATTTGTAGTATGCATATGCTTGTATTCTTTCCTAGGGACATCACGAGTGGAGAACAAGTTACAGATGTTGATATATGTATTGTATGGATGATAGATCGAGCTACTAGAATGACAGTCAATCAATCTCTCTTTCATATTCAATTGATCGAGGTGTCAGAGTTGTGTCTCTTTTAAGGTTGATCAATTAGCAAGAAGCGGAGATTGATTGGTCAATCTATTTTAAAGTCTATCACTCAAGATGGGGTGGAGGTCAGTCTTTCGAGCTCTTCAAGGTTGATCAATCAGACTGGAGTGAAGATCAATTTTCAATTTCTTTTGAATTCAATCGATTAAGATTACAATGGGTATGGATGCAAGGCAGAGTTGTGGGTAGAGTTCAACAACTTCTTGGTTTCCCCATGCCATATCATCTAAACTAGAGGAAATGTCCCTCTACTTATGGGAGGTAGAAAGGAAGGACAATATTATTCATGTAATGTGATTGGTTTCCCATAGTGAATCCACCAACAGTGAGAGATGAAGGGTCACATGCTTATAATTGCATAAGAAGGTCAATCACTTAATATCAATCAATCAAATTTGGTAGATGATGTTTTCTTACTGAAGCTCGATTGTTGAGTCAATCCCTTGAGATCAATTGGGATGTCGATGACCAAGAGGGTTAATTAGTGGAGATGGATCATTTAGAGTTCGATTACTTGGAGCTCGTCTAATTGGTCGGTCAAGAGGTCAATTGAAGAGGTCAATTGTAGAGGTCGATCATGGTCTTAAGAAAAATTTGTTGATCGATCTGACTTTTGAACATGCACAAAATCCATTTTGGATTGGGGCATTACACCGCACCTCACAAGAGGTATCCACCTCTCAAATCCCATATGTTGAAGGGTAGAAGTCTCCCCTCGGCCACACTGGTATTGGTGATAAAACTCTAAACCTACAAAGGGACTCAAGAAAATTGTCAAAAACCTTACATGTTTACATGAAATCTAAATAGATCTGATGAAGCTACTTCGAGGGAAAACTAAGAGATTAAAGTGAAAATACAAAAATAAATATGTGAATAGAACTAGGATGAATATGCATTCATTAAATAACCTCAAACATAAACTTTTCTCATCCTTGAGTAACACAAAATCTAATACAACCACCACATGAATACTTTCATCCCAAGCAATCACCTCGCCTTCACATCATGCTAATATCCTTACTACATGATATGTCCATGCCTCCCAACTTCTTAATAACACATAACACATCTATCCAACTCTTCATATCTAGTTTTTCTTTCCCAAAAATTTTTCCTCACCACAATCTCAATACCAAGAACGTCTTGAATTGTGAGAGAGTTCATAGAGTCTCTAAGAACAACAAGTATGCATATGATTCAGCAATGGGGCACATATAAGGATATTAAATGTGACATACATTATGTCTCTAAGTGTAAAATGGAAAGAAGGGGATGTGGAAGGATGATGGAAATATTTCCACTATTCGAATTGAGATTGCATTTATTTCCTAGAATAATTGACAAGTTTTTCTTATTGTGCATGTAGGCATCTTTTTATTGTTTTTGGTGGTACTCCCCTATTACATAGAGAAGAGTGCAAAATAAGTAAATAAAGAAAGGACGAGGGTGTGCAACCCCAAACTTAGGTTTGACACCTTTTATTATTTGTTAATTATATTTGGTAAATGGAAGGTAAGAAGATGGAAAAAGAAGTGCGGAAAAGGGGTCAGATCAGCATGCAACTTGATTTACAATTCAATGCATGGGTGGTTCACGTAGGCCCATTATGCTCAAATAGTGATAGGATGAGGGAAGAGTTATGATTCGATGAAATTGTTTTTCTAGTCACTTAGAAGATTGATATGTTTATCCCTCTCAATTCCTCAAGTACTTTCCATATTTTCTAGGGAAACATGATGTTTGGATTCCTAGGCCACATAGGATGTTTTATAGCCATTGGTTTGTATAAGGAACTAGTAATTGTGATGTGATGCTTCAAGTAAGGGGAGATAAATTATGATAATATGCATGAATGTAATCAAAAAAATTGAGCCTAAACCAGCTACATAATGTCTATGTTTACTTCGTTAGCTACATTCAATGCTAAAATGTGGTGATTAGATATAAATTCAGACTCAGTTAAGTGTGGGAAGAAAATATAAAATGTACCACCCACTCTCCACCTCAAACTTATATATTTGCTCATTCTATAGCAGCCATTGAATCTAAGATGGAGCGGAGGAAACATGCTATTTGGATCACAAGTCATGGTTGCTCTACATTCAACAAAAGTCTATAACCTATAATAAAAAATGGTTAGAACATATTATCTTTTTGTGATATGCACTTAACTAAATGATGAAAAGAAAAAAGAAGATATAAATGCAAGTGAAACTTGGGTTTCATCTCGAGAGATGCTTTTATTTAACATCAACAGGTCGACACATGAATTTCAATAATGGCATGTTAGATGAAGGAGAGTGAGTAGTTGGTTCACTTGCATATCATCCATTATGAAGTAGTATTTGATCTGCATGCCATTAAATTTGAATCTACCACTCTTCTCACTCCTAATTGTAATAATTCCATGAGTGAATGGACCCAACCATGTAAATCTTCCCTAGAAAGAGTATGATATAAGAGTTGTGTAGTAACACTTGATCTTTGACATGTAAATCTTTCCTCTTCAAGTGTCCATGATGCCACGTCCTAGTATGCTCTTTGTAAAAGTATGTATTCTCATATGTTGTCAGTCGTAGCTCTTCCAGATCTTGTAGTTGAAGTAGTTTGTTTTCTTTTGCCTTGCAGACATCTAAGTCAATTTATTTGATGGCCGTTGAGCCCTGTATTCAAGCTCCATTGGTAAGTGACAAGACTTCCCATAAATCAAGACAAAAGGTGTAGTGCCATTGGGAGTCTCGTAAGTAGTTTAGTAAGCCCAGAGTGTGTCATTCAGACTGTGAGCCCAATCTTTCCTTATATGACTAACAATTTATCTATAATTTCTTTGATCTTAGGATTGGAAATCTCCACTTGGCCACTCGTTTGAGGGTGGTATAATGTAGCCACACTATGAGATACATTATGTTTGTGAAGGAGCTCTTCAAAGAAGCAGTTGTGGATGTGAGATCATCCATATGAAATGATAGTGTGTGAGACTTTGAGGCATTGGAAGATGATGTCCTTGAATAGTTTGATCACTGGCTTGGAGTCATTGGAAACTATAGGGATGTCTTTGACCCACTTGGAAACATATTTGACAGTAGCAATTATGCAATAACCCATAAGAGGAGATGGGACCCATGTATCCCACTGCCAAAACCTCAAGGATCTCAACTTCTTAAAAAAGATTGAGTAGTGTGTCATCCCTTTTCGATATATTACTAGATTGTTGACATTGGTCACATAATTTGATATAGATGTGAGAATCCTTGAAAATAGAGGGAAGGAAGAACCCACATTCAAGGACCTTGATTGTAGTTTTTTTGGAGTTCATGTGACCCCCAGTCAGGATAGAATGAGATTGTTCCAAAAGAAAAGAAGTTTCCTCTTTTGAGATTCATTGGCAGTGAAGTTTGTCCAATCATATCCAGAACAGATAAGGCTCATCCCAATAGTAATGGAGAATGTCTCATATGAATTTCTTCCTTTTGTTCCTTATTCAATTTGGATGAAGGACTCTTAGAGATAGGTAATTCAAAAACATCAAAATTCCATAGAGTAAATGTGGCTACCTTCAATAAGCGATCATCAGGTAGTGACTCATTAATTGGGACTGTGTCACCATCTTAGATGTGCAATCTATTGAGATGATTAGTGAAAAGATTTTATGTTCCAATTTTGTCCTTGAATTCCATATCATACACTTTAAATAATAGGATCCATATGATTAGCCTAGACTTTACATCCTTCTTTGACATTAAATACTTGATCGCAACATGGTTAGTGTATACAATCACTTTCAAGTCTATTCTATAGAAGTGAAACTTGCTGAAGACATAGACTATAGCAAGAAGATCAATTTTAGTGGTAGTATAATTCGTGTGCATGTCGTCCAGTGTCTTTATGGCGTAGTAAATGACATGATGCTTCTTGTTTATGTTCTGCCCTAGAACTACACCTACAACATAGTCACGGGTACCACACATGATCAAAAAAGGAAGATATGAGTTTGGGCATGGAATATGGGGATATAAATGACAACTTCCTTTAGGGTGGTGAAGCTCTTTATCCAAAAAAATTATATATGAAGTCTACATCCTTCTGGAGAAGATTCCTTAGAGGTTTAGAGATCTTGCCTAAAGTCACGAATGAACCTCTTGTAGAAGTTGGCATGTCCCAAGAATTCCTAGACTTCCTTGACAGTAGTTGAATAGGTAATTTTGTTATCAAGTCTATCTTTTCTGTGTCAACCTCAATGCCTCTATAACTGACACAATGTCTAAGAACAATGAACTCCTTCACCATGAAGTGGCACTTTTACCAATTGAGAACTAGATGTTCTTATTCTAAACATTATAGTACTAAGGAAAGATGGTGTTGGCATGCATAAAAATAATCCTCATGGACTGAAAAATCATTTATAAAAATTTGCATTATTGTCTTAGTCCAACCAACAAGGATAGAGGACATGAAGTACCAGAAGGTAACATGTACATTGCATAATCTGAAGGGCATCCAGGGAAAGACATTCATTCAAAAGACACGTGTGAAGGCGATTTTCTGTAGATCACTAAGGTGGATAGGGATTCGGTAGAACCCAAAATGGCCATCCATGTAATAGAAGAATTCTTAGTGTGTAAGTCTCTCCAAGACTTGATCAAGAAAAAGAAGTTGGGAGTGGTCCTCTGAGTAGCATTGTTGAGCTTGTGATAGTCGATGCACATGCACCACCCAGTTACGCCACGGGTGGGGATGAGCTCATTCATCTCATTTGAAACTACTATAGTATCTACTTTTTCATCACTACTTGCATATAACTAGCCCATGGTGAATCAAAGATGAGATAAATGATCCCCAAAAGTAGCAACTTTATAACCTCCTTGGCCACAACCTCCTTCTGAATTGGGTTCATCTTGCATTGGGGCTTGATGGAGGGCTTATATTTGTCAATCATATTGATTTTGTGCATGCAGAGGGCTTTTCTTACACCAATTAGGTCAGTCATTTTGTAGCCTAATGCCTTCTTCCTCTTCTAGAATCTGTCAACAACCTATCTTCTTGATCAACTATCAGATATGAAATTATGATGATTGGGAAACCTTCTTCTCATCTAGGAAGACATAAATTACCCCCTTAGGAAGAGGTTTCATATCTACTGTGTTGGGCTCCTTATCTTCTTCATCAATTATAGATACATATTTAATCTCTTCAAACTCAGTCACAAGGTCTTCTTAAGTGTACTTTAGGTAAAGAAGAATTTCTCCACCTATTCATCATTTAGTTCATGTGTGTTGGGGTCTATGAGATCTATCTCAAGAGGGTCTTCAGAAGTAGGTGTCTCCTTTCGCAATTGTGCCATGATGTCAATGTAGTCAATGATGAATCATTGTTCCTAGAACGAGCTTACCCTTTAGAGTCTTGAAAAGTTTGAAGTCAATTGTGTTTTTCCCAAGCCTTAATATTAAAATCCCTACTTAAACATCTATTAAGGCTTGGGCCGTTAATAGGAATGGGAACCCAAAGATTAGGGGATATCGAAGATCCTCCTTGATGTTCATGATGACGACATCACATGGACAATAAGATTTGGGACCCACACTCATTGAAATGTCTTCTACAAGCCCCATAAGGGTGGTAATTGAATACTTAGAAAGTTGAATCACAATGCCAATGGGAAGAATATTAGTTTTGAAGATCAATCTTTTGCAAAAGCTATAGGGCATGATAGAAATGATTTATAAAATGTCATTTAAGCATTTTTGGCACTTAGAGTTTGTAATGCAACATGAGATGCCAAATGATCCTGGATCTTTATTTTTTTAGGAATCTTGATCTAGATGATGTCTAATAGTGTCCATGCTAGTTTCCATTCTTGTACTCCTTTGTTAGGTACTTCCAAGTGAGGAGAGCCTTGAAGAATTTGGTGTAGGGATGGATTTTCTCTAGAGCATCAAGGAAGGGAATGTCAACAACATGTAGCTTATTCATTCCTTCCTTAAACTTTATGAATCTCTAGTCTGGATGTGTTTGGGGTAGATGGTTCTCGTATGGAACCCATAGTTTGTAGATAGGCACCACTAGGATGGAAGTTGGTATGGGAGTTGTTGGTGTAGATTTAGATGCCTTCTCGGGATTGAGTGTGTCACTCATCTCAGGATCATATGTATCACCCCGCCTTGGCACTTCATCAATGGTTCGGCAGGTTTGGCCACTAGGGTGACTTCATCATCATTGCCAGCATCATTATCAAGAACCATCCAGTTGTTACTGGATGGGGATGGTGGTTCCAGTATGACAAGCACAAAATGTGTGGTTATAGGCTTCAATTACTCCTTCCAATACTTGAGGTTTTTTTCGGGTTGACCAACAAACAAACTTGTTGGAGGGCAGATGGCTGCATCAATTTGCACAAGTTGAGCCTCCATAGATTTATTATGCACCTAGTGGCTTGCTAGTATCTTCTCAATAATGTCCAAGTGACCTTGATTGTTGGAGGTGGGCATGTTCTATTGGCTTCCTTGCCCTAGGAGAAGTTGTCCTTGGTTATTGTAGTGTTGTTTTCCTAGATTGTACTTGTTTCCTCGGTTGAATATGTTGTTGTACGGTCTAGACTGATGCTTTTCTAGCAATGGGGTTTGATTCTATTGGAAGACAGGAGGGCCTCAAACTTGGTTTTGGTTAGGTCCTTGGTTGAGGTATCATGTGTTAATAGCTCCATCTATATTCCTATACTGGAAACCAAGGTGGTTTATTCATCATTTGGGGTCATAGTAGCCCTATCCTAGAATGAAGTTTATAGCATTAACTCCTGAGATGAATGGGATTCTATTGAACTTGGACCAGTTCATGTTCAATGTGGCTTGGTAGAGGTGATTTCACTCCAGACTGTGTGTCCTTATGCATTGTACACCTAGAAAACCTCTTGACTATCTAGGCTCAAAAAGAGTATTGACCTATTTATTGATTCCTTAGGAGATATGACTCAAGGTTATCATGTTTAAGAGTGATAATCTTTTAAGATTCAAAAATAGCCTACATCTCAAATTTGGCTCCTGTCATGGATACTTGAAGAACTCCTCTCTTGCATAACGATCCCCATTATTTTGGTGCTATTCTCCCCTGCTAGCAACCTTCCATGCATCATCAAAGTTCTTCCACATGAAATCTCTATTCGAAGCAACATCAAGGAATTACCTAATGTCCTCATCCACTCCCATGAAAAATTGCTCAATAAGCTATGTTGAGGGAATACCGTGATGAGGGAATTTACACAGTAGCTTCTTGAATAATTCGCAAGATTCAATGTTGGTCTTGGTTGGAAGTTGTTTGAGTTTTGTGATTTTCCCTCAGATTTCATAGATGGGTGATGGAGAAAAGAACATATTTAGGAACTTGTTCAGATGTTTCTCCCAAGTGGTGATGTTGTCCTAATCTCTATATTTGTACCAAGCCCTAGCCTTATCAGTGAGAGAATAGTATAATAGTTGTAACTTGATGGCTTTGTATGACATGTCATCTTGTTTTTTCAGTCCTCAGAGCTGTATGAACTTATATAAATGGTCATGCACATTCTCACTGGATCATCTTGCAAAAATGTTGTTTTGCATTATCGTCACCCATTACATCTTGATTTCAAAATTTGCACTTTGATGGCAGGCTAGATGACTGAGTTGTGAATATTGTTGGTATAGTATGCCTAGAGAGCCAATCATATGATTATTGCAATGAGACGTGTAATACTTGATTTGATAATAATAAAGGCAATTTCTTTCTATATGTTTTAACTATTTTTTAGATAATAATATAACATGTTAGATGTCTAGAGAGTGACAATGCTCAATGATGTATGTCTTCAAGTACATGACTTGAACAATGAGATCATATGGATGTTAAGAGTATGTACATTCTCACTATTGTCCCTAGTCGGTTGTTATTGTGGAAATAAACATAGACATCAATAACACAAAAGACTAGAGTGTGTGTTGGTTGATGATAGAATCTCATCACTCGTGATATATGATATCAAACCAAGCACACAAATACATGTTAGAGAATAGTGTATTGAACAGACCCACTATAAGAGTGATGCATGGAAACCACACATGGTTAGTCATGTTCATCTCTTATAGTATTGGTGGTGAGTCATTCATATGGTCGGATTTCCTCACTGTGTTCTCATCCAACCGGTCAGATTTCCTCACTATGTTCTCATCTTCCTTCCTTGGATATCTTCTTCAGGATAAAACCATAGCTACTGGAGAAGGAGGAGCTCGGGCTTGTCGGCATCACTCTCGCGTAGCTGCAACACTGGAGTCCAGGGTCTCGCTCTGGCGATCTAGGGTTTCCATGGTCACCGTCTCACTCTCCGATCTCCACCAGATTTAGGGTTCTCATGAATCTTAGTTCTCAGGTGGGTTTTCTCCTTCATCAGCTGAAGGAGATCTACTATGTTTAGGTAGGAGGTAAGCCATGCATGTTTACAGGTAGGACCTCAGATTTCCTCATTGTGAACTTATCTCTCTCTCGCTTTATCATTCTCTTTTTCCTCACTGTGAACTCATCCATCCGGTCGGATTTCTTTGTTGTGAACTCATCCATCCATTTGGATATCCTCGTTGTCTTCTCATCTTCCTTCCTTGAATATCTTCTTCAGGACAACACCATAGGTACTGGAGAAGGAGGAGCTTGGGCTTGTCGGCATCATTCTCAGGTGGGTTTTCTCCTTCATTAGCTGAAGGAGATCTACTATGTTTAGGTAGGAGGTAAGCCATGGATGTTTACAGGTAGGACCTCGTATTGCTTATTCATTATAAAGTTATTTTTTTCTTCTTCTGCCTCATGCAATAATGCCCTCCCTTCAAAATTTCCATCTGATGGATCTATCATCCATAGTCTGATCTATGTATCACATTTGTTGTTCATATTTTATCGCTAACCCTAATGGTGTAGATTGTTAGCAACATCAATGCAATTAGTTTAAGTATCTATTATTTCAGATTTTTTTCTACAGCAGAACAAAAGTCAAATTGTTTATGTTGTCAAAATATAACAATTATCCTGACTTGAACTACATCTGATCAACCATAAGTTAGCCTAACTTGGTCTAACTTGGTCACAATTTTCCTTGGATTTCCCACTTGTAGCTTATGTTGGATGTAATTGTCACACTTGCTAATAACAATTATCCTAACTTGAACTACACCTGATCAACCCTAAGTTAGCCTAACTTCGTCTAACTTGGACACAATTTTGCTTGGATTTCCCTAATGTAGCTTATGTTGGACGTAATTGAAGACTCGTATGTTTACTAAGTTGTTTGAACGTCTCATGTTGATGTTGCTTACAGACAAAGAAAGCAATTCGATCTGAACTTGGTTATATTTTGACATGATGCTTGATTTGCTAATGTATAGGTCCTATATATATTTGTATACAGAGGCATCATGCTACCTGACATTTGGTACTGTAGAAACCACTTACAGAAAGTCACCCAAAGGTTTGATGAGAAATGGCTAATCCTCATGCAGGTGGAGGTGAAAGCTAGAGGAAGCAAGAGGAAGTACAGAAAGTTGTATTTTTTTCTTACTGTTACTATGATCATATTTTATATCCTTGTACTCTGAATATCAGTCAAGTTTGGTTATTCTAAATCTTACACATTTCATCTCAGTCTAGGTTGGTTATTCTAAATCTTACACATTTCATCTCAGTCGAGTTTGGTTACTCTAAATCTTACACATGGGTAGATACCACCATCGGAAAATCATTTAACAATTACATCCTTTTTAGCAGTAGATAGCCTCATATACAATCTAATTTTCAATATTATTATATAAAAATACGTCTATAGTTTACTAAGGTCTCAGGGAACTAAATAAGACTTTGACAATTGTGTTCTAAAGTTGCCCTAATTTCACTAAGTTTTCTATGAAAAACGGTATTAAACTTCTAAAAAATAATACATTATTGTGAGTAGTAAACTATGTTGGTGATTCTTTTGAAGTTACAACTAATAGAACAAATCGGGTTGGTTCTTTGTTTATATGACAAATAAAGTAAAATGCACATTATATTAGGTCTGACTTCAATGCTAATATGGCCTTGTGAAATTTGTTTCTGATTACAATAAGTTGCCAGATTTCATGGGTGGTTCTTTACTGATAGACCAAATGAGGTATGGTTTACAAAATTGTATTAATATTATGTCCTCTATGTTGTATCTAGTTCTAGATTGAGGTACATACGGGTATGTTCTTCTATTATCTCACATTTTTCTGATCGTTGTTATACATAGAATGCTAAATTCTTTATAAATAACATGGATAGTGTTTACATGTGATTAGTGTGGCCTTTAGGTTGGTTCTTTGTTTGTATGACAAATAAAGTAACATGCACATTATATTAGGTCTGACTTCAATGCTAATATGGATTTGAGTCCATGCTATGTGTTATACTTAGCCATATGCAAGGTTGATTAGAAATATTTGTCTATGCTTGGTTGATTAAGCATAGAACAACATTCAAGGATATTAAAAATATTATTCTATGTCTCTATTATGTCAATTATTAATAGGTGTTTTGCTCTCTACTTCCATACTGATTACACATGAAAATATTGGATTGCAGTGCATGTCAGTCTCTTATGAGATTGAGGTACATAAGGGTATGTTCTTCTATTATCTAAAATTTTTCCGATCCTTGTTATACCTAGCCTACAAAATGGTGTCAATAACGAATTGCAGTGTGTGTTAGTTTCTTGTAAGATTGAGGTATGTAAGGGTCTATTCTTCCATAACCATTCATACCTTTATGATTCATGTTATACATAGCCTATATTATGCAAGGATGAATAGAAATATATGTCTATGCAAATATGTTATACTTGGGATGTGTTATGTAAGCATATGTGTTTTTGTTATGTATGTCAAATCAATTTATATATCATTTGTAGGTCGGATTTGTGAAAAAATGGTTGATCTAGGTGAAAACATGTATTGTTTGACCTTTATGATTCATGTTATACATAGCCTATATTATGCAAGGATGAATAGAAATATATGTAGGTCTAATTTGTGAAAAATAGCTGATCTAGGTGAAAACATGTCTTGCTTGACCTTTGTGATTCATGTTATACATAGCCTATATTATGCAAGGATGAATAGAAATATATGTTTGTGTAAGTATGTTATACTTGGGATGTGTTATGCAAGCATCTCTGGCCTTATGAAATTTGTTTCATATTGCAGTCAGTTTCCAGATTTCATGGGTGGGTCATGTTATTGAAATGGGAGAGGGAGGTGGGAGGGTAGAAGTTGGAAGTCAATATGAAAAATCAAGAAACATGTTACAGTACATGCCAGTCTCTAGTGAGATTGTGATACATAAGGGTATGTTCTTTTATTATCTGACATTTTTTTATCGTTGTTATACCTAGAATGCTAAATTCTAATTTGTATCTTGGTTACTAATTGAATTCTATAACTATGACCTATTTATTGATGCAAGTAGGGCCCCCCCTTCATGTATAACTGCATGTTGGTCATTGATAGATTCTTGATAGACCAAACCAGGTTGGTTTTTTGTTTATATGACAAATAAAGTAACATGCACATTATATTAGGTCTGACTTCAATGCTAATATGGCCTTATGAAATTTGTTTCATATTGCAGTCAGTTGCCAGATTTCATGGGTGGGTCATGTTATTCAAATGGGAGAGGGAGGCGGGAGGGTAGAAGCTGGAAGTCAATATGAATTTGTACATAAAGGTGAGTCTGGATTCAACTAAATCTTTGCACATAAAGGTAAGTCTAGATTCAACTCTTTACCATAATTTTGTATGTTCATATGCAGACAGAAAATGGTCTGGTAGAGGCAGTTGTTGTTCTTGTTTCAACTATGCCTCGGATGCGACCCCGATATACCATTTGGAAAACTTGGGCAAAGTCACAAGAGAAAGCCAAATTTCATAAAGGTATAAGTAATTTTGGTTCTGTGGCATAATATTTTTCCCAATGTGCGCTATGTGATTGCAAGTATATGATGGCTACATTATTGGTAATTGCATTTGCTGTTATTATATGTCATATTTATAGTCTAAACTTTTCTTACACATAAATGTGTGATAGGTCTCAGAACTTCTTTGAGGATTTCAAATGGGAGAGGCAAATGGGAAAGGGAGGTGGGAGGGTAGAAGCTACAATTCAATATGAATTTGCACATAAATGTAAGTCTAGATTCAACTAAATCTTTGCACATAAAGGTAAGTCTAGATTCAACTCTTTACCTTTATTGTGTATGTTCATATGCAGACAGAAAATGGTCTGGTAGAGGCAATTGTTGTTCTTGTTTCAACTAGGCCTCAGATGTGACCCGATATACCATTTGGAAAATTTGGGCAAAGTCACAAGAGAAAGCCAAATTTCATAAAGGTATAAGTAATTTTGGTTCTGTGGCTACATTATTGGTAGTTGCATTTGTTGTTATTATATGTAATATTTATAGTTTTATCTTTTCTTACACATAAATGTGTGATGGGTCTCAGAACTTCTTTGAGGATTTCAAATGGGAGAAGCAAATGGGAGAGGGAGGTGGGAGGGTAGATGATGGAAGTCAATATGAATTTGCACATAAAGGTAAGTCTAGATTCAACTAAATTTTTGCCAAAATTATATATCTTCTTATCTGGATAAATTGCTTGCTTTGAGTTTGCTATATGGCCTTGTGGAATTTGTTTCTGATTGTAGTCAGTTGCTAGATTTCATGGATGGGTCATGTTATTCAAAACGGTTGTGCATTTCAAATGGGAGAGGCAAACGGGAGGGGGAGGCGGGAGGCTAGAAGCTAGAAGTCAATATGAATTTGCACATAAAGATAGGTCTAGATTCAACTAAATCTTTGCCAAAATTATATATCTTCTTATCTGGATAATTTGCTTGCTTTGAGTTTGCTATATGGCCTTATGAATATTGTTTTTTATTCAACTATGTTGTATTTGCTTTTAGGACTTTTACTTGCTACTTGGTTACCGATTGTATTTTATTTGTATAGATGATACTGGAATATCTTGATAATTTGGTTGCTTTGTGTTTGCTATATCATTAACTCTGTTGTATTTGTTTTTAGGACTTTTACTTGCTACTTGGTTATATGATTCTTTATCATTACATAAATATTTATTAAACGTGATATATGAGTGTTTGAGTGGGTTTTAATTTAATTAAGTAATTGGTTTTCATGTATATTAATGACACTTTGAGTATGTTCATAAACTGTTTGAGAAAGAAAACCTTTTATGTTAGTATAGCTCGACATATCTCTGTAATGAATTTATTTTTTCACTATAAGATTGGATTTATTAGAAAGAAAGGAATGGAAGGATAACCACATGAAAAAAATATAATTGAAGTCAAGAAAGAGAAAAAGGAGTAGGAGGTTAGATAGGATGGATGGAGTTGGAAAGATTGGTCAGCAATCCAGAAAAGGAGAAAGAGAATACGTTGGTTGGAATGTATGTTGGGGATGTGGAAAGAAGTGAAAAGAGTGGGCAGTCAATTATATGATTCTTTATCAATACATCAATATTTATTAAACGTGAGATATTAGTGTTTGAGTGGGTTTCAATTTAATTAAGTAATTGGTTTTTATGTATATTAATGACACTTTGAGTATGTTCATAAATTGTTTGAGAGAAGTCTAATTTCATAAAGGTATAAGTAATGTTGGTTCTGTGGCATAATATTTTTCCCAATGTGCGCTATGTGATTGCAAGTATATGACGGCCACGTTATTGGTAGTTGCATTTGTTGTTATTATATGTCAGATTTATAGTCTTATCTTTTCTTACACATTAATGTGTGATAGGTCTCGAAATTTCTTTGAGGAATTCAAATGGGAGAGGCAAATGGGAGAGGGAGGCGGGAGGCTAGAAGTTGGAAGTCAATATGAATTTGCACATAAAGATAAGTCTAGATTCAACTAAATCTTTGCCAAAATTATATATCTTCTTATCTAGATAATTTGCTTGCTTTGAGTTTGCTATATGGCCTTATGAAATTTGTTTCTAATTCAACTCTGTTGTATTTGCTTTTAGGACTTTTACTTGCTACTTGGTTACCGATTGTATTTTATTTGTATAGATGATACTGGAATATCTGGATAATTTGGTTGCTTTGTGTTTGCTATATCATCAACTTTGTTGTATTTGCTTTTAGGACTTTTACTTGCTACTTGGTTATATGATTCTTTATCATTACATCGATATTTATAAAATGTGAGATATGAGTGTTTGAGTGGGTTTCAATTTAATTAAGCAATTGTTTTCATGTATATTAATGACATTTTAAGTATGTTCATAAACTGTTTGAGAAAGAAAACCTTTTACATTAGTATAGCTCGACATATCTTTGTAATGAATTTATTTGCACATAAAGATAAGTCTAGATTCAACTAAATCTTTGCCAAAATTATATATTTTCTTATTTGGATAAAATGCTTACTTTGAGTTTGCTATATGGCCTTATGAAATTTGTTTCTGATTGCAATCAGTTGCCAGATTTCATGGATGGGTCATGTTATTCAAAATGGAAGTGCATTTCAAATGGGATAGGAAAATGGGAGAGGGAGGCAGGAGGGTAGCAGTTGGAAGTCAATATGAATTTGCACATAAAGATAAGTCTAGATTCAACTAAATCTTTGCCAAAATTATATATCTTCTTATCTGGATAATTTTCTTGCTTTGAGTTTGCTATATGGCCTTATGAAATTTGTTTCTGATTGAACTCCGTTGTATTTTCTTTTAGGACTTTTACTTGCTACTTGGTCACCGATTGTATTTTATTTGTATAGATGATACTGGAACATCTGGATAATTTGGTTGCTTTGTGTTTTCTATATCATCAACTCTATTGTATTTGCTTTGAGGACTTTTACTTGCTACTTGGTTATATGATTCTTTATCATTACATCGATATTTATTAAATGTGAGATATGAGTGTTTGAGTGGGTTTCAATTTAATTAAGTAATTAGTTTCCATGTAAATAGAAAACAAGTGGAGAAAATCTGTGAGAAGAGAAAGAGCCAAAGAGAAAAAAAAACATTTCAATAATATCTGAGAATTAGTTGTATCTTATCATATTATACAACTTATTTGTATTTACATGTGAATATAAAGTGGTTAAGAATTTTGTAGTACAATACTTAGTCTTATAATTAGAGTGGTGGAAGAAGTGAGAGTGTTAGTTACTAATTGATTTTGCACTGGCTTTTTCTTGAAAAAAATAGAAGCAAACAGTAAAATCATGGGAGTAGAATTGTGTTTGAGAAAGCAAACTTTTAAATAGGGAGTGTTGGTTACTGATTGTATTTTATTTGTATACATGAATATGAAGGCATTTTCTAAATAATATATTTTGTTTCGGTTGTACTGTATAAGCATCTAGGTATATATATTTGGAAGATACGTGTAAATGAAATAAAAAAAGATTGACGGTGTTTATATCACTGCATTAGGTTTCCATGATGATGTTGGAAGAGGTGCATATGAAATAAAAAAAGATTGACGAAATACATATGTTAATACTAAATATGACCTCGATTTTTTTCTTCTAAAAGTTGCCTTTCTGGATTGAATATGCTGCGATTGTATCTGTTGTTTGTATCACTGCATTAGGTTTCTATGATGATGTTATAACTCTGAAGAGTGAAATATACATTAGTACTATTATCTAGTGTTAGTTACTAATTGATTTTGCATTGGCTTTTTCTTGAAAAACATAGAAGCAAATCGTAAAATTGTGGGAGTAGAATCGTGTTTGAGAAAGCAAACTTTTAAATAGTGTGTGTTGGTTACTTATTGTATTTTATTTGTATACATGAATCCGAAGGCATTTTCTAAATGATATATTTTCTTTCGGTTGTATTGTATAAGCATCTAGGTATATATATTTGGAAGAGATGTGTATATGAAATAAAGAAAGATTGATAGTGTTTATATCACTGCATTAGGTTTCCATGATGATGTTGGAAGAGACGTGTATATGCAATAAAAAAATATTGATGAAATACATCTATTAATACTAAATCTAACCTCAATTTTTTTCTTCTAAAAGTTGCCTTTCTGGATTGAACCTGCTGTGATTGTATATGTTTTTTGTATCACTACATTAGGTTTCCATGATGATGTTAGAACTCTGAAGAGTGAAATATACATTAGTACTATTATCTCACCTGCGGGTATCACTTTTTGCCTATAGTAAGGCAATAAAGTAGATGGTGTAAACTCGATGAACAGCAACACAATATCTGCCGACTGCGTAAGAAATTAGGAGGTGTGAAAAACATGGAGTAAATAGTAGGAGTTTGTGGTAGGATTAAATGGCTACATCTCACCTGATGTTTGCTTCGGGTTGTGGCGACCTAAACCTTTTCTTCTGCCATAGCTTGGGAACTAGAGGAACACAATGTGTCGGTATTAAGGTACCGGCGGCATTGCTTTGTGAGTTAAAAGGAGTGGGCGGTAATGTTGGGATCGTGTTTGACATGGCTTTAGACGTCCGGTTGGAATTTATTGCAACAAACTCGATTTTGTGTTTGGATTATCTGTAAAGATATTTTTATTCATTGCACAAACTCATTTTGTATTGAATTATCTATGAATTATCTAATAAAAACAATTTGCGTTGGCGGGAAATGAGTTTGACGGATGGTTATGGGTGTGAGAGAGAAGGGTGCGGGAAATTCAAATTCAAATGTGTAAGAGTTCAAAAAGGGTGAGTTCCAGATTTTCAAACTAAATTGGTTTTTTGAAGAAAAAAAATCTTAAAAAAACGTGAGAGCAGCTTGAGTGAAGGAGAGTGCAATGTTTTGTCACGTTGGCAAAACCGTGGTATGTGATTGGTGAATATGACTTTGGGCGGGTGTATTTGAACTACCCGCAAAACTCGCTCTTTTTATAGTAGTATAGATAAGCATATGTGTTGACATATTCACAATATACATGAGTGATTTTCATACCATGGTATTTTTATACATCACACACCATAGGGTCTAATGTATATGATTGAAACTATATTCTTCATATTTACACAAAACACTATCTAAATACTTTGACATGTATGTCTATCAAAGTGACATTCATGTCATCCATGGCACGCTACAAGTTGAAACATCTTTTATTATAAGTATACTTTTGCAATATACACAACACATTATCAATGCAACACAATACTTGGTTCTTTCTTCTTCATAAACTTTCAAAAAATTTAGTTAAACCAAGTATATATATGGGGGGTGGGATTAAGAGAGAAAGATTTCTCCCCCCTCTCCCACGCCCGTAACGGAGGCCGAACGCCCGAGAGGGTGGTAAATCAAGGCGGCAACTGGGATTCGAACACGGGTCCCTTTTTTAGGAGACACTGTGCTTGACCACTTGAGCCACTCATTGTCGGCAAAGAGGTATGTATATTTAATGCATGCAATTGTTAATGCGTCCATCTGAATTTGAACTTGGGCTTCTGAAATCATAATACAACCCGTTCTCCACTGCGGTGAACGTAGTTTGTGTTGTGTGTGTGTGTATTAGTAATTTTAAGATAAGATGCATTTTTGTAACTTGAGCTTATCATTTCTGAATGAGACCAAATCATTCCTATGCGAGAGAAAAAAATTATAAAACTTATGCCAATATGTGAAAATATATATTTCAAAAACACAACATGATTGAGGGTCATTTATATTCACATTGATGGAGAAAAGATCTACATTTTTTCCAAGGTAGCATGTGTTGTTTCGGTACCACCCTGTGATTGAAGCTATAAGACACACCTAGAATGACTTAAGTCGGGTAAGAAAATAAAATACAAACTTGAATACTTTGAATGAAACAAATGCACATTTGATCACTAAAATTTGGCACTGGTTTCTTTATAACAGTGTTGTGGGAGCAGTTTATAATACAATCAATGTTTGTTTTCTTATTGTAGTTATTGCAAGTCATATGTCATGGCTCATATTGATTGGAAATAGTAGTTTAAGTTACCTTTATTAAAAATAACATTTCCCTAAAAGAAGATGGTATGTTAGTTGCAAACATGAAAAAACATTTTAATGTCTCATGGAACATATTCCTAGATGATGTGTAATAGCAATGAAGATGTGAAAGGGATAGACAATGGGGTGGGTGTATTCGAAAGAGCTTTGTCATGAGTATTGTTGAGAATCATAATTTATATCAAGCAAATGTCTCTATTGATATCAGGTTACAATTGTCTAGTAAAAGAAATATATAAGTAGCACTTCAATTTTGTAGATACAAATTTTCCGCTCCTATTATTTATTTATTTACATACTTATGTATAAGTAGTTTCATGCTCATAATTGTATTTAATTATAAACATATATACATTATGTATTGAGTTATGAAACAAATATAAGAAATAATAGGATGACTTATGGAATCAACACAGAACACATTTCATAGTTGGAGGCGCCATCGCCTCATGTACCGATATCTTGGATACATTTAGGGGTTGTTTGGGTTGCTGATTTGAAAATTACGCAGTGACTACCAGTTCCAGGAGTTAAACTACTGCAGTTTGAGTTTGCTAAACTATAAATATCGGGCACGTTTGATTGGTGGGGTCTAGTAGAATTTTGTTGATCCCACATTTACTTCATACTTGTATTAGTAACTACACGTCTTTGGATCCAGGGATCAGGTCACCGGGGGGAGCAAGCAGATGACATGCCCCTCCCCCTCAAAAAATAATACTCATATACATATACATGTATACAGTAGTTGTATAATAAATAAACGGTGCAATGAGTTCTAGACAGTGACATGCTTGTAGTGTAGTGGTTTGTAGCTCTACATTCCTACCGCAGGTTCCGTGTTTGAACCCCCAGAGCATGAAACCGTTGATATTTTTGTAAATTTGTGTGCATCTTTTAGTTATATATAATATATGATACCACTAAAATAAAGTGTAAAATCTCCCTAGTGGTCTATGTGGAAACCATTGTGCTTGTCTTCCTAGGTTTGAATCTCTACTTCAAAAAGGGAATTTTTGGCCCCCACTAGAACCAATTCCTAGATCCACCCCTATTTGGAGATCCAATGAAAACATATTTGTATGTTTGGTTTAAAGGGTCTCATGAGGAATAGAGAATCTTCCACACTCCTTCCGCTTTGCTTTTCCTTTGCATCTAAAAGCCATGATACCACCGGAGACATTATTTGTTGAAGTCATCATTGTTTCTCATCTTCTCCTCACTGTCATCTGACGATATTTGAGAATGGCAATCGATGTTGAACAAATGTTTGGGCTCTATGTTCTTCCATGTGTTTCATGAGTATCTAGACGACACCATTGGTTTCTACCTTACCGTGTTTACTTATGCCCTTTCATCGCCTTCTTCCACAATCGTTGTTCAAAAGCTGACCAGGTCTCCTTACTGGATGGTGTGTTCATCATCATTACTGTTGACATCTACATAGGGACTCCAACAACAAGGTCTAGATATGCAATAACACAGCTTGAATGCTTCAGCGAGAAAGCACCCAATACCCTTACGAGGCTCTGAATTGAGCATGTCGTTGTTGTGATAGGGCCTTGAGGTCGATCGGCACAGACGGAAATGAAGGGACAATGACTCTTTTTGCAGGATCAACACAGCTCTTCATGTGATTTCGATGGGCGGGGATTGTAGAGATGGAGATTCTAGGGTTGCAGATGCAATGGTGTTGTTACAACCCCAATTTTTGTGTTCAAATGGTAGGAAATGCAATTTTCCCAATAAATGTATGACTATGGGAATTGTATGAATTATAAGTATTGAATGGATTCCCTTTGCAATATTTCCTTTGTATATGTGTTTTTGTGGATCATAAAATGTTAATGAGTCCAATATGATTAAAAGAAAAAGAAGAAATCAAATATTGCTTTATTAAGAAGGAAATATGAGATAATGATGAAATTATTGCAAATATGTGGAAATATGGATAATGGATCCATCTTGGATGAGATTTCGAGTCCACATGGTTTCTAATGGTAAAAGGGATCCAAATAAAGAGAATAAAAGAATAGGAGAGAGAAAATATGTATAAAATATACCTTATTAATAGATAACTTACATATGAAGAAAAGTATCTCATACTTTCGAATTTGGGTCCCAAACTTGGTAAAAAAAAGTAAATAAAGTCATCTAGGACTTTCCTTTAAAATTTGGTGTTAATTGGACATGTGGTTTGGGAGATATGATTTTTGTAATAGTTCCTAAAGTAAATGGATAATCCTTAAATCGTATTAAATGTCACAATATATCCAGGATATATTTTTAGATAAGGAATGGTGCGGATAATCAGGACCATTGATTAGAAGATCAACGAGGGACAAGTCGTCCCCTAGCTCTCACTAAAACAAGAAATCAAAACAGTGGGAACTAAGTTTCCCCATCGATTTTCTTGCGAACCAAGACACATCAGAGTTTGAAAACGTTCCCAATAGATTCGGGGGATCAATCTGAGTTGATCTACCCCTAGTTTCTCATAGTTTCCTCATGTCTAGGACTTTTTCCCAATCTCAAACTCAGCATTTCATGGCAGCCATAGGGAGACCTATATATATGGGGCCTTGGACCCCCAACGGAGCGGAAAATATGTTCCTTGACTTTGGCCGAGCGTAGCAAGTAAGATAGTGCTAACAATTTCAGATAGGACCATGGCTGCTTCTCCTGACGACGTAGGGACCTCACCGGAGGGTCGAAAGTCAGTTCTTCCGCCTCTAATTGTGGTCAGTGCAATTGGAGCGCTAGGCGGCTTTGGAGAAGCATGGCGGAGGATACCCAGCTTTCACTTGGTGAGTAGGGTGAGAGAACGGTAGAGTCAACTGAAGAGTTGACCATCCGCAAGAGTTGCTCCGCGTGCGAGAACCGTCACGAGGAAGAAGAAGAGAAAGGGGGAAAAGACCCCTCTGCCCCCGACTCCAGTAAACAAGCAAAAGGGCAGGAGTGTCTTTCCTGCGTTACTTGGGCCCAACCTGCATGAAAAAGAAAAAGGGCTCGACTGGCTGACGTGGCGGCCAAAGATTGGCCCAAAGGTAAAAGGCTTTACAAAAATTATAATTATTATTTCTAGCTCTAATCATGACAAATTGTATATGAAAATTGATCATAAAAATGCAAGGAACCCATTAAAAATAATATTGAAGCCTGAATCAGTTCATAGTTCAAAAAGTGCTTAAAGATGTCACCTTTAATGGTGTTATTAATGGAAAACCCTAAATTTTGATGATTAGTGAATTTAATAATGTTCCTTGGATAATTTAAGCCAATATTAACCTACTGATAATAAAATTAATATTTGTATCTAAAAAGATGATCTTTATGCATAGTTGGCTTAAGTTAGGGTTCTATGTACCTGGATATGCATTAATGGGCCTAAAAACCCTACTTTTAGTAATTACGACTTTTAATGGTTTTAATTGTGCAAATCCATGAATAAGACAGAAATATGATGTTCTTAAGTTAATTTGAGTATAAAATATCCTTAATGAGGATAATTTATGTAATTAGGGTTTTTATGAGTAGAAAAGCAGTTTAGGGTTTGTTGACCTAAAAAGGATAAGGTTTGAGAAATTGATCTAAGGAACCCTAATGCATCCTAATGAGACCTAGAAACCTTGGAAAGGTGTCCCAAGTCAATAAGGAGTTTTTTGGAATATGTTTGTGATAATTAGGCATTATACATGTTTTCAGGATCAATGTTTGCTTGATTTATTAATTGGCTTGCTTGATTGGACATCTAGTTGGATTTGGATATATTACTTCATTGAGATCTCCAAATAGGTATGTGGTTACGCTTATGGTTAAATCACTTTAGTTTTCAATTCCCTAGGTTTCTAACGGTTGCTTTGGAATAATTTCTTGATTGACTTTTATTTCATGCAACTATAAAGTGACTACGACTATCACCATAATTATATGTGCATGACTAGCTTAGATCATGGTCCTCCTCTGTAGCTCTAATGATGATGAGATAGATGACCTAGTACATGGTCTACCCACGAGGTAGGACCATCAGATTATCACGAGTCGATGTGTTGGTCTACCCTTGGGTAGGACCATACGACTCCACGACCCTATGTATTGATCTACCTGTAAGGTAGGATCATGGGGGTTAGTTGAGATCTACCATATGAGAGGTAGTATCCATGTCCACTGCAGGGACAGCACAAAGGCTAGGGTATGTAAGGGCTGAGTAGACATGTTTAAAGTGTAAAGTTTGTTTTGTTAAATCATAATTGCTTGCAATATGTTGTTACAATTAAATGCATGATTATTGGTTCCCCCACATACCAGTATAATTTGTTATACTGACCGTCATTTTGTTTGTTGGTGTTTTAAGATATTCCTTTAAAGTGACAATGATGGAATAAAGCTTAATAAAGATTGGAGGATTTAGATAGATAGATGTTATATGGGGTAAAGTCCCTCAGCTCATATGTTTTGCAAGGTATGAGAAAACAAAAATTTTATTCCATTTTAAAACTTAGTTGTTGTAGAATTTATTAATTATTGTTGATTATTTGAAAAACCACTGATCATATTTTGGGATAATGCCTCTGACCTCTTGGTCTCCCTTAATTGGGGGTTACCAGGAAGCAGGGTCGTTACATTTGGTATCAGAGCCGTGGTTTTCCATTTAATCTCTAATAATTATTGAATTTTACAAACTCTTTAGATCCAAGGAAGTTATTAGAGGATTTTCCGATGATGGAGGTGTCTAGAAAAGGATCACAATATGGGGGCTGGCAAGATTTTCCTCCACCCCACTAGTTGGTATACGAGGACTCTCGGATGTTGTGTGACTGCCTGGCCAAAATCAGAAGATTTGACTCAAAATAAGATACCTCTAGGTCTTCTCTCATCTATCTTCATCCCTTCTCTACCCTATTCATTGAATAACTTTAAGAGATTAGGGTTTCTCTCTCTCCACTACCCTCCTGAGTTTTGGGATTAAGAATGATAACGATTAAGGAATCCCCCACCAAATAATAAAAAGCATGTAAGAAAGATGTCATGGACATAAGTTTTGGATTATTAGAAACTCAGACTAAGTTTAGTTACATGCTTAGGTAGCATGGCTTGTGTTGCTGTGCTCTTGGTTACTCCTCAGGAGAACACTGAGGTTAAACCATCTTGTAGGAAGAGGAGGAGAGAGTTATCCTTGGAGGAAGAAGCCTCCAAGAAGAGGAAGAGACCTGATGCATCCTCTAAGGACGATGCTAACCCAAACCCTAAGTGGTGGATAGAGAAAGAGAAGACATGATGAGTTAGATAACTTAGGTGTCCATGCATGCACATATGTGGTTTTGACATGCATGCTTTACGTGAGGCTTTGAGTATCCATGATAAACATATACTTTGAGTAGTTGTTTGACCTCTAGTGCCTTGTGGTGACCCGACCTTGGGTGAGTCGTACCTGTTAGGGTGAGGGATAATTCCCTCACTGAGAGGGTTGATGGTGACCATATAGGAACCATAATGGGCATATATGATAGGAAGAGGCACGTACCTACAGAGAAGAGAGTGACAGCAAGATTTAGACCTAAGCCAGATAGGTTGTGCCTAATAGTTTATGAGATGGGCATGCAAAGAGCTTTGGATGATCTTGACCGGATATAAGTTTTGATAGTACGCTTCACCCAAGTAGGGATAGATTTGTACCCTTATGAGCTTGACCCATCTTTGGTGAAAGAACCTCTAGTGGAAGGATTAGTTGTAGGGTTATCTATAGAGGAAAGGCGAGACCCGATGAAGGAGGTTGGAGACCTTGACTCTGAGACACGAGGAATAAATTGGGTATGATATGCCCTAGTTGTGACGACCCTGAGTAGATAGTTGAGGTTGCCTCATGCATGATCCTTGGAGGCTTGTTGTACCTTGGATACCTTTAGAGGAACCAAACCCTAGAATGAGAAAGAGGCCTCATGAACACATGTACAGACGGTATGAGTACCAATGTTTAGGAGCATGAAGAAGAGTTCCTTAGACCCTGAAAAAGATATGGTGACAAGATGAGAGGCATCGTACCCAGTGGATGCTAAAGGTTGTTCATGTAGAAGAGTGTTATGATGTGCATGCTATACTTGGTATAGGTTCAGTTCATGGTTGAACAACTGAGCATGCAGTTAGCTAGCTAATGCATAAGAGGTGAACATGGGGTTCCTAGACCAAAGAGGGGAAGTAGTAGTATCTGGTGCACATGATGCTCACAAAGATGTTTGAGTTCTTAAATATTCGAGTATGAGACCCCTCATGTGTTACAGCAAAAGGAAACCCACTCAAGCTTAAATATATGTTGATGAACCACTCACACAAGTTGGTGACATATGATATTGGTCCAACCTTGAGAAATGATGAATATGTATGACATACCAAAGAACTTAGCATGGTTTAGTAGGTTGTCTTATTACTGGATACATGCATAAGTATCATGTTAGGATCTAAGCATGCACATGATGATGTAAACCCTAGAAGTAAGGACGTTTGTGACCTTTGTAGCTATCAAGATATTATTTTCTCCCATCCTAGGAAGGAACCCTTTATGTAGGGTGAGCACCAACTCTTGTTTAGGTTCTAAGTAACCTTAAGAGGACACTTATAAGAGATTTATAAGCTAAGTGGAGAGCACATAGTATGAACATGAATCTATAGACCCATGTGTGACCATCTCTAAGGAGCAGGATGATATGTTGCATGGAGGTAACCTGTATGGGGCCAGACCAAGGTATGTAGGTTGCCATGATCCCTTTGAGGGATGCAAAGTTAGCCCTGTATGCCCAAAGAGAGGATGGAGATTTGGGTGAGGAATCAAGGATGAGATGTGCATGAGTATCAACACAGAAATCATGAGCTACAGTAGAATCCTAAGTCAACACTAAGGTCAAGTAGGGATAAGACTAATGGGAGTAGGAGTTGTTTGTTCCCTGAAAGCACAAGACCATAGGGTCAGGAGGTAACAGCTACCTTTGCCCAAGGTCCATGGGTTATGAGGTTGGCCACCTTCATGAATTCATGAGGCCTAATGGGTAAAAGTGAGAGGCACTCCTTAGATGCATAAGGGTCAGATCACCCCAAAAGTACCAGCACCCTAGAGACCTTGAGGTAATGACTAAGGATTGTACGTAAGAGTGATGTGAAGACCCAAGAGTGTTTGAGAATAGCCTTTCCATATATGTAAACATATATTGGATATGTTCATGATGTAGAGACATGAGAGGTATGTTTCAACTTAGTTTGGAAAGTGTAATGGCGTTGTGTGATGCACTGTCTGTACTCTTGGAATGGGATGAACTCTGTATTTGGATTGCAGCCAAATGCTTATTTCATCTTGTTATGGGTGTGAGAGATAGGGAAAAATGCATGCCATATACTAAGGATGGAAGTGATATGAGTTGAAACCCTTCTACGATGATTAAGGATAGCAGAAGTACCACACCTTTTGTGAGTATGTTGGATATGTGGTTTGGAAACACAAAGAGAACAAAGGTAATCATCATGTGAGCACATTCTTGTCAAGAGCAGTTTGGATCCTAAGAGTTGCATCTTGAGTATGGTAATGATGAGCTTGAAGTGTTCTTGACTTAGTTAGACTTAAACCCGAGATGAGGGTGATGAGTGGAGTATTGAAGGTTTATGTTTACACCATCACCTAACATCTAAGGAAATTGATGTGGTAACTGATACTCTTTGTCGGGATACAGCTCAGGTGAACAACTTCCTTATCTAGCAGATAGAGAGAGCTGAAAGAGGTTGCTAGGTGAACCATGTAATCGTTAGAAGACTAGACCTATGTGGCTAACATCCAGATACAACCAGACCCATTGGTCAAGTTGGTGGTTGCCCAGTTAGCTAGCCCAGAGCTTGATGAGATAGAATGACTGTTGTAAGAACCTCAGATACACCTCTTAGGAAAAGAAGGTGGTGAAACCCACAAGAGTGTTTTGGGGTTCCTGAGGATTCATCCTTGAGGAATCATGTTATGCAAGTCATTCATGATTTTACATACACCGTGGTACTATTAAGATAGTTAAGGTTTACAGTAGTACTACGAAGACCTGAGATGAAAACGTATATAGAGTTGCATGACGCCAGTTTCCATGCATATCATAGGTTGAAGGCTGAACACCAGTAACCCAGTGAGTTGCTACGGATAATGAGAAATCCCTAAGAGGGAATGGGAGAAGAGTACCATGGAAAGTGTGGTGGGTCTCCCCTGGACCAAGAGAGGTCATGATGCAACATGGGTTATGGTAAATCGCCTTACCGAGTTGACCTAATCACTTGCCTAAGAAAGAGAGCATTGTCAGTATGATAGTTTTGGTTGAACTATATATATATGAGAGAGAGATAGTTCAACTACACTGTGATCTGAGTTCAATATCTTGAGCATGACCTCAAGTTCACTTCCATGTGGTGGAAGTAGGCACATGAAGGACTCGATGCTAGATTGAAGTTGAGTACAGCATATCACCCCTGATTGATGGAAAGTCGAGAGAGAGTATGATCCAGACTTTAGAGGGTCTTACGAGAGCATGTGTACTTGCTCAGGGTGATTCGTGGGAGCAGTTCCTGCCCCTAGTAGAGTTTGCTTGTTATGATAGACAGCATAGCCAGTATCAAGATGTATGAAGCTCTATAAGAGAGGATGTGTTGGTCACCACTTCACTTGGATGATGTCAGTGAGATGACCTTGTGAAGGTCAGAAAGAGACCATAGTGTATGTAGATGAAGACGCTTGATCAAGTTATGACTGAGAAAGCCCAGGATCGACGAGGGTTGTGAGTTGATGCAAAGCAGACTGACATGCAGTTCACTGTGGGTGAATATATGTTATGAAAACCCGACCCCTCCGAGCTAAAGCTGAGAAAGCTGAGTCCCCGATACATGGTTCCATTTTAGATGGATAGGTGGAGTTGCTCATGTTTATCCTTACCCCTTAGGATAATATGATGTGTTCCATGTGTCCGATCTAGAGCACTATGTGAGGTACCCGAGCCATTTGCTGAGCAATGAACCTAGTGAGCTCCCGAGGGAGGCTGAAATGACCTAAGTCGCCTATGAGGATTCTAGATACCGAGGTGAAAGAACTCAGATGTAAGAATATAAGATGATAAAGGTTCTTTGGAAGCGCCATGGAGAGGATGAAGCTACATGGGAGTCAATGACGGATGTGGAAAAGTCTTATCCTGAACTGTGTGTATGTTTGGTGGAATTTTGAGGGTAAAATTCCTATAAGAGGGGAAGGATGTTACAACCCCAATTTTTGGGTTCATATGGTGGGAAATGCAATCTTCTCAATAAATGTATGACTATGGAATTGTATGAATTATATGTAATGAATGGATTCCCTTTGCAATATTTCCTTTGTATATGTGTTTTCGTGGATCATAAAATGTTAATGAGTCCAATATGATTAAAAGAAAAAGAAGAAATCAAATATTGCTTTATTAAGAAGGAAATATGAGATAATGATGAAATTATTGGAAATATGTGGAAATATGGATAATGGATCCATCTTGGATGAGATTTCAAGTCCACATGGTTTCTAATGGTAAAAGGGATCCAAATAAAGAGAATAAAAGAATAGGGGAGAGAAAATATGTATAAAATGTGCCTTATTAATAGATAACTTACATATGAAGAAAAGTATCTCATAATTTCGGATTTGGGTCCCAAACTTGGTACAAAAGTAGATAAAGTCATCAAGGACTTTCCTTTAAAATTTGGTGTTAATTGGACATGTGGTTTGGGAGATATGCTTTTTGTAATAATTCCTAAAGTAAATGGATAATCCTTATATTGCATTAAATGTCGCAATATATCCAGGATATATTTTCGGATAAGGAATGGTGCGGATAATCAGGACAATTGATTAGAAGATCAACGGGGACAATTCATCCCCTAGCTCTCACTGAAATAGGAAACAGAAACAGCGGGAACTAAGTTTCCCCACCTATTTTCTTGCGAACCAAGACACATCAGAGTTCAAAAACGTTCCCAATTCGGGGGATCAATCCGAGTTGATCTACCCCTTATTTCTTAGAGTTTCCTCATATCTAAGACTTTTTCCCAATCTCTAACTTAGTAGTTCACGGCAGCCATAGGGAGGCCTATATATGGGGCCTTGGACCCCAAACGGAGCGGAAAATAGGTTCCTTGACTTCGGCCGAGCGTAGCGAGTAAGATAGTGCTAGCAATTTTGGATAGGACCATGGCTGCTGCTCCTGAAGACACAGAGATGATGTATGGGTTTTAAGTCATTTTTATAAGCCTATTTTTATATTTGTTTTATGCATTTGTTAGTCAATTAGTTGATCATATTTGCATAAATCATTATTAGTGGCTTGTATATTGTGTATGCATCAAACTGTGCTCATTTTATCATATTTATAGTATTTTATACATTCCTTAGCCTCATACATTGTCTCTATGGATTTTTAGGATTTTACAAGTATATGTGGAGTCGGTGCCACCGAGACAGCCTCGGGGATCGAGCGATAGACGACCAGAAGTAGTCAGTGCCACCGACTACAACAGTCGATGCCACCGAGAGAGAATCATAGAGGCAGAGCAAGAATGTGCACCAGCTCGGTGCCGCCGACATTTAGAGCCGGTGGTACCAACTTTACCACAGTAAGATCGCAATCCTGATGATGTCGGTGCCACCGACTTTGTCAGATTTCAGCAATCTGATCTGAGCATCCGGATCTAACAGTCCACAATATTTGATACTGTAAGTGACCTAGGACAAAAAGGAGGATAGCTAGACCTAAGGGGATTATCACGTTATATCGCACGATGATCAGAGAGAAGCAAGGAGCTGAAGGACACAACCGGGAGATCTGAGCACCTCCGACGGACAATTTTGCTGTCGGAAGACTGCAGAACGTGTGTTTATCAAGGAGGATCATCTGATACACCTTCTCTCCAGGGGTTACATTAACTTCCTTCATGTTTCCCATGTTTTTCTTCTCTCTCTCTATGTATTCACAACTGAAAACCATGCGGGGCTAAACCCCTTCCTTCCTTAGGACCTGGGAGTAGCCCGGGGAATCGTTGTATTGACTTTTTACATGAATTAGTATAAATTTCTCTTTATTCCTAGATATATAAGTGTGGATTTGAATGACCTATCATTGATTGATTACCATAAATAAGATTGCATACCGATAATTATTCCGGAAGGAGGATTAAAGGTTAGAAAACCATAACTTATACACTTTCCTACGCGTTCCTTGGAAAAGGCAACGTATGGTTAGTGGAAAGAACCCAGAGTTTTCAATAATGCACCTAGACTAAGAGATAAATTACTATAGACATAGAATTGGCTTAGATCTAGGTAGTGAATTGCACCATGAAAGTGGGCAATTCTAACTACAGGCTTTCTATCTAGGGAAGGAGTAGGAATTTATATTAATTCAGTAGAAATGAGATACGACGATATCCCGTGGTGAAATTGATTACCCTTAGGAATTCATCTCTTTCGAATCAACCATTTTTTATTTTCTTTTATTTTGTTCAAACTCAAATTCAACTTTTTAATCAGCTTAGTTGATCGCACCGTAGCTAGTAGTAGTCGCTAAGACTATGTCTCCCTGAGTTCGACTCAGGCCTCACATAGGCCTATATTACTCGACGTGTGCACTTACATTTCTATACACAGTTTTAGCGTGTCAAGCTTTTGGCACCGTTGTCGGGGAGATGGCGACGTTTCAGCACTACGAGTGTTGCGGTCGACCACTCTAGGCCATCTTTTTTTTTTACAATTTTAATCATAGGACATTTAGTGCATATAACATATAAAACAAATTTTCTCTATTAAGTACTGAGACTAACTGATTTCAATTTTTTAGGTACTAGTGTATGGTGACAACACGGACCACGAATTATGGAGAATCTACATCTGAGGTCCCAGTCATTGTCGAGGTTCTAGTTCAAACTTATGCACCAGAAGGCATACCGTTGACACCCAGGAAACAAGCAATGGGGGACGGTAATCCAGGAGCAGAGAGGATCATTTGGGAGAGGATAAAGGCATCTTCTTCAGCTACACAAATAGGGCCTATAAAAAAGTAGAACATGAATATAGCTTAATATAATTACTCTCGTCAAGTCACAAGCATTTTATGGGAACATACATGAAGACCCGGTGGCACATTTCAGTAATTTTGTGGAGATCAGTGATATGGTCAAAGTGGATAGGTTTCCACTGACAGCCATTTATCTGAAACTATTTCCATCATCGCTGGCAGATAAGGTGAAGGAATGGCTGTACAACCTGCCAAAAGAGTCGATTGAGACATGGGATCAAATGGTAGAAGCATTCTTTGAAAGATACTTTCCTCTAGAAAAGACAAATGAGATGATTAGAAACATTCACAATTTCTAGCAACATGCATCTGAATCTTATTTTCAGGCTTGGGAGCGCTTTCAGATCATGATTAGGAAGGTCCCACACCATGGGATAGATTTGGATAATCAAGTAAAGATGTTCTACTTTGGACTCCGCAAAAGTGAATGGACCACCTTGGATAGTGCAAGCTCAGGGTTTTTTCTCAACAACCCACCCTCAACTTGCCATGACATTTTGAAAAATATGGCAAAGAATCAGGCATGGGGTAATGAGAGAGACAATCCAAAGCAAATCAAAAGCATAGGGGAATCTAAATTTATCACCTCTTTGATTGAGAAGTTAGACTTGATAGCAAAGAAGCTCCTAGAGAAAGATAACAATTCATCAGATCAGGAAGGCCAGGTAAAGTACATGCGGCAGCAAGGCTATAGGAACAATGACTATGCATGGAGAAAGGATCCCAAGTTCTCTTAGAAAGATCTAAACAACTTCCTATAGGACCCTGATCAACAAAACCAACACAGGAATTATGGCGTCTGTCTCGCAAAAATAAGATTAACTAATACGGAAGCAAATTACTAGTAGCAGAATTACTGAAAATCACTAAAAATTAAAACTTTTTGCACTGAGACTCACAAACTATAAAACTCTTTCATAAAGGAACAAAGTAAGTTATTTACATTCTGATACATTAGTACATCTCTGTATCAACTCATCTCGAGAGTCATAAACATTGATTGCCCTGTTACTGTACATGAGAAATATACAAAAATCTCGAGGCATCAAGCCAAAAATATCAGATCTAAAACAAACCATCTACTGACTCCTAGGATTTGAGAGTACAAAGACGACACATAGGAATTTCTATATACAGAACCTAACAGACAGTGTCTCCACCTGAAGATCACTGTTGTCCCTGTTGTTGCTACTGTGACTATTGTTGTTGTTGCTGCGACTGCTGTTGCTGCTCACCCACTGATGGGTTTCTCCTTCCTCGGTGTCTACCTAAAAAGTTGAATCCCACGGGGGTGAGACAATTGAAAATTGTCCCAGCGAGAGTTATAACTCTTCGCCAGAAACATTATTATTGAAATAATAGGATGATACTGAGTAGTAGAATTATAAATATTCAATAGCAGGTAAATCATTGATTAATGTTAAATAGAATAGTATTCTCTATGCAATCATTTCAATTATAACTTGATTGAATAGCAAGACATTTAATCAATAAGGAATATGAAGAATATGTATATCATCTATCTAACTAGTACATAATAAACAATGTATCATCAATCATTGTTTCTCGTAGTTCAACCTAAGCAATTATGCTACACGGCTGATTACATTTTACAAACATACTTTATGCCCTGAGGAGATGAGGTATACCGCTCATACTCCAACCGACCACTACGAAGTCGAAATCGCTACCATACATAGGTCACTAGAAGAGCTGGATTTCTATGACCTCATCCTCCTCAGTCAGTGTGAGGAACAACATGCAGGACATCTTGTGTCTTTGCTAAAATAGCTTTCCAGGGTATTTCTGGAAACTTTGCTATTAGAGTTACAGTGGCATGTTGTACTCTCTTCGCAATCGAGGGATTTCTTGTTTATCTCGCATCGATTCGGCATTATCATCATCATCGGGAGATTTGTGATACATCATCCCGGCATATACATATAATGAAGGATTGAGAGATTTGATGTTTATCTCACATCAATTCCTCCATTAGGACGTAAGGATATTCACGTCCATAACCCCCACATACTCAAAAGTATGCTCTCTAGGAGTTCCCTTAGGAAAACCTATTTCACCATCACCCAACTACTGACGATGATGGATCTATGGTCAGGGCTCTACATGATATAATTTGACTTGATTATTTAAGTACATTACAACATTCTTTTAGTATCAAGCATGTTTTCATACATAAGTTATTATAACCAATAGTTGTAAGGAAAAGGTACTATTTTATCAAGTTCATTTCATAGCTTTATTAACATTGGGAATTCAATCCCTTATCAAATCATCATCATGATTCAAGAATATGAGTGTTAAAATCCTTAGATCAACAAAACTCTTTATACCACTTAAACAGGTATCTTATTGCCATCAAGTCATCTGACAGTGTAAACATGATAATAGCAGTGCAGGTATTTCACAAGGCTCATACAGCCCATCAATATCTTTTGTTACCTCTCACTAGGCAACATAACCTACCATTGCTTACAAAGCTCATTAAGTACTTTCAATAAACAAAGCATCATAGCTCTTACCTGGCTATGTTCAATATCACATAAAACATGCATGATTAATACAGATGATAACAGATACATCTATTTCATATCAGCACAATGCAAAATAATGATAACATCACTATTCCAGGGTTGCCCTACTATGCCCCTACTAAGGTTAGGGTTTTCCCTTTTCAATTCAAATAGGGTTAATCATCCCCTTAACTCAAATAGGATTGACTCCTCGTTTTATTATCCAATCATAGAGCTTCATGCTTTAAAGCATAACCTAGAATTAGGGTTTCACACTTCCATTTACCTTATTTGAAATTAGGGTTTACTATTCACCCTGCATCACCCTTGATTTGGGTTTACTATTCACATCACATAACCCTAGATTAGGGTTTACTATTCACATCATATCACCCTGGATTAGGGTTTACTATTTACATCTCAAGTAGGAATGAACATCAAAGTACCTTGAGTTAAGGTTTATCATGTCAGCATTATGAATTAAGTTCATACCATCATCATGCATTAGGATTTCACCTATTAATGCCCTTAATTAGGGTTATGATTCATTAACCTTCATATTTAGGGTTTCATGATCTTACTATCATGGATCATACCCTAATCAATCATTCAGCTAAAATAAAAGTCCATTACATGATTATCATTCATGTAGGAGGTTTTCTCTCTCATCTTCTATAAGATGACGCTTTCATCAGTTTTGATTAAGCTGAGTCAGCTCAACATGAAAGAGAATTGATGTCATGGGTGAAGTTATTATCACCATGATCATTAAGGCTTACTCATTCAAAGGGTACCAATCATCCTATCCCATTAAGGGTACATTTATTATAATCATCTTTGATTACATCATGTATTAATTAACTAATCACTTTGTCCTTTAACCACTTTAAGTACCCATGCAGTTTTGGTTAATTATTCACCAAACAGTCTTGGCCATATATACCTCAAACGTTCTTGACCAAATTATACCTCAAAAGGTCTTGGTCAACCAATGAAACCGTTTGCTAAAGTTACCTTTGAAACCATTTACTAAAGTTGTACACTTGAAACCGTTTGCAAAAGCAACCCTTGAAACTGTTTAGTAAAGTTACACACTTGAGACCATTTAGTAAAGTTACACACTTGAGACTGTTTAGTAAAGTTAGTGGTGTAGACCGTTTGCCAAAGTTGACTTTTGAGATCGTTTGCTAAAGGTGGTCTCATGAAACCATTTACTAAAGTAGACCCCCAAAAACGTTTGCTAAAGTTACCTTTTGAAAATGCATGAACGCAAACGGTTTGGGATCGTTTGGTCCCAAACGGTCTTGAGACCATTTGGTCCAAACCCCCCTCAAAACCGCAAGGACCAAAAAGGGTCTCAACCACTTCAAATCGATTTAGGGTTTCCATTGTTGATTCCTTCAACCATTGAATACATGTAACCAATCATCAATTGGACTTATCATCATACTTCTATTGAGTTAATTAGGTCAACCTTCAACTGATTTGACCCTAAATTGACCCTCAATTGGTCATCAAATAGGGCTTGAATCAATTGGATTAGGGTTTAGAATCGATGACCCTTCAACATTAATTAATGTGAGTCTAATTGATTTGGAATCATCGAACCATCATCCAATTTGGACATGACCTGACCCCAAACAGTCTTGGGATCGTTTGGATGACCTCCAAATGGTCTTGAGACCGTTTTCCCAAGTCAACATCAAAAACCAAGTCAACCAATTAGGGTTTGGCTCATTAGATTGATCACTTAAGTCAACAATTGAATATACTTCAACCTAACACCTTTAGATCTTCAATCACTTAACCATAGTTAACCCTAGACCTCCAAACGGTCTTGGCTTACCCCCAAACGGTCTCGGGATCATTTGGATATTCTCCAAACGGTCTTGAGACCATTTTCCCATCACTTCACAATCAACCATGTCATTCATTTAGGGTTTGGATCCTAGGATTAGTCACCAAATCAGCAATTGATTATACATCAACTTGATACCTTTGGATCTTCAATTGGTCAACCATGCTTAACCCTAGACCTCCAAACAGTCTTGGGTGATCACCAAATGGACTTGAGACCGTTTGGGTGATCCCCAAATGGTTTTGAAACCGTTTGGGTCACTCAACCCAAGTTTCAAACTTATTCAATTATCAAATCAGCACCTAACCCGATTAGGGTTTTGGTGATTGTTGGACCTTCAACTAGTGAACCAATTGAAGTTAATTAATAATTATTGATGGAGAATTGACCTACATTATTCTCAACAGGTCTCCAAATGGTCAATGCTTGGTCAAAGCCACCAAACGGTCTTAGATCGTTTGCTTCTATGCGGTTTAGTGAAACTGTTTACATTCAAACGGTTTGAAACTGTTTGCTCGCAAACGGTTTGGGAAATCGTTTGAGCAACAAAAGCAAACCTTTTGGTAAAATACTTTTTGGATATTTATCTAGAATGAGGTCATATTCATCTTCCTCTGTTCAACCAAGAACATGTGTTGTTCTTCATGGAAATTATATCAAGAACTCACAAGAGTATCAAAGGAAGAAAAGTAACCAACGATTATTAAAGGAATGGATGCATTAGCAATGCTTAAGGGTTAGAGTTATAAAACCCGCCTCTAGAACTGATCTCAAGCTCCAAGCTCCACGGATTTACTGGTGGATTGATCTCCATAAGTTATCCAAGGTCCGTCCTTCAACTTTTGGATGAACAAACTTGCTAGAAATGGAAACCAAGTGAAGAAAACCAAGAATCAAGCCTTGTTTTAGGGTTTCCACCACGGATCCGAGGTAGGATATGATCAAATCTTACCAAGCTAGTTATGGTCGTCCTTCCTCTACTCTAGAGCTCTTCCTTGGTCGGCCAAAGCAAGGTTGAGAAGAAAAAGAAACTAAGGAAACGGTTCTCATGTGTATTGCAAAAGATATACATAAGAGATATGTATATGGGTTTTCAAGGAAAGAGAAAAATAGTTGTTTATCTTTTAATTCCAACTAATTCCACCAAAGCTTCCTCTATGCTTTGTCCACGTAGCCACATTCTATAACCTTGCAAAACTTTTCCATTATCCAAGGATTAATGGAAAAGAAATTAATCATCTTAAAGAGATGTATATTAATATCCATCTTTTATTGGATATTGTTTTATATTATATTAATGTGAATGGCTTCCACTCAACCAAGATATTTTTGTGCCCAAGCATGGCACAAACTCGTCCAAACTATTTCAAACACATTCTTCAACTTTTTATTGAAGGGCTCTTTGATTAATTTATTTCTTTTTGCATTAAGTTATATTAAAAGCCATTTGTGCTTAAATCTTGATTATCTTAATGTCAAGATTCTCTCTCCTCCATAATAATCCAAATGAGGCTCCCCTCTCATTTTATTTATTCCACTTGATGCCAATAAACATGAGAGACCCTCTATAGGTGGTACTTTGCATATTGAACCCTAGGTTTTGGGTAAATTGCATATTACACCAAAACTAGGTTTTAATGCACAAAGATTGCCTTACAAGCTTTATCTTGGTGCCCAAGCTTGTGGAATCCCTACCACTTCATCATATTCATTCTTATGATGTCTCAACATCATATGAACATTTTATCATGTGCAATTTTCAAGTTAACCCTTCAACTTGTATATTTGCACTTTAGTCCAAAAGTACAAAACAATGTTTTAACATTATTCAAAAAGGACTGAAATTGAAATATAAGTTCCTCAAAAGCCTTAATTACTTTTCAAAGTATAAAAGCAATCATCTAATCAGATTAATTAGGAAAAACACCTAGGGTTAGTACATAACCCAGGTCAGGGATGTTACAGGAATAATCAGCAGTGACCTACAGCAGAGGAGAGCATGAATGAAATTCTCAACAGGATAGTGAAGCAAAATGTGTAACTGATAAACAACTTCCAACATGCAGAACTAAGGGCTCCAGATGAGGAGCTTTGAGACAACTTTGTCTCAACTAGCAGTAGATGTGGAAGCTTTGAAAAAGCCTACGCATTAAGATTTTCCAGAAAATACTGACACTCCAACAGGAAACTAGTAGGTCAAGGTCATACTACTGAGAACTGGGAAGAAGATGTTGACTCCAAAGATTGTGGAGACTGAGGTGACCAAGTCCACTGATAGTGGTGTCAGTAGCAAAACAGGCACAAGCAGAACCATAGGTAGGCAACACAGGGGAAGAGAAAAATCTAGAATTTGAGGTGGAAAAGAGGACGTCATATGTGCCACCACATCAAAGGACACAGACGATATCGGTTCCATATCCTAACAGCTTTAAGGCAACAAAGGTGGATCAATAATTCAAGAAGTTTCTAGATAGTTTTAGAAATCTTTCTGTGAATATACCATTGATTGAGGCAATTGAACAAATACCCTCATACGGTAAATTTCTGAAGGATGTCATTAACAAGAAGAGGAAGATCCCAGATTCTGAGGTAGTTGTACTGAGAGAGCAAGTCAGCGCCTTCATCTTAGGTACACTACCACCAAAGAGACAAGATCCCGATTGTTTCAACATCACGTGCTACATCAGGAGGACAAAGTTTGTTGAGGCACTCTGTGATTCAGGGGCAAGTATCAACTTGATGCCCTTATCTACCTTTAAGAAGCTTGGTCTCAAGACATCTAGGAAGAGCAGCATGACGATACGATTGGCAGACAATTCAGTGGTGACACCGTATGGCATTTGCGAGGATGTACTTGTCAAGGTGGACCGCTTTGTTTTTCTGGCAGACTTTGTAGTGATAGAGATGCAAGATGAACATGGCAACGAGCTTCTATTAGGAATACCCTTTCAAGCAACAGTTGATATGATCTTGGAGATGGGAAGAGGCCGTTTGACTATGGGAATTAAAGACGACATGTTTGAGATAACAATGCCAGATAATTCTAAGTTATCCAATGCTCAGGAGCAATGCAATATGATGAAGCACATGCACAGCAATATCTCATTGTTCTTGGGAAAACTATTTTTGGACATGACGCATGTTATGACAAAGGTGGACAAGGGTACCCTAGCTGTGGACATCATGGAGAACACTAAGATGGTCTCACTTGCCAAAGCAGTAGGGTATCTGAATGATGAAGATGAGGAATTGGGTTCATCTACTCTGGATAAGGATGGAGAAGATTCCCTAGTACAGATACATCCACAGCTCTCACTCAAGGCTTGTCTAATGAACTTCATGGATGATTGTGTTTGGGATCGGTCACTGGAAGAATGTGCAAGACTACTGAAGGCTTTGCAATGTCATTACACAAGGCACTTTGAGGACTTGGGACCGCTGCCACCGCCATTAGTTTCTTCATTCCTGAGCTCACCGGATTAGAGCTCAAGTCTGTTGGCTAAATTGGACATTATTATAATCCCTTTGTTTCGATGATGATAAACATTTCATTCTTATGGATCTAACGTGCTACTTGAGTGTTGCAGGAATTAGGTGGATGACAAACTACTTGGAAGATCTATATGCTCAAATTGCTTTATTTCATGATTGTAATCAAATGTAAAAACTTGTACAAATACATAATGTACAAGTACTTAGATATCATGTAAATCAAGCATTTAGATCTTCCCTAGACAATCACAACACTTAGATAGGTCATCCCCTACAATAGTGTCACAACTTCACACTCATACACACACTTAGTACTTAATTTCAAATATTGAAACAGGGTTATTCTCGGTCGACAAACTTCTCGACCTAGACACTCTCGGTCGACAAACTCTTCGACCGAGAATGACCCAAATAGTCGTTAGACACAGCAGACAAAGTATTTGAGAGTTGGATCAGAACGTTGCTACAGACAGTCCCTCGGTCGACAAGTCCTCGACCGACTAGGACTCTCGGTTGACAAATCCTCGACTGAGAATGTCTCTGTCTGCACTTTTTAGGATTAATTAACTAGCCATTGTTAAAGCAACTAATGGATACCTAACGGCTAGTTGAGCACTAAGAACCCCCTAGAAAGTGTCTAGAACGTCCTTAAGCATCCATAGGCCATTCCTATAAATAGGACAAGCCATAGGATACCCAAAACACACTTGTGCTACACTTGAGCAAAATACTTGCAATTGGATATTCATTCTTGGGAGCAATTGAGCAACTCCAACATTGGCTATTCATTTCCTTTGCTCCAAATTTGTGTCCTATAGGCTAGCATCTCCTACCCACTGCACCTACACTTCCATATACATTGGTTAGGAGATCAAAATGCTTGATATAGGAAATCAAGCCTTGTGCTACAAGTGGTATTGTAATTTCTATTTTTCCTTCTTGTTCCTTTATATCTTTTGTACTCTCCTTGCTACTCCTAGGATTGGAGGCTGCGGATTGGAGAGGGTTTGACTTCTCAGGTGGAGAAGGTGGACTTTGGACTACTTCAATAAGGTTGTCTCAATGGGAAGCTACTTCAAGAGGAAGGCTACTTCAAGGGGAGCTTGAGGTTACTTCAAGGAAGGTTGCTTCGAGGTTGGTGAGACTACTTCTAGGTGAAGGCTGTCTGAAGGGTTTGGTGAAAGTGTTGTAATTTTATGTAACATCCTTGCGAGGTAATAAAATTAAATACTTTCAAAATCCCAGTTGGGTAAGCAACCGGGTAGTGGATTGACTGCCTTAGTATTTGCTAAGGTTGGAACCACTCTAAATCCTTGTCCCCTTGTCCAATATTTTTTTTTGGGTGCTTGCTTTGGTTGAATTATTATTAAAATATCATAAAACCCTATTCACCCCCCTCTAGTGGTTTTTCAATTGGTATCAGAGCATGCTTCAAGGATCTCTAATCGAGTCTTGAAGAATGAAGGGTGGTGGTGTCTACAACCGCAAGCAAAGGAAAAGCATGGACCAATCTTCAACAAGCTGCAATTGGTGCTTAGGAACAAGGCACACAACACCTAGCTATCCATGGAGGTCAAAGAAGGAAGATGTGCATAAAGAATGCCTTATTGCTACAATAAGTGAAGAAGAAGAAGAAGAGGTAAGCCTTTTTTATTTACCTAAAGAAGAGCTAATTGCTAGTCTTGAAGAGACACATAATAAGTATATTGAGTGTAAGAAAATATTAAAGAAATCTAATAAAGCAAATGATGAGTTACATGCTAAACTTCTTGCTCTCACATCTGAAAATGAAGATCTCAAAAAGGTTATTGAAGATCATGATATTAAGCTAAAATCTGTAGAAGCAAATTGCAATCTTCTTTCCCTAGAAAAGTTAAACTTGCAAACTCAAGTAAATGATCTTCAAAAACAACATGTGTTGTGTACACATCTAGATTATGATATTATTGTGAAAGAAAAAGATTCTTTGTTATCTAATCTAGATCAAGAAAAGTTAGATATCAAGTAGAGAATGGATGAGATTGTTAAGATGCAACAAGAAGTTAGTAGTTTGAGTAACAATGATATCCTTGATAAAATTTCAAATGATTCTTGTCGTCAAATTGGAAGGAGAGCACTAGATTATAAGCCTAAAGGAAAATCTTACCAAAAACTTAGTTGGAGAAAGACACAAGTTCTAGAGAATCAATCTATGTATGTATCTAGAGGAAAATATACATATGTACTCAAGAACAACCTAGAACAAAATCATAGAAAGAGATATGAGGTTGATTCTATATGTTGCCATTATTGTTTGCGTCTTGGACATTATTATTTCTCATATCCTTATAAGAAAAAGGATGTTGAGTTAGTATGGGTTCCAAAACCCCCAAACTAAATGAACAAAATTAAGTTGAGATATGACCAAAGACTCTAAGTTATATATCTCTATGTCTATCTCAACTTAACATAATGAGATAATAAATTGATTCAAGTAATTAAAATTTCTAACTTGAAAATATATAAATCTTTGAAAATTTGTCTTAATTAGGGTCCTCAAAACATAAAGATTTGAATATGATTAGTTGAGATTTGATCTAAATGTTACTTTGATATTCATATGTTTTATCTCAACTAAACTGAGTTTTCAAATTGCATAATTGAATTAAAAATGACCTATGATTTACTTGTAAACAATTATTGAAAAACAGTACAGAAACATTCTCTGTCGAGAAACTGTTTGACCGAGAACACTGTCGGTCGAGAATTAGTCGACCGAGCAGGTTATTGTTTGAAGTCTGCAACAAATCTGATAAAATCTGTACAAACAGCAGCATTCTCGGTCGAGAAAAACGTCGACCAAGATAAATTTCGGTCGACAAACAGTTTGACCAAATCAAGTTCTGTTGAACCTGTTTTCAATTAATCTAGTTTGCTATCAATTTGTTATTAATGATTGATTTAATATGCAAATCAAGAATAAATCTTGGAGACCATCTTTGAAACAAGACATATTGATCTTTTTGCATCATGAATTAAGGTATAACATTATAAATATGAAATCCTTAAACATATTGCAAAAGTGTTATATGAAGACTGATTTTAGACAAACCTTATTCATTGATTGAAAAAGTTTATTAAGCATGTTTATTGACATGGTTTGTCTTAAACTTGAAAATCCATCAATCATGAATGAGATTATTTTGGTTTATCCTTTACATGGTTTAAAACTGAAAATTATGAACCATGTTGGTATAATCAAGGAAATTACTATTTTATCATAGTCCACATGGTTTATCCTACGTATTTCTTGGTCTATCTATGGAGGAACCATGTGTATTAAAAATTTAAATGGTCATAATCGTTGTATTTCATGAAATTACATGCTTCTATCTTGTATTGTGGATATGCTTCTACTGTTCTTTCATAATCATTGTGTCGTGATCATTATGTTTCATTAGTTTGTCTAAAATAAATCTTTGATCCATATATACAAACCATGAATAGATATTGTTTTTTATCATTATGATTCAGCTCATATGAAGATGCCATTTTGCATAAACAGTAAAAATCCATGACACAAATGCATTTCAAATTGGAAATCTGCAGAAATTGCCTCTTGGTTGAAATCAAGTTTGACCAAGGGGCGCTATGGTCAAAGTCAAGGTCGACCTAAAATAAGCTTGACAAAATGCTTATTTGTACATCATTTTACTACACTTAATCTTAGTATCTTCATTCAAAATGTGTTTATCATATTGAAAACATAATTTTAGTACATAACTCTCATAAAAGGTCAACTTATTATGATTTAATATTGATTGTGACCTTAGAATCCTTAAATTATGTTGACTATAAGATTAAGGGGGAGCTCACACAAACTATCTTGATTATAAGATTAAGAAGCTTACAAAACTTTGTAAACATCATTTAAAGCTTTTTATGACCTTAGTATCCTTAGAAAGTAGTTTTTGGTTAAGAAAATAAAGAAATCTATAATATTCATGAATATGACATATATCTTGTTCTTAACGGAATTCTCTAAACAAATTAAGGGCTTAACATCCCGTGTATTTGATTAGAGATACATTCTATTAGAAGATTAAATGGATCTCATATCATTTTCAGGGCTTAGCATCCCGTGTAAAATGGATGAGAAATCAAAATACATATGCCATAGATCTAAAAGGATCTCATATCATTTCAAGGCTTAACATCCTTTACAAATGATTGAGAAATAAATTGTGGATAAATTTAACAATAATTGGTTTGCATTAATCCCTTGCTTTTAAATTGAATATCTCTTTAAGGGGGAGCATAGCATAAAATTGAGGGGGAGAAATAAAAAGTCATACTAAATGATTATCTTGGATATCTTTTTGAAATGACAAAGTGGGAGAAATAATATAAAATCAAAAACATAAAATAAAATGAGTTTCATAATATCTCGGCCAGCACACACTTGCAAAACAAGAATGGCTACAAAAGGTAAACTTCAAGTATGAAACTCATATGATTTATATTTCCTTATTTATATTTTGGAAATGTTTGTCATCTTCAAAAAGGGGGAGATTGTTGGCTAAATTGGACATTGTTATAATCACTTTGTTTTGATGATGACAAACATTTCATTCTTATGGATCTAATGTGCTACTTGAGTGTTGTAGGAACTAGGTGGATGACAAACTACTTGGAAGATCTATATGCTCAAATTGCTTTATTTCATGATTGTAATCAAATGTAAAAACTTGTACAAATACATAATGTACAAGTACTTAGATATCATGTAAATCAAGTGTTTAGATCTTCCCTAGACAATCACAACACTTAGATAGGTCATCCCCTACAATAGTGTCACAACTGCACACTCATACACACACTTAGTACTTAGTTTAAAATATTGAAATAGGGTTATTCTCGGTTGACAAACTTCTCGACCGAGACACTCTCGGTCGACAAACTCTTCGACCGAGAATGACCCAAATAACCGTTAGACACAGTATACAAAGTAGTTGGGAGTTGGATCAGAATGTTGCTATAGACAGTCCCTCGGTCGACAAGTCCTCGACCGATTAGGACTCTCGGTCGACAAATCCTCGACTAAGAATGTCTCTGTCTGCACTTTTCAGGATTAATTAACTAGTCGTTGTTAAAGTAACTAATGGATACCTAAAGGCTAGTTGAGCACTAAGAACCCCCTAGAAAGTGTCTAGAACGTCCTTAAGCATCCATAGGCCATTCCTATAAATAGGACAAGCCATAGGACACCCAAAACACACTTGTGCTACACTTGAGCAAAATACTTGCAATTGGCTATTCATTCTTGTGAGCAATTGAGAAACTCCAACATTGGTTATTCATTTCCTTTGCTCCAAATTCGTGTCCTATAGGCTAGCATCTCCTACCCACTGCACCTACACTTCCATATATATTGGTTAGGAGATCAAAACGCTTGATATAGGAAATCAAGCCTTGTGCTATGAGTGGTATTGTAATTTCTATTTTTCCTTCTTGTTCCTTTATATCTTTTGTACTCTCCTTGCTACTCCTAGGATTGGAGGCTGTGGATTGGAGAGGGTTTGACTTCTCATGTGGAGAAGGGTCTTCTCGGTGGAGAAGGTGGACTTTGGACTACTTCAAGAAGGCTGTCTCAATGGGAAGCTACTTCAAGAGGAATGCTACTTCAAGGGGAGCTTGAGGTTACTTCAAGGAAGGTTGCTTCGAGGTTGGTGAGACTACTTCTAGGTGAAGGTTGTCTGAAGGGTTTGGTGAAAATGTTGTAATTTTATGTAACATCCTTGCGAGGTAATAAAATTAAATACTTTCAAAATCTCGGTTGGGTAAGCAATTGGGTAGTGGATTGACTGCCTTAGTATTTGCTAAGGTTGGAACCACTCTAAATCCTTGTCCCCTTGTCCAATATTTTTTTGGGTGCTTGCTTTGGTTGAATTATTATTAAAATATCATAAAACCCTATTCACCCCCCCCCCTCTAGTGGTTTTTCAAAGCCGCTACCACCTCATCTAAAGTATGTTTTTATAGCTACAGAGGAGAAGCTAACGGTCATCATATCGGCATCATTGAGTGATTGGGAAGAAGAACAGTTGATCACTGTTCTAAAGAGCCACCTAGGTGCATTTGGGTTGTCTGTAGCTGACATCAAGGGGATTTCTCCCACTTTGTGCCAACACAAGATTCGACTAGAAGAAGGAGCGAAGCCAGTCATTCAACCTTAGCGTCGCTTAAATCCAATCATGATGGAGGTAGTAAAGAAGGAGGTAATCAAGCTACTGTCATTAGGTATAATCTATGATATTTCTGATTCCATGTGGGTTAGTCTGACATAGGTAGTGCCAAAGAAGGGAGGAATTCTAACTCATCTAATGAACAAATAACCACTATATTAGTGACAGGATGGTAAGTTTGCATTGATTATCGTAGATTGAACACGGACACACTTAAGGACCATTTTCCATTGCCGTTCATTGATCAGATTTTGGAGCGACTCGTCGGTCGCTCCCACTTTTGTTTTTTTTATGGATATTCAGGCTATAATCATATTTCAATTGAGCCTAAGGACCAGGAGAAGTCCACCTTCACCTGCCCTTATGGCACCTTTGCCTACCGCCGCATGCCTTTCGGGTTGTGCAATGCACCCGCTACTTTTCAGAGGTGTATGTTGGTGATTTTCTCAGATATGGTGGAACGATGTCTCAAGGTTTTCATGGATGATTTTTCAGTTTATGGGACGTCTTTTGATGATTGTTTGGAAATTTTGGACAAGGTTTTGTAGAGGTGTGAAGACACACACTTAGTTTTTAATTGACAAAAATGTCACATGATGGTTAGCGGGGGCATAGTGCTAGGCCACAAGGTGTCTAGCAAAGGATTGGAGGTGGATCCGGTTAAAATAGAAGTGATTTCAAAACTTCCTCCACCAATGTCGGTGAAGGTAGTTAGGAGTTTTCTAGGCCATGCCAGATTTTATCGCCAATTTATTAAAGATTTTTCAAAATTTGCTAAACCATTATCTGAGCTGTTGGAAAAGGATGTTGAATTCAATTTTGATGAGAGATGTTTAAAAGCTTTTGATATTTTGAAAGAGAAACTCATATTCGCACTAGTTGTGGATGCTCCAAATTGGAGCCAACCATTTGAGTTGATGTGTAATGCATCATATTATGCGGTGGGGGAAGTGTTGGGGCAACGCCTAGACAAAGTTCCTACGGTGATATATTATGCATCTAAAACACTTAACGACGCACAACTAAATTAAACCACAACTGAAAAAGAGTTATTAGATGTTGTCTTTACTTTTGAGAAATTTAGACAATATCTTGTAGGAGCTAAGGTGGTGGTGTGGACTAACCATGCGGCAATTAAATACTTGTTGCAGAAGAAGGATGCAAAACCAAGATTGATTAGATGGATCCTTTTATTATAGGAGTTCGACATTGAGGTCAAGGATAAAGCAGGGATAGAGAATGTGGTGGATGACCACCTATCTCTATTGGAGAGGGTAGATGAGATAGATATTAATATACCCAATCTAGAGACTTTCCCTAATGAGCAGTTATTCGCCCTTAAGCAAAAAGACCCTTGGTTTGCTAACATTGTGAATTATTTAGCTTGCAAGGAATTTCCCACTGATTGGGGGTATCAAGAAAAGAAGAGATTTTTTCATTCTTTGCGATATTATTTTTGGGATGATCCAATTTTGTTGAAACAATGCAGGGATGGAATTTTGAGAAGATGTGTACCTGAAGGTGAATATGAGAGTGTGTTGAAACATTGCCATACACTGCCTACGGGTGGACACCATGTCAGTTCTAGGACAGCCACAAAGGTGTTGGAGAGCAGGTTATATTGGTCGACCCTATTCAAAGATGTGTATGATTTTGTGCGTAGGTGTGACGCATGTCAGCGGTCAGGAAACATATCAAAGCAGTAGGAGATGCCATTGAATGTGTTTCAAGAAGTGGAGGTTTTTTATTTATGAGGTATTGATTTCATGGGACCCTTTGTGTCCTCTAACTCTAACCTTTACATCTTACTGGTTGTAGATTATGTGTCAAAATGGGTGGAAGTGATTCCAAACCACACCAATGATGCAAACATTGTATGCAAATTTGTTAAGGATCACATTTTATGTAGATTTGGAGTGCCAAGGATGATTATAAGTGATGGGGGAACTCATTTCACCAACCGGAAATTTGGGGCACTTTTGAACAAGTATGGTGTGACACACTGTGTGGGTACACCCTATCACCCACAAACTCAAGGACAAGTAGAGATTTCCAATCGTGATATTAAAAAGATACTTGAGAAGACGGTGTCATCTAGTAGAAAGAATTGGAGTGAATTGTTGGTTGATGCACTATGGGCCTATAGGACTGCCTATAAAACACCAATAGGAACTACACCCTTTAGGTTAGTCTATGGTCAGACATGTCATCTTCTAGTAGAATTAGAACATAAGGTCCATTGGGGCGTTGAGAAGGCTCAATTTTGATCTTGATGAAGTAGGTAAGATAGGGATGCTAGAGTTGAATGAGCTTGATGAAATTAGAATGATGCCTATGAGAATTTAAGATTGTATAAGGAGAGAACTAAGCAAATACATGACCGACATATAGCAAGGAGATTTTTCTACCCGAGAGAGAATGTGTTGCTTTTTAACTCAAGGATGAAATTACACCCCGGGAAATTGAGATCTAGATGGAGTGGACCATTTATCATTGAAGAAGTGTTTCCACATGGAGTGGTTAGAATCAAAGAAGGAGAGAGATGCTTCTTGGTTAATGTCCAAAGACTGAAGCACTACTTTGGGAAAGATTTCAATAGAAAGGAGCATGAGGTGAAACTTATTACCCCTAATTAATCTCAAAAATGAATTTGTCTAGCCTAGGATGTTAAACAAGGGCGCTTGTTGGGAGGCAACCCAGCCATTAGGATGTTCGTTTCATTTATTTACATTATATTGGTTTAGTAGTACTTTGTTTTTCATAAATTTAATGTAAAAATGATACCTTGATTTGTTAGTTAAGTATGCAGACTATGGCAGAGTCGGTGCCACCGACTTCCAAGTCGATGGCACCGAGATCAGGTCAGGGAGAGGGGCAAATTCGACTGGCACAAGTCGGTGCCACTGATATCCATGTCGGTGCCACCGACATCTCTGAAGAAAGTGTAGAAAAATGGGAGTGGCTAATTGATAAGTCATCGGTACCATCGACACACAAGTCGGTGGCACCGACTCAGATAGTGCCCCAGGTTCGGTGGGTGCGTCGGTGCACCGATATCTTTTTTATAAAAAAAATATCGATTGATCAAGTCGGTACCACCAACAAGATCGTCGGTGCTATCGACCAGAGAAAACACCGATCCATGGGATCCATCATCTATGGCCCAGATTCATCCCAAGTTGACGATTGGCAGCAACGATCCTGCCCAAAAGTCGGTGCCACTGACTCGTCAACAATCTGCCAAGTCAAGATCATGTACTGACGGTCGTCGATGCACTAAGGGTTTGGATCCGCCCCCAGAAGTCGGTGCCACTGAATATATCGCAGTAGGGCGGCACCAAGTTTATAAAAGGGAAGTAGTGGATTCATCTTTTCTCACAACATGAAGAACCACTAATCCCCCAAGCACAAGCAACTACTCCGAGCATCCAGAAGCTTCACCGAGCTCTTCTTTTCTCAATCTCCTTCCCCGATCATTTCATCGTCATGGAAAGAAGAGGAGGAGTCCCTGGCAGTCTGATGCCACGACCCTGAGTCAGCTACCCTACGATGGAAGTGCGGAAGGTCTACGAGGAGCTTTCTAAGAAGTCGTTCGCTCCCACGAGATACGGCGATCGACAGTTGTTGGAAGACATGGGCTTCAACGACAACATGGCGGCCGTCCTCGAGCGACAAGAGATTGATGGAAGGTCTGTGAATCCCATCTTTGGCGGGTGGCCAACATACAAGGAAATCGTGATCAAATTCATGGTGTCTCTTGAGATATGTGTCACCCCTGACCAATCACGCTCGTCAAGCAGAGAATGGAGAGAAGGAAAGGTGGACTTCTGCCTTTACAACACCAACTTCTCCCTTACTCTTCACGCCTTCAATGACATCTATGGGTGGTCGTATGTGCCTTGTCGTCAACTCAAGAATGTTGACTTCGACGCCATTTGGAAGGACCTTGTGACAGTGTCAGAGGGTTATAAGCTGAACTTCCACCATAGTTCATTGGCAGACCTCGAGCATCCCTTTGTTCAAGTGCTTCATCGTATGCTCACCAACACGCTCTTTACCAAGTCAACCCAAGGGCAAGCAAAGGTACAAGTGTTAGACTTATATTTTCTATATCAACTTTTAGAGGGAAGGCCGGTCAAGTGGGGAGCCTTCTTCCTCCAACATATAATTGCGGTGAGGCGCAACGTCAGGAGGGTCATGCCTATACTCTTTGGGGGACTTATCACCCCCATTGCCTTCACTTAGGCCTGGATCTTGCTACTCTGGAGCCTCTGCAGTCCAGGATTCGCGTATACCGCCTCCATTTCAAGCAATCAGGCCTTGTCACTGTGGAAAACAACACAATCTATGCAATCTGTTCGGTCAGTGGAACCTTCTACAAGCGTCGACTTCCTGATCCTATCTTCAACATCAGGAAATTTGAGCATTATAGATGGCTGGACATGGATGACAACAATGAAGACCAAGGAGGAGATGATAATGATGAAGAGGAGGAGTCAAGCGACGATGTGGAGGAGGTCGATCCCACCATTCCTATGACACATCGAGTTGCTCCACGGAAGCATCCACGACATTATGTTGCTTCTACATCTTCTGCCCTGGAACCCTTTCAAGAAGGAGAGGATGCTTATTCTATGGCCGAGATGTACTCTATGCTGCAGGATATACAGACACATCAACAGCAGCAAACTCAATCTCTGGTTGGAATTCAAGATGTGCAGGGTCGGCTGTACACCAACCAGTAGGCAATCTACAAAAATGAACGTCTTCTCTTGGCCAACCAAGAGAACATGCATCACCGCATGCAAAGGATGGAGAACTATCAACAGCCATTCTTTGACCACTACTGGATCCAGGGATACTTTGGCAACTACCCGATGCCATCGGATATGCCTTCTTCTGCTCCGACCTTCCAGGGGATGTTTCCACCCCAGGACCCCAACCAGCCACCGCCACCACCATTTTAGTCAGGTATCTCTGTTCCACCTCTTAAGTTGGAATTTTGACTATGAGGTCATAGTCATATTCAGGCTTGGAAGTGCTGGAACAACTTCTATCTTAGTTTTTTTTAATTGAGTATTTTTGTTGTTTTATTTTGGGAAAAAATAGTCAGTTTTCTTGTTAGTTTTTCTACTATATAGGATCCACAATCTATCTAGTGTAACATGTGGAGTATTAAATACATGGTTTTATTTGAGAATATCGATCTCTGGGTTGGGTGCACGAAAAAAAATGAGTAAATTTTAAAAATTTTGTGAGCTTATCTTGTGAGTAATCGAGTCACATAACTGAGGAAGTGCTTGAGTAAGTCGGCTCCAGGATATTAGAACATAAATGACCATTTCAATTTTCCAGGACAAGTGATTTACAAGGATTGTTGAGCCTAAACTGTTCAAACACTAATGTGACCTTAAACTAAAATTTAAGAAAGAACCCCCTTGATTACCCTGTACACAGGTCATTAGATAGGGACATATGATTTTCTCTGAAGGTTCTATCTCTTAGTTGTGTGATCTCATCCATTGCATACTTTCGATTCACACTCTACCATAAGAGGATTGAGCACATGTTGTCATTCTTTCTCTTGTTTGCATTTGCATGTCATAGTAGATCTTGCACATAGTTGTTTGCTTGTGTGGGCATAAAAAATATATGAAAAACATACATGTACAACAGAATTCTGGTGCATGTCTTGTAGTTGTGTAACATCTTATTCTTGTAGTTGCATATGCATTACATATCATCTTGCAAAGATCATGTCTAGTTTCTTCTCTAATATAAAAAGGTAGTGATTGTGCCCATTCTATAAAAAAAAAAAAAAAAAAAAAGCATTGACATAAATCAAATGTGCAGTTCGACTGGAAGCCCAAAGTAATCCTATCATGTTGAAAGGGGCTCAGAAAAAAAATGAAAGAAAAAAAACTATATCCGGAGTATAATGTCAGAAAAAGAGGGAACAAGGGCATAATTCTACCTAATCATAAGGAAGAGTTAGTACATGACGTAGTCTTAGATATTTTGTCTTACATTGAGATGAAATGGTAGTACATGCATCATTCCACCCCAATGATTAGGCATTAGGAGCATTCTATAAATCCGCATCATAGGTCCATCATGATTTTTTATTGCATTAATAATTTTACGTGCTCATGATTCTTTCGCAGCCACCTATTTCAACTACCTGTTGCTCTTAGTGGTAGGCCACTCAGAAGATTTTCTCCTCATTCATTACTTTATCAAGAGAACTGCTTCCGTGTAGATGGTAGGTAGAGAAAAGAGCAACGTAGATAGGAGATCACACGATGCATCAAGTATGAGTCGAACGAGTCTATCATATTAACTGCTTTAACTGATAGTGTCTCATTGATTGGGGGGGATATCTTGGATAGAGGTTTTTGGTCGCCTAGATGGCAGTTAGTGTTCAGTGGTCAGTAAAGGCCAGAAGAAGGATCGAAAGGTGGAAACTTTTTAGATGTACCTTATGCACTTATGTCCTTCAACTGACTTATCTCAATCAGATCCAAAAGTGTTGTTGCTCGAGGACGAGCAAGATTTCAGCTTAGGGGAGTTTGATGTATGGGTTTTGAGTCATTTTTACAAGCCTATTTTTATATTCATTTTATGCATTTGTTAGTCAATTAGTTGATCGTATTTGCATAAATCATTATTAGTGGCTTGTATATTTTGCATGCATCAAACTGTGCTCATTTTATCATATTTATAGTATTTTATACATTCCTTAGCCTCATACATTGTCTCTATGGATTTTCAAGATTTTCTAAGTATATGAGGAATCGGTGCCACCGACACCTAGGTCGCTGCCACCGAGACAGCCTCAGGGATCGGGCCATAGACGACCAGAAGCAGTCGGTGCCACTGACTACAACAGTCGATGCCACCGAGAGAGAATTAGAGAGGCAGAGCAAGAATGCACACCAGCTCAGTGCCACCGACATTTAGAGTCAGTGGTACCAAATTTACCATAGCAAGATTGCAATCCTGATGCTGTTGGTGCCACCGACTTTGTCAGATTTCAGAAATTTGATCTGAGCATCCCGATCTAACAGTCCATGTTATGTGGTACCGTAAGTGACCTAGGACAAAAAGGAGGATGGCCAGACCTAAGGGGAATATCACGTTGCACCGCATGATGGCCAGAGAGAAGAGAGAGAGAGAAGCAAGGAGTCAAAGGATGCAATCGGGAGATCAAGCACCTCCGACGGATGATTTTTCTATCGGAAGACTGCATAACGTGCATTTTTTGAGGATGATCATCTGGGACATCTTCTCTCCAGGGGTTACACGAACTTCCTTCATATTTCTCACATTTTTCTTCTCTCTCTCTATGTATTCACAACTGAAAACCATGTGGGGCTAAACCCCTTCTTTCCTTAGGACTCGAGAGTAGCCCGGGGAATCGTCGTATTGACTTTTTACATAAATTAGTATAAATTTCTCTTTATTCCTGGATATATAAGTGTGGATTTGAACGACTTGTCATTGCATGATCACCATCGATAAGATTACAGACCGATAATTATTCCGAAAGGAGGATTAAAGGTTAGAAAACTATAACTTATACACTTTCCTACGCGTTCCTTGGAAAAGGCAACGTATGGTCAGTGGAAAGAACCTAGAGTTTTCAATAATGCACCTAGACTAAGAGATAAATTACTACAGACATGGAATTGTCTTAGATCTAGGTAGTGAATTGCACCGCGGAAGCGGACAATTCTGACTACATGCTTTCTATTTAGGGAAGGAGTAGGAATTTATATTAATTCAGTAGAAATGAGATACGATCCAACTGTTTTTAATTTTCTTTTATTTTGTTCAAACTCAAATTCAACTTTTTAATCAGCTTAGCTGATCGCACCGTTGCTAGTAGTAGTCACTGAGACTATGTCTCCCTGAGTTTGACTCGAGCCTCACATAGGCCTATATTACTCGACGCGTGCACTTGTGTTTCTTTTAGCGTGTCAAGGGACCTCACTGAAGGGTCGAAAGTCGATTCTTCTGCCTCTGATTGGGGTCAGCACAATTGGAGCCCTAGGTGGCTTCAGAGAAGCATGGCGGAGGATACCCAACTTTCACATGGTGAGTAGGGTGAGAGAACAATAGAGTCAACTGAAGAGTTGACCGTGTGCAGGAGTTGCTCCACGCATGAGGACCGTCGCGAGGAAGAAAAATAGAAAGGTGGAAAAGACCCCTCTGCCCCCGACTCCAGTAAATAAGAAAAAGGGCAGGAGTGTCTTTTTTGTGTTACTTGGGCTCAACCCGCATGAAAAATAAAAAGGGCTCGACTAGCTGACGTGGCGGCCAAAGATTGGCCCAAAGGTAATTAACCTTACAAAAATCATAATTAAGTATTTCTAGCTCTGATCGTGACAAATTGTATATGAAAATTGATCAAAAAAATTCAAGGAATCCATTAAAAATAATATTGAAGCCTGAATCGGTTCATAGTTCAAAAAGTGCTTAAAGATGTCACCTTTAATGGTGTTATTAATGGAAAACCCTAAATTTTGATGATTATTGAATTTAATAATGTTTCTTGGATAATCTAAGCCAATATTAACCTATTGATAATAAATTAATATTTGTATCTAAAAAATGATCTTTATGCATAATTGGCTTAAGTTAGGGTTCTATGTACATGAATATGCATTAATGGGCCTAAAACCCCTACTTTTGGTAATTATGACTTTTAATGGTTTTAATTGTGAAAATCCATGAATAAGAGAGAGTTATGATGTTCTAAAGTTAATTTGAGTATAAAAGATCCTTAATGAGGATAATTTGTGTAATTAGGGTTTTTATGAGCAGAAAAGCAGTTTTAGGGTTTGTTGACCTAAAAAGGATAAGGTTTGAGAAATTGATCTAAGGAACCCTAATGCATCCTAATGAGACTTAGAAATTTTGGAAAGGTGTCCCAAGTCAATAAGGAGTTTTTTGGGATATGTTTGTGACAATTAGACAATATACATATTTTTAGGATCAATGTTTGCTTGATTGATTAATTGGCTTGCTTGGTTGGACATCTAGTTGGATTTGGATATATTGCTTCATTGAGATCTTCAAACAGGTATGTGCTTACACTTATGGTTAAATCACTTTAGTTTCCTAGAAATTCCTGAGGTTTTTAATGGTTGCTTTGGAATAATTGCTTGATTGACTTTTATTTCATGCAACTATAAAGTGACTATGACTATCATCATAATTATATGTGCATGACTAGCTCAGATCATGGTCCTCCTCTGTAGCTTTGATGATGATGAGACAGATGACCTAGTACATGGTCTACCCATGAGGTACGACCATCAGGTTATCACGAGTCGATGTGTTGGTCTACCCTTGGGTAGGACCATATGACTCCACGACCCAATGTATTGATCTACCTGTAAGGTAGGATCATGGGGGTTAGTTGAGATCTACCATATGAGAGGTAGTATCCATGTCCACTGTAGGGACAGCACAGAGGCTAGGGTATGCAAGGGTTGAGTAGATATGTTTAAAGCATAAAGTTTGTTTTGTTAAATCATAATTGCTTGCAATATGTTGTTACAATTAAATGCACGATTATTGGTTCCCCCACATACCAGTATAATTTGTTAACTGACTGCCATTTTGTTTGTCAGCATTTTAGGATATTCCTTTAAAGTGACAATGATGGAATAAAGCTTAATAAATATTGGAGGATTTAGATATATAGATGTTATATGGGGTAAAGTCCCTTAGCTCCTATGTTTTGCAAGGTATGAGAAAAGAAAATTTTTATTCCATTTTAAAACATAGTTGTTGTAGAATTTATTAATTATTGTTGATTATTTGCAAAACCACTGATCTTATTTTGGGATAACGCCTCTGACCTCTTGGTCTCCCTTAACTGGGGGTTATCAAGAAGTGGGGTCATTACTGATATACATGGGAGGAAAGTGACTACCGTCAGCACTTATGTTGTTGGTGGAATAGGGATGAGTGGATGTGTGTGTTGAGGAGGGTGGGTCTAGACTTGTCAAATGGGTGGGTGGGTTAGGTTTGGGTTGGGTCATTGCGGGTTCAACTCTGGCGGGTGTGGGTCAAAAAGATACAATTATAAATGGGTGGAAGAAAAGGACACCCAAACCCGATACAGTGGGTTGCAAGTTGACCCACGTGTACCCATTTAAAATGTGTCAAATCAATAATAAGTTGCAAGTTTCTTCCCTTAACACTAAAAATTATTATTAAAATAGTTTGTAAGTATGTTTTTTATGTCAAATATAGTGTAAAAGATCAACCAACAACTATATTTGAAATCAAACTAATAGATTACTTATCATCTTATGTTTATATGAAATTAAAAGAAGAAAAACCAGAAGCTAGTTGTTGTATTTTGATGTAAAATAGAAAAAGTTCATGTAGTTTTCAACATAAAATATTACAGAAGGCAGCACCATAGTTTTTCATTTAAAAATATACATTCATACTATTGTAAGTACTTTTTGTCTATTGCAAATACAAAATAAAGAAAAACAATTCTTGTAGTCAAAGTTAAAGAATTTGTTGAGTCTGTGTCAATTTTGACTCTAGGTCTGAATTGACTAAACCCTTATTTTGATGATGACTAAACCATTCCAATTATTTGCGTCTAATACTTCTACTTGAGTGATTTCAGATTAGGTATAGACACACTCCAAATGCCCTAACTTGCGCATCTCAAATTAGAGAAAAGAGAAGTCAAAGCCAATACAAGTGCACAATTTTAGAATATGATGTAAATCCATTAGAATTGTGTTGTAAAACACTTGTAACGATTGTATGACTTGTAATTAAGCTTACAAAAATTAGGAGCACTTAAATCAAATATTTTAAGTACTTCAATGACATTTTCCAAAATTCATTACAGGCACTTTATTGATCGAGTTACAATCTCGACCAATCCTTGATGGATTTTAAGAATTCTATGGTTCAGTCATGTTTTCTATACTCAGAACTCGACAGACCACTGCACTAGAACAAAAGAATTTAATCTATCGGTCGAGTTCCTACCAGGACAAACTCGATCGATTGGTCAAATTAGTTTTGTCGCATAGTGCATTCGGCCGAGTTACCTTTATAGAAACTCTATCGATAATATTGTACAGAAAAGTGTTTCTAGCCATTGTGGAGTTGCAACAATCGAAAATATATATGTTGCAAGCTACAAAACAACTAATTTTTTTTTCTTAAGTGTTCCCAAAGGGTTCTAGGCATCCTCAACTATAAATATGACCCCTTGGACTTCATCCCTTGGTTAGCCAATCACTCCGAAGGTCCCTATTCTATAGTTAAGTGATCCTACCACCTCTTCTCTCTCTAATATTAATCACTTGCATCATCCATTATAGTGAGTAGAAGATTTGTAAGAGAGCTAGTCCTACATGTATATCTTGTGAGGCTCTCAGTTCCCCCACCTCCAAATCTATCATTCAACCATGAAGATGAATGTTCTCTTTCTCTTAGCTAAGAGAGGTGAAGAAGAACAAGGGAAGGTGTCCCTTAGTGAATAGGTTCAAGGTCGAAGACTTGGAGCAAGAGTGGGTAAGCCCTTGGTGAAGGCAGAAGATTCCTTGCTCAAGTGGGTAAGTCCTTGGTGAAAGCTTTTTTGAGTGAGAGTGAAGTCAAGGCGGAAGATCCAATAAGAGTGGGTAATCCCTACAAGGCTGAAGACTTGTGAAAGAGTGGATAAGTCCTTGGTAGAGGCTGAAGACTCGTTGCAAAGTGGGTAAGTCCTTGGGTAGTTTGAAGACTCTTGGCTTGGGTAGGTAAGTATTTTGGTTGGTCATATATTATAAGTCTTATGAATGAATATAAGAGTGCAATGGTTAAGAAATCCTAGAGGTTGACATCTCTAGGTAGTGGACTGACAAACTTCTAGTTTGAAGTTTGGAACCACTCTACATAGCTTGTTAATTGGTGTATGATCAATCTCTCTCTCCCTTTCTATGTATGATTTATTTGCACTCAAATTTCCTATTTAGCAACCTTATCTTGTAATATATATTAAAGGTCTAATGAATTTTGTTTAAGTACATTCATCTCTATTCACCCCCACTCTAGAGCATTCAATCATCCATCCTTAAGTAAGTGCATAATATGTATATAAACATATTGAATTCAGCTAATTGGGTCACCCGTGGGTGCCTGCGGGTCACCCGTGAAACCCGTTATACAAACGGGTGGGTATGGGTTTGGGTAGTCTTTGGCGGGTGAAAATTTTCGTCACTGAAATTCAACTTAAATGGGTCGACCCATGGGTGTAAGTGCATTTTGATCTAGTTTGACAACTCTAGATGGGGTCGGGTCTGATCAGGCGCAAATAACTAGATTGCAGAGTCCAACAGATTTGAGATGGAAGTTGTTCTGTAGCGGTTACCAGATGAAATTCTGGATTGCATCGGTTTTACAGGTACAGCAAACCAAATATAATATTTTAGTTGTTGGATTAATAAATGTAATACAATCCATGTGTATCCTGGAAACTAAATGTCCCCATCATCGTCTATCCAAAGGATATCCCATTCTTTCTTCGGAAGTGGCACTTGCTTTTTCACCAACAAAGGTGACTAGTACACACCAGATCAGGAAGCGAAAGCCCATCGAAAATGGGGACTGAGAAGGTGGAGGATGGTGGGAAAAAGGACAAGACACGTTGCAGTTGAGAAAGTGGTTATCGAGGAGTGAGGCTCTGAACTCACACCTCTGATAATCTAAAAGTTACCCATTTGGCGGTCTTAAGAATGATCGTACAATATGCAGAAAAATATCAAACAGCAAACTACCGGAATCTGACAAATAAAAACGTGAGTAGTAATTAGAATACAAGAACCAACTATAATACTGCAGTGAACTACGGCATCCAAACGGCCCATTATAATTGGAAAAAAAATGACATTTATCTATCTCTAGGGTTGGGCCCTATTAATCTTCTGCTATCCAATCTCATACGGCTTCCCAAAACAAACATTTTTCGAGCATATGACCATCTTCATCGTATTAAGAGAGTGTCTCTGGTAGGTATTCCGATGATTGATAATTAAAAGTGGTTATATAATAGGCCAGATATGTTTTGTAATCTGCTGTTATACTAAAAAACATTGTCTCATCCAAAATTTGCAATCACCAACAGCGTAAACATAGGAGAACAATGTGATTTGAGCGAATGAAGAAAGATCTTGACTTTTAGATACATAGTGTTGGGATACGGATGGTTCGGTCCATGTCATATTGGGATTTGGACTTGAGTAGGAGTTTGTTTGAGTTGTCAATCCTAATAAGAGTTGAATCCAAAAGAGAAAGAAGATGGCTTCCTATGTGTGGGATTAATTAATATTTGGAATTGGATTAAGAATTGGAATACAATTTCTACTTGCAATCACATGACATGGATGTATATAAATAGAGGTCTCTAAGGAGTTCATTGAATCATCTCACCTATTGGTGTGTGTTTTGGATCCTAGATGGGTGATTAGATTCTCTAGAGGGGGTTAATATAGAGTTGAATGCACTTAAATAAAATTCATTAGACCTTCAAGATATATGACAAGATAAGGTTGCTAAATAGGTAATTTGAGTGCAACTAAAACATGCATAGTAAGGATGAGAGAGATTGAGCAAATACAAGTAGACCAGCTATTTAGAGTGGTATCACATTCAAACTAGAAGTGAGTCAGTCCACTTACCTAGAGAGGTCAACCTCTAGGATTTCTTAACCTTGCACCTTCATTATATTCATTATAAGAGATATAATATATGACCAAACAAAGGACTTACCTATCAAATACAAAGAGTCTTCAACCTTACCAAGGACTTACCCACTTTGCAATGAGTCTTCCGCCTTCTTCCAAGGACTTATCTACTCTTACACAAGTCTTCAGCCTTCAAGGGATTACCCACTCTTTTTGGATCTTCAGCCTTTGACTTCACCTTCACTCGGAAAAACTTCCACCAAGGACTTACCCACTTGAGCAAGGAGTCTTCTGCCTTCACCAAGGGCTTACCCACACTTGCTCCAAGTCTTCAGCATTGATATTCACCAAAAGACGCCTTCCCTTGTTTTTCTTCACCTCTTTTAGCAAAGAGAGAGAACCTTCATATTCATGGTTGAAAAGAGAGATAGCGAGGTGGTGGAAGTGAGAGCCTCAGAAGATATACATGTAGGACTAGCTTTCTTACAAATTTCCTATTCACTTTAACGAATATAATAAGTGATTAAGCTTACAGAGAGAGAGGAGGTTGTAGGAAGCACTCAACTATAGAATACAAACCTCACATAGAGTTTTGCATTGAATGCTCAACCTTAAAATGAAGCTCAAGGGGTCCTATTTATAGCTGGGGATGCCCTTTAGCCTTTGGGAACACTTAAGAACCAAAACTAGCCATTTTGTGGTTTGCAATGGATATATTTTCATTTGTTGCAACTCCACAACGGCTAGAAACACTTTTCTACACTTTTCCGTACAGTGCAATCGGTCGAGTTTCTATAAAGGTAAATCAACCGATCTCACTAAGAGACAAGACCAATTTAGGCCATTGGTCGAGTTTGTCCCGGGTAACTCGACCGATTCACTTAAATCAGTTTTGGTCAATAAAGGGATCGGTCGAGTTCTGTGAAGTGCAAACTCGACCGATCAAAAGTCATTTTCAAGATCTAATCAGGATCGGTCGAGTTTGCAACTCGACCGATGAACAGCATGATGTGAATTTTGGAAAATGGCTTTTGAGTGTTTAAATATTTGATCTAAATGCTCCTAATTTTTCCCAAGCTTAATTACAAGTCATACAATCATTACAAGTGATTTACAACATGATTCTAATAGATTTACATCACATTACAAAAATGAGCACTTGTATTGACTTTGACTTGTCTTTTCTCCAAGTTCAGATGTGCAAGTTAGGGAATTTGGAGTGTCTATACCTAATCTGAAATCACTCAAGTAGATACATTAGACACAATTAATTGGAATAGTTTAGTCATCATCAAAACAAAGGTTTAGTCAATTTAGACCTTGAGTCAACAGTGTGATCCCACCAATTGTTGGTTATTGGTACCTTCTGTGGTAGAAGAGCCAGAAAATAATAGTATTTGGTGGTGCTCTCTTATGATAAGAGAGGATCAGTGAATTTGTCTTGAAACGAAGTAGTGGCTGACATCTGGAGGGACATTAAGTGCATCGACATTACAGCTCTTTTGTGGATAACAGAGGATAAGCAATTTTGCCTTAAAGCAAAGTAGTGGCTGACAGTTGGTGGCACATTGGTGCACCAACAAAGTAGCTCTCTTGTGAATAAGAGAGGGCCAACAACTTTGTCTTGAACTGAATTAGCGATTGGCGGTCGAAAAAATAACAATAGTGCATCGACAAGGGAGATGGGTCCGAGCAGTGAAGGACGCACATCAATTTGTGGCACTTTATTAGTGTTGCGACTTCGACAACGCTTTGTCAAATCAACGAAAGAGGCGCATCAACCACAACAGCAGATCCGAGCAGCAGAAGAGGCACACGGTTGGTGGCACACAATTAGTGATGTGGCAACAACTACGATCCATCTGATCAACAGAGGACCCATATCGACTCTCTTAGGCACAAAGAGCTTCTAGTTCGTTGCAAGGTAGACGACCTCGTCATGAGAAAAGGCAACCTTGTTAGTGGCTGGATCGCCCCAAAAACAACAATAATATCATGAGGAGAAAAGGTTAAAATGGAGGGTTTGTACACATTGAGTGTAATTATGTTCTTCCTTATCTTTGTTCTCAAGTAGAGAAGCTTCCTAGATTTATGATGATTAAATCTAGGCAGTGTGAGTTATAATAATCATTACATAGTGCTTGTTGGCCAATATTGTCCATTGTTTTTCTCTTTTTATTTTGGAGATATTTTTCTACATTAAATCGTGCGCTTTCAATCTTACAAAGTATTGCCACTTGTCCACCACAATTCCTAACACATAGAAATTCAAATCAATCCAGCAATGGTTGAAAGAGAATACTTGGCAGATGAGTACCACAAAGACAAAGAAGCTAGATAATTTCGCAGATGATCTTCTAATGAAAAGGATAGCTAAGAAATGATATTAGCAGTCTGTGTGTGCAATAATCTTATCAGAATTCTACAACTTATCCACTGTAACTAACGTGTTATACTCATAGTTACCCCTGATCTTATTTGCCGGCTTACCCTCTAGTAGTTGCCAAAAAAGGTACATAGACAAAAAAATAAGCAAATAAAATAAATCAGACGGTAGGAAATCACGGCAACAGGAAGAAACAGCTCGATGAACTGATTCATAGACCACTGGAAACCCCTTATTATAGGCATAAAGGTAAACAAATAAGACTAGTGGGGTGGATGCTACTTCCTCTGTTGCAGCACTTACTTTCGTTATTTTTGTTTATATATGCAAATATGTAACAACCTCATGTGCAATCAAATGGAGAAAAGAAATGAAGTCATGAGCATGGCCCTTGGAGAGTGAAATGGATGAATTTTTGAAACGTGTTTAATCATGCAATAACAGCTTCATGCATAGCAAGGAAAAAAGATAATTAAGTCATGGGCATCGTAAGGATCAGTTATTTAGAAAATACTTCATATATTCATGTGTCTGCTCATACAGTGATAACATATCCAGTTGTCTGCATATTCCCTATGACACATGCTTTTCTCCAAAACTTCGTACATGTCAAAATGTGTTACAAAGAGCCCACATCTCTCCGACTGAAGTAAACCAGCATAAGCTGTTTGACTTTTCCCGATCGAGTAAATGAAGGTAAGTTAGTAGCAATTGTAGTGACTTCTGAGTGTAGCATTTGTCAGCTACCCCTAATCGTGTGAACTTTGGACAAATGATTTAGCAGTCAAATTTGGCAGCAGAACTCAAAAAGATTAAAGTATTAGTTCAAAGAACACTCCATGGCATCATGGCACGTGTCTTCCACAGCAGCACTACCAGTGTCTTGGAGAGCACACCTCATCAAGACTCTGTGCCTTGTTAGCCTCCAGTTTCTATGCATAAATGATAAAACACATTATTTTAACGAATACATGCAAGAACATGAGTATATTTGACAAAGTGAATACCAAAATTAAAATAGCATTCACGATAGAGGGGTGTGTGTGTGTGTGTGTGTGTGTGTGTGTGTGCGCGCGCGCGTGTGTGTGTGTGTGTGTGTGCGTGTGTGTGTTATTCTTTTACAGTTGGGATAAGTGCATCTACAAGAAAAGTGACGGAAAAACACCAAAATGTGACATTCTCATTTAAGTATAAATTATGACCATTTCAACTACTAGGAAATCGATTCAATAAGAGAGGACCATTTCAAACAGAATTCTAGCAAATGATAGTAGTACTATTTGAAAGAAGAAGAACAAGATGCTGTGTATACAAATCGAAACTGCCATTACGTCAAAGATTTTACAAATGGAATGGTAAAAATAAACTAAGAGATAAGCAGAATCAGCATATAGTATACTTTTCATACATACCACTGAAAGGCTTTACAAATGGAATGATAGAAATAAAGTAAGAGATAAGCAGAACCAGCATACAGTATACTTTTCATACATACCACTGAGATTTAGAATAAACGGGATGAAGACTAATGCACACTGCTAAGACCAGAAATTCCAGTTAGTTGCTGACTTGCTGTAATCAGCAAACACAAAGTAGAACGAAAAAGAAAGATTAACACACAAGATCTGAGAGCTATGGACTAACTGCCAAGTCAGTGGAAACTAACAACCATGCCACAATGTAGCCATTGATAAGGCTGTCATTGACATTAATATGGCAGCTACCTAAGTCATGACAAAGTCTCTAAGATTGAGTCAAACTATAAGTAGCTGGAAACAAATTGGGTCATGACAGTTCAGACAAGTCATTGCTGCCCACTAAGAAACATGAAATTGACATACATTATACAATTACTTACATTACTTGCCAATCAAGTGCCTACTAACTGCAATGTGTCAACGGGACATTGATGTTATAGTTTACTGTATAGGACACATGGAACGAGAAGATGGTCTTTGGTTCATCTCTTCATGTTACACAGTTAAGGGTGAGTTTGTTTGGATTATCTAAAAATAGTGTTGTAATTTAGTATATTATGTTATATGGGTCTAATTGCTTGTCTTATTAGGATGAAGTTATGTGTTCTTGTACTTGCCTCCTTTCCTATATATAGGAGTGTACCGTCTATCAATAAAAAAATACATCTCATTAGCCTTCCATCTTATTTTCCACAAATAACAATTCATATGCCTTATAATATGTTTGACAGGCAATTGACAAATGCTTTCACTTAACAATGATCCTCATGTGACCTTGATAATCCAAATCATTCTCACTATCAAGAAGTGTATGTATGACCGGTCACTCATGTCAATTGTTGGTGAGGAAGTACTTGCTTGTTTTAAATCATGTTAAGGACATGTTTGGCCGGATGTAGTCTGGACAACAAAGTTAGTTTGCAATTTATTTATACATTGCATAACCACAATCTGCAGCCCAACTACATCCAACCAAAAAGCTCTACATTCACTTTGTAGGGGGGATAATTGGCAGGTTAATTAGAACGTTGGTTGAATACTCTAGCTGTTATTTTTTATATTTCTTTGATTATTGTTATTGCATCCTTTTTAGGATTCTAGCAATGTTTTTATTATAGTGATGAAATCAAGTTCCACTAGATCATTTAATTTAATTGGACCAACCAGTCCTGGTACCTGTTCAATGGATATCCCATTCATTTCCTTAAAAAACAGAGATTAATACCATCACAAGTGCATTTTATATAATATCAACTGTCATATATCAAGATTGATACCAAGCTATGAAGCAATGGCACTTACTCAACAACAATACACCCCCCCCCCAAAAAAAAAATTTATCGGGCACTCATAGCTATGTCTTATTCACATGTAGGTGTGTCCTGTTTTGGAGTGGCAATACGTGATACAATATTAGCCTCTATTATAAAACTTTTAAATATTGTTTCCTTTTGATTTTGAGAATGAGGATAGGCTACTGTCAGATGAAAAAATAGAATGGGTTAACCATTTCATTTTAATGGCTGGATTGCACAATGAAAAGGAGATTTAACAGTGACAAACATCGTTCACCATATTTCATATGTTATATGTTTATTGATTGTTATTGTTAATTATAAAAAGTTTCTTCATTGGGTTATGATCAATTATAGTACACGTTACGTATGGTAGAAAGTGGAACAAAACAAATAGATCAAGCCATACATTTAAGAAAAATAGTTAAAATGAGTTGTTATTTCTATGTTTCAGTAAAATTGAGGAAAATTCATGTATGTTGAATGTTCGTTTATAATTCTTAATGACCAACACATTTTTTTAGCCAGGCATTGTGTTGTTTTATATTTTTTACATGGCCAAAGAATTGTGTATGAGGTAGCTAGATAGTCCAATAAAACATTAGCAAGCAGCAACATGACGGTTTTCTAAACTGAAAAGCATCGGAGTTACCTTCTAGTCTAGTTTCTCATAATAATTCCATATGATATATAGCATCCACCTCACTAAGTGCAAAGATAGCAAAGAATGCCTAATTGCATACTAAAGTCAATCTTGATTGCACATAATAGCAGAAATTTTATGAAGATAAGGTTGAAGGCATGCAGAACAATGTTCAAATACAATTATAATCTGCCAACAGCCTGGATTTTGTCATCTTGACTCAATTTTTATAAATGATGCAACAAAACGGATGCCTATACATATTTCATATTCCTTTTAGTTTACAAATAGCAACATCCTGATCTGTGGCTTCTAACATCAAAAACTAACTACTAAACCAATTCTGCACCCAACTATATTATATAAAACTGCATGAATGACGATCCTTTTGTAATGTGTCTCAATCACAGGAGTTTTGCCCAACATTCATTATAAACATGTCAAGTCATCAAGGCCAAGCACCTTGAAGAACACCTACGCGCCTTATTTTGAAGAAAAACATCAGCTCATTTCTTATAATGCATATGCATATATTTTATAGTTCTCAAGGATATTCATCGCAAACGCTAATCCCTATGTATATATGACAAAGTATATATCGATTAGTATATACATGACGTTAATGGTAACAAACCAAAATAAAAAAGATAAAGAAACCATACATAGATTGAAGTTCATTACATAAAATTAAGTTTTCAGCAAATCATGACAGCATTTCATAAATATAATAGTATCTGAAGTAGCCTAACCAGTAAAAGGTCTTGTCGTTTTGGTTATTTTTACAGATAAGTCCTATATACAAAAATATTATAGTTGATTAGGCGTTTACAATTCCTATAGTGTGTAACAATGATCTAATACAGGTCCAGTGATTTATATTACAATGACAAGTTTATAATTAAGTTTGGAGCCTTAATAAACAATAAAAGCTCCTACCATAGGAGCCCCATTCTAGGTGGGGACTAAAGCAGAGTCTAAACAGGAATTAGGGATATTAAGCCCTCAAAGTAACAACATAAGACGATATGGTAGGTCAAGGCACCAGTAACACCCATGAACAGACCTAGGTATGAGTAAAAGTGAACCAGAGCACGTTATGGTAGGTCAAGGCACAACCACTTTGGGTGCCCTGGGATGTCTGTGCCAATTTAGAGCAAGTCTGATTACAAAATGTTTTGAGCTTCCACCATCCGTGTTGACTAATTGTCTCGTAAGACATGCCATGGTTGATAGAAGAGTATATAATTGTGTACATCAACAAAAAAAAATCAAAAGAATATATATATATATATATATATATAGAGAGAGAGAGAGAGAGAGTCAGGCTAGAATACACTTGAGTGTATAGATCACACGAATACACTCAAGTGTGTTTGCATATCAAGACTATTTTTTGTAAAATGTAAACCGTTGATTTTCACCGCCATACTATAACTAGGCTACATACAAATTTTGAGGCCATTTGGATGAGTGTAAGTCACTCATCCAAGGGCAACAAAATCGACGCGTGAAACTAATTTGAAATGCATAATTTTTACAGTCTTCATAACATGAGCTATACATATCCAAATGTGCTCAAATTTTGCGTATGAGTTGTTCACGAGATGTTTAAGAAGATCAACGGATTAAGTTTTCAAAAAAAAATATTGCATCATGAAAAAATACTTGAGTGTATTCCGCTCCGGATACACTCGAGTGTATTCTAGCCTGACTATATATATATATATATATATATATATATATATATATATATATATATATATAGATAGACACACACACACCAACAAAAAAAATATCAGGCCTGAAATTTGAACCACATGCTATAGAATCTTTTCCTATTTTGCCCTAATTGGTGTGCAAGAAACATAATTGCAGACATGCCTGCTTATGGTGACCAGATTGATCTTTCCTGATCCAAAGTAGTTGCAATTCTGATTGAATATCTTTTTGAGAAAAAAAATTAATGGTTTAAAAATACATTTTAAGGTTACACGGCCTAGAAATCTAATTGCTATGAAGCATAGTAACAAAAGTCTCCAAATTTTACGAAAAATCAGCGATTTTTCACGATGTTATAGGCTCCCGAATATTCATCACGATTAATACACCAATCGCCAATTTTTCACGACTTTTCCCGATTAATCCCGCTTTTTTGCGATTTATACAATTTCTTACGATTCTTCATGACTTTTCACGATTTTTCTCTTTTAAGTCGTTTGCTCTTTTTTTACCAAACTATGTACACAAAATTCCTAATACACACTAAACCTCAAAGCCCCCACTCCTCTGGACAGCTCATGTTATTTCTCAACTATTTTTTTCTTCTTTTCCTACATTTTTACTCACTAAGATTGTATGTCTTGTGGCCGTAAGAGTTACATGCATCATATACGTATGTACATACATACATTTATCTATATATATATACACATGCATACATGCATATATATGCATACATATATATATGTATATACTTATATTGCCAACTTATTCTCGATTATTTCCGAATAGTTGACCGAACTTTGACCGAAATTTATTGATCTTTTCACAACTTTTCTCAATTTTTTCCGAATTCCGATTTTTTTCAGCCAGCCGCAAAGTTGTCGAATCCCGAACTTGTTACTATGCTATGAAGTAAATGTCCACAGAGGATATTGATTCTGTAGAGATGATTTAACAGATCCACTTACCTTTGAGAAAATATGTGCTTCTCAACAACCTTTTCTTCGTTATCATCATAACAGAACCACTTATCTTGATCAGCACTAGCAGCAGCATTCCAGTCTTCAATGGCTGAAAGACATTGCAGCAACATCAGCTTTTTTTTTCCTCTTTTTTTTTTGCTTCAAGAAGAACAGAATGATATACTAAACAACAATACTTAACACTGAAATATAATCCGAGAGCCACCATAGTGGCCCTTGAGTTTCCAAAACGCCCTGCCATTTTCATCTATTGCGACAGACGAGGTCCGAACAGCATCTGATCTCTGGTTTCCTAAATAAATGAATGCATACGTACATGTTAGACAGAACTGTTGTCTTTTTCTGGACCATTAACAGGTCTTGGTCAAATACATTTGATGGATAGAAAATAATACACAAGTCTCTAAGGCACCAAGCAAGACATTACTTTTAGGTGCAGAATCCGAGTCCAGTTTTGCAGCCAGCTTAGTCAATTTAGGCGAATCACCCTCCAGCTCGTTCTCGTTTGTCTGAATCTGATTCATCTCCTGTAGGCGTTCAGGACCAGAAACTTAATTGAGTTGAGGTAACACGATTCATTTGCTGAGGAAGGAGAAAAAAAGACAGACAAGGCAAAATAGAGAACAACTCAAAAACCGAGCCAGAGTAAACCAGAAATACAACCTTCTCCTTTTCTTTGGCGATGCGGATATTCTCTCTGTCTTCCTTCTTTTTCTCTATAAACTTTGTGTTATCTTCTTCAATCCAGCTCCTTATGCACCTGTTTAACGTAGCAAAAGATAAACAGGAAAACATTACTCTAGGACTACATTCGAACTTTAATAACAAACGTGTTTGGTGATAAAGTAGCTTGTATGTCCTTACTCCGATCCGAGAACTTCATCACATAGATAATTCAGCAGCCTCAGCCGTTTTGAAGGATCCAGAACGTCGTATCTTGTGCCGTTACCATATAAACTGGTGGCATACTTTTGAAGGTCTTGCAACCAGATCTTATTTTTGGGGCACGTGACCGGTCTGGTGAGCAGACAGCAGAATTTGAGCAGCGCAGGTGTGAGTATTTGGTCATTTAATAACTGTAAATCAGACAACTATAAATTTGGAAAGAAACTAACGTGTTTGTTGCTTTGTTGTCACCGGTTAGAGATAGCAACATTGAGTGGAACTGAGCAACCACAGGGTTGGACGCCCAACGAGCAGCACGTCCACGAAACAGATCGCGAAGAATGGATTCCGGCTGGCCTTTCTTCAGTCCAAGGACCTGAGATCAGGACACGAATGAAAGATTCGTTAAGAAATAAGCTAGATCAGTGGCCCTTGAGGTTTAATTCATTGCGTATCATGCAGTCAATTCCAAATCACCTCGCCAAAAGCAGCACAAAACTCCAAGAACTGTAGAACGGGCCCGACGTCCTCCGCTGCGAATTCGAAACCGGCAACCGTTGTCAGGCAAGTGCCTGCGGGAATGTCAACCACTTTACAAGGGGTGGTGTGGTCATCTGTGTAGCCACCGGTGACGCGCTTCTTCCTAGGGTTCTTAATCTTTGGGAAATCCGACCCTGGTTTCATTGGGGGCGTGCTTCCGTTCTCGGCTTCAACATCGTCCTTCTGGCAGAGACCGTCCCCGGCGGCATTGCTTTCAACGCCATCGGGAACCTTCCTCTTCTTCGCGGGAGTCTTCACCTTCTTCGCGGGCGTCTTCATCTCCACGTATTTCCCAATATCGTTGCCTGTTTCGGTGCCAGAGTCAATTGATGCAACGCTAACGGCACCATTGCTTTGGTTAGAGTTCCTTGGAGTAGAAGGAGCAGACGGCTCCATCGTCGTCTCTAAGGCAGTCGCAGCAGGTGAGGTAGGCGAGACAAGCGTTGCACTATCCTCCGCCGTCTCAGATTTCTCTAATTTCTTCTCTGCCTCTTTCTAAGAATGCACCATTTCGGGTACAAGAGGATTACAACGCGATGCAGCTGACATGGCAATAGTGAATTGTACATGGTTCAAGATCTCTCACCTTCTCAGCCGCAGCTATGTCGGTCGCTGCTACTTTGCGGCGCAGCATGTCAAGGACGGACACGAACCCGGTGGCCTTGGCTTTAGGGGCGAGAACTCCGGTAGGTGCATGACCCTTCTTCTTCCTGTTCAGTCAACAAGCAGTAATTGACAATTTAGTAAAATTAAGCCTAAAATCAGCTTATCGATTGACAGTGTTTCGTAATGGTGCTGCAGTGGTTTTGGGGTTGACGACTCACATGCAGACGCTGCAGTTGCAGACGTCTCTGCACTTTGGGCAAGACCACGCGCCTTCTTGTCCCGCTTTCTCTCCATACCTGCAGTCGCCATCCAAACACATCCACATCCACCACAGTAGAGGCGGGAATTAACCCCCACAAATGATCGAATTAGAAGACTATTTCGAGTGGCAATCTTAATCGCGACACTGGCGAAATTCTGAAGAAAACTGAGTTCACTCACACTAAACCAACTGACCTGTTGAGGAGGCACCTGCTGCAGTACCGGATGGGGCACGGCTTTCCCGACCGAGTTTTCCCGCACGCCGGCCCTAGCTTCGCCGTAACCTGTCGGCACTGCACGGATCCGACACAGATCGACGGCTTCAGTGAAACAAGCAAAACAGCAGAAGAACTGACGAACAAGTCCACACACAGTGGAATCCGGGAAGAGTAGCCCCGGGTTTCGGTCTCACCTGGTGGCAGGCCTTCTTCTGTTCGGGCAGAGCGCTAGATGCCTCCAACTGTCCGGCACATTTGATCCCGTTGGCGGCGCCTTCGTCCTTGGTCGGAGCCTGCGCAATTGCCATCGCAGAGGTGGACTGTGGCGCCGGAACTGTTAGGGTACGACGAGTTAGAGATAGAGGACTGAGGAGAGCGGTTGCAGCCGACGAGAGGTCGACTGGTATACTGGTATTCTGAATGAAGAGCGCGCGGGCTGTGGTTGAACAAATTCTGCAAACTTTAAAACGGAAAGTGTCAAGGAGTAGCTCTGTTTTCGTTTGTTTCGGGAAAGCGGCGGTCCTTTCCGGGATCGAAATTTTCGGGCCGAACCTGTTTCCCGCCTGTCAAAATTTAGTTCTCCCTCCATCCGATTCTGGTAGTTTCCGACTTTTCCGCCGTTATGCAACACCAGCTGGAAGCCTGGAATTCGCCCCATGACCTTCGTGGGCTGGGGCTTTGCCAACGATTGGAGTGAGAGCGGGTCACGGGCCCAAATGTTTCCTCTTTCCCGCTCACGCTGAAATTTGGCATTGTTTTCTTTCCCAAAATACTTTTGGGGAGTTTAGTTTCATCGGTTATTGGGTTTTTGCCATATCAACTCATTTCGTATTAGGAAGGTGGCTGCCCAAAGAAATCTTCTTGCGGTGCAGAAGTTTGTGGAAACAAAATCGTAGTTTAGGGCCTATATACTAAGAGGCAAATTATAAATTTGGTGTTTAGAAATGACTAGGGTCCCGTTCGGATGACATTTTCACAAGTACATCAGCATTTGTAGAATCCAATTGTTGGTGCTTCGAATCATTTTGTTTGGGTCACAGAAAAAGTAGTTACAGGTATCTCCAAAAATAAATCAGGACGCTCAAGTGGGTGTAGGGCGAAGATAATACGGAATAAAAATGGTGGTACCGTGGCAGGAGGGATAGTGCAGAGGTGGGTATGAAGGAAAGCAACGCATGTCGTTGACCGGTTTCCAATAACCCTAATTATCTGTGCATTATTGTGTGTGGTTGGTTATTCCTATTTTATCTCAGTTTGCATACTGATATCTAGTCTTTTTGGATCCATATCCAAAGGATTAGGACCATAACAATGGTGAATCCATATGCTTCTAGTAGAGTTAGGAGAACTGAGGATCCTATCAACTCTCCTAGTCATGGCACAGATAGACAAGTCCTCTGGATTCTTGATGCCCAGACCACCAACATATAGCAGTTTAGCTACTCTACCTATCCTCCAATTATGAAAGTATTATTCTCTCCTACCCTTAATCCCCTCGAGTGTAACTTGAGGTTTATCCATAATCATGTAATAGTATGATAGTTTTAATTCTTATTGCTATGAAGAAGATGAGCCCATAAGATGGAGGACCAAGGAGGACCGATCAATTGGAGGCCCAGTCAGTCAACTGGAGCACCCAAAATATGGTCGATTAGAGTATAGACGATCGGGGAGATGACCAACCGACTGACCAGGAGGTGAGCCAATCGATTAAAGGGTTGAAACGATTAACCCAGATTGGAAAGCACAGATCTTCATCAACAACAAGTTTTTGCATGCAATGTAGACCCTCGGTTGTGGTAATTCCTTGTGGCTCCAAAGAATTACATTAGGATGGTCATAACTATTGCTTTTTATTTATTGCATGTTTTTGTTGTGGGATATAGCATGTATATGATACACACTATATATATAGTGATTAGATGAAGCATATGTATTTATAAATACAAACACCCTCAATTAAATATTAAGTCTTAGATGCTTTCCAAAAGCAGTACACATGAAAAGCTTGATCAACTAAGTGTAGGTTACACCCAAGCATGGTGCGCCGTCCATCTTGTGGAAGTGTGATGGTAGATATGTAAGTTCTTCCCAAGTAGGGTGCATGTCTATCATGTTGGCTTTTGGGTCAGGCTTAACTGTGTGTCTTTAATGGGATTAAGCACCAGAAGTAGGCAAATGATTATGGCAAGGGGTTTCACATATCATCTATCCAAGAGTTGCATATGATGAAATTGGCAAAAGTTGCCTACCTTGATAATTGACTATAGACGCTGTCGTTGGCTGGGTAATAGTTGAATTATTTTGGATCTTAGCTCACTAGAAGGTCGTACGCTGCAATCTTATGAATTAATATGTGAGGGCTATCAATATGAGCAAAATAGTGGGAGTGATAATTTATTAAAGACCTAATTAATATCGTCAAATTTGAAATCAGATCAAATCAAAAATGTTTTTTTACAAATTGCCAATTTTCTCTTGTAAAATCAAATGATGAAAAAATCAGTATTGCCATCAGTCCTTAGGAAGGAAAAACTTGATGGGACAAATCTCCACGACTGGTTTTGGACTTTGAGAAGAGTCCTAAATGAAGAGTGCAAGCTCTATGTCCTTGATAAACCAGTTCTAGAAATACCTTCTCCTAATGCGCCTAGGGTTGAGGCACACTGCACATCCATGATTAAAAATCACTTTTAGGTCAATGATTGTAAATTGTATATATATACACATTTAGGATTATGCACAATATTTGATTGGACAAAATGTATTCACATTACATGCAATAAATAAATGATAAAATCAAAAAGCAGATCATATCAATTATCTCAAAATATAGTAGATTGATGTTGACTCTGATACCACTGTAGGAAATATGGTGACATAATAGATAGTGGAAACCAAAATCTTACTGCCATATTCCCCATAAACCAGCGGATCGCATCAACAAATATATAATGGAAAGGATGGTTTCAAGGATATACTTGGTCCTTGAGCAAGTCCAGTGACATATCCTCATCGTTGTAGTCGTGCAACTATCTTCTAATTGCACCAGGACTCATCGTTCGTGCCTCATTATCTTCACCATGAACAGAAGGTTGATGTTGTCCTCCTAGCGGGAAAAGCATCCATGCCTCTAGAGAAGTACACACAGACCACCTAGAACTCCTATAGTTATACAAGAATAGACATGAATGAGTTGTACCTCCCGTTGGTATACTAGTCACCAACTTGCTCTCCCACAATTTTTTTCCCGTGCTATCCCTCCCTTTATTGGGTAGGACTTGCTCAGGTTCTTTCGGTTACCACAAATAGAGAAGACAAATAGTTGTCAGAGGAAATTGATGTGTCTGAGAAGCCCCCAATATCCCTCTATTTATAAGAGGGGTTATGGTTTGGGTTCCTAGTCTATGTGGGAGTGGAAGGGACCAGAATTTCCATAAATTAATCGCCCTATAATAGGTGAACCAATCGGTTAATTAGTGAACCGGTAGGCTGGCACAGTGAGCTGATAGGTTCACTTAGTGAGTCAATCATTTCACATGTTTACCAATTGCAATTTGAATAGACAATTTGTTCCCAATATATGTCCAACATTAATTCCTTATACCAATCGAATTAAACAAGTGAAATGATCAATTATTCTCATGAATCGCGAAAATCACCAAAAGCTTTAGTTGGCTTGACTGAGCCGATCGGTTGACCAGGTGAACCAGTCGTCTCATCAACCATGAGCCAATCGATTCACCCAGTGAGCCGATCGGTTTACCAGGTGAACCAGTCATCTCACCAATCCTGAGCCAATCAGTTCACCTAATGAGCCAATCAGTCGGTGTCCTAACCCATGCAAAATTCAGGTCAATTCGATTTCTAATCAACCTGACACCTTAACCAGTCAGTCCAACACTTAAAATTGATAGTTCTGAGTCTAGTCAGTTAATTATTTGTTTAATTGTCTACCTAAACATCTTTAGTATTCAAATTAAACATCATCCATGGATAAACTCCTCTTCTAGGTGAATTCATATGTGTGTGACCCTATAGATCCCATATCACATTGGCAGTTAATGTCCATAACCAGTTTATGACATCACAAGCAAAGAGTGGTGCCTAGCCACACATCAGTGCTACCCAAGTGAATGGAAAGTTGGAGAACAACTTCAACCTACAATATGTGTATGGTGTTATAGTATTTGTATAGTTCCTTTGTCACTGATATCTAGATTAAACTCAAGGCATGGAGTAGTCATCCTCTTCAACACTCAATCTTATTTCTTGAACCAGAGTGGACTGTCTAATATAGATGTAATCTCAATATCATATATTGACTCACATATTCATGGCCATTTATTTCTCAGCCTTGCTAATCAAGAGGCCTAAGATATCATACTCCTTTAGGAGGGATAAATTCCATCTACATCACTCACAATCATTCCCCATGTGTCACAATGTACTTAATCATCACCTTTATGATAATCCCTCTTCAGGATTATGGCGGATAATGTTAAAGCACATCGAACGACATGTGATGAGTGTATGAATTTAGGTCTAAGAACCACAATCACCACCAACGCTATGAGAGTTGAGTTTAACTACCATGGTAATGGTTTCCATGTGTCAATCTCATGGTGGGTCTGCCCGATTCACTATTCTCTAACATGTATTTGTGTGCTTAGTTTGATATCACGTATCATGACTAATGAGATTGTGTCATCAACCAACATACACTTTCCCATATATCAGATGATAAGGCATGGTGTCGAGCAGCGTCTTGTACGCTGTCCTGTATGACTAAAGAGCATCATCAAGCTTGGCTGACCAGTCTTTCCGAGACTTTCTGACTATTTTTTCCAGGTGTTGTTTGATTTGTCGGTTAGAAACCTCAACTTGACCATATGTCTATGGATGGTATGGTGTGGAAACTTTGTGTCATGCCATATCTACGCAGAAGTGACTCAAATTGCCTCTCAGTAAAGTGAGATCCACCATCATTGATAACTGTTCTTAGTACTTCAAACCTTGGGAAGATGATCTTAGTAAAGAGATTTATAAATGACTTAGCATCACAAGTGGTGGTGGGTATGGATTATACCCACTTGGAGATGTAATCCACTGCAACAAGAATGTACTTGAAACCGTATGATGAAGGGAAAGGTCCCATGTAGTCTATCCCCCATACATCAAATATTTCCACTTCAATCCATTCAGGCATGGACATCTCATTCCCATGGGAGATATTCCCAGTTCTTTGACACTCATTGCAGGCTTTAACAAAGGTGTGAGCATCCTTGAAAAGAGTGGGCCAATAAAAACTAGACTGGAGAACCTTGGTCATGGTTCTTTCATCACCCAAGTGCCCTCCATAGGGAGAGGAATGACACTCAAACAAGATCTTTGGGGCTTCATCTTCAGGTATACACCTCTTGTATAGGCTATCGGCACAACACCTGAACAATAGAGGGTCATCCCAGTAATATTTCTTTAGATCGGAGAAGAACTTTGTCTTCTGATTGTAAGACATTTTTGGGGGTAGTTGTTTGCAGGCTAAATAGTTACAGAAATCGACGTACGATGGCCCTTTAGGATTGGCCATCTGGGAAACATAGATTGGCTCATCAACATAGCTTTCATTGATCGACAGTGGGTGGTCGTCCTCCACCCTAATCCTCAAAAGGTGGTCAGCGACCACGTTCTCAGAACCTTTCTTGTCTATTATCTCATGATCACAATCCTGTAGCAACAATGCCCAGTGCAACAACCTAGGCTTACCGTCTTTGTTTTGTATTAAATATTTGATTTCTCCGTGGTTGGTGTGAACAATCACCTTAAAACTCATAAGGTAAGATCAAAACTTATCAAATGCATAGACAATTGCTAGCATTTCTTTCTCGATAATGGTGTAGTTCATCTGTGCTTCGTATAATGTTTTACTGGCATAGAAGATCACATGGTGCTTTTTATCTTTCTTTTGCCCAAGGACCGCGCCTATGGAAAAATCACTAGCATCACACATAAGCTCGAAGGAAAGATTCCATTTGGGAGATTGGAGAATGGGTGCGGAGACCAAAGCATCCTTCAAAGTGGAGAACGTTGTTAGACACTCATTTATGAAATCAAATTTTACATCCTTCATCAGCAGATTTGACAAAGGCTTCACAATCTTCAACAATTCCTTGATAAACCTTTGGTAGTAGATGGCATGTCCCAATAAACTTTTGACTCCTATTATAGACGAGGGTGGAGGAAGATTTGCTATCGCCTCCACCTTATATTGGTCAACTTCAATGCCTTTATTGGACACCTTATGTCCTAGAACGATTCCTTCTTGTACCATAAAATGACACTTTTCCCAATTAAGGGTGAGACTCTATTCTTCACATCTCCTCATCGCCAAAGATAGGTTATTTATGCAATCATCAAAAGAGCTACCATAAACACTGAAGTCATCCATGAAGACTTCCATCTTGTCATCCAGGAAGTCTGCGAATATTGCATTCATGCACCGTTGAAAAGTTGTGGGTGCATTGTAGATCCCAAAGGGCATTCTTATAAAACCAAAAGTTCCATAGATGCAGGTGAAGGTAGTCTTGTCCAGGTGAATGGGTGTAACAACCCTCAAAATCCAGTCCCAAAATTTCCTAACTTTAATAAAGATGAAACTCTAAGTTGAAAGAGGTCATTTTTCATATGATGACTTAAGTCAAGACCATGCTTAATTCATATTCCAATATGAGCTAAATATGCCAAGTGGATCTTGAATTGAATCTTTTACATTAATACTTAGTCACATTAATGTCATGTATAATGCACAAAAACCTAACCCTAATTATGAAATGGTGACTAGTTAGTGGTTAAATGATAGTTTTGGCCCACATAAATGTAAAATGTATCCCATTGGTTTGTATATGAGTAAATAATATGATAATAGAGTTTCCCTTGTATTTTGGTAATAAAAATTCCCTTGCAATGATTATTAATGTGTTAATTACCCTAAGTAGCTAATAATGTAAAACATATGTTTCCCTAACTCATATCCAAAATCTAATTAGATAATTAGATTCCTCATGGTCGAAATAGCTTGCACACCAAATTTTGTTGGATTTGGATAATCCTAGATGCCCTAAATGACATTAGGAAGTAAATAGGAGATAATGGCATTTCCATGATTAATCAACTTGATAATCCCTACAATTATCCTATGTTTTCCAATTCAGAATAGATGTGTGTCATGCACAACTTAAAAGAAAACTCATCTCTTCATGATCCGTTCGATATGGATATGAGGTCAAGGCCCTCATCCCCTACCTTCCGCAGAGTCCACGCAGAGGAGGGGAAACAGGGACCCGATCCCTGCCCGTCGTTATCTTCCCCCTTCCTCAACCGTTTATTGTTATCATACCGCCAACGAACTCGGGAGATCACCGCGAGTCCAAAAAACCCTAACTTGACCCCTATAAGCGCCTATCGAGAGAACGCCCAAATCACCTTCCTCCTCCAGTCGACAGTGCCATCACCCCAGGTCGCGAGGGACCATCACACCAAAAGCTAGCTAATTAGGAAGCATATTCAGGCATTGTTCGACCTTCCTTCACCACCAATTTGGACTGAGTCTATCCTAAGAGCCACCACAGACTCGATCTTCCTCACTGACGCCGGTGAGCTCGAGCACGGAGCTCCGACCTTCCCAATTCAATACAACCTCCGATAAGCATCCTCACCCCCAGTTCTAGCTGTTCTTGATGTCCTTAACCCTCACGATGTATCCCAATGTCGTATCTCCGAGACCGTTTTCCGGTTAGTAAAGCCCTCCTTCCAGCTATCACTCACAATGGCTTCTTGTAGCAAAGACACATGCATTAGACTCAGTAGATCATCCCAAAGTTAAGACCATTTGTGATCAAACATTTTACTTTCATGATCTCTCTTTTTCAGTCAACCCCCATGGGACTCTATTCTCTGCAAACTGCAATTTTACTTTATGGTTTCCAAGGATTTCTATGCGATGTTGTTTACATCATTGGCTTCTTACTGACCTTGCGAATTCAATGGGTGGTTTTCTTTGTGTTGCCGAGTGATGCCTAGATTCTGAGACCTCCACCTGGTACTCCAGCAGGACCTTCGACGCCATTGCAACAAAGAAAAAGCTAGGCGGAGCAAATACTCACCTACCCTCACAAACCAAATCAAATTATCATGTATCCAAAGGGGCGTTTCTGGTATCTCACGAATTTTATTTGATAACATCTGCGTTTGATTTAATTGAGATTTTGACCAAGTCAGCCCCTGTCATGCTATGCTTAGAAAATAGCTTAGAGGGCACATCCGTCTTTTCCCATGCATGAGGTTAGGTTTCATAAATTGCATTTAAATGTTTATCTAGCTTCTAATTGGCCAGTTTTAACCTGATCTTCAATAAATCATAGAAAATAATCTAGAGCTCATATGGGGACAATACATGTATGATTTTTGATCAGTTTTTCGATATCTATCGCATGGTCCCAGTTTCAGACCCAGAATCCTGACCCAATTTCCAATTTAATTAAATAATCATACACCTATGTTAAGAAAATGAAATTAATTCATAAGTATGTTATTCACAGGACATTAGGACTGATTTGGACTTCATCTACTGTTAGTATACCTCCTTAGGATCAGGTGAGTAGATTATGCACACTGAGCATAATTCTAGTGTTATGGGTTTATTTTATTTGTTTATTGGTTATGATTACTCAATAAAGTGCGACTATGCTATTATCCAATTTATGCTTATGAAAGCCATGCAAATGCTATGAATTTATGTTTTCTACTATTTTGATGAATCTGATTTCATTTGGAACACTACGAATCACTGTCATGTTAATTGATCAAGAAATCATGATAACTATGTTCAAGTATAATAATTCATGTTATGTTGATATAGTTCTCTCAATCATGTTATGTGAGCCTTAATTGCCCTTATGAGCTATGTGGGAGCTGTTGACTCAAGGTCAATTAGGTCAATGTTGACTCACGTCTAAATTGACTAAACCCGTGTTTTGATGATGACTAACCATTCCACATATTGGTGTCTAATGCTTCTACTTGAGTGATTTCATATTAGGTATAAACACACTCCAAATGCCCTAACTTACGCATCTCAAATTGGAGAAAAGACAAGTCAAAAGTCATACAAGTGCACATTTTTGTAATATGATGTATATTCATTAGAATCATGTTGTAAATCACTTGTAATGATTGTATGACTTGTAATTAAGCTTAGAAAAATATCAGGGGCACTTAGATCGAATTTTAGAGCACTTTTGTTGCAATTTAGAAAATGGATTACATGCACTTGGTCGGTCGAGTTTCCCTGGCTTGAAACTCGACCGATCAACCTTGATCGATTTTCTGAAGATTGCATCAGTCGAGTTGTGCACTCACAGAACTCGACCGATTGGGTAGTAGGCCATTTCCAGTTGAAATGGTCGGTCGAGTTTCCTCAGAATAAACTCGACCGATCATTTGAACATCAGTTTGCCTGCTACTTGATCGGTCGAGTTACACCCATTGAAACTCGACCGATTGCACTGTACGGAAAAGTGCAGAAAAGTGTTTCTAGCCGTTGTGGAGTTGCAACAAGTGAAAATAGATCCGTTGCAAGCCACAAAACGGCTAGTTTTCGTTCACAAGTGTTCCCAAAGGCTAAGAGGCATCCCGAGCTATAAATAGGACCCCTTGGGCTTCATTCCAAGGTTGAGCATTCATTGCAAACTCTATGTGAGGCTCCTATTTTATAGTTGAGTGCTTCCTACAGCCTCCTCTCTCTCTCTAAGCTTAATCACTTGCTACATCCATTAGAGTGAGTAGGAAATCTGTAAAAGAGATAGTCCTATATGTATATCTTGTGAGGCTCTCACTTCCACCACCTCCCCATCTCTCATTTGCAATCATGAAGATGAAGGTTCTCTCTCTTATTCAAGAGAGGTGAAGAAGAACAAGCGAAGGCATCCCTTGGTGAAGATCAAGGCTGAAGACTTGGAGCTAGAGTGGGTAAGCCCTTGGAGAAGGCAGAAGACTCAAGCTCAAGTGGGTAAGTCCTTGGTGGAAGCTTCTCCGAGTGAAGGTGAAGTCAAAGGCGGAAGATCCAAGAAGAGTGGGTAATTCCCGCAGGGTTGAAGACTTGTGCTAGAGTGGGTAAGTCCTTGGAGAAGGCCGAAGACTCTTGCAAAGTGGGTAAGTCCTTGGTAAGGTTGAAGACTCTTTGTATTGGATAGGTAAGTCCTTTGGTTGGTCATGTATTGTATGTCTTATGAATGAATATAAGAGTGCAATAGTTTGGAAGTCCTAGAGGTTGACCTCTTTAGGCAAGTGGGCTGACACACTTCTAGTTTGAAGTGTGGAACCACTCTAAATAGCTTGTCTATTGGTGCATGTTCAATCTCTCTCTCCCTTGCTATGCATGTTTTAGTTGCACTCAAATCTCCTATTTAGCAACTTTATCTTATCATATATCTTGAAGGTTTAATGATTTTTGTTTAAGTGTTTTCAGCTCTATTCACCCCCCTTCTAGAGCATCTAATCACCCATATAGGATCCAACAATTGGTATCAGAGCGGGTCTTCTCCAAGCATACTTCAACAAGTAGGAGAAGATGTGTGACTACCTAGGAGGGAGATTCTCGACCAGCCTTCCAATCTTTGATGGGAGCAACTTCCTCTATTGGATAAGAAGGCTCCAATTCTACATCCAAGGATCAAGTCTTGAGATGTGGCAAATGGTGAACAACCCATACATGCTACCAAAGACAAAGATTGAAGAATGGGATGAAGCCGCCTTGATGAAAGCAACCTTGAATGCTAGAGCCATGCACATCCTATATGCCTCCATGACCCCCACCGAGTTCAATCAGATTTCTTCATGTGAAACAGCCCATGAGGTATGGAGAAAGCTTTGCATCACTTATGAAGGGACGGATCAAGTGAAGGAAAGCAAAGTCTACATGCTCAATGGGCTACTTGAGAACTTCAAGATGGGAAAGGAGGAGAGTATAGCCAACATGTAATTAAGGCTCAACACCACTGTGAATGGTCTTGCTGTTCTAGGACATCTTATGTCTAGTGGAGAGATCAACTCAAAGATCCTTAGAACTCTCCCCAAGAGATGGGAACCCAAGGCGACTTCTATTGAAGAAGCAAGGTCTCTTAAGGATATTCCCATTGAAGAGCTCATTGGAAATCTACAAGCACATGAAGCCACACTTGACAAGAGGGAGGAAATAGAAAAACAAGAGAAGAAAGAGCTAAAGAGAATGAAGAAGGCTGAAATGAAGGCTCAAATTGAAGCTATCATGGAACAAGTCTCTCCATCCTCTCAAGCTAAAGAAGATGCCATGTACTCCAAGGGTAAACCCTACAAAGGCAAGTCCTCCTCCATCCGGTGCTTCACATGTGGAAAGAAGGGTCACTACAAGGAAGATTGCCCACAAGGAAAAAAGACCCATCTTCACAAGAAGAAATGGCAATCAAGCTCAAGTGGCTCCTCCAACTCGAGCTCAAGTGAAGATTCAAGTGAAGGATCAAGCTCAAGCTCTAGTGATGAAGGAGAATGCCATTTTGCTCTTATAGCATCAACAAGTGAAGACTCAAGTGAGGTAAATCTAAACTCTTTAGATAAAGAATCTTTGATTTCTATTATTCATGATATTTGTGCCTCTCTTAAGTCTTTTAAAAGGAAAAAGAAAAAGCTTGCTAAAATTGTTGATAATTTGCATGTAGAACTAGATGATCTTGAACATGCTAATTCTTGCTTGCTTGATGATAAAAATGATTGTCTTAGTCAAGTAGATTCTCTTAAACTTGAAAATACTAGTTTACTTGATAAGGTTAGATTTCTAGAAGCTCAACCTCTTGTGCCTAGTTCTAATGAAGAGCATACTTTAATTATTGATTCTCTCATGCATGATATTGATGTTCTTAAATCTGAAAACAAGGACAAAGATTTTGTTTTGCATGAATTAAAAATAGAAAATGCCTCCTTGCTTGCTAAAATCAATGGGCATGAATCTTGTTCTAGTTCTACAAATAGAGAGAATGATGTTGCTGCTCTTCATATTAATAGAGACTCTTATTTAACTAAAACTCTTTGCTTAGAAAATGATCTTTTGCATGCTAAAGATAATATCAAAAATTTGTCTTCTACTATTGCTTCTCTTAAGCATGATAATGATAGTTTGAGATCATCCTTGCAAAGATTCTTAGTGGGCAAAAAGAGTCTTAATGATATCCTACACCATACTACTAAAGAAATTGGTAGAAATGGTTTAGGGTATGATAGTAGTCAAGGGAACAACAAAGATAAGGGACCTCCAATATTCCATGAAGAATCCTCTAGTTCCAAGACTATGGGCACTTGTAATTATTGCAATGAAATTGGTCATTATTCTACTTGTTGTCCTTTTAGGAAAGCACCCAAGAGAAATAGGACTTGGGTTGCTAAACTAACCCCTACAGACCCAAAAATATGATTGGGGACCATTTCATCTTTCTTCTTGTAGGTACTTACAAATGGATTTACTTGAACTATTGAATTGCAAATTGACTTCTCAATCCACATGAAAGAAGAAAGGTGAGATGTGTAGAGGGTGACAACAAATGGAAAAAGCAATGGTAAGCACAAAGGTAAATGTTTTATTGCTTATAACCATTTCTCACTTGTTTTTGTCAAGTTAGTGTGCACTATACATATGGTTCTTGAGTCAAAAGTGGAATTTTGTGATTCTCTTCACACTCTTGCTCAAAAACTATTTCTAATGCTTCTATAGTGCATTACTAACTTGATTAGACATGTTTAGATATGGGTTGTATATTTAGCATGCCTTTGAATATGTTTTTATGATATATATATGCTTTTTGACAGATGGTCTGTCGGTCGAGTTTGCCCTATTGAAACTCGACCGATAGGCACCAATGGGTGTTGCCAACAGCTGTCATCGGTCGAGTTGTCAATGCACAGAACACAACCGATAACACTGTGCACAAAATATAAATTTGGCTTATTGAGTGAGAATTTCCCTCTCAACTAGATTTTCTCAACCAATAGCCTTATTCTTTGGCACTCCTTTGGTACCTTTATATATGCATATTGCCATGTTTTAAATTTCCTATCTTGCTTACAACTCTATCTCTCTAATTGCTCTAAATTGGTATATCTATATCTTGCAATTACTTGCTTTGAGTTGTTTTGCAGGTTTTGATGATGAACTCTTTGGATGTCCTGGTTGTGTCTAAAAATTGCTTCCATTGTACTCTAACTTTCTACATCTATCTAGGTGTATATCTTGTGTTGATACCACCTTGATATTCTTAGGGATAATCATCTTATGGTAAGGATGCATATCTATGTGAGTTATATCCTTTCATGCTTCTAATATTGCATATCTCTTTGTTTGGATATATATCTACATCTACTCATAGCTTGCTTTAACTTGTGTATCTTTTGGTATCTCTTGCTATGATCTAGATCCTACTAGTAGTCCTAACTTGTGATATCATCTACTAGTAGTTCATATACATGTAGTTCTAACCATGTCAATAATTGGTATCTTTGCTCATCTATATGCTATGCTTGTATCTTGTCTCATACATGCTTAAGATTGTTCCTTGAATTGCATATCTACTATCTTGAGTTGCTTGCATAACATTGTGATGCAGGGTACATAGATTTACATTATATGTAGAAATTGGAGTATTTTTGGATTTTATGCAGGTTTTGCTCCAGTTTTAGTTTTTGGTGCAAGACTAGTGTTTTTCATGCAGAATCAACCTTCTGAGAAAGACTCATTGCTTTGCAATGAGCTCTGATGGTTTTTGGTCAAAATCCATCATCTTGAGGGTCAAAATTGCAATTTATTTATTTTTCTTCAGCACTTTATCTTGCATCTTGGGTTGTTCAAGTATATGATTTAACTTACTTTTCTTTCTATGCTTGGACAAGCCCCTATATGTGCTCTTCTACTCTCCTTATATATATTTGTGTTATCTCCTTTCTCTTTAACAAGTGATGTTTCTTATTTTCTTCATAACCTCACTTTTTGAAATGACAAAGGGGGAGAAAGGTATGTCTTCTTTTAAAAGAGGAAGAAGGCATGTCTTACATGAAGAGGAGAAGCATGTTCATGTAAAGGGAGAAGGTAAAGGGGAGAAGACATATATGTGTAGAACATATATGAGTAGAAGACATAGTATTTTATAAATGTTATGAATGCTAACCATGCAGGAGAAATAGCATCAATTGAGGGGGAGTAGGAAAACTCCATGCGCATCAATTGAGGGGGAGCATATGAACTCAATTCCATTGAAAACCCTAGGTTTCTCCAAAGGTATGAATTTACTTTAAAGCTTTCAATACATTTATGGAATGGTTTGTCATCTTCAAAAAGGGGGAGATTGTTGACTCAAGGTCAATTAGGTCAATGTTGACTCACGTCTAAATTGACTAAACCCGTGTTTTGATGATGACTAACCATTCCACATATTGGTGTCTAATGCTTCTACTTGAGTGATTTCAGATTAGGTATAGACACACTCCAAATGCCCTAACTTGCGCATCTCAAATTGGAGAAAAGACAAGTCAAAAGTCATACAAGTGCACATTTTTGTAATATGATGTATATTCATTAGAATCATGTTGTAAATCACTTGTAATGATTGTATGACTTGTAATTAAGCTTAGAAAAATATCAGGGGCACTTAGATCGAATTTTAGAGCACTTTTATTGCAATTTAGAAAATGGATTACAGGAACTTGGTCGGTCGAGTTTCCCTGGCTTGAAACTCGACCGATCAACCTTGGTCGATTTTCTGAAGATTGCATCGGTCGAGTTGTGCACTCACAGAACTCGACCGATTGGGTAGTAGGCCATTTCCAGTTGAAATGGTCGGTCGAGTTTCCTCCGAACAAACTCGACCGATCATTTGAACATCGGTTTGCCTGCTACTTGATCGGTCGAGTTACACCCATTGAAACTCGACCGATTGCACTGTACGGAAAAGTGCAGAAAAGTGTTTCTAGCCGTTGTGGAGTTGTAACAAATGAAAATAGATCTGTTGCAAGCCACAAAACGGCTAGTTTTTGTTCACAAGTGTTCCCAAAGGCTAAGAGGCATCCCCAGCTATAAATAGGACCCCTTGGGCTTCATTCCAAGGTTGATCATTCATTGCAAACTCTATGTGAGGCTCCTATTTTATAGTTGAGTGCTTCCTACAACCTCCTCTCTCTCTCTAATCTTAGTCACTTGCTACATCCATTAGAGTGAGTAGGAAATCTATAAGAGAGCTAGTCCTATATGTATATCTTGTGAGGCTCTCACTTCCACCACCTCCCCGTCTCTCATTTGCAATCATGAAGATGAAGGTTCTCTCTCTTGTTCAAGAGAGGTGAAGAAGAACAAGGGAAGGAATCCCTTGGTGAAGATCAAGGCTGAAGACTTGGAGCTAGAGTGGGTAAGCCCTTGGAGAAGGCATAAGACTCAAGCTCAAGTGGGTAAGTCCTTGGTGGAAGCTTCTCCAAGTGAAGGTGAAGTCAAAGGTGGAAGATCCAAGAAGAGTGGGTAATTCCTGCCAGGCTGAAGAGTTGTGCTAGAGTGGGTAAGTCCTTGGAGAAGGCCGAAGACTCTTGCAAAGTGGGTAAGTCCTTGGTAAGGTTGAAGACTCTTTGTATTGGATAGGTAAGTCCTTTGGTTGGTCATGTATTGTATGTCTTATGAATGAATTATAGTGCAATAGTTTGGAAGTCCTAGAGGTTGACCTCTCTAGGCAAGTGGACTGACACACTTCTAGTTTGAAGTGTGGAACCACTCTAAATAGCTTGTCTATTGGTGCATGTTCAATCTCTCTCTCCCTTGCTATGCATGTTTTAGTTGCACTCAAATCTCCTATTTAGCAACCTTATCTTGTCATATATCTTGAAGGTTTAATGAGTTTTGTTTAAGTGTTTTCAACTCTATTCACCCCCCTTCTAGAGCATCTAATCACCCATCTAGTATCCAACAGGAGCATCATGTGAGCCTTGATTGGCCTTATGTGAGACTTAAATGGCCTTATGAGCACTGTGGGTGCAAATAAGGAGAGTGACTGCATCAACTCAAGTAAAAACCATCTTATTATGAAATAATGTTCTCATGCAATCATGTTAATTATGTTACGTAATTATATTCCAAGTTATTCCTCATGTTATTTCAATTATAAGGTATTTCTTATATAACTGCTCAGTGCCACTCACATAGTTTTATGTTGCCTTACATGGGCTGGGGACGAGATGTCCGCAGACAAGGAGGAGAAGAAGTAGACTTCAGGGATGTCAACTCAAGCTCAAGGATAGTTCGTGAATCCTACTTGGTGGGGTGACATTCTAGATAGTTGTCTTTCCTTTTAGTTATTTAATGTTGGAGTTTCATTACTTGAACTCTTTTATGTTAGACTTAGAGTATTTTGTTTATGGTTTGTAATAAGGCACTCTTGTGGATATTTCTTTTATTCTATGGATTTTTGCTTGGTCAATGATATTAGTTCACGATTTGTCATGATCTCCGTTATGATCAAATGCTTCCTCTATGGTTGTATTATTATTATTAGAAAGGAGGTCGTGACAAAATGGTATCAGAGCAATCCTAGAATGGCCACTGTAGTAGGATCTTATGTGTTACTCCATGTGCTTATCTAAGTCTCCTTTCCTATTCCATATGGCTCCTAAGTGCCGCCCTGAGCATGACAAGTCACCCCCTCATTCTGGTGGAGAGAGTGATCATGACTTTGAGCATGAGGAGAACCCACATGGAGAAGACCCTCCCCTCTCATACAATATGTTGGTCAGAGCTTTATCTGATGCAATGGGAGGCCATCATCAGAGGAGGAATGAAGTCACTTAATAGACTTCCTCAAGGTGAAACTTGAGACGTTCATGGGAGAAGAAGAGTTGGATGTTGTAGGTAAGACCGAGGCCTAGATCCACAACATGTAGCATTGCTTCCATGACTTGGACTATTCTGAAGAGTCCCGCATCAGGTTCAGGACTCACATGGTTAGATGACCAGCTTGGGTTTGGTGGGAGAACTTATGTGACGCCAGAGACCCAAACGAAGAGCTACTCACATGGGAGGAGTTTGTAGAGGCTTTCAAGGGCCACTATGTGCCAGAAGCGATGATGGATAAGAAGGAGTTAGATTTCCTTCACCTACGACAATGTGGCGACATGACTGTTACCCATTACATCATGAAGTTTTGCATCCTCCAGAAGTACGAGACTGAGATGAATGAGCTGAAGCGAGACAAGAAGTTCATTTGAGGTCTTAAGGATGATCTCAGCTACTCACTTTCTGGACGAGGCCACAAGACGATGCATGAAGCTCTTGATGTGTCACTTAAGCTTAAGGATCACCCAGGGAGGGCTTGGAAGAAGAACTCCCATAATGGACATCGTCACCATCACGACCACAACAATCGGGACTGACATCACAATGATCACAAGAAGTGCAAGGCCCCTGAGGATCCCCCAGTTAGGGATGCATGCCCCAAGTGTGGAAAATCCCATGAAGGACCATGCAGATTGGTCTTAGGTGTTTGCTTCTACTGTGGAGGAGAAGGGCATTTCAAGGACAAATGCCCTAGCTTAGCTGCAAAGAAAGGAGCATATCAGAACCTTAACCTAGGTCACCCAGAGAAAAGGAAAGGTAGGGTTTTTTCTATGGTGGATGATGAAGGTAAGGTTTAGTTTTCATATTACATTAGCAACTCATGAAATCATTAAGTTTTACCAGTCATGTAAGATATAATGCAAAGGTTATCCATGTTAATATCCTATCATGATTATGCTTAGTGTTGGCTTATGAAATGTTATGATCAGACAGTAAGTTAGGGTACACATATGTGAAACCCTAAGGTGGGTAGTACCTCATTATGACATGAAAATTTCGGGGATGAAATTTCTATAACGTGGGTAGGTTGTAACGACCCTCAAAATCCAGTCCCAAAATTTCTTAAATTTAATAAAGATGAAACTCTAAGTTGAAAGAGGTCATTTTTCATATGATGACTTAAGTCAAGACCATTCTTAATTCATATTCCAATATGAGCTAAATATGCCAAGTGGACCTTGAATTGAATCTTTTACATTAATACTTAGTCACATTAATGTCATGTATAATGCACAAAAACCTAACCCTAATTATGAAATGGTGACTAGTTAGGGGTTAAATGATAGTTTTGGACCACATAAATGTAAAATGTATCCCATTGGTTTGTATATGAGGAAATAATAGGATAATAGAATTTCCCTCGGATTTTGGTAATAAAAATTCCCTTGCAATGATTATTAATGAGTTAATTACCCTAAGTAGCTAATAATGTAAAACACATGTTTCCCTAACTCATATCCAAAATTTAATTGGATAATTAGATTCCTCATGGTCAAATTAGCTTGCCCACCAAATTTGGTTGGATTTGGATAGTCCTAGATGCCCCAAATGACATTAGGAAGTAAATAGGAGATAATGGCATTTCCTTGATTAACCGACTTGATAATCCCTGTGATTATCCTATGTTTTCCAATTCAGAATAGATGTGTGTCATGCACAACTTAAAAGAAAACTCATCTCTTCATGACCGTTCGATATGGATATGAGGGCAAGGCCCTCATCCCCTACCTTCCGCAGAGTCCGCGCGGAGGAGGGGAAACAGGGACCCGATCCCTGTCCGTCGTTATCTTCCCCCTTCCTCAACCGTTTATTATTATCATAGCGCCAATGAACTTGGGAGATCACCGTGAGTCCAACAAACCCTAACTTGACCCCTATAAGTGCCTATCGAGAGAATGCCCAAATCACCTTCCTCCTCCAGTCGACAACGCCATCACCCCAGGTCGGGAGGGACCATCGCACTAAGAGCTAGAAAATTAGGAAGCATACTCAGGCATCATTCGACCTTCCTTCACTACCAATTTGGACTAAGTCCATCCTAAGAGCCATCGCAGACTTGATCTTCCTCACTGACGTCGGCGAGCTTGAGCACGGAGCTCCGACCTTCCCAGTTCAATACAATCTCCGGTAAGCATCCTCACCCCCAGTTATTGATGTCCTTAGCCCTCATGATGTATCCCAGTGGTGTACCCACGAGACCATTTTTTGATCAGTAAAGCCCTCCTTTCAGATTTCACTCACAGTGGCTTCTTGCAGCAAAGACGTCTGCATTAGACTCAGTATATCATCCCAAAGTCAAGACCATTTGTGATCGAACATTTTTCTTTCGTGATCTCTCTTTTTCAGTCGACCCCCATGGGACTCTGTTCTCTGCAAATTGTAGTTTTTCTTTGTGGTTTCCAAGGATTTCTATGTGATGTTGTTTACATCATTGGATTCTTACTGACCTTGGGAATTCAATGGGTGGTTTTCTTTGTGTTGTTGAGTGATGCCTAGATTCTGAGACCTCCACCTGGTACTCCAGTAGGACCTTCAATACCATTGCAACAAAGAAGAAGCCAGGTAGAGAAATTACTCACCTACCCTCGCAAACCAAATCGAATTATCATGTATCCAAAGGGGCATTTCTGGTATCTCACAGAGTTTATTTGATAACATCTGTGTTTGATTTAACTAATATTTTGACCAAGTCAGCCCCTGTCGTGCTATGCTTAGAAAATAGCTTGGAGGGCACATCGGTCTTTTCCCCTGTGCGAGGTCAGGTTTCAGAAATTGCATTTAAATGTTTATCTAGCTTCTGATTTTCTAGTATCAACCTGATCTTCAATAAATCCTAGAAAATAATATAGAGCTCATATGGGGATGATACATATATGATTTTTGATCAATTTTTCGAGATCTATTGCATGGTCCCAGTTTTAGACCTAGAATCCCGACCCAATTTCCAATTTAATTAAAGAAGCATACACCTATGTTAAGAAAATGAAATTAATTCATAAGTATGTTATTCACAGGACATTAGGACTGATTTGGACTTCATCTACTGTTAGTATACCTCCTCAAGATCAGGTGAGTGGATCATGCACACTGAGCATAATTCTAGGGTTATGGGTTTATTTTATTTGTTTATTGGTTATGATTACTCAATAAAGTGCAACTATGCTATTATTCAATTTATGCTTATGAAAACCATGCAAATGCAATGAATTTATGTTTTCTACTATTTTGATGAATGTGCTTTCATTTGGAACACTATGAATCACTACCATGTTCATTGATCAAGAAATCATGATAACTATGTTCAAGTATAATAATTCATGTTATGTTGATATAGTTCTCTCAATCATGTTATGTGAGCCTTAATTGGTCTTATGAGCTCTGTGGGAGCATTATGCGAGCCTTGATTGGCCTTATGTGAGCCTTAAATGGCCTTATGAGCAATGTGGGTGCAAATAAGGAGAGCGACTACATCAACTCAAGTAAAAACCATCTTATTATGAAATCATGTTAAGTTAATCATGTTCTGATGCAATCATGTTAATTATGTTACGTAATTATATTCCAAGTTATTCCTCATGTTATCTCAATTATAAGGTATTTTCTTATATAACTGCTCAGTGCCACTCACATAGTTTTATGTTGCCTTGCATGGGCTGGGGACAAGATTTCCACAGACGAGGAGGAGTAGAAGTAGACTTCAGGGACGTCAGCTCAAGCTCAAGGATAGTTCGTGAATCCTACTTGGTGGGGTGCCATTCTAGATAATTGTCTTTCTTTTTAGTTATGTTATGTTATGTTGGAGTTTCATTCCTTGAACTCTTTTCTGTTAGACTTAGAGTCTTTTGTTTATGGTTTGTAATAAGGCACTCTGGTGGATATTTCTTTTATTCTATGGATTTTTTCTTGGTCAATGATATCAGTTCATGATTTGTCATGATGTCCATAATGATCAAATGCTTCCGCTATGATTTTATTATTATTATTAGAAAGGAGGTCATAATAATGGGGATCTGATAGAACCCTGAATACCCATCTAACCAGTAGAAGTATGAGTTGTGGGCCAAGAACTCAAGCATCTGGTTGATAAATGGGAGAGAGAAGTGGTCTTTGCGGGTGGCGGCATTCATCTTTCTATAATCTATGCACATCCGCTAGCCGGTGATGGTCTTGGTTGCAACTTTGACTCTGTTATCTCCCTTGATCAACGTTATGCCTCCCTTATTAGGAACTACCTAAATGGGACTCACCCACGTGCTGTCACTAATGGTGTAAATGATTCCTGCATCACAGAGCTTCACAACTTCCTTGCTGACCACCTCTCGCAGCTTCTCATTCAACTTTCGTTGCTACTAGGCGTAAGGCTTGGAATTTTCTTCCAACTGGATTCTGTGCATACACACAGAAGGGTTGATCCCCCTTAGGTCTCCAATCGAGTAACCTAGGGCTTTCCTTCTTAGATTTAGCTCCACCAACAGTTGTTCCTTCTGACTGTCACTCAGCTCTGAGTTGATGATGATGGGGTTTATCCTTTCTTCGTCTAGGAAATGGTACTCCAAACCTTTCGGCAAAACCTTCAACTCAGGCAGGGTCTTCTCTTCTTATTCTTCGGCATGATTGGTTCGTAGGGAAGCATACATCACTGTCTCCACTGAGTCTTCTACTTCAGACATATCTTTGACTTCTAGAAATGCCAGTAATTCCTTCACTTCCAGGTCCTCGACCACCTGTGCTTCGCCAGCTAAAGCGTGCATCAGCGGGTCTACCATGGCATTTTCTTCCCTTACTTCATTGCAGAGCTGCTGATAATTTTTGACGAAATAAGAGGATTCAAAGAACAAGGGGGCTTTCATACAATCGCAGATGTTGAAGTCGATGTGCTCTCCTCCAACTCTGATTGTTATCCTACCCTCCCCCACATCAATGAATGCTCTGCCAGTTGCAAGGAAGGGTCGCCCGAAGATAATGGGGCAGCTAGGGTCTTCCACGGTGTCGATCAAAATAATGTCACAGGGTATAAAGAACCACCCAACTCTAATGGGCACATCTTCGACCACTCCAACCGGTCTAGTGAAGGTGTGATCTGCTAGCTGGATTCTCATATTTGTACTTACCATATTGGTAAGTCCTAATCTTTTTGCAAGGGACAAGGGCATTAAGATGATACTTGCTCCCAGGTCTACTAGACCCTTACGGGTCATGTTGTACCCAACTTGAAAGGGGATGACATAAGCCCCAGGGTCTTTCTTCTTAGAAGGCATACTTGCCTTGACAAAAGAACTGGACATTTGTGCTAGCTTCACAGTTTCAACATCTTCTCCTATTCTCTTTCCTGAGATCAAGTCTTTCAGGAACTTTGTGTAGGTGGGCATCTCCTCGATAGCATCCAAGAACAGGATGTTGAGGTGCAACTTATTTACTATAACCATGAACTTCTCAAACCTCTTCTTCAACTGTGCCTTTACCAACTTGTACGGGAAGGGTAAGTGAGGTGCATACCTATCCGGACACTCCTCAGAAGTTGCATCGTCATCTCCTGTAGATGTTACTTTCTTTGACTTTATAGGCACTTCTCCTAATCCTTCGGGGGTTACCTCCTCAACTGGTGATGTTGCCCTTGTTGCTCTCTTCTCAACTGTCTACACCACTGTGCCTAACCTTAAGATGGCCATCTTTGCGGTTTTGTTCCCACGCGGATTTGCCTCATTTCTAGAGGGGAATCACCCTACTTGGTGGTTGATACTCTGGGCTAGGCTTGCCAACTATTGGTCAATTTGTTTGTTGTGTTGTTGGAGCTCTCCCCTCTGAGCAGAAAAACCTCCCATCTGTTGTTGCATCAACTTGAGAAAAGTCATACTGTCCACAGAACTTTTGTGCAACTTTTCATTCAGATCGTTCTGCTTCTTAGCAAAAGACATCAACTTTGTCATCACCAATGGTCACTGTGGCTGGCCCTGCTGGTAACTTCTTTGTTGTGGGAAACCTACTTGGCGTTGCTAATTTTGTGATCCTCTCAAAGAAGTTCTTCCCACCAACTGATGAGAATTTTCAGCCGCTCTGGTGTTCCCATATGAAAAATCAGGGTGTCGGTACTGAACGTAACTCACATTCTATGTGTTATCTTCATCAGGTTCACCTTGAACGGCCGTGTGTGGACAGAAGTCAGATAGGTGGTCTGGCTCCACACAAGTGACGCAACTTCTCACTGCCTCATGTCAGACTTTACCCTTATATCCTTGATCCTTCAAGGTTTGGACGTCAGTTACAATCTTGTCCAACTTAGCCGCCAATGCCTCCATTACCTTTGATTCTCCAGGAGTGGTATGTCTTGTTGACTCTCTGTCGTACTCACTATCTTACTGATTCGTGGCCATATTGTATATAATATCTCTGGCCCTTTGAGCACTTAGTCCCAAGAAATCGCTGCCTGCTGCATCATTTAGGGATTTCCTTTCTCCAGTGCATAGCCCATTATAGAAAGTAGTGATCAGCTTGGGCTCAGAAAAACCATAATGTGGGCACTCCCTCTGATAGCCTTAGAACCTCTCCCAGGTCTCATGCAGGTTCTCTGAGACTTTCTGCGAGTACCTTGTTATCTTGTTTTGGCATTTGACCGTTCTCTCTATAGGGAAGAACTTGGAGATAAATGCATTGGCTAGATGTTCCCAATCGGGGAGGCTTCCATCCTATAAGCTTGTGTACCAATCCAAAGCTTTGTCTCTTAGAGAGAAGGGAAAGCACCGGGTGTAGATGTGAGTTATTGGGACTCTGTTGATCTTAAAAGTCTTGCAAGTCCTCTTGAACATTGTAAGGTGGTTGTATGAGTTCTCTTTAATGGTGTTCCCTCCAAACCGGTTGTGTTACAACAACTAGAGGAAAGCATGCTTCAACTCAAAGTTGGCAACATTGAGTGGTTGCTCAACTACCGGATTCCTCTCTTTGTTTGCCCTGACTTGGACAAACAAGCATAGGGACCGAGCTTCGGGAGCCTGCTCAGCCATGGCTTTCAGACACAAGGATGGCTCAAAGAGGTGAAGAAGTACCTGAAAAGAAGAAGTGTGAAAGTGTGAGTGGGTTGTATAAATCATGTACAGTAAATATTTGCAATATTATATGCATATATACACGGTTTTTGGCAAAGTGCAAGTAAAGCTCGAGTTTGTAGAATGGTATTTGTTGTTGAATCTCCGACAACGGTGCCAAAAGGTTGACTAGCCTTAAATGGGGGTCCAAAAATGGAGACATGTCTAGTTCATCGGACTTTAGTAATTTATAATACCCAAATGTTTAAGACTCCTACAACTAGCACATGGTCGAAGTAGTTCGGGGTCAAACATAGGGATTGGAAGAATAACACTGCATAAATCAATTTTTACTTGTCTAAGCACGTCGAAAAGTTGAAGGATAAGGTTTGATGTAGCGAGAAAAAATTATAAAGAATCAAACTAAAAACCTATCTCTAAAGGGAGTTACTAGAAGGATTAAGGTTTGGGGTTTAGTAATTTTTATGGAGGTTTTTATATAAAGGAAAATGAGGAGATAAGACTATCTTTGGAGTATAGCACAAAGGAAGAAAACCTAATTGTAACAAGTGGCGGCGGCCTACATCCTGCACCTTCTTCTCTCAAATAAGGTGCCAACTAGCCATGCACCAAGTTCCCTCTCTCAAGGGTGCCAGGCGTTGACTAGTGCAGAAAGATAGGTCGGGGCAGCCATGATTCTGGGTACTCTCGTACACCTGAATCAGACCAATCTCTAGAGTTACGACATCCCTCTCTCAAAGGAGTCAAAACAAGAAACACGATTCGATAGCTAGTCAAAAGCGTGATCCAGAAAGAAGAGACTAGAACTCAGATGCTATAAAGAAATCATCCAACAAAAAGAAGCCATACACAAAATAATATGACTAAAACTCCACAGATTCCAATAATCACAAAAAGACATAAAGGTTTAGTTACAATATTGTAATTAAAGGAAAGTAAATACTAAAAATGGGAAAATAGGTATCTGTCTCCTTGATTTAGGAGATCGAAGTACATAGCAGCATACACTTAAGATAATGTCTACCTAGTATTGGGTAGGGGCCCTATCGGGATACGACCATGTCGGGTTCTTGACCGTGTCAGGTCGTGAACCGTGACAGATAAGGGGTGTATCAGGATAGGACCCTCTACCCAATATGGTCATGTCGAGCTGCTGGCTGTGTCGGACTGCGGCCGTGATGGGTAGAGCATATCGGGTTGGGTACCATGCCGGGTTAGGATACATATTAGGTAAAAATTATCTTAAGGTTCTCAGGTTCCTTGTGTCAGGTATAGGTGGGTGAGCCATCTCGAGTTGACGCCCAGGTAGGGACCTGACATGTTGAAGTAGCCTTGAGGGTCATGTCGCGCTGCTTGCTGCTACCGGAACGGTTTCTAAGTGAACTCCTTCCATCCCTCTCAGGTTGGGGGTGTGCTCACCTAGTATCACCCGACAGACTGTGGAACTCGATGCACTAGCTCCTGTGCTCTAAGAGTCAGCTCTCGTAGGGTCTGACCCATCCCATCGTAGGCTTGTAGCTGTTATTTTATAGGCAGCGAGTTGATGGGCATTGTGGTTTTCATTGGACCACATGTCCATCGTCTGTGGCTCTTTCCTCATGGCTTCGGGAGGGGTCGATACGTATTTCGCCCGGAATGTGTGTCGGGCCATCAATCGTGCCAGCCGGCGAGTGCATCATGCACAATCGTGGCGGGTTAGGATCTTGGCAGGATGTTGCTCCGAGGGGTAGCCATATCATGTAATTGACGTCGTCGGCTGGGCGAACCAAGACAAGCAAGGCACCCTATCGGGTAAAGAGATGCAGCGCCTAGGGATCCCGCGCGACACACCCGCGTTGAGTTGCTATCATGTTAGGAAGTAACCATGATGGGTAGGAGGGTGTGTCGCCTCATACACTACTGGGATGGGATGGGTACTTCATTGCTGATGGGCATGAAGGGCCCATTAATGCTCTTTTTGTGGGAAAATAAGAGAAACTCTGCAAAGGATGGGAAATATTATCAGGGGCATAGTGGGCATTGTTTCTATACAACAAATAAGCTAAAACAAAGAGGAAGTTAAATTTGGAGGCTATTTTGATAATAAAATATAAGCTCTAGCAACCATAAAATGGGTATTATCATGCATCTCCCCTACCCATCCTAGTTTAGCTGGGTCTAGGTTTGGGTGTCAATCTCCCTCCTGAATAGACCTGTCAAATGGGTGGGTGGGTTGGGTTTTGGGATGGGTGATTGCATGTTTTGGTCATGAGTGTGGGTCAAAATTTTGAATTCTAAATGAGTCAAACATAGACAAGACAAATCCATATCCGATCCAACGGGTTATGGATCACCAATGGGTGCCCATATAATATGTGATCAATAATAAAATATTTTGAAAGTTTCTACTGTTACGATAAAAGAAGACCATTGTCTAGTGTTTTGACATGAAATATAGCACAAAAACAACCAACAACTATACATTGTCGTTTTCAAATAAAAAAGTATGTTTTGGGTAAAATTCTCTAATGTATAATGAAAATCCTCTAACGCGTGATTAAGATTGACAAAGTAGAGTTAGTAAATTGTAGTACAACTCTATATTAAGTTTGATAGAGCAATTAGATAATGTAGAATATGTGATTTATTTCCCCTCAATATCTCTCCCATATCAAATCATGTTGGAATAGTTTGAGTTTGGACTGGAATTCTATAACAATTAATAGTAGTAGATCATCATATATTTTAAGTAGTAGAAGATTATTATATTTATTTTTATGTAATTAATTATGTTAAGAGGGTCACCTACGGTTCCTGTAGGCCACCTGTGAAACAAAAAAAATAAATGGGTGGTTATGGGTTTGGGAAATTTTTAGTGGGTGATAAATTTCATCACCCAAACCCGACTTAAATGGGTCGACCCATGGGTGTCTGTGGATTTTTACCCAGTTTGTAGGTCTACTCCTGAATCCACCTTCTATATCTATCTACAGTGAGTCTTGTACCTAATGGAGACTCTTTTTCACCATCCATACATCTCCATGATTGACCTTATCCTAAATTTGCATAGGATTCTATGGAACACTTCAGATGAAGAAGTTATGCCTGTTACACTAGAATTCAACTCCCAAGTGGTAATCCAGCTGCCCTTGCCATTAATATGTATATATAACCATCTAAAAAGCTTTGTGGCAATGGGAGAAAATGAAAAAGCAACCCATGATCACCCTTTTTGTTCCCTTTCACTTAGTCACTAGATCCCCAATGGTCAACCTTCACCCTGAACCTCTTGGTTGTTCACGGTGGGTCTACTTACCACACTGGTCTTTCGAGGCAACATTAGTTTCTTTAGGAGTCGATGTTGTGGTCTCTGTGCGGCCAATTTTGACAACCTTCCATGTAATATTCAATTTCCATCTTCTCACGGCGTCAATTTTTTCAGCTGTGCATGTACCTTGTTTTCTCTTGTTTTCCTTATTTACATTTTTATCTCCAGATTGATTCCCCAATAGTGGTCATTGTTTCTCTTAATTCACAACATGCAACTTTGTCATTCTATTGAGATTTGTTCTCAATTTGTTTTGTTTGTTGGCTTTTAGCCATTTTGGCTTTTGAGACCTCCTCCTCCTTCTGCAACAATAGAGGACCCCCTACCTTCTCTACTGACCAATCAACCTCTGGTTGATCTTTTGACTGGTGGAGGGTGACAAACGTAGAAGGAAGGTTTCTGATGATGATCTTGGATCAAAATCCATGAAGAACAATATTTGAGCTGCTTGTCTATCTAAAACCATGGGTTCAAAATGTTTTGTCACACTTTTTAAGGGGCACATTTGACTCTTTGACCTCTATTTTATTGCCATCACACATAGCCATGGCTAAAATCCATGGACTGTGTGGCTTGCTCGGGATTGGTCCTGGCTAAGCTTTGATGCAGGCCTTTAAATAACACCAACATGGATTTATCATGTCTAATGATAGGTTTGAAATTTTAATATTCATAGTAGTAAATGGATATATCTTTGTAAAAATATATTTTGGAAAGGATTTTTTAAGTGGAACCAAAATTTAGGGTTTTCAGACCCTGAATATCACTTAAACATAGCCCATTTAATAAGAATCCAATATTAGGGTTCAGACACTAATTATAAATAAATTAATGAGACTAATCTTATTTATAGGGAAATTAGGGTCGGATAAAAATAGGGAAGACTAAGCTAGGATTTAATTGGATAGAGATTTGCAGGTCATGTCACTATACATATGTACATTGCATGAACTGCATGTCATGTATGATTTATGTAGTATGCATTTAGTTTCAAATTTATGAAATGCAATTATTATAATGATGATGCTTCTTCTTATATTATTTCACGATGACCTTTATATTCATTCAGTATTATGCTTATCATCTTGATTTAGTCCATTTGATTATGATCATGTAATCATGTCCAAGAAATTGAAGTAGGATTCATGTAAATCATGTATGTTTTTAAGAATAAGAGGGAGAAATCCCATGATGTTTAAGATAATTCATTTATGTTGTGAATTGTTCCTCTTTATGTTATTTTTCCTTTATGGTATTTGTGAGGACTTAGGTGCAACTAAGATGAGCCTTAAGCATCTTGATGAGCACTTTGATGTAATTATTGAACAAGGACAATTTAAATTCATGTCAACATGAGAATAATGATGTTAATGATTAATGAAGAGAATTAAGTAACTTACTGTATGCTTCGTGAAATGATGGACCTTATGGTCATTATGGGCTTCCTATTAATGATGAGCTTCCCGAGCACGATATGCCCCAAGTGGGTAGTTGTATAGAGAAGTCATATAACATGGTTTTTAGTTTATTGATGCAATGCATACTAAAGTTTAATGAAAATGCTTAATGTTAATACATGTCAATTTCATTTAAGTTCATATATATATGTTTATTTCAATTCTTATAAAATATATAATACCACTTACTTATAATATTTTTTCTTTCACATGGTTGTGGAACGAGATGTCCCTGGATCAAGGAGAAAAGGACTCAAGTGAATACTTCAGTATAGCTAACACTAGAGAAGACTTTATCTTGGTTGGGTGTCATCTACCACTTAATAAGAGATTATCTATTTTAGTTGTAACTTGATGCTTTAGATTTCTTAGACTACATGTATTAGGTTTTAGGTCAAGATGAGATCATTTATGTTTTCCCTTTCAAAACATTGTATGGTTCTCTTTTCAATTAATGTATGGTGTGTCATTTATCTTGTTGTTAAGTATATCATGTTTTGTGACGTTCCTCCAAGCCAAGTGACCTATTTTATCAACAAAATAGGGTTGCTTCTGCTAATATGTGCATACTTAGAGGGTCATTACAACAACATAGGACCAAATACAACACAAAAAGACAAATCACCATATAGACAACATCAAAAAAGAGTTGAAAGTAGAATTATAAGTAGAATAACTACAACATGTACCACCTCATAGTGATACAACTACTAAAGATGCTATACTACAATCAAAAGCATAAATGCTTGTCACAAAATAAGTTAGAAGAGGAGGAAGTTATAACAAATGTTTTAGTAGATATTGTCCATCCAGATTAGCCCAAGGACACTGAACTCCAATTATGAAGATAATATACTTGAAGGGCCAGTTGGGATTGTCAAAGAAACATTCAAGAACTTTGACATAAATGCATGTGAAAATCTAACCCAAGAAGACATGGAATTGACCATGGATAGAATAAAATAGGAAAACAATGACAACGATGCATATTTAAGTGAAAAAGTATATGCATTATGAAAGAAGATTTTTGGAATATCCTGGAACTCAATGGGTATATGATGGTAAACATAATGTCAGTCTACCAATATGTGCCCTGGATGACATCCTGTTGTCCATGTGGTAGGTTTCTTATTATAAGAAGACTTGATGCATAATAATAATTTTGGAGAGAGGGGAAAACTTATTGAGTGGTTGCAACAACCCATTCCAAGTTACATCTTTCTATCACTTTTAAATGACATCCATTAGAGTTTGTCAGTCATGAATACTAAAAAAACTACCATTTTGTACAACACCTCATATGGTTAGTAAAATGCAAATAAATACACCAACTTGACCATTCCACAGAGTATCATGAAAGAAAAGTGTAAGATATGCATGGAAGAAGTCATCAAGCCGATAAAGGCTCATGGAAAGGGATACAAATTCAAACAAGAACAACATTTCAAGAAGCCGCAGGTCTCTCACAGAAGTCCAGAAGAGATCATACAATTCAATGACCATGATTTCCTCCTCTTATGGATGCATGCTCTAGACTCTCTGGAAACAATAATTGAAAATCTTCAACATGAAGATTACCATCCTCTTCATGGGTTTATGTTGTCTAGTTGTTGCACTCCCACTGGGTGAATGAGAGATTGCATGACTAAAACTAGACCTTGCTGATTTACATTGACCTCATCCTTTGACATTCTAAGGACATAGTAGAGGATAATTTTGTAGGGGGAGGTAAACATGTGAGGTAGGTACTATCTTGTCCCCTCTACCTTAACCTACATTTATTTCTACCATTGCCTTTACACTATATGCATATACAAATTTTAAATAATTTTGAAAATAACACATTTTAGATGTCACATGTTAGTTTACATTTAATGATTTAACTTTTAGTAAAGGAGGTTTTGACCTTATGGAGGATTTTATTTTAACATTAGGCAAATTTGGATCCAATTTTACCTAGTGTTGTCTTCACTCCTAAGTTGGGTCTAACTATCTCCAAGATATCCTTTTTGATGAATTATTTTATCAAGTATCCAACTTGGTCGATATATATACATACTTTTTTAAATTATTATACTTTCATACCAAAACTATCTTAATGTGGTGCAAGCTATGAATAAAATGTCTGAACCCTTGGAAATGTACTTGAAAGCAAGGTGGATCTTAGTCTAAGTACACTTATGAATGATCATATGAAACCTCAAGTACATGTTGTAAATGTACAAGTCTCACATCAAGGAAGAATATATCCCTTATAGTCACTAAAATTCTAAATAGGAGAAAAGGAGGATTGGCAACCCACAAAGCCCTAAAAGTTCCAAATGTCCCAAAAAGGCAAAAAAAGAGAAAATAAAATCCATTATCATCATAAAAGCATGAGAGTTGTGACATGCTAGGAGCCAATGGTTCTACTTGGAAGGTGTACGATTGTGAAAATAAACACAAATACATCAACACTAGTAGTAGAAACCAGAATCTCATTAGAATTAACCCTTGGACTTCAATGGTGCTTCTTAAGATTGAGGTGATCTGGGGCATTAATATGTAGAGTGTGAAGTCATTGATCTATAATTGTAAGGCCCCTGACCTAGGTTAGTGCTTGAGTATGCTTGTTTTGCTTAATAAGTTGCTTAGAACGTTAATATAATCCCTTGAGATGCTTTGTTAACATGTGACAATCTTATGTTTCCAGTTTGGTCCTATTTTGATGGTGTTTGAGCTGTGTATGCTTGTTTTGGACCAAGTTGCAATTTACCAAAGTTTAGGGGTTATCTTGAAGTTTTCCACATGTTGAGTGTTCCCTTAATGCTTTATAATCATAAGATATAGGATGATTCTATGGGGCACCTTCTTGGACCTCGATTGATGAGGCAACATCATGTGGTGATGCTAGGGTTTCTAGGGTTTTGTTTGGTGTTGACCAAGTTGAGCTTAGTTGAGTGTTGCGACATATGTCTCGATCATGATGGTGTGTCTTGGGTGTGTCTTGACCGAACACCTTCCTTGGGTGATGCTATTTTGACCTTGGTGCCCCAGATGTGGTTGGGTCGAGATGGTTTTTCTGCTAGTGATGTGTCTCGACCTTGTGTGTTGTGATGTTTGTTTCGACCCCTTGACGTGTCTCAACCATAACCAATGTGTTGGTGACCTAAAGAGGTCGATACCCAACATTGGTTGTATCACCATAGCATGCATGCATACATATAGTGGTTTCATGTTAGTTTCTTTTGTGGACAAATGTCCCTTTGGTGCTCTCTTATGTTGACACCTCACCCCTACCTTACCTCCCTCGTCCTTTGAGTATATAACCTCTTTCTTCTTCATGCAAGTATATTTTTCGGCCCTCCTTCTTCTCCCTTCTCTTGTGTTTGTCCTTGGATCATTGAGTAGAAAAAAGGACTGATCTTGGGTTCTTTGGAGGTCGATCAACCTTACATGTGGTGCTTTGGAACTTGATCACCTTCCTTGTGGTGATTCTTGGCAATTTCTCTTCTTGGTAACTGGTTCTACGTACTTGAGAACATTTTTCCTTTAGAACCCTACCTTCCTTCTCCTTTTCTATCACTTAGACCATGTTTTGACATGGTGGCTTCCTTGAAGATCTTCTCCTCATAAAGGGGTCATAGACTATGTTTTGACACAGTGACACCTGAGTGAGAAGGAGCTCTCTTCTTTCTTCTTGTTTTGGCCTAGGGTTTTTCACCCTCTTTATTGAGCATCCTTTTGATCATGGAGTTCTTATATTTGGAGATGATCTTGTGGCCAAAGTGTTGACCTTGGTTGGAGCATCTTCTTCTTCTTCTTTGAAGCCTTTGATCTTGGAGCTTGGTTCTCTCCTTAAGGTGGGCTATATAACTCTCCACCTTCTTCTATTACTTGCATGCTACTATTTTGATCTCTAAACTTGATGCTAATATTCTAGATGATGTTATCATAACCTAAGGTTTAAATCTTGTTAATAATCTCTTGAAATTTGCTTCATATCCTAAACTCTAAATTCTTGCATCCGACTTGTTATATGTTGGTTGAGGTGACTTTAATACATGGAACATGATTCTTGGTTTCATTGTAATGCTTTTGTTCATCCTTTGTGTTTTCTTAAGGTTTTGAGTTGGTTTTATTTAGGTTGAAGCTTGGTCTTCTTCCACCTAGTTGGTTCTTGAAGGTGTTCATGTTGAAGTTCAAATTTTAAGGTTTTCATGTCTATCTTGCACGGGGTTTTTCCACCTTGTTAATGGTGACCTTCCTTGATGTTAACCTTCTTCTTTGAATAAGGTTTATCTCTATTTTGATGTTGGCTAAGTGTTGCTAGGGTATCTTGACCTTGGTGGTTGCTACACCATGACCTTGTCTTGGTTGAAACATATGTGTTGTTCATGGTCGAGACCTATGTTTCCGTTTTGGTCGAGATGCATGTTTTTGTTTCGGTCATGACCCTTGGTTTTGTCTTGGTCGAGACATGCTCTTGTTTGGTCGATACATACAATTTGTTCTTGTTCAAGACACATGCTTTTGGTGATGGTCGAAACCCTAACCATAGGTTGGTCGCGACCCATGATGGCTAGTGGTCGTAACACATGCCCTTGATGGTGGTCAAGACACCACATTGGTACTGGCCAAGACACTTGGTTTTGTTGTGGTCGTGACTCTTGTTTCAGAGGTGTGCAAGACACCTATCTTGATCTTGTTTGTGACACATGTTTTCTTGGGTGGTAGATACACTCACTTGAGTACATGGTCATAACCCATATGGAACATTTTAAGGTAGATACATATGTGCATGTAAATGTTGGTGAATACCTAATGTTGTTTGCATAGTTAATTAATCAGGTTAATGATGATGTTCTTATCCTAGTATTCTCCAAGAAAGTGGGAGACGACATAATTAGGATTTGGTAATTGAACTATGATATGAAACCCTGATCGGCTATGTGTTTGAAACCCTAACACTAATCCTATGGTATGCTATGCTTGTTGAACTTACATGAATTGTTTTCTCCCTCCTACGTATGCAGATCTAACCATGTAGGTGAAATGAATGTCATAGATAGTGTACTCTATGGTGATGATCATATAACACAAGGTGATGGCTATGAGACTTGATGAGGCATGTTGAGATCATAATGATGTGATGGGTCTTATGACCTGGCAGAGGCTTAATGCCTAGTATGAGTCATAATCCTCCATCGATGTGATTGAGGGATTGATATCCAACAATGGTTTGACATTGATGATGGACTTGTGAATGGAAGTGCTACAAGTATCATGTGGTGATGTGACAAGTTCACAACTCATACATTTATATCTTCTGAAGTTGTATTATACCCTTATCTTTGTAGAGTTTGCTTAGGGTTTGTATGTTGTAACTTGATTGATGCTAAAAGATACTCAATGGGACTTAACTAATCAAGTAAAACCCTAATCATATAGTTGCTCTGTACCATAGATCCATCTTCAGTGTAAGTACTTGCTGGATGGTGAAATCAGTTCTCCCTTAGTAGAAGCTTGGAGTCATATACTGTTGAGTATATGAATTTCATAAGATTGGTTGTGATCATACCCTGGTAGGAGAATGATCGAGGTTGTATCTCAGTGATGTGATACAACATATATACATGATATCTTTTGAGGATGGATGTGGTCATACCTCAGCAGGAGTGCAGCTGTGGTCGTAACTCAGTTTCACTAGTGTTGTACCTATATACCAAGGCAAACTAGGATGTTTTGCAGTTGGGCTCTATATGTCATTGTGGAAGACTTAGACTGACTGAGGGGTGTGGAGACATCATAGGAATTCGGCTCCTCCTAGATCTTGTATGGCACTGATTTTGACTCAGCAATGGTCAGTTAGAGCATGAGTGGTATACCTCATCTCCTCAGGGCATAATAAAAGACGTAATATAGTCATGTAGTGTAATTGCTTAGGGTCAAATACAAATAACATTAGTTTAACCCTTTGTCTTGTATTTGTACTAATTTATTGAATTATAATATGGTAAGAGAAATCAATTGTTATACATGTTCTTCATATTCCTTATTCAAATATTAATTGTTCTCATGCTCAGTGATAACTACTTAGTTCATTTAATCTGCGTTATCTAATGGATACATATCATTGAGTTGAATCTGCTCAATATGTTAAGTATGTTATCTACCTACTTAATTACTTATGCTTTTGATAAACATTGGCAGAGAGTTATATCTCTTGCTGGGATTTTGGTCTCACCCCGTGGGTTTCTGCATATCTTTTAGGTGGTTGAGCACGAGGAGGTAGAGGTCGTGTTGTTGAGGCTGAGAAGTAAAATGAGCATTGGATGTGTAAAGGTTGGATATGTTGCTAGTGTTTTGTAGTAGAGTCCTATGTGTCGTCCCTATACACTCAGGTCCTTGGGGGATTTTAGTAGATGTTGTATACCGAGACGATGTTTTGGTCGTATGCCTTTATTTTATAGATATGGCATGTGTGTGAACATGTTACCCCTTGTAACAGGTTCTAGCTAGTGAACCAATGAATGGTTTTATGTAATAAACTTTTGGTAGGTGTTATATAAATATATACATGTGGAATTTATGGGGTCAGTTATGATAAGTTCTAGCTTTTGTGATTATGTGCAAATGGTTTTAATTTCCTATATTTTTTGATAACCTGGTTGATTAGTGTTAATTTTGCATTTTGTTTTGAGTAATCTCACTTTGTGGTACATCATGGCGTCATAATAACCAACTGGCTTGGTATGTGGGGACCACTCGCCCACTAAACAAATCTTTGGTTGAGTGTCTCAAAGAATCACAAGTTACACCTTAGCCTTAGCCTACCCCTATACACTTCTTACACCCAAGAAAATACAAGTAGGGAGTGGAATCTATCATAATGAAAATTGTGCATCATACTAGCATGAAACATGAATTTGGGTCTATATGACAAAGGAAGACCCCGACTCTAAGAGAGTAAAGTAACATATGAATGGTCAATGCACTCCTAATTCAATGTTAAATCCAAGGGACATAACATGTAGGGCACAACCAAACAACTTCCTTAGTATAGAGGTGACATAAAAGCATGGTTATCTTCCAAATAAAGGCCCTCATTCATTACCTTATATCTTTATTCTATTTATTAGCTTGAGGACAATCTAAATTCTAAGTTTGGGGGCAAGGTGATAAACATCCAATTTTATGGATGTTATATGCCTGTTTTACATTCCATTTCCTTTACTATCCTTGAATTTAGCTTACTTACCCCCAATTTTAATCACATTATCTGTCATTACAAAGTTGTAATTACATTAATTATTTTTACAAGAAAATAAAAAGGTTGTTGTCTCACAACACATTTCATCAATCAGTAAATGATGCATACAAATTAAGAAGGCCATTGGTCTTCATCAACCTGAAAGCTTCATCGGTTGACAATTGATGAAACATGGGTTGATGAAAATTCAAGTAGTGCACATTTAGTGAAGTCTTGAAGTCTCATCCACTGGAAACTGATGATCAGGTGGGCCATCAACTTGAAGACCTAAACTTCATTGGTTGACAGTCGATGAAAAAGATCAAGCCCAACAAGCGTTGATTCTGTAGTTCATCGATTGGCATATAATGATCTACCCACCTCCACAACTAATGAGAGTACTTCATCGACTGAAAATATATGACCCTATAACCCCATCAAATAATGGAGTTCCAGAATCCATCAACCAATGGAAATCCAAAATCCATCAACCAGTGGAGGGTCATACTCACAACTGACCGAGATACATCAAATTCCCACAACAAATGAAGACCATTTTAACTCCTCTACTAATAGAGAGTGACCCAGGAAATGTACCCTGATACTTGGAGAGAAAGCAAGTGACCCATGCACTTAGGTGACTCAAGAGCACCCCATTCTCTATAATAATGGACACAAGACTTTGAAAGAAGTCATTTTTTCTTCTACCATGATGAAGTGCTATCAAATTGGAACGTCGCCATTGATCCTCATTGGTAGACTAGGATAAGAGTTAGAGTTTCATTGCTTTGTGACCTTGAGATAGATATTACTTGACGTCTAGATAAGGAGGTTTGGAGGATCCTTCCTTGATGCATCCTCACCATAAATGTTGGAGAGGAGGTCTACAATGACATCTTGTAATCAAGATATGGGGAAATATGATGATGGCAATGAAGAACGAATTCATAGTGATATGGTTGATAAGATGTTGTGTAGTTGTGGGGACAATGTTACTAATCCACCTTCCTTATTTACAAACATTTTCCATGATGTTGAGAAATCTCTATATATGGGTTGTACTAAGTTCAGGAGGCTAAGTGTTATGTGATGCACTGTTATTTTTCATTTTCATGGGCTATTTTGTACTGACTTTTGTGCACTTTGTGGTCAAATCTCATATTAATTGTGCATGATTTATTAATATTAGCATGTGGCTACTATTCAATTTTTTGCTTCCATCTTCCTCACCGTGTTTCATATTTATTCACTATTTTTCTTGGGTATGGCCTTCATCACTTATAAATCAACCATGCAACTTTTTAATATGAGTGGCTAAACTCATTAACTTGGGTTGGGATTAGCCACCAAGGCCTCCAAACCATGTAAATATTCATATTGCATTGAATGTATATACTCCTAGCAATGTTTATCTCCTTGCTCTTGTTCATGAATGAATCACTTGTATTCTTAGCTACCATATTATGATGCTTCATTTCAATTTTCAAGAGAGTAGTATTAGATAATATTCGGAGTTATGGAGTAGTGTTAATGCATGAAAGTGTTGGATCACTAGAGCAATGATCATATGGTTGTATGCTTCAATTATTTGTTTTTCATCTTGAGAGAGAGGCATGCTTGTAATATAGAAATAACCCAATCTCAAGAGAGGAGGGATGATATACACAAATTATTATTGCTCAAAAAATACACTAAGGGTTTATAATGGGTATGAGTGTCACATTTTGGTGAGTGTACTTGCTTGATGAAACCCAATCCAAGTTCTATAAAAATCCACCAAAAGAACTATTTCTTATTTTTGTGAACTTAATTTTATTTGCTTTTCTTTCTATTATTTGATTTTGCTACTTCATTTTATAAGGAACATCTATCTACCCTTTCATTTGACTAAGATGAGGTAATATTTTAGATCCTAAACATTTTGTCACCCCTTGTCCATGTGTTTGACCCAATTTACTACTCTATACCTTGCATTATTGATGCAGTTGTCCTAAGGTACCCGGTTTTAAGTTTGAAGTCTGATTCTTAAGATCCATACCCATTATTGTGTATTTTTACATGAGTATTGAGGTGATCAACCATACAGACAAACTATCCCATCAACATAGATATGTGCCAACTACTTATGTGTAGGTAGTCTTGACATGCATGAAGTGCGCAAACCTTGTCAAACGATCAACAATCACCCATATGGAATCATAGATCTTGTCTTTCCTAGGAACACCAACCATGATGGCCAAGGTAATGCAATCCCACATCTACATAGGATCAACAAACATGTAACAACCCTATAGGATTTTGATGCTCTGTCTTGACCTACTGACAGAGTGGACACTTGGCCACAAACTCTGCTAAGCTAGACCAAGATAGGGTTAGGGTTAGAACCTAAGGAAGAAACCCTAGATTAACCAACCACTAGACCGATCTAGGTTAGGGTTAGAAACCAAGGAAGAAATTCTAAACTAACCAACCATTAGACCAAGCTAGGGTTAGGGTTATAACCTAAGGAATAAACCACAGATTAATAAAAGTTCAAAAGCATCCAAAGAACATTAAATTAATCACGTACATGGAGGAAAAAATGAGCTTAAATATTAAATGCACATAATTTGCAATTTGGTCCTCATACATATTGAAAATTCATATAAGTCCTCTCAAATTCAAGAAATCACAAATATTACGGCAAACAAAGTGTGTATTGTACCAAATTAGAGCTTCCACTTAATCCATTAATTTTAAAACATATTAAAGCATCTAATTATTATTTGAAAACATGATTATAGGTTAATCTAGGTAAGGGCCTTACAACTACTAAGTTAGGGTGCTTTACGACATGGAGGATGTAGGGGTTAAGAGTAATGAGTTCTTTTCCTATTCACAAGTTACTAGGATCTAGGAAAGGGACAAAAGTAAATTATGAGGCTGAAGCAAGTGGTAATGAAGGTTGTCATGAAGTCTAGTAGGTGTTGAAACAATATACTAATATTGGAGTGGGTTGGGGGAGTCTTATGAGATGAAGAATGGAGATTTATAGTTTTCAGAAGGGTGACAAGAGGGTGGAGGTCAGTCTAGGTTCAATGGTGGAGATGGGAATTGTCAATAAAACTCCTTTCTCCCATCTAACATTTGACAATATGGACATTTCACCCCAATCAACTAGGTGGTATGCATTTTCTATTAATAGTTCAATGAAATTTATTTTTTATGTTTTTCAACGTATAACTTATATTTCTGTAAAATTTTGCCCATGAGTTATCTATTGTACTAATTTGTAAAAATGTTAGTTTTCCACTTTAGGGTTATAACCTAGTGTGTTTCTTTTTCTATCATAAAACAAAAAGTAATACTTAATGTCAAACAATATTTTTAATTGATTCCAAAGTCATTAGTTCTTAAATTGAATAAATTCGGTCCACAGAAAGTTTATTCAATATAGTTTGTCTCAATTTCTTTCAATTTCAATAAAGGGTAACAAAGTGAATCATTGAGTTACATTTCAAGATTATATTGTGATTTTATTCTCAAATTATGATAATTGTGAATTATAGCTCAAAATAGGTTCAATACAAAATATTTTTTTATTTTATACCCCCCCAGAAAGGGATTTCGTCCCTAAAATCAAGCCCTTCCTAACAAACACATTAATACAAGGGGTGGATTAATAATACTTCCACCATATTGCCCATACCCAAGTATCATCCTAAACTATATGTAAAATTGTAATACTTCCACCACTATCTAAAGCTCTGGTCAAGGTGATTAAATACTTTTTCACTACTCCCATTGATTATTTAATTGGGATAGATTCAAATTATAGCTTGAAAGTATTTTCAGTACTGAGTTAGCCATGTATGACATCAGTTTGATGATTGGAGAATATTAAAATTTATAAATTGCATGTGTGTATGTAGTATTAAGGTTTAAAACTTGAAGACTCTACTATATTTATCAAAATTGGAATAAATACATGGAACTTTCATGTAATCTACTAAAGATAACAAGTTCAAAAATTTTAATAGTTCTAATCATGATTGGACTAAACACGTTTAATGTAATAAATTATTTGTAGTCCTCAAGTTTCTATCCATGTGACTCTGATCTGGGATTTAATATAAGTTACATTTTGTCTATAATTATTAATGTTAATATCTTACTTATATTTCAAATTATCAAATGTCTGATTGAAGAATTTCTAGAGAGTACTTATGCTATTGTTATAGTGAGAAAAACATTCTATAAGTACATAGGAGCATCAAGTAATCTTTATGTTGGATTAAATTCTTTTTCTCTCTCTATCTTTTATTCACTTTTAACAACTAAACATGTTAAGTAGGAATTTGCTACATGGCATAACCAATTGTCATTTCTCTTTTCTCTATGGAGGTGATCATACATACTTTTTAAATCAATAATCCACTTATATAATGTCTGTTTCAGGAATATCATGTGAGTACAAAATTTATCATCTCATGTTTGTTGACATTCTGAATTGGATTTTGGTAACTTTGTTCAAGGTTTAGATTTTTTCCAAATTAGTATAAATAGCTTTGGCTAGGTCAGTTTGCAATATGAGGAACCCCATTGACACATAAGTAAATTGGGAGTAATTCTGCCAACAAATTCACTAAAGTTGCCTTCCTTAAACACCTCAGATCATGTAACGACCCCGCCTCCCGGTAACCCCCAATCAAGGGAGACCAAAAGGTTAGAGACGCTATCCCAATAATTCAGGATCCATGGTTCGACATTTAATCAAAGATAATTATCAAATTCTACTATTTCTAAACTGTCAAGCTGGAATAAAAATAAATCTTTTTGCATACCTTGGAAATTCATATTTAGACTTCTATCCACTGAACAAGTCTATCTAACTAATCCTCCTTGAACAGATTAACTGTATCTTCACAATATTTCAATTTATTGTTTGTCCTTTTTCAGAAATGTACCTAAAACGTTGACAAACAAAATGTCAATTAGTATATTTTTATACATGTATGTGGGGAATAATACAAATTTCACAAATAATTTCTAACAACCTAATTATCACAAATAATTGATTAACAATCCAAATTATGCTTTCAATGTGACTTCTCAGCCGCTTTTGCCCTAAACCCTGGATTACCCTCACTTATGGTTTTGTCCTTGCAAGGGACATAAGGCCACCTTCTCCATCTTGGGTTTGGTGCCTGGGGTCACCTCTCGAGGTGCCCAATGGTCTTCCCTCTAGGGCTTGACCAAATCAGACCTTCCCTCCGGGGCTTGGTCTTGCAACATACATCAGGGTTGCATGTAGGTTCGAGAATACACATACATAATTAATTGTGATACTCATAGGGACTTTATAGGATTGTAGAATTGAACATCTAATAGTTTAGGTTGCAATCACTTGATAAAAACATCAGGGAAATGCTGTGAAACTAAAGGCAATTATTCATAAGTAACCACATGCATGTTCAGTAGATTCAACAAGCTAATAACAATTCCAACCAAGCAAGTAATCCAAGCAAGCAGTTCAACCATCACAAAATTCCTGAAAAGCATACATAACCTATTTACTACACTTTATCAAGAATAGAACTATTTAATTGACTTGGATTCACTTTCTAAGGTTTCTAATCCGAATAAGGGTTTTATTAGGGTTCTTTTAGATCTTTTTACAACTTTCCTCATTTATATCCACAAAACCCTAAAACAACAATTCTAGGTGCAAAACCCTAATTATTCAACTAAATCATATTAAAGCCTTGTTATCACCTATTAAGCTTGGGATCATCCTAGTATCACTTCTATACAAATGATCTTGAATTATTTCACATTAGAAACCATTAACACCTATATTAGGGTTTCTATGCCCATTAATGCACATTAACATATCAAAACCCTAAATTAAGCTATTTAGCCCACAAATTATCTACTTAGATATTCAAAACATCTTTTTATTACCAACCGGTTAATAGGCTCATAGATTATCCTTATTAATCATCTCAATTTCATAGAATCATCAATTCAGGGTTTCTTACTCATAAAAGCATTAAAGATGGTAACTTTAGATACTTTTTTATCTATGATGACATTCAGGCCCTAAATATATTTTTATTGAATTCCTTGTATTTTCTAATCAACTTTCATATATAGCATGTCTTTATTAAACCTACCAATAATTATTTAGGATTTTCACAAGAAAATTACCTTTGGACCAGTAGAATGTTGCCACGTCAGCAACCAACTCCCTTTCCCTTGTTTCCACGTGTGTAAAGCACGATTAATTATAGGCGGCCCTCTCAGTGGCTTGCACCAGCAATGCTGGCTCAACCAAACAGAACCAAAGATGCTTTTAACCTTGCATGCCTGGCTTAGGATACCTTCGTGCCCGAGGGTAACACTGTAAAATCGCCCTTTCTCATCTCCCACTTTCGGCCACCTCCCATTCACCAGCCTAGGACCTATGCCAGTCAACCAAGTTGTTGCCTCAGGGCATCAGGGCGTCAAAGAGCCAGGTTTCAACACCCTTTGCCTCACAAGCTCCCGACAAACCTTCTGATGGTCTTGACCGCATCGAACAGGGGGAAACGACGCTCATCGAGACAAAACCCATCGACGATGAAACAGGGGACCCACCAGTGGGGCACAAACGGTAGCGGCTATGATTTCTTATCCCACTTCCTTCCAGATCACTTGTCTGGTTCCAGGGGGCATCTCGACCCCTTTTATAGGTGGGTCTGCGAGGATGTTTACCTCCCGCGCAACTCCCATCTCTGGGATGAACTGGGATTTGGGGAACTCCCAATCCCACACGGTAGTATAAGAAATAGGACATAGGGGAGTTTGTATTGTCCTCCTGATTCCAACAGAAAGGTTTCTAGGGACCGAGCATAATCGAGGAGAGGGGTAGAGTCCCAGGGTCCTCGGGGTTTTTGTACCCCATTCCCCTTTCCTGACTGGGATGGACGATGGTGGATCACCCTTAGATCTCGATCCAACGATCACTAGGCCACGTGAAGAACAAAGGGGATGGGATTCCTGATTTCCCAAATTAAATGGAATTGTAACACATATACCTTAATCCCATTATCCTCCCACTTTAGGATAAATTCAAAAATCCATATCTCGTAAACCATGCATCCTTTTGCAACCATTTTTTAAGGGATTCTTTATCTTTCCTTAATCTACTCGTGTATCCAATTTGAGTCCCAAATTCCAAAGGAAAAGGGAATTATCTTCATGTGTAAGTTATCTTTTAATAAAGCTTATTTTAAGCATATTTTCTCTCTTAATATTTTATTTTTTTATTTTAATTCCTTTTACCATTAGAAACCATGTGGAGTCAAAATCTCATTCATAATGATTCCATTATCCATATTTCCACATATTTCTTATATTTTCATCATTATCTCAACTTTTTGATTTTATCTCTTTCTTCTCCTATTATCTTTGCAACTTGGACTCCTTGGAACCCAAGAAATCCTAAAGATATGAAATCCCTCCTTGAAGGATAATTCTTAGCCTTCTAGATGCTTCCACATATTTCTTTTCTCATTATCTTAGTAATTCTTTTACTAATTGATTCCTTTTCCTTTTTATTCCCTTTTTCTTGTTATTGGGCCTAATAGCCAACAAGGCCCACGAAATCAAACACACAAGGCTATTTATCATAGGAATCTATTCAAACATTCAATATACATAATCATACCTTTATTTGGGGAAATTGCATTTCCACCCAAAAGAACTCAAAAATTGGGGTTGTAACAGATCATCTCCATTTACATGTTGATGGCTTATCTTCAAGTACATGGTTTATTTAGGAAATACTTAGACAATTATTATGCAATACTATTTCCACCTAAATTCATCATATTCACAAAACTTTATTCAAGAATCAAATGAAAATTATCAAAAGAAATATAAGTACGATAATATATAAATAAATAAATTCATTTAGGAGTTATGCATCTTATTCACTTCATCTTTTGAAATACTATTAATTTTGAATGTCCCACATTAGGAGGAGGAAAAATTCATCTACCTATCTTGTTTTCCTTTTATGATAAAGGCGATGTCATGTTGGTCCCTATGGTCGTCCAAATGTAACCATATGTATCATAAATGCATCCTTATGAACTATAGCTCCAAGAAATTGATACTAGAAAAGGATTGGATACTTAGAAGTCCATACTTTATAAATGGTCTTGAGTTCCATAAGAGGTAAAAAAGTTAGTAGATGGAGTCTATGGTTTCCATGCATTACATGATGAGGCATATACATGACAACCTAAGTTTCTAGTGCATTTTACTTGTACAATATTTTGTTCTACAAGTATGGCTATTATACTAGGGTTTGAGGTAAACTACTTGACTTAGTTCCAATAATTTCATTTTTATTTGCTAACTAACCCTATTATTCCATATGACATGTATTAGTTTTGATTGTTTATAGATCTGGTACCATCATGAAAAATCCCAATCATTGCAACCAAAATTTTCACATAATTTCATCTTAAAACATATAAACAATCTTTGTACATTCAATAATACATCAAAGTAAATCTTAGACGACATAGAATCTCATACTATATGTACTTGGAAAGTATAAATTAATAAATGAAGTCATATCTAATCTTGGATCAATATTGGACATATATTAAATTTCCTCTTCTATACAATCTTGGATCACCTATCATTTTCGTGCATTTCCCCTAATTAAATATATTCATGCATGACATGAAAAGGAAAGTAGGGCAGTAATTGGTGGTACTGCACCCTTATTATTGAAATATTATAAAATGTGAAACAATATAAGATTAATTGCATTCCAAAAAGTAGACACGAACCATTGGTAGACTATTTCAATATCTTAAAAATCGTAAGTTCAATATTTAATATGCAATAATATTTTTAAATGGTTAACCATGTAATGTAAAACAACAAAACTGAAGAAGAAATGGGGTAAAATGACTAAGGAAATAATTCTCATTCATCAACTATGTTTAGACAAAGATGTAATAGAGCCTTATAGTCTTCTAAAGATAGTTTAAATGGTCGATAGCCAATGTGTGACTAAACCACGTGACTTTACAAAAGCCCAAAATAAGGAAATGACATAATAAAGAACATAAGATGAAAAAAGGCCTAACTAACGATAGGGAGACGCCTGAGATTGTAAGTGTGTATAAGGCAAAGCATATCCTATATCAACTCCCCTAGAATGTAGAAGACTTGACTCCGTCAAGTCAGTGTCGAGGTAGAGCTCGAGAAGATATGCTTCAATACGACGAAATTCCTCCTCATTGATCTGTGTGGTGTCTACCATTAACAACGTCAGAAGGATTCATCAGTGTGAGAAGGGTGGTCCATAGTGGACATAGGAACGAAATCTATAGGTTGGCGGGACTCATGACCATTAACAAATTCAAAAGGACTCTTTTCTATGGATCGATTAATAGAACTATTGTAAACAAAGTCAACAATAGGCAGCAATAAGTCCCAATTACCTAAACGTTCACCCACAAGACATCATCAGAGGTTACCCAAGCTCATGTTAACCACCTTAGTTTGACTGTTTGAGGGTGAAAGGCATAAGATAATTTGAGGTTGACACCAAAGATTTTCCATAAAGTCTTCCAAAAGTAGCTAACAAAATTCACATCACGGTTAGAGACTATGATGGTGGTAAGTCCATGTAGTTTCACTGCCTCATTAAAGAAAAAGCGAGCGATATGAGAGGTGTTAGAAGTTTTTACTACAAAGAATGAAGTGGGACATCTTAGAAAATTGATCCACAACTAAAAACATGGAGTCATGGCCACATGAAGTGCAAGGAAGATTCAATATAAAATCCATACTTAGATCCTTCCAAGGCTCATGGGGTATAGGGAGAGGAGTGCAAAGGCTCATATTTTGTCTTTTAGTTTTTTCCAATTGACAAGTACAACACTGAGATACAATGTGAGAAACATCATGATGTGAGGAGGGCCAATAAAATCTATCAGCCACTAGAGCAGTGGTTTTATACCTACCAAAGTGACTAGCCAAGCCACAAACATGTAATTCTCAAATGAGAAAATCATGAACTGGAGTGGAATGGATGCATTACTGTGTGCCACAAAAGATAAATCCATCATGTAGGATAAATTCAGAATCTTGTCTAGGTGTTCTACTAAGGAGGTAGGAATGTATAATTCCAAAGTTAGGACAGATGGGATATTGATCTTTTAGATGGTCAAATACCACAACTTCAACACTCATATATTATAAGGTGGTCAAGCAACAATTTGGAGAGCATATGTAGCCTTGTTCTCAACACCAAAGTGGTGTTTGAGAATATAAGTGTATTCCTAAAGAAACTCACACCATTTGGTGTGATGAACACTTAAATTCTTTTGGGAATTCAGGAAGCAAAGGGTCTGATAGTTAGACCAGAGGATGAACTGTTGGTGAAGAAGATAGTGCCTCCAATGATGCATAGATTACACAACATCATAGATTTTTTTATCATAAGTGGTGTATTTACACTTTGCATCGGTGAGTTTATCACTAAAAAAGGCAACTAGGTTCCCTTCTTGGCTCATAACGCCACCAATTCCAATACCAGAAGCATCACAAGATACCCAAATGGAAGTGAGATATCGGGAAGGCAAAGAACTAGAGCTTCATTTAACTTAGTTTTGATAGCCTCAAAAGCTCATGTGGTAGATGGAGTCCACTCTAATTGATCACACTTCATTAACTCAGTGAGAGGATCCATAGTGGTGTTGAATCCTCAAACAAAGAAATGATAAAAAAATAGCCCCCCCATAAAAGCTACATAGCTCAAAGATCATAGTGGGCTAGGTCCAATCAATGACAGATTTGACTTTGATAGCGCCAACCTCAATGTCAGTAGCGGATACGAAGTAGCCAAGAAAAATGGCTTTATCTTGAAGAAAAGAACACTCTTTAGGTTAACATACAGTTTCTCAATGCAAAGTGTGTTGAAGATAAGTCAGATATGAGTCAGATATTTGTCCTTGATCTTACTAAAAATAAAAAATATCATTGAAGTAGACCACCAAAATCTACCAATGAATGGCCGCAACACATGGTTCATGACTCTCATGAACGTGTTGGGCACGTTGGACAGGCCAAATGGCATGACCAACCACACATATAAACCATCTGGTGTTTGGAAGGTAGTATTCCATTCATGAGACTCCTTAACACAGATCTAGTGGTAACTGCTACAAAGGTCAATCTTGGAGAAATGGTGGGATCCTATAAACATATCAAGCATGTCGTCAAGGCGTGGAATAGGGAAACGATACTTGATAGTGATCTTATTGATGGGTCGAAAATCTAAGAACATTATCCGACTACTATTCTTCTTGGGGGCAAGGAAAGCAAAGACCACGCAAGGACTCTTGGTCTCTCAAATAAATCATTTGAGAAGAAGGTCATCAATATGGCATTTCAATTTCAGCATGCTCAGTCGGGTTCACACACTAATGAGATCGATTAGGGAGTGAAGACCATGGAATCAAATCATTCATGTTGAATATCACACAAAGGGGGGATCTCATCAGGAAGGTCTATGGGTGTCATGTCTTTGAACTCATCAAGAAGGGATACAATTTTTGGTGGTGGTGGCTAAAAATCAGACATAGGAGTGGATTCTTTGATGCATAGGACATACATGCATCTAGATTCTCTACTGGCTTCTTCCAACTCTCTTTAGGTGACAAGGTGTAGAGAGTGTTGGGTTTGGAGGTTTGAGGGTCTGGTGTTGGACTCATTTTCGTAGAAGAGATGAATTGAGTAGGTGCTAATCATATGTGTTTGCCTTTGTACTTGAAGGTATAAACATTAGAACGTCCCTCATTGTGGGCATCTAGGTCATAAATACAAGGACAGATAAGAATGGCATGGCCAACATCCATAGGCAACACATCACTCCAAACATGGTATTAATAAGCACCTAGAGTGATGGGCACATGGCATCATTGGGTGATGGGCAATATAATTTGGTTCACCCAATGGACTTTATGTGGTTGAGGATGGGGCTCTATGCACAACTCCATGCACTTCAATCCATGGGGTGAAGTGATTTTCTATGAACTGCCACCATTAATGAGTCGCTTGTAGCTTTTAGCATCGTGCTTGAAGAAGGTCTGGAGGGGTGGTGTGTTTCCGTTCGCACCTTCCAAAGGGGCAACTAGAACATGCATGGCCTGAAAATATGATCATAATCATAATTATAATCAACGCCATTATTAGAAGGTTTAGAGGCAGGAAAAACATCTTTTCATCATCAAGGGTGGCATCATGAAAATTGGATGACACAAAAAGAGTATGATGAGGGCATTGGGAAACTAGGTGAGTCTTGTTGTGACAATGAAAGCATTCACGACCTCATGTAGGAGTTCAGACTAGAGTTGTCACTACCTCCTTGCCTTTACTGGAAGAAGGGGTTGAAGAACTCTAGGTAAATGGTTGGGTTAGGGTATAGGAAGAACGAGATGGGGTAGTGGAAGGGTTATTGGTTGAGAGAGTACGTTGTCCAAAATGAGAAAATGAAGGACCATGAGAAGCATACTGTAGGTAACTCTATACATTTTAGGCATGGTGAAAAACATTGTCCAAGGAGTCATACTATTATGAAATCCATTTCTCATTTAATTTTAGGGTGTAAATGGTGCACAAAACGAGTGTCCAGTTTCCAATCAGAATCATTGTGAATACAATGATTCTTAGCCTCCTCAAATTTTTCCATGTACTCTTGAATAGATGATGACCCTTGGCTAAGGGCCATCCAATTAGAAAGAAGTTGTCTTTGGTATTTGGCTGGTAAATAGCTCTCAGTAGTTTAGTCTTCATCTCATCCTAAAAGAGGATGTGAGTTGATCAATATGCTCCATTTCACATTTGACACCTTGCCAATATTGCTTGGCCAACCCTTCAAGTTCATCTTAGAAAACTTAATTTATTGGGAATCTGTCATCTCATACCAGTCAAAATGATCTTCAAACTAGAAATCTAATTGAAAAAAGCTTTGGGGTCAAGTTAACCATCAAAAGTGATGTGGTACATGAGGTCCTGGGTGATACTGACCGTATGGATTTTGGGTGAAAATAGGTCCACAAGGGGTTTTATGAAAAACATCATGGCCAAGGGGTCAAGGATGAGGTTCCATGGGAGGATTCGGCAGAGCCAGTGGTTGGCGATGAGGTGCAGGAACAAATTATAGAGCACAAGGAGCACATTGAGGGGGATGTGGTGGTGTTGCATAGCGTGACTATGTGTTAGCAATTTGGGAGTGGTAGGGCGGTTGGTAGGGGTGTGAATTCACATACAGTGCGGTGAATAAGGATCATATTATGAAAAGGGTCAACTTCTCCATATGGATGGCAAGCAGGCATCTCACTGAGTTGTAGTAGATATAATTGCAAAGGAGTAGGGTTAAGGGGTGGTATGGTGTATTTCTAGGATTCCTTGACATCGTATACCCCATAAAGGTGCGAAGTGTTTATGGGCATGGAGTGTATGCATTTGGCAAATGGTGTTAATCCCAATCATGATTATATCAATCATTTCACCAAGGGTATCAAGGGAAAATACAATTTATGATGACTCAGGGGCTCCATTCAAATTGGGTTCTAGGATAGAGCTATTAGATCTATGTACATACATTATAGTTTTAAGCAAAAAAATTATTGCACCTCTGAAAAATGTAGTTATGTAATGGACAACACAATATTGAAGAAAAAATTGCAGACATATGATATTATAGTAAAGTGGCACATAGAACTGAGAAAAAACCTTTCACAAAAGGACTTGGCTATATTTTTGGTAGAGGGACCAAAAAACCTATGGACCCACTTGAGAATGCACTAAATTGCAGTGGATAAGTAAAATCACAATAAATAATGAAAAGACCTTATCCAAACTGTAGTTATTGATTGTCCCTTGACTTGGTGTGGATGAAGTTGACATCTCTCTATGGAATGTCGATGCATCTTGTGCCCATCGGGATCCAACTCTACGATGAGATGGCTAAGGGTGGCATGAGGCCAGTGACCCCTTGCTTAGGGGTTCAAGGGCAGGAGCTCCTGGAAATTGTTTTAGGGCTGCTTATTACCGACCTGTTGGTGTCCTACTGTCAGTGTGGGCTGGGTGCAGCAGATGTCAATGGGGAAGCAGGATGTCAATAGCTTGTATCAGTGGAGAGGCGGTTGGCTATCGACATTGACTAGGAGTGCTATTTTGGGAGAGGAGCAGGGTGTTGTGGTGGTAGAGGGTACATAGTGACAGGAAAGGGAAAGTGGGTGGAAGCAGGAGAGGGAGGAGGCATGAGACTATCTAACAATGATGTTGTAGAAGACCAAGAGGGAGGGGGTTGGTGACATGAGGTTCCAACCAAGATGTGATATGCATAGTTGATGGAGAACAATGTTCATCATAGGAATGACCTAACCCTAATGATTTTGGTTAGGCTTTGATACCACTTAATGTAAAACCCCAAAATCAAAGAAGAAATGTGCTAAATGACTAAGAAAATAATTCTCATTCATCAACTATATTTTTAAAAATATGTAATGGATCCTTTATATAGGCATGCAAAAGAAATATTGAACAGTGGTAGCCAATGTGGGACTGTGACGTCCCCATATTTTGGCATCTCCAAACCCTATTGGGAATGAGAGGTCAGAATCCGAGAACATCATCCAATCATATCATAAAGCGAAGCGAAGCATAATACGCATACATGAACATTCAAATATAGCATACACCATGACATTCTCAACATTCAACATGTATATTTATACATCATGAATTATTACACAATGATTTACAATTACATATTGAATGAAGATTCTACAATCTATGAACATGTATGCTAACAATATCTTAGACAAAAGGTACAACCTGTACAACTTGCTCACATCCTATTCTTTTATCCCATTCTAGCTCTAGTCCTAGAAAATACGAGAAACAAAATCATCAACAAAAGTTGGTACGTGGAATTAAAAGCTATACTATGCTAGCATATAATATTCTCAAAATTGAAGAAAGAGAAAGAAAATGTTACTTAAAGGCAGAAAATCAGGTAATCCCAAGTTATTAGCCACATTTAGAATGAATATGCATTACTATGGTGGACTTAGCACAAACATAAATGGTGGGCCCTTCCCCGTGTACCTTGTACTCTAGGGATCTCCCCGTATACCGTGTACTCTAGGGAGGTGCTAGTCAACATTAAAGCTTTCCCTCTCTAATAGGGAGTTTAATGAGCACCACTAGTAACTACATTTCATTTATCCTCATTTATGTTCTTTTATGTTCAAGGCGGAAAATTGTCAATATACATACATCTACATCCAACAGTGTATTTCATATACAAGCAAGCAAGTACATATATTTAACATCCAACAAATATAGTCATATAATTATATCCACGTACCTGAGTTCAGATTTTCCTCACATATCCATGATCATCTAGAACTTTTTCCATGACCTGATTAATAACAATTATTCATCATTAATATAATGTTCACCATTATTAATGATAATTAGGCCCAAATTAGGGTTTTGACCAAACCTAGGTTTTACTAACTTAGAACATGTTTATGATATTTTTCTACTGATCAGGAGGTCATCATGGGGGTCCGGTCCAAATTTCATATTTTTCCTATGATTGGTCTATTTTCTAGAATTAATATGAGGTTTAAAGCATCTAATTATAATAAATGAGGAAATGCCTATTAATTTGACATCAAAATATGATCAACGTGCATATTTCGATTCCTGATGACATTGTAGTTCAGTAGTATTTTTCTTAGATTTAATAATCATCAATTACTAGTTATACTGTTTAAATGAAGCATTCTCATCTAATTTAAATATCACGATATTATTATCTCAAAAGTCTGAAATAGGGGTTTCACAATAAAGAGAGTACTTTGCTGAGTCTTTGGGTATTTTTAGGGTAATTATTGGATATTGGATCTATTTACTAAGAGTTTTCTAAGTTTCCATGTATTATTGATGAATTAAGACAATATTTACCTCAAAGAATTTACTGGAGCCGCTGGATCCTCCTGGTCAAGTCTCAGATCGCCGCCACTTGGCAAGGGAGAGCAGGTGCTCCACCCAACTGGCTCTAATGAACCATCCCAATCTTTTGTTGAGTCGGGTGGTTCAGGATTTGGTCTGGACCAGTCTTCAACTATCTTTTCTCTCGCTCACACTCTCTCTCTCCTTCATGTGGTCTGGTCCTACACGACGATGCACGGAGAACGCCGCCACATACAGGGACATCAGCAAGCAATCAGCGGCCCAAAGCTTATTATCGTCATGAAGTATTGACCCCAGAAGCTTCGTAGAGGAGCATAGACCAACGACTGGCTCTCCAAGGGGTGTGATGGGTGTCAGAGACACCATGTTGAACTCCGATTTGAGCGTGGCGGAGAAGCGTATGTGAGATTGGGGTTTCGCTCACTGTGACCTCCTTGTCTTCACAAACTGGCTCTGAAGCTTCTCCGCGAGCTCCTAATCTCAAAGGTCATCCCTAAGAGAGGAGAAAGCCCAAGGATGTCTGGTCACAAGACCGTCCTCCATGGCTGGGAATACAAGCTTTGGAAGCTCAGGGTAAGGCTCCGCACAAGAAGACGCTTGCCCAATTGATGTCACCTCATCATTCTCTATCTCACTGGTTCTCCCTATAGCCCAAACTTCTAGCTTTGGATCCCTAACCCCCCGACCATGTACTTGGCTACTGTGATCACAACGATGGAGAGGGAGTAGAGAAAAATGGGTCAATCTCTCTCCATTCTATATGAAACAGAGTCACAAAATGGTCATTTAAAAGCTCTGTTTCTTGCGAATCTAGAAGCTTAGTTGGGTTTTTGTTTACCTCACAGATCTATTGCTCATCGATGATGAGAGATTTGGTATTTTGTCACCCTTTTTTCTCCGCAGGAATCAGAGGTAGGAGACAAAGTCTCCACCACCAGATCACAGCAAACGGCCTGGATGAGGCCACCTCTCCCGTCCATAGTCTCAACTACATGGGCTCTCGGTTGAGTGGGCTGCATGACATCTAATTTGTCACACCTAAGTACTAAATATCCAAAATTACCATAGCTTGATTATATTTATATCAAGAATTCAAACCTCCATATCTCCTAAATGGGTAGTTGAAAAGATATAAAATTTTAGATATTAGTTTCTCATAATGCAGTCTAGCTTCCAGATGAATTTATACTAAAAATCCATTATTTGATCTATCAAATAATTTCTCCAAAAAGCATCATAGCTAAGGTGTTGTAAGGTCTTATATAATTATTGTTATCTCTCCAACAATAACCACACAACTTCAAAATACCGATATGTTCATAATATCATTAAAGGATGTTGAAACACATGAATACTCAGTTTGATTAACAAAAGCCATCCATCACTCAATTAGGTATCATAGTCCTCTTTTGTATCTCAATACGCCTAATTTGGTGAAAGAATCCATAATTGGTTTACCAATTCCTCAATTTGGTATTTGTCCTCTACATAGAATGCTTGTCTCTCAAATATTGTATTAGTTATTAAAACTCAAAAATCTAGGTTATCACATTCACCCCACCTTAGATGGAATTCCGTCCTCTAAATTCAATTAATCTCATTCTTAAGAGGCTATTTAGGAGTTCAACTTCATATACATCATCATTGCTTAGGTTCTAAGACCACCATAATTGCATGCACTCTAAGTTGTCAGCTTAGGGTCTAGAGATTCTTGGGTGTGTCCACCCCACCTTATATATATGTAGAAGCATCACTTAATGTCTTAGCCATAACATGACATTATGATATCTTAGGATTACATCACCCCTAAGGATACATGTTTTGTTCATACTTTTAAAGTTCAAGAGGAATTCGTTTATATGCCATGGTATTCAAATTGTTCAAATCTAACATCATTAACATCTTAAAATGATTTCAGCATTAGAGGAGATTTATCTTCCCCCTTGATATTAGATTTTTTTTCTATTTAAGAAGGGCTTACATAACATGTTTGACCATTAGGGTTTCACCCTATGGTGTGATATTCATACTCAACTTAGAAGCATACATTGAGAAGGATCAAAGTTACAAACTATATTTTTGATCATATATCCTATGATCCGAAAATATATTTATATCAAGCTCATGAGTTCAAAATTTTATGTCTTGCATGTATTATGTGAAGGGAAAAAGATAATATACTAAGTTTATCCCATGATCTCATCATCATATCTTTCATGTTTCATATGAAGGGGAAGATAATATTTTAAAGTAAAACTTATCATGATTTCAATCTTGGGTACTACATGTATGATATAGGGGGGAAATATAGAATAGGTCAAGCTTATATGAGTGACTCCTCATATATAAATCATCTATATAGCTCAAGTGAGGTTTCTATCATCGTATATTAAGAAGGAGAAGAAGAAGGGAGAGCATGTATGTTGTGTATCCTTTGCACATAGCATCATACTCTCATAACTAGGGTTCATATATTACCTCACTTGCAACTAATGATGAGATTTACAAAATATGTCACTCCATCTAGGACCTAACTCAGCCAAAGGATTGACTTTATTATATGGGTCATCTACCCATCCTTTTCTTTTACCCAATTCTCACATATAGATTTGAATCATGCATAAGGACTCAACTCAACACTCAAGAGTAATCTAGTGTAGGACATTTTTTTTAACACATATCTCATATATTGGAGGCTAGGCCCTATGACCTTCTCCCTGTGGGTCTTACTCCCTCTAGAGTTCACCACATATCTCATACTACCACTAGACATCCTCCTTGTATACGAGCTTGAGGCTCATGCACACTCATCTCTATCTTAACTTAGTTTAACTTAAGTAGGAAAAGGGAATGTAATTTCATCATCATGACTTAGCATAGATCCTCTAAGAGTGGATTTGGCTCATATACAACTCAAATCTTAATAAGGAAACTTATACCATCATGGGTTAAAGTTAGATAATATTATATATGCTTATTTCCTGCATCTTTCTTTTGTCTATCTATGTATCACATTGCCTTATAAGGCTCTAGACATCTAATCTAGATCTATTCACTCTTGTAGACTGATGTCACTCCCTTTCACTTAGATTGCATGAACACCCACTACTCTCCTATGTGAGGGACACATTTTGTTTATTTACATATATCTAATAAAATATTATATAGTTTTTCTATGATAAAGAAGGCGTCAGAGAAAACTATCGAGGTGCGATCCGATTGGGAAAAAAAACCAAACCAGCAAACTCGAGTGTCCAACACACAGTAGATAGACCGGTGCCATGTAACCTAGTAAAATGGTGAGAACATGGTGTAGACTAGTGTAGCTACCCAATACATATGAGCTCTATATGCAAAGGGTTTCAGACACTTGTCTAAACCTAGTTCTCGAACATCTAGGCTCTAACCTAGAGGATAAGTCAAACCTAGTACTTATACAACAACTTACTAACTATCTAGGGTTTTATGTGAAAGGTTAAATTTAGTTTTATGTTTCATGGTGAGCAATTGTTAGGTGTAGCTATTATTCATGCTCTGATACCAACTGTGACGTCCCCGAATTTTGGCTTCTCCAAACCCTATTGGGAATGAGAGGTCAGAATCTGAGAACATCATCCAATCATATCAGAAAGTGATGCGGAAGCATAATACACATACATGAACATTCAAATATAACATACACCATGACATTCTCAACATTCAACATGTATATTTATACAGCATGAATTATTACACAATGATTTACAATTACATATTGAATGAAGATTCTACAATCTATGAACATGTATGCTAACAAGATCTTAGATAAAAGGTACAACCTATACAACTTGCTCACATCCTATTCTTTTATCCCATTCTAGCTCTGGACCTAGAAAATATGATAAACAAAATCATCAACAAAAGTTGGTACGTGGAATTAAAAGCTATACTATACTGGCATATAATATACTCAAAATTGAAGAAAGAGAAAGAAAACGTTACTTAAAGGCAGAAAATCAGGTAATCCCAAGTTATTAGCCACATTTAGAATGAATATGCATTACTATGGTGGACTTAGCACAAACATAAATGGTGGGCCCTTCCCCGTGTACCTCGTACTCTAGGGATCTCCCTGTATACCGTGTACTCTAGGGAGGTGCTAGTCAACATTAAAGCTTTCCCTCTCTAATAGGGAGTTTAATGAGCACCACTAGTAACTACATTTCATTTATCGTCATTTATGTTTTTTTATGTTCAAGGCGGAAAATTGTCAATATACATACATCTACATCCAACAATGTATTTCAAATACAAACAAGCAAGTACATATATTTAACATCCAACAAATCTAGTCATATAATTATATCCACGTACCTGAGTTCAGATATTCCTCACATATCCATGATCATCTAGAACTTTGTCCATGACCTTATTAATAACAATTATTCATCATTAATATAATGTTCACCATTATTAATCATAATTAGGCCCAAATTAGGGTTTTGACCAAACCTAGGTTTTACTGATTTAGAACATGTTTATGATATTTTTCTACTGATCAGGAGGTCATCATGGGGGTCTGGTCCAAATTTCATATATTTCTGATGATTGGTCTATTTTCTAGAATTAATATGACGTTTAAAGCATCTAATTATAATAAATGAGGAAATGCCTATTAATTTGACATCAAAATATGATCAACGTACACATTTCAATTCCTGATGACATTATAGTTCAGTAGTATTTTTCTTAGATTTAATAATCATCAATTACTAGTTATACTATTTAAATGAAGCATTCTCATCTAATTTAAATATCACGATATTAGTATCTCAAAAGTTTGAAATAGGGGTTTCACAATAAAGAGAGTACTTTGCTGAGTCTTTGGGTATTTTTGGGGTAATTATTGGCTATTGGATATATTTACTAAGAGTTTTCTAAGTTTCCATGTATTACTGATGAATTAAGACAATATTTACCTAAAAGAATTTACTGGAGCCGCTGGATCCTCCTGGTCAAGTCTTAGATCACCGCCACTTGGCAAGGGAGAGCAGGTGCTCCACCCAACTGGCTCTAATGAACCATCCCAATCTTTTGTTGAGCCGAGCGGTTCAGGATTTGGTATGGACCAGTCTTCAACTATCTTTTCTCTCGCTCACACTCTCTCTCTCCTTCGTGTGGTCTGGTCCTACGCAAAGATGCACGGAGAACTCCGCCTCATACAGGGACATCGACGAGTAATCAGCAGCCAAAAGCTTATTATCATCATGAAGTATTGACCCCAGAAGCTTCATAGAGGAGCATAGACTAACGACTGGCTCTCCAAGGGGTGTGATGGGTGCCAGTGACACCATGTTGAACTCCGATTTGAGCGCAATAGAGAAGGCTCTGTGAGATTGGGGTTTTGCTCATTGTGGCCTCCTTGTCTTCACAAACTAGCTATGAAGCTTCTCCATGAGCTCCTAATCTCAAAGGTCATCCCTAAGAGAGGTGAAAGCCCAAGGATGTATGGTCACAAGACCATCCTCCATGGCTGGGAATACAAGCTTCAGAAGCTCAGGGTAAGGCTCCACACAAGAAGACGCTTGCCCATTTGATGTCGCCTCATCATTCTCTGTCTCACTGGTTCTCCCTATAGCCCAAACTTCTAGCTTTCGATCCCTAACCCCTCGGCCATGTACTTGGCTACTGTGATCATAACGATGGAGAGGGAGTAGAGAAAAAATGGGTCAATCTCTCTCCATTCTATACGAAACAGAGTCACAAAATGGTCGTTTAAAAGCTCTATTTCTTGGAGATCTAGAAGCTTAGTTGGGTTTGTGTTTACCTCACAGATCTATTACTCACCGATGATGAGAGATTTGATATTTTGTCACCCCCTTTTCTCCGCAGAAATCGGAGGTAGGAGACAAAGTCTCCACCATCAAATCACATCAAACGCCCTGGATGAGGCCACGTCTCCCGCCCATGGTCTCAACTACATGGGCTCTCAGTTGAGTGGGCTGCGTGACATCTAATTTGTCACACCTAAGTACTAAATATCCAAAATTACCATAGCTTGATTATATTTATATCAAGAATTCAAACTTCCATATCTCCTAAACGGGTAGTTGAAAAGATATAAAATTTTAGATATTAGTTTCTCATAATGTAATCTAGCTTCTAGATGAATTTCATACTAAAAATCCATTATTTGATCTATCAAATAATTTCTCCAAAAAGCATCATAGATAAGTTGTTGTAAGGTCTTATATAATTACCATTCTCTCTCCAACAATAACCACACAACTTCAAAATACTGATATGTTCATAATATCATTAAAGGATGTTGAGACACATGAATACTCAGTTTGATTAAAAAAAGCCATCCATCACTCAATTAGGTATCATAGTCCTCTTTGTATCTCAAAACACCTAATTTGGTGAAAGAATCCATAATTGGTTTACCAATTCCTCAATTTGGTATTTGTCCTCTACATAGAATGCTTGTCTCTCAAATATAGGTTATCACATTCACTCACCTTAGATGGAATTCCGTCCTCGAAATTCAACTAATCTCATTCTTAAGAGGCTATTTAGGAGTTCAACTTCATATACATCATCATTGCTTAGGTTCTAAGACCACCATAATTGCATGCACTCTAAGTTGTCAGCTTAGGGTCTAGAGATTCTTGGGTGTGTCCACCCCACCTTATATATATGTAGAAGCATCACTTAATGTCTTAGCCATAACATGACATTATGATATCTTAGGATTACATCACCCCTAAGGATACATGTTTTGTTCATACTTTTAAAGTTCAAGAGGAATTCATTTATATGCCATGGTATTCAGATCATTCAAATCTAACATCATTAACATCTTACAATGATTTCAGCATTCGAGGAGATTTATCTTCCCCCTTGATATTAGAATTTTTTTCTACTTAAAAAAGGCTTACATAACATGTTTGACCATTAGGGTTTCACCCTATGGTGTGATATTCATACTCAACTTAGAAGCATACATTGAGAAGGATCAAAGTTACAAACTATATTTTTGATCATATATCCTATGATCCGAAAATATCTTTATATCAAGTTCACGAGTTCAAAATTTTATGTCTTACATGTATTATGTGAAGGGAAAAAGAGAATATACTAAGTTTATCCCATGATCTCAGCATCATATCTTTCATGTTTCATATGAAGGGGAAGAGAATATTTTAAAGTAAAACTTATCATGATTTCAATCTTGGGTACTACATGTATGATATAGGGGGGAAATATAGAATAGGTCAAGCTTATACGAGTGACTCCTCATATATAAATCATCTATATATCTCAAGTGAGGTTTCTATCATCGTATATTAAGAAGGAGAAGAAGAAGGGAGAACATGTATGTTGAGTATCCTTTGCACAGAGCATCATACTCTCATAACTAGGGTTCATATATTACCTCACTTGCAACTAATGATGAGATTTACAAAATATGTCACTCCAGCTAGGACCTAACTCAGCCAAAGGATTGACTTTATTATATGGGTCATCTACCCATCCTTTTCTTTTACCAATTATCACATATAGATTTGAATCATGCATAAGGACTCAACTCAACACTCAAGAGTAATCTAGTGTAGGACATTTTTTTAACACATATCTCATATATTGGAGGCTAGGTCCTATGACCTTCTCCCTATGGGTCTTACTCCCTCTAGAGTTCACCACATATCTCATCCTACCACTAGACATCCTCCTTGTATACGAGCTTGATGCTCATGCACACTCATCTCTATCTTAACTTAGTTTAACTTAAGTAGGAAAAGGGAATGTAATTTCATCATCACGACTTAGCATAGATCCTCTAAGAGTAAATTTGGCTCATATACAACTCAAATCTTAATAAGGAAACTTATACCATCATGGGTTAAAGTTAGATAATATTATATATGTTTATTTCCTTCATCTTTCTTTTGTCTATCTATGTATCACATAACCTTATGAGGCTCTAGACGTCTAATCTAGATCTATTGTCTCTTCTAGACTGATATCACTCCCTTTCACTTAGATTGCATGAACACCCACTACTCTCCTGTGTGAGGGACACATTTTTTTATTTACATATATCTAATAAAATATTATATAGTTTTTCTCCGAGAAAGAAGGCGTCAGAGAAAAAATTGTCGAGGTGCGAGCCGATTGGCAAACAAAACCAAACCAGCAAACTCGAGTGTCCAACACACAGTAGATAGACCGGTGCCATGTAACCTAGTGAAATGGTGAGAACATGGTGTAGACTAGTGTAGCTACCCAATACATATGAGCTCTATATGCAAAGTGTTTCAGACACTTGTCTAAACCTAGTAATCAAACATCTAGGCTCTAACCTAGAGGATAAGTCAAACCTAGTCCTTATACAACAACTTACTAACTATCTAGGGTTTTATGTGAAAGGTTAAATTTAGTTTTATGTTTCATGGTGAGCAATTGTTAGGTGTAGCTATTGTTCATGCTCTGATACCAACTGTGACGTCCCCAGATTTTGGCTTCTCCAAACCCTATTGGGAATGAGAGGTCAGAATCTGAGAACATCATCCAATCATATCAGAAAGTGATGCGGAAGCATAATACGCATACATGAACATTCAAATATAACATACACCATGACATTCTCAACATTCAACATGTATATTTATATAGCATTAATTATTACACAATGATTTACAATTACATATTGAATGAAGATTCTACAATCTATGAACATGTATGCTAACAAGATCTTAGATAAAAGGTACAACCTTTACAACTTGCTCACATCCTATTCTTTTATCCCATTCTAGCTCTGGACCTAGAAAATACGAGAAACAAAATCATCAACAAAAGTTGGTACGTGGAATTAAAAGCTATACTATGCTGGCATATAATATACTCAAAATTGAAGAAAGAGAAAGAAAACATTATTTAAAGGCAGAAAATCAGGTAATACCAAGTTATTAGCCACATTTAGAATGAATATGCATTACTATGATGGACTTAGCACAAACATAAATGGTGGCCCATTCCCCGTGTACCTTGTACTCTAGGGATCTCCCCGTATACCGTGTACTCTAGGGAGGTGCTAGTCAACATTAAATCTTTCCCTCTCTAATAGGGAGTTTAATGAGCACCACTAGTAACTACATTTCATTTATCCTCATTTATGTTCTTTTATGTTCAAGGCAGAAGATTGTCAATATACATACATCTACATCCAACAGTGTATTTCAAATACAAGCAAACAAGTACATATATTTAACATCCAATAAATCTAGTCATATAATTATATCCACGTACCTGAGTTTAGATATTCCTCACATATCCATGATCATCTAGAACTTTGTCCATGACCTGATTAATAAAAATTATTCATCATTAATATAATGTTCACCATTATTAATCATAATTAGGCCCAAATTAGGGTTTTGACCAAACCTAGGTTTTACTGACTTAGAACATGTTTATGATATTTTTCTACTGATCAGGAGGTCATCATGGGGGTCTGGTCCAAATTTCATATTTTTCTGATGATTGGTCTATTTTCTAGAATTAATATGAGGTTTAAAGCATCTAATTATAATAAATGAGGAAATGCCTATTAATTTGACATCAAAATATGATCAACGTACATATTTCGATTCCTGATGACATTATAGTTTAGTAGTATTTTTCTTAGATTTAATAATCATCAATTACTAGTTATACTATTTAAATGAAGCATTCTCATCTAATTTAAATATCACAATATCAGTATCTCAAAATTATGAAATAGGGGTTTCACAATAAAGAGAGTACTTTGCTGAGTCTTTGGGTATTTTTGGGGTAATTATTGGCTATTGGATCTATTTACTAAGAGTTTTCTAAGTTTCCATGTATTACTAATGAATTAAGACAATATTTACCTCAAAGAATTTACTGGAGCCGCTGGATCCTCCTGGTCAAGTCTCAGATCGCCACCACTTGGCAAGGGAGAGCAGGTGCTCCACCCAACTGGCTCTAATGAACCATCCCAATCTTTTGTTGAGTCGGGCAGTTCAGGATTTGGTCTGGACCAGTCTTCAACTATCTTTTCTCTCGCTCACGCTCTCTCTCTCCTTCATGTGGTCTGGTCCTACACGACGATGCACGGAGAACGCCACCACATACAGGGACATCGGTGAGCAATTAGAGGCCCAAAGCTTATTATCGTCATGAATTATTGACCCCAGAAGCTTCGTAGAGGAGCATAGACCAATGACTGGCTCTCCAAGGGGTGTGATGGGTTCCGGAGACACCATGTTGAACTCCGGTTTGAGCACGGCAGAGAAGGCTCTGTGAGATTGGGGTTTTGCTCACTGTGGCCTCCTTGTCTTCACAAACTGGCTCTGAAGCTTCTCCGTGAGCTCCTAATCTCAAAGGTCATCCCCAAGAGAGGTGAAAGCCCAAGGAAGTCTAGTCACAAGACCGTCCTCCATGGCTGGGAATACAAGCGTCAAAAGCTCAGGGTAAGGCTCCGCACAAGAAGATGCTTGCCCAGTTGATGTCACCTCATCATTCTCTGTCTCACTGGTTCTCCCTACAGCCCAAACTTCTAGCTTTGGATCCCTAACCCCTTGGACATGTACTTGGCTAATGTGATCACAACGATGGAGAGGGAGTAGAGAAAAATGGGTCAATCTCTTTCCATTCTATACGAAATAGAGTCACAAAATGGTCATTGAAAAGCTCTGTTTCTTGCGGATCTAGAAGCTTAGTTGGGTTTGTGTTTACCTCGCAGATCTATTGCTCGTCGATGATGAGAGATTTGGTATTTTGTCACCCCCTTTTCTCCGCAGGAATCAGAGGTAGGAGACAAAGTATCCACCACCAGATCACAGCAAATGGCCTGGATGAGGCCCCGTCTCCCGCCCATGGTCTCAACATTAAAATATGTGACTTCTCAAAGCCCAAAATAAGGAAAAGACATGATATATAATGTAAGCTGAAAAATGGATAAATAACAATATAAAGATGTATGCACTTGTAAGTGTGTAAAAGTAGTGCTTGTCCTACATCACCATGTCAATTCAAGATCAAAACTAGAAAGACTATTCATGATAGTAAAATATCAGCTATTGAAGATTTATAAATTACAAGAAAAATATTAACAAATATCAAGATGATCAAGTTTGGCACCTTCATATCATATCTTTTCTAGGGCTAAGTGACACGTGCTCTCACACTCTAGGAGAGAACAAAACTAGTGCCTCATTAGCTATTACCAATTAATTGGGAAATAACTAATCCTCTATCCAATGCACAAGGTTGTAGGTTTTGAACCCACAAAAGGAAAAAAAAACTTTCTAAATAAGGGGAAAAACCCATGAGATAGTTTAAACTCAAAATAGACCAATTCCAATTAAATATTCAAAATATTCTAGAATTTCAGTATTAAGGGAGACCTTGAACTTGAAAGATTCAACTCATAAATCATTTTGCATTCACCTCTGTATGAATATTCATGCATGATTTTCAAAAAAGGAAGTACATAACATAACAGTTAAATAGATAATTGGGTACCTCAACCATTGAAAACTCAATAAGTTTGAACAATCACAATTCAAATGCCATTAAGAAGGAGATATCTACAACACAAATTAATATTTACTATTTGCTTGGAATCAAGTGTTTTTCAATTTATTATATATAGATTTCGTTTATAGGATTCATTACTTCATATTATCTCATTATTATCCTTTGTAGGGTTTTTAGTGGTGTTGTGTATATGATCAATGTCACTGCTGTCATTATAGTATAATCTTTTCATTTTTTTTGAAAGACACAACATTCCTTACATTAAAGCCATACGACATCTACATGTAAAGGGAGATACACCAACTGAACAAAAAAAGTAAAGAGCAGATACAATAACCAGAAACTCATATCAGAACGTGATAAGTACAATGATGTATTGATCTCTCTTCTATATCGCTGACCAAAACAACTTTTTATGAGAGATTCCTTCAACCTGAGATTATATCTGATATAAAGTATATGCTCCAAACCAGTGACCGAAGGAGTGATCACCTTCGCACTTGCTTCCATATAACAAAGAAACAAAAAAAGACCTAACATGAAAGGAGGACACAAACTACACGACAACATAGAACCTATAACTCACTAAAGAAAACTTCAAACAAAGAGAAAGATAACAGCTAACAGGTCACACTACGGCACCAGCAGAAAAAGCCACTACGGATCCCTCTCAAGGACAAGTAAAGGAACAGAAAAGGCTGGAGGAAGAACAAGGATGGGGGATAGAAAATATAGCAGAACCCCACCACCACTCACCAAGAATCCTAACTCGATCGCAATCGAGAGAGGAAGGGAAGCAACGCCTCCAAACCCAAGACCCCTGATTATCCCCTACCCCAGCAAGCCAACAGGAAAAATGAGGGCACACCCACCAGGCCTCAGACGGCAGAACAGACACAGACAAGACACACCAACAAACCATTCAGAACCGGCAACGACCAAACCTCCACCACACCACCAAAACCTGAGACTAGAAAGAAAAGAAACACGAAAGCCCGTGGAAAGGGGGAACCCCAACAAACGAACTAGGAAAAAGAGGTCACCGACGGCCCCCTTTTACAAGACCACACACCTAGCTGAAGATGAGGGATCATAGCACGAACCCAGGCAGCGCAACAGCGAAACACAAAGCAAAAGAGGCAGAGGAGAAAACAAAAGATAAAAAGGAAAAAGGGAAGGAGAGTCATGGTCGCTTCGAGCCCCAGGCACCGAGACAACCTTGGATGGAGACCGCCGAAGCTAGGACCGACTTAACAGGGGCGAACACAACTGCCACTATGGGTGGGGAAACCACCACGAGGCCCCAACGTCGAGCACCCTAGCTTTGCCACCGCCCGCACAGGAGCACACTCAAACGCACCAAAGAACCGCAGCCAACCAGACCTCCATAGAGATGGAGAGGGAAAGGTGGGAGGGGAAGCGAGAGAGGGCACGGGGGGAGAAAGGGCGAAGATCGGCCGCCACCCCTCTCCCCCAAGCCGGGCGAGTTCGCGTGGAGCCCTAGTCGCCTGGGCAGCCGTAAGAGTAGCACCACATACGAGTTAGTTAGCTCTGTCTCTCTGATGTAAGTATAATCTTTTCATTTGATTGACCCTTACATAACCTATTTTCACTCTAGGTTTTCTAGCTTTTTTACTTCTGAATGAACATATTAACCATTATATACCTATAAATATCCATGTAACTAGTTAAATGTATCCATTTACAATAAAACATGGTATCACATTTTGTCTTGTGTTTTCGTCCATGTTGCAAACATCATTATTTAGTTAAGAATTGATAGACATGTGGGCAAAATGTAATATATACATGTCTTTCTCAAACTAATTTGCATATTGATATTCACAATATTTTTTCAATCAAATTTCACATTGAGGTTTTTTTATCTACATTCCATATCCAAAGGCCATCCTTATACTTCCATGTTCTATTCCTAAAAAATAAATTCACAAAAACAAATTTATGTATTTCAATGTTATCCATTCATCCAAGCAATATGTTGTTTTATTACCATAAGATATTTGACATGTTATTCCATATGAAGTATCATCTAAGATTATACCTTTTTTATCTTTCAAAGTATAAATTTGTCATAAATTATATTCTATGAAGTAAAGTCATCCTTTATAAATTTGCCTTGTAATAAAGATAAGTATGTGTGGATCTAAGTGACTTCCAGATAGACATTCAATTTTCTAAAGTATTTTAAATATCAATTTTTGGGATTTTAATTTTCCAACATGGTGTACTATACACTTTTATAGTTGTTCTTGTTAGTACCAATAGAGATTGCATACTTCTATCTACCTACTACTATATGTATTAATATGAAAAAAATCTAGGTTGCATTCACTAAAAAAATATGAATGTTGTTACAACACCAATTTTTGGGTTCATATGGTTTGAGATGAAATTTCTCCAATAATTTGTATGATTATGAAATTGTATGATTTATGTGTAATGAGTGGATTTCTTTGATAATATTTCCTTTAAATATATGATTTCATGGACCCTATTAAGTTAGTGAATCCAAGATGATAAAAAGAGAAAGAAAATTGAAGGAAATCAAATAATGCATAAATAAAAAAATAAATTGAGAAAATAATGAAAGTATGAGAAATAGTGGAAAGATGTGTGATTGAATCATCATCGATGAGAATCTGAATCCACAAGCTTTTTATTGGTAAAAGGAATCCAAATAAGGAAAATAAAAGAATAGGAGAGAGAAAATATGCATAAAATATGCCTTAATAAGTGATAACTTGCTTATGAAGAAAAGTCTCTCATATTTTCGAATTTGAGTCCCAAACTTGGCACACAAGTAGTTTAAGTCATTATGGACTTTCCCCTAAAATTTCGAGTCAAACAGATAAGCAGTTAGGTGATATGATATTTTGTAGTATTTCATAAAGTGAAGAGGTTATTTAAAGTCACGTTTTTCCAATTTAACCAGAAATCCTTGTTCTTGATGTGTGGCTGACAGCCATTGATCTAGGATCAAATGGTAGCTGCACTTCAACTAAGATCAGGAAAGGAGGAACAGGCACATGGGATTTCAGGACCAATTTCCTCGTTGATCAATGATCGAGCATCAATGGGAACTCTCCCATTACAATCAGAATCCCATTTTGAGTAGAATGAACCTGAGTTTGGATAGTTTTGGAGAGCGGTCAGAGGTTTCCCCAACATCCCTATGGAACCATACTCCATAGATGTTGGCTTGTGAGCCAAATCTATAAAAGGGGCTCTGCCCCCTCTCCATGATGCGTAGAGAGACGCGAGGTGGTCTGGGTGAGTTCGAGGAATCGGCTGCTTCTCCCGATTTTGTTGAGGATCGAGATACACTAGGTTTCCCGGTCAGTTTGCATAGTCCACCGACGGCGTGGAGGACCGCTCCCAAGTAGGCATCTCCTTCAGCAGTTGAAGGCACGGGTAGCTTCGGTAGGATCATTCAAAGGTGAAGTAGCCTTCACCGGTGGCTGAGGAGGCCAGATACCCGAAGTCAATCACAGGGTTGACCGCAGCTGGGCGCTGCATACGCGAGCAGGAAAGCGCTCGGAGGTAGAAGATGAGAAGAGAGATTACCATCCTACCCCCAAGCACGCGGGGCCATGAGACCAATGGCATGGGGGTAGTGGTGTATTTTCACTAGTTTGGCTGACTTTAATAAAAGAAAAGCAAAAACAAGTAAGTGTTGACGTGTCAACTCTTTATTGGCCCAATCAAGTTTTATATTGTAAAAATCATAGAAATTGCTAAGATGCTCAGATGAAAATAAGTTATACATGACAATTGATTAGGAGAACCTATAGAATTCAAAGAAAATATAATTGAAGCTGAATTCCTCTTGAAATTTGAAAAGTATATAAGTTGTCACTTGTAGTGGTGTTATTAATGAAAACCCTAAGTTTTGATGATTAGTGTATTTAATGATGTTATTTGGATAATATAAGCTGATATTAGTCTATTGTTAATAAAAGTAAGATTTATATCTAAAATAGATGATCTTTATGCATAATTGGCTTAATTTAGGGTTCCATGTACGTGAATATGCATTAATGGGCTTAGAAACCCTAATTTAGGTGAATATGTCTTTTAAGGGTTTTAATTGGGAAAATACATGTTTAAGACATAGATATTATGTTCTAAAGCCAATTTGAGAATAAAGAATCCCTAATATGGATAATTTGAGTAATTAGGGTTTTATGAGTAGAAAAGTTATTTAGGGTTTGTTGACCTAAAAAGAATAAAGTTTGAGAAAATAAATCTAAAGAACCCTAATGAATCCTAATGAGACTTAGAAACCTTAAAAAGGTGTCCCAAGTCAATAAGGAGTTGTTTGGGATGCGATGGTAATAATTAGGTATTACACATATTTTCAGGATCAAGATTACTTGATTGGTTGCTTGTCTTGCTTGATTGGACATCTTGATTGGATTGGATATCTTGCTTATATTTGAGACTCCAAATCAGGTATGTGGTTACTCTTATGACTAATCTCTCTAGTTTCACCGCAATTTCCAAAGTTTTATTGGTTGCATAGAAATAACTGCTTGGTTGACTTTTATTTCATGCAACTATAAAGTGACTATGACTATCACCATAAGCATATGTGAATGACTAGCTCAGTTCCTAGTCCTCCTTTGTAGCTTTAATGATGATGAGATGGATGGCCTAGTAAATGGTCTACCCTTGGGGTTGGATCATCATGTTATCATGAGTCGATGTGTTGGTCTACCATTGGGTAGGACCATACAACTACACAACCCTATGTGGTGATCTACCTGTAAGGTAGGATCATGGGGGTTAGTTGAGATCTACCATATGAGAGAGGTAGTATCCATATCCACTGTAGGGATAGCACAGAGGCAAGGATATGTAAGGATTGAGTGGTTATGTTTAAAATGTAAAGTTTATTTTGCTAAGTCATAATTTGCTTGCAATATGTTGTTACAATTAGATGCAAGTTTTTGGTTCCCCCACATACCAGTATAATTCATTATACTGACCAACGTTTTGTTTGTCAGTACTTTAGGTATATCTAAAAGTGGACAAATAGTAAAGTGGCATTTGTGAAAAATAAAGTTAATCTATTAAAGGAGGATTTAGTTAGTTAGAACTCTACAGTTGGTAGAAGTTCCATATTTCTTTTTTGGAAGGTATGTGAAAATTAAAATTTTATCCTATTTTAAGCCTAGTCTTTGGTAGAATTTATTAATTATTTTTTATTATTTGCAAAACCATTGATCCTGTTTTGGGATAGCGACTCTGACTTCTTGGTATTCCTTAATTGGGGGTTACCAGGAGGCAGGGTCGTTACAAATGTGTTTATAGTATTCTGTTAAGTTATTCTTAGGTTTAGAAATATTGTAACTATAATTACATACTTAATGCATACTATTATTAGTACATATATTAACATGAACTCAACATTAAAATGGAGAAACTAGGTTGTTTTATCAATCTATTGAGTTTTATATACACAGAATGTCATTATTATCCTCAACCAATTAGTCTAATATAATAATGTTAACTAGGTTCTATAATACTAGTATTATACGATAGAGAGAATATGCCAAATATTATGTACATATGATCTATTGATAAACACACTAATGTATATATACATATTGTAGGATATTATGTAGCCCAATGCGATTAGTGTTCAAGAGGTTATTAATCAATCCATATTAATGTCATGATTTCATTTAGTATCTAATACATGTTGAAACCATCAAACTGACATGTGCTTTAGTATTTAAGGTATTTAAATAATGACCTAGATAAGCCATACTACTCAAAAGTCTAATACACATCTATAATTTCAATGATACAATCATTTCCCATTTGTGTAGTTCTCTGGATTGTGAATGAATTAAACTTCATGAAAGTAATTGACCAAACAATTATTTGTATATATAATACACCTTGTGTGGGCCACTTATCTTTATCAATATTTAGTGTGGTTTTTTTAATCTGGGATTCATGCCCAATCCCCTTGTAATTGGACAAATATAATACCATATAAGGATGGTTTAAGAGTTGGTGTTTTAAGTAGTTTCATAATTTTTCTAGAGAGTGTGCTTTAGTGAAAAACTCAAGGACTACTTCCTTTGTTTTCAGGGTAAGGTAGGGAGGGTTTGGGAAAAATATCACCCTTTTTCTGACTTTGCAAGTTCATGGGGGGATTAAGCAAGCGATGGATGTGTCATGGTGGTTGATGGAATGGATGAAATATGGATTGATAGGAGCTAGTTCTCTTCATCTTCTCAGGTTATGAGGATTGAAAAAAGAAACAACAACAAATTGTGAGGCTAGAGAAGTTGGTGGTGAAGGTTTTTATGGAGTTTGGTATGTGACAAAGGGGCCTGGTAATTTTTGAGCGGGTAGGAGGAGTCTTATGAGATGGGGAATGGAGACATGGGGTTTTGGTAAGGGAGGTAAATAGGGTGAAAGTCAATCATGGTCTAGTGGTGGAGACGAGAAGCATTGGGAGAGATCCTTGTTCTATTCTAACTATAACGACTATAGAAGATGTTACATGGAGGTTACAACTAGTCATCATTAACTAGGTCATATATGTCTATCATAAATGGCAAGAAGCCTCAAATTTGATTAACTACATATTTATATCGATTAAGTATAACTCTCATTTCTATGAAAATTTTAAGCATTGGTTGATTATCAATGGCACTATTTTTCTAGAACTACTAGATCTCTACTTTAGGGATCTAATCTAGTGTCTCTAATTTTGTATCATAAATCACTCACAAAATAATATCTAATATTCTAAATAATATGTTCATTTGATTACAGAGAATTTAGTTCTCAAATTTCAGGAAATTTGAATCATGTAGGCTCTATTCTATGTATATAGACTCAAATGTTTTAATCTATAATAAATAATAACCAAAGTGGTTCATGAAGTTAAACTTAAGAACTAGATTGTAAATTTTTTTCTCAGTTGAGGAGAAAGTTGTGAAGTATAGCTCAAAATAGATTTAGTACCCAAAATTTAGTATATTACATCATGGGATCTAAAACCCATGGGTGAAAAAATTATGCCAGTCGGTCTCAATGCGATACTTGGTCTTCTAGTTGAAGTCCTAATTGCAAAATGACAACATGGTTCTAACAGAGAATAAACCACAGATGTGTTAGAGAAGGCTCAAAATCACTTGTATGTTGAGATGGATGGAGGTTGTTGGTATAAGCAACATATTTGGGTTCTTGAAGATTTGGAGTTGACCTAATTTGTATCTGACTGATTGACCTGTTCGATAAATTGGACATTATGATAAATCCCTTTGTTTCGATGATGACAAACATTTCATTCTTGTTGATCTAACGTGCTACTTGAGTGTTGCAGGAATAAGGTGGATGACAAAGCTCTAGGGAATCTATATGCTTGAATGATTGTAAATGTCATGAAATGTAATCAATTGTAAACTTGTACAAATATATAATGTACAAGTACTTAGACTTCATGTAAATCAAGCGTTAGATCTTCCCTAGCTAAACACCACACTTAGTTAGGTCATCCCCTTCAATAGTGTCACATATGCACACTCATACACACACTTGGCTATTCATTCCCATTGCTCTAATTTTAGGTCGTCCTTGATATCTCTTTAAGTTATCTGCAAAATTTATACTTCACATGTGAAATCTGCAGATTTTGCCTCTTGGTTGAAATAAAATTTAGCCAAGGGGCGCTATGGTCGTAGTCAAGGATGACCTAAAATAAGCTATGACAAAATGCTTATTTGGACATCATTTTATTATACTTAATCTTAGTATACTTTTGATAAATGTCAAAATCAAAATTTAAAATCATCTGTGACCTTAGAAGCTTTAAATTGCTTTAATGGTAAGATTAAGGGGGAGCTCATACAAACAAATTTGATTATTTGATTAAAATTTTTTTTTGAAGCTTGTTACGACCTTAGTACTTTTACTCTTGGTTATGAAGACATCTATGAATTTCATAAAATGATATATCTTAAAGGAACTCTTTAAACAAATCGGGATTAACATCCCTTGATAGATGAGAAATCAATATATAAGCTTAAGGGAATCTCATATCATTTCAAGGCTTAACATCCTTTGCAAATGATTGAGAAACAAATTGTGGCTAAATTAGACAAAAATTATATTAAATCCATGTTCTTAATAGAATATCAATCTAAGGGGGAGCATAGTATAAAATTAAGGGGGAGAAGAAATATAAAATATTCAACTTGGATATTTTTTTGAAATGACAAAGGGGGAGAAAGAATATAAAATCAAAAATATAAATGAGTTTCATAACATCTTGGCCAGCACTCACTTGCAAAACAAGAATGGCTACAAAAGGTAATCTTCAGGTATGAAACTCACATGCTTTATATTTCCTTATTTCATATTTAGGAAATGTTTGTCATCTTCAAAAAGGGGGAGATTGTTGGATAAATTGGATATTATGATAAATCCCTTTGTTTCTATGATGACAAACATTTCATTCTTGTTGATCTAACGTGCTACTTGAGTGTTGCAGGAATAAGGTGGATGACAAAACTCTAGGGAATCTATATGCTTGAATGATTGTAAATGTCATGAAATGTAATCAATTGTAAACTTGTACAAATATATAATGTACAAGTACTTAGACTTCATGTAAATCAAGCGTTAGATCTTCCCTAGCTAAACACCACACTTAGTTAGGTCATCCCCTTCAATAGTGTCACATATGCACACTCATACACACACTTAGTGCCTTAATTGAAAGATTGAAACAGGGTCAATCTCGGTCGACAAACTCCTCGACCGAGACACTCTCGGTCGACAAACTTCTCGACCGAGAAAGACCCAAGTAGCCGTTAGACACAGATGACAAGGTAGTTGGCAGTTGCAAATGAACGTTGATCTAGAGAGCCTGTCGGTCGACAAAACTTCGACCGAGTAGGTATCTCGGTCGACAATTTGTCGACCGAGATGGACTCTGACAGCAACTGCAGAATAAAGCAACTAGCCGTTACTAATGCACCTAACCTATACCTAACGGCTAGTTAAGCACTTAGAACCCCCTAGAAAGTGTCTAGAACGTCCTTAAGCACTTGTAGTTCATTCCTATAAATAGGACATGCCTTAGGACACCTAAATATACCTAAGCTACACTTGTGCTACACTTGAGCTTGAATACTCATTGGCAATCTGTTTTGAGCAATAGAGCAATTCCAACATTGGCTATTCATTCCCATTGCTCTAATTTCGTGTCCTATAGGCTAGCATCTCCTTTCCGCAGCACATACACTTCTACACTCATTGGTTAGGAGATCAATACGCTTGATATAGGCAAATCAAGCCTTGTGCTTAAAAGGCTAAGTTGTAATTTCTGTTTTCCTTCTTGTTCATTTTATTCTTTGTATTCTCCTTGCTACTCCTAGGGTTGGAGGTTGCAGATTGGAGAAGGTTCTTCTCGGAGGAGAAGGTGGACTTCAAGCTACTTCAAGAAGGCTATCTCAACGGGAAGCTACTTCAAGAAGGCTATTGCAACGGGAAGCTACTTCAGGAGGAAGGCTGCTTCAAGGTTGGTGCAATTACTTCTAGGTGAAGGCTGCTTCAAGGTTGGTGCGATTACTTCTAGGTGAAGGCTGCTTGAAGGGTTTAGGGAGAGAATTGTAATTTTATGTAAAGTCCTTGCGAGGTAATAAAATTAAATTCTTTCCAAATCCTGTTTGGGTAAGCAACCGAGTAGTGGACTGACAACTTTAGTATTTGCTAAAGTTGGAACCACTCTAAATCCTTGTCCCCTTGTCCAATATTTTGTGGTTGGTTGTTTAAGTTAAATAATTGTTAAAATTGTTTTAAAACTCTATTCACCCCCCCTCTAGTGTTCTTCATGACCAAGTCATCCCATTAAATACCAATACAAAAAATATGATCCATATAAATCTATTTATCTCAAAATTATGCTTTTTTCCAAGCATAAGTATGTATCTTCTAGATTTTTTTTATTGTACTTAGGTCTACTATTCATTTTATTTTAATACTGTCATGACTCATATTTTATATTTAAAAGACACCCCAAGTAGAATGATTCTATGGTTAGAAATCACAACACATATGTGACATTCTGCTATCACACAGACAATGAAATGTCACGCGAAAATGTGCGGAACCGTCATAAACATTGTATTACCAAAAACACAGGTTAATTAAAACCGATTGCAGAAAGAAGATAAGAAAGGAACTATTTCAACCAGATCCACATCCTGCAAAGAAACATATTATATAATTCTTTATAAACCTGACACATGTCCACAATTCATAGGAATCCAACTGTCACAAAGGTACAAAGAGTTCACCACCTGTTTATATACAGAACAGGTCATATCAGGCCAACAACAGGATAAACAAGCTACATCAACTGTACTTCATGAAACGACGTCAAAACACCTCCAAGGACATTAGAATACATGGATGACTTCTAAGACTCTACTACAAAACTACCAAAACAACAACATATCCATCTCTTGCCTCCTACTGTTCTTCTTGCTGCTCGGCCACAACCTCACAACCACCACCACATCTAGCACGATCACCTAAAAAGGTTTAAAACTAGCGGGGTGAGACACACAGTCCCAACGAGAAACATAACTCCCCGCCGAACTATAAAACTTTAGGAAAGCTAGAACAGATAAAGCAGATAACTGATAAGAGCAGTTCATATATGCAGCATACTGAATAGAACTAACTTTATTAACAAACTTACTAAGATATCCGGGAGGCATATAACTAGATATTTCTTATGGAACATGATTGACAAGACAAGTTATATAAGAACTTATCATAAGATATGAGGAACGCGTAATTAACTGTAAGATATAACTAGGGAAACTATACAAGCAAGGCCTCAACCAATGTTCTGTGTTTTGCCCTAAGCAATATATACTATACAGATGGATTATGATTTATTATGGCCTGAGGAAGTGAGCTGTACCACTCAAATCCAACCTTCGGCTGTGAAGCCCAAACTGGTGCCATACAAGGTTAATGGAAGAGTCAGACTCCATGACCTCACCTTCTCATGGTCAGTGCATGATATCCAAAGCATGACTGTAGTCTCTTGCTTAAGTGGCCTTAGCCACAGGGTCAGCTTCACATGCTACCCTTTTATCTAGCCCACCTTGGTACAGGTCTTGGCGCTAGCATACCTTGAGCCACTGGCCTATTCACCGTGCTCTGATCTATAAACACATTCATTCTCTATCTCACTGAGCCATGGGCATGTTCACCATGCTCTAATTATACTGAGTCTACAACCGAAGTTGTACTCTAATCCTCCTATTTTCAGCTAGGAGAAACCCCACATATTCAACAATATGTGCTTCAGGTAATCTAGCAGGATAAACCTATTTCACCATCACCAGCTACTGATGATGATGGATCTATGGCCAGGGAAAACTACATGAAATGTTCATATGTAATTAATTAGTATGTTTTAAGTGAATTGTTGAGGCAACCATGTTATAAAACATAAACAACATTGTGTCACACCATTACTGTCATTATCATATTGCCATGGGATCTCAATCCCTCATCACATAATGCCACTTCCCCTCAAGGTTTCATCATCATACATCATCGTGGGATATCAATCCATTATCTCATCATCAGAGGATAACACCTCAATCAGGCACTCAGCCTTTATCAGGTCACCAGACCTTTCTCATCATACAAGGAATACATGTTATCTCATCAACAAGTAACATCATTATTTAGTGTTATACAAAACACATGCGCCTCATAGCTCTTATCTGGCTTTGAATTCATTTGATAATACCTGCATGGTTAGAATGCATATCCGAAGAGATAACTTGATCAACAATTACAGATCTTTAGAGAACATATTATGAATATCATGACATTAAGATTTAAGGTTCATGAGATTGGAACAACATCCATTATTATAAACACATGAAGCATAAAGTTGTAGATGGTATGTCAAACAACTTAATATTATTGTTACCAAACCGTGAGCATCCACCATACCCTATATCTCATAACATCATGAACACAACCATGATCTTGTCATCTTATCAACCTTAGGTAGCCACCACGTTACTGGGTACAACCCAACTATCATATCTCATCATCAAAACCAAAGATGTGGGCTCAAGATAACAAGTTCACCAACTTAGGGTTACCGGGTTAGGCACATCCCTCACCAAAGGTGTCGCCTACCCTCACCAAAGGTATCAACTACCCTCACTAAAGGGATATCGGGTAGAGCATCATCCCTCACCCAAATGATATCAGTCACCACCAAAACCCTAGGTCACCAAGCCACATATGGGGAAACCAACATATCGTGCAACCATGCACAAGAGGGTATCGGGAAGTCATGTACAAGAGTGTATCAGGCATCACTATCATCATATATTGGCCAAGAACCTATATCGCCTGCTAGGGTTAGGGTTAGGGTTCTCCATGTCGGGAAACCACCAAAACCATATTGCCCAAGGCACACCACTGCCATCCACCAAGTGACATCATGGGCAGCCCACCATGGCGCCCAAGGAGCTCCCATATCGCCCAAGGTAGCCCTATCGTCCAAGCTAGGGTTAGGGACTCTCTATCGGTCAAGGCGCCATATCGCCCATCAGGGTTACACCAACCGAGACTCCATATCGGGCAACACCATATCGGCTAAAGACATATCGCCCAACAACATCTTGGGTAAAGGTCCATATCAGTCAAGAGATCAACAAGGTGTTCACCTAGCATATCACCCAAGCTGAACCCTTGAAGAGGGATATCAGACAGAACACAACTTAGGGTATCATGCAAGGGTTCAAAGGTCATGACGGGTTGGTCATCTTCAACCTCAAGACTGTCACCAAGAAGCCCTAAAAGATCAAGAGAGTTGGCTCACCTCTCAACAACTGAGTGAGAGAGGGGTTTTGCACAACTTCCATAACCTATTGGGCAACAAGGAGTTCCATCACCATATCGTCCATCCAACCCAAAACTCCACTCACCATTGAATTAGGAGACCCTAGGCTCACCTCTCAACAACTAAGTGAGAGAGGGGTTTTGCCCAAAGAAATCCACATCTGATGGTTCGGCCAACCCAAGGCAACCATCTCAACAAGATCTAGGGTACATCTAAGGAAACCTTATAACCATTAAAGAAAGATACATGGCCAATCAAGATAACATATAGAAAATCAACATGATAAGGAAGTAGTATAGTTAGGGTTAGGAGTTATGTAACCCGCCTCAAGCTCTAAAGCTCCAAGCTCCTAGCACCAAGCTCCAAGCTCCAAGGCACCACCTTCGGCTGACATAAAGAAGAACAACTTGTAACCACCATGGCCGAAGAGAAGGGAGAAGAGGAAGAAGATGCCAAGGAAAGGGATAAATACTTACCATAAGACAAGGAAAGGGACAAGCTATCAAGGTGTGTCGCCCAAGATACTAGCTGTATCGGCCACCACTTGCTCCTTTCTCCTCCTAGCTCGGCCACCAAAGGAAGGGAAGCAACTAAAGGAACCAAAGAGACCTAGCAAGCAAGGGGGGAGTCGATTATATACTAAGGGGTGAAGGGGAAGAGAAAGGCAAGGTGGCACCCGCCCCTAACACACTTGTCCAAGGATTGTGCCACATGCTAACACCCCCAAAACCACATGTCCATGACTTGCCACCCACTAGCAAAGCAACTGCCACTTGTCCAAAGCAGGTGACATAAATGAGGCTAGCTGAAGGGTGTGTGTCGCCCTAGATGGAAACCCAACACACCATGGCCGATACACCTCCTTGTCCAATACAACCAACACTCCCTTGGCCGATACACCAAGGTCCAACCCGATACAAGCTCCAACAAGGCTCAACACAACTCAAACAAGGCTCAACAAAGCCCAAAGATACTGAAGCAAATAGCCCAACCCATCCTCTCAGCCCTAGAGGATGCAAGGTGTGGCAAAACATCCCGCTATCACACAGACAATGAGGTGTTATGCGAAAACGTGTGGAAATCACCATAACCACAGATTACCAAAAACATGGGTTAATTAAAAACGATTGCAGAAAGTAGGTAAATAGAAAACTATTACATTTAAGTCCACATCCAGCAAAGGAACATGTTATATAAACATTTACAAGCCTGATACATGTCCACAGCTTAGTGGAACAACTGTTCTATCATCACCGGTTATATATACATAAAGGCCCACATCCGGCCAGCAGCAGGATACATAAAACATCAGCAGTTATACATCGTGAAACAACATCAAACACCTCCAAGGACCTGAGAGTACAGGGATGACTCTAGGACTCTACTACAAAACATCCAAAACAGCAGGATGTCCATCGCTTGCCTTCTACTGCTCTTCTTGCTTCTCGGCCGCAACTCCGCGACCACCACCACGCCTAGCTCGACCACCTAAAAAGGGTGTAAACCAGCGGGGTGAGACACACAGTCCCAGCGAGAAACATAACTCCCCGCCGAAACTACAGAACCTCAGAAAGATAAAGCAACAACAACAGATAACTGATAAGAAGTATAACAAGAGCAGTTTATAAAGTAAAGCTATTCATACCGTCAAGCTTACCAGATGTACGGAAGGCATATATCCTACTATTTCTCTATGGAACATGATTAACAAGATAAGATTTATAAGGTATTACCACATAGCATGAGGAACATATAAGTAACTGCAAGTTATAACAAGATTAACTACACAAACAAGGCCTCAACCAATGTTCCGTATTTTGCCTTAAGCAGTAAATACTATACGGCCGGATTATGTATTATTATGCCCTGAGGAAGTGAGCCGTACCGCTCAAATCCAACCTTCGATTGCGAAACCCAAAACCAGTGCCATACAAGGTCAATGGAAGAGCCGGACTCCACGACCTTTCCCCTCGTGGTCAGTGCACGAGAACCAAAGCAGGACCGCAGTCTCGTGCTTAAGTGGCCTCAGCCACAGGGTCAGCTCCATAGGCTATCCTTCCTCTAGCCTGCCTCGGTACAGGTCACGACGCTAGTATATCTGAGCCACGAGCCTATTCACCGTGCTCTGAGCCATGAACGCATTCATGCTCCATATCACACATCCTGAGCCATGGGCCTGTTCACCATGCTCATCACATATTCCGAGTCTGCAACCGCAGCTGCACTCGATTCCCTCTCTATTTGAGGCTAGGAGAAACCTCACATATTCAATAATATGCGCTCCGGGTTAACCCGCAGGAGAACCCGTTTCACCATCACCAACTCCTGACGATGATGGATCTATGGCCAGGGCAACTACATGATATATTCCACTGTGATTAATTAGTATCTTTTATATGGATTGCAAGATTCGACCAAGTTGTATAACATGCAACTATAACAGGAAATAAACAACATAAACTCATTGTTATGCTTTTATTGTAATCACATCATCCTAATCCCTCACAAGGATCCAACATTACATGTTATCACTTGGCCTCTTGCCAATCATCCAGATCCATCTCAAGGATCATCACATACCATGGGATCTCAATCCTCATCATATACTGCCACTGCCTCTCAAGGCTTACATCATCATCATGGGATAGCAATCCAACACATGATACATGTGATCTCATCATCAAGAGTAACTATCAAAGCAATGTTACTCATCATATATACCTCATAGCCTTTTTCTTATCTATGCATCACCTACATGGTTAGTGTACACAATAATCATAGGTTTAACAGAAAGACCATGTTATCAATATAAGGTGACATTAATGATTATATACATTACCAATCATGCTTCAACTTATGATCATGAGCATAGGTTACATCATTCAGCAAGGCATTCTACATGCTTATCATTATCTCAACTTTATACAGATAATCAAGATGATTACATACATGGGTAGAGACATGTACATTACATAAGCAAGCTTTACCATAACAACTACCATTAAGAATATCAAGGGTCACCAACGTGTTAACCATAACATTATCCACCATATCAGTTTTTCATGAGAAGCAAGACCCTTACTAAAAGTGTCCACTACCCTCACAAGAAGTGTGACGGGTAGGGCACCCTCACTATAGGTTGTATCGGGCAGGGTGCTCACCCTATCGCCCAACTCATGTCGGTCAACACATATCAGCCAAGCATACAAGGTGTGACGCGCAATGCTGTGTCGGGCGTATCGTGCACTCACCAGTGCTGGTGTGAAGCGCACCAAGGTAGAGGAGAAACTAAGGAACTAAAGGGATCCTTAGCAAGGGAAAGGAACCACATATATAGAAGGGAAAGGAGGAGAAACCAAGGTAGAGCCAAGCAAGGTGTCGCCCACCTAGGGACACTTGTCCAAGGCCATATCTACATGCAAGCATCAAGCACTAAGTGTCCACTAGTGGTGACACAAACGAGGTCAAGGATGGTCAAAGGTCATGGGCAACACACTTGGATGATACACCTCCAACATGGGAGACACAGCCCTGGGCGACACAAGCTCTCTTGCCCGACACAAGGTCCAAAAGAAACAAAAGCAAGGCACCACAAGGCCCAACAAGCTCAACCAAGCCCAAAGAAACTCAAGCAACGAGCCCAAAACCTTCCTCTCTACTCTAAAGGAAGCAAGGAGAGAGAGGAACACCTCACAAGGTGACAAACGTGTCCAAAAACCCTAGACTTGGGTTATTTGCAAGTAGCACCTCCAACTCTCAACAAGGCACAACCAAACCCTAATCACCACTAAAGGTGATCAGCAAGCAACTAAGCATCAGGGTTAAGCAAAGCAAACAAGGTAAACCCTAAACGGAGGTCAGGGTCCTTACAAGCTAACCCCCTACAAAGGGATTTCGTCCCCGAAATCCGAAGAGAAAAGTGGGGGATACTTCCTCCTCATCTCTGCCTCAAGCTCCCACGTGGCTTCCTCAATGCCACGATGATGCCAAAGAACCTTCACAAGAACCAGGTCCTTCCTCTTCAACTTCTTAACCCTTCTGTCAAGGATTGCCACATGACCTTCCTTGTAGGTCACATCTTCATCAAGCTCAACTTCAACGGGCTGTATCATTGTTCCCGAATCTGGATGACTTTTCTTCAACATACTGACATGGAACACTGGGTGTAACCTGTGCAACTCTGGCGGCAGCCCTAACTCGTAAGCTACCTTACCAACACATGCTATAACCGGGTATGGCCCCATATACCTAGGTGCTAGCTTACCCTTCCTGCCAAACCTCAGCACACCTTTCCATGGAGAGACCTTGAGATACACTTTGTCTCCTACCTGGAACTCCAAAGGTCATCGACGATTGTCTGCATAAGACTTCTGCCTGTCCTGTGCCGCATTCAACTGTTGCTATATCACTTTGATCTTTTCTGTTGTCTGTTGTACTAACTCAGGACCCAAAAGCTGATACTCACCAGACTCGTACCAACATAAAGGAGATCTGCACTTCTTTCCATACAAAGCCTCATAAGGAGCCATGTCAATGCTCCACTGATAACTGTTGTTGTAGGAAAACTCTATCAAACTGAGATGTACATCCCAATTGCCTAGGAACTGCAAAACACAAGTTCGAAGGAGATCTTCTAAAGTCTGAATAGTTCTCTCAGACTGTCCATCGGTCTGCGGGTGGAAGGCACTATTGAACCTCAACTATGTTCCCAACGCTTTGTGTAACTGTTCCCAGAAACGGCTAACGCTTTGTGTAACTGTTCCCGGAAACAGCTCGTGAACTGAGGACCTCTGTCAGAAACTATCGTCGCTGGCACACCATGCAAACGTACTATCTCGTCCACATACTCGAGCGAGCTTCTCAGCTGTATACGTTGTCTTTACTGGTAAGAAGTGGGCAGACTTCGTCAATCTGTCCACTATAACCCAAATGGAATCATGATTCCTAGTTGTCCTGGGTAGACCAACTATGAAATCCATGGTTATATGATCCCATTTCCACTGTGGTATTGGTAGGGGTTGCAAAGTACCTGCCAACTTCTAATGTTCAACCTTGACTTGCTGACAAACTGCACATCTAGCCACGAACTCAGCTACATCTTTCTTCAAGCCGGGCCACCAATACAAGTCCTTCAGACTATGATACATCTTGGTGACACCCGGATGCATAGCATACATCGACATGTGTGCTTCCTCGAGCACTAACTTCCTCAGATCATTAGCATCTGGAACCACCATCCTGTCACGATAGCAAACTAGCCCATCCTCGGACTCATGGAACCCATCACACTTTTCGCTGCCAAACTCTGATATGATCAACTGTACCGCATCATCTGTTTGATGTGCCTCTTTGATCTGTTGTCTCAGCGTAGGCTTGACTTGTATATGTGCTAAAAGTCCAGCTAATATGGAAACTTCCATCTGTACATTCATCTGTCACAAAGAGACAAACATATCTCGTCTATGGCATACCAGGGAACTCAATTGTGCCTTCTTTGAAGAAAGAGAAGAAGACTTTCGGCTAAGCGCATTAGCTACCACATTCACCTTACCAGGATGATACTCGATAGTGTAGTCGTAATCATTGATTAACTCCATCCATCGACGATGTCGCATATTCAACTCATGCTGCAAAAAGATGTACTTCAGATTCTTATGATCCGTAAAGATTTGACACACCTCCCCATACAGATAGTGTCTCCAGATCTTTAACGCATGAACCACTGCTGCCAACTCCAAATCATGAGTCAGATAGTTCTCCTCGTGTTTCTTAAGCTGTCAAGAAGCAAAAGAAACCACATGATCTTCCTGCATCAGCACACAACCTAAACCTTTCTTGGAAGCATCACAGAAGACAACATAGCCCTTCCCATGCTCTAGCAGGATCAACACAGGAGCACTGGTTAGCTTCTCCTTCAAACTTTGGAAATCTTGCTAGAAACAATCATCCCAGACAAAGGGTATGTCCTTTCTGGTCAACTTCGTCATCGGCAACGCAATCGCACTGAAGTCCTTGATAAATCTCCGGTAGTAACCTGCTAAACCAAGGAAACTATGAACTTTTGTCAGCGTCTTCGGTTTCTCCCAGTCTGCAACGGACTCCACCTTCTTCAGGTCCACTTTGACTCCTTCAACAGATATCACATGACCCAAGAAAGTCACTTCTTCCAACCAGAACTCACACTTACTGAACTTGGCATACAACTGGTGTTGGCGAAGAAGAGTCAACGCTCGTCAAAGATGTTGTGCATGCTCTTTCTTGTCCCGACTATAGATCAAGATGTCATCTATGAAGACTACAACAAATTGATCTAGAAACGGACGGAACACTCTGTTCATCAAATCCATGAAAGCAGTAGGTGCATTGGTTAGCCCAAACGACATAACCACAAACTCGAAGTGACCATACCTCATCCTGAAAGTTGATTTTGGTATGTCATCCGCCTTTATCCTTAACTGATGATATCTGGACCGTAGGTCGATCTTTGAAAACACTGTAGCACCACGCAACTGATCGAACATGTCATGTATCCTCGGCAACGGGTACTTGTTCTTGATCATAACCTTATTCATCTGCCGGTAATCTATACACAACTGCATCGATCCATCCTTCTTCTTGACGAACAACACTGGAGCACCCCAAGGCGACATGCTTGGTCGGATGAAACCTTTCTCCAGCAACTCTTGCAACTGCTTCTTAAGTTCTGTCATCTCTACTAGAGCCATCCTATATGGTGTATGTGCAACTAGCTGCGTTCCTGGTACCAGATTGATCTCGAAATCAATCTCTCGGGGTGGAGGAACACCAGGAAACTCATCCGGAAACACATCAGAAAACTCTCGGACAACTGACACCTCTTCGAGGCTAGGACCCTTTGCCTTGGTAGCCACAACGGTATCCACCACGTGAGCTAAGAACGCCTCACATCCTTATCGTAGAAACTTCTCTGCTACCATAGCTGATACTAAGCATGTCGGAAGAATCTTCCTTTCTCCCTAGAAGATCCACTTCTCTCCACCATCGTCAAACACTGCCTGCTTGGAACCATAGTCCAAAACAACCTTATGCTTCTCTAAGGCATCCATCCCAAGGATACCATCAAAACCATGCATATCAAGTGGTATAAGATCCACTCGAATGCTGTGTCCCAAAAAAGACAAGACACAAGATGGACACTCTTCTTGAAGCTTCGAGGAACCAGCAAGAGGGGTTTCTAACAACAAACTATCTTTCTTACAACTAACAGGTAAATGACAGTTTTCAAGCATACTATAGGCGATAAAAGAGTGTGTAGCACCCGGGTCAACCAGAACAGATATAAAGTAAGAAGAAGACATATCAGAATGAAATAACTCCATCTGACCTGTCACCACTCGCGGGTTGACTATCGCCTCCAGCTGACTCATAGCATAGAATTGAGCCGTTGCTTGCTGTCCACGTCCTCTGCTTCCTTGAGCAGACGATCCCGCTTGCGACGTTTGACCACGTCCTTGCCCTCTGCTACCACTGGGCTGCTGTGTCACTTCATCATCTTTGTTTGGGCAATTCGACTTGACATGCCCCATCTGACCGTAGGTATAACATGTCCTAACCTCAAACCGTGGCCTAGATGGTCATGTCACTGCCACTGATGTTGTACTATGTGCCCTAGACAGCGAAGAAACATATCCTCTTCCCTTACTCAGAGACCATTGCGACGGTACACTGGAACCTCTCGTAACTGAAGGCGATGAAAACTTGGGCTTCTTGAAGCCACCAAACCTCTGTCCCTGGAACTGAGCAGGCCTTTTGTGAGGCATGGATTCTCTTTTCTCCCTTACTGACTTTTCAATTCTCCAGACAGATTCCACAAATGTAGCAAACCTCTCTCTATTCTCTAACGCAGAAACAGGTGTTGTCAGCTCAGCACTCAGACCTTTCTCAAAGCGTCTGATCTGCTCTTCATCTGTCACTGCCATATGAGGACAAAACCTCAGAAGGTCCATGAACTTAGCTTCAAACTCGGTGATGTTCATCGTTCTTTGTTGCAAGCTCTCAAACTGACTGATCTTCTCATCCAGATACGTCTTCAGAAAGTATCTACTGACAAACTCATGCCGGAAAACCTCCCAACCGATCACCTCACCAGGTCGCTTCTCCTCCTCGATGGTCCACCAGTGACCAGCACTACCTTTCAGGAGGTAGACAGCGTGCTTTACTTTGTCTACTTAAGGGATGTTGAGGATCTGAAAAGCCTTCTCAAGACTTGTCAGCCACAGATCTGCATCCGTTGGATTAGTCACTCCAGCATAATCCAAAGCTCCGACTCGGTGAAGCCGCTCAAAGGTCTTCCCAATACCCGATGCTTCACCATGGGGAGCCTGTGCTCTTGGCGGAGGCACTGGCAATCGCTCAACCATGAGATTCATCGTAGCCATCATCTGCCCCATAAGCTGTTGGTAGGCAGGATGTTCAAGAATGGTTGGGTTAGGTTGGGGGACCTCAGGCACCCAATCTTCATGTGCCTGCCCTAAAGATCCATCAACTGATGCAGCATCGCTATGCTCAGGAGCATATTCTTCATGGTTCCCAGACATCTTGGCTTTTCTTCCACTGAGGGCAGAAGACGATCGTGAGAAAATCTGGAAAACTCACAAGAACAGACTCAGCCTAGTCCTAATCCTTGTAGACTCAGCGAACCTAGAGCTATGATACCAAAACTTGTGGCAACACATCCCGCTATCACACAGACAACGAGGTGTTACACGAAAATGTGCGGAAATCACCATAACCACAGATTACTAAAAACACGGGTTAATTAAAACCGATTGCGGAAAGTAGGTAAACTGAGAAAACTATTACATTTAAGTCCACATCCTGCAAAGGAACATGTTATATAAACATTGACAAGCCTGATACGTGTCCACAGCTTAGTGGAATAGTTGTTCTATCATCACCGGTTATATATACATAAAGGCCCACATCCGGCCAGCAACAGGATACATAAAACATCAGCAGTTATACATCGTGAAACAACGTCAAACACCTCCAAGGACCTGAGAGTACAGGGATGACTCTAGGACTCTACTACAAAACATCCAAAACAGCAGCATGTCCATCGCTTGCCTTCTACTACTCTTCTTGCTACTCGGCCACAACTCCGCGACCACCACCACGCCTAGCTCGACCACCTAAAAAGGGTGTAAACCAGTGGGGTGAGACACACAGTCCCAGTGAGAAACATAAATCCTCGTCGAAACTACAGAACCTCAGAAAGATAAAGCAACAATAGTAGATAACTGATAAGAAGTATAACTAGAGCAGTTTATAAAGTAAAGCTATTCATACCGTCAAGCTTACCAGATGTACGGAAGGCATATATCCTACTATTTCTCTATGGAACATGATTAACAAGATAATATTTATAAGGTATTACCACATAACATGAGGAACATATAAGTAACTACAAATTATAACAAGATTAACTACACAAACAAGGCCTCAACCAATGTTCTGTATTTTGCCTTAAGCAGTAAATACTATACGGCTGGATTACGTATTATTATGCCCTGAGGAAGTGATCCGTACCGCTCAAATCCAACCTTCGGTTGTGAAGCCCAAAGCCAGTGCCATACATGGTCAATGGAAGAGCCGGACTCCACGACCTTTCCCCTCATGGTCAGTGCACGAGAACCAAAGCCGCACTCCATAGGCTACCCTTCCTCTAGCCCACCTCGGTACAAGTCACGACGCTAGTATATCTGAGCCACATGCCTATTCACCGTGCTCTGAGCCATGAACGCATTCATGCTCAATATCACACATCCTGAGCCATGGGCCTGTTCACCATGCTCATCACATATTCCGAGTCTGCAACCGCAGCTGCACTCGATTCCCTCTCTATTTGAGGCTAGGAGAAACCTCGCATATTCAATAATATGCGCTCCGGGTTAACCTGTAGGAGAACCCATTTGACCATCACCAACTCCTGACGATGATGGATCTATGGCCAGGGCAACTACATGATATATTCCACTGCGATTAATTAGTATCTTTTATATGGATTGCAAGATTCAACCAAGTTGTATAACATGCAACTATAACAGGAAATAAACAACATAAACTCATTGTTATGCTTTTATTGTAATCACATCATCCTGATCCCTCACAAGGATCCAACATTACATGTTATCACTTGGCCTTTTGCCAACCATCCAGATCCATATCAAGGATCATCACATACCATGGGATCTCAATCCTCATCATATACTGCCACTGCCTCTCAAGGCTTACATCATCATCATGGGATAGCAATCCAACACATCATACATGTGATCTCATCATCAAGAGTAACTATCAAAGCAATGTTACTCATCATATATACCTCATAGAATTTTTCTTGGCTATGCATCACCTGCATGGTTAGTGTACACAATAATCATAGGTTTAACAGAAAGACCATGTTATCAATATAAGGTGACATTAATGATTATATACATTACCAATCATGCTTCAACTTATGATCATGAGCATATGTTACATCATTAAGCAATGCATTCTACATGTTTATCATTATCTCAGCTTTATACAGATAATCAAGATGATTACATACATGGGTAGAGACATGTACATTACATAAGCAAGCTTTACCATAACAACTACCATTAAGAATATCAAGGGTCACCAACGTGTTAACCAGAACATTATCCACCATATCAGTTTTTCATGAGAAGCAATACCCTTACTAAAAGTGTCCACTACCCTCACAAGAAGTGTGATGGGTAGGGCACCCTCACTATAGGTTGTATCGGGCAGGGTGCTCACCCTATCTCCCAACTCATGTCGGTCAACACATACCGGCCAAGCATACAAGGTGTGACGCGCAACGCTGTGTCGGGCGTATCGTGCACTCACCAGTGCTGGTGTGACGCGCACCAAGGTAGAGGAGAAACTAAGGAACTAAAGGTATCCTTAGCAAGGGAAAGGAACCACATATATAGAAGGGAAAGGAGGAGAAACCAAGGTAGAGCCAAGCAAGGTGTCGCCCACCTAGGGACACTTGTCCAATGCCATATCTACATGCAAGCATCAAGCACCAAGTGTCCACTAGTGGTGACACAAACGAGGTCAAGGATGGTCAAAGGTCATGGGCGACACACTTGGACGATACACCTCCAACATGGGCGACACAGCCCTGGGTGACACAAGCACTCTTGCCCGACACAAGGTCCAAAAGAAACAAAAGCAAGGCACCACAAGGCCCAACAAGCTCAACCAAGCCCAAAGGAACTCAAGCAACGAGCCCAAAACCTTCCTCTCTACTCTAGAGGAAGCAAGGAGAGAGAGGAACACCTCACAAGGTGACAAACTTGTCCAAAAACCCTAGACTTGGGTTATTTGCAAGTAGCACCTCCAACTCTCAACAAGGCACAACCAAACCCTAATCACCACTAAAGGTGATCAACAAGAAACTAAGCATCAGGGTTAAGCAAAGCAAATAGGGTAAACCCTAAACGGAGGTCAGGGTCCTTACAAAAGGAGAGAGAAATACATCTCTCAAGGTGACAAACTTGCACACCAACCCTAGAACTTGGGTAAATTGCAAGTTGCACCTCAATCTCTCAACAAAGCACAAAACAAACCCTAATCACAACTTTAGGTGATTAGCAAGCATATAAACACATGGTTTAGGCAAATCAAATTGGGTAAGCCCAAAACGAAGGCCAGGGTCCTTACAAGCCATAAACCTCTACAAAAGGATTTCATCCCCAAAATCTGAAGAGAAAAGTGAGGGATACTTCCTCCTCATCTCTTTCTCAAGCTCCCATGTGGCTTCCTCAACCCCACGATGATGCCAAAGAACCTTCACAAGAACTAGATCTTTCCTCTTCAGCTTCTTCACTTTCCTATCAAGGATCATCACTGGACCTTCCTCGTAGGTCACATCTTCATCAAGCTCAACCTCAACTGGCTGTATCAATGTCTTTGTGCCTGGATGACTTTTCTTCAGCATACTGACATGGAACACTAGATTCAACCTGTGCAACTCTGGCGGTAGCTATAACTTGTAAGCCACTTTTCTAACACGTGCTATTACCGGATATGGTCCCATATACCTGGGAGCCAACTTGCCTTTTCGGCCAAACTTCAACACGCCTTTCCATGGAGAGACCTTGAGATACACCTTATCTCCTACCTGGAACTCTAGAGATCGTTGATGATTATCTGCATATGACTTCTGTCTATCTTGTGCTACTTTCAACTATTGTTGTATCACCTTGATCTTCTCTGTCATCTGCTGTACTAACTCAGGACCCAAAAGTTGTTATTTGCCAGACTCATACCAACATAAATCATATCCGCACTTTCTACCATACAAAGCCTCATAAGGTGCCATGTCGATACTCCATTGGTAACTGTTGTTGTAGGCAAACTCTATCAAACTAAGGTGCATGTCCCAACTTCCTAGGAACTGCAAAACACAAGCTCGAAGAAGATCCTCCAAAGTCTAAATAGTCCTTTCAGACTATCTATCTGTCTGCGGGTGGAAAGTGGTACTGAACCTCAACTGCGTTCCCAATGCTTTGTGCAACTGTTCCTAAAAATGACTCATGAACTGGGGACCTCTGTCAGAGACTATTATTACTGGCACTCCGTGCAAATGCACTATCTCATCCACATACACTTGAACAAGCTTCTCTACTGTATATGTTGTTTTCACAGGTATGAAATGGGAAGACTTCATCAATCTGTCCACTATCACCCAAATGGAATCATGATTTCTAGCTGTTCTCGGAAGACCAACTACGAAATGCATGGTTACATGATCCCATTTACACTGTGGTATTGGCATAGGTTGCAATGTACCTACTGGCTTCTGATGCTCACCCTTAACCTATTGGCATATCGCATACCTAGCCACAAATTCAGCCACATCTCTCTTCAAGCCAGGCCACCAATACAAATCCTGTAGATTATGATACATCTTGGTGACACCTAGATGCATAACATACATTGACGTGTGTGCTTCCTTGAGAACTAACTTCCACAGATCATCAACATCGAGAACATCATCTTGTTATGATAGCAAACTAGTCCATCCTCGGACTCATGGAAGCCATCTCACTTTTCATTGTTGAACTCTGATCTGATTAACTGAACTGCAGCATCTGCATGCTATGCTCCTTTGATCTGCTGTCTCAACGTAGGCTTCACTTGCATTTGTGCCAATAGTCCTGCCAACAAGGATACTTCCAACTATACATTCATCTACCGTAAAGAGACAAACATATCCCGCCTATGGCATATCAAAGAACTCAACTGTGCCTTCTTCATAGGAAGAAAGGAAGACTTCCTGCTAAGTGCATCAGTTACTATGTTCACCTTACCAGGATGATACTCAATGGTGCAATCATAATCACTTATCAACTCCATCCAGAGACACTGTCACATGTTCAACTCACTATGCGAGAAGATATACCTCAGGTTCTTATGATCCGTGAAGATTTGACACACCTCCCCATAAAGATAGTGTCTCCAAATCTTTAACACATGGATCACCACTTCCAACTCCAAATCATGTGTCGGATAACTCTCCTCATGTTTCTTAAGCTATCATGAAGCAAAAGAAACCACATGATCTTCCTACATTAGCACACATCCTACGCCTTTCTTGGAAGCATCACAGAAAACAATGTAGCCTTTCCCAGGTTCTGGCAGCACCAAAACTGGAGCACTAGTCAACTTCTCCTTCAAACTTTGGAAAACTTGCTGAAAACAATCATCCCAAACAAAAGATACATCCTTCATGGTCAACTTTGTCAACGGCAACGTGATTATACTAAAGTTCCTTATAAACCTCTGGTAGTATCCTGCTAAACCCTGAAAACTACAAACTTCAGTCGACGTCTTTAGTTTCTCCCATTCCACAACTGAATCCACCTTCTTGGGGTCTACTTTGACTCCTTCTGTAGATATCACATGACCCAAGAAAGTCACTTCTTTCAACCAGAATTCACACTTACTAAACTTGGCATATAACTGGTGTTGGCAAACGAGAATCAACGCTTGTCAAAGATTTTGTTCATGCTCTTAACTGTCCCGACTATAGAATAAGATGTCATCTATAAAGACCACAAAAAACTGATCTAGAAATGGTCAGAACACCCAGTTCATCAGATCCATGAAAGCAACAGGCGCATTGGTTAGCCCAAACGGAATAACTACAAACTCAAAGTGACCATACCTCGTCCTAAAAGCTGACTTTGGTATGTCATCATCCTTGATCCTCAACTGATGATATTCGGACCGTAGATCGATCTTTGATAACACTGTAGCACCACGCAACTGATCAAACAGATTGTCTATCCTCGGCAAAGGGTACTTGTTTTTTATCGTAACTTTGTTCAATTGCCGGTAATCTATGCACAAATGCATCGATCCATCCTTCTTCTTTACGAACAAGACTGGATCACCCCACGGCGATGTGCTCGGTCTGATGAAACCTTTATCTAGTAGCTCATGTAACTGCTTCTTCAGTTCTGCCATCTCAGCTGGAGTCATCCTATACAGTGTCTGAGCAACTGGTTGTGTCCCTAGCACTAGCTTGATCTCAAAGTCAATCTCTCGAGGTGGAGGAATACCAGGAAACTCATTGGGAAACACATCCTTAAACTCTATGACAACATGCACATCCTCAAGGCTAGAACCTTCTGCCTTGGTATCCACAACATGAGCCAAAAATGCTCTACAACCTTGCCACAACAACTTTTCTACCACCATAGCTGATACCAAACATGTCAGAAGAATCTTCCTATCTCCCTGAAATATCCACTTCTCACCATCATTAGCAAACACCGCTTGCTTGGAACCACAGTCCATCACAACCTTATACCTCTCTAAGGTATCCATCCCAAGGATTACATCAAATCCATGCATATCAAGTGGTATGATATCCACTTGTATGTTGTGTCCCGAAAAGGATAGAACACAAGATGGACACACTTCTCAAAGCATTGAGGAACCATCAAGAGGGGTTTCTAAAAACAAGCCATCTTTCTTAAAACTAACAGGTAAAAGACAACTATCAAGCATACTACGAGTGATGAAAGAGTGTGTAGCACCCGGGTCAACCAAAACAGATACAAAGCAAGAAGAAGACAAATGAGAATGAAGTAACTCCATCTGACCTGCCACCACTCGTGGGTTGACTATCACTTCCGGCTGACTCATAACATAGAACTGAGCCATTGCTTACTGTCATCCACGCCCTCTGCTTCCTTCAGTAGATGATCCTACTTGTGATGCTTGACCGCATCCTCTCCCTTTATTACCACTGGATTGCTATTTATCTGATCCCTATTGATTCTACCTCAACTGCAGTGTCACTTCGACATCTCTACTTGGGCAATTTGACTTCAAATGCCCTATCTATCCATAGTGATAGCATGACATGTCTTCTATCTACGGCCTAGATGGCCCTGTTACTACTACTGAAGATGTACTGTGGGATCTAGATGGCGAAAACTCACGCCCTCTTCCTTTACTCGGAGACCACTGTGACGGCGCACTAGAACCTTGCACCGCAGAAGGTGCAGAAAACCTCGGCTTCTTAAACCTCTACTTCTGGAACTGAGTAGGCTTTCTCTTGGACATGGCCTCTCTCTTCTCCTTGACTGACCATTCAATCCTTCAGACAGACTCCACAAACGTGGCAAACCGCTCCAGATTTTCTAAAGCAGTAGCAGGTGTAACATCCCTGACCTGGGTTATGTTTTAACCCTAGGTGTTTTGTTTAATAAAAGTGATTATATGCTTTCTCTTATCTTTTGAAAAGTAATTAAGTCTCAAGAGGAACTTACATTGCAATTTTAGTCCTTTTTGAATATTGTTGAAATCAATGTTTTGCTTGTTTTGGACTAAAGTGCAAATTACCCAAGTTGAGGGGTTTATTTGCAAATTGTGCATGATAATATGTTCCTCATGTGTTGAAGCATCATGAGAGTGAATATGATGCAGAGGTATGGCTTGTGATAGCTTGAATACCAAGAAAGAGCTGATAAAGCAATGCTTGTGCATTAAAACCTAGTTTTGGTGTAATGTGCAATTTACCCAAAACCTAGAGTTCAATATGCAAATTACCACTTCAAAATGGTCCCCACTGTTTCTTGGGATCATTTGGAGCAAATAAAATGAGAGGGGTGTCTCATTTGTACCTCTTTGAAGGAGAGAGAATCTTGATATTAAAATAATCAAGATTTAATCATAAATGGAACTTTACTTCAAATTAATGCAAAAATAAATATAATAATTGAAGGGCCTTCAACCAAAAACGAGATGGTTGGATTTGATCAAGTGTGAACACCCTTGTGCCTTTTCTAGGCCATGAAAATATCCTAAGGTGAAAACTCCACTCACCTTATTATAAGAAAAAGAAATATCTACTAACTTATGGATATTAATATAAAAAGGGTTAAGGTGCTTAATTTGTTTTTCATTAAAACATGGATAATTGAGAGGAATAAGAGGCAAAGAGGATAGCCTCGTCTCTAAGGAAAGGAAGGGGGAAAGTGGCAGGAATTTGGGAGAGATAATTCCTACTTTCTCTATCTTAATTGAATTTTCAACAAAATTCACATATATGCTCATTTATCCATAGAGTAAAAAGGGAATTTCGAATTCACTTCCACCCTTTGCTTGCAAAACGACCAAGGAAGCTTTGAAGGATCATAAGGACGACCCCCAACCTTTTGGTAAGCTTCTTGACCTTCTTTCATCTTGATTTCATGGTGGAAATCATAAATCAATGCACAATTTCTTCTTTTCTTCACTCCATCTTCAACCCTAGCCAATCTTTTAACTCCAAAACTTGAGGACGAGCCTTGGGGGAGTTGCAAAAGCTTCTTCCACCATTGTTGATGTGAAGCTCCAAGATTTGAAGGTGGGTTATATAAATTGAACCCTTAATCATTGTTATTGAACTCAATTTCTCAATTCAATTGATTCAATTATTTTTCTTACAATACCTTTGATTAATTAGTGCAATTACCATGCAGATGATAGTAGGTTTCATGGATTTGCGGGTTGATGATGATGACATCATCACAAGAATACACCTCAATCAAGAATAGGAGCAAACCGTTTGCAAAACCGAATGAACCAATTCAGTTTCATAACCGAATGAGTAGATTCGATTTCAAAACCGAATGAGTGGATTCGGATTCAAAACCGAATGACCAAGTAAGTGCAAGACTGAATGGGTAATTCCATTCAAAACTGAATGGGTTAAATACACAAAACCGAATGGATAATTATACCCAAGATTGATTGGATAAATCACTTTAAAACCGAATGGGTGATTCGGTTTCAAAACTGAATGATTGGAATCATTTTCAAGGTTGATTGAAGTGATTCAGTTTCAAAACCCAATGGGTGATCCGGTTTCAAAACCGAATGGAGGTCAAACACCTCAAGACCGCATGAGGTCAAGCACCTCAAGACTGCATGTATGGTCAAAGGTGGTGATTGAAGGATAAAAAATCCAAGGGCCAATAATTGTTGAACTCCAACAATGCAATCGATTGAAGGTTTCAATGTAGCAAAGCATGTTCAATTGATTGACGAGTTTATCTAATTAACCCTTACGGTTTTGAGACTGATTTGGCCCAAATGGTCTTGAGACCGTTTGAGTCCAAACGGTCTTGAAACCGTTTAGGGTCAAACGGTTTCAACACCGTTTGGGGTCAAACAGTTTCAAAACCATTTGGTGATGAAACCTCAAAACCAAATAAAGGGCAATTGTGATTCAATCATTTGGAAATTGAAGGTGATGATTGTTCCAATGATCCAATGATTGATAGTTATGATAATCAATGAAGGTACAAAGGTTGAAATACTAAAAGTACCTAAATGATTAGTACCATTAAAGGGATAAACCCTAATTGCTTATAAGAACAATAACTTAGTACACCATGTCAATCATAGTTGTACGTACTTGATTGAAGGGTTGATATAACCTAATCAAGTTGAGAAGATGATAGAATGGAATTCATACATGAGTATGATTCATGTGGTGATTGAGGGTATGATCCTTATCAAAGAAATCATGAAACCCTAATCATGAGCATAAACCCTAATTGACAAGGTTATTGAACCCTAACCCTAATTCAGGGCAATTCTAAGTGAAACCCTAATCCAGGGTAAGGATGTAACCCTAATCTAGGGTGATGATATGTGTAAACCTAATTATGGGTAATGTGTTGCAAAATCCTAAATTGGGAAGAATAGTAAACCCTAATTATGGGTAATGGAACATGAAACCCTAATTGGGATGAATAGTAAACCCTAATCGTGGGTTATTGAATGTAGACCCTATTCTGGGGTGAAATTTATGTGAAACCCTAACTTAGGGTGATTTTATGACCCTGATGTTTGAAGAGATGTGGAGCTCAAATCCAGGGTGATACTATGTAATGCTTTATGAAACCCTAATCTTGGACAATATGGTAATACACCATAACTTGGATCTGGGTGATGGGATGAATGTTCCCAAATGACATGAAATGGGAAACCCTAACCCTAGAAAGGGAATAGTGGTGTTACCCTTGAATAGTGAATCCATATTTGTTTTGCATGGTACTAATATGTAATTGAAGTTACTGTTATCATCTGCACTAACCACACAGGTATTCTGAAATGGTGATCATGGCCAGGTATGAGCTATGATGTTTTATTCATTATTGTTTATTGGGCATTGTGTGTCATAATATGCCTTGCTGTCTGGTAAGAGGTGACAAGAGAGTTAATGGGCCTAAAGTGCCATGAGTAATGCTTATATAGCAATGTTTACCTTGGTCAGATGACCTGAAGGTGATAGTTACCTGGAAAAGTGGTAACAATGCTCAATGATGAGCTAAGGGTTTGAATACCCAGAACCATATGATTATGGTAATGAGATTGTGAAGGGATGATAATTCCAAATATTGAAATGAGGGACTGAGTTCCCAATGTATTTTAAAGACTGATAAGTAATTGATAAAAATAGTACATGTCTCTTTATAGCATTGTCATAATAAGTTATGTTTGAGAACTTGGCTGATGCTAAAAGAATATGAAAATGTACTTAATTAATCAAGTGAAATCTGTTCATGTAGTGCTCTGACCATAGATCCGTCATCATCAGTAGTTGGTGATGGTGAAATAGGTTTTCCTGTGGGATTTCCAGGAGTTCACATATTTTGAATATGTGGGGGTAAATGGGTGAAAATATCCTTACGTCCTGGTGAAGAGATTGATGGAAGGTAAACATTTAAACCTCTCAATCCTTCATGTATCGGGATGGATGTATCACAAATCTCATGATGGTTGGGATGGATGTATCACTAATCTCCCAATGATATTCAATGTCGGGTCGATGGAGATAAACATTAAATCTCTCGATTGCCGATGAGAGTGCAGTTGACGCTGTAACTCTATAGCGAAGTTGCTAGTATACCCTAGAAAGATATTTTGAGCAGTTGACATAGTCTTGTTTGTGGTCCCGTACTTACCGGGATGTGGGAGTTCATGGGAATCTGGCTCTTCCATTGACCTATGTATGATACCGATTTCAATTTAGTAATGGTCGGTTGGAGTATGAGCGGTATACCTCATCTCCTCAGAGCTTAAGTATGTTTGTAAAAATGTAATCAGCCGTGTAGAGTATTTGCATAAGACTGAAATATGAGAATAATTGGTTAATGATTATCTTTCTTAACATATCCTAGATGGATAAATGTTATACATGTCCTATAATTCTTTATTGAATATTAGACATGCCGCTTTATCAAGTCATAGCTAATAAGCTCAAGTGGGAATGTTGCTCTAATCTACTTTAAATAAGTGAATTATCTGTTGTTGATTATTTTGATTCCACTGCTCAATTTATTTATATTAAACTACAATAATAATGTTTTCGATGAAGAGTTATATCTCTCACTGGGGTAATTTTTAAAATTGTCTCGCCCCCGTGGAATCCAAAGTTTTTAGGTAGACGCAGACAAAGAGGCAGAACCTCTGTAGTAGGGGAAGAGCAGCAACAGAAACATCAAGGACAACAGTATTATCCCAGGTGGGGATACTGGTTGTCAGGCCTTGTACATAAAGTCCTATGTGTCGTCTCTGTACTCTCAGGTCCTAGGAGTCGGTAGATAGTGTTTTATAATCGATCTGAAATTTTGGTTCGATGCTTCGAGGTTTATGTTACTTGTACTTTTTAGTAAAGCAATGATGTATTTATATTCCTCAAGAAGAGATAGTACAATGAATGTACCTTGTGAACAAGTATGTAAATATAATATTGTGGTTCCTGTTCAAAGAATCTTTCTGAGAATGGATCTCTTTGTAAATGGTTTTAATTTTTTAGTGATTTTTCAGTAATCCGTTGTTAACGATCGCTTCCGCACTTATCTTAATCGATGTTTGGCAACAGACATCACAATTTAGTGGTATCAGAGCTCTAGGTTTGGTGAGTCTACAGAGACATAGGACTAAGGTTGTTGAGTCTGTTCTAGTGTCTTCCAGTTATGTTATAGTGTCTTCTGCTCATATAGGAGGAGAAGAATAACTAAAGATGTCTGGATCACACGATGAACATGCTGCTGAGAGCAGCGTTGCTGCACCGGGAGGAGGTGCAAGAGATCAAGATAGGGAGGAACCAGTGCCTGAACAACCCCAATTCAATCAAGCTGATATGGGGAACCCAACTTTCCAAAATATGTTTGGACAGTTTATAGCAGCTATGGCCCATATGACGGATAGGATGTCATTACCTGCACCTAGGGCACCAGCCCATGATGAAAGACTTGGAGCCGGCAAGACTTTTGAACGGATGAGGAGGGTAGGAGCCATAGAGTATGCTGGTACAGCCAACCCAGTAGATGTTGACCTATGGTTGACTGAACTGGAGAAAGCCTTCAGAATCCTCATGATTCCTGATGATGAGAAGGCGAGGCATGCTGTATATATCTTAAATGGGAGTGTTGGCCACTGGTGGACCATTGAGGAAGGCAAAAGACTTGGTGTTGTGATCGGATGGGATGAATTCCAGCGTGAATTCGTCGCTAGATGCTTTCCCAAGACATATCTAGATGAGAAAATCTCTCAATTTGAGAGGTTGAGGCAAGGACAAATGAACATTAGCGAATACGAAGCGAGGTTCATGGAACTTTTGTGGTTTTTTCTGCATATGGAATCTACAGATGAGGAGAGAATTCGATAATTTGAGAAGGGATTGAACGTTGAATTGACCACTCTGGTGTCTACTCTAGAGAACCGGGAGAGGTTTGCCACTTTTATGGAGTATGTAAGACGAATAGAGAGGTATGTGATTGAGAAGCGACAGACCAAGGGTAAGAAAGAGTACCCACAGTTCCAAGGACAGAGTTCTGGAAGTTTTAAGAAACCAAGGTATTCTGTGCCTATACCACCACTAAGGTTCAATACCCAGATGCAATGGACGTCAAGTAAGGGTAGAGGCCGTAGTTTAACAACGAAGGGAGCTCACAGCTCAGCCTCTATGTCAGTAACAGGACCACCCAGATCACTGAGGGGAAATGTAACCTGTTATAGATGTGGGAGAGAAGGCCATGTGGTGAGGGACTGTCCTGAGAAAGTCAGGAATGTGACCCAACAACTGAGGCAGAGTCAGCAAGGCTCTCAGAGGAAGCAGTCTGGCAGTGGTGCTAGAGGACATGGACAAACGTACCAAGCTGAGTCATCGACATCCAATAATCAAGCACAAGCTCAACAACAAGCATTGACTAGATTCTATGCAATGAATCAGCCTGAAGCAGTAGTCAACCCTTGGGTCGTGACAGGTCAGATGGAACTATTTTATTCTGATATGTCTTCATCCTGCTTCGTATCTGTGTTAATTGATCTGGGTGCTACACACTCTTTTATCACTCGAGAAGTGATTCATAACTGCAACGTGACTGTCAGTCATAGAGCAGATAGTTTGATGTTAGAAACCCCTTTGTTGGGATCTGCAGTGTTGCGAGAGGTATGTTCTCCCTGCAATCTTTCCTTTTCTTATCATCACATTCAGGTGGATCTTATACCACTTAAAATGCATGGGTTTGATATAATTCTTGCAATGGACACTTTAGAGAAGTATAAGGTTGTCTTGGATTGCAGTTCCAAACAGGCTGTGTTCACAGACAATGGTGACACATGGATCCTTCAGGGAGATAGAAAGATTCTTCCAACATGTCTTGTGTCAGCTATGGTAGCTGAGAAGTTGATGAGATAGGGATGCTTTGCATTCTTGGCTCATGTGGTAGATACCACAATGGAGAGCCCTCATCCTTCTGAAGTTCTGATTGTCAGGGAATTTGAAGATATATTTCCTGAAGAAATTCCAAGTGTTCCTCTGCCTTGAGAAATTGATTTTGAAATTAATCTAATTCTGGGCACGCAACCAATAGCACAAATGCCGTATAGAATGGAACCTACTGACATGGAAGAGCTCAAGAAACAACTGCAAGAGTTGCTTGAGAAGGGTTTTATCTGACCATGTACTTCACCATGGGGTGCTCCGGTCCTCTTTGTTAAGAAGAAGGATGGGTCTATGCATTTATGCATCGACTATAGCAGTTAAATAAAGTAACTATAAAGAACAAGTATCCTCTACCAAGGATTGATGACTTGTTTGATCAGTTGCGTGGTGCAACTATCTTTTCTAAGATAGATCTGAGGTAGGGATACCATCAGTTGTGTATTAAGGAGAGTCACATACCTAAGTCTTCCTTTAGGACAAGGTATGGTCACTATGAGTTCATAGTTATGTCGTTTGGACTAACTAATGCACCAACTGCATTTATGGAACTCATGAATAGAATCTTTCGACCTTTTCTTGATCAATGTGTAGTCGTCTTTATAGATGACATCTGGATATATAGTAGAGATGCTCAACAACATGAGCATCATCTTTGTCAAGCTTTGACTTTGCTAAGGAAGCATAAGTTGTATGCTAAGTTGAGCAAATGTGAGTTCTGGTTATCAGAAGTTTCTTTTCTTGGACACGTAATATCTGCTTCAGGTATTCGTGTTGATCATAAGAAAGTAGAATATGCCCTGTAATGGGAACAGTCGAAAACGCCGACGGAGATTCTTAGTTTTCTTGGACTAGCAGGATATTACAGGAGGTTCATCAAGAACTTCAGCTCTTTAGCTTTACCCCTGACCAAGTTGACCAGGAAAGAGGTTCCTTTTGTCTGGAATGACAAATGCCAACAATCTTTCCATTTGCTGAAGGAAAGGCTAACAAGTGCACCTATGCTAGTGTTACCTGAGCAAGGGAAGGAGTACAAAGTTTTCTATTATGCATCCAAGAATGGCTTAGGATGTGTGTTGATGTAGGATAAACAAGTGATTTATTTGCTTCTCGACAGCTTAAGAAACATGAGGAGAATTGTCCGACACACGATCTAGAGCTAGCTGCTGTGGTCCATGCCTTGAATATCTGAAGACATTATCTCTATGGAGAAACATTCCAGATTTTCACAGACCATAAGAACCTAAAGTATATCTTTTCTCAACATGAGCTAAACATGAGGCAACGCCACTGGATGGAGTTAATCAAGGAATATGATTGTACAATTGATTATCATCTAGGGAAGGCTAATGCAGTTGCTGATACACTAAGTAGGAAATCAGCAACACCAACCCTAGATAAAGCACAGTTGAATTCCTTAGTGTGCTCTAGGAGGGATATGTTTATCTCCTTGAGGCAAAACAATGTACAACTAAAAGTATCATCGTTAGCTGGGTTGTTAGATGATATGCACATAAAACCAACTCTGAGACAGCAGATTAAAGAAGCACAACAAACTGATGTTATAGTTCAGCAGATTAGATCAGAGTATGATAGTGAGAAATGGGATGGCTTTCATGAGTCAGAGGATCAAGTAGTCTGTTACCATGGTAGGATGGTAGTACCCGATGTAAATGACTTGAGAAAGTTAAATCTGGAAGAAGCTCATTCTTCTATGTATGCTATGCATCCAGGGAGCACCAAAATGTATCATAACTTAAAAGAGATGTATTGGTGGCCTGGATTAAAGTAAGATGTAGCTGAGTTTGTTATGTGGTGTCCAGTATGTCAGCAGGTTAAAGCTGAACATCAAAAGCCCGTAAGAACAATGCAACCTCTGCCTATACCACAGTGGAAATGGGATCATGTAACCATGGACTTTGTGGTTGGTTTGCCGAGAATAGCCAAAGGTCATGATTCTATATGGGTGATAGTTGATAGATTGACAAAGACAACACATTTTCTTCCTGTAAAAACAACCTACACAACTGAGAAGCTTGCACAGATCTACATAGATGAAATAGTGCAGCTGCATGGGGTTCCAGATACTATTGTATATGATAGAGGTCCCCAGTTCACAAGTCATTTTTGGGAGTGACTCCATAAAGCTTTGGATACACAGTTAAGGTTTAGTACAACCTTTCACCCATAGAAAGACAGACAGTCTGAGAGGACTATACAAACTTTGGAGGACTTGCTTAGAGCATGTGCCCTTCAGTTCATAGGAAGTTGGGATCTACACCTGAGCTTGATAGAATTTGCTTATAATAATATCTATTAGCACAGTATTGAGATGGTACCATATGAAGCATTATATGGTAGACATTGTAGATCTCCCTTACGTTGGTATGAAATAGGGGAGTACCAACTCTTGGGTCCTGAGCTGGTTCAGAAAACAATCGAGAAGATTAAAGTCATACAACAACAGTTGAAAGCTGCCCAGGATAGGCAAAAATCTTATGCTGATAAGCATCGTAGACCCTTAGAATTCCAAGTTGGAGACAGAGTATATCTCAAAGTCTCACCTTGGAAAGGTATCCTTAGATTTGGAAAGAAGGGAAAGTTAGCTCCTAGACTTATGGGACCTTATCCAATCATTGAGAGGATGGGAAAGGTAGCCTATAAGCTGGAGTTACCACCTGAGATGCATAGATTGCATCCGGTGTTCCATATTTCCATGCTGAGGAAGTGTCATCCTGACACTGAGTTAGTTCTGCAACCTGTGGAGGTAGAACTAAATGATGATATATCTTATGTTGAAGGACCTGTGTTGATTCTTGATAGAAGAATCAAGAAGTTGAAAAAGAAAGACATTTGTCTTGTAAAAGTTCTCTGGCATCACCGTGGCATTGAAGAAGCTACGTGGGAACTAGAGGAAGAGATGAGGAAGATGTACCCTTCTCTTTTCTCTTAATGTTTTCATTGATGATTTCGGGGACGAAATCCTTGTAAGGGGTGGATAACTTGTAACATCCCTGACCTGGGTTCTATTTTAACCCTAGGTGTTTTGTTTAATAAAAGTGATTATATGTTTGCTCTTATCTTTTGAAAAGTAATTAAGGCTCAAGAGGAACTTACATTGCAATTTTAGTCCTTTTTGAATATTGTTGAAATCAATGTTTTGTTTGTTTTGGACTAAAGTGCAAATTACCCAAGTTAAGGGGTTTATTTGCAAATTGTGCATGATAATATGTTCCTCATGTGTTGAAGCATCATGAGAGTGAAGATGATGCAGAGGTATGGCTTGTGATAGCCTGAATACCAAGAAAGAGCTGATAAAGTAATGTTTGTGCATTAAAACCTAGTTTTGGTGTAATGTGCAATTTACCCAAAACCTAGGGTTCAATATGCAAATTACCACTTCAAAATGGTCCCCACTGTTTCTTGGGATCATGTGGAGCAAAGAAAATGAGATGGGCGTCTCATTTGTACCTCTTTGAAGGAGAGAGAATCTTGATATTAAAATAATCAAGATTTATTCATAAATGGAAGTTTACTTCAAATTAATGCAAAAATAAATATAATAATTGAAGGGCCTTCAACCAAAAATGAGATGGTTGTATTTGATCAAGTGTGAACACCCTTTTGCCTTTGATAGGCCACGAAAATATCCTAAGGAGGTGAAAACTCCACTCACCTTATTATAAGAAAAAGAAATATCCACTAACTTATGGATATTAATATAAAAAGGGTTAAGGTGCTTAATTTGTTTTTCTTTAAAACATGGATAATTGAGAGGAATAAGAGGAAAATAGGATAGCCTCGTCTCTGAGTAAAGGAAGGGGGCAAGTGGCAAGAATTTGGGAGAGATAATTCCTACTTTCTCTCTCTTAATTGATTTTTCAATAAAATTCACATATATGCTCATTTATCCATAGAGTAAAAAGGGAATTTCGAATTCACCTCCACCATTTGCTTGCAAAACGACCAAGTAAGCTTTGAAGGACCAAGAGGACGACCCCCAACCTGTTGGTAAGCTTCTTGACCTTCTTTCATCTTGATTTAATGGTGGAAATCATAAATCAATGCATAATTTCTTCTTTTCTTCACTCCATCTTCAACCCCTGCCAATCTTTTCACTCCAAAACTTGAGGACGAGCCTTGGGGGAGTTGCAAAAGCTTCTTCCACCATTTTGATGTGAATCTCCAAGATTTGAAGCTCAATTGTAGGCGGTTTATATAACTTGAACCCTTAATCATTGTTATTGAACTCAATTTCTCAATTCAATTGATTCAATTGTTTTTCTTGCAATACCTTTGATTAATTGATGCAATTACCATGAAGATGGCAGTAGGTTTTGTGGATTTTCAGGTTGATGATGATGACATCATCACAAGCATACACCTCAATCAAGAACAGGAGCAAACGGTTTGCAAAACTACTTGAACCAATTCAGTTTCATAACCGAATGAGTAGATTCAGTTTCAAAACCAAATGAGTGGATTCACTTTCAAAATCGAATGGCCAAGTAAGTGCAAGACCGAATGGGTAATTCCATTCAAAACCGAATGGGTTAAATAAACAAAACCGAATGGGTAACTATACCCAAGATTGATTGGATAAATCACTTTAAAATCGAATGGGTGATTCGGTTTCAAAACCGAATGATTGGAATTGTTTTCAAGGTTGATTGAAGTGATTCGGTTTCAAAACCGAATGGGTGATTTGGTTTCAAAACTGAATGGAGGTCAAGCACCTCAATACCGCATGAGGTCAAGCACCTCAAGACTGCATGGATGGTCAAATGTGGTGATTGAAGGATCAAAAATCCAAGGGCCAATAATTGTTTTGACCTCTTTCCTTGTAAATAGGGCCAATAATTGTTGAACTCAAACAATTCAATCGATTGAAGGTTTTGATGTAGCAAATCATGTTCAATTGATTGACAAGTTTATCTAATGAACCCTTATGGTTTTGAGACTGATTTGGCCCAAACGGTCTTGAGACCCTTTGAGTCCAAATGGTCTTGAAACCGTTTAGGGTCAAACGGTTTCAAAACCATTTGGGGTCAAATGGTTTCAAAACCGTTTGGTGATGAAACCTCAAAACCGAATAAAGGTCAACTGTGATTCAATCATTTGGAAATTGAAGGTGATGATTATTCCAATGATCCAATGATTGATAGTGATGGTAATCAATGAAGGTAAAAAGGTTGAAATCCTAAAAGTACCTAAATGATTAGTACCATTAAAGGGATAAATCATAATTGCTTATAAGAACAATAAATTAGTACACCATGTCAATCATAGTTGTATGTACTTGATTGAAGGGTTGATATAACCTAATCAAGTTGAGAAGATGATAGAATGGAATTCATACATGAGTATGATTCATGTGGTGATTGAGGGTATGATCCTTAGCAAAGAGATCATGAAACCCTAATCATGAGCATAAACCCTAATTGACAAGGTTATTGAACCCTAACCCTAATTCAGGGCAATTCTAAGTGAAACCCTAATCCAGGGTAAGGATGTAACCCTAATCCAGGGTGATGATATGTGTAAACCTAATTATGGGTAATGTGATGCAAAATCCTAAATTGGGAAGAATAGTAAACCCTAATTATGGGTAATGGAACATAAAACCCTAATTGGTATGAATAATAAACCCTAATTGTGGGTTATTGAATGTAGACCCCATTTTGGGGGAAATTTATGTGAACCCCTAACTTAGGGTGATTTTATGAGAAACCCTGATGTTTGAAGAGATGTGGAGCTCAAATCCAGGGTGATACTATGTAATGTTTTATGAAACCCTAATCTTGGACAATATGGTGATAAACCATAACTTGGATCTGGGTAATGGGATGAATGTTCCCAAATGACATGAAATGGGAAACCCTAACCCTAGAAAGGGAATAGTGGTGTTACCCTTGAATAGTGAATCCATATTTGTTATGTATGGTACTGATATGTAATTGAAGTTACTTTTATCATCTGCACTAACCACACAGGTATTCTGAAATGGTGATCATGGCCAAGTATGAGCTATGATGTTTTATTCATTATTGTTTATTGGGCCTTGTGTGCCATAATATGCCTTGCTTCCTGGTAAGAGTTAACAAGAGAGTTAATGGGCCTCAAGTGCCATGAGTAATGCTTGTATAGCAAGTACCATGTTTACCTTGGTCAGATGACATGAAGGTGATAGTTACCTGGAAAAGTGGTAACAATGCTCAATGATGATCTAAGAGTTTGAATACCCAGAACCATATGATTATGGTAATGAGATTGTGAAGGGGTGAGAATTCCCAGTATTGAAATGAGGGACTGAGTTCCCAATGTCTTTTAAAGATTGATAAGTAATTGATAAAAATAGTACATGTCTCTTTATAGCATTGTCATAATAAGTTATGTTTGAGAACTTGGCTGATGCTAAAAGAATATGAAAATGTACTTAATTAATCAAGTGAAATCTGTTCATGTAGTGCTCTGACCATAGATCCATCATCATCAGTAGTTGGTGATGGTGAAACAGGTTTTCCTATGGGATTTCCTGGAACGCATATTTTGAATATGTGGGGGTAAATGGGAGAAAATATCCTTACGTCCTGGTGAAGAGATTGATGGAAGGTAAACATTAAACCTCTCAATCCTTCATGTGTCGGGATGGATGTATCACAAATCTCCCAATGGTTGGGATGGACGTATCATTAATCTCCCAATGATATTCAATGTTGGGTCGATGGAGATAAACATTAAATCTCTCGATTGTCGATGAGAGTGCAGTTGACGTTGTAACTCTGTAGCGAAGTTGCCAGTATACCTTGGAAAGCTATTTTGAGCAATTGACATAGTATTGCTTGTGGTCCCGTACTGACTGGGATGTGGGAGGTCATGGGAATCTGGCTCTTCCATTGACCTATGTATGGTACCGATTTCAATTTAGTAATGGTCGGTTGGAGTATGAGCGGTATACCTCATCTCCTCAGAGCTTAAGTATGTTTGTAAAAATGTAATTATCCATGTAGCATATTTGCATAAGACTAAAATATGAGAATCACTGGTTAATGATTATGTTGCTTAACATATCCTAGATGGATAAATGTTATACATGTCCTATAATTCTTTATTGAATATTAGACATGCCACTTTATCAAGTTATAGCTAATAAGCTCAAGTGGGAATGTTGCTCTAATATGCTTGAAATAAGTGAATTATATGCTGTTAATTATTTTGATTCCACTGCTCAATTTATTTCTATTAAACTGCAATAATAATGTTTTCGGCGAAGAGTTATATCTCTCCATGTGGCAATTTTTAAAATTGTCTCAGCCCCATAGAATCCAACGTTTTTAGGTAGATGCAGACAAAGAGGTAGAACCTCTGTAGAAGGGGAATAGAAGCAACAAGAACATCAAGGACAACAGTAATATCCCAAGTGGGGATACTGGTTGTCAGGCCTTGTATATAAAGTCATATGTGTCGTCTCTGTACTCTCAGGTCCTAGGAGTCAGTAGATAGTGTTTTATAATTGATCTAAGATTTTGGTTCGATGCTTCGAGGTTTATGTTACTTGTGATTTTTAGTAAAGCAATGATGTATTTATATTCCTCGAGAAGAGATAGTACAGTAAATGTACCTTGTGAACAAGTATGTAAATATAATACTGTGGTTCCTGTTCAAAGAATCTTTCTGAGAATGGATCTCTTTGTAAATGGTTTTAATTTTTAGTAATTTTTTAGTAATCCACTATTAACGATCGCTTCCGCACTTATCTTAATCGATGTTTGGCAACAGACGTCACAGCACGTGTCGTCATCTCAGCACTCAGACCTTTCTCAAACCGTCTGATTCTCTCATCATCTGTCGTCGCCATGTGAGGAAAAAACCTCTATAGGTCCATAAACTTGGCTTCATACTCAGTGATTCTCATAGATCCTTGGCACAAACGCTCGAACTGGCTGATCTTCTCGTCCAAATACATCTTCGGGAAGTATCGACTCACGAACTCCCGCCGAAATACGTCCCAACAGATCACCTCACCGGGTCGCTTCTCCTCCTTGATGGCCCACCAGTGGCCAACACTACCCTTCAGAAGGTAGACAGCATGCTTGACTTTGTCTACTTCAGGGATGTCGAGAATCTGGAAGGCCTTCTCAAGACCTGTCAGCCACAGATATGCATCTGCTGGATTAGTCGTTCTAGCATAATCCAAAGCTCTGGCTTGGAGAAGCTGCTCGAAGGTCTTCCCAATACCCAAAGATTCACCATGGGGAGCCTGTGCTCTTGGCGGAGGCACTGGGAATCTTTCCACCATGAGATTCATTATAGCCATTAATTTCCCCATAAGATGTTGATAGGCAGGGTTTTCGAGAATGGTCAGGTCTAGCTAGGGGACTTCATGCACCCGATCTTCATGTGCCTACACTCGTGCTCCATCAATAGATGCAACATCACTGCTCTCGGCAGCATGTTCTTTGTGATTTCCAGACATCTTTAAGCTTTATCTTCTGTTGGGGGCAGAAGGTTATTGTAAGAAAATCTGGAAAACTCACAAGAACAAACGCAAGCCTAGTCCTAGATCCCTGTAGACTCAACAAACCTAGAACTCTGATACCAAACTTAATATGTGACATCCCTCTATCACACAGACAACGAAATGTCATGCAAAAACGTGCAGAACCGTCATAAACATCGTATTACCAAAAACACGGGTTAATTAAAACTGATTGCAGAAAGAAGATAAGAAAGGAACTATTTCAACCACATCCACATCATGTAAAGAAACATATTATATAATTCTTCATAAACCTGATACGTGTCCACAGTTCATAGGAATCCAGCTGTCACAAAGGCACAAAGAGTTCACCACATGTTTATTTACAGAACATGGCATATCAGGCCAACAATAGGATAAACAAGCTACATCAACTATACTTCGTGAAATGACATCAAAACACCTCCAAGGACCTGAGAGTACAGAGATGACTTCTAGGACTCTACTACAAAACTACCAAAATAGCAGCATATCCATATCTTGCCTCCTACTGTTCTTCTTGCTGCTCGGCCGCAACCGCACGACCACCACAATGTCTAGCACGATCACCTAAAAAGGTTTAAAACCAGCGGGGTGAGACACACAGTCCCAGTGAGAAACATAACTCCCCGCCGAACTATAAAACTTTAGGAAAGCTAGAATAGATAAAGCAAATAACTGATAAGAGCAACTCATATATGCAACATACTGAATAGAACTAACTTTATTAACAAACTTACCAAGATATCTGGGAGGCATATAACCATATATTACTTATGGAACATGATTGACAAGACAAGTTATATAAGAACTTATCATAAGATATGAGGAATGCGTAATTAACTATAAGATATACCTAGGGCAACTATACAAGCAAGGCCTCAACCAATATTCTATGTTTTACCCTAAGCAATATATACTATACGACTAGATTACGATTTATTATGCCCTGAGGAAGTGAGCCGTACCGCTCAAATCAAACCTTCGGCTGCGAAGCCCAAACCAGTGCCATACAAGGTCAATGGAAGAGTCGGACTCCATGACCTCACCTCCTCGTGGTCAGTGCACAATATCCAAAGTAGGACCACAATCTCTTGCTTAAGTGGCCTCAGCCACATGGTCAACTTTGCAGGCTACCCTTTTCTCTAACCTGCCTTGGTAAAGGTCTCGGTGCTAGCATAGAGCCACAGACCTATTCACCGTGCTCTGAGCCATGAACGCATTCATGCTCTATCTCATTGAGCCATGGGCCTGTTCACCATGCTCTAACCATACTGAGTCTACAACTGAAGTTGTACTCTAATCCTCCCATTTTTGGCTAGGAGAAACCTCGCATATTCAACAATATGTGCTCTAGGTAATCCCACAGGATAAACCTGTTTCATCATCACCATCTACTGACGATGATGGATCTATGGCCAGGGAAAACTACATGAAATGTTCATATATAATTAATTAGTATGTTTTAAGTGAATTGTTAAAGCAACCAGGTTATAAAACATAAACAACATTGTGTCACACCATTACTGTCATTATCATATTGCCATGTGATCTCAACCCCTCATCACATAATGCCACTTCCCCACAAGGCTTCATCATCATATATCATCATGGGATATCAATCCCTTATCTCATCATCAGAGGATAACACCTCAATCAAGCACTCAGCCTTTATCAGGTCACCAGACCTTTCTCATCATACATGGGATACATGTTATCTCATCAACAAGGAACATCATTATTTAGTGTTATAAAAAACACATATGCCTCATAGCTCTTACCTGGCTTTGAATTCATTTGATAATACCTACATGGCTAGAGTGCATATCTGAAGAGATAACTTGATCAACAATAACATATATCTAGAGAACACATTATGAATATCATGACATTAATATTTAAGGTGCATCATATTGGAACAACATCTATTATTTTAAACACATGAAGCATAAAGTTGTAGATGGTATGTCAAACAACTTATATTATTGTTAACAAACTGTGAGCATCCACCATGCCCTATATCTCATAACATCATGAACACAACCATGATCTTGTCATCTTATCAACCTTAGGTAGCCACCACGTTACTAGGTACAACCCAACTATCATATCTCATCATCAAAACCAAAGATGTGGGCTCAAGACAACAAGTTCACCAACTTAGGGTTACCGGGTTAGGCGCATCCCTCACCAAAGGTGTCGCCTACCCTCACCAAAGGTATCGACTACCCTCACTAAAGGGATAATAGGTAGATCACCATCCCTCACCCAAACAATATCGGTCACCACCAAAACCCTAGGGCACCAAGCCACATATGGGGAAACCAGCATATCGTGCAACCATGCACAAGAGGGTATTGGGAAGCCATGAACAAGAGTGTATCGGGCAGCACTATCATCATATATCGGCCAAGAACCTATATCGTTTGCTAGGGTTAGGGTTAGGGTTCTCCATGTCGGGAAACCACCAAAACCATGTCACCCAAGGCACACCACTACCATCCACCAAGAGACATCATGGGCAGCTCACCATGGCGCCCAAGGAGCTCCCATATCGCCCAAGGTAGCCCTATTGTCCAAGCTAGGGTTAGAGACTCTCTACCAGTCAAGGCATCATATCGCCCATCAGGGTTACACCAACCGAACTCCATATCGGGCAACACCATATTGGCCAAGGACATATCACCCAACTACATCTTGGGTAAAGGCCCATATCGGTCCTGAGATCAACAAGGTGTTCACCTAGCATATCTCCCAAGCTCAACCCTTGAAGAGGGATATCGAACAGAACAAAACTTAGGGTATCATGCCAGGGTTCAAAGGCCATGATGGGTTGGTCATCTTCAAACTCAAGACTGTCACAAAGAAGCCCTAAAAGTTCAAGAGAGTTGGGTCACCTCTCAACAACTGAGTGAGATATGGGTTTTGCACAACTTCCATCACCTATCGAGCAACAAGGAGTTCCATAACCATATCGACCATCCAACCCAAAACTCCACTCACCATTGAATTAGGAGACCTTAGGCTCACCTCTTAACAACTAAGTGAGAGAGGGGTTTTGCTCAAAGAACTCCACATCCAATGGTTTGACCAACCCAAGGCAACCATCTCAACAAGATCTAGGGTACATCTAAGGCAACCTTATAACCATTAAAGCAAGATACATGGCCGATCAAGATAACATATACCAAAGCAACATGATAAGGAAGTAGTATATATAGTTAGGGTTAGGAGTTATGTAACCCGCCTCAGGCTCTAAAGCTCCAAGCTCCTAGCACCAAGCTCCAAGCTCCAAGGCACCACCTTCGGCCAACACAAAGAAGAACAACTTGTAACCACCATGGCCGAAGAGAAGGGAAAAGAAGAAGAAGAAGAAGATGCCAAGGAAAGGGATATATACTTACCACAAGAGAAGGAAAGGGACAAGCTAGAAAGGTGTGTCACCCAAGACACTAGCTGTATCGGCCACCACTTGATCCTTTCTCCTCCTAGCTCGACCACCAAAGGAAGGGAAGAAACTAAAGGAACCAAAGAGACCTAGCAAGCAGGGGGGTCGATTATATACTAAGGGGTGAAGGGGAAGAGCAAGGCAAGGTGGCACCCGCCCCTAACACACTTGTCCAAGGATTGTGCCACATGCTAATACCCCCAAAACCACATGTCCATGACTTGCCACCCACTAGCAAAGCAACTACCACTTGTCCAAAGAAGGTGACACAAATGAGGCTAGGTGAAGGGTGTGTGTCGCCCAAGATGGCAACCCAACACACCATGGCTGATACAACTCCTTGCCCGATACAACCATCACTCCCTTGGCCGATACACCAAGGTCCAACCTAATACAAGCTCCGACAAGGCTCAACACAACTCAAACAAGGCTCAACAAATCCCAAAGGTACTCAAGCAAAGAGCCCAACCCATCCTCTCAACCTAGAGGATGCAAGGAAAGAGAAAGACGTCTCTCAAGGTGACAAACTTGCACACCAACCCTAGAACTTGGGTAAATTGCAAGTTGCACCTCAACCTCTCAACAAAGCACAAAACAAACCCTAATCACAACTTCAGGTGATTAGCAAGCATCTAAACACAGGGTTTAGACAAAGCAAACTGGGTTTTGCCCAAAACGAAGGTCAGAGTCCTTACAACATACGTATACCTATAGCCGATAATTTTTCATTAAATCAAACTAATAATTTAATCATTCAAAAAGACCTATCATTTAGTAACTTAGTATAATATAATATATAATATTGGTTTGAGATGTACCCAACCAAAATTTTAGTATGGCTTGATCTGATTTGGACTTACTAACAGTCTGGTTTAGACTAGAAATATTCCAAACCACTAGGTGGAGCCTGGTTCATGATTATAGGCCTAGACAAAACTAGACCATACCATTCCCACCATTGTTGCACATTTTTTAGATTTTAAGATAAGTTGTAGTAATTTCAAAGGTGTATATATATTTTTTTATTGTGGACTAGACCGAACAACATAAGTATGATAATATTATATTAGCAAAAATGCATGAAGTTTAGAAATTAGCTGAACAATATGAACCAATCAACCCAAATTGATGGAACCAAACTTTGAAATAGCATATACTTATTTAATTAACATACATCATCATCATCATCATCTAAGCCTCAATCCCAACTATGTTGGGGTCGGCTACATGGATCCTTCATTTCCATTCAGCTCTATCATGGGTCATATTCTAATTGAGACGTAGAGATTCAAAATCTCTCTTTATAAGCTCATCCCATGTTAATTTAGGCCTTCCTCTTCTTCTATTTATAGTGTTTGGCTCAATAGCATTGCTTCGTATAGGCGCACTAGTAGGTCTGCGTTGCACATGTCCGTACCATCTGAATCGGCCCTCACGCAACTTGTCCTCAATGCTCGCCACCCCCACTTTATTCCTGATATAGTCATTTCTCAAACGATCTTTTCTTGTCTTCCCACACATACATCTTAGCATACGCATTTCAGCCACATTCATCTTGTTGAGACCTTGTTTCTTCACCGCCCAACATTCACTCCCATAGAGCATGGATGGACGTATAGATGTTATATAAAACTTACTTTTTAACCTGAGAGGGATCTTTTGATCACATAAAACTCCAGTTGCACTCCTCCATTTCAACCATTCTGCAGTGATCCGGTGACAAACATCATTTTGGACATCCCCGTCTATTTGAATAATAGAACCTAAGTAACGAAATTTGTCACATTTTGGTATATCTACTCCGTCCAACTTGGCTCCATCATTCACACTGCGAGATTGGCTGAAATTGCAATGCATATACTCAGTTTTTCTCCTACTAATCATCGATCTATTTGATTCCAATGCCTTTCTCCAACATTCAACTTTATCATTCAATCCATCTTTTGTTTCGTCAATCAAAACAATATCATCAGCAAATAACATACACCAAGGAATATCATCCTGAACATTCTTTGTTAACTCATCCATAACCAGAACGAATAGATATGGGCTGAGTGTGGATCCTTGGTGTACCCTAACTGTAATAGGAAAAGTTTGTGTCTCTCCTCCAGGAGTCTTGCCACTTGCAGTAGAGCTATCATACATGTCTTTGATCAAGTCAATGTATTGGATAGGCAAACCCTTTTTCTTCAAAACCATCCATAACACTTCTTTGGGTACTCAATCATAAGCCTTCTCTAGATCGATAAACACCATATGAAGATCTCTTTTACTTTGTCTATACTTCTCCATAAGCCTCCTTATCAGAAAAATAGCCTCTGTTGTTGATCTTCGAGGCATGAAACCAAATTGGTTGTTTGATACCTGCGTTATAGATCTTAACCTCTGCTCAATAATCCTCTCCCAAAGCTTCATCGTGTGACTCATCAGCTTGATACCTCTATAGTTTGTACAACTCTGAACGTCACATTTGTTCTTGTAGACTGGGACTATAATACTATTTCTCCACTCATCCGACATCTTCTTGGTCTTCATAATCTTGTTAAAGAAATTTGTTAACCATGTAACTCCCTCATCCCCCATACTCTTCCATAAATCAATGGGAATATTGTCTGGTCCGCATGGCGTCGATACCATCGATGCGGGTCGATGGTATCCACCCGTCAGAATATTGACAAGTCTTCTTTTTCTGAGGTTCCGCCTGATGCAGACTCGATACCATCGACTGTAGTGTCGATAGTATCGACACCTTTAGGCGTCGCTTTTATCACCGATCCGATGCTGAAGCTGGGCAAGGTCAATAGTATCGACCAGTTGACTGATGGCTCACTGTAGGTATCTCACTACCATCGACTTTGATGTCGATGGTATCGACACATCTTGGTTCCTTGCAGCTGTCTCACTGTGACTGAGTCGATACTATCGACATCTGTCGATGGTATCGACAGATGCATATATTCATTTTTCCTGAAATTTTAAGATAAATCCAAATCAACCTTGCTAATACACATCAATATGATCATTTACAACAAAAAAATGAAATACAGTAGATTTGATGCAAAAAGAGATTATAGACTAAAATGAGTGAATCATGTGATATTAACCACAAATGTGACTAATAAACACATAAAACACATGTAAAACCAATCTATAAAAGTGACTCAAAATCCTCACATCAAACTCCCCTAAGATTAAACATTGCTCGTCCTCGAGAAACAAAACTATAGAATAAAATTACGAGGGTCAACTAAAGAACATACTATCACAACAGACATTACTGTATGATTCCCACCAGACATTCACATACCGGCCCTCACTAACCACAGAATGGTAACTACCCTAAAGGTGATGATGATCATCCATAATAGATATCCACTCCAAGATTGGTGAATAATATCAAATAAGGCAGTTAATATAATAAAATCTTCCGGTTCAGGCTTGGTGCATCTTGTGATCTCCTATCTACGTTGCTCATAACCTAACTACCATCTAAATGGAAGCAGATCTCCTGAAATACAAAAATGAGAAGATAATCATTGGTGGCCTACCATTTTGAGCAATAGGTGGATGGAATAGGAAGTTTATGTAAGAAAGAGTAGCACAATATAGTTTGACATGCAATAGTGCAACAATGACCTACATGATGCTCATGCATATGAAAATGACCTAATGCTTACATTTTAGGTGGAATGATGCATGCATTACTATTCTATCCCAATGAGAGACAGAATATCTAAAAAACTACACATGTGCTTGTTCTTCTTATTATGCATGTGAACAAGTTCCTCCATCTTTCTGACCATCACTTACTTATTTTTTTTCTTTTTTTTTTCCAGCCCTTATTTTGCTTAATGACTAAGATGAAATTTGCACATCTTCGTCTTGGGCTTATTCTCATAACTACTATTTTTTTTCAAGAAAGTACGAAACAAGTTCCTTATTTTCAGAAGAAGCAAGGCACATCATGTACAAAATGATTAAGATTATGCAAGATGCAGCTAAAATGACATTGACATGCATTCTAAAATTTGTGCATGCATGACTATAATGCAACATTTTTTTTCACCAACTCCTCAGGTTGTCTTCGAATTCGAGATCGCAGATCATTTCCCGATCAACGTATCAGGTCAACTCGATCATTCTTTTTAGCAACTCCTCATATACTTTCTTCACATCCGCAGAAGGATGTGCAAGTCGGGGGCGAGGGATGGAGCCTGGCGATGGCAGGATGAATGTCTCAATCTCCATCGTCTGGGCACTCGATGATGAAGCAACGTTTCTCCTCATGATGAAAAGAAATGGAAATGAGAAGAGAGCTTGTTGACGGTTGGAGAAGATGATCTCCGTAGTCGATGAAGAGCTCGAAGAAGATCGCTCACTCACTATATGCTCGGTGAAGACCTCTGGTTGCTCAACAATGCTCAATGCACAAGTTGAAAGGATTCACTCTGAAGGTGTGAATAGAATTGAGAAACAACCCCTCCTTTTATAACTGAACTCGTCGCTACTGTTGCGTTGTCGATACCATCGACGGGGTGTCGATGGTATCGACATGTGGAGCACAATCCACTCTTCACAACCATCGACGATTGCCAATTGCTGGATGTGGGGGCCCAGATCGATGACGCGTTGATACCATCGACAAGGGTCGATGGTATCGATCCATCCCACGGATCGACTTCTAAAATTGGCGGGCCCCGTTGATTTCTTCTTACGGATCGGTGACGTGTCACGTCGACACTATCGACTTGGTGTCAATGGTATCGAATCTTCATGGTTCGATTACCCTCGCGAGACTCGGGCGCCGCTTCCTTGCTGTTGCCGTGTCGATACCATCGACTGGGTTGTCGATGGTATCGACTTCACTAAGACAAATTCTTCTGTAAATCTTCAGGGAACTCGTGAGCATCAACTTCCTAGTCGATACTATCAACCCAGAGCTATCTTTTTCTTTGACGTCGCTGATGGTAGGTCGATATCATCGACAAGGCCATCGATGGTATCGACTCAGAAAATTTTCTACAACCGCTTCCCTGTACCCATGTTGCTACCATCGACACTGTGGTCGATGGTATCGACTCTTACTCAGTACTGCACACTGAACAAAATGATTAAGGTATCATTTTTACACACAAAAATGAAATTAAATAAAACTAACTTGCAAATGTGAAAGAAAATGAAGGAACTACAAATTAAAACTACCGATGGTTGGGTTGCCTCCCAACAAGCGCCCTACTTTAACGTCTTAGGCTAGACACAATAAATCTCTTCATTCATCCTTAAGTGCCATGAGTTTAACCTCATGTACTTTTCTCATGTAGTCCTCACCAAAGTAAAGCTTCAACCCTTGACCATTAACTAGGAACGTCAGCTCTCCATCTCACACCATAATAGCACCATGTAGGCGCACCTCCTCCACAACAAAAGGTCCACTCCACCGAGATTTCAATTTCCCGAGATGCAACTTCAACCTCGAGTTAAACAATAACACATGATCCCCTTTTTTGAAAACACGCATTTGAATGTGACGATCGTGAATTTGTTTTGTTCTCTCTTTGTAAATCCTCGAGTTTTTATAAGCATTCATCCTCATCTCATCTAACTCATTGAGCTCTATCATTCTCTTCTTACCTGAATCATCATAACTCAAATTAAGCTTCCATAGATCCCAATGTGCCTTGTGTTCCAACTCTACCAGCAAATGGCAGGCCCGCCCATAAGCCAACCTAAAAGGCGTAGTGCCTATAGGTGTCTTAAATGTGGTCCTATACACCCATAATGCATCCGGTAGTAGTGTACTCCAATTTTTTCTTGTCGATGCCACTGTGCGCTCCAAAATCTTCTTAATTTCTCTATTCGACACTTCGACCTGCCCTTGTGTTTGCGGGTGGTACGGGGTACCAACATTGTGCTTCACCCCGTACTTCCTCAATAACGCATCAAACTTTTTATTTTTTAAGTGGGTGCCTCCATCGCTAATAATCATCCGTGGCACACCAAATCTATAGAAAATATGATCTTTCACAAACCTGCACACTACAACAGCGTCGTTAGTCCTTGTGGGTATTGCGTCTACCCACTTCAATACATAATCAACAACAAGTAAAATGTATAAATTAGAATTCGTGGACACAAAGGGTCCCATAAAATCGATGCCCCACAGATCAAATACCTCAACTTCTTGAAACATGTTGAGGGGCATCTCTTATCATTTTGAAATATTACCTTCCCTTTGACAGGAATCACATCTTCTCACATAGTCGTAGGCGTCCCGGAAGAGTGTAGGCCAATAAAGACCACTCTCTAACACCTTGGCCTCCGTTCTTGAGCTCGCATGATGATCACCGGTTGATAGTGTATGACAGTGACTAAGTACACTATCATATTCAATCTCCGGTACACACCTGCGCAAAATGCCGTCCCTGCATTGCTTCAACAAAATGGGATCATCCCAGAAATAATATCTCAAAGAATGGAAAAATTTCTTCTTTTCTTGATAAGTCCAATCATCTGAAATTTCTTTACATGAAAGATAGTTAACAATGTATGAAAACCATGGATCCTTAGATTTTAAAGAAAGGATTTGCTCATCAGGAAATATCTCGGTAATGGGTATATTGATATCCCTCTCATCTACCCGCTCTAATCTAGACAAGTGGTCTGCAACCACATTCTCAATTCCCGCCTTATCCTTAATTTCAATGTCAAATTCTTGTAACAATAAAATCCACCTAATCAATCTAGGTTTGGCATCTTTCTTTTCCATCAAGTATTTTATGGTGGCGTGGTCCGTCCATACCACAACTTTTGACCCTATTAGATATTGCCAAAATTTTTCGAATGCAAAAACCACAGTGAGAAGTTCCTTTTCAGTTGTGGTGTAGTTAAGTTGTGCCTCGTTTAAAGTCTTTGATGCATAGAAAATCACTACGGGTTTGTTCTCAGAACGCTGCCCAAGAACAGCCCCTACTACAAAATCCGAAGCATCACACATGAGCTCGAAAGGCTTAGTCCAATCCGACATTTGAACAACCGGTGCAGAAATTAACTTTTCCTTAAGTACATTGAAAGCATGCAAACATTTTTCATTGAAATCAAACATCACATCTTTCTCCAGCAATTCAGACAACAGTTTAGTGATTTTGGAGAAATCTTTAATGAAACGGTGATAGAACCCTGCATGACTGAGAAACTCCTTACCCCTTTCACCGAATTCGGTGGAGGTAGTTTTGAAATAACCTCAATATTGACTGGATCTACCTCCAACCCCTTGCTAGACACCTTGTGTCCAAGCACAATTCCTTCGCTAACCATCATATGACACTTTTCCCAGTTGAGAACTAAATGTGTGTCCTCACATCTTTGTAAAACTTTATCCAAATTGTACAGGCACTCATCAAATGACGCACCATAGATGGAAAAATCGTCCATGAAAACCTCTAAACAACGCTCAACCATATCAGAAAAAATAGCAAGCATGAAGCGCTGAAAGGTTGTTGGTGCATTGCACAAGCCAAAAGGCATACGACAGTATGTGAATGTTCCACAGGGACAAGTGAAGGTAGACTTCTCTTGGTCCTTAGGATCAGTGGAGATCTGATTGTAGCCGAAGTAGCCATCTAAAAAACAAAAATGAGATTGACCAGCTAGTCACTCTAAAATTTGATCGATGAATGGAAGAGGAAAATGATCTTTTAACGCAGCGGAGTTCAAGTGACGGTAGTCAATGCACACATGCCACCTGGTTACCAATCGGGTCATGACCGGTTTGTTTAACAAGTTGTGAGTGACAGTGATTCTCCCCTTTTTAGGGACTACCTGTGTGGGGCTTACCCACGTCGAATCTGAGATAGCGTAAATGATGCCTACAGAAAGGAGCTTGATCACCTCCTTCTTGACGACCTCCATCATGCTCGGGTTGAGTCGACGTTGTGGCTGAATCACAGACTTAGCTCCTTCCTCGAGCCGGATCTTGTGCTGGCAAAGTGTAGGGGAAATCCCCTTAATATCAGCAATTGACCACCCGAATGCACGGCGGTGGTTCTTCAGCACGATCATCAACTGCTCTTCTTCACCGACACTCAGATATGCTAAAATAATCACCGGTAGTCTTTCACCATCGGCTAAGAATGCATACTTCAAATGAGGAGGCAGTGGCTTCAGTTCTAACTCTGGTGGACAGATCAATGATGATTGAAGCGGTGGTGGGAGTGGCCCAAGATCCTCATAATGCTTGGCATAATAGCATAGAAGTACTTGAAGCATCTTTACACACTCTTGTAATGAATTGCTTCTCATCCAATCATGCATTATGTTGACAAGACAAGCTTCAAGAGGCAGTTCTAGATATGAGTCAAGGGCAGAACTTGCTATTGCATCATCTTCAGTAGAAAGAGGAATTTCCTCCTCTTCATCATTTGGATAACCCACAACTCTACAAAGAGAAACAACTTTGGTTTGTTCCATAATATCCACTGCCAGTGTCCCCTTATCTACCTTGGTCATTACATGAGCCATATCTAGAAATGGCTTCCCTAAACAAAGAGAAATGTTTTGATCAAAATGTTTCACCATGCGACATTGCTCCTTTGCATGTGATTGTGTTGTACATGGTGGCATAACCATTTCAAATCTGTCATCTGCTATTCCCAATGTCAGACAGCCTCTTCCCATTTCGAGTATCATATCTGCAGTAGCTTGGAAGGGTCTTCCAAGGAGTAGCTCATTCCCTTGATCATCTTATATTTCCATTACGACAAAATCTACTGGAAATACAAACCTGTCAACTTTAACCAGTACATCCTCACAAATACCATACGACTTACCACAAAATTATCTGCTAGCTGAATCATCATGTTGCTTTGTCTCGATTCTTTAAGTCCCAGCTTCTTGAAAGTAGAAAGAAGCATCAAATTAATACTTGCCCCGGATTCACACAATGCTTCACCGAATTTCACCTTTCCGATGTAACATGAAATATTAAAGCAGCCTGGATCTTGTCTTTTTGGTGGCAATGTGCCCAAAATGAAGGCGCTCACTTTCTCTTTAAGAACCAACACCTCAGTATCAGGAATCTTCCTCTTCTTGGTAATTATATCTTTCAGAAACTTGCCATAAGAGGGTATCTGCTTTATCGCTTCTAAGAGCGGAATGTTGACAGAAAGTTTCCTAAAACTATATAGGAACTTTTTGAACTGAGTGTCCACTTTCTTAGCCTTCAAACTATTTGGATACGGGACTGGAACGGTCTGTGCCCTCTGATGTGGCGGCACATATGGTGTCCTCTTTTGAGTCTCTTCCTCAACAATGGGCTCTGGTGTGGCGTCCTCTACCGCATCCTCCATCAGCTCTGTGATTGTGAGCTCCTCTATGGCCTCACCTGTGGTTTCTAGATGGGGTGTGCTTGGTTCATCAGCCTTAGAGTTTAAAATCTTCTTTCCACTGTATAACAGAATTGCTTTGGCTTGTTGATTTCCTCCTGGAACATTTGTATTTCTGGGAAAACCTTGCTGCGTTGGTTTCTTCAAACTTGAAACCTCCGCCGCCATCTGTGCTAAAGATGTCTCGAGTGTCCTCATATGAGCTCCATGACTTTGTAAAGTTTGCCCAAACTGATTCATGAACTCTTCTTGTTGCTTTATTTGTTGGCCAAACGTGCTCATGAGTTCTTGATTCTGCTTTATTACTTGATTGAGAAACTCATTGCTCTTTTCTTCTGCAGTGGGTTGTGGCTTAGCTTCCAGATCCTACAAGAAATTGTTGGGATCTTTCCAAAAAAATTTATTATCCTTCCTCCAGGAATAGTCGTTATTCCTATATCCATGTTGCTGACACATGAATTTCACCTGTGCTTCATCATCAGACTCTTCATTTTCTTTTTCCAGAAGTTTCTTTGCAATAAGATCCATCTTGTCATTCAGTTTTTAATGGATTTGGCGTCCCCTATAGATCTAACTTGCTCAGGTGCATCTCTGGTACCCCAAGACTGCTTCTTTGCCATGTTCTTAAGAATCTCCCAACATCTAGTATCAGTATTGTTCAAAAAGAAACATGAACCTGCTGAGGTTGCTTTTTTCCTGTTCATTCAGAGTGAAGTAGAAAATTTTCACCTATTTCTCCTTGTCTAACCCATGATGAGGGTGTCTTCTCAGCATTATCTGGAATCTTTCCCAGGTCTCCTAATAAGTTTCACCTGCATTCTGAGTAAAGTTGTGGATTTTCCTGATTAAATCATTAGTCTTCTCCGGTGGAAAGAAACGTTCGAAAAATACCTCGATCATCTAATCCCAAGTCTCAACAATCTCATCATCTAGATTATAGAACCACTCTCTTGTAGTTCCTACAAGAGAACTTGGAAACAATTTCAAATATAGTGTCTCCTGCGGAAAATGATCGATCTTGATCATATCATAATTTTCCATGAAAGTGCTTATGTGGGCCACTGGATCTTCGTTCTTTAGTCCATGGAATGCTTGAGTTTTGACTAGATTTATTAGTGGCGGATCAATTTTATAAGTCAGGATGTTGATAGTCTGCCTCTTGATCGACCCTTTCGATGCAGAGGAAGAAGACGCCTTGATCTTCTCCCATATCGTCTTTTCTTCAACCATCTCTTCTTATTCAGAATATGAATTTACTCTCTCGGGTTGATTCTGAATGTTATGCCCCTCGTCGTCTGATCCTAAAGATGGGACCTCTGGTAATGATTGCGCGTAGTCTGTTCTATGCGTGCTCACCATGCACTGGTACCTACAAATGATATATTTCATTAAGTACAGTGCTAGACGAATATAGATTTGTGAAAATTAGACAATCAATTGCAAGAATTAACAATGTAGTTAAAAGAAAAAAGGTAGCCTAGAGTGGCCACTTATAGCACTCGTAGTGCCAACAATTATCGTTTCCCCGGCAACGGCGCCAAAAACTTGACACGAATTTACCGTGCGTAGAACGTAAGTGCACGCGTCAGAGTAATATAGGCCTTTGTGAGGCCCGAGTTGAACTCAGGGAAACGTAATTATTGGTAGACTACTACTAACTACTTATAATCAGCTAGACCGATTAAATTGATTTGAGAGTTGATTGAAAAAGAAAATAAAAATGAAAGAAAATAAAGCAATCGATTAAATGTTTGGTTTAATCAATTCAAATGGGAATCTTTAGGATTACGGTTTCACCATAGGTTCTCGTTGTATTAATTTCTAGATAGTTAACCTAATCCGTCTCTCATTCCGGGTAGTGGCATGTATTTAGAATTGCTCACTTTTGTGATACAAATCACTACCTAAATCTAGTTCGGTTCCACAGTAGTAGTAACCTATACCCTAAACTAGGTGCATGAAGACCATACTCTGGGTTTCCACCATTAACCATACATCACCTTGTTCAAAGGATTTATTAGTTAATGTGAATTTCATCTCTTTTCAACCATTAATTCTTCTTTCAAAGTAATTAAAGACATTAAATTATCATTAAGGTGATCAATCATAATGATATAATGGAGAAAAAAAACATAGCACGGATTTAAGAGACAAATTATGAAATACTATGGTAAAAATGTCATACAACCATCACCCGGGCTACTCCCGGTCCTAAAGATAAAGGGGATTAGCCCCACATGTTCATCTCAATGAAAGACCTGATGAGAGAAAGGGAAAACATGGAGAAAACGTGAATGAAAGTGATGTAAACCCCTAAACGGAGGAGATCCAGGCGTTACTTGACGTAGAATGCACGATCTACAGCCTTCCGGCGGTGGAAAACATCCTCTGCGGCTCTCGAAACAATCGAGGCGTGATTCCGGGCTCCGTTCTTCTCTCCTCCTCTCCTTGAGACTTGTGCAATGACTAATGACGTCCTCCTTTTCTTAGGGCTGACGTAATTAGGTATATGCACCACTTTAGATTGCCAAAAGATCACCACCGTCCGATTAGAATCGATCTGAAACAAAACCTGATCTGACGGCGTCGATACCATCGACGCGGGTCGATGGTATCGACCCGTCAGAATATCGATAAGTCTTCTTTTTCTTACATTCCGCCTGATGTAGACTCGATACCATCGACTGTAGTGTCGATGGTATCGACACCTTTAGGCATCACTTTTATCACTGATTCGACGTTGAAGCTGGGTAAGGTCGATAGTATCGACTTTGTGTTGATAGTATCGACCAGTTGACCGATGGCTCACTGTAGGTATCTCGCTATCATCGAATTCGATGTCGATGGTATCGACGCATCTTGGTTCCTTGTGGCTGTCTCACTGTGACCGAGTTGATACTATCGACATCTGTCAATGGTATCGACAGCTGCATATATTCATTTTTCCTGAAGTTTCAAGATAAATCCAAATCAGTCTTGCTAAAACACATCAATATGATCATTTACAACCAAAAAGATGAAATACAATAGATTTGATGCAAAAAGAGATTATAGACTAAAACGAGTGAATCATGTGATACTAACCACAAATGTGACTAATAAACACATAAAACACATGTAAAACCAGTCTATAAAAGTGACTCAAAATCCTCGCATCAATGGACCATTATTGGTCCTACACATCTTTCCATATGGGACCATGGAGATATAAAGAAAACAATCCTTCTTCAAGGTCAATGGACAATGATGCAAGCTTTACATCACAGGAGATGAAGTTGACAAGGGAGCCACTTGCTCCCTCTAAGATGCTTGATCAAAAGACTAAAGAGTCTTACTTCAAACTTTAAATGGAGGAACTTGTGGGAGTTGACCCCACATTAGATTAGAATTTATTTTAGTAGTTTGAGTCAAGAACAATATTTAAATATTCCAAAAATAAGCTTGTCATGGATATATGTAATAATTGAAATACTTATACTTGCATCATAATACTTCTGCAGATGTTGGCGAGAAGCTAAATTCTACAGAAACTCAAAGAGACATGACATGTCTTTATTTAACATGGCATGTTGCCTCTTATAGAAGGCAGAAAGTGAGAAGAAACTCAAAAACACATGATGTGTCAGAAAAAGAAACGCCATGTTACTGTCCAACATACCAAAGTAATACTCAATATGGAAAAGAACACGACATGTCTTCATTCAGAAATGACGTGTACTTCAGCAGCGACAGGGGGCATAAGTTATCTGGAAAATAACACGACGTGTCTTTGTTTGAACACGGCATGTCGTACTCAGTGAAAAAGAACAATTTGAATTTCTGAATTCAAACACGGTGTGTGCATAATAGCACATGACGTGTCTTGTAACACACAAAGGAAATTTTATTAAGAAACATGTTGTGTCTTACAAAAAGACACGCCATGTATTTTGACAAGAATAGGGGTTTTTAACCCTAACCAGTCGCCGTCTTCCTCACTTCATTCTAGATGTGTTACCAACCATGTCCGAGCCTCCTCCGTCGATGACCAGTCGTGTGTGATTTGGAGCAAGAAGCCACATATCCAAGCCTCCATCGATAGTACCAAGGCAGTGAAGCTCCCTCTTCTCCGTCGATCTTTTTCTCCAGCGTCGTCAAGACTGGTTCTTCTTCTTCTTCTTTTCTCAAGCTCCAAGAAGAAAAAGCTTCATCTCTGGCGCCATTTGGCCCTTTAGGGCGTGAAATCGCAGCAAGAAGCTTCATCCATCTCGTCTCCACTGTTTCTTTCTTTTCCCACACTAGAGACACGCCATGTCTTTCTTCTGGTCAGCGAGTTCTACAGCAATAAGCCACATTGTGTTCACAAAAAGGCACGTCGTGTCTTTTGACATTTTAGCAATGGAACATGTCAAGCAGACATCCAACCACAAGCATGGTGCTAGCTCATCCTCCACACCAACATACATCTCCACAACCCAGTTTTGGGTCACTCCTGAGGAAGACCCGACATACCAGTTCCTCATAGCAAGGAGGGTGCTTCCTTTGCGATTTGCTTGCAAGCAGACTCTCACCACCCTCATCTTCAAGGATGAGGTCTTCATGTACCTGGAGGATTTGGGGCAAAGCTACGTATGTCGCACGGTATCAAACACTTACCCCCGCTTAGTTTATGAGTTTTTGACAATGCTCACTACAGGGCAAGACCCACAAAAAAAGATGGAACCTTATGGTATTATCTGTTTCCACCTTTTGGGTCGTAGTTTTAAGCTTACCTTCAGGCATTTCTGTGAGGTTTTGGATTGCCATTATGAGGGGGCAATTAGTTATTTTCTAGCTTTTGACAGTGATCAATTTCGGTTTGAGATATTAGATGAGGAACACCATGATGCCAAGCAAGCTAGGGCATCCATTATTCACAACCCCATTTTCTGATACATGCACTGCCTTCTTAGTATATGAATCTTTGCTAAGAAAGAAACTCAAGGGGTCGTCGGAAAACAAGATCTTTTCTTTTTGTGGGGAATGATGTATGACTATCAGATCAATGCAACTTATTATATCTTTACACGTTTCCTAGACATTAAGAGAGTGAAGAAGAGGGAATCTGGAGACATAATGTGTGGAGGCTTGATCACTTTGATAGCTCAAAAGTTAGATGTTGATCTGACAGGTCTCGAGGCTGCCCCAAGTAGAAACTTGGTAGACATTCAATATCTACTTTCTATAGGATTGATCTCAAGGGTTGCCAACAGTGATACCAAATTTCAGTAATTCTTTGACAAAGATTAGTACATTGACATTCCAGATCCTGAGCATATCACATTGGAGAACAAAGATAACTAGAAAATCATTCTGAACACTAAAGAAGAAGTTGATGAAGCTAGAGCTACTGATGATACTGAGGCACCCCCTACTTCTCCACCACCTCCCTCTACAAGAACATAGACGAAGTACTCCTGGGCCATGCCTAATGTCAGGCATCTATATGGCTATGAACAGTAACAGTTTGACCACATAGACAACTGCATGGACATGATGGGTCAACAATATTCTACTATGAATGATATGGTTTATCGCATGGATAGTTGGCACCTTTCTCAAGGCCGCTACTCCATGCCACAGCAACACCAACCTACTCCTCCGCAGCAACCTGAGTTTGTTCCACAACCCATGCATGTTGATATTCCAGATGATGATGATCTCATCATCCAATTCTTCCCCTCTAATCACATGGTCCCTGGTCCATCTCACTGATGCCCCACCCCATGACAGGTACCCAGTTGTTTCCTTCATAGGTTTGATTGATGCAGTGAGGACACTGCAAATTTCAAGATTAGGGGGATGCAACCAGCCGGTAATGTAGTTTATTTTTATTATTTTTCATGTTGTCATGTCTTTTCTGCTTTCATGTTGTTCTTTGTTTTTCTTTCCTTTAGTGGGAATATCATGTATGATGTGAGGCTATCTTAATGTAATGAACTGATTTTTCTACCAAGTTTGAACCATCTTGTCCTTTCGCACCTTAATCTTGTCATTGAAAGAATTCTAAAGAGCATGCATAGATTAGTTGAAATCCTTTGGCCTTCAACACACGTTTATTTTTGGTTTATACTTGTAGCTTGAACACTCACCTTTTTCATCATTGATTGTCTAAAATATGTAATGGTTTCATTTTTGTGAGTAAATTAACATCACAACATCATTTGGAATACAGGATACCCTTGCCAACCTCTTAGTGCATTTTTTAGCCTTTCTTTTAGTGAATTTTTTTCAAAACAAATGGATGAAATCTAGATAATATTGCTATTTAGTTGACTCTCCCATGTTGTGGAAAATATTTAAAATCTCTTTTATCTCATTTCACCTTATTACCCCATAAAAACGACTTATTCGTCCACATATCATGCTAGCCTAGTGTAAATCTGATCTGGCCACGATGGTTAGGTGGTATGTCTTAAAAAGAGGGTAAAATACCCCAACTGGCACTCCACGTGAGCATAAGCCTACATTAGCAGCCGAGTGTCAGAACCCATAATCCATTGCCATATCAATTTTGGGAAAAGAGGAGAGTGCAACTAATTATGTTAATGTTAGCTAAGACTTCATCATTTGCATCCTTAATAGCTGAGAAATAGTGTTGTGCATCCACTAGTTGTTTGGCTTGGTTATCCAAATTCTATTTAATGTTGTTGAGTTGATTGATTCATTAAATTGAAACCGCCCTTGCTGAACTTAAGAATCTTTTTCATTGATGTTTAAGTTGAGTTGATGGCCATGAGTATAAACTGTTGATCATTGTTGGTTGAACATTGCAAATCTTTCTTTCAATTATTCTATACATGAGCTTGGAAATTCTTTCATGTGCATTTCTATGTTCTTTTTGCTTGAGGACAAGCAACGGTTCAAGCTTAGGGGGATTTGTTGTGTGTATTTTATATCAACTTTTTACACTTCTTCACACACAGTTTCAGCTCATTTTGTCCCAATTTAGCCTCTATTTATATTCATTTTGCCACACTTTTTAGTTTCTTTACTTATTACATGATGTTGATTGTAGATATGTATTAAAAAGGTCAAATTGGAGATAACCTAACTCAAATTCAACCTCAATGGGATTTCTCCAAGTTTTACAGCTGACCCAAAGCAAATTCTTGAAGAAACGGCAGAAGACATGACGTGTTCTATTGTGAGCACCTCATGTTCTTTTACAGGCAGTCTCACAAGCCAAAGAACACGTCGTGTGTTATTAAACACACGATGTGTGATTCTCCAACAACATCTAGTCCAGATCTGAGAAAAGAGGTAGCACGACGTGTCCTTCATCAGACACGGTGTGTTCCTGGTACATGAAGACCGTCTACACCTTTCTGTCAAAGTACACTGCGTGTGTTTATTTAAACACACTATGTGCCCTTCATTTGATTCACTCCCTGAAGATAGAAACACAACATGTTTAATTCCAACACGCCATATACCTCAATGCAACGACAACACTGATCAAGCACAAACGACATGACACGATGTGTTCAACAAAAGACACGCTGTGTTGTTGTCAGTTTCTGCAAAAATGAAAACGACTTTCTTTCATTTTAAAAGCAAAGGGAAGCCTATGAGGCGGTTATGCTCGGTCATTTTGAAGTGCTTTACTCCCAAGAGAAGTTCCAGAGCAGAGGAAGACGATTTTGGGGTAGAAGAAGGTGGTTTCTTGGAAGAGAACCCCCATTTTTACTTCATTTCTTCTCTGTTTTCTTCTCCAGAGGTGCATCAGAGTTACTCTCTTTATTTTAGCTTGCTGGGAGGGAAGTTGGTCTGATTTGGAGCTTTCTAAGGGGCGGAACTTTGTCCTCCAGCTGGAGTTCTCTCCTCTTAGCCTGCATTTGTGGTTCCTCTAGCTTTTTCCTTCTCTTAAGCATGCAAAACTCTGAAATTATTGTCATGTATCGGAGAGTAGAGCTCTTTTCTTGACGAGTAGAGCTCTTTTCTTGAGCATGGGAGAGTAGCTCTCATGCCATTGATCATGTGAACTCGAATTTTATGCTTATTGCTGTTTAATTTTCTTTATTCCATGGATGCCTATGGTGTTTTCTTACTTGTATACCAGGCTGGCCACCTTTTATACATGTTTTATGCTTGCCTTGTGCTTGGGGAGAATGCATTAGGAAGTACGGAGTAGGATCTATGGTAATATTCTCTTGACCACGCGAGTGGCTAGGGATTATTAAGGGTTTTGGTTGTGTTTGATGCTACACATAGACGTGGAAGCGTTATGTGAAGTTGAGAACCATCTCATGGTATTGGGAAATGCATGATGATGACAACCTCCTTACTTATTAAACAACGATCTTGTTTCTTACGTTCATATGATATAACAGTAATGGTAGTGAAATCTTATGCTCAAGTTCCTAATCATTTAATCAATTCAGTTGTTTAAAACCTTTGCCTTGTTTTCCTGTTCTTAGGTCTATAAACAATCAAACTTTTGCAATCTTGTTTAGATTACTGAAAGTTAACATGTTTGCTCCTAACTTGCCTAGCTCCTCGTGTTCGACACTAGACTACATTGATTTCCGTATACTTGCGGGTAATTAGTGAGTTGATTTTTTTTCTCTTTTAAAAAAAAACTCTCAACATGGGAGTCAAGGATCTATTTATTCAAACATGTGGTTACATATACATATGTTTACGACTGATCTAAGTATTTGAGTTCTTAAGTCTGAGTTTACCTTGATCCTGACCTAAGCCATATAAAAACCGGGGTCAAAATGTTAGACACAACCTGCACATATAAATTGCATGGATCGAACTTGGGTCAGATTATATAGGTCGAGACATGGGTTGAATCGGGTCGGCCCGGTCCAATGATCATCCCTACTCATTTCTATAAATAGATACACAGTTGATTTTAGTATACGAAAGTATTCAATTAAAAGAAAAAAGAAGAAAAAAATAGCAGCCAATTAGAGTGGGTTTCGTGGTTAGAAGATCGAGAGGGAAATGCAGCAAGGCGTTGGTAGCTGACGGAGGTAGCGGTAGAGGGGGGCTCTTGGAATTTTTTAAACCAGGAGGCCCTCGAACTCGAATCATGGGGAAAATTTCAGTAAAGTGCACAACGTTTTTGTGTCATTACGAATATATCAAAACCTTTAAAAAATTGCATATATATCGTTGTTATTTGTTTCTTTTTTCATTTATATCAAAAGTTAACTCCGTCACTCCTTGTCCCACATATCATCCCACTTTTTTAGATTTCTAACGTAACGGCACAAGTTTGATATTTTTCTGTCCAATCTGTTAGCTTCTAAACCATATTTATTTCAGATTTATTTCCGGACGTGGCCACTAAACTATCATTTCCACCGTTAAAAAACGCACGACCCTTTATATGCCTACGTTGGCGGAAGTTAGGGTAGACGCCGATCTGCTTTGGCATTATCCCCTGCATTATACATGGCTGAGATCCCTGCGAGTGCATCGTGATGCAACAATCACAAAATTTAAGTTAGACTTCTGTCCATCGAAGGAAGCAGGGAAGCACACAGAGTCTGCAACAGACTATAGCTGAGAGTTTGAACTCAATTTAAATGATAACAGCCAACATGAAGCTGCAAGGGAAGGAGCAATATACACGTAGAAAGTTAATACTTTCAACCAAAGACGAAACTAAAAACTGATAACATGAGGGGTTGAATTATATTTATTAGTTGAGATAGGAGGGGCTAGGTGTAATAAATTTTGTATTGTTAAGACAAAAAGTGCACTTAGAAAGTTAATACACGTAGAAAGTAGCAAAATACACATAGAAAGTTAATACTTTCAACCAGGGGGCGGAACTAGAAACTGACAACATGAGGGACTGAATTATATTTATTAGTTCAAATAGGAGGGGCTGGGTGTAATAAATTTTGTATTGTTATGACAAAAAGTGCACTTGCTAGGTTTTATACATGGTTCACATTCTATGCAATTGATATGCCTACCAATCCGCCTACATCCTTCGTCTGAGTACAATTCGCCGATGTTTTATATGTATATATATATATATATATATATATATATATATATATATATATATATATATATATATATATATATATATATATATTGGATTGTTTTTTTCGAGGGTCTAAAGTCCCGGCAGCCTCCCCTTGGTCACGCCCCTACTTTCAACTAGGGATGGCAATAATGCGGTTATGGTGCAGTTTATAGCAAAACCATAATCACACCACATAGAAAAATCAAATATGATATCCACACTATATCCGTTGTGGTTTTTAATAGGACAAACTATATCCTTTATTTCTTCATTTTAACCATGCGACATAAAAGAAAGACTAAGAAAAGTATACATAAAACTATTCTAAAACATATCCATCAACTCTATTATAACTATCAATGAATTCCTAAGAATTTAGGTGGAATGGGGATTGCAATTCTTTCCACTTCTCAAGGTATAATGACAGATCGAGAAGCCCGACTAAAAAAATTGGAGGAGAACTTTTATGTTGTATATGGTGATCCTTCTCTTTTAGCATCCTAATCGAATATGTAACTACTATCTGCAAAAAAAAAGATGAGGGATCGGTTATATGGCTACACCTCCATTAGTTGATACTTCAAGGGAGGTCACCCGGAATGAAAGAAAAAAAATTGATTCATGAAGGTTTAATTACTGAATCACTTCCCAACAGTATGTTCCGGGTCCGTTTAGATACTGAAGCTTTAATTCTAAGTTATGTTTTAGGGAAGATTCGACACAGTTTTTACGTATACTACTAGGGGATAGGGTCAAAATTGAAGTAAGTTATGATTCAACCAGAGGACGTATGATTTATAGACTTCGCAATAAAGATTTGAATGGTTAGGGTTTTTTTTGCATTCTCCTCGTGAGACTATAATTTGGTATTACAAAATGAAAGAGATTTTTTTTCTTTCAAACAAAGAGTGGATTAAAAAATTTAAAAGTAAGGAATTCTAAATATGAAAATAAGAGCTTATGTTCGTAAAATTTGTGAAAAATGTCGACTGATTCGTAGGCGCGGATGAATTATAGTGATTTGTTCCAACCTGATTCATAAACAAAGACAAGGATAAGGGCAATCTTTCTTAAAAGAAATCTGGCCGATTTGACTTATACAATGGGGGTGGAAAGGTACAAGCAAGTATGAAGTATGATCATCCATAAATCCCACTTTCTGTTCTCATTCCATTTTTGAGTTAGGATCAGTCATCAGAAGGGTTCACACCTTTACGATTCACTGCTCAAATTAAAGCCATACAAAAGGCAGCTGGCAAATCAAAATTGGAACTGGCTCAATTTGCAGAGTTAGAAGCTTTTGTGCAATTTGCTTCTAATCTTGATAACGTTACTCAGAAACAATTGGCAAGAGGTCAACGATCACACAATTTGCTCAAACAATCCCAATCAGACCCCCTTGTGGTCGATGAGCAAATACTTACTATTTATACCGGAACAAATAGATATCTTGATTTGTTAGAAACTGGACAGGTAAGGAAATTTTTTGTTCAGTTACGTACTTACATGAAAAAGAATAAGCCTCAGTTATAAGAAATTATATCTTCCACAAAAACATTCAGCCAAGAGGGAGAAGCACTTTTGAAGGAAGATATTAAAGAATAGATAGAATTATTCCTACTTCAAGAACCATTAATAGCCCGCGGTTAACCGCACCGCACCACACCACACCAGATCGTGAACAAATTTCTATTAACATATATATACACAAAATTTATGAACTTTTATACAATAAATGCAAACAACAACATAGACAACAAATAAAGATAACAAGTATGTTTATTAATTATGCAAAGAAGACAATCATGTGTATAGTAATTCTAGAAACTTTGTACTTCTTTGTACATTAAATTCTATTTCAAAAATAGAGATCTAGCAGCCTATGTAAGAATGACAGTAGATAATTTGTAACGAACCCGCCTCCCGGTAACCCCCTATTAAGGAAAACCAAGAGGTCAGAGGCGTTATCCCAAAATAAGATCAGTAGTTTTACAAATAATCAATAATAATTAATAAATTCTACTACAACTAAATTTTTACTAGAATAATTTTTTTCTATTCATACCTTGCAAAATATAGAAAGTGGAAGTCTTTACCCAAGAAAGAACTTATCTAACTACAATCCTCCAATTCTTTATTAAGCTTTATTCCATCAATGTCACTTTAAAGGAATATCCATTTTCTTGGTAACCTAAAATGTCGACAAACAAAACGACAATTAGTATAATGAATTATACTGGTATGTGGGGGAAACAATAATCTTGCATTAAATGGTAACAACATATACAAGAAATTATGTTTTAACAAAACAAACTTTACGTTTTCAACATGACTAATCAATCCTTACATACCCTAGCCTCTATGTTGTCCCTACAGTGGACGTGGATACTATCCCTCATATGGTAGATCTCAACTAACTCCCATGATCCTACCTTATAGGTAAATCAATACATAGGGTTGTGGAGTCATATGGTCCTACCCAAAGGTAGACCAACACATCAACTCGTGATAACCTAATGATCCTACCTCGCTGGTAGATCATGTACTAGGTCATCTATCTCATTATCATCATAGCTATAGAGGAGGACCAGGATCTAAGCTAGACATACACATATATTTATGGTGATAATCATAGTCACTTTATAGTTGCATGAAATAAAAGACAATCAAGCAATTATTTCCAAACAATCGATAAAACTACGGGAATCACCATAAAACTAAAGCGATTTAACCATAAGTGTAACCACATACCTGTTCTTGAGCAATAGAATCCAAATTCAACAAAATATCCAAGCAAACACCTTAATGCAAACAACCCTTAATACCTGAAACATATAGATTACCTAATGTCAAAACACATTCCTAATGACATGAGGATACTTTCCAAGGCTTCCAAGCCCTTAGGGTTTATTAGGATTTCTTAGGTTTCTTTATCCAACTTTATTTTCTTTTTAGGCTAGCAACCCTAAAATAGGTTTCCTATTTACAAAAACCCTAATTATTCAAATTATTCTCATTAATGGTTCTTTAATCTTAAAACAAGTTTAAGATCATAACATCTATGTTGTATAATTCCATTTTTAGATTAAAACCATTAAAACCCATATTTTCCCCAAATTAGGGTTTTAGTCCATTAAGGCATAAACATGTGCATAAAAAGCCTAAAAAAAGCATTCAATCATTCTTTTCTGGATTCATCTTACCATTTACTCTTAACATGTTAACATTACTCAAAAGAACCTAAAAGATTCATCATACTCGATTTTCACATCATTTTAGGGTTTTATCATGATCTAATGTATTAAGAGAGGCAACTTCATATACTTTTTGGATTACACATGATATCAGACTGCAATTCTATTTTTATCAGATTCTACATATTTTTATGATCAAAAAGCATTATTTACTTTTATTTTTCGGCCAAAGGATCGATTTTTAGTGAATTAAACAAGAATCAATGATTTTTTGGAATTTTGGACTAGAGAGGCGGCATACTTTGGTTTTTCAAAAAAACACTGGTCGTTGGATCGTGGGTCGTCGTTGACTGAGCGGGATCACGCGGTCTCTAGCACTTGTGCCCACTTGCGGCCTTCAGAAACGCAGAGCACTTCTGGGTTGTTGATCTATCTCGTGGTCTACGGTGGAAACTGATCGAACGGTTACTGCTTCTCGTCTCCACTCGATCCAGTAAAGACACCCACGGTGGCGCCGCGGCTTGGAGCTCGCCGGAGCAACTCCAATATGAGGATCCGAGGCACGAGAGAAGAAGGGAAGTTGTTGGTTGAGTTTGTGGAATCATGAGGAGTCAAGAAGGGGCCCTATATATAGGACTTATGGGCTGGTTCTAGGGTTCCCAACCCTTACCGTCGTCCGCCGTTTTAGGTGAATTGGTCGTTTCTTCTAGATGCCTCCAAAGTGCGAAAAAACTTAGGTATAGGATGTGCTGAATTCTCTCTCGAACTTAGCCATGATCTTTCCTTGTTCACACATGGAGTAAATTGTGAGAAAATCAGATGGAAATAATTTCATGTCGACGTCCTGTTTCCTAGTTCGGTTAGAACTAGACAATGAGTGGCCTCTGTTGGATCAAGATCCAACGATCCACGTCACTCGCGCCCAAACAAAGGAATTTGATTTTTATTTCAGGGAAATCCTTTCACTTTAGGAAATTTTGGAAAAATCATAACTCTCAAACCATGGCTCCTTTTAATCCCAAATTTTGAGGGAAACTTAATAATAACTTAATCTATTGGCGTGACAAGTTTGGGGTCATAATTCAAAAGAAAATGAACCTTTTCTTTATGTGCAAGTTATTGCTTAAATATATATATTTCATTCATATTTCCTCTCCCTCACTTTATTATTTTCCTTCATTTCGATTCCTTGTATCTCAAGAATCCATGTGGGATTCGAAACACCATCCATTATGATCAAACCCACACTTCTCTATCTATTTCTTATATTTTCACCTTTATCCCAAATTTCATTATTATTTATGCAATTCTTATTCTCTTTTAACTTGTCTTCCTTTTTATTATCTTGGACCCATTATTACCAAAGGGTCCATGAAAAACCATGCACAAAGAAAGGTTGTAAAAGAAACCCATATATTTATCATAAATCATGCAATTTACAACTAAGTACATTTCTTTGAAATAATTGCAATTACAACCATACAAACAAAAATCGAGGTTGTAACAACCTCCCCTCCTTATAAGAATTTTGTCCCCAAAATTCTGTCAATCAAACAAACAATTTAGGGTATGCCTTTTCCATATCTGTCTTCAACTCCCATGTGGCTTCATCCTCTCCATGGTGCTTCCAAAGAACCTTTACCATCTCTATCTCTTTATTCTTGAGTTATTTCACCTTGGTATCTAGTACTCTCACAAGTGACTCGGGATATGTTAGTCTCCCTTGGAGCTCAATAGGTTCAATGCTCAGCACATGGCTCATGTCCTTCACATAGCGCTTCAGATTAGACATGTAGAAAACATCATGCATCATACTATATTGAGGGGGTAAGGCCAAACGATAAGCAGCTTTGCCAATCCATTCTAAAATCTTAAACGGACCTACGTATCAGGGACTCAACTTTCCTCTATTCTTAGCTATAGCTCGGAGGGGTCAGATTTTCAAAAACGCATGCTCTCCCATGGTGAACTGCAAGTCAGTCTGTTTCACATCTGCATACGACTTTTGTCGATCATGGGCTCTCTTCATCCTTTGCTTGATCAAATCAACTTTATCTACATACACCTAGAGCTCATCTGACCTCAACAAGGTCCTCTCACCAACATCATCCTAGTGAAGTGGCGACCGACACAGTCTCCCATAGAGAGCTTCATACGGTGGCATCCTGATACCAGATTGGTAGTTGTTATTATAGGCAAACTCAGTGAGGGGCAGGTACTGCTCCCACGATCCACCCCAATCGAGCACACAAGATCTCAACAAATCCTCCAAAGTTTGGATTGTCCTCTCTAACTGTCCATCAGTCTGGGGGTGATATGATGTACTGAACTTCAGTCTAGTGCCAAGTTCCTCTTGTAGCTGCTTCCACAACTTGGAAGTGAACTTCGGATCGCGGTCAGAAATGATCAAACTCAAAACACCATGTAGTCGTACAATCTCTCAGATGTACAGTTCAGCTAAGTCTGTCACTTTGGCAGTGGTCTTTAGTGCGAGGAAATGTGCAAACTTGGTAAGGTGATCTACCACAACCCATATTGCGTCATGACCTTTCTTGGTCTTGGGGAGACCCACCACAAAGTCCATGGTGATCTGTTCCCATTTCCACTCAGGAATTTCAATCGACTGTAATAATCCACCGGGTCGTTGGTGTTCATCCCTCACCATCTAGAAAGTGAGACAACTGGCCACATATGCTGCTATATCTCTTTTCATTCTGGGCTACCAAAAGTATCGTTGCAGATCCTTAAACATTCTGGTAGTTCCAGGGTGTACTATGTACTTTGAACCATGATCTTCTTGCAAGATATGATCCTTCAATAGTGAGCTTTCAGAAACCCAAATACAACTCTTGTAACGGATTCCTCCATCCACTCCTACTTAGAGATGGGTCTGAGGTTTCTCCATCAAACATCTCATCTTATCAAGCTCGAGGATGGCTAACTGGGCAGCTACCAACTCAGTCAACAGGCCTGGTTTAAACTATATATTATCCAAATGGACTCGGTCTCCTAACGGTTGTGGAGTCCACTCTATAAGATCTTCTAGATTCCTCTACTGGTTAGACAAGACAGCTGCACACTTGAGTTGTTTTTGGCTAAGAGCATCAGCCACAACATTTGCCTTTCCAGGGTGATAGGAAATGATGAAATCATAGTCCTTCATGTATTCCATCCATCGTCTCTGTCATAGATTTAGGTCCTTCTGAGTTAGGAGATACTTCAAACTCTTGTGGTCGGTGAAGATCTCGAAGGTGGCTCCATACAGATAGTGTCGCCAAATCTTCAAGGCATGTATAATTGCAGCCAACTCTAAATCATGTGTCGGATAATTTACTTTGTTGGGTTTGAGTTGTCTGGAGGCATAGGCAACAACATGTTTATCTTTCTCTAGAACACATATGAATCCTATCTTTGATGCATCGGTGAAGATCATAAAACCCTCATTACCAGACGGTAGAGTCAACACTGGGGTTGTAGTCAATTTCTCCTTCAGCTCTTGGAATCGTGCTTCACATAGGTCCGACCACACAAACATCTCATCTTTTCAGGTGATCTTGGTAAGAGGTAACGCAGTCTTTGAGAAATACTTTATGAAGCACTGATAGTATCCAACCAATCCCAGAAAGCTACAGATCTCTGAGGGATTCCTTGGTGTTGGCCAATCTCGAACAACTAACACCTTGGATGGATCTACTGAGATGGTTCCTCCAGATATGATGTGTCCAAGGAACATGACATGGTCTATCCAAAACTCGCACTTCGAGAATTTCCCATAAAAGTTTTACTTTCTCAAGATATCAAGGACTCTACTCAAGTGGTCTCGGTGTTGTTCTAGGTCATCGTAATAAACCAAGATGTCATCTATGAAAACTATGAAAAATGAGTCGAGGAAGGGTTGAAACAAACTATTCATGAGGTTCATGAATACACTCGGGGCATTGGACAACCCAAAAGGCATAACCACAAACTCATAGTGGTTCTAAAAGTGGTTTTCAGGATGTCCTCATTCTTGAATCGCAATTGGTGGTACCCCGATCTCAGGTTAATCTTTGAAAAGACTCGAGCTGACTTCAACTAGTCAAACATGTCATCTATCTGGGGTAAAGGGTATTTGTTCTTAATAGTAGCATGGTTGATCAACTGGTAGTCTATGCACATTCTGAGTGAACTGTCCTTCTTCTTTACAAAGAGAACTAGTGCTCCCCATGGTGATGTGCTAGGGCGGATAAAACCCTTGTCTAGTAATTGCTGCAGTTGCTTCTTCAATTTGAGCAACTCAACAGGAGCCATCTTATAAGGTGCTCTTGAAATAGGGTTTGTCCCATGAGCTAGCTCTATCGAAAAGTTTACCTCTCTCTCAGGAGGGATCCTAGGCAAATCATCTGAGAAAATATTTGCATAGTCCCTGACTACCTCTATTTCCTCTAAGGGTTGCACCTTGGGCTCCGGCTCGGTAACGACTGCTAAGAAAGCTTGACAACCTTTGGTTAGCATTTGTTCTGCCTTCAATGCCAATACATACAGGCTGGAGGTAGAATCCTTCCTACCCCTAATGATGAATGGTGGGTGACCTGGTCTCTTTATGATTACCTTCTTCTCCCTACAATTGATATTTTCCCTATAGGTATAAAGCCAATCCATACCAATGATTACATCAAAATCATTCATGTCAAGGAGGATAAAATCAATAGGGAACTCATGATCTTGATATTTAACAGGTATCACAAGAGTTTTCAAAAGGGACGTAAAAATCCGCCCACTTGGGGTTGTGACATCCAAGATATACCATAAATCATTGATATCCAAACAAAGAATAGTTGCGAGATTTCTTGAAATACAACTATTAGTAGATCCAAAGTCAAATAAAGATTTTACATTGTGTCCCATGACTTCAAGCATGCCTACATTGTTTTTCACCATACATTAGACCATTACATGCTTATCTTCAAACATAAAAGAAACTCTAAGGGTTATTACTCTCTATCAACCGATTAACATTAGCTTGAGCCTCCTCATTGTCAATAGCAAAAACTCGAGCTTGTCTTCTTTCTCCAGTAGGTGGGGCTATAGCTACAGGTTGGGCAGCTACAGGTGGGGCGGCTACTGGGCTTGGACCCCTCGGGTCTAGCAGAGGGTAGTTGGCCTGAAGATGTCCCTCTTGCTGGCAATGGTAGCACGTCCTCTTTTTGTAGCGGCACTCACCTGAATGCCATTTTCCACAGGTGTGGCACCTAGGCTGGTTGTTCTCATGACGGGGTTTTCCTTTTTCTCCATGATTTCCCTTGGTATGGTTGTGCCCTTTTCCTTTCTTATGATCATTCTTTTGGCCTTGGGTACCTTCAGTGAAACCCAAATATCTCTTGGGTGGATTCTGAGTAGGCATCACCTTCCTCTCCATGTCTAGGGAGGTGTTGTAGGCTTCAGTGAAGGTTTTTGGTTTACTTGCCATCACCTGAGGCTTAATGGGAGGATGAAGACACTCTACTAAATGGTCCACTCATATTTCCTAATCCATCATGTTCCCAAAATGCTCCAGGATGCGAAACTTGCGGCCAAAGTCCGCGACGGATAAGCTACCTTAGATCAGGTTGGTGAACTCTCTTTCCTTCTCCTTCTTAGTTGAGGTGGGAATGAATCTGGCTGTGAAGATAGTCCTGAAGTCGGTCCATGCCATTGGGTTCGTACTCAGATCTCGACCCATGATGTGGTTCTCCCACCAGATCTTGGCTGCTCCTTCCAAGAGGTGTGCAGCAAAAGGGACCTTATTGTTCGGATACACCTCCAGCATGCAGAAACCATTTTTAATTGCCATAAGTCAAGCATCTGCTTTGTCGACCACTTCGGTCTTATCCTCTCCCCAAAATTTCTTAAAATTCAACTTAACAAAGTCCAGAATGGTGACTCCAAGTCAGGGACGGACGGAAAGTGGTTCACCATTTTCATCTCTGGCTATATCCCTAAGGGCCAGGGCACTGATGGCCTCAGTTAGCTTCTTCTGTTGTTCCATCCATAGGGCAACAGGGGTGTGAACTACCATTGTAGGTCCCGGACCACTAGTCGAGTTCTCCTCAAACTTGACCTCATCTTCAGACATGTGTTCCTCTTCCTGGTCCATCTTTGAGTTGTCGAAGGGAACTGGCTTAGGGTCTGAGCCTTCTTCTAAGGCTCCCTCGGGTCTCTTTCTCTTCTTTGAGGACTCATCACCATGGTCCCTCTTCCTTTTCTTGGAAGATCCCCTCCTCTTGCGGGGAGGCCAACCCCTAGCAGGGTTCTCGGTGGCCTCGGGGATAGCTACAGTCTTCACACGGGCCATACTGTTACACACAAGTTAAAAATCTTTTTAAACGCATATTTATAACTTGGAAGATATAAACTTTAACTTATGTCCATGTCCTCTTGTTTACATGTATTTTATTATTTGGTGGAGGATCCCTTAATCCTTAACACTTTATATTCCTAAACATCGGAGGTGGTGGAGAGAGAGAAAAACCCTAAACTCTTAATGTTTCTCCAGAGATAAGAGGCAAAGAAGGGACGAAGATAGATGAGAAAACCTAGAGGTATCTTATTTTGAGTCAATTCTTTAGATTTCGGCCAGGCAGTCACACATAATTCGGGAGTCCTCGTTGACTGACTAGCGGGGTGGAGGAAAATATTGCCATCCCCCAAACCGTGATCCTTTTCTAGACACCTCCATCCTCAAAAAATCCTCTAATAACTCCCTTGGGCTATAAAGAGTTTGTAAAATTTAATAATTACTAGAGATTAAATGGAAAACCATAGCTCTGATACCAAATGTAACAACCCCACCTCCCTATACCCCCTATTAAGGAAGACCAAGAGGTCAGAGGCGTTATCCCAAAATAGGATCAGTGATTTTGTAAATAATCAACAATAATTAATAAATTCTACTACAACTAATTTTTTACTGGAATAAAAAAAATTATTCATACCTTGCAAAATATAGGAAGTGGAAGTCTTTACCCAAGGAAGAACTTATCTAACTACATTCCTCTAATTCTTTATTAAGCTTTATTCCATCAATATCACTTTAAAGGAATATCCATTTTCTTGGTAACCTAAAACGTAGATAAACAAAATGGCGGCCAACATAACGAATTAGATTGGTATGTGGGGGAAACAAGAATCTTGCATTTAATTGTAACAACATATTGCAAGCAATTATGATTTAACAGAACAAACTTTACGTTTTAAACATGACTACTCAATCCTTACATACCCTAGTCTCTGTGTTGTCCCTGCAGTGGACATGGATACTACCCCTCATATGGTAGATCTCAACTAACCCTCATGATCCTACTTTACATGTAGATCAATACATTGGGTTGTGGAGTCGTATGGTCCTACCCAAAGGTAGACCAACACATCGACTCGTGATAACCTGATGATCCTACCTCATGGGTAGATCATGTACTAGGTCATCTATCTCATCATCATTAAAGCTATAGAGGAGGGACATGATCTGAGCTAGACATGCACATATATTTATGGTGATAATCATAGTCACTTTAGTGTTGCATGAAATAAAAGACAATCAAGTAATTATTTCCAAGCAACCGATAAAACCACGGGAATCGCTATGAAACTAAAGAGATTTAACCATAAGCATAACCACATACATGTTCTTGAGCAATAGAATCCAAATTCAACAAAATATCCAAGCAAGCACCTTAATACAAACAACCCTTAATCCCTAAAACATATAGATTATCTAATATCAAAACACCTTCCTAATGACATGAGGATACTTTCTAAGGCTTCCAAGCCCTTGTGGTTCATTAGGGTTTCTTAGGTTTCTTTATCCGACTTTATTTTCTTTTTAGGCTAGCAACCCTAAAATAGGTTTCCTATTAAAAAAAACCCTAATTATTTCAATTATTCTCATTAAGGGTTCTTTAATCTTAAAACAAGTTTGAGATCATAACATCTCTGTTATATAATTCCTTTTTCGGATTAAAACCCATATTTTCCCTAAATTAGGGGTTTTATCCATTAAGGCATAAACATGTGCATAAAAAGCCTAAAACAAGCTTACAATCATTATTTTCCAGATTCATCCTTCCATTTACTCTTAACAGGTTAACATTACTCAAAATAACCTGAAAGATTCATCATACTCGATTTTCACATCATTTAGGGTTTTATCATGATCTAATGTATTAAGAGAGGCAACTTCATATACTTTTTGAATTGCACATGATATCAGACTGCAATTCTATTTTTATCAGATTCTACATATTTTTCTGATCAAAAAGCATTATTTACTTTTATTTTTCGGCCAAAGGATCAATTTTTAGTGAATTAAACAAGAATCAATGATTTTTTGGAATTTTAGACTAGAGAGGCGGCATACTTTGGTTTTTCGAAAAAACACTAGTCGTTGGATCGTGGGTCGTCGTTGACTGAGCGGGATCGCACGGTCTCTAGCACTTGCGCCCACTTGCGGCCTTCAGAAACGCGGAGCGCTTCTGGGTTTTTGATCTATCTCGTGGTCTACGGTGGAAACTGATCGAACGGTTACTGCTTCTCGTCTCCACTCGATACAGTAAATACACCCACGGTGGCGCCGCGGCTTGGAGCTCGCCGGAGCAACTCCAATATGAGGATCCGAGGCACGAGAGAAGAAGGGAAGTTGTCGGTTGAGTTTGTGGAATCGTGAGGAGTCAAGAGGGGGCCCTATATATAGGACTTATGGGCTGGTTCTAGGGTTCCCAACCCTTACCGTCGCCCGCCATTTTAGGTGAATTGGTCATTTCTTCTAGATGCCTCCAAAGTGTGAAAAAACTTAGGTATAGGATGTGCTGAATTCTCTCTCGAACTCAGCCATGATCTTTCCTTGTTCACACATGGAGTAAATTGTGAGAAAATCAGATGGAAAGAATTTCATGTCGGCGGCATGTTTCCTAGTTCGGTTAGAACTAGACAATGAGTGGCCTCTGTTGGATCAAGATCCAGCGATCCGCGTCACTCGCGCCCAAACAAAGGAATTTGATTTTTATTTCAGGGAAATCCTTTCACTTTAGGAAATTTCGGAAAAATCATAACTCTCAAACCATGGCTCCTTTTAATCCCAAATTTTGAGGAAAACTTAATAATGACTTAATCTATTGGCGTGTCAAGTTTGGGGTCATAATTCAAAAGCAAGCGAGCCTTTTTATTTATGTGCAAGTTATTTCTTAAATATATATATTTCATTCATATTTCCTCTCTCTCACTTTATTATTTTCCTTTATTTTTATTCCTTGTATCTCAAGAATCCATGGGGGATTTGAAACACCATCCATTATGATCAAACCCACACTTCTCTATTTATTTCTTATATTTTCACCTTTATCCCAATTTTCATTATTATTTATGTTGTTCTTATTCTCTTTTAACTTGTCTTTCTCTTTTATTATCTTGGACCCATTATTACCAAAAGGTCCACGAAAAACCATGCACAAGGAAATGTTGTAAAAGAAACCCATATATTTATCATAAATCATACAATTTACAACTAAGTACATTTTTTTTTGAAATAATTGCAATTACAACCATATAAACAAAAATCGAGGTTGTAACATAATGTGTTTAGGATAGTATTTTACATATATTTATATATAATCAACATGAATTATCAGCGGTGCGGTTTTGGTCCATGATTTTATCTCTAGAATCATAACTGCACCACACCATAATAGTTTTAAAAATTGAAAATCATATCGACACCATAACTATTTGGTGTGGTTATGCGGTGTGAAATGTGGTGCAGTTATCCACAGATATAGTTTTTTCACAACACCATTGTCATCCCTACTTTCACCTTTTACTTCAACATAGTATTATCATCCACCAAATTAAAATACCCTCCTCGAGCTTAATTTTTGGCTTTCCAGACCAATATTTGTCTCTGATAGGATGGATCCCATCTTGGTTTTAGGGAAAAAATAAATTTAATAATTTTTCAAAAATAGTTACTAACGCAGCACACTTTGCAAAATATTTCCTGAAATAGCACCTTCGTGTAGAATCCGCCACTTTCATTAGAAGTTGGCGTGTTCATTTTTAAATAAAAAAATGAAAAAATGAAAAAATTTCGCTTTGAGTGGCGCTTTCAACTTGACGGCACATGTATGGGCAAACTAAAAGCGTCACTTAATGTGGAGCTTTTGTCTTCTTCTTTTTTAAATAAACACGTCAATTTTTGTTGTACTTTTCAGTCTTGGATACAAGAAGTTCCACAACAACTGACGTTTTTAGATTAAAGTGTCTTATTTTTAGAAATATTTTACAAAGTGTGTTATGTTGTAAATATTTTTGTAAAAGTTTGCTAAATTGGTTTTTTTCCCTTGGTTTTATCCCGCACCTCCCACATTTCAGCCATTGGTATGTTCTGCAACAACAGTCATTCTTTCTTAGTGGTACATTCGACTGGTTGGAGGTAATAGCATGGGGATATAATATGCAAGAGAAAGAACCTACTGAAATTTACTTCTGGGTTGCTAGTCTCCAGAGGTCCCCTCTGCCAACCTCCTCCTAGGCATTGTGTATGTATGAGACAGGGACCATGAAATCCACAACATTGCCTAATGGCCGGATTACGACTTTTTGGTGCTCCAAACAACAGGAATCATCACTTGTTGTGCTAGTGTCTGAATCGCAGCTCACCAAATAAGAATTATATCAGTCTGACGCTATTGCTTCTGGACGGCTCTGAGCAGTGGGATCACTGCCGCACTTCGGTAGAGTAACTGAGTGGAGACTCGGTTTGGGGCTATGGCTTCTGGGTGGCTTGAGTAACATAACCGCCGCTCTCCTTAAGTTGGCTGAGTTAAAAATTAAAATAAAGCAGAACGGAGTCGAGAGGATAAACCGGATCGGAGTAGAGAATATAGTGAATGTGTTATGTGATTCTGATATCCGTGGAGAAGCGTGGAATTTGGAGTTACGAGTAGAGTATGGCCCGGTCGTCTTGGAAGGCTCGTAATTCTTTAGACTAAAATAAAAGCTTAAAAGAAAAGCTATGCATTATTATGTAATTCTTTAGACGTCACGATAGATTTGTAATGAAGTAGAAACTTCATGCATTTTTGGAAAAATTTCCCAGAAAACAAAAGGGTTTTGGGTTTTGACTCGAATATAAAATTCCTAGTTTTATGTACGTGAAGATAGGCAAAAGATGGAGTTTCTATCATTCTTCATTTTACTGCTATCAATTTTTATTTTGACGATGGGAACAAAAGGGGGAAAGTAAGGAAAAACTTCGGTTTTGTCCTCGGAACGATCTACTTTTGTTCTTGTCTTCGTTTGATTACACAACAAATGAAAACGTGCAGTTCATTTCCAAAGTGTTTTGCAACTGTTTGCGTTTGGTTTTAAGTAGATTTAACCCACAGCGTGTAAACGAACTTTGCAGATGTGATTGGTTACGCAGAAAAATTAGAAAACGGACTGTGCCCATTTCGGGCGCAGTTCCATTTCTCTGGCCACTCGTCGCTGGGGATAATACATACGGCTGGATGAATATACGATTTTATCACCGATAATGCACTGCAGCGAACAGAGTAGCTGGCTGTCATTAGTTAGCTACAGTTGTAAATCGCATCCAACCAAACTCATCACAGATCAAGTTGGTACACTCAATTTGCGTCCAACCAAACTGGCCAAATGTGGCCAGTTCACCGTTTTCAAATTTTTTTGTTTTGAAAATCATGGTATGGGCTGGTATTACTTACAACCAAATGAGCCCTTAGACATTGTTGGCGGACAGATATTTTCTCATGAAGTCTCCGCATTGCTGGCGGACAGATATTCTCCCATGAAGTCTTGCCAATTACTCTCTCTCTCTCACTCTCTCTTTCTCTCTCGTAATTTTCTTAAATATTGAATCAAAACTGAGGAAAGACGTTTGTATCATATTTTAATATTGTAATGAGTTCCTCATAAATTGGGTGCAAACTTCAACCTAATATATATAAAAGATATTCACACATTTCCTACAAGGGTTTGCTATAGGAATATGAAATGAGACCAGAAATGAGACTCTTATATATGCATAACAACAAAATGAAGGAGAAAAGTAAGTTACTTTCTTCTTCTATCTTGTTATTATACATATGTGGGACAAAAAGTGTCTCATTTCTGATCTTATTTTTTGCTCACCTAGCATATTGCTTTCCTATATACCATGGTATCTTTCTACTTTTAGTAGTTTTACCCGTATTTTTTTACTGTTGCAACGAGATTTTTTAGTCATAAAGATTACTTTCCTTTCTATCTTTTCTATCTTGTTATTATGTATATGTGGGGACAAAAATGATCTTAGTTCTGATCTATTTTTTGTTCACCTAACATATTCTTTCCCTGTATACCATGGTATCTTTCTACTTTTAGTAGTTTACCCGTATTTGTCCGTGTTGTTTTACCGTTGCAACGAGAATTTTTAGTCATGAAGGCTGCTATGTTGCAGCTAGGTATCACAACCGTGGTTACTGTTTGTGTAACCTTGGGTTTTCGGCATAAACCTTTCGCGCTTTAAGAACAGCGTGTTGGCTCCGTGGTACCGATACAGCGCCGTCATTCCTTTAGATTCAAGATGCTTATGACCAATTTTTTCGAACAAACTGAATAACAAACAAGAGGAAGGACCTGGACTGATGTAGTACAGCCTGATACCATCCTTCTATTGGCGTCAATTCCGTAAATTACATAAACGCAAAACCAAGATGTCTCTTGAAAAATATGTCACGAGTTTCACCCAAAGTCTTGGTTACTTGAAATTTACACAACCGTAAGATTTGCATCGCATAGTAAGCAAAACATACAATAGCAATCTTCGCCAAGCCGAACATTTTTTACATGGCTTCATCAAATCAAAAAATATATATCAATAACCTCTTCTCCGCAACGTAAGATTCTCATCATTCTTGTTCATTTCACTAAATATCAAAATGGATAAAAAAACAAAATAGCACTTTGATAAAAATATGTACTGAAATAGCACCAAACTCATCTTAATTTCCGAAATAGCCCACTTTCAAGAGAAAACGCCAACACTTTTGGCGTTTTACTGTTTGCAGGACTAAAAGTGCCAAAAAAATGGCGTTTTCGGTTGAAAGCGCAAAAAAAAATGGTGTTTTCAGTTGAAAGCGCAAAAAAAATAGCGTTTTCAGTTGAAAAACGCCAAAAAGTAGGTGTTTTTTTTTACGATTTTACATGAAAAAGTCTAGTTTTTGGCGTTTTCAGGTGAAAACGCAATTTTTTTGGCACTTTCAACTGAAAACGTCATTTTTTTGGCGCTTTTGGTCCTGCAAACAGTAAAACGCCAAAAGTGTTGGCGCTTTCTCTTGAAAGTGGGCTATTTCAGGAATTAAGATGAGTTTAGTACTATTTCAGTACATATTTGTATCAAAGCGTGCTATTTTGGTTTTTTACCCTATCAAAATTTTATAATCCACGTGCTTCTGTCCAGCACACAGCCAAGATAGGCAGTAGTTGCACTATCAGGAATGCATAATGAATAAAGACCTTGTGTAAACACAGCAAAATTGGATTTTCTCAGTCTACGAGAGTAGATTATCCAAGAATGCACTCCTGAAAGGCAACTGAATAATACCAGATGCAACCAATAGGAGAAAAGCCCACGCTGGAAGAATCATCATGCAGACCGTCAGAATTATTTTTTGTCCCCCATAAAGGCAAGTTGTAGATAGGCATGGACGAACATAGTAGACGAATGTTATGTTAAATAAAATTTTGCTTTGATGTTATTGATGTTGCTATCAGAGAAGAGAAAAACTGCCAGAGTTGTCATTGCTTAAATGGGTACATTGTTGAGTTATTTTGAATAATCCTTGTTTTCTTGTTTACAGTTTTGCCGACTACTCTTGAGTGTATATAGTCTAAAAAATTCAGGAACAGACACATCAGTACATCTTGTTGGATTTCCAGGAGGAAAGAAAAAGCGAGTGAAGAGTGAAGAAGCCAAAGATTAAAGAGAAACAGAGAGGAGGAACACTTGAATATCAAGTGAAGAAAAGAGAGCAAAATTAGGGCTGTAATGGGTATGGATAGACCGACGGACCTGCAAATGTGAACCCCTAAAAAAGTTATTGTGGGTCTAATTTTAGTACATGCATACTCATGGACCCACATATAAGTGGATCCACTAATTAGTATGCTTATACTCAGACTCACTGGACCCGTGTGTACTTGCTATCATAAGCAACTACTTAAATAATACGTTATTGTATCATACTTTACTAGTCTAACTAATATAATTCTTAAAATTATATCCTACTCTAATCATAATAAGGTTGAGACTGGTCGTCTAACTAAGAATTAACATTATAGTTGACATATGTAAACTTAAAATCAAAATATTTACATGATATTCCATAATAACATCTTGTTATATTAAAATGTATAAAATCTAGTCATTTTTCTTACATAAACAATATATTATTTATATAGAACAACTTACCCGCATACCTGCACCGCATATCCACTATTATTGCGGGTACGGATAAAATGCGGGTCTAAAATTTTATTATGTGGGTCTAGAATCGGAACTGAACCTACTAAATTAAATTAACGAGTATGAATATGAGTATGACTAGACCCGTACCGTACCCGCACCGTTTACATCCCTAAGCAAAATACTAGTGTCCGAAAAGTAAAAGTGAATATACAATGCAATACATGCGTAGTTTTGGATTTTGAAAAAGTGATTTATTATATAAATTTGTACATGTATTTAAATTTGTAGATATATCATGTAACTTATTGTGAAGGATATCCACACATTTCCAATATATCCTGGTATCTCTTTACTTTTAGTTGTTTACCCGTATCTGTCCGTGTTTTTTTTTCTCTGCAACGAGATTTTTACTCATGAAGGCTGCAGGCTGCTATGTTGCAACTAGGTATCACAACCGTGATTATTGTTTATGTGACCTTGGGGATTGGGGCCATTGGCATACACCTTTTGTGCTTTAAGAATAGCGTGTTGGCTCAGTATTGCTACAGCGCCGTCATTTCCTTTATATTCAAGATGCTTGTCATGAGTTTTTTTTTAACAAACTGAATGACCTGGACTATTGTAGTACAGCCTGCCACCATCCTTCGACAGGGTGCCAATTCTATAAAGCTACATAAACGCAAAACCAAAACGTCTCTTGGTAAATACGTCACAAGTTTCAGCCATAGTTGTGGTTACTTGAATTTTACACAACCGTAAGTTTTGCACTGCATAATTAGCAAAACATACAATAGCAATCTTCGTCAAGCCGAACACTTTTTACAAGGCTTCATCAAAACAAAACATCAATAACAGTAACCTCTTCTCTGCAATGTAAGATTCTCATCATTCTTGTTCACTTCACTAAATGCGGAAACAATATAATTTACGTGCTTCTGTCCAGCACACAGCCAAGACGGGCAGTAGTTGCATAGCAATGGATAATGAATAAACATCTTGAGTGAACAGAGAAAATTTTGGATTTTCTCAGTTTACGAAAGTAGATTATCCAAGAATGCACTCCTGAAAGGTAACTGAATAATACCAGAGGCAACTAATAGGAGAAAAACCCACACTGGAAGAATCATCATGCAGACCGTCAGAATTACTTTTTGTCCTGCATGAAGGCAAGTTGTGGATAAGCATGGACGATCATAGTAGATAAATTTTCTGTTGAATAAACCATTGCTTTGATGTCATTGCTGTTGCCATCAGAAAAAGATAAACTGCCGAGTTATCATTGCTTAAATGGGTACACTGTTGACTTATTTCAAATAATCTTTGTTTTCTTGTTAACAGTTTTTTCTACTACTCTCGAGTGTATATAATCTACAAAATTCAGGAACAGACACGTCAGTACACCTTAATGGGATTTCCACTATGCTCTGAGATGTCTTCTTTCCTATGTGAGCCAATACCTAAGGGGGAGAGCAGAAAAAGAGAGTGAAGAAGCCAAAGAAGAAAGAGAAAGAGAGAGGAGGAATACTTGAATATCAAGTGAAGAAAAGAGAAAGAAAATACTAGTGTCTGAAAAGTGAGAGAGTGCCACATTAGAAGTAAATGTAAAATGCAATAGATGCGCAGTTTGGATTTAAAAGTAATTTATCATATAAATTTGTGAATATATTATTTAACTTATACTATCAAACTGTATAATCTGAAATTTAATCTTTTAAGCCTACGGCAATGTGAGGCTCAATCTTAAGAGTAGAGAAAAAAAAAATGAAGTTTCATTTAGAATGTCTTCTAACATGAAGCGCAGATTTTGATAAAATAAAAAGAAAAATGCTGAAGTTTAGCCAATAACAATCTTCAAATACCAGATTACCTAAACATGTTACTCTATATAATCTTCAAAAGCCGGAATGTCAATAAGAAGTTACACCGGTCATCCACACTGAACTTTTCTCCATCTTTTTCCGACCTCCATTTCAGGTCCTTGTTGTTTGCAGCACCTGTTTACACTCAGTCTTTCACCTCTGTCCCATTCCCATTCCTCCACTTCTGCTTCACGCAACAACAGAAGCACTTGTCACTATTTCTGCGGCAGAATCAGAAGAAGCAGCGCCCACTGTCAGGTCCTGTGGGCTCTACTCGATTCCCGGCCCCCTACTTGCTAGGCTGGCTCATTATGTTGACGCCTCACCCCCTCTCCTTCTGGTGCTACTGCCAGGGCGTCCTCTAACAGCAGCAGCAGCCTCCATCCTTTCCTAACCCCACTTTCCTTCGACGTGTGACCGCCCCTTCTCCCTTTCTTCCACATCCACGGCTTCGCAATGCTGCCTCTCTCAACCAGCCCTGCCCCTACAGCCCATCACCTTATCTCCGGTGTCTACTTGCCCATCTCGTCCATATTCCAGCGCTACAGCATCCTTTCCTAACGGCCTGGGTGCATCAGTCCCACCAGCTCCTACGACAAAGCAGTCGCTCTGTAGCCTGAACCCTCCAGCTGAATGTGGATTGCCGATGGTGTGGGCCCTTCCAGTGTGTGCCACACCCCCTAGTTGCAGCTAGTACCCAGCTGCAGCATCACTAGGAAACATGGTAAACAAGTAGGGCTTTATTATTTCGTAGGCCAAGATAGAAGCACAACTCACATGAAGTTCTTTAGCGACTGGTTGTTGTGCTGCAATGGCAAGTCGATTTTAACGCCTGATTATAGAGCATGACCACCAACAACATCAGAACAAACATCTGCAGTATGGCCATCTATACTAGCTTCAGCCCACATGTAAGCCAAAACAAGTGATTAATCTAGATTTACCAGATTACAACAATGGTTAGCGTGAAGATTCTCCTCGACTGGTTCTACAACCTCAACAAGTACTTGCAACTTCTCCATTGCCTCACTAGGGACCAAAAGCTACTTGACGCCATTATGAAGCTCAAACGAAGCACTCTCACTGAGTGGAAGCCCCTGCCCCACCCTCACGAATGTTAAACAAGACTGCAATAAGTCATCAAAGAGCACTTTCTTCTATGAGATTACCATCAACGATTCTATATCTAGTTCTCAAGTAGACACATGACATGAACTCCACAAATAGATTCACTTGACGGTTCTATGAGTTATTCCACCTCTAAGGAGTCCATCAAGATGAAGCTGTTTTGATCACCAACTTTTGTACAGGGCTGAATGACAAAATTGATAAGTTGGCTTCTTCTATATCCATTTGACTTTTGGATGCAGTTCAGGTCAAGATGCAAATTAAGGATGGACTAGATCACCGCGACCTGATCTAGACACAGCCAATGTGCAATGTTTCCCACCCTCAGCATCTTCTCACAAGGTTATTGTTGCCAGCACAGACTCTGATCTCATCCTCCGAAAAGACACCAGTGTCATAGATTGTTTAGTGCTTCAGCTGCCAATAACTTAGACATCATTTATAAAAAATGTCCAACTTGAATGATGAGCACTATGCCACCCAAGAACGAAGACAATGGAACATTGAACATGTTCTCCCTGTGAGTAAGCCCGGTGATGATGCACGCGACAAAGAATCACCACACCGCTCTCTTCTGTTACAAGCACGTGGTGGTTCAAAAGCAAATCCATGTCACCCATCCATTTTCTTCTCCATCATGGAGTACCAAGTCAAGATATGTTTTTTCGGCCATTAACTATGGTAGCACAACCAGGTAGCAAGACCAAACCTCAGAGGCACGATAAATCTAGAGGTATGTCGATTATAAATTGTTCTAGCGCCCGCAATCATATACATGTGTTGCTACATGATGTAGTGATGCTAGTCACTTTTCCTAATATGGCATGTGACTTGCCCGAACTTTTGATAACCTACCTATGTGGATGTTAGTACTATCAAATAAACCCTAGATGGTAAGATCTAGACAAGTGGGCCAAGTTCCACAACTTTTGGCCCATTTTTTAGCCCATTTGTACATGCATAGAATCCAAAGGGAATTTTCGTACATTGACCACCCTATGGTGATAATTTGGGAATAATAAGCTCAGGGCATCATACCAAGGTGAGATTTAGGTTTCCCGCAAATCCAGTGGCTTTGGATGATCAGAGTATTTGATACCATACATTGGGGTATCTAGAGATTTTGAATAAATAAGCTCATTGATCTATAAAAATTGAGGAATAGGGTTTGAAACATGTGCATTTTGATATTTATGAGCCATGATACAATTTTGATGATATTTGGTGCAGTGTTGCTCAAGGAATCTATTTTGTGAAAATAGGATGATCAATGAGGGTATTTGAATTGTTAATAGAGGTAGTGGGGAGGATAATGAATTTTATCTCCCAAACCGGACTTGGGATCCGAGCCAGACTTGGATGGCAGATGTGATATGATAATAGGAAGGTTGAGAATCTATAGGAAATCTTTGGAGTATATATTTAATAGTAGTTTCAATGGAATCTCATTAGATAGTTTCTGACAACTTTGGATACTTTTCATATTTTACTAGATGCATTTTGGATGAAGGGGAAGGTACACATGTTGAATAGAACTGTAGGAGGATAGAGAGAAAAGGTTCTGAGATTTATTGATCTTGTTTGAGGGTTAAGTAATCGATCAAAGTGGGACCAACAAGTTTAGTTGGTAAGGTGGACATAAAGATATGATTAATGTGGTCACGATGAATTCTAGTTCACCGCGAACTGAATAAGGGTGTTGATCTAGTCCATGATCGAGTAGAGGCTATAGAAGCCTCAATTTTTCAAAAAGTTGGGGTTCGGACAAAGTCTAAAATAGGATTTTTTGAGAGGAAGAAGGGAGGAATGAAGGAGAGGAAGTGGAGGCCTCCGACAGTGCTAGGAGGAGAATTTGGGGAAACAAAAAGAGCGACAAGAGGATAGCGAGCTAATTGCCCAAATTGGGGGAGGAAGACAAGTTGTGTCCTCCATCCTCAATGAGATTTACCACAAAGGACCCAAGTCCTTGTCAAAATTGTTGCCCGTGGCGGCGGCGCTCACGCAAGTAGGAATAGAGAGGAGCATGCCTGAGAGCCGGATCAACACAGGTAGGATAAAATTGGACCTCGCCACGGGATCCTGTTTATCCCGGACCAGTGTGTTGGCCAAGTGGCACAACACGAAGCCATCTAGGCCGCACGACGTAAAATCGACAGCCAAGTTAGACTATGTAAGGTAACATTTCAAGATTCATCTCTTTAACTTAGATATCCCAGTCTAGGCATTTAAATATTGTTAGAAAGGATTTTAAGTCTAGATTTTTCAAAAAATGCTTTGGACATACTTTCTATATGTATTGATATCCTTTTTGTATCACAGTCAATATGTTTTCAATATTTGATGTTCAGATATAGAGAGAGCTTTCCAAAAAAATTTGAAATGTATATGGTACTCATAATTTTGATATGGTTGACTATATGCTACGGTCTGGTCTTGGTAATTAAATGTGTTACCTATGTCTTTATATAAAGCCCATTTTGGATATTTGACCCATTAAATAATCACCAAACCTTCTAATCCTTTTCCCTAAACCCTAATTTGAATCATATATATTGAATAAAGGGTTTGATCCAATTTTTACATATATTTACCTTATGTTTTGATTTTCGATCAAGTTAGTGATATATATATATATATATATATATATATATATATATATATATATATGATGACTGAAGATTAAGATTAAGATCAAGTTCTTTGTTGTATATAAATATATGTGCATGGTTTTCTTATTGACCACCATATCTTTGTTTTCATTATGATGCCAGCAATAGTAGTGTATATGAATATGTTTGAGGTTTTCTCTTAGTTAATGATGCATATGCTCATATATCGAGGCACGGGGTTATTATTTTGGTTCACAAGAGGATATTAGTATAGGGTAACAAAATAACAAATCCATTCAATCGCGATTTTATGTCAAAGTTTTGATAAGTCTAAGTGATAATCCTAACAAGCGTGCATGAGTGTAAGGAAAATGGGACATGGTTATAAGGATACTAGAGATGTAATGAGGGAATACACATAGACGATAATTTTGATAATTCTAGGTATCTAGGTTGAGGACCAAGGACTCAAGACTACATTACCAAAAGGGATCACGTCCATTGAATTTCAGTATTGTCATGATCCAAATCTTACATGCATCCCTACAAAATAACTTAGGATTTAATTTATTTTTAGATATTCAGTTTTCGGAAATGTTGTTCATTTTTAATCATGCTTATAAGAACATCAAATTTTATAGTATTTTATGTCCATCATATTTTAGACTTAGATATAAGATTTCATGTTATTTTTTCCAGAATTCATGCATCTCATACCAAAATCGGATTAAGTCGTATTATGAGAAATTCAGATTAAGCTTAAGTCAGAATCTAAAATACAAGATCTCGGATACAGTTCAGTTATTGAGAATTTCATATTCTCTTTCAATTAATAAGATCTGCAATTGCATCAATTGTTACATATGTACTCTGTATCCTGTTTCAGATATTTAAAAACTCGTATCCAGAAACAAATTCACAATTAGTAAAGATTCAGTTTCAGATACATGTACAGTTCAGATAAGTAATTAAGAAATACCAAAACATAACATTATGTAATAAGCTCTCACAACAGATACTGGGTGGCATAGTTATGCCACAGAGGCACATAGTGCCACAACAAAGGCACATCATGACAAATGTTGGCACTCTAGTATTAACCAGTTACACTTCGGTGTCAACCAGATGTCAACTAGAGGCACATCATGCGAACTAAGTGGTATTACAATACCACCGTTTCCACTTCTGCCTCGGGATACTTCTGTGTCAACCAGGGCACATCTTGCCAACAGAGAGACTTATTATATAATGGTGTGGCACCTTTGTACGGGCACCCACCTATTATGTTACTACATTCTTTTTTATTTTCCGTTTCTTGTTTTTGCATTACCGAGCAGCAAATTGCTGCCATGTTATGGAGTTACTGTTTCTGCACTATTTATGATATTATCCATTTACTGCTGCTCCACAAACTGATTTACTATATACTACAATTATTTTTTCTTCTTCATCCTCCTATTTCCATAATTTGTTTATATATATCTCGCATGAATGTACTAACATTAACACAATGCTAATTTCTTGCTTGCATTTTCAGTTTCTACTCTAGCTTTCCTATATTAGATTCAATTATTCATATCTATACATATAGTCATTATATTGTTTCTCATCTTTTTGACCTCCTTTCTACTTTCATATTTTTATTCGTTCTTCTTCCTCTACCAATCTTCTTCTACTTTATTTTTCTCTCTCCACGGTATCACCATACCTAAGGTTCCAGCTGCATGATGCTCTACTTTTTCTTTTCTTTTTTGTTGTTTCTTTTCTCATCGTCTTCCTCAAACTCCTTATTGATTACTTTTTGAAGTTTTTTATTCTTCCTCAAGTACACCAATGTTCTTTTTTCTTTTCTAGTCCTCCTCTTAGTAATTCCTATTGATTCATATATTGCTCATAGGTTAATATATAACTATCTATATATATGTATTTATGTATATGTATGTCTATATATGTAAGAAAAAGCCTAGGAATGCCTAGGCCTCCGCCTAGGCTGTCTGGGCGTCCCTAGGCAACGTCTGGTCAGCTGGCCGCCTAGACAACCTAGATGATGCCCACAATATGATAAAAGTAATAAATAAAAGATGCCTGAATTCAGTATAATTTTACAGCATTCAGTTTTAGTTTTCAGTTATAGTATATTCATATTTTAATTAGTAGAAACTCGAATCCACTTACTCTTACACATATCCCTATATGTATGGTTGGGGATGAGACTTCCGCACTACAGAGCTTCAGGAAGTTTATTAGCCAAGACAAAGGAATCATCTACATCTTTTAGAAGGTTTGCTTGGTGGGGCTCCATCTACACAATCTGAGAAGTTGGAAGTTAGAATTGCAGACTTTTGCATCATGTATTATATTTCTTTTGTAAATTTTGAATTAATAAAAAAAATCTAAGAATTGATGAAAATTATATTTTGTCATAGTCTATGATGATTTCTTCTCTGCTATTTTCGTGATGAATATCATGTTTTATGGCACTTCCTAGGTGAAAAAGGATGTGAAAGGTTGTTTATGCTTCTGCTCATTTGCTCCAAAAATTGGGGTGTTACATTATGTACAAGGATGCGGTGTATTTTGACATGGTGCCTCTAGAGGTGGCACACATTCTGTTAGGGCGCCCATGGCAGGATGATCGCCACAGGAAGCACAAGGGATACACCAATACCTATAGGTTTTGCATCTCCAATAGCACCTACCAGTGCTTACCAGGTATAGAGCTAACAAATTCTGCAAGTCCTTTAAGACCTTCCACCCGTTGCCACATTGAGAGGTGGGGCCATTACATGACTCACAAGTGGCTCCTTGTTCAAAGCCTGGAAGAGTTAATGTGCAATAGCCATGTTCCACCCTTGTTATGATGCAAACAATGCCCTAAAATCCCAAATAGTCTATGATCATATTTTATTTGCAAAATTTCCATTTGAAGGAATTCTATACTCCCAATACGGAAATTTATGCAATTCTTATGAGTCTAGGTTTCTGAGTCAATATGTTTCAAATACCTAGCCTCGAGCAATCATCCAAGGAGTAAGTTTTATTGAAATTGTCATCCATGCTACATGGAAGAGAATGTTGGGTGGTGAAGAAACAAGGCCTCAACAAAATCAATGTGGCTGAAATGTGTATGTTGAGATGGATGTGAGGGAAGACAAGGAAAGATCGCTTGAGAAATGACTATATCAGGACAAAGCGGGTTGTTGAGCATTGAGGACAAGTTGTGTGAGGGTCATCTAAGATGGTATGGACAAGTGCAATGCAGACCAACTAAGGCGCCTATTCGAAGCAATATTATTAAGTCGAGCACAATTAAAAGAAGAAGAGACTGGCCTAAGTTAACTTGAAAAGAGCTTATAAAAAGAGATTTTACATATTTACACCTTGATCAGATAATGACCCATAACAGAGCTGATTAGAAAAGAAGTATGTAGCCGACCCCAATACGGTTGGGAGTGAGGCTTAGATGATGATGATGATGATGATGATTTCCCTAATCCCTTCTCACTTAGGGTCATACCATGCTGGCACAAAAGACATAAGTAGGAGAGTAAAATTTTGTGTGGGTAGAGATTTTTTCTCTCACCATAAATGAGCCAACCTCCTAGTCAAGTATGGAATATGGATGTCCAACTATGTTTGTGCAAGATTGTTGCCTTGGAAAAAAATAAACACACCAATCATATCCAACGTATGTCAGACTATCCATACCATGTATGTACCAGACAATGTCCAAAGTGGCCACAAGACTTGCCCACAGTTCTATGTTTCAAAAATAGCATGAAAAGATATCAACAACAAAGAGTTGGTCCTCAAGAGAAGTATGGGTCCAGTGGCTTATGAAAGAAGCATATATGCAAGTCTACAGCAAGGTCCAATCATGTTGGGATGTAAAAATCTCATCCTGGGATACATGAAAGATTAGGCATGAAGTTGTAAACGTACATGGTTTCAAGTGTTATATGTAACCTAAGCTAAATGGTATATCATGCTTGTAAAAAAATAAGTGGACAAGTGAAAGATGAGAGAAGGTAGGACGACAACTATAAAACTTTAGACACATCCTGATTAGCATAGAAATTATTAGAGAGTCTGTTTATTTATGTTATTAAGTGTTTAGTAATATGGGCCCAAGTATGTCTTGGCCCATTAGGTTTAGGTTGTGTATGTATGCTTCCTTGTTTCCGATTTATAGGATAAGCCAAGCCCCTCCTTATCATAAATAGTACTTGTAACATCCCTGACCTGGGTTATAAATTAACCCTAGAAGTTTTGCCTAAATATGTAATTATATACTTGTAAATACTCTCTGGCATGTAATTAAGTTCCTCAGGAACATATACTTTCAATTTTGCTCCTTTTAAACAAAGTTGTAATATTATTTTGTAATACATGGACCTATGTGCAAATTACCCAGTTAAGGGGTTTAACTTGCAAATTTCATAGGTTAAGATGTTCCTATGATGATGAGACGTCACATGAGTGAATATGATGAGGTATGATGGATTTCCCAAGCTTGGGCATCAAGATGTAGCTTGTGGAATGATCCTTGTGCTTAAAAACCCTAATTTGGAGTAAAGTGCAATTTACCCAAATTGTGGGGTGCAACTTGTAAAATACACCTTCTAGAACATCTTTTATGACTCTTGACATCATTTAGAGAAGAAATGATAAAAGGGGCGCTTCAATGAAGTAATTAGATAAGAAAAATAATCTTTGTGGCAAAAATCACCTAGTATGAGTAAGGAGACCTTTCATGTATGTACTTTAGTTGAAAGTTGGCTTTCTTTACCCTTAGATCTTGAGTTTTGATGGACTTTGCTTAAGTTTGGATGGCTTGGATGTGCCATAGAAACAAGGAGGGACTTAGATGAGAATTTCATGTTTTAGAGGTCTTAATGATGGAAAATAGCCTAAACTATATAAGCTAAAACCCTTGCAAACCAAGTGAGCGTATCCTTTATCCTCTTCACTTCTCATCTTTCTCAAAACGGCCAAGGCAAAGCTCTGGAGCTCAAGGAGACGACCAAGTAGTGCTAAGGTGAGAAGGAACCATCTTCTAGCTCGAATTCTTGGATGAATTCATCATATAAGGTTGGTTCTATGGTTAACTCACTTAGGTTCTTTGTTCTAGCCGACCATCCCCATCTTTTCCTTGGAGAATCACCTCTGACCAAGTTGTGAAGCTCAAGATGCCATTATAGGCTTGAAGCTTGGAGCTCTAGGAACAACGTTTGAGGCGGGTTTTATAACTCTAAACTCTTTGCTTTATATGCATATCTTTGTTCTTGCAATTTAAGCTTTAGTTCTTCTTCTTCTACCTCCCTTCTTCCTTGCACTTTTGCAAGCAAAATCGGTGGAGTAACCGACCTGAACAGAGGTTGAAGATGATGGGCGTGAATTCCTAGGTAGCTTTATCAACCGACCTTGGACCCTTTTTGGTCCAAACGGTTGCAAACCGTTTAAGGTCAAACGGTCTCAAACCGTTTGATCTCAAACGATCTTGCAAGACCGTTTGGATCAAAACGGTCTCAAGACCGTTTGATAGGGTTGACCAAGGGACGACCGTTTGAGGGTCTGCTGGTAATATATTGAATTTCATTTCTACAAAGAATCATAATCTAATTCTTAACCAATTAAGAGTGGAAGGCACTTCAACACCCTAATCCTAATCGGGTTGAAATTGTTGATTTCAAGTGTAGATCTTGTTGAGTTTTGGGTTGAAGAACCCAAACGGTCTCAAGACCGTTTGGGGATTCATCCAAACGGTCTCAAGACCGTTTGGACACAACCCAAGACCGTTTGGAGGTCTAGGGTTGAGGTAATTTAATGGTTTGAAGGTCCAATTGCAATAAGTTGATGAATTGATAAAATTGCTGATTTTAGACATAATTAGGGTTCAACCCTTATCCAACCGACTTGGTTTTTGGTCAAACTTTGGGCAAACGGTCTCAAGACCGTTTGGAGGTCATCCAAACGACCTCAAGACCGTTTGAGCTAAGTTTGGGCCCAATTGGAGGTCAATTGATAGGTTCAACCTTGATTTGATTCACATTATTGAACATTGATGATTATCCGATTGAAACCCTAATTGAGATAACTTAACCCTAATTGGCTTTCAATTGAGGGTCAATTTGGTGTCCAATTGATTGAGGCTCATCCTAATTGATTCAATTTTGTGAGTGGTTAACATGGATTTAGCCAATTGAGGGCTTCAACATACATAACCATAATCGATTGTAACTTTCGAACCATGTTTGAGGTCCAAACGGTTTGAGCCCATTTGGACCAAACGGTCTCAAGACCGTTTGGGGCCAAACGGTCTCAAGACCGTTTGGGCTCAAACGATCTCAAGGTCGTTTGGACCAATTGATCTCAAGTCGTTTTGATCAAACGGTTTCAAACCGCATAAGCACCAAACGGTTTGGAAGTCAACCTTCCCAAACGATCAACACACCCAAACGGTCTCAAGACCGTTTGAGGTCAAACGGTCTCAAGACCGTTTGGTGGTTGAAGGTTGAAACCGTTTGAAGGTTTTCAAGGTTGTTTGTACTTGATCAATTGAAGGTGAAATTGGTTCAATGGTGATCTGATCTAAACCCTAATGGTAACCTAGGACATTAAGGGACTAAGTGACTAATGAATTGACCCATGATGGTGATCAATGGTGTAATTTACCAAAATACCCTTGACGGGTTCAATTGAGTAATACCTTGTTCTAATCAAACCCTAATCACATGATAGTGATGTTTTGGCTTATGCTAGTCAATGAGGACTTGACCCAACCTAATCTAGAGTGGTGTAATCACCATCTACTAGTAAGAGGAGAGAGAAAGTACCTTTTATGGTTGAAATTCAAGTAAAGTACCTTCAATGCATATGAATGTGCATGACTAGGGAATGACCCACCCATGTGAGATCATGGACACCCTAATTATGATAATTGATGAATCTTAATCTTATCTGAGGGCTTTAATGATAATGTTTCTCATACATGATGATGTCATGAGTTCAATTCACCATGAGGTGAATAGTAAACCCTAAATCTAGGGTGATGACATGTAATGTGAATAGTAAACCCTAAATCTAGGGTGATGACATGTAATGTGAATAGTAAATCCTAATTGATGAAAATCAGGGAATCTAACTCTTGTAAGAGTAGGAAGGTACAACTTCATTGAAATGAATTGTTTACTGTTATCAGTTGAATTAACCATGCAGGTTCCTATATGAGGATGATCATATCCAGGTATGGATTATGATACTATATTCATTGAAAGCATGTTGTTAGCTTTATGAATAGTGAAATATCATGATGCCTTGTTAGTGGCATCTTATGAGATTGATGGGCTGTGAGAGCCAGGAGTATCATCAAGGTCATGCTTAACAGATGACTTGTGATGAGATGATTGAGAAATGATAATTGATGTGAGTTAGACTTGTTACATTTAAGTATTCTATTTTCATAGTTGCCATGCTAATGATTAATGTTTGAGAACACGTATGATGTTAAAAGAATACTGAAATGTACCTAACTAATCAAGTATAATCATACCATGCAAAGCCCTGATCATAGATCCATCATTGTCAGAAAAGCAAAATGATGGTGAAACAGGTTTTCCTAAGGGAACTCCTAGATCACATACTTTTGAGTATGTGGGGGAATATGGATGTGTAAATCCTTACATCCTAGTGTAGGAATTGATGTAGATGTATCTTAATCCATCAACCCTTCACTATATGTTATGTTGTAACACTCGAGGAAATCCTTATACCGCATCGATCAGAGATAAACAAGAAATCTCTCGATGACGAAGAGAGTACAGAATGCCACTGTAACTCTAAAAATAGTGAAGTACCAGATTACCATGGTGAGCTATAGTAGCAGAGACACAAGATGTCCTGCAAGCTATCCTCACTCTGACTGAGGAAGATGAGGTCATAAGAATCCGGCTCTTTTGATGACCTAGGTATGATACCGATGCGACTTAACAAGTGATCGGTTGGAGTATGAACGGTATACCTCATCTCCGCAGGGCATAATAATGTTTGTAAAACATAATCAACAGCGTAGTATATCTGTTAGGATTAATCTACGAGATACTTGATTGATGTTACACTGTATAGTATACATGTTCTTCATATTTCTTAAATGATGAACTTCTGCTTATTACCAAACTGCTGTTGAATACTTTGAGAGCTCTTATTGCTTATGTTATTCTTGATTGCTATAAAAAGCTTCTAGTGGAGAGTTATAACTCTCGCTGGGACAATTATTTAAAATTGTCTCTGTAGGTTTCTAACTTTTAGGTGGTCGTCGAAGACGGAGGAACCAGCCTACAGGTGACCAAAACCAGCAGCAGCACCAGGAGCAACAGTGAATCTCAGGTGGAGATACTGACTGCTGTGTCATGTTGTTAGATAGTCCTATGTCGTCTCTGTACTCTCAGGTCCTTGGAGTTTGTTGATCTGAGATTTTGATTCTTAATCTTGAGATTTTGTATCTTGTTGCTTATAATCACTCAAGAAGTGGTTTAACAGAGATGTAAACTGTTTACCTTGCTTTTATGAAAGAAGTTTCATGTCTTCAAGATCTTGTCTCGAAAAGTTTTAATTTTTCGTGATTTTTCGTATTCCGCCGCTAATCGAATGCTTCCACTAAGTTTATATTGTGTTTTGGAGATCGGAACCCACAATTAAGTGGTATCAGAGCTCTAGGTTCGCTGAGTCTACAGAGACATAGGACTTAGGATGTCGAGTTTATCTTTAGTGTTCCTTCCTTATCTAATAGAATTTTCTGCTCCTCAGGAGAAGAAGATATATAAGGATGTCTGAGCCACATGAGGAGTACGTGGCGGAGAGTAGCGTAGATGCACCACAAGGCGGTGCAAGGGTTCCAGAAATAGAACAACCTGTACCTGAGCAACCCAGGGAGCCACCTCAGTTTGACCCAGCTGATATGGGTAACCCAGCTGCTCAAACTATGTTCGGGCAGTTTATGACTGCCATGACACATATCACCGACAGGATGCCCATGCCTGCACCTAGGGCACCTATCCATCCTGAAGGACAAGGTATCGGTAAGACATTCGAGCGACTTCGTCGTGTCGGAGCTACCGAATACTTCGGGACAGCCGACCCCGCAGATGTTGATCTATGGTTAACCGAGTTGGAGAAAGCCTTCAGAATCCTTAACATCCCTGAAGTTGAGAAGGTCAGACACGCTGTCTATCTTCTCAAAGGAAGCGCTGGTCACTGGTGGACCATGGAAGAGCAGAAGAGACCTGGAATAGAGATCTCGTGGGAAGATTTTCGGCGGGAATTTGTCCACAGATATTTTCCAAAGACCTTCCTAGACGAGAAGATCTCTCAGTTTGAGAGGTTGAGGCAGGGCATGATGAACATTAGCGAGTATGAAGCTAAGTTCATGGAGTTGTTGCGGTTCTGTCCGCACATGGCTGCCACAGAAGAAGAAAGGATTAGAAGGTTTGAGAAGGGTTTGAATGCTGACATGACTACCCCCATGTCTGCTCTAGAAAACCGGGAGAGATTCTCTACCTTCGTTGAGTCAATCCGAAGGATAGAGAGATCTGTGGTTGAGAAGAGGCAAACTCAGAAAAGATATCCACAGTTCCAGGATTCTTCATCTAGGGACTTTAAGAAACCTAGATTCTCTGCACCTAACCCTCCACCACCTAGATTTAGTTCTCAGACTCAGTGGTCCCCAAGTAGAGGTAGAGGACGGAGTTTACCACTACAAGAGACTCGCAGTTCAACATCAATGCCAGTCACAGGACCACCCAGACCACAACAACTGGAAAGAAGCTGCTACAACTGTGGGAAGGTGGGACACTTGATGAAGGACTGCAGGTCTAGGCCTGTCAGTGTGACACAGCCTCAGAGACAGAGTCAACAGGGATCACAGAGAAGGCAATCTCAAGGAGCAGCTAGAGGACGTGGACAAACGTCTCAAGCGGGATCATCAGCACCACCTCAACACCAGACGATAGCGAGGTTCTACGCTATGAACCCACCTGATGCAGTGGTCAATCCAGGGGTTGTGGCAGGTCAGATGGAACTTTTATATTCTGATATGTCTAAATCATGTGTTGTATCTGTTCTGATTGACCCGGGTGCAACACACTCCTTTGTCACTCGGAGAGTGATTCGTAACTGCAATATGACAGTCAATCATAGGGCAGATAGCTTGTTTTTGGAGACTCCGTTGAGTGGGTCTACTGTTTTGCAGGAGGTATGCTCTCCCTGCATCCTCTTCTTTTCTGATCATCGCATTCAAGTGGATCTTATACCACTTGATATGCAAGGGTTTGATATAATCCTTGGGATGGATACCTTAGAAAGGTATAGGGTTGTCTTGGATTGTGAATCCAAACAAGCTGTGTTTGCTGATGAAAGCAACACGTGGATCTTTTATGGAGAGAGAAAGATTCTACCCACCTGTCTTGTGTCAGCTATGGTTGCTGATAAGCTGATGAGGCAAGGATGTTATGCATTCTTGGCCCATGTGGTAGATACTACCATGGAAAGCCCCAACCCTGCTGAAGTTCCTGTAGTCAGGGAATTCGAAGACGTGTTTCCTGAAGAACTTCCAGGTATACCACTGCCTCGGGAAATTGATTTTGAAATCAATTTAGTCCCAGATACACAACCCATAGCCCAGACACCGTATAGGATGGCGCCTGCTGAGATGGCAGAACTCAAGAAACAGCTTCAAGAGTTACTTGAGAAAGGTTTCATCCGACCAAGTACTTCACCTTGGGGTGCTCCGGTTTTGTTTGTTAAAAAGAAAGACGGGTCAATGCGGTTGTGCATTGATTACAGACAACTCAATAAAGTAACAATAAAGAATAAGTACCCTCTGCCGAGGATTGATGATCTTTTTGACCAGTTGCGTGGTGCAACAGTCTTTTCAAAGATAGACTTAAGATCTGGATATCATCAACTCCGCATTAAGGACAGTGACATATCTAAGTCTGCCTTCAGGACAAGATATGGTCACTATGAGTTCACAGTTATGTCGTTTGGACTAACTAATGCACCAGCTGCATTCATGGAACTCATGAATAGAGTCTTTCGACCTTTCCTTGATCAGTGTGTTGTCGTCTTCATAGATGACATTCTGATCTATAGTAAGGATGCTCAACAACATGAACAGCATCTTCGCTAAGTTTTGACCTTGCTAAGAGAACATAAGCTATATGCTAAGTTTAACAAGTGTGAGTTCTGGTTGTCGGAAGTATCTTTTCTTGGACATGTGGTATCTGCCTCGGGTATTCGTGTTGACCCTAAAAAGGTAGAATCTGTTCTACAGTGGGAACAACCGAAAACACCGACGGAGATCCGAAGTTTCTTGGGGTTAGCTGGCTACTACCGAAGGTTTATTAAGAACTTTAGTTCTATAGCCTTACCCTTAACCAAGTTGACCCGGAAAGATGTTCCTTTTGCATGGAGTGATAAGTGTCAACAGTCTTTTCAGCTGTTGAAGGAGAGGTTGACAAGTGCACCTGTGCTTGTACTACCTGAGCAAGGCAAAGGATACATAGTTTTCTGTGATGCCTCCAAGAATGGACTCGGATGTGTGTTGATGCAGGATAAACAAGTGATTTCTTTTGCTTCTCGACAGCTTAAGAAACACGAGGAGAATTATCCGACACACGATCTGGAGCTAGCTGCTGTGGTTCATGCCTTGAAAATCTGGAGACACTATCTCTATGGAGAGACATTTCAGATTTTCACTGATCATAAGAACCTAAAGTATATCTTCTCTCAGCATGAGCTTAACATGAGGCAACGTCGCTAGATGGAGTTAATCAAGGATTACGACTGTACAATTGATTACCATCCAGGGAAGGCCAATGTGGTTGCAGATGCCTTGAGTAGGAAATCAGCAACATCAACCATGGATAGAGCACAACTAAGTTCCTTAGTATGTTCTAGGAGAGATATGCTTATCTCTTTAAGGCAAGACAATGTGTAGTTGAAAGTGTCATTGTTAGCCGGTTTGTTAGCTGAGATACATATTAAACCTACCCTAAGAGAGCAGATAAAGGAGGCACATCAAGTTGATGCTGCAGTTCAGCAGATCAGATCTGAGTATGGAAATGAGAAGCGTGATGGTTTCCATGATTCAGATGATCAAGTGGCATGCTGTCATGGGAGAATGATAGTACCAGATGTGGATAACCTGAGGAAGTTAGTCCTGGAAGAAGCTCATTCTTCAATGTATGCTATGCATCCAGGGAGCACCAAGATGTATCGAAACTTGAAAGATATGGCATCCAGGGAGCACCAAGATGTATCGAAACTTGAAAGATATGTATTGGTGGCCTGGGATGAAGAAGGATGTAGCTGAGTTTGTTCTGAGGTGTCCTGTGTGTCAGCAAGTTAAGGCTGAACACCAGAAGCCTGCAGGAACAATGCAACCTTTACCCATACCACAGTGGAAGTGGGACCATGTGACCATGGACTTTGTTGTTGGCCTACCCAGGACAAGCAAAGGACATGATTCCATTTGGGTAATTGTTGATAGGTTGACAAAGACAGCACATTTCTTACCTGTCAAAACAACCTATTCTGCTGAAAGGCTATCACAGTTGTATGTTCAAGAGATAGTGCGATTGCACGGAGTTCCTGTCACTATAGTATCAGACAGAGGTCCTCAGTTTACAAGTCGTTTTTGGGAACAGTTACACAGTGCCTTAGGCACCAAGCTAAGGTTTAGTACAGCCTTTCATCCACAGACTGATGGACGGTCTGAGAGGACTATACAGACCTTGGAAGACCTGTTGAGAGCATGTGTTCTCCAGTTTACCGGAAGTTGGGATCTACACCTAAGCTTAATAGAGTTTGCCTATAACAATAGCTATCAACATAGTATTAATATGGCACCTTATGAAGCCTTGTATGGTAGACGTTGTAGATCACCTTTGTGTTGGTATGAGACTGGTGAACATCAGCTGTTAGGTCCTGATCTTGTACAACAAACTACAGAGAAGATCAAAGTTATACAACAACAGCTTAAGACTGCACAGGATAGACAGAAGTCTTATGTTGATAGGCGTCGTAAACCCTTAGAGTTCCAGGTTGGAGACAGAGTGTACCTCAAGGTCTCACCTTGGAAAGGAGTCCTTTGTTTTGGAAGGAAAGGGAAGTTAGCTCCTAGATTTATGGGGCCTTATCCAATCATTGAACGAGTTGGAAAGGTAGCCTATAGACTAGAGTTACCTCCAGAGTTGCAGAAGTTACACCCTGTGTTTCACATTTCTATGTTGAAGAAATGTCACCCAGACACCGAGTCAGTTCTACAACCTATGGAAGTAGAATTGAATGAAGATATAACTTATGAGGAAGGACCAGTGTCAATCCTTGATAACAGAATTAAAAAGTTAAAGAAGAAAGACATAAGTCTTGTGAAAGTCCTCTGGAATCACCGTGGTGTCGAAGAAGCCACTTGGGAACTAGAGGATGAGATGAGAAGGAAATACCCTACTCTTTTCTCCTAATATGTTTTATCGATTTCGGGGACGAAATCCTTGTAAGGGGTGGATAATTTGTAACATCCCTGACCTGGGTTATAAATTAACCCTAGAAGTTTTGCCTAAATATGTAATTATATACTTGTAAATACTCTCTGGCATGTAATTAAGTTCCTCAGGAACATATACTTTCAATTTTGCTCCTTTTAAACAGAGTTGTAATATTATTTTGTAATACAGGGACCTATGTGCAAATTACCCAGTTAAGGGGTTTAACTTGCAAATTTCACAGGTCAAGATGTTCCTCTGATGATGAGACGTCACATGAGTGAATATGATGAGGTATGATGGATTTCTCAAGCTTGGGCATCAAGATGTAGCTTGTGGAATGATCCTTGTGCTTAAAAACCCTAATTTGGAGTAAAGTGCAATTTACCCAAATTGTGGGGTGCAACTTGTAAAATACACCTTCTAGAACATCTTTTATGACTCTTGACATCATTTAGAGAAGAAATGATAAAAGGGGCGCTTCAATGAAGTAATTAGATAAGAAAAATAATCTTTGTGGTAAAAATCACCTAGTATGAGTAAGGAGACCTTTCATGTATGTACTTTAGTTGAAAGTTGGCTTTCTTTACCCTTAGATCTTGAGTTTTGATGGACTTTGCTTAAGTTTGGATGGCTTGGATGTGCCATAGAAACAAGGAGGGACTTAGATGAGAATTTCATGTTTTAGAGGTCTTAATGATGGAAAATAGCCTAAACTATATAAGCTAAAACCCTTACAAACCAAGTGAACGTATCCTTTATCCTCTTCACTTCTCATCTTTCTCAAAACGGCCAAGGCAAAGCTCTGGAGCTCAGGGAGACGACCAAGTAGTGCTAAGGTGAGAAGGAACCATCTTCTAGCTCGAATTCTTTGATGAATTCATCATATAAGGTTGGTTCTATGGTTAACTCACTTAGGTTCTTTGTTCTAGCCGACCATCCCCATCTTTTCCTTGGAGAATCACCTCTGACCAAGTTGTGAAGCTCAAGATGCCATTATAGGCTTGAAGCTTGGAAGCTTGGAGCTCTAGGAACAACGTTTGAGGCGGGTTTTATAACTCTAAACTCTTTGCTTTATATGCATATCTTTGTTCTTGCAATTTAAGCTTTAGTTCTTCTTCTTCTACCTCCCTTCTTCCTTGCACTTTTGCAAGCAAAATCGGTGGAGTAACCGACCTGAACAGAGGTTGAAGATGATGGGCGTGAATTCCTAGGTAGCTTTATCAACCGACCTTGGACCCTTTTTGGTCCAAACGGTTGCAAACCGTTTAAGGTCAAACGGTCTCAAACCGTTTGATCTCAAACGATCTTGCAAGACCGTTTGGATCAAAACGGTCTCAAGACCGTTTGATAGGGTTGACCAAGGGACGACCGTTTGAGGGTCTGCTGGTAATATATTGAATTTCATTTCTACAAAGAATCATAATCTAATTCTTAACCAATTAAGAGTGGAAGGCACTTCAACACCCTAATCCTAATCGGGTTGAAATTGCTGATTTCAAGTGTAGATCTTGTTGAGTTTTGGGTTGAAGAACCCAAACGGTCTCAAGACCGTTTGGGGATTCATCCAAACGGTCTCAAGACCGTTTGGACACAACCCAAGACCGTTTGGAGGTCTAGGGTTGAGGTAATTTAATGGTTTGAAGGTCCAATTGCAATAAGTTGATGAATTGATAAAATTGCTGATTTTAGACATAATTAGGGTTCAACCCTTATCCAACCGACTTGGTTTTTGGTCAAACTTTGGGCAAACGGTCTCAAGACCGTTTGGAGGTCATCCAAACGACCTCAAGACCGTTTGAGCCAAGTTTGGGCCCAATTGGAGGTCAATTGATAGGTTCAACCTTGATTTGATTCACATTGTTGAACATTGATGATTATCCGATTGAAACCCTAATTGAGATAGACTTAACCCTAATTGGCTTTCAATTGAGGGTCAATTTAGTGTCCAATTGATTGAGGCTCATCCTAATTGATTCAATTTTGTGAGTGGTTAACATGGATTTAGCCAATTGAGGGCTTCAACATACATAACCATAATCGATTGTAACTTTCGAACCATGTTTGAGGTCCAAACGGTTTGAGCCCATTTGGACCAAACGGTCTCAAGACCGTTTGGGGCAAAACAGTCTCAAGACCGTTTGGGCTCAAACGATCTCAAGGTCGTTTGGACCAATCGATCTCAAGTCGTTTTGATCAAACGGTTTCAAACCGCATAAGCACCAAACGGTTTGGATGTCAACCTTCCCAAACGGTCAACACACCCAAACGGTCTCAAGACCGTTTGAGGTCAAACGGTCTCAAGACCGTTTGGTGGTTGAAGGTTGAAACCGTTTGAAGGTTTTCAAGGTTGTTTGTACTTGATCAATTGAAGGTGAAATTGGTTCAATGGTGATCTGATCTAAACCCTAATGGTAACCTAGGACATTAAGGGACTAAGTGACTAATGAATTGACCCATGATGGTGATCAATGGTGTAATTTACCAAAATACCCTTGACGGGTTCAATTGAGTAATACCTTGTTCTAATCAAACCCTAATCACATGATAGTGATGTTTTGGCTTATGCTAGTCAATGAGGACTTGACCCAACCTAATCTAGAGTGGTGTAATCACCATCTACTAGTAAGAGGAGAGAGAAAGTACCTTTTATGGTTGAAATTCAAGTAAAGTACCTTCAATGCATATGAATGTGCATGACTAGGGAATGACCCACCCATGTGAGATCATGGAAACCCTAATTATGATAATTGATGAATCTTAATCTTATCTGAGGGCTTTAATGATAATGTTTCTCATACATGATGATGTCATGAGTTCAATTCACCATGAGGTGAATAGTAAACCCTAAATCTAGGGTGATGACATGTAATGTGAATAGTAAACCCTAAATCTAGGGTGATGACATGTAATGTGAATAGTAAATCCTAATTGATGAAAATAAGGGAATCTAAATCTTGTAAGAGTAGGAAGGTACAACTTCATTGAAATGAATTGTTTACTGTTATCAGTTGAATTAACCATGCAGGTTCCTATATGAGGATGATCATATCCAGGTATGGATTATGATACTATATTCATTGAAAGCATGTTGTTAGCTTTATGAATAGTGAAATATCACGATGCCTTGTTAGTGGCATCTTATGAGATTGATGGGCTGTGAGAGCCAGGAGTATCATCAAGGTCATGCTTAACAGATGACTTGTGATGAGATGATTGAGAAATGATAATTGATGTGAGTTAGACTTGTTACATTTAAGTATTCTATTTTCATAGCTGCCATGCTAATGATTAATGTTTGAGAACACATATGATGTTAAAAGAATACTGAAATGTACCTAACTAATCAAGTATAATCATACCATGCAAAGCCCTGATCATAGATCCATCATTGTCAGAAAAGCAAAATGATGGTGAAACAGGTTTTCCTAAGGGAACTCCTAGATCACATACTTTTGAGTATGTGGGGGAATATGGATGTGTAAATCCTTACATCCTAGTGTAGGAATTGATGTAGATGTATCTTAATCCATCAACCCTTCACTATATGTTATGTTGTAACACTCGAGGAAATCCTTATACCGCATCGATCAGAGATAAACAAGAAATCTCTCGATGACGAAGAGAGTACAGAATGCCACTGTAACTCTAAAAATAGCGAAGTACCAGATTACCCTGGTGAGCTATAGTAGCAGAGACACAAGATGTCCTGCAAGCTATCCTCACTCTGACTGAGGAAGATGAGGTCATAAGAATCCGGCTCTTTTGATGACCTAGGTATGATACCGATGCGACTTAACAAGTGATCGGTTGGAGTATGAACGGTATACCTCATCTCCGCAGGGCATAATAATGTTTGTAAAACATAATCAACAGCGTAGTATATCTGTTAGGATTAATCTACGAGATACTTGATTGATGTTACACTGTATAGTATACATGTTCTTCATATTTCTTATGTGATGAACTTCTGCTTATTACCAAACTGCTGTTGAATACTTTGAGAGCTCTTATTGCTTATGTTATTCTTGATTGCTAAAAATAGCTTATAGTGGAGAGTTATAACTCTCGCTGGGACAATTATTTAAAATTGTCTCACTCCGTAGGTTTCTAACTTTTAGGTGGTCGTCGAAGACGGAGGAACCAGCCGACAGGTGACCAAAACCAGCAGCAGCACCAGGAGCAGCAGTGAATCTCAGGTGGAGATACTGACTGCTGTGTCATGTTGTTAGATAGTCCTATGTCGTCTCTGTACTCTCAGGTCCTTGGAGTTTGTTGATCTGAGAATTTGATTCTTAATCTTGAGATTTTGTATCTTGTTGCTTATAATCACTCAAGAAGTGGTTTAACAGAGATGTAAACTGTTTACCTTGCTTTTATGAAAGAAGTTTCATGTCTTCAAGATCTTGTCTCGAAAAGTTTTACTTTTTCGTGATTTTTCGTATTCCGCCGCTAATCGAATGCTTCCACTAAGTTTATATCGTGTTTTGGAGATCGGAGCCCACAGTACTTCTCCTTAAGGAGGCTTACGGAGAAGTACAAGTAATTTAAAACTTAATGTCTTTCATTAATCTTGATAAGGCTTTGATTGAGTATAAAGGAAATTCTTTGGTGATTTTTGGACAAAAGAGGGGTCCCAAGAGGATTGGGATGTCCTATTACAATAAAGGTACAACAAGGATCAACTTCGTCTAAATACTTGTTTTAGTTAGTCATGAGCTAGTTAGTCATGAGCTGACAAAACATGTTTATGAAGACATTCTTTGTCCAATGTCATTTGATGATTAATAAAAAGTATAGATGGCGAGAATGACAAACTAAATTTTTTGAGAAATGTGTTCATATTTAACGTTTGTAAAATTATTTGAAACAGACAAAATAATATGCATTGCAATTTTAGCCAGTCTAGAATTTCACAAAAAGGTGAAGCTAATTTGGATGAGATGGATATCCCATCAAGTGATAAGCTCATTAATTGAGTTTGTTGTTCATATGAATGGTGGACAAGTGGAGGTCTTTCATGGTATCATAGTAGGGGTGGATGAGATGAAGTATGATTGGAATATTATGAGACCATGAAAATCCAATTAACTTAAAGGTAACAAATAGAAAAGTTATATGCCCAACGATGTTCTATGATAGTAAATTATGGGTTGTAAGAAAACAAGGTATTTGCAAGACATATGCGGGAAACAAATGGCAATGCTAAGCAGGATGCATGGGAGATGCCGAAAGATCACATTATAATGTATATAATGAAGCAGATGTGTTAAGTATTGAGGACAAATTATAAAATGGAAACATTAGATGTCTTAGGCATGTGTAATGTAGACCGAAAAGTGCACCAACTTAGAGTAATGTTCTAGAGCCGAACAAAGTTGAAAGAAGAAAGGGTAATCCATGCAGAGGCTAATAGGGAGAGATATGGGCTCAATGCACTTAGAATTTATATAGTTAACCCTAATATGGGTGGGTCTTAAATAATGATGATGGTGCTAACCACATTTTTTAGATTACGCCTCCAGCAAGTCATCGGATGGGTATCAATGAACAAATTACATGCCCTTTTTAAATATAAAGAATAAAACATGCATTAACAGTTATAAATATTACTTGAAAAGCATTGAAAAACTTTGCATGTCCTATACATCTTATGCAAATGTAGTATGTCACAAACGTGGGCAAAGGGTTGGTCAACAAACGACTATAATACTTTGTCACTCCTTTTATGACATGGATCCTTACGAGAACTTCGTCTAAGCATCCCTACCTAGAAAGACGTGGCATCAGACCTAGGTGCAGAGATAAATAAGCAAGGGGTTTAGACACAAAAATGCATGGGAGTGCCAAAGGACAAGCAAGGGTTTTCATACCTTGGATGGGTGTGGGTAAAGAAGCTATTCTTCCTGCATCATCGCCCAAGTGTAGTGAAAAATATGTAAAAGCACCCAAGGATTTCGATGTCGTTTTGGTGGCCACATAAACATAAATTTTGACAAATTTTGACAGAATTTTGATAAATGTGTTCCTGGCGTTTCAACGGCAAAATAAACGAATTAATTTATGAAATTTTACCAGAATGATCTACTAGTGTAGATCTACTCAAATATGTAATAATATTTCATACTGGATACGTGGGGGTGGGGTGTCGTCATTTTTGAGTGAATGACCCTGAACTACTTCGATGGCATTTCGATGGGGATTTCTGATGTCAATTTTGAATGGTGAAATCAATGAATTAAGTCATTATAGTTTGCAAGCACAATATATAGAGTTAAAGACACAAAACTGTGCAAAAAAAAAGTTTTAGGTAGTACATAGTATATGAAAAAGAAAAGAAAAAAAAATTGATGATCTGCCTGTTTCGAGAGTTTCATCAATTAATTTCGATGTCCGATTGCCATGGAAACATAAATTTCGATCGAAATTTCGACCATTTCGTCGAAATTTTGAACATAGAAAGCATCACTTTTGACAGAGTCAATAAAGAAGCAGTTCAAGACAAAGGGATGTTCGGTAGGATCTAAAAAGTTGTCTCTTTGACAAGAAGTTCTTTGGAAATATCATGATCTAAAGAAAAGTCAATATAGCTTGCATGCAGAAACTAAGTCGAAACATAACGATGTAGACAGAATGGAGACACATGGTACAAAATCACATAACGATGTAGACAGAATGGAGACACACGGTACAAAATCTGGTATTAACACAAAAGTAACGTGGGAATGATTGTTGATAAGATGTTGAAGGATAATGTTGTCAAGATCATAAAGATAAGTGATAGAATTATGGCTATCAAACTTGTTCTTGCGGCGGAGAGGGGGAGATTGTTAATATAATAGTGTATATGCAAGCTCCCCAAGTTGGCCTTAGCGTGGAGGCTAAGAAGGATTTGGGATACCATGGATGAGTTGATGCAAGAAATCCAAATACGGGAGAAGATCATTATTGGGAGTGATATAAATGGTTATGTGAGGAATAGCAATGTTGGTTATGCAAGAGTTCATGGTATTTTAAGATATGAATAGGAATGAAAGAGATAATATATTCAAATTTTTAGTTGCTTATGATATGATTTTGGAAAACACCCATTTCAAAGAAGACAGATTCCTTTTTTATTACTTTCAAGAGTGGGCACAATTGTATCCAAATTGAATACTTCCCTATAAAGTAGGTGGATCGAAAAGTATACGAGGATTGTAAAGTGATCCTTGGAGAAGAACTCATTGCCCTGTATAGGTTGGTAGTTTTTAGACATTAACATGAAGATCAATAAAAGTAAGCATCACAAAAACCAAGATAGAAGAATCAAGTGGCGAATACATTTACTAGAAATTGACGTTTTATGATAAACATACCGAGGAGGACACTTGCAACTTGGATTTCGATGCTAAGATTGTGCGATATAATATGAACTTGTGCATAATATTTTGGAGGAATTTAAAAGTTGTGGGCCTCAACGGAAAGAGACTTGGTGGTGGAATGAAGTAGAAAAAGCAAGTACACACAAAATGGAGATTTATAGGAGTTTGCTCAAATCTCAAGAAGATGCAACTTTTCATAGATACAAGCTAGCAAAGAAAGAAGCGAAAAAAAACAGTTCAAGAGCCCAGAGCTAGATATTTTGAAGAGACATATGAGAAGTTGAATGTTAGAAAAGGGGAAAAAGCTATATATAAAATAACTTATATCAAAGAAAGGAATGGAAGAGACCTTGGTTGAGTGAAATGCATCAAGAATGAAGATGGTAGAGTATTGGTTAAGGATGATGATATCAAGAACCAATAGATAACTACTTGCATAAGCTTTCTACGGAGATACTTTTAATAATGTACAAGACTTGTATGACATGAATATGAGAGATATCACTTACACTTGACAAGTTACACAATCAGAAGTCAAGAATGCTATGAGAATGATGAAAATTGAAAATGCATGTGGGCCACAATATCCTGTTGATGTATGGAAGAGTATGGGGGATGGATCTATGTTGTTAGCCAATTTCTTGATAAGATTATGAAGACCAAGAAAATATTAGTTAAGTGAAGAAACATCACATAATCCATATCTAAAAGAATAAGTGAGATTTTCAAATATATACATACTATAAAGTTATCAAGTTGATGAGTCAAAAGATTTATGAAAATATAATCAACCAACAGCTAAGATCTATAATGTAGATATCAGACAACCTGTTTGGTTTCATGTCTGGTAGACCCACTACATATGTTGTATTCTGATAAGGAGGCTTATGGAGAGATACTGAGAAAACAAAACAAATCTTAACATGGTTTTGATTTTTTTTGGAAAAGGCTTATTATAGAATACTTAGGAAAGCGTTGAGGTGGCTTTTAGAGAAAAATGTGTGATGATCCACTATATTGAATTAATTAACGACATGTGTGATACCTTAATTGCAAGTGTGGGAACTCATGGAGGACAAACACCAAGATTTCCTATTACAGTTGGGTTACATCAAGGATTAATATTGATCCCATATTTGTTCGTTCTTGATATGGATGAGTTAACAAAGCATGTTCAGAATGATATTCCTTGGTGTATTTTGCCTGCTGATGATATACTGCTAAATGATGAAACTAAATAAAGACAGGATGATAAAGTCAAACTATGGAGAAATGCATCAGAACCTAATGTATTTAGGGTCCATGGAAGCAAAGCAGAGTATATGTGTTGCAATTTCAGCCATTCTAGAATTATGAATGGGGGTGCCAAGTTAGATGGAGTGGGGAAGGAATAAAGTTTCATCGAACAGTCAAAATTTCATCAAAAATTTCCCTTTCGACGGGATCTGCGACAAAACCTTGTGGTTGTGCCACTATGTCAAATTCAGCAAATTTTTGCCCAAATTTTGAAATTTCCCAATCCTTACCTCCCACATGAAGGACCCCCACTTATCCCCATATCAAATTTTATTGCATAAAACACTGTATTTAGCTGTAGAGATCACACCTGTGAAATTTCCTAACTTGATCCATTCATTCTGGCGTCGAAACGGACATAGTTGCACTTATCGAGTTTTTTCAAAAAAAAAATCGGTAAATTTCCATTTTCACGTTGTCAAAACCGCTTCGAAATCTGATGCCTCATTCCTTGGGAGTGAGTACCAAAATGTGGTCACTTTTGTTACTTGGGTTCTATGAGTCAAATGGATGGCAATGTTCTAGATGATGTTTGTCACTAGATCATAACATGTGGTTAAAATGGAGTGCAACTGCATCATATGTGATCTGAAGATCCCATTTAGATTAAAGAAGGTTTTATAGAACATCTATACAACTAGTCATGCTATATGGGAGTGAATGTTAGGAGTGAAAAAACAAGGTTTGAACGAGATGAACGGGCTGAAATGTGAATGGTGAGATGGATGTGGGAAAATAAGGAAAGGTCTTTCTAGAAATGACTATATAACAAACAATGTAGGGTTGGCGAGTATCACGAACAAGTTACATGAAGGCAGCTTGACATGGTATGACATAAGCAAGCTGACCGACAAATGCATTAATTCAAATCTCAAGAGGGAAGTTGGGATGATATGGAGTAAAAAACAAAAAATTGATCAAAAGTTCCACTTTTAGCAAGAGGCGTGATAACTGATAAGTAAGAAATGTGTCACCCATATTGCACATTTAACCCAACTATATGGTACTCGCCAAATCTACCCTCTTTCTCTGACTCCCCTTCGTACTGCTTTATTGTGGACTAGTAGAGCCATTACGACTCACTATTCAAGACATCATAATGTGCCATGACTCATTCAATGTAATGACTTTATTCACCCCCCTCCATCATGATGAGATCTCCTACCACGTTCCAACCCTAAGGGTCTTCCTTCAGTCACACCCCCACTAATAGTTGTAAACTAGTAACATATTCAGTGCTAACTATTGTTGAGGCCAACAAACAAAGTATTTGATTTTAATTATACAACGATTACAAAAATTGTTTATAATCACATCAACATATTGTTTTATAGCCATTCAAGTGATAATGAGAATTTTAAATTATTGAATTTTGCTTGTGTGAGATTTTGACATATATACATATATTTTTGCAACAGTTTACATGTTTTTACCATATTCTAGATGGCATATTGAAATGGGCCTGACGATAGATCTAGATCCAACATTGTGGTCCATGAGAAGAAGGCATATTTAATTTAGAAAATCCTTACATTAGATAATCAATCACAAAATATGTGAATATTTGGGGATATCCTTCCCTTTTTTAAAGAGACATCTTTTATGATAAATATATCTTTAAAAATTGCTTAGAGGAATGTCAGTTTGATATATTGTTCCAATGAAAATAAAATTTTGCACTAGGATTCAAATGAATTCTTCAAATTTTCTTTCACTGGTGAATCTTAGATTTTTTGTACTAGCATGCAGTGAGTGGGGGTGAAGGGAGGGCCAAAACCTGAGGAGGAATGAATAAAAAGAGGAGTGGAGGTGGTGGATCTTAAGTTCGGTGATTATCACCTACCTTTTCTCCCCTTGCCACCATCAATTACCTTTTGCACCGCTCTTTCCTCCCCTCCTCCCAACATTGTTGTTATTGATGGCAATAAGAGCAGAGGGACGAAGTGATGGTCACAAAGGAAGTTGGGGTTGGAGGATGGTAAGAGGATTGACAATGACAAATGAGGGAGGGTAAACGGAGGGTGGGTAATAGCATATATTGTGGTGGATCAAAAAAGATCTTACTGGCAGGCACTAATAGCACCAGCAATTGACAATACATTAACAATGTGTTTGGATGGATCCATTTTAAATCCTAGTATTTGGTGTACCAAATAATAGGCTAAGACCTTAAATGAGGAACTTATCATTACCAAAACATATTTAAGTAAGAAGAAATCAACCAGAATTGGAATCACGTCAAAATTGAGGTGAGTACCAACCATAGTTATCCAGGCTCCCGCCTAGGCTCTATCTAGTCATGCCTAGGCCCCCTAGGCTCTAGGTGGGCCGCCTTAAATTGGGCGCCTAGGTTTTTAGATGACTGAAGTGGATGCCTAAGGCATGTTAGGCCCAAATTAAGACACTTGAATACCAAATTAGCATGGATAGGTCTGGATTTGGTCAAACTAGATCAAGTTTAGTTATTTTAGGGAAGAAATGGATCTGATTTAGGTCAAATCATATCTAATTTGGGCAGATTAGGTCTGATTTGGGGGAAATGGGTCTGATTTTTTGGGAAAACATGCCTGGTTTGGGGGAATTAGTTCTGTTTTCACCAAATTAGGGCTCATTTAGGTCAATGTGGGACAAACTAGGGGAAGTTACATCTGATTAGGCCATGTTATGCCAAAATAGGTTTCACTTAGTGCAAATTAGAACAGATCAAGTTAAATTAGGCCCAATTTAGATCATGTTAGGTCAAATTAAGGCCAAATAGGTCTAGCTTAGGTCGTGACAAGTGCGATGTAGGTGAAGTTATGATTTATTAAGCTTAGGGATAACCAATACAAATGCACATAGTGATGTATATAATTTGAATATAGCTGAATGTATGTACAAAACATTTATATATGTGTGTGGAATTTAAACATATATGAAGAACGCCTAGAATCCCTAGGCCCCCTAGGCTTCCCTTGGGTGGGAAGGACCGCCTAGACAACTATGGTACCAACTGCGCTTTCTCCCGGTCATCCCAATATTTGTGCAAGTATACCAGTTGGTACCCGAATCAATTTCTACAGCTGGATCCATCCCTCCCAGTGTCAGCTTCAAGAAATGTGTATAACTTATGTGACAACTACTAGTATTCTTAAGGTCACCTTCCAAACTAGGCCTGAAAGGGTGAAGATGGAAGGATGATAGACAATCTGCAGACTTTTTGGGCCAAGAAAATTTTTGGGCCACATCACCACAACTTACTAGCTTCTGGTGTGCTGACTAAAATTTGAAAGGTCGGGCTATGTGTGGCAACAGGCATATGCCCTTTTACGTTTTTAGAGTCTATATGTAATAGTCATGCGTTTAGTCCCATATTGGGGGTTATAGGAGCGTTATCCTATCTAGACTCCTATATATACAAGTCTTGTAATCATTTATAATTATCTCTATCAAATCTTATTTACTATTTTACATGGTAACGGAGTGATGATCCAACCCCAAAGCCAGACAAAAGAAGAAAAATAATCTTTCGCCTGTGGGCGGCCTCCATCCCTTCTTAGCTTGGCCGCCCGACAGGCATCTGTCCAGCCTCCAATAGTTTAGTAGTAGAAATAGCAGGTTTAACTTCACCCTCATACATTTTTCCTTCGCCTTCCTAAGCTAGGTCAATTTACTTTTCCTTTTATTTCCTATTTCTTCAGCATCAAATTCCTTTATTTTCAGTTTTCTTATGTTTCCAGTTTCCCCTCCCTTGCATTTTCTTTCTTTCCACCTTTGTTCTCTTTTTCATATCACATTGTTTCCCCTTCTTTATTTTCTTTCCATTTTATTTCTTTCTTTCTTCATGTTTCGTTTTCATATTTCCTAATCAATTCACTCTCTCTCTCTCTCTCTCTCTCTGTGTGTCTCTCGTCGGTTTCTTTCCGGTTTCATTTGTTTTTCTAGTTCCGTTTGTATATATTTTTCATTTCTTTCCAGTTCTGTCGTTGAATAACCTCCGCACCATAAATCTCGCCTGGTTCTCCCCCCATCGCCCCCAATAGTCTATTGTCGACGCCATCTTCTGTAACCCATTCCTTCATCTGGCCGCCTAACCATTTTTTCACTACCCACCGCCACTGAGAGGAAAATTAATGTAGCAATAAAAAAAAGGAAACAGTAGGTTGACTGAGAATAGCAAAAAAAAAAGGAAAGAGAGGATCGTAAAGCTATTGCCTTGGAAGGCAAAAGAACAAAAAAGAAAAGAAAAAGAGGTGGATAGTGGATCAATAAAGTGAAGAGAGGAGCTGACAGAAGTTGTATTTTGGATATTAATTTGTACATGTGTTATTATTTTGTGATGGAGCTTCCACTTGTGTATTGGAGCGAGTCTCTGGAGTTGTCTTTGTTACATTATATATTTCCTGTTTTACATAGCCTGCTATTTGTTTTGTTATTTCTCTTTTATATATGGACCTCTCTGTAATTCTTTCAGTATTATATATATGAGGGTGCACACATTGTGCAACCCTAAGCTCTCCAAATCTCATTGTTTTTCACATGGTATTAGAGCGGGACGATCCACCTTAAACCTAATCCCTATCTCCACCAACCCTAGCCGCCGCCACACTCTGAAACCTCTCTTTTTTCGCCGCTACAGTACGGCTACAGTTCTGAAATCTCCGTCTAGCTCCGTTTCTCTTTCCGAAATTTCCGGACAGCCTCGGTAACTTTCCAGTTCTGGCACGTTGACGGCGTAACGAACTTCATCCTCTCTGTCTGCTTGCGCCTCATGGTGGAGTAATTGATCCTCCATGTTGGCGTAGGTTTTTTCTCTTCATCTGCTGCCCCTACGTGGGTTTTTTTTTAAGATCCATGGGCGGATCTTCTACCTTCTACTACTAGTCCATGTGTTGGACTTCTGCCTCTGACTGCTGACTACTCCTGCCTGTGCCTGCCTTCCTGCCTGTTCTCATGACGTCTTCTGGAGATGACTTCTGGAGAGACTCGCGCCGTCAAGTTACCATTGTTAAACTTGACGGGCGCAATTACCAGCTTTGGGTGTGCTCCTTTGTGATATATGCCAAATCACAAGGGAAGTACTCTCATCTGATTCGCACTGGTCCGCCTCAGCCTGCAGCGAACGCGGATGAAAAAGACGTCAAAACTTTTGATGATTGGGTCCGTGAAGACTCGACTGTGATGACATGGATTCTCAACAGTGTCGTTGAGAAGATCAGTGTTACTTTACTTAGGCTACCTACGGCGAAGCAGATGTGGGATCAGCTCGCCAGTACCTACTCTCACAGTCAGAATCCCAAGAAGGTCTTTGACATAACCAAGCAACTGGGGCAACTCCAATTCACGGAATCTGACATCTCCGACTACTTCTCCACCTTCACCGGCCTGTGGGGTGAGTTGGAGACTTACCACCCGCTATCTACTGATCTGGCGACTATGCAGAAACAGAGGGAGGAACTACAGCTGATACAGTTTCTGAGTGGCTTGTCAGAATCCTATGCTGGCGTTGTGGATCAGATCTTGGCGAGTGATCCGCTCCCTACTTTGCAGAGTGCCTACCAGCGTCTCCAGTGCCTTTCTTCATCAACACTGTCTCCTGAGACTGGAGATTCTACTGCCCTGGCTGCTTGGGCCGGGCGTGGCCGTGGCCGTTCCACTGATGGCCGTCCTCCCCTGGGTGCAGGACGGGGACGTGGACCTGGTGCTGGACGAGGAGCCCCTCCTGCTGTTGCGCGTCCTCAGCAAGGACAACGTGTGTGTACCTTCTGTGGTCGGTCTAACCATATTGAAGAAAAGTGCTGGGAAAAGTACGGTAAACCGGCTTAGGCCAATGCTGTTGCAGATTCATAATCTACTGCTTCTGAGGCTGTTACTCCGACGCCTGAGCCAGCGACTGCGGGAGCGACCGCAGACTACATTCGTGCTGAGGTAGAACGCCTCCTTCTTGAGCGTCCTGGCTCTTCGACTGCTGCTTCTACTAGTGGAACACATGTTGCATACTCTGGTTATGATACTGCATTCCTGAGTTCCTCCTCACCTTCTACTTCTGGTAATACTAAATGGGTGATAGATTATGGTGCCTCTGCACATATATCTGGCAATAGATCTCTGTTTAAAACTCTATCTAAACCTGTCTGTAACTCTTCTGTTATGCTAGCTGATGGCTCAAAGTCTTCGGTCTTTGGAGTCGGTGATATTGTTTCTCAGTTTTGGCTCAAGTCTGCCTTATATGTGCCTCGATTTCCTCTGAACTTATTATCAGTCAGCAAAATTTTACGAAGTTTGAACTGTAGCCTGACTTTTGTTCCTGGTTCATGTGTTTTTCAGGACCTTCGCACGAGGACGAAGATTGGTGGGGGGTATGAAGGTGCTGATGGACTCTACTACTTGGACAAGTTACCGCGATCAGAGAAAGCTGCTATGGTATCTGCTTTATCGGCTTCTGTTTCTGCACTGCAGTGGCACTACAGGCTGGGACATCCATCGTCAGAGAAGCTGCGTCATTTAGTTTCTGATATTGGCAGTTGTAATTTTCAGTGTGAATCTTGTCAGCTGGGAAAATAGACTCGTACTGTGTATCCTAGACGTAGTACTGTGAGTAGTAAAACCATTTTTGATTTAGTTCACTCTGATGTATGGGGTCCATGCCATGTACCGAATTTGTCTGGTTACAAATATTTCATTCTACTTATTGATGACTTTTCTAGGACTACTTGGTTGTTTCTATTAAAAAGTAGGTTTGAAGTGTTGTCTACTATCAAATACTTTTTTGCTGAAATAAAAACGCAGTTTGGTTTTCCTGTTAAAGTTTTCCGCATCGATAATGCTTTAGAGTTTGTTAAGCAAGAAGTGGCGGTTTTCTGTAAATCTGTTGGTACGCTCCACCAGACTTTATGTGCCTATACCCCACAACAAAATGGTGTCGCTGAGCGGAAAAATAGACACTTATTAGAAGTTACCAGGACTATCATGATGCATTCTAATATGCCCCGCTCCTATTGGCCTGAGGCTATTTTGACTGTGTGTTTTCTGATTAATAGGATGCCATCGTCTGTTATTGGAAATAAGATTCCTATACAGGTTCTGCAACCTGAGACTTCTTTGTTTGTTGTGCCTCCTAGAATTTTTTGGTGTACCTGCTTTGTCAGATTACTTGGACCTGCTTCTGATAAATTGTCTCCTCGAGCTGCTAAATGCATTTTTCTGGGCTATTCTAGAACTCAAAAGGGTTACAAGTGTTATAATCCCAGTACAAGGAAATGGTTTACTAGTAGTGATGTTGTCTTTTTTGAAGATACACCGTATTATTCTTCAGCAGGAGATAGTTTGCAGACAGACATTCTTGCCTCTCCTTTGCCTGTTATTTCTGACTGTGTGCCTGACAATACTGACACTGTGACTACTGAAACTCAAGATCCTCCTCTTATTGTTTATCAGCGCAGGAATAGAGCACCTTCTACGCAAGTACCCCCCCAAGGCAACCAATCTTCTCCTCCAGAAGGTTCTGTTGCACCTGAGGTGCACTCTGATCTTGACATACCTATTGCACTCAGAAAGGGTACTCGTTCCTGCACTTCTCATAGCATTGCTCAGTTTGTATCTACTGCTCATCTAAATACTCATTCTAGCAATTTTGTATATGCTTTATCTGCTGTGGTTGTACCTAAGAATGTTCAGGATGCATTGAAAAGTACTGCTTGGACATCTGCTATGAAAGAAGAAATGATTTCTCTTACTGACAGAGACACTTGGGAGCTGGTGGATCCACCTCCTCAGTGTAAGCCTGTGGGCTGCAGGTGGGTATATGTCGTACAATATCAACCTGATGGTACAGTTGAGAGGTTGAAAGCACGGTTAGTTGCAAAGGGCTATACTCAGACATATGGCATTGATTACTTTGAGACTTATTCTCATGTTGCTCGCCTTAACTCTGTCAGGATTCTCCTATCTGTTGCTGTGAATCTGAACTGGCCTCTTCTACAACTTGATGTGAAAAATGCTTTTCTGTATGGTGACTTGCAGGAAGAAGTGTATATGGAGCAACCTCCTGGGTTTGTTGCTCAGGGGGAGTCTCACAAAGTATGCAGGCTTAAGAAGTCTATCTATGGGCTCAAGCAGAGTCCTCGTGCCTGGTTTGATAAGTTGAGCAGGATCATGATTGATTTTGGTTTTTTGAGGTCACAGGTTGACCACTCTGTGTTCACAAAAAAGACTTCAGCAGGTATTACTGTTCTGATTGTATATGTTGATGACATTATTATTTCTGGCAGTGACTCTCTTGGTATTTAGGCTACCAAAGATCATCTGGGAAAGCACTTTGCTACAAAAGATTTGGGCAGACTTCGGTATTTTCTTGGCATAGAGGTCTCTAGAACCTCTAATGCCCTGATGCTTTCTCAGAGAAAGTATGTTCTTGATATTCTGCAGGAGACGGGTATGCTTGGAGCAAGACCTGCGGATACTCCTCTTGATCCCAATGTGAATTGGGATGATGATTCCTCTTCTGTGTTTGCTGATCATAAAAAATTCAGGAGGTTGATTGGTAAATTTATTTATTTAACTGTTACTCGTCCTGATATTGCTACTGCAGTGGGTCTTCTTAACAGGTACCTTGACAAACCCAAACAGTGTCATTGGGATGTTGTATGTCAAGTCCTGAGATACTTAAAAAAGTCGCCTGGCAAGGGACTTCATTATAAAAAGAATGGGCATTGTGTTCTTGAAGGGTATTCTGATTCTGATTATGCAGGCAGCAAAGTTGATAGAAAATCTACCTCCGGTTACTGTACTTTTGTAGGAGGCAATCTTGTTACTTGGAGGAGCAAGAAACAGAATGTCGTTGCCAGATCTAGTGCTGAAGCTGAGTACAGGGCCATGGCCCATACTGCCTGTGAGTTACTATGGGTACGTTCTCTCCTGAAAGAGTTTGGGATTGAATCTTCTTCAGCCATTCCTATGCACTGTGATAACAGAGCTGCCATCTTCATTGCAAATAATCTTGTCTATCATGAGCGCACCAAACACATTGAAGTTAACTGCCACTTCATCAGAGAATCTATTCTTGCTGGCAAGATATGCACTCCATTCACGAGATCAAAAGATCAAGTTGTTGATATCTTCTCCAAGCTGTTAGCGAAGAAACAGTTCTGCACACTGATGGACAAGTCGGGCATGATTGACATCTATGCTCCAACTTGAGGGGGAGTGTTACATTATATATTTCCTGTTTTACATAGCCTGCTATTTGTTTTGTTATTTCTCTTTTATATATGGACCTCTCTGTAATTCTTTCAGTATTATATATATGAGGGTGCACACATTGTGCAACCCTAAGCTCTCCAAATCTCATTGTTTTTCACAGTCTTTAATTTACTTCTGTGTAACTTGCACATTAATTCTTTGGAGCAATATCATCAGGATGTATCAGATTTTCTACTTGTCCATGTTGTGTGCTTTGACTTAGCTACTTGTCTGCACTTGTATGCATGTTGAAAACTCTACCTGTGGACCAGCACTCTCTGGAATATACTATATGTGCTCCAGCACTCTGTGGGCTACATATGCTTATGACTGTGATGGTATCACCAAATCTAATTTGCTGCCATATATAGCTTCTCCACATGTGCAAGACTGAGGCTTGTTTGTTACCTTTCTATTGCCGCATGGTATTTGCTACTCTCCTATCACTGGCTTATTCTTTTGATCGCCCGCTATGGTTCTAGCTTCATCTTCAGCTTTTATGGTGCTAGATATTTATGATGCTACTTATCTTCTTTTATGCATCATGTGTTGTTGCTATCGAGCTTCTAACACATTTTCCTATGCATCATGGAGTTTTCTGCTACATCTGCATATTGCTCATGGTCTTCTACCTGTATGGTATTGTTATCGGTACTTGTACCATTTATCGATTGTTTTGTTCACTTGCAAAATCTTCCCATTTGTGCTTTCTTTGCATGATGACTCTCTACTTGTTGTGCTCTATATGCACGTTGACTACTGCCTGTCTGTGACCCAACAGCCTCTTGACTGCAATGTCAACGACTGAGACGGAGACCATTGTGCATGTGTGTTGCTTTCTACTACTCTAGCTGCTACTTTATTATTTTAGAAGGCATTTTTAGCTATCCACCTTGGCACAGTTTTCTTCATGCCAGCTGCTTTGCTATGTGCTTCAGGAGAACTCGACTTATCTGCTACTACCTTTCCAATATCTATTCAAGGAGTGATAGGCTGCTTGAGTGATCTTATTTACTATTCTTCATATGTAATTTGCAAAACACACTATATCAGTTAGTAAGTAGTCAACTTTTGTACTGTCTAGGTTTCCTGTTAGGTGTGATGAAAAAAACCCGGTTAGGTTTTGCAATACTTCATTGATATCCATGTTAAGTTTACCTTTGAATCAAGGAAAAAAATTTAAAAAATTATTGCCAACCCAGTCCACAACACATGGTCCTACCCTCTAGGCTTAGACTTAGGAGTTCATCACTTAAAGAGCCAACACATATTAAGGTGGGGAAGGCAAATCAGTTACCTAACCAATAGACTCAGTGTTACACTCACAATGTTCGTAGCCAGATGGTGGATTTTTTCCTACAAAGAATGTACTCATTTCTGTTTTTTTGGCAGGAACTGAGGATGATAAATTTCTCAGCTTAACCATCTTTGTTGGATACTTTGATCTTGTCATTTGCAACCCAATTGTGTACCACCAATAAAACTACAGCATCATAGATATTATATTTATGGATTAACCTATATATGTTTAGCAAATAATGCCTTCATAACCAGAAATGATCAACAAACTCACTACTTATCTATAATGGCTTATACCATTCAGATTATTTATGTAAGGATACAACAAAAAGAAAAATCAGAATCGTGCAGCACGTCAAAAGGGACAATTATTGTATTTATGCACACTGATCAAATGAAGGAAGTGCATAACCTAAAAATATATTGAATAAAACCAATTCTAAAAACGGCTCTAGAGAGATTTAAGAGAGGAAACAGGGATTAGACAAGGTAATAACAGTACCTTCCAAAGCACGGGATTCAGTCCGATCAACCACCCATTCTGCAGTTTCCCTGATCTTCCTTTCAACAGATGACTCTTCCTGACCAATAGGGGTAGAAGCCAGTAAGTCCATGAATGAATCAGAGCCTTCCCTTTTGCTCCTGAAGGAAAACAGAGATGAAAGAATCACATGCGGACAGGAACACTTGAGGTATTGCATATGTAAACATGAAAAGGATGAGAATATTTTCTGCTGTAGTTCAACAAAGGAGTGAAGTTTGAATAGGTTTCCTTGCCTAGAGCACATGCAGCTTAAGGGCAACTGTAAACCGGTTTCAGACTGACAACTGCACCAAAAATCTGCTAAGTCACTTAGAATGATCACCTAGCACGTGTTCAGTTGCTGCTTGCTGCTCTTGGTATGCTTGGGGCAATCATGGTAGTAAAATTCCTTAATGTTCGGAAACAAACATCACCAAAATTGTCAGCATTCACCCGAAGTAGATCAGGGTGTGGTGGGTGTCAAGGTGGATGGCACGCTAGATTTTGGCAGAGGCTGCTGGAAGAAGGATTTGGATGGCAGCAAGCCAGCAACTAACAAAGCCAAGGGAAGGAGAGTCAAAGTGGTCGCATCAACATGTTTGTTTTGCCAACATTTTAAAATTTTTAACCAAAACTTCATTTTCCAGTTTCCAAAGCTAAAAGGAAAACTAAAAAAGCTTTCTGGATCAAGAGAAACCACATAATGAGAAGATGATACGGTGTGAGGGAACGTAATTAATCATTATAATATTATTTTACATGGAACTTAAAGCACTTATGTGTAATAGAAAACTAAAGCACTAATGTGCAAGTACTAAATAGAGCCGTTGGATTATTTGGGTCATGAACTGAAACAAAAAACTACAAAGTAATGCAATCAAAATCAACAATGAATTAAATGATTTTGCAGGAGAAGTTTTATCGCCCAATTGTCTTGAAATAGAAACTTAATTGCTCCTACACATGAGCTCTGCTAAAAACATGATCACCAAATTCAACCACCTCCGATGCTTAAGTTGTCACAGAGAAGTGGTCGTCAACTCATCATAGGAAATGTAAAAATGCACAATAGGCAAAAACAACAGGTAATTGGAAGACCATGTGGTATAGAAATGGTGACAATCTTACGTGTGAAAGAAGAAAAAGAGGTACACTGCTTGATGTTGTATAGTCGATTCAGGGGCTTTATACAAAATAAGACAGTCAAAATTAAACAAAGGCTCAATCCTTCAGCTCAAGGAAAAGTGCTGCAGCAACCAGAATTCACGCAGAACTCCAGTCTCCTAAAACAAATAAATAATGTGCTACTATGAGTGGCTGAAAATTTGGCTTGGAACAGAGTCAACAACAACCAAAATTTAAGTGGATGAAGTTAGGTGACATGTGCTCTCAGGAAAAAAAAAGGTAGGTGACAGGTTATAAAGCAAAGAAGCAGGCTTGAGTTGTGTGTATTCTGTAAAATCCAAACTACGTAAGAAAACGCAGAAGGACAAAGAAACAAATAAATTTTATTCGAATTGGGTCAAATCGAGCAGAACAGGATAGATGACAGGCAGCAAGACGTGCATGTGCTTTTGTTAAGTATTCACGGCACAAAGCAATCAACCTTAAATTTTCAAGCCCTATAAAGCCAATGCGGCTTTGGCCTAGCACTCCCACTTGAGTTGATACATCAGGCAAAGTTGCACTAAAAGAGATCATGACTAAAACGGAAAACAACATTTACCCACAATGAGCCAACACGTGCGTTGATACATCTAGACAGCATGTATACGTCGTCTTACAAGTTGTGATGACCCCTGATTATTGCATGCATTTTTATTATCTAAGTTTTTGTTCATGCTTCTTATGCGCTTACATCATAATATTTCACACTTGAACACACTAAAATTTCAAAGTAAGTTTGTCTCACATCATTCTCTATCTTGGTATACGTGATTTGTGGACAAGATTAACCTCATGTTAACACGGTCCAATTATCCTCAATACCTACTGCAATACTTGTTTTTCTTTTAGAGTACTGCAATACTTGTTAATCACCTGTGTTTCAGGGCAAAATGCTTAAATCAGACCTCCCAAACCTTGCCTGTGATTGGATATTAGACATATATAATACTAATATCCCTCCTTCTAAGGACCCCTGTAATGGTCTGGTAACACCGCGTATCATACGTACTTGTTGTCAGCTTCATTGCCGTCCACGACACCAATCGCTCTCTGGACCTCCAAGACGGAAGGTTTTTTGTCTTTCCGGACCGACGCCTTTTCACTCTTCATAGATCCACTCGCGGTAAAGCGAGGATAATTCCGAGCCTTAAAACCGTGGAGACTGGGATATCTGCCTCTAGCTTGCTTGCAACCGGGGTTCGAGTTATAGCAGGAGCTGGTAGTCGCGGTGATAGTAGCTGAACTGCCTTCCACGGTAAAGTGAGATTGCGGCCGCACTGTCGCCACACGCGACCTGACAGCTCCACGCAATAGATGCAGCGAAGCCATATCTACGAGCCTTTCCCGCTTAGCTTGCGCGCTGAGGCTATCTTGGATTGAGCAGCAGAGGCCGTCTGTCCTTTGGGCAGATTTTTTTCCCTTCGGGTGTGCGAACGCCTTCTTAGCTGATCGAAGATTCGAAGCCATTGGTAACGGGACTTCTGTGGGCTCCGCGATGTGGCGTTTTATTTTTTTCTTACCTTTTTTTTAAATTTATCCACAAAACACCTTCCTTTAGCCATATTTCAAAAAATATGTTATATCTCAACAAATGGATCATAGTGGAGTTCAGCTTGCTATTATTTTTTATGACTACTCCGTGTATATAAATATATTACTTCATCAAGGAAAATAAAAGTAACTATAACTATAAGTAAAACTTATTTGAATTTATGTATGTTAATTAAATAAGCATATCCTATTTCAAAGTCTAGTTGCATCAATTTGGAGTTGATCGGTTCATATTGTACAACTGAAAATCTAAATTGTATGTGTTTTAGATAATATGGTATTATCATACTTATGTGGTCGGTCCAGTCCATAATATAAAAAATACATATATACACCTTGAAATTATTACAACTTATCTTAAAATCTTAAAAATGTGCAATAGGGGTGGGCATGGTATGGTCTAAGTCTTGTCTAGGCCTATATATTGGTATGTATGTGTGATGGCATATTATGTAAAGGGTTTGATTAATAATAAATGCAATCTTTTAATTTATTTTATTTCATTCGGTTATGAGATAATGAGGAAACATAATGAATGTCTAAAGAATGACATTATTCAATGATGTATGTCTTCAAGTACGTGACATGAACAATGAGATCATACGGACAATAAGATTATATATATTCTTACTATATCTCTAGTTAGACATTATTGTGGAAGGTTAACAGACAACAATAACACATAAGACTAAAGTGTGTTGGTTGATGACATAATCTCATCAGTCATGATATGTGATATCAAACCAAGCACATAGATACTTGTTAGAGAATGGTGTATCGTACAGACCTACCTTGAGAATGACACATGAAAATCATAATTTGATGGACATAGTCATCTCTCATAGTGAATGTGGTGATTGTAGTTCTTAGACTTGAAATCACTACACCCATCACATGTCATTCGGTGTGTTTTGACATCATCCATCGTGACCTTGAATAAGGGTTTCCATAAACACTACTACAGAAATAGCGTTCAGTGTCGCTTTTCTGGGCGTCGGTTATTAAGGAAAACCGACGCCTATAATATTAGGCGTCGGTTATGTAGGCAAACCGACGTCTATATTCGAAGACCAGCCAGACACGGGTACCGCTTTGTATTCAGCGTCGGCTGACTATAACCGACCGACGCCTAAAAGCGCCCGCAAAATCCAATTTTCGGACGAAAAAAATTTGGTCCACATACAGCGTCGGTGTTTTAACTATTAACCGATGCCTATTTAAAATGAAATTTTACGCGAAAAGTTCCACTTTAGGTGTCGGTTATCCTTGGATAACCGACGTTGATAATGGTTCCCGCCAAATAATTTAGGGTAAAGTTTTCTATTTGGGCGTCGGTGTTTTACTATTAACCGACGCTAAAACATAATAGGCGTCGGTTGTGTAGATAACCGACGTCGTGCTCTTCTTCCTTTCTTCCTGTTTCATCGCGACTTCTCTTTTGTGCTGCTGCTCGCCGTCGTTCTCCCAAAATCACCCATCGTCGATTGTTGTTGCTCGCCGCCGCTGCTTTGGTTCTCTTCTGCTCACCGGCGCCGCTGCCCGCCGCTGCTGCTTCTTCTCCTGGTGCTTCTCCGGCCGGCACCTGCTGCTTCTCCGACTGTCAGTTGCTTCTGCCCGCCGCCCGCCCCCGGTCGTTTGTTGCTGTCGCTGCCACTGCTGCTCTAGCTCCTCCACACGCTGCTGCCGCCGGCGGTCCTCTCCACACTAGCTCCAGGTAGCGCTACCTCTCCTTCTCCCTAGCTATTTACCAACATGCAGCAAGCACGACCATGGCTGTGTTGGCAGCACGGCCGTGGTAGGCCAACACAGCCACGGACGTGCTTGCTGTTGGTAAGGATATGAACAAATTTTCATGTAATGTTTTATGTAAATCCTAGGATATGAACAAATTTTTTGCTTGCATATATTTGTGCTTCTAATCCTAATGTTTGACTTAATTCAGTAAATTTTGATGCATGTTGAAATAAGATTTAAACTTGTAAATTCTAGCATCCTAATTTGATTTGATTAAACATAACATTGATGAAACCCTAACATCAATTGTGATGAAACCCTAACATTAATTGTGATGAAACTCTAACATGTACATATCTATTATTGTGTTTTTTGGCCTAGAAACCCGTCCAAGATTGACTCATTAGGAGTAAATCTTGGATAGTCCCCGGTTTGGGACTGTTCTTGAACACCTAATCTCACTTAGGATGTAAGTGTATAATGTGTATTGGGTTTTCGAGAAAATTTCGGCAGCATTTCCCCGTTTGTTCTCTAAGTACATATGTACTTAGAGAACAGCGGGGAAATGCTGCCGAAATTTTCTCGAAAACCCAATACACATTATACACTTACTAGTGAGATTAGGTGTTCAAGGATGGGATAGGTGGTACACATTTATTATATATAAGAATGACATCAAATGTGTTTGTTGGTCTAGAAACTCGTCCAAGATTGACTCATTAGGAGTAAATCTTGGATAGTCCCCGGTTTGGGACTGTTCTTGAACACCTAATCTCACTTAGGATGTAAGTGTATAATGTGTATTGGGTTTTTGAGAAAATTTCGGCAGCATTTCCCCGTTTGTTCTCTAAGTATATATGTACTTAGAGAACAGCGGGGAAATGCTGCCGAAATTTTCTCGAAAACCCAATACACATTATACACTTACTAGTGAGATTAGGTGTTCAAGGATGGGATAGGTGGTACACATTTATTATATATAAGAATGACATCAAATGTGTTTGTTGGCCTAGAAACCCGTCCAAGATTGACTCATTAGGAGTAAATCTTGGATAGTCCCCGGTTTGGGACTGTTCTTGAACACCTAATCTCACTTAGGATGTAAGTGTATAATGTGTATTGGGTTTTCGAGAAAATTTCGGCAGCATTTCCCCGTTTGTTCTCTAAGTACATATGTACTTAGAGAACAGCGGGGAAATGCTGCCAAAATTTTCTCAAAAACCCAATACACATTATACACTTACTAGTGAGATTAGGTGTTCAAGGATGGGATAGGTGGTACACATTTATTATATATAACAATGACATCACATTATACACTTAGGATGTAAGTGTATACCCTAATCTTTTCCTAATATATACTTGTTTCCTAATATATACTTGTTTTCTCTGATCATAGAATGGATAGATCATGGATGTCCATTTGTAATCGTTGCACCCCAGAGTTTATATCTGGTCTTGATCAGTTTATTAGATTTGCCGAGGAACATAGGAAAAAACCTACAGATAGGTTCTACTGTCCATGTAGGCATTGCGGTAACAACTTGAAAGTCAACACTGGTGAGGAAATCAAAAGTCATGTCATGTGCAACGGGATTGTACAAGGCTATACAGAATGGCACTGGTATGGAGGAAATCAAAAGTCAAGTCATGTCTAGTTAATACAAATGCTAAATGTTTGCCTTTTTCTAGTTAATACAAATGCTAAATGTTTGCCTTTTTAATGACATTTTCAGATGGATGACCATGATGAGCATGATGTCCATGATGAGCATGAAGTCCATGATGAGCATGCTGTCCATGACGAGCATGGCGAGGATACCAATGTAAGTTATAAAAACATATCCTGTATTTCTATAAAATTCATTATCTTCTAGTTATGTCATATATCCTATATTTCTATATTGGGCTAATTCAGTGTGTTTATTTTTGTCAAATTTTAGGTTGATGATGCACATGTACCCACTGAAGCACTGGAGCAACTTGATGCGCAGCACCAAACACTTAACAAGAAAAGGGGCATCACTCTGTTGAAGAAGTTAATAGTGCTAAGTGGCAGTGGATCCAAATTGGTTGTGGAGTTTGATAATGGAGGAAATGCAATTGGAGTGAACCGCAATAATTTTGTAAACTATCTTGGGTGTACCACTCGGAGCCATTGTGGTGTTAAGTATGATAATTGGCATAAAGTTCCTCAGGGGAAAAAAGACTTGATATGGAAGGATTTATGCGTGAGTTATTATTATTTGTAATTCTATTTTGTAGATTACAAATTCTATTATTTGCAATTCTATTTTGGATACTAGTTAATAACATTTCTATTTTACAGAATCTGTTTGCATTGGATGAGAAGTTGCATCGTAAAAGTGTGATGCAACGCGCTGGAAAGATGCTTAGGAATTATAGGACAAATCTGAAAAGAGAATACATAAAAGAGGGTGATAAGAAGAAGAAGTCAGCCCTTGAACAATGGAACTTCTTGGACAAAGAAGATTGGGACAATTTTGTTGCTTCAAGAAAATATGAAGAATTCAAGGTATTAGGCGTCACTCCCAATTTAATTAATATACATTGTATTCACCTATTCAAGATTAACATTTAGTGCTACTAACCAAATCATTAATGTGCATACTAACTAGGCCCTCAGTGACGCACAAAAAACAAGGCGTGCACTGAATGTGCATGACCACACTATGGGTCCAAAAGGCTATGCAAGCGTTCGCCAAAGACTACAGGAAGAGTCTGCAGCTACTCAGGAGTCTGCTCCTACTCAGGAGTCTGCCACACCCATGCCTCGCCATGATATCTGGATAGCTGGGAGGCAAAACAAGAAGGGTGAAATAAAGAAGCCCGTAACTGCTGAGGCGGCTGCAAAAATGGTAAAATACAACTCTTAGAGCAATCGTTTGAATATTGATTATTTGTGGTGTTAACTTACCAATTTCTGTCTGCACAAGCAGAGGAAACAAGGCACGTTCATCCCTCAGGGCACAAGGGATGAATTGATAGTTGCTCTGGGTAACCCAGAGCATCCTGGACATGTTAGGGGTGCAGGCGCTGGTGTGGGCATCAAAGCATTCTTTGGGCCATCCCAGTGCAAACCCAGAGCGGGACTTTCTCAAGAAGAGGTAACCTATTCTTTTTTTAGAATGTTACTGCAAAAGGAAATTCAATAATAAGAAGCTAATGTTTCTTTTATCCATGTATAGGATAATAAGAGAGTCGAGGATATAGTTGCTAAGAAGGTCAACGATGTAGTTGCTGAGAAGGTCAAGGAAGAATTGCTGCGGTGGCAGGCATCTCAGGCTTCCAATCAGCCTATGGCGACCCACTCTTCTCGTGATGCACAGACTGCGAGTAATCCTGGAGACCCATCGCCTAACACGTCTGTTGTAAGTATTGTTTATGACATTGTAGCTAGTCTTTTCAAGATGATATGTTTTCAAGATGATATGTATATATGTATAACATTCTTTACGTAAATTTGTAGGCATTGAAGCCATGCCGCTTAAGAATACAAGACTATGTTGTTGCAGAGGCGCAGGCTTACCCGTCCCTTCCTGGGGAAAGGTTTCACGGGACTCCAATGCCACAGGGCTACGTTCGTGTGGGCCCATTACGTGTGTTACCCGATTGGAGGGAAGCTACATTGCCATATCCCCACCCGGATATTGATACACTTGCTGAGGCAGAAGGCGGGGTCATATTGTGGCCCAAAGCAGATGTCGTCTACACTACTAAAATTGTAAGATAAATTTATATTGATTTAGACTGTTAATGTGTATATATGATGTCAACTGATCTGAAATTATATATACATGTTAAAAAGAAGACACCAGGAGCACCTAGGCCTCCACCTCCACTTCCCGCATTACCAACTTGGGTTCCAACTGACCTAACATACCCGTTAGGTCCTGCTTGTAGGGGAATGGCATATTGGCTACGAACACATAATATACATTGCCCGATAATTGTTTCTTTAGATGCAGATTATGCAGGTCAATCATACGATAGCTCTTTATTTATACAAGATATTATTGATCTTTTTATGTATGATTGGCTGAATACATCAATGATAGAGACATGGATAAGGTGAGATCTTATTTATACATCCATATACCTTGTGTAAGATCCGGTGATCTGGTTTCTTATATATTAATGTATACATAATACATGTTTTGCAGCTACTTAGTCGAAGATCATTGCATTAATTTGCATTTGATCATGTGGGATTTTTGATTCCATCATTGATTAGTATGGTAGCTAAAGACCCTGATAGTGTTCAACAATACTGTATAGATGCTTTTAAAATTTTCGGTCAGCAAAACAAGAAGATAATAATAGCTCCATTCAATGTCAGGTAAGTTTACTTTATTTATAATTTGGACTTAAGAAAATTCCATTTTTATTGTGCATTTTGAGTTATTAATTGTTAACTTTTTACCTCTAGCGGTATACATTGGGAGTTACTAGTTATTGTCCCCGGGACGTTCACTGTTTATTATCTAGATCCCGCGGGAAGTACATTAAACACTAAAATTGGACACGTAATGAGAATGCCATTATTCTGGTGAGAAATATTTCATTTTTGTATCTGTTAACATCTGTTATTACATTACTATTTACTTATGTAATTTACTGTGTTATATTAACATGTAGGGGTTTAGATGCATTCAAAAAGGCTGGAGGAACGGTCCCAAGGAAAAAGAACCAGCCAATAAATTGGCAGAACGTACAAGTAAGTTCCCGACTCCAATGTATATATTATTGATGTGAATTGTGCTTAGTTGTATTATTTTGTATGTTTCAATTTATAGTGCGCTACACAAGACAATGGCTGGGCATGCGCATACTATGTGATGCGATTTATGCAGATGATTATCAAACATGCCGCATTGGACATCGATACCATACATGAGGTATTATATATAGTCTCATTAGTTAGTATGAAATATATCAATCTTATTTTTATATTATTACGTATATATATACATCATTCTCTTTGTAGGTGTTTAAAACTGACAACACTATAGGTAAACGCTTAAAAAATATACATGCTCCATATACGATGGAAGCATTAAATGAAATAAGAGAAGAATGGGCAAAAGCCATACAAGCAGTGACAACTGTAAGATATAATTGGGATGTTGATAGCGATAATGAATGATACTTTGTAAATGAATATTTCTGAATGTTAATACATGTATTTGAATGTTTCTATATGTGTGAATGTGAGAATTGAATTGATGTCTGAATGTATCTACTTGTGTGAAATTTTCCTTGGGACTTTTGCAGGTTTGTGGCCTGTTTGTAGGCTGATATCAATGGATGTCGTAAACCTGCAGTTTAGAAAACTGAACTGCAGGTTCTCATCCTGCTGACCAGCCACAGCAGGCCTGCAAATTGATATGAAAAAAAAGATATAGGCGTCGGTTATTTACAGAAAACCGTCAGCAAAGACCTACAGCGTCGGTTATTGGATAAAAACCAACGCCTAATATTACAAACAACCCGACCGTGCAGGAAAGCACGGCCGTGGTGGAAAAGGCGTCGCTTATTCATATAAAACTGACGCCTATAGTACTAAACATGGCCGTGCAGGGAAGCACGGATGTGTCATCTTGAAGTATGGCGTCGGTTGTTTAGTTGATCACCGACGCCAAACGGGTTCACGCCACAGAAAACAGTGTCATCTAGGACACTTTTTGCGTCGGTTACCAATTAAACACCGACGCAGAATGTGTCCTAGATGACGCCGTTTTCTGTGGCGCGAACCCTTTTGGCATCGGTTTTCTATAAACAACCGACGCCTCTAAGTTAAATAGGTGTCGGTTAAAAAACCGACGCCGAAGTGTTAGACCTTTAGCGGCGCCCACATAGGCGTCGCTCGGAAACTGACGCCAAAGCAGGTTAAACAACCGACGCTAAAAGGCATTTCTGTAGTAGTGAAAGGTGATGATCGGATGCACTATGACACATGGGGATGATTGTAAGTGATGTAGATGGGATTTGTCTCTCCTACTGGAGTTTGATATCCTATCCACTTGATAAGTGAGACTGAGGAAAGGCATGTGCATGAACATGTGAATCAATATATGATATTGAGGTCACATATATATATATATATATATCAGACAGTCTGCTCAAGTTCAAGGAAGATGGACTGAACATTGAAAGGATGACAATTCCATACCTCAAGTTGAATTCGGATATCAAAGACAAAGGGATTATATAATCATTATAACACCTATCACAGATTGTAGGTTGAAGTTGTTCTCCAACTTTCTAATTACTTGGGTAGCAATGATGTGTGATTGAGCAACGCTCTTTTCTTGTAATGTCATAAATGAGTTATAGACATTCAGTGTCAACGTAACATAGAACCTATAGGGACACACACATAGGAATCTACTTGGAATAGGAGTTTAATTATGAATTATTACTGAAGTGTTTAGGTATTCAATTTAAAAACAATTGACTGATTGGACTTCGAACTGATCGATTCAAGTGTTGAACCGGTCAGTTGGAGTGTCAGGTTGATTGAATATTGTATTGGCTGAATTTTGGATGAACTAGGGCATGGGCCAACTGGTTCACTGGGTGAACCGATTGGCTCAGTCATGAGATGACATTTTCATGACATGAACCACCTGGTTCACAAGAGAAATTCGATTGCATCAAGGATTAGTGCTGACATCATGTCTTGCATTAATTGGATTAGAATTACCAATACAATTGTGATTAGAAAACATGGTGAAACAATTGGTTCAAGGGTTGAATTGATCAGCTCACATGTCAACCTATCGGTTCACCAGTGAATAGACTATTTTTCCACTCGCAAGTTGCAAAATTTTTTGAAATTCCAATCCCTTCCGCTCCCACTCAGACTGGGAACCCTGGCCCTGGCCCTTCTATAAATAGAGGGGTACTGGGGGCTTCTTAGACTACAACTCAATTGCCTCTGATAATTGTTTATCTTCTCTAGTTGTGATAACCGAGAGAACTCGAGCAAGTCCTACCCGCTAAAGGGAGGGATAGCAATGGAGAACAATTGTGAGAGAGTAAGTTGGTGACTATTACACCAATGTGAGGAGAAAACTCCTTCTTGTATGTCTTACTAGAACGATAAGAGTTCTTGGTGGTCCGTGTGAACTGCTATAGAGGCGTGGATCATTTTCCTATTAGGAGGACAACGTCAACCTGCTGTACGTGGTGATCAACCAAGAAACTGAGACAGATGTTGTTTGAGTGTGACTTGAAGAAAGGGCACACACCATGACGAGGAGATTTTCGATGGACTTGCTCTTGACCAGGTATATCATCTAAACCATCCTTCCCATTACATAGTTGTTGACATGATTCATTGGTTCAAGGGGAATATGGAAGTTAATTTTTTTGTTTTTAATGCATGTTATGTCATCATATATCCCTGCAGTGGTATCAAAGTTATGTCAATATACTATGTTTTGGGATAATCGATATTATTGAAGCCATTGGTAACAAAAAAAATGGTGGGCTCCACGATTACCTTTTTTAAATTTTATCCACAAAACACCTTCCTTTATCCATATTTGGGAAATATGTTATCTCTCAACAAATGGATCTTAGTGGAGTTCAGCTAGCTATTATTTTTTTTATGACTATTCATAGTGCATAATAAATATATTATTACTTCATCGGGAAAAATAAAAGCAATTATAACTATAATTTTTTTAAATGTATGTATGTTAATTAAATAAGTATATGCTATTTTAAGGTTTGGTTCCACCAATTTGGGTTGATTGGTTCATATTGTTCAGCTAATTTCTAAATTTCATGCATTTTTGCTAATATAATATTATCATACTTATGTTGTTCGGTCTAGTCCATAATATAAAAAAATATGTACACCTTTGAAATTACTACAACTTATCTTAAAATCTAAAAAAGGTGCAACAAGGGTGGGAATGGTATGGTCTAGTCTTGTCTAGGCCTATAATCATGAACCAGGCTCCACCTAGTGGTTTGGAATATTTCTGGTGTAAACCAGACTGTTAGTAAGTCCAAATCAGATCAAGCCATACCAAAATTTTGGTTTGGTACATCTCAAACCAATATTATATATTATATTATACTAAGTTACTAAATGGCGGGTCTTTTTTAATGATTAAATTATTATTTTGATTTAATGACAAATTATCTGCTATAGGTATATGTATGTTGTAAGGACCCTGACCTTTGTTTTGGGCTTACCCAGTTTGCTTTGCCTAAACCCTGTGTTTAGATGCTTGCTAATCACTTGAAGTTGTGATTAGGGTTTGTTTTGTGCTTTGTTGAAAGGCTGAGGTACAACTTGCAATTTACCCAAGTTCTAGGGTTGGTGTGCAAGTTTGTCACTTTGAGAGATGTCTTTCTCTCTCCTTGCATCCTCTAGGGTTGAGAGGATGGGTTGGGCTCTTTTCTTGAGTAGATTTGGGCTTTGTTGAGCCTTGTTTGAGTTGTGTTGAGCCTTGTTGGAGCTTGTATCGGGTTGGACCTTGGTGTATCAGCCAAGGGAGTGATGGTTGTATCAGGCAAGGAGTTGTATCGGCCATGGTGTGTTGGGTTGCCATCTTGGGCGACACACACCCTTCACCTAGCCTCATTTGTGTCACCTTCTTTGTACAAGTGGTAGTTGCTTTGCTAGTGGGTGTCAAGTCGTGGACATGTGGTTTTGGGGGTGTTAGCATGTGGCACAATCCTTAGACAAGTGTGTTAGGGGCGGGTGCCACCTTGCCTTGCTCTTCCCCTTCACCCCTTAGTATATAATCGACCCCCCTACTTGCTAGGTCTCTTTGGTTCCTTTAATTTCTTCCCTTCCTTTGGTGGCTGAGATAGGAGGAGAAAGGAGCAAGTGGTGGCCGATACAGCTAGTGTCTTGGGCGACACACCTTGCTATCTTGTCCCTGTAATGACCCATTTTCAAATTAGTCATCTAATTAGGGTTTACTTGGATGATTGTATGCTTAACTAAGTTGATCATTGTTTAAAGCTCAATTAGTGATGGTACTTAATTTTTTATATTTTAAATATAATGAGAAGGTTTAATCATACTTTGATTCACATAATTAGGGTTAAGGTTTGGAAACCCTAATCGGCCCAAATTAGGGTTTTGATGACATATGAATATAGAATTTGATAAGTATAGTGTCTCACTAAATGATTTTTAGTATTTTATGTGTAACTTTGATTTATATCATATTTGGATATGATTTGTATATATAAAATGTGAACAATATTGAACAATATAAGATTTTTTGAAGAATGTTATGACTTGTTTATCGGTCGAGTTTCAAACTCGACCGATCATATTTTCATATTGATATAGCAGTGTGTTAATTGAATTTTATCTTTTTATTGGAATATCCAATTGATCTCAAATTTTAAATGTAACTGCAAAACTCAATTATAGACACTCTGTTAAATTGGCGTAATTTTTGGATGACTTTTTATCTCTACAGAGAGGGTGTCGGTCGAGTACTATGAAGGACAAACTCGACCGACCATGTTGTTGACTGCAATATAGCAGTGTAGTATTTGATTTTTAGTTATTTATTAATAATTGAAAATGATCTAAAAAATTTAATGTATATTATAAACTCAATTTCATACATTGGGTTAGAGTTTTATAATTTTTGGATGAGGTTTGAGTTCTGAAACATGTGGTTTCGGTCGAGTTTATAACTCAGCCGACCAACCAGTCTGAGCAAAATAAAAATGCATTGAGGGGCTTGTTTGCAAATGTTCTAAGCACCTCAATTCATATATATCACTAAACTAACACACAAGGAGCTCTCATAACTCATCCTTCTTTTCAAAGAAACGAAATTCTTAAGAGAGAGGAGAGCTAGGGTTTTGAGTAGAGAAAGTGGAGGAGGTGATGACCTAGGGTTTCTCTATCCAAGATATGATGAAATCAAGTAAGTTTAGCTTCTTTGCATAGCATTTCATGGTGAATATTCTCTCACATGTCAAAATTCCGTCCCTCCCCTGATTTGATTCGAAATCACATCAAATCTCGCCCTTTTCTCACTCTTTCTCTTCTAATCCTCATTTCTAGGGTTTCTGAGTTGAGAGGAGAAATAATTGGATTCTTTTGCGAGAGTTTGATTGGGTTTCCAAAAAATCAGAGGTTCACCTGTGAACTTAAGGTGCTTGTCACCTGAGGTGAGTGTTTTTCTCCCTCCTAAGCTTTGTATTCATGTTGAAAGCCTAATTCAATCTGGCTAAAACAATCAGAAACCTTGTTTGTATATGTATGTGATTGGATTTGATTTGGGAAAGATATTGGGGAATCCAAATTTACTGATTTTGATTATTTATCATTGATTGAAACTTGATTAGTTACTATTATATTGATTGAGGATGCATGGGTATTCTTATGGGTAGATGACTATGGTATTTCATGTGAATTTTTTGTAAAAATCAGCCCAATGTCCGATATGCTTGGAATTGAATTGACATGTATAAAGTCATATTTGAATTGTACTAGATTGTATTATACAAGTGTATTGTTGAATGTTAATGGAATTGAATGACCACATATCTTGATTAGGATTTGTGTTGAGGAAGTGAATGAAATAAGTCAATTAATCAATGTATACTTATAATTGATGAATGAAATGTGTGAAAATGGAAACTAGGGTTTCCATGTTTGTGAATAACCCTAATGAACCCTTAAGTCATGATTGGATTACTAAATGATATGATTATTATGATATGTTTAACTAAGGAATGACTTTTTGAAAACCCTAAAAGTTTATTACTAAGATAATTATGAGTGATAAACCTAGAACTTGTATATGATGTTTGAAATGTGATCAAATGCTAAAGTTGAAAGTATTAATACTTCAATTGAATATGATGAGTCTTACTATATCATCTAAGTCTAATGCATTTGTTTTAGTATAATAAAGAATGATCATTGTTGATTATGGGAATGACATTAGTAGTCAACGCCAAGGTACACTTATATGAATATAAGAGACAATATGAACAAGATGTACTTAATGGTGATTGCAAGATAAAGATGAAACTAATGAAGATAGTATGATGAAGTATTTTATCTTTTATTGTAATTACATATGGATTAACCCAAATTAAATAAAATATACTAAGAATTGTACTTTGATAAATGTTATGTAGAAGAGAAGAATTGTATGTAAAGTGAATCAAGAAAGATTGGTCCAGATGATGTAATGAACATGAAATGAAAGAAGCTGAGACTACTGAGTATAAAATGATGGAAAAAGATAGGAATTAGTAGATGATTCTAAGAATGTAAATCTTACCCTAAAATGGTGAGTTTGATGATGCTAATGAATGACAATCTCAAATGGGCGAATAAGAGATGTACATAATCGTAGTTGAATTCAACTAAATGATGAAACTCAAGTATTTGAATTGACTTACAAGAATGTGTTCTTGTATTGTGATTATTTGATAGAATACTTATATTATGAGAATGAACTATTTTGATGGAATTCAAATGATAATCAACATGTGTTGATTAGTAAACCCATATGAAGAATGTGAAATAAAAGAAGAAGAGAACTAAGTCTGTTATGCATGTATATGCATGAAATTATTGGCATCTATTCAGATTGTATGGAACAGGCATATGTTGTATTATAAATCTATTCTGAGTATGAGGAATGATACATGATATCTATATGCTTTTATTGTTGCTAGTTTTAACGCCTCTGCTAATATTTGTTCAGAATTGTGATATACAATAAGTTGATAAGATTTATGTTGATTGAATTTAATATGCACTCCTTACATTGAGAAACCCTGATAAGGGTAAATATTGCATAATGATATTATGTCTAGGGCTGAAAGCCCACTAATGATGATAAAACCCTGATGGGGTAAATGATGGACAATAAAATTATGTCTTGGGCTGAATGCCCACTGTTGATGATTGCTATGAGTTGATGTAGAAGATAGAAATAATCATATTTGTTACAATCTATAGACTTATTATGCTTCTTGCTTTGATCATTTCCCTTATTGATAAACTTAATCTGTTTCATGTTATTCTAGTTACGCGAGAATATGCATATATGATATATGATGTTTTGAATTCTTGTAAGATGAGTAAAAGAGATTAATAACAAGTGAAATGATGGAACATCTAGTTAGGTGCCCTGAACACCGTGAGTTCCCCCGAGGACCACACTGGGGAAACAAAACGGATCTCCTTGTAGTAATCAATGAATTATGAGAAGGATTTCCAGAGTGTGGATCGAGACCTTAAAGGTTAGACCACCAGGATTTAGGAGTGAGCCATCTGGAGTGGCTCTGGCCCTAAATCCTTGCTGTGAAAGTCTATGTCCAGATGGAATAGACTTTGGTGAAATGAAACATGTGAAATGTGAAAATATGTGAAATACTGTGATATGTGATATATTGTTTTGTTGGCTCCTATCTCGTATACCCGAGATGAGGACGTGAGCCTCTTTAGGCAACCATGAGGTGGCCAGGGTCTATTGTTGATATCTTAGGGTGGCCAGCTAAACCCTAAGATAGTGACGGTGAGTCGTTGACATGAGAATCAGGCGTGGCGACTTCTACTTGGTGAGGTACAAGCCAAGTAGTTTCAGGGCAAATGAATAAAAGATGATAAGCCATGTAGAACATGATTTGAATGATTATTGCATTCCTTGTACTGCTAGTTGATGATTTGTCATTGTTGATTAAGCTTCATGTTGTGGAAAGTAATCATGTTGCTATGGAAATTTTCTATTTCATATTATGATCTATCATGCTGACATGTTATAAATGATGGGATTTATATCCATTCTGAATATGAGTTGGATTGCCTGCTATTTGATAGTATTGCTTGGTAGATATGTATTATGTGTACTTCAGCTTCAGGACTGTAGGATGTGTTCCTGGTCCGGCTGGTGGAGTGTCACAAATATAATGTTATAGTTATGTATTTATTCAAAATGCTAAGAACTTGACTTATTACTCATGCAGTGGGATTCGTCATCTGAACTAAGAAATATCTGTTGATTTGTTCATAGACATGCTTTAAATGATGTTTCAAATTTATAATTGGTTTAAGTGATTACCTTATCTGTTGGATCAGATTATCATTGCAAGTTAGAAATGACTTATGATAAAACTATCTACTAGACTTTTCAATATCTGCTTGTTTATGTTAAATTTATTATACTTGATATGATGATGATGCATGTACCTAGCTTGAGTGGGAGGTATCCACTCACTGGGGCTCTATATGAGTCTCATGAGGTTGTTTCAAATGTTTTTAGGTATAATGCTATCCAGCGGAGAGGTCATGATAAGGAAGATATAAATAGCATAATCTAGATAGATTAGAATGTCCATGTACTCTCTCTTTCCCGAGATGGGTTGTAGATTAAGTTTATTCATCAATGTACATGTATCTGATGTAAACTGAACCGCATATGAGAACAAGATTTAATGGAGTTGAATATGATTTGTGATATCTAAATGTGATGTCCTTGATGTGACATTGATTTATGAGTTTGTGAAGAAAGAAAAAGGAAAAAATTATCTATCTTTTTCATATATTGTTTAATCGCCTTTATTGAGAATTCATTGTTTTATTTCATAATCTGGGTTTAGGTTTGGGATTATCTCTAATGGTTGGTATTTATTTTGATCAAAAGAGTGGGTCCCGACAGTCCCTTTCCTTCTCTTGTGGTAAGTATCTATCCCTTTCCTTGGCATCTTCTTCTTCTTCTTCTTCTCCCTTCTCTTCGGCCATGGTAGTTACAAGTTGTTCTTCTTTGTGTTGGCCGGAGGTGGTGCCTTGGAGCTTGGAGCTTGGTGTTAGGAGCTTGGAGCTTTAGAGCTTGAGGCGGGTTACATAACTCCTAACCCTAACTATACTATTTCCTTATCATGTTGATTTGGTATATGTTATCTTGATTGGCCATGTATCTTGCTTTAATGGTTATAAGGTTGCCTTAGATGTACCCTAGATCTTGCTGAGATGGTTTCCTTGGGTTGGCCAAACCATTGGATGTGGAGTTCTTTGGGCAAAACCCCTCTCTCACTTAGTTATTGAGAGGTGAGCCTAAGGTCTCCTAATTTAATGGTGAGTGGAGTTTTGGGTTGGATGGTCGATATGGTGATGGAACTCCTTATTGCTCGATAGGTGATGGAACTCCTTATTGCTCGATAGGTGATGGAAGTTGTGCAAAACCCCTCTCTCACTTAGTTGTTGAGAGGTGACCCAACTCTCTTGATCTTTTAGGGCTTCTTGGTGACAGTCTTGAGGTTGAAGATGTCCAACCCGTCATGGCCTTTGAACCCTTGCACGATACCCTAAGTTGTGTTCTGCCCGATATCCCTCTTTAAGGGTTGAGCTTGGGCGATATGCTAGGTGAACACCTTGTTGATCTCTAAATCGATATGGACCTTTACCCAAGATGTAGTTGGGTGATATGTCCTTGGCCGATATGGTGTTGCCTGATATGGAGTCTCAGTTGGTGTAACCCTGATGGGCGATATGGTGCCTTGACCGATAGAGAGTCCCTAACCCTAGATTGGACGATAGGGCTACCTTGGGTGATATGGGAGCTCCTTGGGCGCCATGGTGGGTTGCCCATGATGTCGCTTGGTGGATGGCAGTGGTGTGCCTTGGGCGATATGGTTTTGGTGGTTTCCCGACATGGAGAACCCTAACCCTAACCCTAGCAGGCGATATAGGTCCTTGGACAATATATGATGATAGAGTTGCCTGATACACTCTTGTACATGGCTGCCCAATACCCTCTTGTGCATGGTTGCATGATATGTCAGTTTCCCCATATGTGGCTTGGTGCCCTAGGGTTTTGGTGGTGACCGATATTATTTGGGTGAGGTATGGTGCTCTACCTGATATCCCTTTAGTGAGGGTAGTCGATACCTTTGGTGAGGGTAGGCGACACCTTTAGTGAGGGATGCGCCTAACTCGGTAACCCTAAATTGGTGAACTTGTTGTCCTGAGCCCACATCTTTGGTTTTGATGATGAGATATGATATTTGGGTTGTACCCAGTTCGTGGTGACTACCTAGGGTTAATAAGATGACAAGATCATGGTTGTGTTCATGATGTTATGAGATATAGGGCATGGTGGATGCTCACGGTTTGGTAACAATAATATAAGTTGTTTGACATACCATCTATAGCTTTATGCCTCATGTGTTTATAATAATGGATGTTGTTCCAATCTGATGCACCTTAAATCTTAATGTCATGATATTCATAATATGTTCTCTAAAAATCTGTAATTGTTGATCAAGTTATCTCTTCGGATATGCATTCTAACCATGTTGGTATTATCAAATGAATTCAAAGCCAGGTAAGAGATATGAGGCATATGTGTTTTGTATAACACTAAATAATGATGTTCCTTGTTGATGAGATAACATGTATCCCCTATATGATGAGAAAGGTCTGGTGACCTGATAAAGGCTGAGTGCCTGCTTGAGGTGTTATCCTCTGATGATGAGATAAAGGATTGATATCCCATGATGATGTATGATGATGAAGCCTTGTGGGGTAGTGGCATTATGTGATGAGGGATTGAGATCCCATGGCAATATGATAATGACAGTAATGGTGTGACACAATGTTGTTTATGTTTTATAACCTGGTAGCCTTAACAATTCACTTAAAACATACTAATTAATTACATATGAACATTTCATGTAGTTTGCCCTGGCCAAAGATCCATCATCGTCAGTAGCTGGTGATGATGAAATAGGTTTATCCTGCGGGATTACCTAGAGTGCATATTGTTGAATATGTGGGGTTTCTCCTAGCCAAAAATAGGAGGATTAGAGTACAACTTTGATTGTAGACTCAGTATGGTTAGAGCATGGTGAACAGGCCCATGGCTCAGTGAGATAGAGCATGAATGCATTCATGGCTCAAAGCACAGTGAATAGGCTCGTGGCTCAAGGTATGCTAGCACTGAGACCTTTACCAAGGTGGGATAGAGAAAAGGGTAGTCTGTAAAGCTGACCCTGTGGTTGAGGCCACTTAAGCAAGAGACTGTGGTCCTACTTTGGATATCGTGCACTGACCATGAGGAGGTGAGGTCATGGAGTCTGACTCTTCCATTGACCTTGTATGGCACTGGTTTGGGTTTCACGGCCAAAGGTTGGATTTGAGCGGTATGGCTCACTTCCTCAGGGCATAATAAATCATAATCCAGTCGTATAGTATATATTTCTTAGGGTAAAACATGGAACATTGGTTGAGGCCTTGCTTGTATAGTTGCCCTAGTTATATCTTATAGTTAATTACACATTCCTCATATCTTATGATAAGTTCTTATATAACTTGTCTTGTCAATCATGTTCTTTAAGAAATATCTGGTTATATGCCTCCTGGATATCTTGGTAAGTTTGTTAATAAAGTTAGTTCTGTTCAGTATGCTGCATATATGAGCTTCTCTTATCAGTTATCTGCTTTATCTGTTCTAGCTTTCCTGAAGTTTTATAGTTCGGCAGGGAGTTATGTTTCTCGTTGGGACTGTGTGTCTCACCCTGCTGGTTGTAAACCTTTTTAGGTGATCATGCTAGACGTGGTGGTGGTCGTGAGGTTGCGGTCGAGTAGCAAGAAGAATAGTAGGAGGCAAGAGATGAATATGCTGCTATTTTCGTAGTTTTTTTTGTAGAGTCCTAGAAGTCATCCATGTACTCTTAGGTCCTTGGAGGTGTTTTGACGTCGTTTCACGAAGTATAGTTGATGTAGCTTCTTTATCCTATTGTTGGCCTGATATGGCCTGTTCTGTATATAAACATGTGGTGAACTCTTTGTGCCTTTGTGACAGCTGCATTCCTATGAACTGTGGACACGTATCAGGTTTATGAAGAATTATATAATATGTTTCTTTATAGGATGTGGATCTGGTTGTAATAGTTCCTTTCTTATCTGATTTCCGCAATCAGTTTTAATTAACCTGTGTTTTTTGTAATACGATGTTTATGAAAGTTCCACATGTTTTCACGTGACATTTTGTTGTCTGTGTGATAGCGGGATGTCACATATTAAGTTTGGTATCAGAGCTCTAGGTTTGCTAAGTCTACATGGATCTAGGACTAAGCTTGTGTCTATTCTTGTGAGTTTTCCAGGTTTTCTTACAATAACATTCTGCCCCCAACAGAAGATAAAGCTTAAAGATTGTCTGGAAATCGCGAAGAACATGTTGTCGAGAGTAGTGATGCTGCATCTGTTGATGGAGCATGAGTGTAGGCACATGTAGATCGGGTGCCTAAGGTCCCCCAGATTGACCCGGCCATTCTCGAAAACCCAACCTATCAACATCTTATGGGGTAGTTAATGGCTATAATGAATCTCATGGTGGAACGATTGCCAATGCCTCCGCCAAGAGCACAGGCTCCCCATGGTGAATCTTTGGGTATTAGGAAGACCTTCGAGCGGCTTCTCTGAGTCAGAGCTTCGGATTATGCTGGAACGGCTAATCCAACAGATGCAGATCTATGACTGACATGTCTTGAGAAGGCCTTCTGGATTCTCGACATCCTCGAAGCAGACAAAGTCAAGCATGTTGTCTACCTTTTGAAGGGTAGTGTTGGACACTGGTGGGCCATTGAGGAGGAGAAGTGACCCAGTGAGGTGATCTGTTGGGACATCTTCTGGCGGGAGTTTGTGAGTCGATACTTCCCGAAGACGTATCTGGATGAGAAGATCAACCAATTCGAGTGTTTGTGCCAAGGATCTATGAGCATCACTAAGTATGAAGACAAGTTTATGGACCTGCTGAGGTTTTGTCCTCACACGGTGACGACAGATGATGAGAGAATCAGACGGTTTAAGAAAGGTCTGAGTGCTGAGTTGATGACACCTACTGCTGCTTTAGAAAACCGAGAGCGGTTTGCCACGATTGTGGAGTATATCCTAAGGATTGAACGGTCAGTCAAGAAGAAGAGAGAGGCCATGTCTAAGAGAAAGCTTGCTCAGTTCCAGAAGTAGAGGTTTAAGAAGCTGAGGTTTTCTGCACCTTCTGCGATGCAAGGTTCCAGTGCGTCGTCACAGTGGTCTCCGAGTAAAGGAAGAGGCCATGGGTTTTTGCCATCTAGAGCCCACCGTACAGCTTCAGTAGCAGTGACAGGTCCATCTAGGATGTAGATAGAAGATAGGTCATGCTATCACTATAGATAGACAGGGCATTTGAAGTCAAATTGCCCAAGGAGAGATGTCAAAGTGACGCAGAAACCGAGGCAGAATCAATAGGGATCGGATAAACAACAATCCAGTGGTAATAGAGGGAGAGGACGCGGTCAAGCATCGCAAGCAGGATCATCTGCTCAAGGAAGCAGAGGATGTGGACGACAGTAAGAAATGACTCGATTCTATACTATGAGTCAGCCGGAAGCGATAGTCAACCCATGAGTGGTGGCAGGTCAGATGGAGTTATTTCATTCTGATTTGTCTTCTTCTTGCTTTGTATCTGTTTTGGTCGACTCATGTGCTACTCACTCTTTCATCACTCATAGTATGCTTGATAGTTGTCTTTTACCTGTTAGTTGTAAGAAAGATGGCTTGTTGTTAGAAACCCCTCTTGATGGTTCCTTGATGCTTCAAGAAGTGTGTCCATCTTGTGTTCTATCCTTTTCGGGACACAACATACAAGTGGATCACATACCACTTGATATGCATGGATTCGATGTAATCCTTGGGATAGATACCTTAGAGAGGTATGAGGGTGTGTTGGACTGTGGTTCTAAGCAAGCGGTGTTTGCTAATGATGGTGAGAAGTGGATCTTTCAGGGAGATAGGAAGATTATTCCGACATGTTTGGTATCAGCTATGGTGGCAGAAAAGTTGTTGCGGCAAGGTTGTAGAGCATTTTTGGCTCATGTTATGGATATCAAGGTAGAAGGTTCTAGCCTTGAGGATGTGCCTGTTGTCAAAGAGTTTAAGGATGTGTTTCCCAATGAGTTTCCGGGTGTTCCTCCACCTCGATGGATTAACTTTGAGATCAATCTAGTGCCAGAGACACAACCAGTTGCTCAGACACCGTATAGGATGACTCCAGTTGAGATGGCAGAACTGAAGAAGCAGTTACATGAGTTGTTGGATAAAGGTTTCATCAGACCGAGCACATCGTTGTGGGGTGCTCCAGTCCTGTTCGTAAAGAAGAAGGATGGATCGATGCATTTGTGCATAGATTACCGACAGTTGAACAAAGTTATGATAAAAAAACAAGTATCCTTTTCTGAGGATAGATGATATGTTTGATCAGTTTTGTGGTGCTATACTGTTCTCAAAGATCGATCTATGGTCTGGATATCATCAGTTGAGAATCAAGGATGATGACATACCAAAGTCATCTTTTAGGACAATGTATGGTCACTTTGAGTTTGTAGTTATGTTGTTTGGGCTAACCAATGTGCCTGCTGCTTTCATGGATCTGATGAACCAGGTGTTCTGACCATTTCTAGATTAGTTTGTTGTGGTCTTTATAGATGACATCTTGATCTATAGTCAAGACAGCCAAGAGCATGAACAACATCTTTGACAAGCGTTGACTCTCCTTCGCCAATACCAGTTGTATGCCAAGTTTAGTAAGTGTAAATTCTGGTTGAAAGAAGTGACTTTCTTGGGTCATGTGATATATGCAGAAGGAGTTAGAGTGGACCCCAAGAAGGTGGAGTCAGTTGCGAAATGGGAGCAACCGAAGACGTTGACTGAAGTTCGTAGTTTTTAGGGTTTAGCAGGATACTACCGGAGGTTTATAAGGAACTTCAGTGTAATCATGTTACCATTGACGAAGTTGACCAGGAAGGATGTACCTTTTGTTTGGGGTGATCGTTGTCAGTAAGCTTTCCAAAGTTTGAATGAGAATTTGATCAGTGCTCCAGTGTTGGTGCTGCCATAACCTGGGAAAGGCTACGTTGTTTTCTACAATGCTTCCAAGAAAGGCGTAGGATGTGTGCTGATGCAGGAAGATCATGTGGCTTCTTTTGCTTCATGACAACTTAAGAAACATGAGGAGAGTTATCCGACACATAATTTGGAGTTGGCAGCGGTGGTCCATGTGTTAAAGATTTGGAGACACTATCTTTATGGGGAGGTGTGTCAGATCTTCACGGATCATAAGAACCTGAGGTATATCTTCTCACAGAGTGAGCTGAACATGCGACAGTGTTGCTAGATGGAGCTAATCAGTGATTATGATTGCACCATAGAGTATCATCTTGTTAAGTTGAACGTGGTAGCTGATGTGCTTAGCAGGAATTCTTCTTCTCTTCCTACGAAGAAGGCACAATTGAGTTCTTTGATATGCCTTAGGCAAGATATGTTTGTCTCCTTGCGGCAGATGAATGTGCAGTTGGAAGTATCCTTATTGACAGGACTGTTGGCACAAATGCAAGTGAAGCCTATGTTGAGACAGTAGATCAAAGAAGCACAACAGGCAGATGCTGCAGTTCAGTTGATCATATCAAAGTTTGACATCGAGAAGAGGGATGGCTTCCATGAATCCGAGGATGGACTAGTTTGTTATCATAATAGGATGATGGTTCCTGATGTTGATGATTTGTGGAAGTTAGTGCTTAAGGAAGTGCACATGTCAATGTATGTTATGCATCTAGGTGTTACCAAGATGTATCATAATCAGAAGGATCTGTATTGGTAGCCTGGCTTGAAGAGAGATGTGTCTGAATTTGTGGCTAGGTGTGCGGTATGCCAGTAGGTTAAGGCTGAGCATTAGAAGTTGGCAGGTACGTTGCAACATATGCCAATACCACATTGGAAATGGGATCATGTAACCATGGATTTTGTAGGTGGTCTTCCGAGAATATCTAGAAATCATGATTCCATTTGGGTGATAGTGGACAGATTGACAAAGTCTGCCCATTTCATACCTGTGAAAACAACATATACAATAGAGGTGTATGTGGATGAGATAGTGCATTTACACAGAGTTCCAGCAACAATAGTCTCCGACAGAGGTCCCCAGTTTACGAGTCATTTTTGGGAACAGTAGCACAAAGCATTGGGAACGTAGTTGAGGTTCGGTACTGCTTTCCACCCGCAGATAGATAGACAGTCTGAAAGGACTATTCAGACTTTGGAGGATCTTCTTTGAGCTTTTGTTTTGCAGTTCCTAGTAAGTTGGGATGTTTACCTCAGTTTGATAGAGTTTTCCTACAACAATAGTTACCAATGGAGTATCAACATGGCACCTTATGAGGCTTTGTATGGTAGAAAGTGCATATCTGCTTTATGTTGGTATGAGTCTGGCAAATATCAACTTTTGGGTCCTGAGTTAGTACAACAGATGACAGAGAAGATCAAGGTGATATAGAAATAGTTGAAAGCGGCACGGGATAGACAGAAGTCATATGCAGATAATCATCGATGACCTCTAGAGTTCCAGGTAGGAGACAAGGTGTATCTCAAGGTCTCTCCATGGAAAGGCGTGTTGAGATTTGGCCAAAAAGGTAAGTTGGCTCCCAAGTATATGGGACCATATTTGGTGATAGCACGTGTTGGAAAAGTGGATTACAAGTTAGAGCTACCGCCAGAGTTGCACAAGTTGCATCCAGTGTTCCATGTCAGTATGTTGAAGAAAAGTCATCCAGGCACAGAGACAGTGATATAACCAGTTGATGTTGAGCTTGATGAATATGTGACCTACGAGGAAGGTCCAGTGATGATCCTTGATAGGATAGTGAAGAAGCTGAAGAGGAAAGACCTGGTTCTTGTGAAGGTTCTTTGGCATCATTGTGGCATTGAGGAATCCACGTGGGAGCTTGAGGAAGAGATGAGGAGGAAGTATCCCTCACTTTTCTCTTCAGATTTCGGGGACGAAATCCTTTTGTAGAGGTTTATGGCTTGTAAGGACCCTAACCTTCATTTTGGGCTTACCCAGTTTGCTTTGCCTAAACCCTGTGTTTAGATGCTTGCTAATCACCTGAAGTTGTTATTAGGGTTTGTTTTGTGCTTTGTTGAGAGGTTGAGGTGCAACTTGCAATTTACCCAAGTTCTAGGGTTGGTGTGCAAGTTTGTCACCTTGGGAGATGTCTTTCTCTCTCCTTACATCCTCTAGGGTTGAGAGGATGGGTTGGGCTCTTTGCTTGAGTAGCTTTGGGCTTTGTTGATCTTTGTTTGAGTTGTGTTGAGCCTTGTTGGAGCTTGTATCGGGTTGGACCTTGGTGTATCAGCCAAGGGAGTGCTGGTTGTATCGGGCAAGGAGGTGTATCGACCATGGTGTGTTAGATTGCCATCTTGGGTGACACACACCCTTCAGCTAGCCTCGTTTATGTCACCTACTTTGGACAAGTGGCAGTTGCTTTGCTAGTGGGTGGCAAGTCGTGGACATGTGGTTTTGGGGGTGTTAGCATGTGGCACAATCCTTGGACAAGTGTGTTAGGGGCGGGTTCCACCTTTCCTTGTTCTTCCCCTTCACCCCTTAGTATATAATCGACTCCCCCTGCTTGCTAGGTCTCTTTGGTTCCTTTAGTTGCTTCCCTTCCTTTGGTGGCTGAGCTAGGAGGAGAAAGAAGCAAGTGGTGGCCAATACAGCTAGTGTCTTAGGCGACACACCTTGCTAGCTTGTCCCTTTCCTTGTCTTGTGGTAAGTATCTATCCCTTTCGTTGGCATCTTCTTCTTCTCCCTTCTCTTCGGCCATGGTGGTTACAAGTTGTTCTTCTTTGTGTTGGCCGAAAGTGGTGCCTTGGAGCTTGGAGCTTGGTGCTAGGAACTTGGAGCTTTAGAGCTTGAGGCGGGTTACATAACTCCTAACCCTAACTATACTACTTCCTTATCATGTTGCTTTTCTATATGTTATCTTGATCGGCCATGTATCTTGATTTAATGGTTATAAGGTTGCCTTTGATGTACCCTAGATCTTGTTGAGATGGTTGCCTTAGGTTGGCCGAACCATTGAATGTGGAGTTCTTTGGGCAAAACCCCTCTCTCACTTAGTTGTTGAGAGGTGAGCCTAGGGTCTCCTAATTCAATGGTGAGTGGAGTTTTGGGTTGGATGGCTGATATGGTGATGGAATTCCTTGTTGCCCAATAGGTGATGGAAGTTGTGCAAAACCCCTCTCTCACTCAATTTTTGAGAGGTGAGCCAACTCTCTTGATATTTTAGGGCTTCTTGGTGATAGTCTTGAGGTTGAAGATGACCAACCCGCCATGGCCTTTGAACCCTTGCGCGATACCCTAAGTTGTATTCTGCCCGATATCCCTCTTCAAGGGTTGAGCTTGGGCGATATGCTAGGTGAACACCTTGTTGATCTCTTGACCGATATGGACCTTTACCCAAGATGTAGTTGGGCAATATGTCTTTGGCCGATATGGTGTTTCCCGATATGGAGTCTCAATTGGTGTAACCCTAATGGGCGATATGGTGCCTTGACCGATAGAGAGTCCCTAACCCTATCTTGGATGATAGGGCTACCTTGGGCGATATGGGAGCTCCTTAGGCGCCATGGTGGGCTGCACATGATGTCGCTTGGTGGATGGCAGTGGTGTGCCTTGGGCGATATGGTTTTGGTGGTTGGCCGACATGGAGAACCCTAACCCTAACCCTAGCAGGCAATATGTGTTCTTGGCCAATATATGATGATAGTGTTGCCCGATACACTCTTGTACATGGCTGCCCGATACCCTCTTGTGCATGGTTGCACGATATGCTGGTTTCCCCATATGTGTCTTGGTGCCCTAGGGTTTTGGTGGTGACCGATATCATTTGGGAGAGGGATGGTGCTCTACCCGATATCCCTTTAGGGAGGGCAGTTGATACCTTTGGTGAGGGTAGGCGACACCTTTGGTGAGGGATGTGCCTAACCCGGTAACCCTAAGTTGGTGAACTTGTTGTCTTGAGCCCACATCTTTGGTTCTGATGATGAGATATGATAGTTGGGTTGTACCCAGTAACGTGGTGGCTACCTAAGGTTGATAAGATGACAAGATCATGGTTGTGTTCATGATGTTATGAGATATAGGGCATGGTGTATGCTCACAGTTTGGTAACAATAATATAAGTTGTTTGGCATACCATCTACAACTTTATGCTTCATGTGTTTATAATAATGGATGTTGTTCTAATCTCATGCACCTTAAATCTTAATATCATGATATTCATAATATGTTCTCTAAAGATATGTAATTGTTGATCAAGTTATCTCTTCGGATATGCATTCTAACCATGCAGGTATTATCAAATGAATTCAAAGCCAGATAAGAGCTATGAGGCATATGTGTTTTGTATAACACTAAATAATGATGTTCCTTGTTGATGAGATAACATGTATCCCCTGTATGATGAGAAAGGTCTGGTGACCTGATAAAGGTTGAATGCCTGATTGAGGTGTTATACTCTGATGATGAGATAATGGATTGATATCCCATGATGATGTATGATGATGAAGCCTTGAGGGGAAGTGGAATTATGTGATGAGGGATTGAGATCCCATGGAAATATGATAATGACAGTAATGGTGTGACACAATGTTGTTTATGTTTTATAACATGGTTGCCTCAACAATTCACTTAAAACATACTAATTAATTACAGATGAACATTTCATGTAGTTTTCCCTGGCCATAGATCCATCATCATCAGTAGCTGGTGATGGTGAAACAGGTTTATCCTGTGAGATTACCTGAAGCGCATATTGTTGAATATTTGGGGTTTCTCCTAGCCAAAAATAGGAGGATTAGAGTACAACTTCGGTTGTAAACTCAGTATGGTTAGAGCATGGTGAACAGACCCATGGCTCAGTGAGATAGAGCATGAATGTATTTATGGCTCAGAGCACGGTGAATAGGCCCGTGGCTCAAGGTATGCTAGTGTCGAGACCTGTACTAAGGCGGGCTAGAGAAAAGGGTAGCCTGCGAAGCTGACCCTGTGGCTGAGGTCACTTAAGCAAGAGACTGCAGTCCTACTTTGGATATCGTGCACTGACCATGAGGAGGTGAGGTCATGGAGTCTGGTTCTTCCATTGACCTTGTATGGCACCGATTTGGGCTTCACAGCTGAAGGTTGGATTTGAGCGGTATGGCTCACTTCCTCAGGGCATAATAAATCATAATCCATCCGTATAGTATATATTTCTTAGGGCAAAACCCAGAACATTGGTTGAGGCCTTGCTTGTATAGTTGCCCTAGTTATATCTTACAATTAATTACACGTTCCTCATATCTTATGATAAGTTCTTATATAACTTGTCTTGTCAATCATGTTCCATAAGAAATATCTAGTTATATGCCTCCCGGATATCTTAGTAAGTTTGTTAATAAAGTTAGTTCTGTTCAGTATGCTGCATATATGAGCTGCTCTTATCAGTTATCTGCTTTATCTATTCTAGCTAACCTGAAGTTTTATAGTTCGGTGGGGAGTTATGTTTCTCGTTGGGACTGTGTGTCTCACCCCACTGGTTTTAAACCTTTTTAGGTGATCGTGCTAGACGTGGTGGTGGTCGTGAGGTTGCCGTAGAGCAGTAAGAAGAACATTAGGAGGCAAGAGATGGATATGTTGTTGTTTTGGTAGTTTTGTAGTAAAGTCCTAGAAGTCATCCATGTATTCTCAGGTCCTTGGAGGTGTTTTGATTCCATTTCATGGATTATAGTTGATGTAGCTTGTTTATCATGTTGTTGGCCTGATATGGCCTGTTCTATATATAAACTGGTGGTGAACTCTTTGTACCTTTGTGACAGCTGGATTCCTATGAACTATGGACACGTATAAATTTTATGAAGAATTATATAATATGTTTCTTTGTAGGATGTGGATCTAGTTGTAATAGTTCCTTTCTTATCTGCTTTCCGCAATCAGTTTTAATTAACCTGTGTTTTTGGTAATATGATGTTTATGACAATTCTGCACATTTTCACGTGACATTTCATTGTCTGTGTGATAGCGGGATGTCACATATGTGTTTTGATTTCTAACCATAGAATCATTCTACTTGGGGTGTCTTTTAAATATAAAAGATGAGTCGTGACAGTATTAAAATAAAATGAAGAGTAGACCTAAGTACAATCAATAAAAAAATCTAGAAGATACATACTTATGCTTGGAAAAAAGCATAATTTTGAGATAAATAGATTTATATGGATCATATTTTTTGTATTGGTATTTAATGGGATGACTTGGTCAATCAGTCAGATACAACCCAAATTAGGTCAACTCAAAATCTTCAAGAACCAAAATATGTTGCTTATACCAACAAACTCCATCCATCTCAACATACAAGTGATTTTGAGCCTTCTCTAACACATCAGCGGTTTATTCTCTGTTAGAACCATGTTGTCATTTTGCAATTAGGACTTCAACTAGAAGACCAAGTATCACATTGAGACCGACTGGCATAATTTTTTCACCCATGGGTTTTAGATCCCATTATGTAATATACTAAATTTTGGGTACTAAATCTATTTTGAGCTATACTTCACAACTTTCTCCTCAACTGAGAAAAAAATTTACAATCTAGTTCTTAAGTTTAACTTCATGAACCAATTTGGTTATTATTTATTATAGTTAAAAACATTTGAGTCTATATACATCGAATAGAGCCTACATGATTCAAATTTCCTAAAATTTGAGAACTAAATTCTTTGTAATCCAATGAACATATTATTTAGAATATTAGATATTATTTTGTGAGTGATTTATGATACAAAATTAGAGATACTAGATTAGATCCCTAAAGTAGAGATCTAGTAGTTCTAGAAAAATAGTGCCATTGATAATCAACCAATGCTTAAAATTTTCTTAGAAATGAGAGTTATACTTAATCGATATAAATATGTAATTAATCAAATTTGAGGCTTCTTGCCATTAATGATATACGTATATGACCTAGTTAATGACGACTAATTGTAACCTCCATGTATCATATTCTATATTCGTCATAGTTATAATAGAACAAGGAGCTCTCCCAATGCTTCTCGTCTCCACCACTAGACCCTGATTGACTTTCACCCTATTTACCTCCCTTCCCAAAACCCCATGTCTCCATTCCCCATCTCATAAGACTCCTCCTACCTGCTCAAAAATTACCAGGCCCCTTTGTCACATACCAAACTCCACAGAAACCTTCACCACCAACTTCTCTAGCCTCATAATTTGTTGTTATTTCTTTTTTCGATCCTCATAACCTGAGAAGATGAAGAGAACTAGCTCCTATCAATCCATATTTCATCCATTCCATCAACCACCCTAACACATCCATCGCTTGCTTAATCCCCCATGAACTTGCAAAGTTAGAAGAAGGAAGATATTTTTCCTAAACCCTCCCTACCTTACCCTAAAAACAAAGGAAGTAGTCCTTGAGTTTTTCACTAAAGCACACTCTCTAGAAAAATTATGAAACTACTTAAAACACCATCTCTTAAACCATCTTTATATGGTATTATATTTGTCCAATTACAAGTGAATTGGGCATGAATCCCAGATTAAAAAAACCACACTAAATATTGATCAAGATAAGTGGCCTACACAAGGTGTATTATATACACAACTAATTGTTTGGTCAATTACTTTCGTGAAGTTTCATTCATTCGCAATCCAGAGAACTACACAAATGGGAAATGATTGTATCATTGAAACTATAGATGTATATTATACTTTTGAGTAGTATGGCTTATCTAGGTCATTATTTAAATACCTTAAATACTAAAGCACATGTCAGTTTGATGGTTTCAAAACGTATCATATACTAAATGAAATCATGATATTAATATGGATTGATTAATAACCTCTTGAACACTAATCACATTGGGCTACATAATATCCTACAATATGTATATATACATTAGTGTGTTTATCAATAGATCATATGTACATAATATTTGGCATATTCTCTCTATCGTATAATACTAGTATTATTGAACCTAGTTAACATTATTATATTAGACTAATGGGTTGAGGATAATCATGGCATTCTGTATATATAAAACTCAATAGATTGATAAAACAACCTAGTTTCTCCATTTTAATGTTGAGTTCATGTTAATATATGTACTAATAATAGTATGCATTAAGTATGTAATTATAGTTACAATCTTTCAAAACCTAAGAATAACTTAACCGAATATTGGCAATATTCTAGATATTTTATGTTATAAACACATTTGTAACGACCCCGCCTCCCGGTAACCCCCAATTAAGGAAGACCAAGAAGTCAGGGTCGCTATCCCAAAACAGGATCAATGGTTTTGCAAATAATCAAAAATAATTAATAAATTCTACCAAAGACTAGGCTTAAAATATGATAAAATTTTACTTTTCACATACCTTCCAAAAAAATAAATATGGAACTATCTACCCATTGTAGAGTTCTAACTAACTAAATCCTCCTTTAATAGATTAACTTTATTCTTCACAAATTCCACTTTACTATTTGTCCACTTTTAGATATACCTAAAATGTTGACAAACAAAATGTTGGTCAGTATAATGAATTATACTGGTACGTGGGGGAACCAAAAACTTGCATCTAATTGTAACAACATATTGCAAGCAAATTATGACTTAGCAAAATAAAATTTACATTTTAAACATAACTACTCAATCCTTACATATCCTTGCCTCTGTGATATCCCTATAGTGGATATGGATACTACCTCTCTCATATGGTAGATCTCAACTAACCCCCATGATCCTACCTTACAGGTAGATCACCACATAGGGTTGTGTAGTTGTATGGTCCTACCCAATGGTAGACCAACACATTGACTCATGATAACATGATGATCCAACCCCAAGCGTAGACCATTTACTAGGTCATCCATCTCATCATCATCAAAGCTACAAAGGAGGACTAGGAAGTGAGCTAGTCATCCACATATGCTTATGGTGATAGTCATAGTCACTTTATAGTTGCATGAAATAAAAGTCAACCAAGCAGTTATTTCTATGCAACCGATAAAACTTTGGAAATTGCGGTGAAACTAGAGCTATTAGTCATAAGAGTAACCACATACCTGATTTGGAGTCTCTAATATAAGCAAGATATCCAGTCCAATCAAGCAAGACAAGCAACCAATCAAGCAATCTTGATCCTGAAAATATGTGTAATACCTACTTGTTACCATCACATCCCAAACAACTCCTTATTGACTTGGGACACCTTTTTAAGGTTTCTAAGTCTCATTAGGACTCATTAGGGTTCTTTAGATTTATTTTCTCAAACTTTATTCTTTTTAGGTCAACAAACCCTAAATAGCTTTTCTACTCATAAAACCCTAATTACTCAAATTATCCATATTAGGGATTCTTTATTCTCAAATTGGATTTAGAAAATAATATCTCTATTTTAAACATGTATTTTCACAATTAAAACCCTTAAAAGACATATTCACCTAAATTAGGGTTTCTAAGCCAATTAATGCATATTCATGTACATGGAACCCTTAATTAAGCCAATTATGCATAAAGATCATCTCTTTTAGATATAAATCTTACTTTTATTAACAATAGACTAATATCGACTTATATTATCCAAAGAACATCATTAAATCCACTAATCATCAAAACTTAGGGTTTTTCATTAATAACACCACTACAAGTGACAACTTATATACTTTTCGAATTTCAAGAGGAATTCAGCTTCAATTATATTTTATTTGAATTCTATAGGTTCTCCTAATCAATTCATATATAACTTATTTTCATCTGAGCATCCTAGCAATTTTCTATGATTTTTACAATATAAAACTTGATTGGGCCAATAAAGAGTTGACACATCAACACTTACTTATTTTTGCTTTTCTTTTATTTAAGCCGGCCAAACTAGTGAAAATACACCACTACCCCTGTGCCATTGGGCTCATGGCCCCGCGCGCTTGGGGGTAGGATGGTAATCTCTCTTCTCATCTTCTACCTCTGAGCGCTTTCCTACTCGCATATGCAGCTCCCAACTGCGGTCAACCCCGTGATTGACTTTGGGTATCCGGCCTCCTCAGCCACCGATGAAGGTTGCTTCACCTTCTAATGATCCTACCGAAGCTACTTGTGCCTTCAACCGCTGAAGGAGATGCCTTCTTGGGAGCGGTCCTTCGCGCCATCGGTGGACTACGCAAACTGACCGGGAAACCTAATGTATCTCGATCCTCAGCAAAATCGGGAGAAGCAGCCAGTTCCTCAAACTTGCCCAGACCACCTCGCGTCTCTCTACACATCATGGAGAGGGGGCAGAGCCCCTTTTATAGATTTGGCTCACAAGCCAGCATCCATGGAGTTTGGTTCCATAGGGATGTTGGGGAAACCTCAGATCGCTCTCCAAAACTATCCAAACTCAGGTTCATTCTACTCGAAATGGGATTCTAATTGTAATGGGAGAGTTCCCATTGATGCTCGATCATTGATCAATGAGGAAATTGGTCCTAAAATCCCGTGTGCATGTTCCTCCTTTCCTGATCTTAGTTGAAGTGCAGCTACCATTTGATCCTAGATCAATGGCTATCAGCCACACATCAAGAACAAGGATTTCTGGTTAAATTGGAAAAATGTGACTTTAAATAACCTCTTCACTTTACGAAATACTACAAAAAATCATATTACCTAACCTCCTATCTGTTTGACTCCAAATTTTAGGGGAAAGTCCATAATGACTTAAACTAATTGTGTGCAAAGTTTGGGACTCAAATTCGAAAGTATGAGAGACTTTTCTTCATAAGCAAGTTATCACTTATTAAGGCAAATTTTATGCATATTTTCTCTCTTCTATTCTATTATTTTCCTTATTTGGATTCCTTTTACCAATAAAAAGCTTGTAGATTCAGATTCTCATCCATGATGATTCAATCACACATATTTCCACTATTTCTCATACTTACATTATTTTCTCAATTTCTTTTCTTATTTATGTATTATTTGATTTCCTTCAATTTTCTTTCTCTTTTTTATCATCTTGGATTCACTAACTTAATAGGGTCCATGAAATCATATATTTAAAGGAAATATTATCAAATAAATCCACTCATAACACATAAATGATACAATTTCATAATCATACAAATTATTGGAGAAATTGCATCTCAAACCATATGTACCCAAAAATTGGGGTTGTAACAACATTCATATTTTTTGGTGAATGCAACCAAGATTTTTTCATATTAATACATATAGTAGTAGGTAGATAGAATTATGCAATTTCTATTGGTACTAACAAGAACAACTATAAAAGTGTATAGTACACCATGTTGGAAAATTAAAATCCCAAAAATTGATATTTAAAATACTTTAGAAAATTGAATGTCTATCTGGAAGTCACTTAGATCCAGACATACTTATCTTTATTACAAGGAAAATTTATAAAGGATGACTTTACTTCATAGAATATAATTTATGACAACTTTATACTTTGAAAGATAAAAAAGGTATAATCTTAGATGATACTTCATATGGAATAACATGTAAAATATCTTATGGTAATAAAACAACATATTGCTTGGATGAATGGATAACCTTGAAATACATAAATTTGTTTTGGTGAATTTATTTTTTAGGAATAGAACATGGAAGCATAAGGATGGCCTTTGGATATGGAATGTATATAAAAAAACCTCAATGTGAAATTTGATTGAAAAAATATTGTGAATATCAATATGCAAATTAGTTTGAGAAAGACAAGTATATATTACATTTTTCCCACATGTCTATCAGTGCTTAACTAAATAATGATGTTTGTAACATGGACGAAAACACAAGACAAAATGTGATACCATGTTTTATTGTAAATGGATACATTTAACTAGCCACATGGATATTTGTAGGTATATAATGGTTAATATGTTCATTCAGAAGTAAAAAGGCTAGAAAACCTAGAGTGAAAATAGGATATGTAAGGGGCAATCAAATGAAAATATTATACTATAATGACAGCAGTGACATTGATCATATACACAACACCACTAAAAACCCTACAAAGTATAATAATGAGAAAATATGAAGTAACAAATCCTAGAAACCAAATCTATATATAATAAATTGAAAAACACTTAATTCCAAGAAAATAGTAAATATTAATTTGTGTTGTAGATATCTCCTTCTTAATGGCATTTGAATTGTGATTGTTCAAACTTCTGGAGTTTTGAATGGTTGAGGTACCCAATTATCTATTTAACTATTATGTTATGTACTTCCTTTTTTTTTGAAAATCATGCATGAATCTTCATACATAGGTGAATGCAAAAATGATTTATGAGTTGAATCTTTCAAGTTCAAGGTCTCCCTTAATACTGAAATTCTAGAATATTTTGAATATTTAATTGGAATTGGTCTATTTGGAGTTTAAACTATCTCATGGGTTTTCCCCTTATTTAGAAAGTTTTTTCCTTTTGTGGGTCCAAAACCTACAACCTTGTGCATTGGATAGAGGATTAGTTGTCTCCCAATTAATTGGTAACATATAATGAGGCACTAGTTTTGTTCTCTCCTAGAGTGTGAGAGCATGTGTCACTTAGCCCTAGAAAATATATGATATGAAGGTTCCAAACTTGATCATCTTGATATTTGTTAATATTTTTCTTATAAATAATAAATCTTCAATAGTTGATATCTTGCTATCATGAATAGTCTTTCTAGTTTTCATCTTGAATTGACATGGTGATGTAGGTCAGGCGCTAGTTTTACGCACTTACGAGTGCATACATTTTTATGTCGTTATTTAGCCCTTTTCAGCTTACATTATATATCATGTCTTTTCCTTATTTTGGGCTTTGTGAAGTCACATATTTTAGTCCCACATTGGCTACCACCGTTCAATATTTCTTTTGCATGCCTATATAAAGGATCCATTACATATTTTTTAAAATATAGTTGATGAATGATAATTATTTTCTTAGTCATTTAGCACATTTCTTCTTTAATTTTGGGGTTTTACATTAAGTGGTATCAAATCCTAACCAAAATCATTAGGGTTAGGTCATTCCTATGATAAGCATTGTTCTCCATCAACTATGCACGTCACATCTTAGTTGGAACCTCATGTCGCCAACCCCCTCCCTCTTGGTCTTCTACAACATCACTGTCAGATAGTCTCATGCCTCCTCCCTCTCCTACTTCCACCCACTTTCCCTTTCCTATCACTATGTGCCCTCTACCACCACAACACCCTACTCCTCTTCCAAAATAGCACTCCTAGTCAATGTCGATAGCCAACCGCCTCTCCACCGATACAAGCTATTGACATCCTGCTTCCCCATCAACATTTGTTGCACCTAGCCCGCACTGACAGTAGGACACCAATAGGTCAGTAATAAGTAGCCCTAAAAAAATTCCAGGAGCTCCTGCCCCTGAACCCCCAAGCAAGGGGTCACTGGCCTCATTCCACCCCTAGCCATCTCATCATAGAGTTGGATCCCGATGAGCACAAGATGCATCGACGTTCTATAGAGAGATGTCAACTTCATCCACACCAAGTCAAGGGACAATCCATAACTGCATTTTGGATAAGGTCTTTTCATTATTTATTGTGATTTTACTTATCCACTACAATTTAGTGCATTCTCAAGTGGGTCCATAGGTTTTTTGGTCCCTCTACCAAAAATATTGGCAAGTCCTTTTGTGAAAGGTTTTTTCTCATTTCTATGTGCCACTTTACTATAATATCATATGTCTGCAATTTTTTCTTGAATATTGTGTTGTCCATTACATAACTACATTTTTCAGAGGCAAAATAATTTTTTTGCTTAAAACTGTAATGTATGTCCATAGATATAATAGCTCTATCCTAGAACCCACTTTGAATGGAGCCCCTAAGTCGTCACAAATCGTATTTTCCCTCGATACCCTTGGTGAAATGATTGATATAATCATGATTGGGATTAACACCATTTGACAAATGCATACACTCCATGCCCATAAACACTTTGCACCTTTATGGGGTATACGATCCCAAGAAATCCTAGAAATACACCATACCCCCCCTTAACCCTACTCATTTGCAATTATATCTACTACAACTCGGTGAGATGTCTGCATGCCATCCCTATGGAGAAGTTGACCCTTTTCATAATTTGATTCTTATTCACCGCACTGTATGTGGATTCACACCCCTACCAACCACCCTACCACTCCCAAATTGCTACCCCATAGTCACGCTATGCAACACCACCACATCCCCCTCCATGTGATCCTTGTGCTCTACAATTTGTTCCTGTACCTCATCGCCAACCACTGGCTCCGTCAAATCCTCCCATGGAACCTCATCCTTGACCCCTTGGCCATGATGTTTTTCATAAAACCCCTTGTGGACCTATTTTAACCCAAAATCCATACGGTCATTATCACCCATGACCTCATGTACCACATCACTTTTGATGGTTAACTTGACCCCAAAGCTTTTTTCAATTAGATTTCTAGTTTGAAGATCATTTTGACTGGTATGAGATGACATATTCCCAACAAATTAGGTTTTCTAAGATGAACTTTAAGGGTTGGCCAAGCAATATTGGCAAGGTGTCAAATGTGAAATGGAGCATATTGATCAACTCCCATCCTCTTTTGGGATGAGATGAAGACTAAACTACTAAGAGCTATTTACCAGCCAAATACCAAAGACAACTTCTTTCTAATTGGATGGCCCTTAGCCAAGGGTCATCATCTATTCAAGAGTACATGGAAAATTTTGAGGAGGCTAAGAATCAGTGTATTCACAATGATTCTTATTGGAAACTGGACACTCATTTTGTGCACCGTTTACACCCTAAAATTAAATGAGAAATGGAATTCACAATAGTATGACTCCTTGGACAATGTTTTTCACCATGCCTAAAATGTATAGAGTTACCTACAATATGCTTCTCATGGTCCTTCATTTTCTCATTTTGGACAATGTACTCTCTCAACCAATAACCCTTCCACTACTCCATCTCGCTCTACCTATACCCTAACCCAACCATCTACCCAAAGTTCTTCAACCCCTTCTTCCAGTAAAGGCAAGGAGGCAGTGGCAACTCTAGTCTGAACTCCTACATGAGGTCATGAATGCTTTCATTGTCACAACAAGACCCACCTAGTTGCCCAATGCCCTCGTCATACTCTTTTTGTGTCCTCCAATTCTCATGATGCCACCCTTGATGATGAAAAGATGTTTTTCCTGCATCTAAACCTTCTAATAATGGCGTTGATTATAATTATGATTATGATCATATTTTCAGGTCATGCATGTTCTAGTTGCCCCTTTGGAAGGTGTGAACGGAAACACACCACCCCTCCAGACCTTCTTCAAGCACGATGCTAAAAGCTGCAAGTGACTCATTGATGGTGGCAGTTCATAGAAAATCACTTCACCCCATGGATTGAAGCGCATGGAGTTGTGCATAGAACCCCATCCTCAACCACATAAAGTCCATTGGGTGAACCAAATTATATTGCTCATCACCCAATGATGCCATGTGCCCATCACTCTAGGTGCTTATTCATACCATGTTTGGAGTGATGTATTGCCTATGGATGTTGGCCATGCCATTCTTATCCATCCTTGGATTTATGACCTAGATGCCCACAATGAGGGACGTTCTAATGTTTATACCTTCAAGTACAAAGGCAAACACATATGATTATCACCTACTCAATTCATCTCTTCTACAAAAAAGAGTCCAACACCAGACCCTCAAACCTCCAAATCCCAACACTCTCTACACCTTGTCACCTAAAGAGAGTTGGAAGAAGCCAGTATAGAATCTAGATGCATGTATGTCCTATGCATCAAAGAATCCACTCCTATGTCTGATTTTCATCCACCACCACCAAAAATTGTATCCCTTCTTGATGAGTTCAAAGACATGACACCCATAGACCTTCCTGATGAGATCCCCCCTTTTGTGATATTCAACATGAATGATTTGATTCCATGGTCTTCATTCCCCTAATCGATCTCATTACCGTGTGAAACCGACTGAGCATGCTAAAATTGAAATGCCATATTGATGACCATCTTCTCAAAGGATTTATTTGAGAGAGCAAGAGTCCTTGTGTGGTCTTTGCTTTCCTTGCCCCCAAGAAGAATAGTAGTTGGATAATGTTCTTAGATTTTCAACCCATCAATAAGATCACTATCAAGTATCATTTCCCTATTCCATGCCTTGATGACATGCTTGATATGGTTATAGGATCCCACAATTTCTCCAAGATTGACCTTTGTAGCAGTTACCACTAGATCTTTGTTAAGGAGTTTCATGAATGGAATACTACCTTCCAAACACCAGATGGTTTATATGAGTGGTTGGTCATGCCATTTGGCCTATCCAACGCACCCAACACATTCATGAGAGTCATGAACCATGTGTTGCGGCCATTCATTGGTAGATTTTGGTGGTCTACTTCAATGATATTTTTTATTTTTAGTAAGATCAAGGACAAATATTTGACTCATATCTGACTTATCTTCAACACACTTTGCATTGAGAAACTGTATGTCAATCTAAAGAGTGTTATTTTATTCAAGATAAAGTCATTTTTCTTGGCTACTTCGTATCCACTACTGACATTGAGGTTGATGCTATCAAAGTCAAATCTGTCATTGATTGTACCTAGCCCACTATGATCTTTGAGCTATGTAGCTTTTATGGGGTGGCTACTTTTTATCGTTGCTTTGTTTGAGGATTCAACACCACTATGGATCCTCTCACTGAGTTAATGAAGTGTGATCAATTAGAGTGGACTCCATCTGCCACATGAGCTTTTGAGGCTATCAAAACTAAGTTAAATGAAGCTCTAGTTCTTTTCCTTCCCGATATCTCACTTCCATTTGGGTATCTTGTGATGCTTCCGATCTTGGAATTGGTGGCGTTATGAGCCAAAAAGGGAACCTAGTTGCCTTTTTCAGTGAGAAACTCACCGATGCAAAGTGTAAATACACCACTTATGATAAAAAATTCTATGATGTTGTGTAATCTCTGCATCATTAGAGGCACTATCTTCTTCACCAACAGTTCATCCTCTGGTCTAACTATCAGACCCTTTGCTTCCTGAATTCTCAAAAGAATTTAAGTGTTCATCACACCAAATGGTGTGAGTTTCTTTAGGAATACACTTCTATTCTCAAACACCACTCTGGTGTTGAGAACAAGGCTACATATGCTCTCCAAATTGTTGCTTGACCACCCTACAATATATGAGTGTTGAAGTTGTGGGATTTGACCATCTAAAAGATCAATATACCATCTGTCCTGACTTTGGAATTATAGATTCCTACCTCCTTAGTAGAACACCTAGACAAGATTCTAAATTTATCCTACATGATGGATTTATCTTTTGTGGCACACAATAATGCATCCCTTCCACTTCAGTTCATTATTTTCTCATTTGAGAATTGCATGTTGGTGGCTTGGCTAGTCACTTTGGTAGGGATAAAACCACTGCTCTAGTGGTTGATAGATTTTATTGGCCCTCCTCACATCATGATGTTTCTCATATTGTATCTCAATGTTGTACTTGTCAATTGGAAAAAACCAAAAGACAAAATGTGAGCCTTTACATTCCTCTCCCTATATCCCATGAGCCTTGGAAGGATCTAAGTATGGATTTTATATTGAATCTTCCTTGCACTTCGTGTGGCCATGACTCCATGTTTTTAGTTGTGGATCAATTTTCTAAGATGTCCCACTTCTCTTTGTAGTAAAAACTTCTAACGCCTCTCATATCGCCCGCTTTTTCTTTAATGAGGCAGTGAAACTACATGGACTTACCACCATCATATTCTCTAATCGTGATGTGAATTTTGTTAGATACTTTTGGAAGACTTTATGGAAAATATTTGGTGTCAACCTCAAATTCTCTTTTGCCTTCCACCCTCAAACAATCAAACTCAGGTGGTTAACATGAGCTTGGGTAACCTCCTATGATGTCTTGTGGGTGAACGTTTAGGTAAGTGGGACTTATTACTGCCTATTGTTGGCTTTGTTTACAATAGTTCTATTAATCAATCCATAGAAAAGAGTCCTTTTGAATTTGTTAATGGTCACGAGCCCCGCCAACCTATAGATCCCATTCCTATGTCCACTATGGACCACCCTTCTCACACTGTTGAATCCTTCTGATGTTGTTAATGGTAGACACCACACATATCAATGAAGAGAAATTTTGTCGTATTGAAGCATATCTTCTCGAGCTCTACCTTGACACTAACTTGAAGGAGTCAAGTCTTCTACATTCTAGGGGAGTTGATATAGGATATGATCTGCCTTGTACACACTTACAATCTGAGGCGTCTCCCTATCGTTAGTTAGGCTTTTTTCATCTTATGTTCTTTATTATGTCGTTTCCTTATTTTGGGCTTTTGTAAAGTCACGTGGTTTAGTCACACATTGGCTATCGACCATTTAATATGTATTTAGAAGACTATATAAAGGCTCTATTACATCTTTGTCTAAACATAGTTTACGAATGAGAATTATTTCCTTAGTCATTTTACCCCATTTCTTCTTTAGTTTCGTTGTTTTACATTACATGGTTAACCATTTGACAATATTATTGCATATTAAATATTGAACTTACGATTTTAAGATATTTAAATAGTCTACCAATGGTTTGTGTCTACTGTTTGGAATGCATTTAATCTTATATTGTTTCACATTTTATAATATTTCAATAATAAGGGTGCAGTACCACCAATTACTGCCCTACTTTCCTTTTCAGGTCATGCATGAATATATTTAACTAGGGGAAATGCACGAAAATGATAGGTGATCCAAGATTGTTTTAAGAGGAAATTTAAGATATGTCCAATATTGATCCAAGATTAGATATGAATTCATTTATTAATTTATACTTTCCAAGTACATATAGTATGAGATTCTATGTAGTCTAAGATTTACTTTGATGTATTATTGAATGTACAAAGATTGTCTGTATGTTTTAAGATGAAATTATGTGAAAATTTTGGTTGCAATGATTGGGCTTTTTCATGATGGTATCAGATCTATAAACAGTCAAAACTAATGCATGTCATATGAAATAATAGGGTTAGTTAGCAAATAAAAATAAAATTATTGGAACTAAATCAAGTAGTTTACCTCAAACCCTAGTATAATAGCCATACTTGTAGAACAAAATATAGTACAAGTAAAATGCACTAGAAACTTAGGTTGTCATGTATGTGCCACATCATGTAATGCATGGAAACCATAGACTCCATCTACTAACTTTTGTACCTCTTTATGGAACTCAAGACCATTTATAAAGTATGGACTTCTAAGTATCCAATCATTTTCTAGTATCAATTTCTTGGAGCTATAGTTCATAAGGATGCATTTATGATACATATGGTTACATTTGGATGACCATACAGACCAACATGACATCGCCTTTATCATAAAAGGAAAACAAGATAGGTAGATGAATTTTTCCTCCTCCTAATGTGGGACATTCAAAATTAATAGTATTTCAAAAGATGAAGTGAATAAGATGCATAACTCCTAAATGAATTTATTTATTTATATATTATCATACTTATATTTCTTTTGATAATTTTCATTTGATTCTTGAATAAAGTTTTGTGAATATGATGAATTTAGGTGGAAATAGTATTGCATAATAATTGTCTAAGTATTTCCTAAATAAACCATGTACTTGAAGATAAGCCATCAACATGTAAATGGAGATGATCTGTTACAACCCCAATTTTTGGGTTCTTTTGGGTGGAAATGCAATTTCCCCAAATAAAGGTATGATTATGTATATTGAATGTTTGAATAGATTCCTATGATAAATAGCCTTGTGTGTTTGATTTCGTGGGCCTTGTTGGATATTAGGCCCAATAAGAAGAAAAAGGAAATAAAAAAGGAAAAGGAATCAATTAGTAAAAGAATTACTAAGATAATGAGAAAAGAAAGATGTGGAAGCATCTAGAAGGCTAAGAATTATCCTTCAAGGAGGGATTTCGTATCTTTAGGATTTCTTGGGTTCCAAGGAGTCCAAGTTGCAAAGATAATAGGAGAAGAAAGAGATAAAATCAAAAAGCTGAGATAATGATGAAAATACAAGAAATATGTGGAAATATGGATAATGGAATCATTATGAATGAGATTTTGACTCCACATGGTTTCTAATGGTAAAAGGAATAAAAATAAAGAAAATAAAAGATTAAGAGAGATAAAGTATGCTTAAAATAAGCTTTATTAAAAGATAACTTGCACATGAAGATAATGCCCTTTTCCTTTGGAATTTGGGACTCAAATTGGATACATGAGTATATTAAGGCAAGATAAAGAATCCCTTAAAATTTGGTTGCAAAAGGATGCATGGTTTATGAGATATGGATTTTTGAATTTATCCTAAAGTGGGAGGATAATGGGATTAAGATATATGTGTCACAATTCCATTTAATTTGGGAAATTAGGAATCCCATCCCCTTTGTACTTCGCGTGGCCTAGTGATTGTTGGATCGAGATCTAAGGGTGATCCACCATCATACATCCCTGTCAGGAAAGGGGAACGGGGTATAGTAACCCTGAGGACCCTGGGACTCTACCTCTCTCCTCGATTATCCTCAGTTCCTGGAAACCTTTCCGTTGGAATTAGGAGGACAATACAAACTCCCCTATGTCCTATATCTTGTACTGCCGAGCAGGCTTGGGAGTTCCCCAAATCCCAGCTCATCCCGGAGATGGGAGTTGTGCAGGAGGTAAACATCCTCACGGACCCACCTATAAAATGGGTCGAGATGCCCCTGGAACCAGGCAAGTGATCTGGAAGGAAGTGGGACAAGAAATCATAGATGTCGCTATCTATGCCCTGCTACTGGGTCCCCTATTTCACCGCCGGTGGGTGGTGTCTCGATGAGCATTATTTCCCCCTATTCGATGCGGTCGAGACCATCAGAAGGTTTGGCGGGAGCTTGCGAGGCAAAGGGCATTGAAACCTGGATCTGTGATGCCCTGATGCCCCGAGTCAACAGCTTGGTTGACCGTCGCAGGTCCTGGGTTGGCGAACGGGAGGCGGCCGAAGGTGGGAGACAAGAAAGGGAAATTTTACGGTGTTACCCTCGGGCGCGCAGGTATCCTAAGCCAGGCGTACAAGGTTAAAAGCGTCTTTGGTTCCATTTGGTTGAGCCAACATCACTGGTGGGAGCCACTAAGAGGTCCGCCTACGATTGGTTGTGCTTTACACATGTGGAAACAAGGGAAAAGGAGTCGGTTGCTGACGTGGCAACATTCTACTAGTCCAAAGGTAATTTTCTTGCAAAAATCCTAAATAATTATTGGTAGGTCTAATAAAGACATGCTATATATGAAAGTTGATCAAAAAAACACAAGGAGTTCAATAAAAATTTATTTAGGGCATGAATGTGTTCATAGATCTAAAAGTATGTAAAGTTACCATCTTTAATGCTTTCATGATTAAGAAACCCTAATTTGATGATTCTATGAAATTGATATGACTAATAAGGATAATCTATGAGCTTATTAACTGGTTGTTAATAAAAAGATGTTTTGAATATCTAAGTAGATAATCTGTGGGCTGAATAGCTTAATTTAGGGTTCTGATATGTTAATGTGCATTAATGGGCTTAGAAACCCTAATATAGGTGTTAATGGTTTCTAATGTGAAATAATTCGAGATCCTTTGTATATAAGTGATACTAGGATGATCCCAAGCTTAATAGGTGATAACAAGGCTTTAATATGATAAAGTTGAATAATTAGGGTTTTGCACCTAGAACTGCTATTTTAGGGTTTTGTGGATATAAATGAGGAAAGTTGTAAAAAGATCTAAAAGAACCCTAATGAAACCCTAATTCGGATTAGAAACCCTAGAAAGTGAATCCAAGTCAATTAAATAGATATATTCTTGATAAAGTGTAGTAAATAGGTTACATATGCTTTTCAAGAATTCTATGATTTTTGAACTGCTTGCTTGGATTACTTGCTTGCCTGGAATTGTTATTAGCTTGTTGAATCTACATGTATGTGGTTACTTATGAATAATCGCCTTTAGTTTCACGACGTTCCCCGGATATTTTTATCTAGTGATTGCAACCTAAAATATTGGATGTTCAATTTCTTCAATCCTATAAAGTCCCTATGAGTATCACAATTAATTATGTATGTGTATTCTTGAACCTACATGACATCCTGATGTATGTTGCAAGACCAAGCCCCAGAGGGAAGGTCTAATTTGGTCAAGCCCTGGAGGGAAGACAATTGAGCACCTCGAGAGGTGATCCCAAGCACCAAGCTCAGGATGGAGAAGGTGGCCTTATATCCCTTACAAGGACAAAACCCTAAGAGAGGGTAATCCAGGGTTTAGGGAAAAAGTAGTTGAGAAGTCACATTGAAAACGTAATTTGGATTGTTAATCAATTATTTGTGATAATTAGGTTGTTAGAAACTATTTGTGAAATTGTGATTGTTCCCCCACATACTAGTATAGAAATATACTGACCGACATTTTGTTTTTCAGCATTTTAGGTACATTTCTGAAAAAGGACAAATAATAAATTGAAATATTGTGAAGATACAATTAATCTGTTCAAGAAGGATTAGTTAGATAGACTTGTTTGGTGGATAGAAGTCTAAATCTGATTTTTCAAGGTATGCAAAAAGATTAATTTTTATTCTAGCTTTACAGTTTATAAATAGTAGTATTTTATAATTATTTTTGATTAAATGTCGAACCATGGATCTTGAATTATTGGGATAATGTCTCTGACCTTTTGGTCTCCCTTGATTGGGGGTTAGTGGGAGGTGGGGTTGTTACATTTGGTATCAGAGCCAATGGCTTCTCATTTAATCCTTAGTAATTATTAAATTTTATGAACTCTTTAGAACCCAAGGGAGTTATTAGAGGATTTTCCGATGACGGAGGTGTCTAGAAAAGGATCACGGTCTGAGGGTTGGCAATATTTTCCTCTACCCCGCTAGTCGGTCATGAGGACTCCCAGATGTAGTGTGACTACCTGGTCAATGTATGAGGTCTTGACTTGAAATAAGATACCTTTAGAACTCTCTCATCTATTTTGTCCCTCCTCAACCATAATTCAATTAAGGAATCTAGGATTTAGGGGTTTTCTCTCTCTTTGTCACCCTCTTGAGATTAGGGTAAGTACGATAAGGATTAAGGAATCCTCCACCAAATCAATGAAAAGCATGTAAACAAGATGTCATGGACATAAGTTTAATAGTTTAAGCATAAACTAAAGATTAGTTACATGCTTAGGTTGCATGGTATGTGTTGTCATGCCCTCAGGAGAGACCTGAGGTTAGACCTTCTTGTCAGGAGGATGAGTAGAGAATTGTCCTTGGAGGCAGAGGCCTCCAAAAAGAGGTAGATACCTGACGCGTTCTCTAGGGACGATGCTAACCCTAACCCTAAGTGGTTGTTAAAGAGAGATGACAAGATGAGTTGGATATCACAGTTGACCATGCAGGGATGTATGTGGGATAACATGCATATAGGTTTTGAGTACCCATGAGAAGCATGAGCTATGTGAGGTTGTTTGACCTAGTGCCTTTTGGTGACCCAACCTTGGAAGGGTCATGCATGTTAGGGTGAAGGATAGCTCCTTCATTGAGGAGGATAGTGGTGACCATATAGAAGCCCTTATAGGCATGTAAGAACATAGAAGAGCATGCACCAATATATGAGAAACCATCATAAGTGTTGGCAGTAGGTTGAGACTTAGGTCTGAAGGGTTATGCCTAACAGGTTAGGAGATGAACATGTTGAGCTTTGGATAATCTGATCGAACATTGGTTTGGATCATATGTTTCACCCATGTAGGTGTATGCATGTATCCTTAAGAGCTTGATCCACCTTCTTAGAGAGAGAACCTCCAGTAGTAAGGATAGTTGTAGGGTTAGCTCTAGAGGGAGAGCAAGACCCAAGAAAGAATGTGGAAAGCTTAGACTCCTAGACATGAGGAATTATGGAAGTTGGGTAATGATATGGCCTAGATGGACGACCCTAAGTAAATATACATGGTTTCATCATGCATGATCCTTGGAGACTCGTCGTACCTTGGTTGCCTTTAGAGGAACCAAACCCTATAAGAAGAAAGAGGCTTCTTGAACCGATATACAGAAGTTGTAGGTGCCTACCTTACCTTATAGGTGTAGCAAGGAGAGTTCCTTAGACCCTGGGAAGGTACGGTAACAAGTATGAGGTCTCACATCGAGTTGGTTGCCCTTGTGAAGGACTCTACATTGTTCACGTGGAAGAATAGTAGGAAGTACATGCTATACCTTGGGCATGTTTGGTTGTGGTTGGACAACTGAAGCATAAGAAGTTAACCTAGGGTTCCTGAACCTAAGAGGGAAAGTAGTAGTACCTGGTGCACCTGATGCTCACAATGCTGTTTGAGTTCTCAAGGATTCGAGTTTGGCACCCCCCTCATGTTTAGGGGAAAAGGAAACCCCCTTGGACTAAGGTTTATGTTGTTGAACCTCTCCCCCGTATTGGAGATATACGTAGGTAAGATGGTGGTCCAATGTTGAGGAATAGGAGCAAGTATGACATACTAAGGAACCCAGAGTGGCTTAGTGGGTTGTCTTCTTGCTAGATACGTGCCTAAGTAGCATCATAGGGGTAAGCGTGCACATGATGGTGTAAACCCTAGACGTAAGGACATTTGTGACCTTTGTTACTATCAAGAGATAGTTTTCTCCCATCCTGGGGAGGTACCCTTCTGTAGGGTGAGTATCAGCTTTTGTTTAGGTTCGAGGTAACCTATAGAGGTCTCTCTTATAAGAGTTTGATGAGCTAAGTGGAGAACACATGGTATGAGCATGAATCTATAGACCCTTGTGTGACCATATCTAAAGGGAATGAGGATAGGTTGCCATGGTGAGAACTTGTATGGGGCCAGACCAAGGTAGGTAGATTGCCATGATCCCTATGAAAGGATGTAAGTTTGGCCACATACGCCCAGAGAAATGATGGAGTTTTTGGGTAGGGATTCAAGTTTGATATGTACCATGATATAATCCTAAGTCTATACTAAGCTCAGGTGGGGATAAGACCGATGGGAGTAGGAGTTTCCTAATTCCCTAGTTGCACAAGACCATAGGGTCAGGAGGAATCAACTATCATTGTCCAAGGACCATGGGTTAGGAGATTGATCACCTTCGCGAGCTCATGGGACCCAAAGGGCAAATGAGGTGGGCACTCCCTAGATGCATAAGGGAAGACTGATAACCCCAAAAGTACTGACACCCTACAAACCTAGAGGAGATGACTAAGGATTGTGTGACGACCCAAGGGTGTTTGGGAATAGTTTTCCATGGATGTAAACCTGATATTGACATGTTCAGGATGTGGAGAGATGTGATGCATGTTTCAACTTAGTTTGGAAAAGTGTACCGGCGATGTGGGATGCACCATCTCTACTCTTAGAATGGGAAGAACTCTGTATTTGGATTGCAGCCAAATGTTTATTTCCTCTCGTTATGGGGGTGAGAGATAGGGCAATACACATGCCATACACTAAGGATAAAGATGATGTGAGTTGAAACATTGCTATGATGTATGAGGATAGAGATAGTAGCGTACCTTTGTAGAGAGTATGATGTATGGATGGTTTACAAACATGCAGAGAACTAAGTTAGTCATCATATGAGGATGTTATTATCAAGAGCAGTATGGAATTTATGAGTTATATAAGCTTGAGTTGGATAACCAAGATGATGAGCTCGAAGTTTTCTTGACTTAGTTAGACCTAAATCCGAGATGAGGATGATGAGTGGAGTATATGAGTGTTTATGTCTTCACCGTTACCTAGCACGTAAGGATGTAAGGTGGTAATGGATGCTCTTAGTTGAGATGCGACCATCTGTTTAGCCAATAGAAGCACTGGAAGAGGTTGTTAGGTGAACCCTAAGTTCATGAGACATACATGGCTAATCCTGTGATACAACCAAACCCGTTGGTTGAGTAGTGTTTGCTTGGTTAGCCACCCTAGAGCTTGATGAGATAGAAGGATGGTTGTAAGAACCTCAAATACACCTCTCAGGAAAGGAAGGTGATGGAACCCATGACTAGAGTGTTTTAGGGTTTATGAGGAGTCAACATTGAGGAATCATGACATGAGGAGCTCGTGATGCTAAGTACACCCTACATCATGGTACTACTAAAATAATTAAAGTTTGTAGTAGTGCTTTGAATACTTGAGATAAAGAAGTAGATAGAGTTGCATGTAGCTTGTCGCCATGCATTCCAGTGGGTGAAGACCGAATACCAGTAACCCAATAAGTTTCTATGGATAATGAAGAATCCCCAAGAGGGAATGGGAGAAGATTACCGTAGACGTTGTGGATGGTCTCCTATGGACCAAGAGAGGTCATGATGCAATATGGGTTATGGTAGATCGCCTTACCAAGTTGGCCTAATCCCTTGCCTAAGAGAGAGTGTTGTCAATATGATAGATCTAGTTGAACTGTTTGCATGAGGGAGAGATAGTTCAACTACACCATGATCTGAGTTCAATATCTGGAGCATGACCTCAAATTCACTTTCCTATGGTGGAAGTAGGAACATGAAGAACTCGATACTAGTTTGAGATTAGCACAACTTATCACCCCTATCTGATAGACGGTCAAGAAAGTATGATCCAGACTAGAGGGTCTGATGAGAGCGTGTGCTCGCTTAGGGTGATGCATGGGAGCAGTTCCTGCCCCTAGAAGAGTGAGCTTGTAAAGATAACCATCATAGCCAGCATCGAGATGTAAGAAGCTCTATAAGAGAGGCTGTGTCGGTCACTACTTCATTAGGATGATGTCGGTGAAAGGACCTTGTGAAGGTCAAAGAGACCGTAGTGTGTACAGATGAAGTCTCTTTGATCGTACAATGGCTGAGAAAGCCCAGGGGTGACATGAGTTGTGAGCTGATGTGAAGCAGACTGACATGCATTTCACTGTGGGAGAATATGTGTTATGAAAACCCGACCCCTATGACCTATACATGAGAAAGATGAGTCCCCAATACATGGGTGCATTTGGGATGAATTGGTGGAGATGCTTATGTTTAGCATTACCCCTCAGGATAACATGATGTATGTTGTATTCCATGAGTTCGATCTAGAGTGCTATGTGATGTATCCTAACCATGTGCTGAGCCATGAACCTATTGAGCTTCTATGGAGGCTAAAATATCCTGAGTCACCTATGAGGGTACGAGATACTAAGGTGAGAGAAAACTCAGATGTAAGAATATAAGATGATAAAGGTTCCTTGGAAGCGTCATGGAGAGGATGAAGCCACATGGGAGCCGATGATGGACATAAGGAAGTCTTATCATGTTTGTTTGTATGTTTGGTGGAATTTTGAGGGAAATATTCGTATAAGAGGGGAAGGATGTTACAACCCCAATTTTCGGGTTCTTTTGGGTCGAAATGCAATTTCCCCAAATAAAGGTATGATTATATATATTGAATGTTTGAATATATTCCTTTGATAAATAGCCTTGTGTGTTTGATTTCGTGGGCCTTGTTGGCTATTGGGCCCAATAACAAGAAAAAGGCAATAAAAAGGAAAAGGAATCAATTAGTAAAAGAATAACTAAGATAATGAGAAAAGAAAGATGTGGAAGCATCTAGAAGGCTAAGAATTATCCTTCAAGGAGGGATTTCGTATCTTTAGGATTTCTTGGGTTCCAAAGAGTCCAAGTTGCAAAGATAATAGGAGAAGAAAGAGATAAAATCAAATAAATCATTATTAAGAAGGAAAGTTAAGATAATGATGAAAATATAAGAAATATGTGGAAATATGGATAATGGAATGATTATGAATGAGATTTTGACTCCACATGGTTTCTAATGGTAAAAGGAATCAAAATAAAGAAATTAAAATATTAAGAGAGAAAATATGCTTAAAATAAGCTTTATTAAAAGATAACATGCACATGAAGATAATGCAATTTTCCTTGGGAATTTGGGACTAAAATTGGATACACGAGTAGATTAAAGCAAGATAAAAAATCCCTTAAAAATTGGTTGCAAAAGGATGCATGGTTTACGAGATATGGATTTTTGAATTTATCCTAAAGTGGGAGGATAATGGGATTAAGATATATGTGTCACAATTCCATTTAATTTGTGAAATCAGGAATCCCATCCCCTTTGTTCTTCATGTGGCCTAGTGATCGTTGGATCGAGTTCTAAGGGTGATCCACCATCATACATCTCAGTCAGGAAAGGGAAATGGGGTACAAAAACCCCAAGGACCCTGGGACTCTACCCCTCTCCTCGATTATGCTCGGTCCCTGGAAACCTTTCTGTTGGAATCAAGAGGACAATACAAACTCCCCTATGTCCTATTTCTTGTACTGTCGTGCAGGATTGGGAGTTTCCCCAAATCCCAGTTCATCCCGGAGATGGGAGTTGCACGGGAGGTAAACATCCTCACAGACCCACTTATAAAAGGGGTCGAGATGCCCCCTGGAACCAGGCAAGTGATCTGGAAGGAAGTGGGACAAGAAATCATAGTTGCTACCGTCTGTGCCCCACTGGTGGGTTCCCTATTTCAGCGTCAGCGGGTTTTGTCTCGATGAGCATCGTTTCCCCCTGTTCGATGCGGTCGAGACCATCCGAAGGTTTGGCGAGAGCTTGCGAGGCGAAGGGCGTTGAAACCTGGCTCTCTGATGCCCTGAGTCAACAAATTGGTTGACTGGCATAGGTCCTAGGCTGGCGAACGGGAGGTGGCCAAAGGTGGGAGACGAGAAAGGGCGATTTTACGATGTTACCCTCAGGCGCGAAGGTATCCTAAGCCAGGCATGCAAGGTTAAAAGCGTCTTTGGTTCTGTTTGGTTGAGCCAGCGTCGCTGGTGCGAGCCGCTGAGAGGGCCGCCTATGATTAAGTGTGCTTTACACACATGGAAACAAGGGAAAGGGAGCTGGTTGCCGACGTGGCAACATTCTACTGGTCCAAAGGTAATTTTCTTGTGAATATTCTAAATAATTATTGGTAGGTATAATAAAGACATTCTATATATGAAAGTTGATAAAAAAAACAAGGAATTCAATAAAAATGGATTTAGGGCCTGAATGTGATCATAGATAAAAAAGTATCTAAAGTTACCATCTTTAATGCTTTCATGAGTAAGAAACCCTAAATTGACGATTCTATGAAATTGAGATGATTAATAAGGATAATCTACGATTCTATTAACCGGTTGTTAATAAAAAGATGTTTTGAATATCTAAGTAGATAATCTTTGGGCTAAATATCTTAATTTAGGGTTTTGATATGTTAATGTGCATTAATGGGCTTAGAAACCCTAATATAGGTGTTAATGGTTTCTAATGTGAAATAATTCGAGATCCTTTGTATAGAAGTGATACTAGGATGATCCCAAGCTTAATAGGTGATAACAAGGCTTTAATACGATTAAGTTGAATAATTAGAGTTTTGCACCTAGAACTGTTGTTTTAGGGTTTTGTGGATATAAATGAGGAAAGTTGTAAAAAGATCTAAAAGAACCCTAATAAAACCCTAATTCGGATTAGAAACCCTAGAAAGTGAATCCAAGTCAATTAAATAGATCTATTCTTGATAAAGTGTAGTAAATAGGTTACATATGCTTTTTAGGAATTTTGTGATTGTTGAACTACTTGCTTGGATTACTTGCTTGGTTGGAATTGTTATTAGCTTGTTGAATCTACTGAACATGTATGTGGTTACTTATGAATAATCGCCTTTAGTTTCACAACATTTCCTGGATATTTTTATCAAGTAATTGCAACCTAAACTGTTATATGTTCAATTCTACAATCCAATAACGTCCCTATGAGTATCACACTTAATTATGTATGTGTATTCTCGAACCTACATGCCACCCTGATGTATGTTGCATGACCAAGCCCTGGAGGGAAGGTCTGATTTGGTCAAGCCCTAGAGGGAAGACCATTGGGCACCTCGAGAGGTGACCCTAGGCACCAAGCCCAGGATGGAGAAGGTGGCCTTATGTCCCTTGGAAGGACAAAACCATAAGTGAGGGTAATCCAGGGTTTAGGGCAAAAGAGGTTGAGAAGTCACATTGAAAGCATAATTTGGATTGTTAATCAATTATTTGTGATAATTAGGTTGTTAGAAACTATTTGTGAAATTGTGATTGTTCCCCACATTCCTATATAAAAATATACTGACTGACATTTTGTTTGTCGACGTTTTAGGTACATTTCTGAAAAAGGACAAACAATAAATTGAAATATTGTGAAAATACAGTTAATATGTTCAAGGAGGATTAGTTAGATAGACTTGTTTGGTGGATAGAAGCCTAAATCTGAATTTCCAAGGTATGCAAAAAGATTTATTTTTATTCCAGCTTTACAGTTAGAAATAGTAGAATTTGATAATTATTTTTGATTAAATGTCGAACCATGGATACTGAATTATTGGGATGGCGTCTCTGACCTTTTAGGCTCCCTTGATTGGGGGTTATCGGGAGGCGGGGTCGTTACATGATCTGAGGTGTTTAAGGAAGGCAACTTTAGTGAATTTGTTGGCAGAATTACTCCCAATTTACTTATGTGTCAATGGGGTTCCTCATATTGCAGACTACCTAGCCAAAGCTATTTATACTAATTTGGAAAAAACCTAAACCTTGAACAAAGTCACCAAAAGCCAATTCAAAATGTCAATAAACATGAGATGATAAATTTTGTACTCACATGATATTCCTAAAACTGACATTATATAAGTGGATTATTGATTTTAAAAGTATGTATGATCACCTCGATAGAGAAAAGAGAAATGACAATTGGTTATGCCATGTAGCAAGTTCCTACTTAACATGTTTAGTTGTTAAAAGTGAATAAAAGATAGAGAGAGAAAAATAATTTAATCCAACATAAAGATTACTTGATGCTCCTATGTACTTATAGAATGTTTTCCTCATTATAACAATAGCATAAGTACCTCTAGAAATTCTTCAATCAGACATTTGATAATTTGAAATATAAGTAAGATATTAACATGAATAATTATAGACAAAATGTAACTTATAACCAATCCCATATTAGAGTCACATGGATAGAAACTTGAGGACTAAAAATAATTTATTAGATTAAACGTGTTTAGTCCAATCATGATTAGAACTATTAAATTTTTTGAACTTGTTATCTTTAGTAGATTACGTGAAAGTTCCATGTATTTATTCCAATTTTGATAAATATAGTAGAGTCTTCAAGTTTTAAACCTTCATACTACATACACACATGCAATTTATAAATTTTAACATTCTCCAATCATCAAATTGATGTCATACATGGCTAACTCAGTGCTAAAAATACTTTCAAGCTATAATTTGAATCTATCCCAATTAAATAATCAATGGGAGTAGTGAAAAAGTATTTAATCACCTTGACTAGAGCTTGTGATAGTGGTGGAAGTATTACAATTTTACATATAGTTAAGGATGATACTTGGGTATGGGAAACATGGTGGAAGTATTATTAATCCACCCCTTGTATAAATGTATTTGTTAGGAAGGACTTGATTTCATGGACGAAACCCCTTTCTGGGGGGGGGGGTTATAGAATTAAAAAATATTTTGTATTGAACCTATTTTGAGCTATAATTCACAATTATCATAATTTGAGAACAAAATCACAATATAATCTTGAAATGTAACTCAATGTTTCACTTTGTTACCCTTTATTGAAATTGAAAGAAATTGAGACGAACTATATTGAATAAACTTTTTGTGGACCTAATTTATTCAATTTAAGAACTAATGACTTTGGAATCAATTAAAAATATTGTTTGACATTGAGTATTACTTTTTGTTTTATGATAGAAAAATAAACACACTAGGTTATAACCCTAAAGTGGAAAACTAGCATTTTTACAAATTAGTACAATACATAACTCATGGTCAAAATTTTATAGAAATATAAGTTATACTTTGAGAAACATAAAAAATAAATTTCATTGAACTTGAGGTTTATAACTATTAATAGAAAATGCATACCACCTAGTTAATTGGGGTGAAGTGTCCATAGTGTCAAATGTTATACGGGAGAAAGGAGTTTTATTGACAATTCCCATCTCCACCATTGAACCTAGACGGACCTCCACCCTATTGTCACCCTTCTGAAAACTCTAAATCTCCATTCTTCATCTCATAAGATTCCCCCAACCTACTCCAATATTAGTATATTGTTTCAACACTCAACACCTACTAGACTTCATGAAAACCTTCATTACCACTTGCTTCAGCCTCACAATTTACTTTTGTCCCTTTCCTTGATCCTAGTAACTTGTAAAGAGGAAGAAAACTCATTACTCTTAACCCCTACATCCTCCATGTCGTAAAGCACCCTAACTTAGTAGTTGTAAGGCCCTTGAACTAGATTAACCTATAATCATGTTTTCAAATAATAATTAGATGCTTTAATATGTTTTAAAATTAATGGATTAAGCGGAAGCTCTAATTTGGTTCAGTACACACTTTGTTTTTCGTAATATTTGTGATTTCTTGAATTTGAGAGGACTTATATGAAATTTTAATATGTATGAGGACCAAATTGCAACTCATGTGTATTTAATATTTAAGCTCATTTTTTCCTCCATGTACGTGGTTAATTTGATGTTCTTTGGATGCTTTTGAACTTTTATTAATCTGTGGTTTATTCCTTAGGCTATAACCCTAACCCTAGCTTGGTATAATGGTTGGTTAGTTTAGGATTTCTTCCTTGGGTTCTAACCCTAACCTAGATCGGTCTAGTGGTTGGTTAATCTAGGGTTTCTTCTTTAGGTTCTAACCCTAATCCTATCTTGGTCTAGCTTGGCAGAGTTTGTGGCCAAGTGTCCACTCTGTCAGTAGGTCAAGACAGAACATCAAAAGCCTATAGGGTTGTTACATGTTTGTTGATCCTATGTAGAGGTGGGATCACATTACCTTGGACATCATGGTTGGTGTTCCTAGGAAAGACAATATCTATGATTCCATATGAGTGATTTTTGATCGTTTGACAAGGTTTGCGCACTTCATGCATGTCAACACTACATGCACATAAGTAGTTGGCACATATCTATGTTGATGGGATAGTTTGTTTGTATGGTTGATCACCTCAATACTCATGTAAAAATACACAATAATGGGTATGGATCTTAAGAATCAGACTTCAAACTTAAAACCGGATACCTTAGGACAACTACATCAATAATGCAAGGTCTAGAGTAGTAAATTGGGTCAAACACATGGACAAGGGGTGACAAAATGTTAGGATCTAAAATCTTACCTCATCTTGGTCGAATGAAAGGGTAGATAGATGTTCCTTATAAAATGAAGTAGCAAAATTAGATAATAGAAAGAAAAGCAAATAAAATTAAGTTAACAAAAAATAAGCAATAGTTCTTTTTGGTGGATTTTAATAGAACTTGGATTGGGTTTCACCAAGCAAGTACACTCACCAAAATGCGACACTCATACCCATTGTAAACCCTTAGTGTATTTTTTGAGAAATAATAATTTGTGTATATCATCCCTCCTCTCTTGAGATTGGGTTAGTTCTAGATTACAAGCATGCCTCTCTCTCAAGATGAAAAATAAATAATTGAAGCATACAACCATATGATCATTTCTCCAGTGATCCAACACTTTCATGCATTAATACTACTCCATAACTCCAAATTTTATCTAATACTACTCTCTTGAAAATTGAAATGAAACATCATAATATGGTAGCTAAGAATATAAGTGATTCATTCATGAATAAGAGCAAGGAGATAAACATTCAATGCAATATGAATATTTACATGGTTTGGAGGCCTTGGTGGCTACTCCCAACCCAAGTTAATGAGTTTAGCCACTCATATTAAAAAGTTGCATGGCTGATTTATAAGTGATGAAGGCCATTCCCAAGAAAAATAGTGAATAAATATGAAACACGGTGAGGAATATGGAAGTAAAAAATAGAATAATAGCCACAGGCTAATATTAATAAATCATGCACAATTAATATGAGATTTGACCACAAAGTGCACAAAAGTCAATACAAAATAGCCCATGAAAATGAAAAAGAACAGTGCATCACATAACACTTAGCCTTCTGAACTTAGTACAACCCATATATAGTGATTTCTCAACATCATGGAAAATGTTTGTAAATAAAGAAGGTGGATTAGTAACATTGTCCCCACAACTACACAACATCTTATAAACCATATCACTATGAATTTGTTCTTCATTGCCATCATCATATTTCCCCATATCTTGATTACTAGATGTCATTGTAGACCTCCTCTCCAACATTTATGGTGAGGATGCATCAAGGAAGGATCCACCAAACCTCTTTATCTAGACGTCAAGTAATAGCTATCTCAAAGTCACGAAGCAATGGAACTCTAACTCTTGTCCTAGTCTACCAATGAGGATCAATGGCGAGGTTCCAATTTGATAGCACTTCATCATGGTAGAAGAAAAAATGACTTCTTTCAAAGTCTAGTGTCCGTATTTATAGAGAATGGGGTGCTCTTGAGTCACCTAAGTGCATGGGTTACTTGCTTTCTCTCCAAGTATCAGGGTACATTTCCTAGGTCACTCTCTATTAGTAGAGGAGTTAAAATGGTCTTCATTTGTTGTGGGAATTTGATGTATCTCGGTCAGTTGTGAATATGACCCTCCACTGGTTGATGGATTTTGGATTTCCATTGGTTGATGGATTCTGGAACTCCATTATTTGATGGGGTTATAGGGTCATATATTTTCAGTCGATGAAGTACTCTCATTGGTTGTGGAGGTGGGTAGATCATTATTTGCCAATCAATGAAATACACAATCAACACTTGTTGGTCTTGATCTTTCTCATTGGCTGTCAACCAATGAAGTTTAGGTCTTCAAGTTGATGGCCCACCTGATCATCAGTTTCCAGTGGATAAGACTTCAAGACTTCACCAAATGTGCACTACTTGAATTTTCATCAACCCATGTTTCATCAATTGTCAACCGATGAAGCTTTCAGGTTGATGAAGACCAATGGCCTTATTAATTTGTATGCATCGTTTACTAATTGATGAAATGTGTTGTGAGACACCAACCTTTGTATTTTCTTGTAAAAATAATTAAAGTAATTAAAACTTTGTAATGACAGATAATGCGATTAAAATTGGGGGTAAGTAAGCTAAATTCAGGGATAGTAAAGGAAATGGAATGTAAAATAGGCATATAATATCCATAAAATTGGATGTTTATCACCTTGCCCCCAAACTTAGAATTTAGATTGTCCTCAAGCTAATAAATAGAATAAAGATATAAGGTAACAAATGAGGGCCTTTATTTGGAAGATAACCATGCTTTTATGTCACCTCTATACTAAGGCAGTTGTTTGGCTGTGTCCTACATGTTATGTCCCTTGGATTTAACATTGAATTAGGAGTGCATTGACCATTCATATGTTACTCTCCTCTCTTAGAGTCGGGGTATTCCTTTGTCATATAGACCCAAATTCATGTTTCCTGTCAGCATGATGCACAATTTTCATTATGATAGATTCCACTCCCTATTTGTATTTTCTTGGGTGTAAGAAGTGTATAGGGGTAGGCTAAGGCTAAGGTGTAACTTGTGATTCTTTGGGACACTCAACCAAATGTCTGTTTATTGGGTGAGTGGTCCCCACATACCAAGCCAGTTGGTTATTATGACGCCCTGATGTGCCACGAAGTGAGATTACTCAAAACAAAATGCGGAATTAACACTAATCAACCAGGTTATCAAAAAACATAGGAAATTAAAACCATTTGCACATAAGCACAAAAGCTAGAACTTATCATAATTGAGCCCATAAATTCCACATGTATATATGTATATAACACCTACTAAAAGTTTATTACATAACATCATTCATTGGCTCACTAGCTAGAACCTATTACAAGGGGTAACCTGTTCACATACATGCCATATCTATAAAATAAAGGCATACAACCAAAACATCGTCTCAGTATACAACATCTACTAAAATCCCCCAAGGACCTGAGTGTATAGGGATGACACATAGGACTCTACTACAAAACACTAGCAACATATCCAACCTTTACACATCCAATGCTCATCTTGCTTCTCAGCCTCAACAACACGACCTCTACCTCCTCGTGCTCGACCACCTAAAAGATGCAGAAACCCACAGGGTGAGACCAAAATTCCAGCAAGAGATATAACTCTCTGCCAATGTCTATTAAAAGCATAAGTAATTAAGTAGGTAGATAACATACTTAACATATTGAGCAGATTCAACTAAATGATATGTATCCAACAGATAATGCAGATTAAATGAACTAAACAGTTATCACTGAGCATGAGAAAAAGTAATATTCTAACAAGGAATATGAAGAACATGTATAACAATTGATTTCTCTTACCACATTATAATTCAAGAAATTAGTACAAATACAAGGCAAAGGGTTAAACTAATGTTATTTGTATTTGACCCTAAGCAATTACACTACACGACTATATTACATCTTTTATTTTGCCCTGAGGAGATGAGGTATACCACTATGCTCCAACTAACCATTGCTAAGTCAAAATTAGTGCCATACAAGATCTAGGAGGAGCTGAATTCCTATGATGTCTCCACACCCCTCAGTCAGTCTGAGTCTGCCACCGTGACATATAGAGTCCAAATGCAAAACATCCTAGTTTGCCTTAGTATATAGGTGCAACACTAGTGAAACTGAGTTACGACCACAACTGCACTCATGCTGAGGTATGACCACAACCATCCTCAAAAGATATCATGTACATATGTTGTATCACATCATTGATATACAACCTCGATCATTCTCCTACTAGGGTATGATCACAACCAATAGTATGAAATTCATATACTCAACAGTATATGACTCCAAGCTTCTACTAAGGGAGCACCAATTTCACCATCCAGCAAGTACTTACACTGAAGATGGATCTATGGCACAGAGCAACTAGATGATTAGGGTTTTACTTGATTAGTTAAGTCCCATTTAGTATATTTCAGCATCAATCAAGTTACAACATACAAACCCTAAGCAAACTCTACAAAGATAAGGGCATAATACAACTTCAGAAGATATAAACGTATGAGTTGTGAACTTGTCACATCACCACATGATACTTGTAGCACTTCCATTCACAAGGCCATCATCAATGTCAAATCATTGTTGGATATCAATCCCTCAATCACATCGATGGAGGATTATGCCTCCTACTAGGCATTAAGCCTCTGCTAGGTAATAAGACCCATCGCATCATTATGATCTCAACATGCCTCATCAAGTCTCATAGCCATCACCTTGTGTCATATGATCATCACCATAATGTACACAAGCTATGACATTCATTTCACCTGCATGGTTAGATCTGCATAAGTAGGAGGGAGAAAACAATCCATGTAAGTTCAACAAGCATATCATACCATAGGATTAGGGTTAGGGTTTCAAACACATAGCCGATCAGGGTTTCATATCATAGTTCAATTACCAAATCCTAATTATGTCATCTCCCACTTTCTTGGAGAATACTAGGATAAGAACATCATCATTAACCTGATTAATTTACTATGCAAATAACATTAGGTGTTCACCAACATTTACATGCACATATGTATCTACCTTAAAATGTTCCACATGGGTTATGACAATGTACTCAAGTGAGTGTATTGACCACCCAAGCAAACATGTGTCACAAACAAGATTAAGATAGGTGTCTTGACCACCTATGAAACAAGAGTCACGACCACAACAAAATCAAGTGTCTCGGCCAGTACCAATGTGGTGTCTTGACCACCATCAAGGGCATGTGTTACGACCACTAGCCATAATGGGTCGTGACCAACCTATGGTTAGGGTTTCGACCATCACAAAAAGCACATGTATTGACCAAGAACAAACTGTATGTTTTGACCAAACAAGAGCACGTCTCAACCAAGACAAAACGAAGGGTCATGACCGAAACAAAAACATGCATCTCGACCAAAACGGAAACATAGGTCTCGACCATGAACAACACATATGTTTCAACCAAGACAAGGTCATGGTGTAGCGACCACCAAGATCAAGATACCCTAGAAACACTTATCCAACATCAAAATAGAGATAAACCTTGTTCAAAGTAGAAGGTTAACATCAAGGAAGGTCACCATCAACAAGGTGGAAAAACCCCATGCAAGATAGACATGAAAACCTTAAAATTTGAACTTCAACATGAACACCTTCAAGAACCAACTAGGTGGAAGAAGACCAAGATTCAACCTAAATAAAACCAACTCAAAACCTCAAGAAAACACAAAGGATGAACCAAAGCATTACGATGAAACCAAGAATCATGTTCCATGTATCAAAGTCACCTCAACCAACACATAACAAGTCAAATGCAAGAATTTAGAGTTTAGGATATGAAGCAACTTTCAAGAGATTATTAACAAGATTTAAACCTTAGGTTATGATAACATCATCTAGCATATTAGCATCAAGTTTAGAGATCAAAACAGTAGCATGCAAGTAATAGAAGAAGGTGGAGTGTTATATAACCCACCTTAAGGAGAGAACCAAGATCCAAGATCAAAGGCTCCAAAGAAGAAGAAGAAGATGCTCCAACCAAGGTCAACACTTTGGCCACAAGATCACCTACAAATAGAACAACTCCATGGTCAAAAGGATGCTCAATAAAGAGGGTGAAAAACCCTAGGCCAAAACAAGAAGAAAGAAGAGAGCTCCTTCTCACTCAGGTGTCAACGTGTCAAAACATAGTCTATGACCCCTTTGTGAGGAGAAGATCTTCAAGGAAGCTACCATGTCAAAACATGGTCTTAGTGATAGAAAAGGAGAATGAAGGTAGGGTTCCAAAGGAAAAATGTTCTCAAGAAGGTAGAACCACTTACCAAGAAGAGAAACCGCCAAGAATCACCATAAGGAAGGTGATCAAGTTGCAAAGCACCACATGTAAGGTTGATCGACCTCCAAAGCACCCAAGACCAGTCCTTCTTGCTACTCATTGATCCAAGGACAAACACAAGAGAAGGGAGAAGAAGTAGGGCCAAAAAATATACTTGCATGAAGAAGAAAGAGGTTATATACTCAAAGGACGAGGGAGGTAAGGTAGGGGTGAGGTGTCAACATAAGAGAGCACCAAAGGGACACTTGTCCACAAAAGAAACTAACATGAAACCACTATATGTATGCATGCATGATATGGTTATACAACCAATGTTGGGTATCGACCTCTTTAGGTCACCAACACATTGGTTATGATTGAGACACATCAAGGGGTCAAAACAAACATCACAACACACAAGGTCGAGACACATCACTAGCAGACAAATCATCTCAACCCAACCACATCTGGGGCACCAAGGTCAAAATAGCATCACCCAAGGAAGGTGTTCGGTCAAGACACACCCAAGACACACCATCATGATCAAGAAATAGGTCGCAACACTCAACTAAGCTCAACTTGGTCAACACCAAGCAAAACCCTAGAAACCCTAGCATCACCACATGATGCCGCCTCATCAATCGAGGTCCAAAAAGGTGGCCCATAGAATCGTCCTATCTCTCATGATTCTAAAGCATTAAGGGAACACTCAACATGTGGCAAATTTCAAGATAACCCCTAAACTTGGGTAAATTGCAACTTGGTCCAAAACAAGCATACACAGCTCGAACATCATCAAAATAGGACCAAACTGGAAACATAAGACTGTCACATGTTAACAAAGCATCTCAAGGGATTATATCAATGTTATAAGCATCTTATTAAGCAAAAAAAGCATACTCAAGCACTAACCTAGGTCAGGGGCCTTATAATTATCGATTAATGACTTCACACCCTACATATTAATGCCCCAGATCACCTCAATCTTAATAAGCACCATTGAAGTCCAAGGGTTAATTCTAATCAGATTCTGGTTTCTACTACTAGTGTTGATGTATTTGTGTTTATTTTCACAATTGTACACCTTCCAAGCAGAACCCTTGGCTCCTATCATGTCACAACTCTCATGCTTTTATGATGATAATGGATTTTATTTTCTCTCTTTTTGCCTTTTTGGGACATTTGGAACTTTTAGGGCTTTGTGGGCTGCCAATCCTCCTTTTCTCCTCTTTAGAATTTTAGTGACTATAAGGGATATATTCTTCCTTGATGTGAGACTTGTACATTTACAACATGTACTTGAGGTTTCATATGATCATTCAGAAGTGTACTTGGACTAAGATCCACCTTGCTTTCAAGTACATTTCCCAGGGTTCAGAGATTTTATTCATAGCTTGCACCATCTTAAGATAGTTTTGGTATGAAAGTACAATAATTTCAAAAATTATGTATATATATCAACGAAGTTGGATACTTGATAAAATAATTCATCAAAGGATATCTTGGAGATAGTTAGACCCAACTTAGAAGTGAAGATAACACTAGGTAAAGTTGGATCCAAATTTGCCTAATGTTAAAATAAAATCCTCCATAAGGTCAAAACCTCCTTTACTAAAAGTTAAATCATTAAATGTAAACTAACACGTGACATCTAAAATGTGTTATTTTCAAAATTATTTAAAATTTTGTATATGCATATAGTGTAAAGGCAATGGTAGAAATAAATGTAGGTTAAGGTAGATGGGACAAGATAGTACCTACCTCACATGTTTACCCCCCCCCACACAAAATTATCCTCTACTATGTCCTTAGAATGTCAAAGGATGAGGTTAATGTAAATCGACAAGGTCTAGTTTCGGTCATGCAGTCTCTCATTCACCCAGTGGGAGTGCAACAACTAGACAACATAAACCCATGAAGAGGATGGTAATCTTCATGTTGAAGATTTTCAATTATTGTTTCCAGAGAGTCTAGGGCATGCATCCACAAGAGGAGGAAATCATGGTCATTGAATTGTATGATCTCTTCTGGACTTCTGTGAGAGACCTGTGGATTCTTGAAGTGTTGTTCTTGTTTGAATTTGTATCCCTTTCCATGAGCCTTTATCGGCTTGATGAATTCTTCAATGCATATCTTACCCTTTTCTTTCATGATACTCTACAGAATGGTCAAGTTGGTGTATTTATTTGCATTTTACTAAGCATATGAGGTGTTGCACAAAATAGTAGTTTTTTTAGTATTCATGACTGACAAACTCTAATGGATGTCATTCAAAAGTGGTAGAAAGATGTAACTTGGAATGGGTTGTTGCAACCACTCAATAAGTTTTCCCCTCTCTCCAAAATTATTATTATGCATCAAGTCTTCTTATAATAAGAAACCTACCACATGGACAACGAGAGGTCATCCGGGGCACATATTGGTAGACTGACATTATGTTTACCATCATATACCCATTGAGTTCCAGGATATCCCAAAAATCTTCTTTCATAATGCATATACTTTTTCACTTAAATATGCATCGTTGTCATTGTTGTCCTATTTTATTCTATCCATGGTCAATTCCATGTCTTCTTGGGTTAGATTTTCACATGCACTTATGTCAAAGTTCTAGAATGTTTCTTTGACATTCCCAACTGGCCCTTCAAGTATATTATCTTCATAATTGGAGTTCAGTGTCCTTGGGCTAATCTAGATGGACAATATCTACTAAAACATTTGCTCTAACTTCCTCCTCTTCTAACTTAGTTTGTGACAAGCATTTATGCTTTTGATTGTAGTATATCATCTTTAGTAGTTGTATCACTATGAGGTGGTACATGTTGTAGTTATTCTACTTATAATTCTACTTTCAACTCTTTTTTGATGTTTTCTATCTGGTGATTTGTCTTTTTGTGTTGTATTTGGTCCTATGTTGTTGTAATGCCCCTCTAAGTATGCACATATTAGCAGAAGCAACCCTATGTTGTTGATAAAATAGGTCACTTGGCTTGGAGGAATGTCACAAAACACGATATACTTAACAACAAGATAAATGACACACCATACATTAATTGAAAAGAGAACCATACAATGTTTTGAAAGGGAAAACATAAATGATCTCATCTTGACCTAAAACCTAATACATGTAGTCTAAGAAATCTAAAGCATCAAGTTACAACTAAAATAGATAATCTCTTATTAAGTGGTAGATGACACCCAACAAAGATAAAGTCTTCTCTAGTGTTAGCTATACTGAAGTATTCACTTGAGCCCTCCTTTTCTCCTTGATCCAGGGACATCTCATTCCACGACCATGTGAAAGAAAAAATATTATAAGTAAGTGGTATTATATATTTTATAAGAATTGAAATAAACATATATATATATATGAACTTAAATGAAATTGACATGTATTAACATTAATAATTTTCATTAAACTTTAGTATGCATTGCATCAATAAATTAAAAACCATATTATATGACTTCTCTATACAACTGCCCACTTGGGGCATATCGTTCTGGGGAAGATCATCATTGATAGGAAGCCCATAATGACCATAAGGTCCATAATTTCACGAAGCATATAGTAAGTTACTTAATTCTCTTCATTAATCATTAACATCATTATTATCATGTTGCCATGAATTTAAATTGTCCTCATTCAATAATTACATCAAAGTGATCATCAGGATGGTTAAGGCTCATCTTAGTTGCACCTAAGTCCTCACAAATACCATAAAGGAAAAATAACATAAAGAGGAACAATTCACAACATAAATGAATTATCTTAAACATCATGTGATTTCTCCCTCTTATTCTTAAAAACATACATGATTTACATGAATCATACTTCAATTTCTTGGACATGATTACATGATCATAATCAAATGGACTAAATCAAGATGATAAGCATAATACTGAATGAATATAAAGGTCATCATGAAATAATATAAGAAGAAGCATCATCATTATATTAATTGTATTTCATAAATTTGAAACTAAATGCATACTACATCAATCATACATGACATGCAGTTATTGAAATGTACATATGTATAGTGGCATGACCTGCAAATATCTATCCAATTAAATCCTAGCTTAGTCTTCCCTATTTTTATCCGACCCTAATTTCCCTATAATTAAGATTAGTCTCATTAATTTATTTATAAGTAGTGTCTGAACCCTAATATTGAATTCTTATTAAATGGGCTATGTTTAAGTGATATTCAGGGTCTAAAAACCCTAAATTCGGGTTCCACTTAAAAAATCCTTTCCAAAATATATTTTTACAAAGATATATCCATTTACTACTATGAATATTAAAATTTCAAACCTATCATTAGACATGATAAATCCATGTTGGTGTTATTTAAAGGCCTGCGTCAAAGCTTAGCCAGGACCAATCCCAAGCAAGCCACACAGTCCATGGATTTTAGCCATGGCTATGTGTGATGGCGATAAAATAGAGGTAAAAAAGTCAAATATGCCCCTTAAAAAGTGTGACAAAACATTTTGAACCCATGGTTTTAGATAGACAAGCAGCTCAAATATTGTTCTTCATGGATTTTGATCCAAGATCATCGTCAGAAACCTTCCTTCTGAGTTTGTCACCCTCCACCAGTCAAAAGATCAACCAAAGGTTGATTGGTCAGTAGAGTAGGTAGGGGGGTCCTCTATTGTTGCAGAAGGAGGAGGAGGTCTCAAAAGCCAAAATGGCTAAAAGCCAACAAACAAAACAAACTGAGAACAAATCTCAATAGAATGACAAAGTTGCATGTTATGAATTAAGAGAAACAATGACCACTATTGGGGAATCAATCTGGAGATAAAAATGTAAATAAGGAAAACAAGAGAAAACAAGGTACATGCAAAGCTAAAAAAATTGACGCCATGAGAAGATGGAAATTGAATATTACTTGGAAGGTTGTCAAAATTGGCCGCACAAAGACCACAACATCGACTCCTAAAGCAACTCATGTTGCCTCGAAAGACCAGTATGGTAAGTAGACTCACCGTGAACAACCAAGAGGTTCAGGGTGAAGGTTGACCATTAGGGATCTAGTGACTAAGTGAAAGGGAACAAAAAGGGAGATCATGGGTTGCTTTTTCATTTTCTCCCATTACCACAAAGCTTTTTAGATGGTTATATATACATATTAATGGAGAGGGTGGTTGGGTTACCACTTGGGAATTGAATTCTGGTGTAGTGATGAATCCTCCAGATTCACCCTCCCAGTCGCCAATTCTAAGGATTTTGTGGCACATATTGACTGATCTACCCTCGCTTTGGGTTTACTTTAAGTATCCTTTCAGTCTCGTGTAAATAGTGCATTGATAGCTCAAATAACCCTAGTTTCCAGCTTATTTGATTTCATTTTCACATTCTCTCTCCTCTACAGATCATCCTCAACTATCACCAACGGTCATAACCCCTACAACACTGACCCCTTGCAGTCTCAAGACCATTTGATCCCATGCGGTCTCAAGACCGTTTGAGCCCATTCGGTCTCAAGACCGTTTGAGCCCATGCGGTCTCAAGACCGTTTGAGCCCATGCGGTCTCAAGACCATTTGAGCCCATGCGGTATGAAGACCGTTTGAGTCCATGTGGTCTCAAGACCGTTTGAGCCCATGCGGTCTCAAGACCGTTTGAGCCCATGCAGCCTCAAGACCGTTTGAGCCCATGCGGTCCGAAGACTGTTTGAGCCCATGCGGTATAAAGACCGTTTGAGTCCATGCGGTCTCAAGATCGTTTGAGCCCATGCGGTCTCAAGACCGATTGCTGCGATTGTAAAGACCGAATGGACAGTCAAATACAAGATCGTTTGGAGAGGTAATGAGATCCAATGGTTCCTTTTCATCCAACCATTCGGTCTCGACCTTCATGCGGTCTTGACCTCCATGCGGTCTTGACCTTCATGCGGTCTTGACCTCCATGCGACCTTCATGCGGTCTTGACCTCCATGCGGTCTCAACCTTCATGCGGTCTTGACCTCCATGCGGTCTCGACCTTCATGCGGTCTTGACCTCCATGCGGTCTGGACCCACATGCGATCTTGACTTTCTTGCCACAAGCACCGGCGTCGTCAGCAGCAGCAACGACGGCGCCCGCGTCGTCAGCAGCAGCAACGACGGCACCCGCAGCACTTGCAACCTACTCCGACGACATCCACGTTCCGCAGCTCACACAAACAACACCTGCAACCTACTCGTCGACACCACTGCTGTCCGCGACCGTCGACGTCGTCGTCTTCACCAACCTTGCTCCGCCGCTATCGCACGTGCACGAAGCAGTGCCACCGCCGTCTCCGCCATCGCAGCAGCCATGCCGCCCTCGCCAACCACGCATGCAAGACCGTTTACATGCCTGCATGTGATGACCGAATGGAGCTGGGCAGAAACAAAGACCGTTTTCTCGACTAGTCAAGACCATGAGCGGATAAGACGCATGCAAGACCATTTGGCCACTGGCATGTGAAGACCGGATGATACTATGCGCGGTCAACACTGCTGTGAGTATGAAGACCGAATGACCAGCGGTGCATATTAGGACGTCCATTGGAAGAGTAATCTTTTGGTGTAAGTTCTAGCTCCATCATGTAGCACGCATACCTTCTTCATCTGAAGTGTTCCATAGAATCTTATGCAAATTTAGGATAAGGTCAATCATGGAGATGTATGGATGGTGAAAAAGAGTCTCCATTAGGTAAAAGACTCACTGTAGATAGATATAGAAGGTGGATTCAAGATTAGACCTACAAACTGGGTAAAAATCCACAGGCACCCATGGGTCGACCCATTTAAGTCGGGTTTGGGTGATGAAATTTAACACCCACTAAAAATTTCCCAAACCCATAACCACCCATTTATTTTTTGGTTTCACAGGTGGCCCGCAGGAACTGCGGGTGACCCTCTTAACATAATTAATTACATAAAAATAAATATAATAATCTTCTACTACTTAAAATATATGATGATCTACTACTATTAATTGTTACAGATTTCCAGTCCAAACTCAAACTATTCGAACATGATTTGATATGAGAGAGATATTGAGGGGAAATAAATTCACATATTCTACATTATCTAATTGCTCTATCAAACTTAATATAGAGTTGTACTACAATTTACTAACTCTACTTTGTCAATCTTAATCACGTGTTAGAGGATTTTCATTATACATTAGAGAATTTTACCCAAAACATACTTTTTTATTTGACACTGACAATGTATAGTTGTTGGTTGTTTTTGCGCTATATTTCATGTCAAAACACTAGACAATGGTCTTCTTTTATCGTAACAGTAGCAACTTTCAAAATATTTTATTATTGATCACATATTATATGGGCACCCATTGCTGATCCATAACCCGTTGGATCGGATATGGATTTGTCTTGTCTATGTTTGACTCATTTAGATTCAAAATTTTGACCCACACTCATGACCAAAACATGCAATCACCCATCCCAAAACCCAACCCACCCACTCGTTTGGCAGGTCTATTCATGAGGGAGATTGACACCCAAACCTAGACCCAACTAAACTAGGATGGGTAGGGGAGATGCATGATAATAACCATTTTATGGCTGCTAGAGCTTATATTTTATTATCAAAATAGCCTCCAAATTTAACTTCCTCTTCATTTTATCTTATTTGTTGTATAGAAACAATGCCCACTATGCCCTTGATAATATTTCCCATCCTTTGTAGAGTTTCTCTTATTTTCCCACAAAAAGAGCATTAATGGGCCCTTCATGCCCATCAACAATGAAGTACCCATCCCGACCTAGCAGTGTGTGAGGTGACACACCCTCCTACCCATCACGGTTGCTGCCTGACACGACAACAACCCAACATGGGTGTGTCGCACGGGAGCCCTAGCCACTACATCTCTTTACCCGACAGGGTGCCTTGCTCATCTTGGTTTGCCCAGCCGCCGATGTCAATTACACGATATGGCTACCCCTCAGAGCAGCAGCCTGCCAAGATCCTAACCCGCCACAACTGTGCATGATGCACTCGTCGACTGGCACGATTGATGGCCCGACACGCATGTCGGGCGACATACGTATCGACCCCTCCTGAAGCCACGAGGAAAGAGCCACGGACGATGGACATGTGGTCCAATGAAAGCCACAATGCCCATCAACTCGCTGTCTATAAATAGTAGCTGCAAGCCTATGATGGGACGGGCCGAACCCTACGAGAGCTGACTCTTAGAGCACAGGAGCTAGTACGTCGAGTTCTAGAGTCTGCCGGGTGATACTAGGTGAGCGCACCCCCAACCTGAGAGGGATGGAAGGAGTTCACTTAGAAACCGTTCTGGTAGCATCAAGCAGTGCGACATGACCCTCAAGGCTACTTCAACATGTCAGGTCCCTACCTGGGCGTCAACTCGAGACGGCTCACCCACCTATACCCGACACGAAGAACCCAAGAAACTTAAGATAATGTTTACCTGATATGTATCCTAACCCGACATGGTACCCAACCCGATATGCTCTACCCGTCACGGCTGTATTCTGACACGGCCAGCAGCTCGACACGACCATATCGGGTAGAGGGTCCTATCCCCACACACCCATTATTTGTCACGGTTCACGACCCGACACAGTCAAGAACCTGACATGGTCGTATCCCGATAGGGCCCCTACCCAATACTGGGTAGACATTATCGTAAGTGTATGCCACTATGTACTTCGATCTCCTAAATCAGGGAGACCGATACCTATTTTCCCTTTTTCAGTATTTACTTTCCTTTAATTACAACATTGTAACTAAACCTTTATGTCTCTTTGTGATTATTGGAATATGTGGAGTTTAAGTCATATTGTTCTGTGTATGGCTTCTTTTTGTTGGATGATTTCTTTATAGCATCTGAATTCTAGTCTCTTCTTTCTGGATCACGCTTTTGACTAGCTATCAAATCGTGTTTCTTGTTTTGACTCCTTTGAGAGAGGGATGTCATAACTCTAGAGATTGGTCTGATTTAGGTGTATGAGAGTACCCAGAATCATGGCTGCCCCGACCTATCTTTCCGCACTAGTCAATGCCTAATACCCTTGAGAGAGGGAACTTGGTGCATGGCTAGTTGGCACCTTATTTGAGAGAAGAAGGTGCAAGATGCAGGCCGTCGCCACTTGATACGATTAGGTTTTCTTCCTTTGTGCTATACTCCGATGATAGTCTTGTCTCCTCATTTTCCTTTATATAAAAACCTCCATAAAAAATTACTAAACCCCAAACCTTAATCCTTCTAGTAACTCCCTTTAGAGATAGATTTTTAGTTTGATTCTTTATAATTTTTTCTTGGTACATCAAACCTTATCTTTCAACTTTTCGACGTGCTTAGACAAGTAAAACTTGAGTTCCAAAGTGTTATTCTTCTAATCCCTATGTTTGACCCCAAACTACTTCGACCATGTGCTAGTTGTAGGAGTCTTAAACATGCAGGTATTATAAATTACTAAAGTCCGATGAACTAGACATGTCTCCATTTTTGGACCCCCGTTTAAGGCTTGTCAGCTTTTTGGCACTGTTACCGGAGATCCAACAATGAATACCATTCTACAAACTTGAGTTTTACTTGCAATTTGCCAAAAACCTTGTACATATGCATATAATATTGCAAATATTTACTGCACATGATTTATACAACCCACTCACACTTTCACACTTTTTTTTCAGGTACTTCTTCACCTCTTCGAGCCATCCTTGTGTCTGAAAGCCATGGCTGAGCAGGCTCCCGAAGCTCGGTCCCTACGCTTGTTTGTCCAAGTCAGGGCAAACGAAGAGAGGAATCTGGTAGTTGAGCAACCACTCAATGTTGCCAACTTTGAGTTGAAGCCTACTTTCCTCCAGTTGCTGCAAAACAACCAGTTTAGAGGGAACACCATTGAAGAGAACCCGTTCAAACCACCTTACAACTTTTAAGAGGACTTGCAAGACTTTTAAGATCAACAGAGTCCCAATAACTCATATCTACACCCAATGCTTTCCCTTCTCTCCAAGAGACAAAGCTTTGGATTGGTACACAAGCCTACAGGAAGGAAGCCTCCCCGATTGGGAACATTTAGCCAATGCATTTATCTCCAAGTTCTTCCCTATAGAGAGAACGGTCAAATGCCAAAACAAGATAACAAGGTACTCATAGAAAGTCTCAGAGAACCTGCATTAGACCTGGGAGAGATTCCAAGGCTATCAGAGGGAGTGCCCACATTATGGTTTTTCTGATCCCAAGATGATCACTACTTTCTATAATGGGCTATGCACCAGAGAAAGGAAATCCCTAAATGTTGCAGTAGGCAGTGATTTCTTGGGACTAAGTGCTCAAAGGGCCAAAGAGATTATAGACAACATGGCCACAAATAAGAAAGATAGTGAGTAGGATAGAGAGTCAACAAGACATACCACTCCTGGAGAATCAAAGGTAATGGAGGCATTGGCGGCTAAGCTGGACAAGATAGTAACCGACGTCCAAACCTTGAAGGAGCAGGGATATAAGGGTAAAGTTCGGCATGAGGCAGTGAGAAGCTACGTCACTTGTGGGGAGCCAGACCACCTGTCTGAATTCTATCCACACACAGCCGTTCAAGGTGAACCTGATGAAGACAACACATAGAATGTGATTTACGTTCAATACTGACACCCCGATCACCCTGATTTTTCATATGGGAACACCAGAGCGGCTGGAAATTCTCATCAGTTGGTGGGAAGAACTTCTTCGGGAGGATCGCAAAATCAGCAATGCCAAGTAGGTTTCCCACAGTAGAGAAGTTACCAGCAAGGCCAGCCACAGTGACCATTGGTGATGACAGAGTTGATGTCTTTTGCTAAGAAGCAGAATGATCTGAATGAAAATATGCACAAAAGTTCTGTGGACAATACGGCTTTGCTCAAGTTGATGCAACAACAGATGGGAGGTTTTTCTGCTCAGAGGGGAGAGCTCCAACAACACAACAAACAAATTGACCAACAGTTGGCAAGCCTATCCCAGAGTATCAACCAACAAGTAGGGTGATTCCCCTCTAGCACCGAGGCAAATCTGCATAGGAACGAAACCGCAAAGATGGCCATCTTAAGGTCAGGCACAATGGTGTAGCCAGCAGTTGAGAAGAGAGCAACAACGACAACATAACCAGTTGAGGAGGTAACCCTCGAAGGATTAGGATAAGTTCCTATAAAGTTGAAGAAAGTAACATCTAGAGGAGATGACGATGCAACTTCTGAGGAGTGTCCAGATAGGTATGCATCTCACTTACCCTTCCCACACAAGCTGGTAAAGGCACAGTTGAATAAGAGGTTTGAGAAGTTCATGGCTATAGTAAAGAAGTTGCACCTTGACATCCCGTTCTTGGATGCTATTGAGGAGATGCCCACCTATGCAAAATTCCTGAAAGACTTGATCTCGAGAAAGAGAATAGGAGAAGACGTTGAAACCGTGAAGCTAGCGTAAATGTCCAGTTCTTTTGTCAAGGCAAGTATGCCTTCTAAGAAGAAAGACCCTGGGGCTTTTGTCATCCCCTTTGAAGTTGGGTACAACATGACCCATAAGGGTCTAGCAGACCTGGGAGCAAGTATCATCTTAATGCCCTTGTCCCTTGGAAAGAGGTTAGGACTTATCAATATTGTAAGTACAAATATGAGAATCCAGCAAGCAGATCACACCTTCACCAGACCAGTTGGAGTGGTCGAAGACGTGCACGTTAGAGTTGGGCGGTTCTTTATACCCTGTGAAATTATTTTGATCGACACCGTGGAAGACCCTAGCTGCCCCATTATCTTTGGGTGACCCTTCCTTGCAACTGGCAGAGCACTCATTGATGTGGAGGAGGGTAGGATAACAATCAGAGTTGGAGGAGATCACATCAACTTCAACATCTGTGATTGTATGAAAGCCCCCTCATTCTTTGAATCCTCTTATTTCGTCAAAAATTATCAGCAGCTCTGTAATGAAGTAAGGGAAGAAAATGATATGGTAGACCCACTGATGCGCGCTTTAGCTGGCGAAGCACAGGTGGTCGAGGACCCAGGAGTGAAGGAACTACTGGCATATATGGGAGTCAAACATCTGTCTGAAGCAGAAGACCCAGTGGAGATAGTGATGTATGCTGCCCTACGAAGCGATCCCACTAAAGAACAAGAAGAGAAGACCCCGCCTCAGTTGAAGGTTTTGTCGAAAGGTTTGGAGTACCATTTCCTAGATGAAGAAAGGATAAACCCCATCATCATCAACTCAGAGCTGACTGACAGTCAGAAGGAACAACTACTGGCAGAGCTGAAGCTAAGAAGGAAAGCCCTAGGTTACTAGATTGGAGACCTAAGGGGGATCAACCCTTCTGTGTGTATGTAAAGAATCCACCTCGAAGAAAATTCCAAGCCTTATGCCCAGTAGCAATGAAAGTTGAACGAGAAGCTACGAGAGGTGGTCGGCAAGGAAGTTGTGAAGCTCCGTAATGTAGGAATCATTTATGCCATTAGTGACAGTACGTGGGTGAGTCCCATTCAAGTAGTTCCTAAGAAGGGAGGCATAACGTTGATCTAGGGAGATAACGGAGTCAAAGTTGCAACCAAGACCATCACCGGCTGGCGGATGTGCATATTTTATAGAAAGATGAATGCCGCCACCCGCAAGGACCACTTCCCTCTCCCATTTATCGACCAGATGCTTGAGCACTTGGCCCACCACTCATAGTTCTACTGGTTAGATGGGTATTTAGGGTTCTGTCAGATCCCCATTGTCACGAGCTCCTTTCTAATAATAATAATAAAACCATAGCGGAAGCATTTGATCATTATGGACATCATGACAAATCATGAACTGATATCATTGACCAAGAAAAAATCCATAGAATAAAAGAAATATCCACCAGAGTGCCTTATTACAAACCATAAACAAAAGACTCTAAGTCTAACATAAAAGAGTTCAAGGAATGAAACTCCAACATAACATAACTAAAAGGAAAGACAACTATCTAGAATGTCACCCCACCAAGTAGGATTCATGAACTATCCTTGAGCTAGAGGTGGCGTCCCTGAAGTCTACTTCTTCTCTTCCTCGTCTGTGGAAATCTCGTCCTCAGCCCATGCAAGGCAACATAAAACTATGTGAGTGGCACTGAGCAATTATATAAGAAAATACCTTATAATTGAAATAACATGGGGAATGACTTGGAATATAATTACGTAACATAATTAACATGATTGCATGAGAACATGATTAACTTAACATGATTTCATAATAAGATGGTTTTTACTTGAGTTGATGTAGCTTCTCTCCTTATTTTCACCCACAGTGCTCATAAGGCCATTTAAGGCTCACATAAGGCCAATCAAGGCTCGCATAATGGTCCCACAGAGCTCATACGTCCAATTAAGGCTCACATAACACGATTGAGAGAACTATATCAACATAACATGAATGATTATACTTGAACATAGTTATCATGATTTCTTGATCAATTAACATGGCAGTGATTCATAGTGTTCCAAATGAAAGCACATTCATCAAAACAGTAGAAAACATAAATTCATAGCATTTGCATGGTTTTCATAAGCATAAATTGAATAATAGCATAGTTTCACTTTATTGAGTAATCATAACCAATAAACAAATAAAATAAACCCATAACCCTAGAATTATGCTCAGTGTGCATGATCCACTCACCTGATCTTGAGGAGGTATACTAACAGTAGATGAAGTCCAAATCAGTCCTAATGTCCTGTGAATAACATACTTATGAATTAAATTAATTTTCTTAACATAGGTGTATGATTCTTTAATTAAATTGGAAATTGGGTCATGATTCTAGGTCTGAAACTAGGACCATGTGATATATCTCAAAAAACTGATCAAAAATCATATATGGATCGTCCCCATATGAGCTCTAGATTATTTTCTATGATTTATTGAAGATCAGGTTAAAACTGGCAAATCAGAAGCTAGATAAACATTTAAATGCAATTTCTAAAAACAGACCTCACGTAGGGGAAAAGACCGATGTGCCCTCCAAGCTATTTTCTAAGCATAGCATGACAGGGGTTGACTTGGTCAAAATCTCAGTTAAATCAAACGCAAATGTTATCAAATAAACTTCATGAGATACCAGAAAACCCCCTTTGGATACATGATAATTCGATTTGGTTTGCAAGGGTAGGTGAGTAATTGCTCCGTATGGCTTCTTGTTTGTTGTAATGGCATCGAAGATCCTACTGGAGTACCAAGTGGAGGTCTCATAATCTAGGCATCACTCGGAAACACAAAGAAAACCACCCATTGAATTCACAAGGTCAGTAAGAAGCCAATGATGTAAACAACATCGCATAGAAATACTTGGAAACCACAAAGAAAAACTACATTTTGTGGAGAACAGAGTCCCATGGGGGTTGACTGAAAAAGAGAGATCACGAAAGTAAAATGTTCGATCACAAATGGTCTTGACTTCAGGATGATATACTGAGTCTAATGCAGATGTTTTTGCTGTAAGAAGCCACTGTGAGTGATATATGGAAGGAGGGCTTTACTATCCATAAAATGGTCTCGTGGGTACAACACTGGGATACATCGTGAGGGCTAAGAACATCAAGAACTGGGGGGGAGGATGCTTACCAGAGGTTGTATTGAACTGCGAAGGTTGGAGCTCCGTGCTCAAGCTCACTGATGTCAATGAGGAAGATCAAGTCTGTGGTGGCTCTTAGGCTAGAATCAGTCCAAATTGGTGGTGAAGGAAGGTCGAACGATGCCTGAGTATGCTTCCTAATTTGCTAGCTCTTGGTGCGATGGTCCCTCGCGACCTGGGGTGATGGCTTCGTCGACTGGAGGAGGAAGGTGATTTGGGCATTCTCTCGATAGGCGCTTATAGGGGTCAAGTTAGAGTTTGTTGGACTCACGGTGATCTCACGAGTTCATTGGTGGTATGATAACAATAAATGGTTGAGGAAGGGGGAAGATAACGATGGGCAGGGATCGGGTCTCTATTTCCCCTCCTCCGTGCAGACTCTGCGGAAGGTAGGGGATAAGGGCCTTGCCCTTAGATCCATATTGAATGGCTCACGAAGAGTTGAGTTTTCTTTTAAGCTATGCATGATGCACACCTATTATGAATTGGAAAACATAGGATAATCGTAGGGATTATCAAGTGGATTAATCAAGGAAATGTCATTATCTCCTATTTACTTCCTAATGTCATTTGGGGCATCTAGGACTATCCAAATCCAACCAAATTTGGTGGGCAAGCTAATTCGACCATGAGGAATCTAATTATCCAATTATATTTTGGATATGAGTTAGGGAAACATGTGTTTTACATTATTAGCTACTTAGGGTAATTAACACATTAATAACCATTGTAAGGGAATTTGTATTACCAAAATCTGAGGGAAATTCTATTATCCTATTATTTACTCATATACAAACTAATGGGATACATTTTACATTTATGTGGGCCAAAACTATCATTTAACCCCTAACTAGTCACCATTTCATATTTAGGGCTAGGTTTTTGTGCATTATACATGACATTAATGTGATTAAGTATTAATGTAAAAGATTCAAAGGTCCCCTTGGCATATTTAGCTTATATTGGAATATGAATTAAGCATGGTCTCGACTTAAGTCATCATATGAAAATTGACCTATTTCAACTTAGAGTTTCATCTTTATTAAAGTTAAGAAATTTTGGGACTGGATTTTGGCATAATGGGTAACAGTCATGTCACCACATTGTCGTAGGTGAAGTAACTCTAACTCCTTATCCATCATCACTTCTGACACATAGTGTCCCTTGAAAGCCTCTAAAAACTCCTCCCATGTGAGTATCTATTTGTTTGGGTCTCTGGCATCACAGAAGTTCTCCCACCAAACCCGAGTTGGTCCTCTAACCATGTGAGTCCCAAACCTGACGCAGGACTCTTCAGAACAGCCCAAGTCATGGAAGCAATGCTACATGTTGTGGATCTAGGCCTCGGCCTTACCTACAACATCCAGCTCTTCTTCTCCCGCGAACGTCTCAGGTTTCACCTTGAGGAAGTCTATTAAGTGACTTCATTCCTCCTCTGATGACGGCCTCACATTGCATCAGATAAATCTCTGACCAACATATTATATGAGAGGGGAGGGTCTTCTCCATGTGGGTTCTCGTCATGCTCAAAGTCATGATCACTCTCTCCACCAGAATGAGGGGGTGACTTGTTATGCTCAGGGCTAGGCTTAGGAGCCATCTGGAATAGGAAAGGAGACTAAGATAAGCACATGGAGTGACACATAAGATCCTACTACGATGGCCATTCTAGGATTGCTCTGATATCATTTTGTCACGAACTCCTTTCTAATAATAATACAACCATAGAGGAAGCATTGGATCATAATGGAGATCATGACAAATTGTGAACTAATATCATTGACCAAGCAAAAATCCATAGAATAAAAGAAATATCCACTAGAGTGCCTTATTACAAACCATAAACAAAAGACTCTAAGTATAACATAAAAGAGTTCAAGGAATGAAACTCCAACATAACATAAATAAAAGGAAAGACAACTATCTAGAATGGTACCCCACCAAGTAGGATTCACGAACTATCCTTGAGCTTGAGCCGACGTCCCTGAAGTCTACTTCTTCTCCTCCTTGTCTGCGGACATCTCGTCCCCAGCCCATGTAAGGCAATGTAAAACTATGTGAGTGGCACTGAGCAGTTATATAAGAAAATACCTTATAATTGAAATAACATGACGAATAACTTGGAATATAATTACGTAATATAATTAACATGATTGCATGAGAACATGATTAACTTAGCATGATTTCATAATAAGATGGTTTTTACTTGAGTTGATGTAGTCGCTCTCCTTATTTTCACCCACAGTGCTCATAAGGCCATTTAAGGCTCACATAAGGCCAATCAAGGCTCACATAATGCTCCCACAGAGCTCACAAGGCCTATTAAGGCTCACATAACATGATTGAGAGAACTATATCAACATAACATGAATTATTATACTTGAACATAGTTATCATGATTTCTCGATCAATTAACATGGCAGTGATTCATAGTGTTCCAAATGAAATCAGATTCATCAAAATAGTAGAAAACATAAATTCATAGCATTTGCATGGTTTTCATAAGCATAAATTGAATAATAGCATAGTTGCACTTTATTGAGTAATAATAACCAATTAACAAATAAAATAAACCCATAACCCTAGAATTATGCTCAGTGTGCATGATCCACTCACTTGATCCTGAGGAGGTATACTAACAGTAGATGAAGTCCAAATCAGTCATAATGTCATGTGAATAACACACTTATGAATTAATTTCATTTTCTTAACATAGGTGTAAGATTATTTAATTAAATTGGAAATTGGGTCGGGATTCTGGGTCTTAAACTGGGACCATGTGATAGATCTCGAAAAACTGATCAAAAATCATATATGGATCGTTCCCATATGAGCACTAGATTCGTTTCTATGATTTATTGAAGATCAGGTTAAAACTGGCCAATCAGAAGCTAGATCAACATTTAAATGCAATTTCTAAAACCTGACCTCACACTGGGGAAAAGACCGATGTGCCCTCTAAGCTATTTTCTAATAATAGTATGACAGGGGCTGACTTGGTCAAAATCTCATTTAAATCAAATGCAGATGTTATCAAATAAACTTAGTGAGATACCAGAAATGCCCCTTTGGATACATGATAATTCGATTTGGTTTGTGAGGGTAGGTGAGTAATTGCTCTGCCTGGCTTCTTCTTTGCTGCAATGGAATCGAAGGTCCTACTGGAGTACCAGGTGGAGGTCTCAGAATCTAGGCATCACTCGGCAACACAAAGAAAACCACCCATTGAATTTGCAAGGTCAGTAAGAAGCCAATGATGTAAACAACATCGCATAGCAATCCTTGGAAACCACAAAGAAAAATTGCAGTTTGCAGAGAACAGAGTCCCATGGGGGTCGACTGAAAAAGAGAGATCACAAAAGTAAAATGTTTGATCACAAATGGTCTTGACTTTGGGATGATCTACTGAGTCTAATGTAGATGTCTTTGTTGTAAGAAGCCACTGTGAGTGATAGTCGGAAGGAGGGCTTTACTGACCAGAAAATAGACTCGTGGGTACAACACTGGGATACATCGTGAGGGCTAAGGACATCAAGAACGGATAAAACTGGGGGTGAGGATGCTTACTGAAGGTTGTATTGAACTGGGAAGGTCGGAGCTCCATGCTCAAGCTCGCCGGCGTCAGTGAGGAAGATCGAGTTTGTGGTGGCTCTTAGGCTAGACTTAGTCCAAATTGGTGGTGAAGGAAGGCCGAATGATGCCTGAGTATGCTTCCTAATTTGCTAGCTTTTGGTACGATGGTCCCTCATGACCTGGGGTGATGGCTTCGTCGACTGGAGGATGAAGGTGATTTGGGCATTCTCTCGATAGGTGCTTATAGGGGTCAAGTTAGGGTTTGTTGGACTCATGGTGATCTCCTGAGTTCATTGGCGGTATGATAACAATAAACGGTTGAGGAAGGGGGAAGATAATGATGGGCAGGGATCAGGTCTCTGTTTCCCCTCCTCCACACGGACTCTGCGGAAGGTAGGGGATGAGGGCCTTGCCCTCAGATCCAGATCAAACGACTCACGAAGAGTTGAGTTTTCTTTTAAGCTATGCATGACACACATCTATTCCGAATTGGAAAACATAGGATAATAACAGGGATTATCAAGTCGATTAATCAAGGAAATGTCATTATCTCCTATTTACTTCCTAATGTTATTTCGGGCATCTAGGACTATCCAAATCCAACAAAATTTGGTGGGCAAGCTAATTCGACAATGAGGAATATAATTATCCAATTAGATTTTAGATATGAGTTAGGGAAACATGTGTTTTACATTATTAGCTACTTAGGGTAATTAACACATTAATAACCATTGCAAGGGAATTTTTATTACCAAAATCCGAGGGAAATTCTATTATCCTATTATTTACTCATATACAAACTAATGGGATACATTTTACATTTATGTGGGCCAAAACTATCATTTAACCCCTAACTAGTCACCATTTCATAATTAGGGTTAGGTCTTTGTGCATTATACATGACATTAATGTGATTAAGTATTAATGTAAAAGATTCAATTCAAGGTCCACTTGGCATATTTAGCTCATATTGGAATATGAATTAAGCATGGTCTCGACTTAAGTCATCATATGAAAAATGACCTCTTTCAACTCAGAGTTTCATCTTTATTAAAGTTAAGAAATTTTGGGACTGGATTTTGAGGGTCATTACACCCATTCACCTGGACAAGACTACCTTCACCTACATCTATGGAACTTTTGCTTTTAGAAGAATTCTCTTTGGGCTCTACAATGCACCCACAACTTTTCAACGGTGCATGAATGCAATATTCACAGACTTCCTGGAAGACAAGATGGAAGTCTTCATGGATGACTTCAGTGTTTATGGCAGCTCTTTTGATGATTGCCTGAATAACCTGTCTTTGGCGATGAGGAGATGTGAAGAACAAAGTCTCACCCTTAATTGGGAAAAGTGCCATTTTATGGTACAAGAAGGAATCATTCTAGGACATAAGGTGTCCAATAAAGGCATTGAAGTTGGCCAATATAAGGTGGAGGCGATATCAAAGCTTCCTCCACCCTCGTCTGTAATAGGAGTCAGAAGTTTCTTGGCACATGCCATATACTACCAAAGGTTTATCAAGGATTGTTGAAGATTGTGAAGCCTTTTTCAAATCTGCTGATGAAGGATGTGGAGTTTGATTTCACAAATGAGTGTCTAACAACGTTCTCCACTTTGAAGGATGCTTTGGTCTCCGCACCCATTATCCAATCTCCCAACTGGAATCTTTCCTTCGAGCTTATGTGTGATGCTAGTGATTTTGCCATAGGCGTAGTCCTTGGGCAAAAGAAAGATAAAAAGCACCATGTGATATTCTACGCCAGTAAAACGTTATACAAAGAACAGATGAACTACACCACCATCGAGAAATAAATGCTAGAAATTGTCTATGCATTTGATAAGTTTTTATCTTACATTGTGAGTTCTAAGGTGATTGTTCACACCAACCATGGAGCAATCAAATATTTAATACAAAACAAAGACGGTAAGCCTAGGCTATTGCACTGGGCATTGCTGCTACAGGATTGTGATCACGAGATAATAGACAAGAAAGGTTCTGAGAAAGTGGTCACCGACCACCTTTTGAGGATTAGGGTGGAGGATGACCACCCGCTGTCGATCAATGAAAGCTATGCTGATGAGCCAATTTATGTTTCCCAGATGGACAGTCCTGAAGGGCCATGGTACGTTGATTTCTATAACTATTTAGCCTGTAAACAACTACCCCCAGAAATGTCTTACAATCAGAAGATGAAGTTCTTCTCCGATCTAAAGAACTATTACTGGGATGACCCTCTATTGTTCAGGTGTTGTGCTGATAGCCTATACAGGAGGTGTATACCCGAAGACGAAGCCCCAAAGATCTTGTTTGAGTGCCATTCCTCTCCCTATGGAGGGCACTTGGGTGCTGAAAGAACCGCGACCAAGGTTCTCCAGTCTAGTTTTTATTGGCCCACTCTTTTCATGGATGCTCACACCTTTGTTAAAGCCTAAAATGAGTGTCAAAGAACCGAGAATATCTCCCGTAGGAATGAGATGTCCATGTCTGAATGGATTGAAGTGGAAATATTTGACGTATGGGGGATAGACTACATGAGACCTTTCCCTTCATCATACGATTTCAAGTACATTCTTATTGTAGTGGATTACGTCTCCAAGTGGGTAGAATCCATACCCACCACCACTTGTGATGCTAAGTCAGTTATAAATCTCTGTACTAAGATCATCTTCCCAAGGTTTGAAGTACTAAGAACAGTTATCAGTGATGGTGGATCTCACTTTGCTGAGAGGCAATTTGAGTCACTTATGTGCAGATATGACGTTTGACACAAAGTTGCCACACAATACCAAGTTGAGGTTTCTAACTAGCAAATCAAACAACACCTGGAAAAAATAGTCAGAAAGTCTCAGAAAGACTGGTCATCCAAGCTTGATAATGCTCTTTGGTCATACAGGACAACCTACAAGACGCCGCTCGGCACCACACCTTATTGTCTGATATATGGGAAAGTGTATGTTGGTTGATGACACAATCTCATTAGTCATGATATGTGATATCAAACTAAGCACACAGATACATGTTAGAGAATAGTGAATCGGGCAAACCTACCATGAGACTGACACATGGAAACCATTACCATGGTAGTTAAACTCAACTCTCATAGCATTGGTGGTGATTGTGGTTCTTAGACCTGAAGTCATGCACTCATCACATGTCGTTCGATGTGCTTTAACATTATCTGCCATAATCTTGAATAAGTATTATCATAAAGGTGATGATTAAGTACATTGTGACACATGGGGAATGACTGTGAGTGATTTAGATGGAATTTATCCCTCCTATATGAGTATGATAGCCTAGGCCTCTTGATTAGCAAGGCAGGGAAATAAATGGCCATGAATATGTGAGTCAATATATTATATTGAGATTACATCTATATCAGACAGTTCACTCTGGTTCAAGAAATAAGATTGAGTGTTGAAGAGGATGACTACATGCCTTGAGTTTAATCTGGATATCAGTGACAAAGGAACTATACAAACACTATAACACCATACACATATTATAGGTTGAAGTTGTTCTCCAACTTTCCATTCACTTGGGTAGCACTGATGTGTAACTAGGCACCATTGTTTGCTTGTGATGTCATAAACTGGTTATGGACATTAACTGCCAATGTGATATGGGACCTATAGGGTCACACACATAGGAATTCACTTAGAAGAGGAGTTTATCCATGTATGATGTTTAATTTGAATACTAAAGATGTTTAGGTAGACAATTAAACAAATAATTAACTGACTAGACTCAAAACTATCAATTTTAAGTGTTGGACTGACTGATTAAGGTGTCAGGTTGATTAGAAATCGAATTGACTTGAATTTTGCATGGGTTAGGACACCAACTGATTGGCTCATTGGGTGAATTGATTGTCTCAGGGTTGGTGAGATGACGGGTTCACCTGGTGAACCGATCGGCTCACTGAGTGAATTGATTGGCTCATGGTTGATGAGACGACTGGTTCACCTGGTGAACCGATCGGATCGGTCATGCCAACTAAAGTTTTTGGTGATTTTCCTGATTCATGAGAATAATTGATCATTTCACTTGTTTAATTCGATTGGTATAAGGAAATAATGTTGGACATATATTGGGAACAAATTGTCAATTCAAATTGCAATTGGTAAACATGTGAAATGATCGACTCACTGAGTGAACCTATCATCTCACTGTGCCAACCTACCAGTTCACTAATTAACTGATTGGTTCACCTATTGTAGGGTGATTAATTTATGTAAATTCTGGTCCCTTCCACTCCCACATAGACTAGGAACCCAAACCATAACCCCTCTTATAAATAGAGGGATATTGGGGGCTTCTCATACACATCAATTTCCTCTGACAACTATTTGTCTTCTCTGGTTGTGGTAACCGAGAGAACCTGAGCAAGTCCTACCCAATAAAGGGAGGGATAGCACGGGAAAACAATTGTGGGAAAGCAAGTTGGTGACTAGTATACCAACGGGAGGGACAACTCATTCCTATCTATTCTTGTAGGACTATAGGAGTTCTAGGCAGTCTGTGTGTACTTCTCTAGAGGCATGGATGCTTTTCCCGCTAGGAGGACAACATCAGCCTTCTGTTCATTGTGAAGACAATGAGGCATGACCAATGAGTCCTGGTGCAATTAGAAGATAGTTGCACGACTACAACGATGAGGATATGTCACTGGACTTTCTCTAGGACCAAGTATATCCTTGAAACCATCCTTTCCATTATATATTTGTTGATGCAATCCACTGGTTTATGGGGAATATGGCAGTAAGATTTTGGTTTCCACTACTTATTATGTTGCCATATTTCCTACAGTGGTATCAGAGTCAACATCAATCTACTATATTTTGAGATAATCAATATGATCTGATTTTTTATTTTATCATTTATTTATTGCATGTAATGTGAATAAATTTTGTCCAATCAAATATTGCGCATAATCCTAAACTTATATATATATATATATATATATATATATATTACAATCATTGACCTAAAAGTGATTTTTAATCATGGATGTGTAGTGTGGTTATGGATAACCCTAATTATCTATGCATGGTTGTGTGTGGTTGGTTATTCCTATTTTATCCCAGTTTGCATATTGAGCCTCTACCTATCCTCCAATTATGAAAGTATTATTCTCTCCTACCCTTAATCCCCTCGAGTGTAACTTGAGGTTTATCTATAATCATGTAATAGTAGGATAGTTTTAATTCTTATTTCTATAAAGAAGACGAGCCCATAAGATGGAGGACCAAGGAGGACCATCAATTGGAGGCCCAGTCAGTCAACTGGAGCACCCAAAATATGGTGGATCGGAGTATAGACGACTGGGGAGATGACCAACCGACTGACCAAGAGGTGAGCCAATTGATTAAAGGGTTGAAACAATCAACCTAGATTGGAAAGCATAGATCTTAATCAACAACAAGTTTTTGCATGCAATGTAGACCCTAGGTTGTGGTAATTCCTTGTGGCTCCAAAGAATTACATTAGGATGGCCATAACTAACACTTTTTATTTATTGCATGTTTTTGTTGTGGGATATAGCATGTATATGATACACACTATATATATAGCGATTAGATAAAGCATATGTATTTATAAATACAAACACCCTCAATTAAATATTAAGTCTTAGATGCTTTCCAAAAGCAGTACACATGAAAAGCTTGATCAACTAAGTGTAGGTTACACCCAAGCATGGTGCGCCGTCCATCTTGTGGAAGTGTGATGGTAGATATGTAGGTTCTTCCCAAGTAGGGTGCATGTCTATCATGTTGGCTTTTGTGTCAAGCTTAACTGTGTGTCTTTAATGGGATTAAGCACCAGAAGCATGCAAATGATTATGGCAAGGGGTTTCACATATCATCTATCCAAGAGTTGCATATGATGAAATTGGAAAAAGTTGCCTACCTTGATAATTGACTATAGACACTGGCGTTGACTGGGTAATAGTTGAATTATTTTGGATCTTAGCTCACTAGAAAGTTGTACGCTACAATCTTATGAATTTATATGTGAGTGATATCAATCTGAGCAAAATAGTGGGAGTGATAATTAACTAAAGACCTAATTAATATCGTCAATTTTGAAATCAGATCAAATCAAAAATGGTTTTTTACAAATTGCAAATTTTCTCTTGTAAAATCAAATGATGAAAAAATCAATATTGCCATCAGTCCTTAGGAAGGAAAAACTTGATGGGACAAATCTCCATGACTAGTTTTGGACTTTGAGAAGAGCCCTAAATGAAGAGTGCAAGCTCTATGTCCTTGATAAACCAGTTCTAGAAATACCTGCTCCTGATGCACCTAGGGCTGAGGTGGATGCTTATTTGAAGCATGTCAACGATGCCTTGGGCATAAAGTACATGATGCTAAGCTGCATGAAATATGAGTTGCATGAGAAATGTGAGGATATGGAGATTCTTAAGATGGTAATACATCTTAGGAAAGTGAACCATGATCTCACAAAGCAAGAAAGGAACAATGTTAAAAAGGAGCTCTTTGATTGTAAACTGACAGAAGGAAACTCAGTAGAAGATCATGTGCTCAATATAATTGGACATGTGTATCTTCTTGAAGAACTAGAATTCTCTTTGAGCCAAGAGTTGGACATGGATATGATTATGAAATCATTGCCAGAATCAAATAGCCACTTTATTGCATGTTATCATGTGAACAAAATGGCCAAACCGATGTTAGATATGCTTGGTATGTTGATTCATGCCGAAGTAAGAATGAAGAAGGACAAATCCATGACGGTGATCAATGGAGTTGAGTCCAAGGATGAAAGCAAGACTGTAAAGAGTTCTGAGGCCAAGCCCAAATCCAGATCTTCAACACTCTAGATGAGGAGAAAGAAAAGTACAAGAGAAACTCATCCTTTGTACTTGAAGGCATTTAGGAAGAAGAAGATGGGTATACAAATGTACACTTTAGGTATATACGTTATTGAGATAAACCTATCTACTTCTTCATCTTGGCTATTAGGCACCGTATGTGGATCTCACATATGTTTGAATATGTAGGATCTGAGAAGAAGTAGGCCTTTGGGAAAGGGAGAGGTTGAACTGCTAGTCACAAATGGAGCAAGAGTTGCTGCCATTGCAGTTAGAACCTATAGTGCAACATTTCCCATAGGGCTTGTAATAGAGTTAGTGAATTTCTATTATGTACCTTCCATAAATAGAAACATAACTTCCGCATCTTGTATGGATAAGGATGCATATGAATTTCATATTAAGAATGGTCAATGTTCTATTTCAAAAGATAGGATCTTTTATGGCAGTTCCCCAATGTCTTATGGTCTTTATTTGCTGGATCTAAATACATATGTTTATAATGCATATACCAAAAGACTAAAGCTTAATAACTAAAAAAACATACCTTTGGCATTGTTGTCTAGGGCACATAAATGAGAATAGCATATCTAGACTCTATAAAGATTGTTATGGACTCTTTTGATTTCAAATCAATAGAGACATGTGAATCTTGTTTGTTGGGTCAGATGACTAAGACTCCTTTCATTGGTAATAATGAGAGGGCTAATGATAAATTAGGACTCATACATACTGATGTGTGCATGACTTTTAGAAGAACTGCTAGAGGTGGGTACTAGTACTGCATTACCTTCACTAATGACTTCAGTAGGTATGGTTATGTTTACCTGATGAAACATAAATTAGAAATGCTTGACATGTTCAAGGAGTTTACATATGAAGTGTAGAACCAACTTGGTAAAAGTATTAGATCACTTCATTCTGATTGAGGTGGAGAATACTTAAGCCAAGAGTATGAGGACCTTCTGCAAGCTCATGGTATTGTATCACAATGGACTCCATACAGAATACCACTACATAGTGGTGTATTAGAAAGAAGGAATCACACATTGCTAGATATGGTGCAATCAATGACGAGTTTAACTGAGCTTCCAACTACCTTTTGGGGTTATGCTCTTGTAACCATCGTGTTTACACTAAACCGAGTACCATCTAAGTTGTTTCAAAAGACATCATATGAGATATGAACTAGGAAGCATCATAAAGTGTCTTTTATGAAGATTTGGGGATGTGAAGCTTATGTGAGGAAAATGTTTCCTGAAAAGCTTGGACCTAAATCTGATCAATGTTATTTTGTTGGATATCCAAAAGATTCAAGAGGACATACATTTATTCCCTATCTAAAAACAAAGTGTTTGTTTCCAGAGAGGATACATTCCTAGAGATGGATTTTATTTCCAAAGGAATCAGTGGGAGGAAAGTTGATCTCAAAGAGGTTCAAGAGAAATAAGAAGGCATTGAACCAATAGTTGTACAAGAGGAACAAAGAGAATCACAAAGGGTTGTGGAATCTCAAATTCCTCCAATTGCACATGTATCTAGTAGATCCAATAGTCTATCAGGATCATGCTTGCTATTGCAGCTTATCATGACTATGAGATTTGGCAGATGGATGTTAAAACCACATTCCTTAATGGGAATATTCAAGAGGATGTGTTATGATACAGCCTGAGGGTTTTATAAATTCAAAGGATTCAAATAAAGTATGTAAGATACAAAGGTCAATCTATAGATCGAAGCAAGCAGCTCAGTGCTGGAATCTTCATTTTGATGAGACAGTCAAAGAGTTTGGATATGTTCAAAATGAAGATGAACCTTATGTGTACAAGAAGGTTAGTGGGAGCATAGTAACATTCATAATATTGTATATAGATGACATATTGTTGATGGGGAATGACATCCCTAATTTGCAAAAGGTAAAGACATGGTTGGGAAATACAATCTCTATAAAAGACTTGGGAGAAACATCCTACATCTTGGGTTTTAAGATCTATGGAGATAGATCTAGAAGGATTATTGGACTAAGTCAGAGAACATACATTGATAAAGAGTTGAAGTGGTTCAACATGGAGAGCTCAAAGAGAGGAAACCTACCCATGGTACATGGAGTTACCATCTCTAAAGCTCAAAGTCCCAGTTCTTGTACAAAAAGGGAACACATGAGGATAACTCCATATGCACCAATAATTGGATCAATCATGTATGCAATGTTATGTACCCATCTTGATGTCTCATATGCCTTGAGCATGATGAGAAAATATTAGTCAGATCTAGGTGATGCTCACTGGTGAGCCATCAAGAATATCTTGAAGTACTTTGAGAAGAACTAAGGATCAATTTCTTGTCTACGTCAGAGAGGAAGAGTTGGGGATAAAGGGTTACACTTATGCAAACTTCCAAATTAAAAAGGTTGATTATAGATCACAATCATGATTCATGTTTTGCCTAAACAACAAAGTTCTAAGCTGGAAGAGTTCAAAGCAAGAGAGAATTGCCAATTGTATAATAGAGGTTGAGTATATTGTTGCATCGAATGCATCAAAGGAAGTTGTATAGATCAAGAAGTTCATCTCTGAACTTGGGGTCGTTCCAAGCATCAATGATGCAATTGAGCCATATTTTGACAATAATGGAGCTATTGTACAAGCTAAGGAACCCAGATCGCATCCGTGTTTGAAGCATATACAAAGGCGGTTCCATCTCATATAAGAGATTATACAACAAGGAGATTTGAAGATTTGTAGAGTACCAATCGAGAGCAATATTTTTGACCCCTTGACAAAAGAACTTTCATAATAGAAGCATGATGGACATGCTAGATCACTTAGAATAAGATTCATGGGTGATTGACTCTAAGTACAAGTGGGAGTCTATTTGTGTGTATGCCCAGAGAGCCAATCATATGATGATGGTAATGGCATAATTTGTAAATGATTTGATTAATAAGTAAAGGCAATATTCCAATTTATTCTACTTTATTCAGTTATGAGATAATGATGTAACATAAAAAATGTCTAGAGTATGATATTACTCAATGACGTATGTCTTCAAGTACATGATTTGAATGATGAGATCATACAAATGTAAGAGTGTATACATTCTCATTATGTCCCTAGTCAGACGTTATTGTGGAAGGTAGATAGACAATAATAACACAAGATTAGAGTGTGTGTTGGTCGATGATAACATCTCATTAGTAATGATATGTGATGTCAAACCAAGCACATAAATACATGTTAGAGAATAGAGTATCGGGTAGATCCACCATGAGACTGACACATGGAAACCATTACCATGGTAGTCATAGTCAACTCTCATAGTGTTGGTGGTGATTGTGGTTCTTATACCTGAAGTCATTACACACCTAACATGTCATTCAATTCACTTTAACATTATCCACTATAACTATGAATAAGGATTATCACAAAGGTGATGATCAGGTACATTGTGACACATGAGGACTGATTGTGAGGGATGTAGGTGGGATTTGTCCCTCCTATAGGAGTATGATATCCTAGGCTTCTTGATTAGAGAGACCGAGAAATGTGTGGCCATGTACTTATGAGTTTATTTGTGATATTGAGCTTACACATATCTCAGACAGTCTACTCTGGTTTAAGATACAAGATTGAAAGTTAAGAAGATGACCACTCCATGCTTTGAGTTCAATCTAGATATTAGTGACAAAAGAACTATACAAACACTATAACACCATACACATATTGTAGGTTAAAGTTGTTCTCCAACTTTCCATTCACTTGGGTAGCACGATGTGTGACTAGGCACTGCTCTTTGCTTGTGACGTCATAAACCAGTTATGGACATTCACTACCAACATGATATGGGACCTATAGGGTCACACACATAGGAATTCACCTAGAAGAGAAGTTTATTCATGGATGATGTTTAATTAATTTACTAAAGATGTTTAGGTAGTCAATTAAACAACTAATTAACTGACTAGACTTAGAACCATCATGTTTAAGTGTTGGACTGACTGGTTAGGGTGTCGTGTTGATTAGAAATTGAATTGGTCGAATTCTACATAAGTCAGAACACCAACCGATTGTCTCACTGGGTGAATCAATTGGCTCACTGGGTGAACCGATCAGCTCAGGGTTGGTGAGATTACCGGTTCACTTGGGAAACTGATCTGATCGGTCATGCCAACTGAATCTTCTGGTGATTTTCTCGATTCATGAGAATAGTTCATCATTTCACTTGTTCAATTCGATTGGTGCAAGGAATTAATGTTGGACATTAATTGGAAATAAATTTCCAATTCAAATTGCGATTGGGAATCATGCGAACTGATTGGCTCAATGAGTGAACCGATCAACTCACTGTTCCAGCCGACCAGTTCACCTATCACAGGGCAATTAATTCATGGAAATGTTGGTCCCTTCCACTCCCACACAAACTGGGAACCCAGACCCTAACCCTTCCTACAAATAGAGGGGGCACTGGGGGATTCTCAGACACATCAATTGCCTCTGACAATTGTTTCTCTAGTTTGCTTGTGGTAGCTGAGAGAACTCGAGCAAGTCCTACCCAATAAAGGGAGGGATAGCAAGGGAGAATAATTATGGGAGAGCAATTGGTGACTATTACACCAATGGGAGGGACATCTCCTTCATGTATGTTCCAGTAGGGCAACAGGAGTTCTTGGAGGTCTGTGTGGACTTCTCTAGAGGCATGGATTGTTTTCCCGCTAGGAGGACAACGTCAACCTAATGTCCATAGTAAAGATAAGGAGGTGAAACATACGAGTCCCGATGCAATTAGAAGACAGCTTCATGGCTACAACGATGAGGAGATGTTGCTAGACTTTCTCGAGGACTAGGTATATCCTTTAAACCATCATTTCTATTATATATTTGTTGATGCGATCCACTGGCTTATGGGGAATATGAAAACAATTTTTTATTCCACTGCCTATTCAGTCGCCATATTTTTGTACAATTCTAGTGTTCCATCTGTTTGTCCATGACATCTTTGTGGCTTTACCTATGTATCATTATATTGAGTGCTAAATTTGGTCGTAGTCATTGAGTTGGTAACCCGGCATGGCCATGCTAGTTTTGAAGATATGTTGTCCACTGGTTGTGCAAGTGTTATTACACTATTTTTTCTATTTTTGCTTAAAATGCTATTGTAGTCAGTTTTATATATGATAATGGTGATTGCTATAGTTTTCTTATAATGAATAGAATTCTAATTTATGGTTTTTGACAATGTTTTCTTTGATAATTATCAATGACATGGAGTACTAGGTAACATAGTTTGAGAGTTTATAATAGAAAAAATAATAAAACAATATTCATGAACTTATTATTTGATATATAACACTAAATCATTTTTGTATGAATGTGTAATTTATATTTCTCATGTATTATAAGGTATATGACAATAAAGCAAGTCCACTATATTAGTCAAGTGAAGAAATATATTAATAATATCAATATTCTATTAAATTAGTACTATTACATAGCCAAGAATATAATTATCATAATATGATGCTATGGATCCATAATAGAAAAATATAAGCATCTAGATAATGATTATAGTATAATGAAGTGTAAAGCATACTATGAAAAAGTACATGGATAATAGAGATAAATGGTAGTAAATTAGCTGAAATAGAAAAAAGTATATAACTATAAGTATCTGAAGTATATTGAGATTTTAGTACATCAAGTAACTGACTCTGATAAAAATTAAATTATATATCCCAAATGATTTCTATAGGAAACCCTAATACTCAATTGAAGAAAAAAAAGAGGGAAAACATAACATGAGAAATAACAATGAAAATAAATCCTAATTAAAGTGTTATGTCAAGTTAATAGTAGTTCCCTTCTATTATGTCGACATCAGGTATGAAGAACACTTGTGAAGAGGAATTCAATTCAAGCTGAGGAACATGAAGAAATTCAAATATATGTAGGTCTTCACACTCTTGGGGTAACCTTACTAAGAAAAATATTAGCATTTCTAGATTAATTATCTCCCCATTTATGATGTGGTCTAGTTATTATTGTGCAGTGTTGATAATTGGATTATTGTGATTATTAAAGTACCCTTATTGTTATAAAAAGACCCATACAATATAGATATGGGGACTTAAGATATGTGTAACGACCCCACCTCCCAGTAACCCCCAATTAAGGGAGACAAAGAGGCCAGAGTCATTATCCCATTTCCGGATCAAAGGTTCAACAAATAATCAATAATAATTATCAAATTCTACCAAACTAAACTGAAAAGCTGTAATAAAATTAAACTTTTCATACTACTTCTATCCACATGGAGTCTATTCTAACTAATCCTCCTTTGAACTTTCATTCATATGGCACTTTACTGTTTGTTATTTTCACTTGTACCTAAAACACCGACAAACAAAATGTCGGTCAGCCTAAAGTTGGTATGTGGGGGAAATAATAATCGTACAATTAAATGTAACAACATATTGCAGTCAAGTATGATTTAACAAACAACTTTACGTTTTCAACATAACTGCTCAATCCTTACATACCCTAACCTCTGCGCTGTCCCTATAGTGGACCTGGATGCTACCTTCCTTATGGTAGATCCCCATTTAACCCCTCATGATTCTACTTGATTGTGAATCAGTTTCTAGGTTTGAGTCATAAGGCACTACCCGTAGGTAGCCCACTCCTTAACTCATGGTGTGCTAAAGAGTCTCATGGCACTACACGTGGGTAGCCCAATTTCTAACTCATGATAGCCTAGACCTTACTCTAGGTTACCCTTTTTAGCATTTACAAAACTACAGAGGAGGACCCGTATCTAAGCCAGTTATATACTCATTTATAGTGATAGTCATAGTCACTCTATAGTTGCATGAAATAAAAGGCATCCAATAGTTATTTTCAAGAAACCGATGAAAACGTTCAAAAATCACCGTGAATCTAAAGCGATTATTCATAAACATAACCACATACTTGATTTGATGAGTTGAGATAGAAATATTCCATGCAAGTAGGAAATCCAATCAAGCAAGCACACATAACAAGATCCTAAAATAATCATACAATTCCCTATTATTGATCATGCCATTAAGATCTATTAAACCTAGCTCACTTCCAAGGGTTTCTAGTCCACTTTTAGGGTTTCTATTGCAATTAGGGTTTCCCTTCATCTTTTACCATTTTAAACCCTATTTATCTCATCTATTCTTCACGAGAGATATTAAGGTTACCTTTTAGTAGCATATAACACTCATCTGTGCATCCTCCTCCCCCCCGACTACCTCTCTGCCTCCGGCCGCAAGGTGCCACCATCCAACCGCAGTGGTCGGCCTCCTTCATGGACTCCAGGGAGCGCCACCTGGAGGGAGACGCTCTCCCTTGGTCACTGGGTGAGCTGCAGACATCTTGGGCAGCGGTTCGCAGACCTTGGTCTCACACCGAGGTTTTGTAGGAGAGGGGCATTGCGGTTCAAGGTCTTTTGAGATTGGACGACCACCTCTACAGGACTTGGGCCATGAAAAGAATCTACTCGTCTGCCACCTCACGAGCACCCTAGTGGCGGCATGCAACTCCATCCGTCGGGTCTCCTTAGACCCCTGAGGCCAACAAGTGCCAGGGAGGGTCTGGGCACTCCCTGCACCTCTGTGCCACCCTCCAAAGGTGTGGGTCATCCGCAGTAGCACGAGAAGAAGAGGTGCGCAAGATACGCCACCAGCGTTCCTAAGAAGATGAAGACCTAAGGATCTGGACCCGTCGTCAGCGTGCCTCGAACCAGAGTTTGTCTAGGGCATGGAGTATGTGGTGATGAGAACTGGATGACCACGAGCGATGGTGGTGTCTACTTTCTATACGTGAGGGTTATAGGGGATCTATATATAGATATACCATGGAGAGCACTCTAGATAAAACTAGAAGAATTAAGAAGGGAAGAGGAATAATGTGGCTCCAGCCTGGTTCTCTTTTCCTCCGGTTGAACTCTCCCCCTAGTTCATGTGTATACGACTTGTATCCTTCCCTCCTCTTAAACACTTTCCAAGCCCCATCATTCCTTGCTAAGCAATCCAACTCATGGCTTTATCCAAAGATTTCCTCTTTTTCTTGTATATTAATTTCTCTTTCACGATGCTATTACTCAAAACCTACCTATTGGATACTCATGAGTGTTAAGGAAAGTTATTATATCCTCAATTACACACAAAAGAAACATAAAGAAAAGGCACCTATTGGATAACTTACTTTTTTTCTCCAAAAAGGCTCTCCAAACCCTTCTCTTTTGCGAACTCACTTTCCTTATCAAACAAAGAGGGAAAAACTTGCATTGGTATTATCTACTCATATACCATGCTTGAGTTCCAAACTTAAAAGGATAAAGGTCTTTTCTTCTTATGCAAGTCAACACTGATTAAAGCATATTGCATTCTTATTTTCTCTTGCATTAACTTTTATTTCCTTATTGGGATTCCCTTTTATCTCAAGAATCCATGTGGATTCAAAATCCACTCTGTAATGAAAAATGCTTAGTCTTCTATAAGATGATTCTTAGTATTAATCCAATTTATTTTTATTATTAGATTTATATCCATCATTATCCTCTTTTAAACATATTAGGCTTTGTTACTCAGTAAGGCCCATGAAACATTCATGTAAAAGGATCATTATCAAAGAAATCCATTCAATACACATATAGTTCCTATAATTCCCATAATCATACAGTTATTGGGAAAATTGTATTTTCCACCATATGAACCCAATAATTGGGGTTGTAACATCCTTCCCCTCTTATAAGAATTTTGTCCTCAAAATTCCATCAGGAAAACAAACAATTCAGGATAAGACTTTTCCATGTCCATCATTGGCCCCTATGTGGCTTTGCCCTATCCATGGTGCTTCCAAAGAACCTTTATCATCACATATTCTTTTCTCTTAGTTCTTTTACCTTGGCATCTAAAAACCTCATAGGTGACTCAGGTCATTTCAGCCTCCCTTGGGGCTCACTAGGTTCATTGCTCCGCACATGGACCGGGTACCTCACATAGTGCTCTAAATTGGACACATGGAACTTCATCACACATCACATTATCCTGAGGGGTAAGGGCAAACTTAACCTTCTCCACCAAACCATCTCAAAAAGAACCCATGCATCGGGGACTCAACTCTCTTAGCTATAACTTAGAGGGGTTGGATTTTCATGTCACATGTTCCCCCCATAGTGAACTGCATGTTAGTCTACTTTGCATCAGCTTACGATTCATGTCTTCCTTGGGCTCCTTTCAGCCATTGCATGATCAAAGCAACACAATGTGGTCCTTTCTTGACCTTCGTGAGGTCCCTCCACCAACATCATCTTAATGAAGTAGTGACCGACACAACCTCCTTTGCAGAGCTTCTTTACATCCCGATACAGGCTATGGTGGTTATCATCACATCTTACCGAAGACAAGAACTGTCTCCATGTATCACCCTGAATGAGCACACATGCTCTCATCAGACCCTCTAGTCTGAATTATACTAACCATTAGCTAGGGTGATAAACTGTACTATCATCGAGTTCTTCATATACCTACCTCCACCTTATGGAAGTGAACCTTTAGGTCAAACTCAAGAACTTTTGAACTCGCATCATGGTGTAGTTGAACCGTCTCTCTCTCATATGTAGTTCAACCAGATCTGTCCCTTGATAGTACTCTTTCTTTCTCATGTCATCTAGGTAAGGTGATCTACCATAACCCATATTGTATCCTGACCCTCCTTGGTCTAGGGGAGACTTACCACAACATCCATAGTGATGAATTCCCTCTCGGGGACTCTTTATCTTCTATATCATCTCATTGGGTTACTGGTGTTCGCTCTTCACCTCCTGGCTTGCATGGCATCAAGCCACATGCAACTTCATCTTAAGCATCTCAAGTACTACTGTCTCTTACTATCTTCGTAGTATTATGTATGGTGACCTTCAATCATGATCTCCTGTATTTTCATGATTCCTTAAGGTCGATTCCTCAGAAACCCTAAACCACTCTATTCGAGGTTTCATCACCTTCCTTTCCAAAGAAGTGTATCTGATGTTCTACAACCATTCTTTCATCATAATAAGCCCTAGGCTGGATAACCAAATAACCATTAACTAGATCAACCAATATTGTTACATCTGAGTGTTAGCCAAACTTATCTCTTTTTCCAACTGAGGGTTATCCTATCAACCTCTTCTAGCCTCCATCTAAACTAGGCAGTTGTATCTCATCCAGAGCATCCATTACCACTTCACATCCTTAGGTGTTAGGTAAAGTTGAAGACATACACCTCCATGTATTCCACTTATTATCTCATCTCAGCTCTAAGTCTATCTTCATCAAGAAAACTCTGAGCTTATTCTCTTGGTTGTTCAAACTCAACCATGTATGACTCATATCTCATAAAAACATCCTCAAAAGATGACTACCTTGTTTCTCTTAATGTTTTTAAACCATCCACAAGGGCATGTTATCATCTTTGTCCTCATACCTCATAGCAACGTTCCAACTCATGTCATCTTTTATCCTTGGTGTATGGCATGCGTATTGTCCTATCTCTCACTCACATAACAAGAGGAAATAAGCATTTGGCTACAGTCCAAATACATAGTTCTTCCTGTTCTAAGAGTAGAGATGGTACATCCCACCTTGCCAGTACACCTTTAAATCTAAGTTGAAACGTACACCTTATACCTCTACATCACAATCATCTTGATATCAAAGTTACTTCCATGGAAAAATGGTCTTGAACTTACTTGGGTCCACATATATTCCTTGGTCATCTCCTCTAGGTCTATAGGGTGCCGACACTTTTGGGGTCATCCCTCTTCCCTTATGCATCCAGAGAGTGCCCTACTCATCTGCCCTTTGGGTCCCATGAGTTCATGAAGGTGATCAATCTCCTAACCCATGGCCCTCAGACAATGATAGTTGTTACCTCTCGACCCTATGGTCATGTGTAACTAGGGAATTAGGAGACTCCTACTTCCATTGGTCTTATCCCTACCTGGCCCTAGGATAGACTTAGGATTCTATTATAGTACATGTCCAGCTTAGAACCTTACCCAATCCTTCATCATCTCTCTCTCTCTCTCTACATTCATGGGCTGACTCCCATCCCTTCATAGGGTCATGGCAACCTGCCTACCTTGGCCATGCCCCATATCGGTTACATCCATGGTAACACATCCACATGCACATAGAGATGGATATATATGGGTCTACAGGTTCATTCTCATACCATGTACTTTTCACTTAGCTTCTTAATATCCTATGAGACCTCTTTAGGTTTCCCTCAAAACCCATAAAATTGGTATACTCCCTACCAAAGGGTCCCTCTCCCAGGATGGGAGGAAACTACAACTCTTAACAACAAGGTCACAAACCTTCTTAGGGTTTACATCCATATGAGCATGCGCAACCCAGCAACTACCAAGGTACAAGCAGACCACCTACTAAACCATGTTAGGTCATACTTATTCTCTTTCCTTAATGTTGGATTAAGATCATACCTTCCCATGTCATCAACTTCGCTGTGAGGGGTTCAACAAACATACCTTAAACTTAAGGGGGTTTCCCTTTCCTCCAATCATGAGGAGTACCATGCTCAAATCTATAGAACTCAAACCTTGTCATGAGCATCAGGTACACCACTTCCCCTCTTAGGCCTAGGAACCCTAGGTTTACTTTTTAGGTGTCCAACTGCATGCTCAACCTCTTAACCATGACCAAACATGTACAAGGCATGACACACACTTCCTGTCATCCTTCTACTCGAGCAACACTTCAGAGTTGAGTCCTCCTTAAGGACAACCAACAAGGTACAAGGCCTCACAACCTGCTACTAAACCTCTCTAGGTCTAAGGAACTCTTCTCCCTATCTCAGGAGGTAAACACCTATACCACATGCACATAGGTACTAGAAGCATCATCCTCTCTCTAGGGTTTGGTTTCTCTAAAGACAACCAAGACACCACCAGCCTCCACTATCATCCACATAGGTCGCATCATCCTCAACTCCCCACTTTTCCTCATATCTCAGAATCTAGGCTTCCTACCTTCTTGCATGGACCATGCTCTCTCTCTCTAGAGCTAACCCTACAAACAACCTTACTACTCGAGGTCCTTTCACCATGAAGGTAGATCAAGATTACAAGCATACCCTTACATGGTGAAGCCTATGTTTGCTCAAGGTTATCCATAACCCTCTATGCTCATCTCGTAAGTTATCCATCATATTCTCCTGGCCAGTGTTTTAGCCTACTGCTCGCACCACCGACGTACTTTGGGTGCATGATATGCCCTATTTGCATAAGTCCATAGGGTTTCTATAGGTCCTTCTCTAACCTCATAAATGGAGGAGCTATCCTTCACTCTAACATGTATGGCCCTTCCCAGGGTTGGGTCACCAAAGGTTCTAGGTCATCCAACCTCTCATGGCTCTTATGGCATCTAAAGGCATGTCCACCCCCAAACCTGGTCTAACATGACATCTAACTCATCATGTCATCTCTCTAACTAACACTTAGGGTTAGGGTCCAAGTCTCCACTTATAATGGAGGTCTCTACCTCCAAACTCTCCTTACTTATCCTCCTGACAAGAAGGTCTAGCCTAAGGTCTCTCCTGAGGGCATGACAACTTACGTCATACGACCTAAGCATGTATCTATTCTTTTACGCTGAATCTATTAAGCTTATATCCATGACATCTTATTTACATGCCTTTTATTAATTTGGTGGAGGATTCCTTAAACCTTATCAATCTTACCCATACCTCAAGAGGGTGAGGAAAAGAGAGAAAACCCTAAACCTTATAATCCTTAATAGCATTTGAGTCGAGAAGGGATGAACAAGATGAGAGAGTCCTAAAGGTATCTTATTTCTAGTCAAATCCTGAGACTTTGGCCAGGCAATCACACTAATCTAGGAGTCCTCATATTCCGACTACCGGTGCAGGGGAAAATCTTGCCAGCCCCTAGGTGTGATCCTTTTCTAGACACCTCAGTCTTTCAGAAAATCCTCTAATAACTCCCTGGGGTTCTACAAAGTTGGCAAAATTTAATAATTATTAAAGATTAAATGAGGAACCTAAGCTTTGATACCAAATGTAACGACCCCGCCTCCGAGTAACCCCCAATTAAGGGAGACCAAGGGGCCAAAGCCATTATCCCAATTTCCAGATCAAAGGTTCAACAAATAATCAATAATAATTATCAAATTCTACCAAACTAAACTGAAATGTTGTAATAAAATTAAAATTTTCATACCTTTTTCGAAAACTTGGATATCTACTTCTATCCACATGGAGTCTATTCTAACTAATCCTCCTTTGAACTTTCATTCATATTTAAGTCCACATATGCCTTTTACTGTTTGTTCTTTTCACTTGTACCTAAAACGCTGACAAACAAAACGTCAGTCAACCTAAAGATGGTATGTGGGGGAAACAATAATTGTGCAATTAACTATAACAACATATTGTAGTCAAGTATGATTTAACAAACAACTTTATGTTTTCAACATAACTGCTCAATCCTTACATACCCTAACCTCTGCGTTGTCCCTGCAGTGGACCTGGATGCTACCTTCCTTATGGTAGATCCCCATTTAACCCCTCATGATTCTACTTGACTGTGAATCCGTTTCTAGGGTTGAGTCACATGACACTACCTGTAGGTAGCCCACTCCTTAACTCATGGTGTGCTAAAGAGTCTCATGGCACTACATGTGTGTATCCCAATTTCTAACTCATGATAGCCTAGACCTTACTCTAGGTTACCCTTTTTAGCATTTGCAAAGCCACAGAGGAGGACCCAGATCTAAGCCAGTTATATACTCATTTATAGTGATAGTCATAGTCACTCTATAGTTGCATGAAATAAAAGGCATCCAACAGTTATTTTCAAGCAACCGATAAAAACGTTTGGAAATCGCTATGAATCTAAAGAGATTATTCATAAGCATAACCACATACCTGATTTGATGAGTTGAGATAGAAATATTCCATGCAAGTAGGAAATCAAATCAAGCAAGCACACATAATAAGATATTGAAATAATCATACAATTCCCTATTATTGATCATGCCATCAAGATCTATTAAACCTAGCTCACTTCCTAGGGTTTCTAGTCCACTTTTAGGGTTTCTATTGCAATTAGGGTTTCCCTTCATCTTTTACCATTTTAAACCCTATTTATCTCATCTATTCTTCACGAGAGATATTAAGGTTACCTTTTAGTAGCATATAACCCTAATCTCATATTAAGGCACAATTAACCATCAATTAAGTCCATTAAGCCTCTTTTACATTAAATCTACCATTTTTATCCTTTTAATCCATGACAAGTTCATTATGCTCATTTATCATCAATTCATAGTTCATTACGGTCTAATTCACATATGAACTCTATTTGTCATTAATTCTACCTTTATCCATTAGAAAAACCTACATCAGGGTATTTATCCACAATTAGGAACTTTTATACTCAAATTGGATTTGTAACAAAATAACTCTATCTTTTTCATAGATTTGTACAATTTAAACCATTAAAATATATATTCTCCTATATTAGGGTTTCTAAGCCCATTACTGCATACTCAGGTATATGAAACCCTAAATTATGCCAATTATGCCTAAATACCATCTCTTTAGATATAAATCATTCTTTTTATCATTAATAGGTTAATATTCATTCAAACATTCATAGAACATCATTATATCCAACTATCATCAATTCTAAGGGTTTTCTATTAATTAAACCATTAAAGATGATAACTTTATACACTTTTCAAATTGCAAGAATATTTAGGTCTCAATTATATTTTTGTTGCACTCCTTGCATTTTTCTAATTAACTTCCATATATAACATGTCCAGATCCGAGTTATTAATAATTTATTAAGATTTTCACAAAATCACTTACCCATGGCCAATCGGAGAGCGCCATGTGTACTTTAATTCCCTTTTCTGGCAATCCCTTGCGGATCAGACGGAAAGACGTGCGTGCCCTCGCTTCTTAAACACATGCTCAGGGGCAAACTGGTCTTTTTCCTCTTTCTTCCTTCCTCCTCACACTAGGGTGATGCCCTGCCCAACGCAGGGACTCCAGCGCCTCATCTGTGCATCCTCCTCCCCCCTGACTACCTCTCTGCCTCCGGCCGCAAGGTTCCACCATCCAACCGCAGTGGTCGGCCTCCTTCATGGACTCCAGGGAGCGCCACCTGGAGGGAGACGCTCTCCCTTGGTCACTGGGTGAGCTGCAGACATCTTGGGCGACGGTTCGCAGACCTTGGTCTCACACCGAGGTTTTGTAGGAGAGGGGCATTGCGGTTCAAGGTCTTTTGAGATTGGACGACCACCTCTACAGGACTTGGGCCATGAAAAGAATCTACTCGTCTGCCACCTCACGAGCACCCTAGTGGCGGCCTGCAACTCCATCCGTCGGGTCTCCTTAGACCCATGAGGCCAACAAGTGCCAGGGAGGGTCTAGGCACTCCCTGCCCCTCCGCGCCACCCTCCTAAGGTGCGGGCTCATCCGTAGAAGCACGAGAAGAAGAGGTGTGCGAGATACGCCACCAACGTTCCTAAGAGGACGAAGACCTAAGGATCTGGACATGTTGTCAACGTGCCTCGAACCAGAGTTTGTCTAGGGCACGGAGTATGTGGTGATGAGAATTGGATGACCACGAGCGATGGTGGTGTCTACTTTCTATACGTGAGGGTTATAGGGGATATATATATATAGATATACCATGGAGAGCGCTCTAGATAAAACTAGAAGAATTAAGAAGGGAGGAGGAATAACGTGGCTCCAGCCTGGTTCTCTTTTCCTCTGGTCGAACTCTCCCCCTAGGTCATGTGTATACGACTTGTATCCTTCCCTCCTCTTAAACACTTTCCCAGCCCCATCGTTCCTTGCTGAGCAATCCAACTCATGGCTTAATCCAAAGATTTCCTCTTTTTCTTGTATATTAATTTCTCTTTCATGATGCTATTACTCAAAACCTACCTATTGGATACACATGAGTGTTACCCCTTGAGATGGATCCAAAAAGGTCCATACCTTGTTGGTATACATGGATTCCATATCAGATTTCATGTCCTCAAGACATTTCTCAGGTTCTGGTCCATTTACAACTTCTAGGTAGGTAATTGTCTCATCATCAATGACCGATTTATCACCTTCTTGAATCACTAGATAACCAAATATGTCTGGCTCAAGGCATGTCCTACTAGATTTATGAGGTTCCTGCTGTTACATGAGGAATTTGAGATTCCACAACAATTTATGACTCTCTATTTTCCACTTGTACCTCTATAGGTTCAATGCTTTGTTGTTAATATCTAATCACTTGAAGTTCTACTTTCCTCCCACTAATTCCTTTTGAATTAGATTCCTTTTCTAAGAATACAATATCCCAGGAAACAAACACTTTGTGGTTAAATGGAGTATAAAAGCTATATCCTTTGGTTTCCCTAGGATATCAAACAAATAACATTTATCCAATTTGGGCCCAAGCTTTTTGAGAAACTACTTTCTCACATAATCTTCACAACCCCAAATCTTCATAAAATACATATTGGGACACTTCCCATACCATATCTCATATGGTGTCTTTTGAACCGATTTAGATGGTACACAGTTTTGTGCAAATGTTGCGGCTTCTAGAGTATAAACCCATAAGGAAGTAGGAAGATCAACAAAACTCATCATTGGCCGCACCATATCTAGCAATGTATCATTCCTTCTTTTTGGTACACCATTATGTTGTGGTGTTCTAGGTGGAGTTTATTGTGATACAATACTACAGTCTTGTCAAAGTTCCTCAAACTCTTGGCTTAGGTATTCTCCACCTCGATTAGAATGAAGTTCCTTAATACTTTTACCAAGTTGGTTCTATACTTTATTAATGAAATCCTTAAACTTTTTGAGAGTTTCAGACTTATGTTTCATCAAGTAAACATAATGATTCCTACTGAAATCATTAGTAGATGTAATGAATTACTAATAACCACCTCTAACATTTTTTCTAAAAGGGTTGCATACATCGGTATGTAGGAGTCCTAATAGGTCACTAGCCCTCTCTTTGTGTAACATACTGAAACTCAGGGTCTTCCCTGCAATTTACCCACTTTTGAGCTTTTCTTAGCCTTGTAGTCCATTTGGACCTTTTCCATAAATTTCCCATCCTTTTTAATCATTTTTTGGACTTCTTGTGCAATTTGAGCACAATTTGATGTTGAAATCACTATTTACCCTCATTTATGATAATGGAGGGGTGTTTGAACAAATAACCCAATTTAGGGGGTAAGTGAGGGTTAATAATGTAATTTGGTCATTAATGATGGAAATAAGTAGATAATATTAATTTGGAGTTTTTTGGATAAATATATTAATAATAATAAGCATTTGAATTAATTATGAGTATATTAACCTCTTTACTTTCTCTCTCCTCCAATTTGATGATAAATGTGTGAAAATATATTTAAAGGATGATATTTTGCTCTTAATACTCATATATAGTTATCACCTCGAATTTGACTCACTAATTGCATTAATATAGTTATTTCAGTATAATGCACACCTTTTAATGTGTTAAAATACACTTTAATGAACAATATATTAATTAAGGGCCTTATTGGATATAAATGCGAGATATAATTATATAGCATCGTTCTAAATGTTAATATGAGCATGTGGTCCAAATTTGGTGTCATTTGGACTTCATTTGACCCTTCAAATACATTTTGTAAGCTTTTAATAAAGTATGACTTTGGGATTTAATCGATTTCATTTATATCGATTGGCAACGCTATTGTTCGGTTATTTTTTTAGCTGTCATGCGTTACAGCTTGTATTTCGGTCACACACATGCAATCACAGCCATCCATATTAGATCCAACGCGTGTGGAGTCATCTCCTTCCTCCGGCCGTCGAGCTGCACCCGGCCCCTGAGCTCCTCGGGCTCGTTCTCTCTCCCCTCTCACCCGTTTTGAGCGATTCTTGTTGCATTGAGTCCGTCTCGTCGAGACGCTTCATTTGAACGCTTACTTGTTGCTTGCCTCTCCAAAAACAAGAAACGCCCAATCGGGGCCTCCACCTCTTCCCTGCCGTGAAGTTGCAGAAGGTGCTAGACACCTCCTCACGCCTATATAAGGCTATGGGAATGACCTTCGGGCCGCCGCCTTTCTTCCTCATCCTCTAATTTCTTCACACCCTGCCCCGACGGCCCTGGCCTACTCGAAGTACCCCCGCCGGCAATGGTGAGCCGGTGCCACCTGCCCCGACCACCTTGGGTCAATTACCTTTAGGGTAAGCATCCTTGACCCTCGCTCTTTCTTTCCGCTTGATCGCTTTGGCTCGCGACGCCCCCGGTCACTGTGTCCTATAACTCGCCGAAGAAGGTCCGCCGCCGCCACCTGTTTTAGAGCTTCTAAGCTCCTACGACCTCACCGCAACCCGCTTTGACCTCGCCTCATGTCCGCGAGCATGTTGGTGGCCTAACAGGGGCCGCTTTCCCCTGGTTTTCGGTGATCTTGATCGCTGGTCCTCTTCCTCTGTTCTTGTCACTCGACGGAGTCCCCTCGGAGCTCCTGAGCACTGCGAGTCCCGAACCTGGGCTCGATGAGATCGTCGAGCGATGGGGAGGTCAATGACGTCCTCGGTTTGTATCGGTAGCCTATGCTCCGCGATCTCGGCTGTGGAGTCGAACTCCAGCATCAGCGTGTCACCATGGATACATGATCGGGCATACCTGGTCCGGCAATGACCAAGGTGCCCACTCCCTTGCAAATGGAGGATTTATTCCACAGGGGCAGTACCCACTTTTCACAAAGGGTTTTTGATTCCTCGTTGTAACGATTGTTATGATCATATGACCAAAATACCCTCGTCAATTTAATTGATTTGTTTTAACGAGCAAGGGTATTTTGGTCCTTTCATCTATTATTTACATCGAGTTTCATTTTGATTTAAATAACTGTCACGCTATGGTTTTCTTGCATTCTGATTGGCTGATTTTACTTAATTCATAGTAAATCAGCTGTTAGTCAGAAAAATGCAAATAAATAGTCGTTGGAAAGGATTTTTAATGTAGAATATGATTTTGTGGGTTTTGAAGCCTGATTCCAAAGTATTGTTCGAAGTTTTCCTAAGATACTCTTTTAATGTTTAAATGTTCTAAAATACCTAATTAATTCATTTTAACTCCAATTTATATAATAACATATGTTTTCTTATTCAGGAGAATATGACTATTTGATTGGAGTTGGTTTTAAACCTTAAATCATGGTTTTGAGGGTAAGTTCCAAAATTAGGGTTTTAATGTATATTATGCCTTAATACTTTCTAATACATGTGTAATAATGTAACTAGGATATGTGGATGGTTGCAATCAACTTGGTGTATGTTATGGTAAAAAAATAAAAACAGGTATGTGAGCCCTATTTCAGTATGTGAAACCTATTTCGTATGTGAAACCTATTTCGTATGTGAGCCCTATTTCAGTATGTGAAACCTATTTCGTATGTGAGCCCTATTTCAGTATGTGAAACCTATTTCGTATGCGAGCCCTATTTCAGTATGTGAAACCTATTTCGTATGTGAACCTTGTGTATGTGAAGCCTATTTTATGTATGTGACATCTATGATGAATGAGGAATGTGGAATGTAATTGTGCAAACTACCTATCCTTCAGTTGGGCCTTTTCCAACCCCACTATCATTATTGTGCTAGCCTGATTATCCCTCTAATTGCATTTATTGGCTCTTTACTTATTTTATGTTTCTAATTCCATTGTGGCTCATTCATTTGAATAATGTGAAACTTGCTATATGTTGCCTCCTTTACTTGGAAATGCTTAATCTTGCTATTGCCTATGTTGGCTCATCTTTTTGAAATACTTGGATAATGTTGTTGCCTATGATGGCCATTTATTGAGATTATTTATTTGGATTTTATTCCCAATGCTATGTTGCAATCTTATTATACTTTTCACTCTACTGCCAAGTGAATGTTATGCATGATATAGTTATTGGCCAATTGACAATGTAGTGTACATGAGTACAAACCACCCACAGGGCACTGGGGTTTTAGTCCCCTTGCCGGGCACTGGGGTTTTAGTCCCCCTTCCGGGCACTAGGGTTTTAGTCCCACTGCCATTTTATATATTAGGCACTGGGGTTTTAGTCCCCCTGCCATTGGTGAGGTCCGGTAGGTGCCTCACCCTACATTGAGAGTATGTTGTGTCATAATTTATATTCATGCAATTGTGACATTTGTTGATATTTAAATGTGGCAGTTTTTCTAAACTCTTATTTACTCATTGGTCTCTCTCCTCTTGAAATCCCTTAACGAAATGTTTTAGCTTAGCTTATTATTTGCCCTTATCCTATTTTTAACACATACCTTTTATCTCTCTCTTGCTGGATGACCCCAACCATCCAGGTTAGGATCAGAGTGCACATGGAAGCTTGGTGAACCTAAGACTAAGGATAGGAGAAGAAGATGAGGAACACATAGTTGCTTGATCATAAATGTTTTTATGTTTTGAGTAGTTGTTTGGAGACAATGTTGTATTAGTATAAGTTTTCCTCTACCTAGATCCTATGCTTGTATAACGTTGTACTCCCATTTGTGAAATTTTTATAATGTACTCTTTATACATTTTGAATAAAGTCAAGATTTAATTCTTCCGCTGCCACACAATTGGTGATTTGTTTATCATGTTTAATAGTAGAGACATGGTCTTTACACTTTGTAACTAGTGAAGGGAATCTTTGTCATCTTTCTCAATAAATAAGACTACATGTATGGATTGATTTGAAATCAAAAGAGTCTAGATACCCATCTTTATGGAGTCTAGAAATGCAATTCTCATTTATGTGCCCTAGGCAACAATGTCAATGATATGGTTTGTTTGAGTTATCACGTTTTAATATTTTGGTATTTATATTATAAACATTTGTCTTTGGATCTAGTAAATAAAGACCATAAGACGTTGGATCACTGCCATAAAATATTTCATCTTTTGAAATAGAACATTGACCATTTTTTTATATAAAATTCATAACCATCCTTATGGATACAAGATACAGAAATAATTTTTCTATTTATGGCAGGTACAAAATAGTAGTTCTTTAACTCTACTAAAAGCCTCATGGGAAGAGATAAGTTGTAGGTTCCATCTGTAGTGGCAACAACTCTTTCTCCATTTGTAACATGCAGTTCAGCCTCACCCTTTCTTACAGGCTTACATCTTTCCAGATCCTGCATATTCAAACATATGTGAGATCTACATCATGTATCTAGTACCCAAAAATGAAGAAGTAGACAAATTTATCTCAATAACATATATACCAAAAGTGGAGATCTCTATCCCCTCCTTCTTCCTTAGTTCCTCCAGGTAGAGAGGGAAATTCCTCTTCCAGTGTCTAGACTGGTGATAAATGTCTCCCTTGGTCACACCTTAACTTTACCTTTTCCCGTGAACTTCCCTTTTCCATTTCCGATTGTCATCATAGACTTGGGCTTGTCTTTCTTCATTTGCACTTCAGCTGTTCTCAACATGCCAAGTGATTCTGATAATGGCTTGTCAAAATCATTCATGTTGCAATTCATGACAAACTAAATGTATGACTCTTGTAGTGAATGTAGAATCACATCACTAGAAAACTCTTGACCTAAGGGAAATTCCAGTCTGGAAAGGTTCTCCACATAGCTAATAAGCTTGAACACATGGGGACCTACTGGATCTCCTTCTTCCATGTTGCATTTGAACAGTGCCTTGGAGACATCATATCTCTCTTATATTGCCTGATCTTCGTAAATGTTCTTAAGATGTGTTACCATCTCAAAAACATCTGTGTTCTCATCTCGTCTCTGCAACTCATAGTTCATTGAGCAAAACATAAAGCACTTAACATCTACAAAACCTTTACAGTGCTTCTTGTAAGCATCCCTATTAGCCTTAGGCGCAGTGGGAGGAGGTTCATCTCGCTCTGGTGTCTCCAAGACATAGATCTTGCACTCTTCTGTGAGAACAATTCTAAACGTCATGAACCAATCATGGAAATTATTTCCGTTCAAATTGTCCTTCTCAAGGACTGATAGCAAGGAAAATGTGTTATTGGTTGCCATTTGAATTTATAAGAAAATTTACAATTTGTCAATTTTTTTGATTAATTTGATTAAAATAAAATTTGATGATGTTTAATTATGCTTTTAATTAGTTATTTCTCCCACTATTTTTTTTCTTCAAATTGATAGTGCTCACATATCAATTTGGAAGATTGTAACGTACAACCTTATAGTGAGCCAAGACCTAAAACAACTGAGTTATTACCCGGCCAACGCCAACATCCATAATCAATCGGTAAGGTAGACAACTTTTGCCACTTTCTTCTTGGATATATGGGATGCACAACTCTTTGCCATAGTCATTTGCATGCTTCTAGGTACTTAATCTCATTAAGATCATCTAGTTAAGCCTGGCCCAAAAGCCAACATGATAGTGATGTACCTTACTTGACCGGCCCACATGACTACCATCACACTTCCACAAGATGGACAATGCACCAAGCTTAGTGGATCAAGCTTTTTATGTGTGTTTCTTATGAAAAACATCTAAGACTTAATATTTTTTGAGCAATTTTATATTTATATAAATATATATACATATCCAATCACCACATACTTATATGTATCATATACATACTATGCAATTATAAAATATGAGTGATGGTCATGACCATACTATTGTAATTCTTTGAATCCACAAAGAATTACTACCACCCAAGGTCTACATCATATGTAGAAACCTATTATTGATGAAGATATGTGCTCAAATCAATCTGGGTCGATCGATTCAACTCTTTAACTAATTGGTTCACCTTCTAGTCGGTGGGTTGGTCTCTTGGATTGATCGTATGGTCTCTGATCCAAGTGACGTCTAGACTCCTCCAGTGGATGGTTGGGCGACCAGCCAACTAGTTGGGTCCTCCTAGTCATTTGGCCTCCCTAGTCTTCTAGTAGATCAGTTCATCTTATGAAATAGTTAGTTCATTTGAAACAGTACTTCTTCTTTGCCATAATAGAAAAGAAACTATCCGTATCCTATTTAACATGTTACAATGTAATAGGGAAACCTCGAGTCACATTCGAGGGGAACATAGGAAGGAAAGAATCAATACTTCTACACATGGAAAAGGAGAGAGAGGCTCGAATTGCAAAGTGAGATATAAATAGGAATAACAACCATCCAATCGAGAACAAAGATTGATAGTTATTGGCCATAACTGTGCTAACATCCACCATCGAAATTAAATTTTGGATGACACGTATAAATTGCATATATATATATATATATTTATGGATCATATGTGGTATTTAATTAGATATGCACATTCATCATTTAAATATTCACATTACATGTAATAAATAAATGCCAAAACTAGAAATTTGATCGTATCGATTAAATCCCAAAACATAATAAATTTATGTGCTCTGATACCACTGTAGGAAAACATGACCTCTTTAACTACCAAATTATCCTTAAATAGTAGATTGTGTCAACAACTATAAACTGAGAATGAGGGTTTCAAGGTGTATACCTAGTCCCGGAGCAAGTTTAGTGACTATCCTTTGTTGCAGTGTGCTTCTTTCTCAAGTTACACCTGGAAGACTATCTAAAGCGGCCTCTTGGGATCACCAAGGATGGTGGTTGACTTTGTCCTCATTGCGGGTGGCAAAGTCCTCCTCACCACTATAGTAGTCCACATGAACCACTGCAAACTCCTGTTATACTAGATGAATAAACAATAAGGAGTCCTCCCTTCTAGTCAACGTGCTAGTGTCGACTTGCTCTCCCTTATTGTCTCTCCCTCGCTATCCCTCCCTTTTATAGGTAGGACTTGCTCGAGTTCTCATTTGTTACCATAATTATGAGAAGACAATAATTGTCAGATCTTCTTCTTGTGTCTCTAGAAAGCCTCGACTACCCCTCTATTTATAGGAGGTCAGGGTTAAGATTATCAAATCGATCGAGAGTGGAAGAGACAAAACCTCATGAGTTTTTTGGAACCTACAAACCATGAACCAGTAGGTTCACCAATGAACCAGTCAGTTCACACATGAGATGATCAATCCAACACTTGAATTAGTCGATTCACTATGCTTCCCATTCACAATTGTATTGACATTTAATATTTGATTAATACAAAACATAATATTAGCATCAATCCTTAGTCTGATCTCGTTGATTAACCAAATGGTTGGTTCACAGCCTGAATCGGCCAGTTCAGACATCTAAACTGACACTTTAGTCTTGATTGACAATGTTGACTAAATTAAATACCTAACAATTTAGTAATAAAGATTAAAATTCATCCATGAGTAAACTCCTATTCCTGGTGTATCTTATGTGTGTGACACTATAGGTTCCGAGTTATGTTGGCAGTGAATGTCCATAACTGATTTATGACATAACAAGAAATGAGTGGTATCTAGAAAGACATCATTGCTACCCAAGTAATTGGAAAGTTGGAGAACAACTTCAACCTATAATTTGTGATTGGTGTTATAATGATTTTATAGTTCCTTTATCACTGATATCTAGATCGAACTCAAGGCATGAAATCATCATCCTATTTAACATTTAATCCATGTTCCTTGAACTAGAGTAGATTGTCTGAGAAATATGTAAGCTTAATATCACATATTTACTCACACAAGCATCGCCACACATTTTTCAGTCTCACTTATCAAGTGGCCAGGATATCAAACTCATGTAGGAGGGAAAAATCTCATCTACATTAATCATAGTCATCCCCACAATGCACCTGAGCGCCACCTTTATGGCAACCCTTATTCAATATCACGGTGGATGATGTCAAAGTACATTGAACAACATGTGATGAGTGTAGTGATTTCAGATCTAAGAACCAAAATCACTACCATCACTGTGAGTGTTACAACCCCAATTTTTGGGTTCTCTTGGGTGAGAAATGTAATTTATCCTATTAAAGATATTTGAACAAATAATGATATAATTTTTTTTGGATAAATGGATTTCATTTACAGTACCCTTGTTGGTTTTTTTATTGGCTATTGGGCCCAATAACAACGAAAAGACAAAGGAAACTCCATTATTTAATGAGTAAATGAGAAAATGGAGAAAAGAAAGATGTAGAAACCTCTAGAAGGCAAAGGAATGTTATCCAAAGGTGGATTTCGTGCCTGTTGGGTTCCAAGGAGACCAAAGTTGCAAAAATAATGCAATAAGAAAAGAAAATATCAATTAAATATTTCCTTACTATGGAAGAAATTGGAGATAATGATAAAATGTGGAAAATAAGTGGAAAGATGTATGATTGAGTTATCTTGGGTATATTTTCATATCCATAAGGTTTCTAATATTAGAAGGAATTCCAAAAATAAAAATAAAAAGAGAGATAAAGAGAAATCCTCAAAAAGAGATATTTTGATAAGAAATAAATAAGATAATTAGGAATAATGGATAAAAGATAAGTAAAAGGCTAAGGTATATCCTCAAGATGGGATTTTGAGCCATTAAGGTTCCTTGAGGTTCAAGGAACTCAGAATAATAATTTAATAGCAAGGGAAAGAGAAAATAGATGAGAAATATATATAATTAGGTGATCTCTTGCACCTAAAGGAAAGGCACGTTTTATTTTATATAATGAGCCCAAATTTGGAAGAGAAGTAGATTAAGCCATTATTAATATTCCCTAAAAATTTGGGATTAATTGGATACTCGGTTTGGGAGTTATGGCTTTTACAAGATTCCCTAAAGTGTTGTAATTATAGTAAATGTCACAATTTTATTTGGAATAGGAATCTTGGGCCCAGCCCATGCACATGTCACGGGCATCGCGGGCCATTGGATTCAGATCCAACAATGATCCTTTGTCTCCTATCTTGTCATAGACTAGGAAAGTGGCATACATAGGAGGATCTTCCAAAGTGCTTTTCTCGCAAGTTAATGCACGAGTGAACTTGGAAACTTGCCCATCAAGTTCGAGAATCCTAGACGGATCGAGCAACCCTAGGTTTTGGGGGGTTTCGTGGTGGGAACGGGGAATCCCCAATTCATAGGATGGAAAATGAATACCCTATATAAGGGGGGGTGACTCACGGCACCAACAAACTCCCAAGAAACCTTTGCGAGGCCAAACGAAACCCCCGATCATGCTCGTGCCTTCAATTGGCACTTTGACCATGACCTGCACCTTTGCTTGGAAGCAGAGGTTGCCGACGGAACATAGATCAGCCTCAAAGGTAGGAGAGGCACCCACGACCAATCTAGGGTCTCATCGAGTTCGTGAGATCAAGACGGAGCGTGCAGTGGCCTTGGATCGTGCACAGGCGCTCCGGAGTGCGGAATCAACTCCGCATTTGACCACCGACTTGTGGGAAGAAGGACCTAAGGTTGAAGACGATTGAGGGGGAAAGTACATCCCTACCCCCGCATCTCTTTTGTAAGGAGTAGTCCTTTAAGGTAATTTTGCACCCCTTTCTATTAAACAAGTGCATTGCCCTCTAGCTCAGTTTTAATTTTGATAAATTGACGTGGCTGATTCTGATTGGTGGAAAAAAGGGGTTATCTTGTAAAATATGTAAGTAATTGTAGAAATATCGAATGAAGATGATCCAAATATGAAAATCGATCCTTAGGATGAGAGGAACACTAATAAATTATATTTAGAGCTTAATTCTGCTTGCAATTCATAAATAATGTAAACATTCTATCTTTAATGGTTTAATTGATGAAAAACCCTAATCTTTGATGATTAATGAATTAGGAAGGGTTATATGGATGTTTAAAGTTGATATTAACATGTTGATTATAAAAAGGTGCATTAGATCTAAAAGAATGAACCTTATGCATAATTTGGTTAATTTAGGGTTCTATGTGCATAAATAAGCTTTAATGGGCCATGAAACCCTAATGTTAGTCTTTGTGACTCCTAATGGATTTAATTGTTCAAATTCATGAATAAACTGAGATATGATGGTTCTAAGCTATTTCGAGTATAAAAGTTCCTAATTGTGGGTAACTACCCTTAATATGGTAATTAGGTTTTCTAATGGATAAAGGTAGAATTAATGACAAATAGAGTTCATAACCATAATGAACTGTGAATTGATGATAAATGAACATAATGATCTTGTCATGGATTAGGATAAAAAAATGGCAACTTTAATGTAAAAGAGGCTTAATGGACTTAATTGATGGTTAATTATTCTTCTATGGAATTAGGGTTATATGTTGTTAAAAGATAACCCCTTTTTTCATAAAGAATAGATGAGATAATTATGGTTTGTGAGTAATTGTATAAAATTAGGGTTTAAAATAGTATAAATGAAGTGAAACCCTAATTGCAATGGAAACCCTAAAAGTGGACTAGAAACCCTAGGAAGCGAGCTAGGTTTAATAGATCTTGATGGCATGATCAATAATAGGTAATTATGTGCGTATTTCAGGATCTCTTTGTGTGCTTGCTTGCCTATTGGATTTCTTGTATTGATTGGATTAATTATGTCTCGGATCAGCCTGACAGGTATGTGGTTAATTATAGTTAATCACATTAGTTTTCTGAAGAGTTTCCCGAATGATTCATCAGTTTGAATGCAACTTAACAGTTTGGATGTTCATACTTGTAAATCATAAAGTCACTATGATTATCACAATAATAATAGAAGTGCATATTCTCACACCTACATGCCACCCTGATGGATGATGCAAAAGGTCAAGCCCAGGAGGGAAGACCTATGGGCACCATGAGTGGTGACCCCAGACACCAAGCTCGGGATTGAGAAGGTGGCCTATGATATTGCATGACTAAAGGGCACTATGAAGGGTGACCCCAGGAACCAAGCTCGGGAATGAGAAGGTGGCCTTAAGTCAATGGCAAAAGAGAAACCTGAAAGGGGGTATGCCAGGGTTAGGGCAAAAGCGGTGGAGAATGTCACATTGAAAGTGTAAATTTGGCTTGTTAATTAACTTGATTGTGATAATTAGATTGTTAGCATATTTGTGAAATTTTTGTTGTCCCCACATACCAGCATATTTCGATATGCTGACCGATGTTTTGTTTGTCGGTGTTTTAGGTACAAGATTGAAAAGGAAAAACAGTAAAGTGGCATATGTGGAATTAAATAAGAATTAAAGTACAAAGGAGGATTAGTTAGAATAGACTCCAAATGTGGATAGCGGTAGATAACCAAGTTTTGAAAAAGGTATGCAAAGTTTTATTTTATACCTATTTTCAGTTTAGTTTCTAAAATTTCATAATTATTATTGATTATTTGTCGAACCTTTGATCTTGTTAATTGGGATAACAACTTTGACCTTTGGGTCTCCCTTAATTGGGGGTTAACGGGAGGCGGGGTCATTACAGTGAGAGATGATTCTGACTACCATTCAATGATTTTCATGCATCACTCTAAAGGTGAGTATGTCCAATACACTATTCTCTAACAAGTATCTATGTGTTCGGTTTGATATCATATACCATTACTTAATGAGATTCTATCATCAACCAACACACACTCTAGTCTTATGTATTATTTCTTTCCATCTGTTTCCACAATATCAACTGACTAGGGACATAAAAAGAGCATATATACTCTTAACATATGTATGATCCCATTGTTTAGGTCCTCAACGTGAATACATACATCATTGAGTAACATCATGCTTTAGACATTTATTATGTAACATCATTATCTCATAACTGAATAAAAGTAGAATAAATAGGAAGATTTCCTTTATTATTAATAAATTTTTTACAAGATTTTCCATTACAATCATCATATGATTAGCTCTCTGGGCATACATACCAACAGATCTAGAAGAGGTAGTGGACATAGTGGCCTGGTTGGAGGCTAACTGGAGAGAGCACAAAGGCAAGGAGTCAACATGGATATCCATAGAGGCAACAAGGTAGATATTATAGGGTACCCTTTATTTCAAAAATATGCCAAGGAGAGTGGTGACCTCGTATTATGCTTTCTCTCCTACTATGCCCTTGGATCAACTTCAAGTTTGATAGTTACATCAATGAAGTGCTCCTATAGTAAATAACAATGGAGGCACACCACACATATGAGGAGATCAGTAGAAAGTTTTTCAATTCTTTATAAAAGTGGTCTAAATGAATTCTGAATACATAAGGTTCAAATTTTTAGGTATTGACTAATCTTGATGACAACTCATCTAAACAAGATCTTTGTACCTACTCTAGATTTTTTACAAGAATTTGAAAAGGGGCTATCTGAGAATAATGACGAGTTTGAATACTTCCATTTGTATGGAAAGGAATCATGGGACATGATACTTTTACTACAGGGAAGTCAAAGACCATCAAGATAAGATATTTAATAATTGAATACATCAAAAAATTCTTGCCAAAAAAATATTTGGTAGGTTCAAGATATAAGAGTGCTACTTGTAAAAGGAGCTATTTGTAGTGGGCTTGATAAACCTACATAAGTGTGTCAATTTTAATGGAAATGGTGATTGGGAATTTGAAATTTGTTCCCACAAGGAGAGTTTCACAAATTTTTATTGCGGGGTGTGGTGCAATCCATTGCTCTATAATATGACTATGAACTGAGCAACATCAACAAAGTCAAGGCTCCAAGTCCCTTGATTTGAATTATCTCATGCATGCACACATGATCTTAATGTGGTATTAAAAGATATTTACTTCTCCTCTGACTATTCTACCTTCAACTGTGAGATGCTCAACCATATAGAGATTATCTTACATTATTTGGAGCCTTTTACCTATTTCATGTAAGTGGTTGTAAGATGGGAGGAAGACAATCTGAGAGAAAACCTCATAGCACCAGTGATAGATCTAAGGATGAAGATCGAGCAAGTGTATCTCAATAGAAGAATTAGGAGATTTGAGAATGTCACATAATAAGGAAGACATGTATTGAGGACATGCATCCACCAACTCTAAAAATGCCTATGACATGTCTTCCATCATTTAATAGTTGGAGGGAATCCACACACAACAACAACAGATGTAGTATGAACAACACCAAATCCATTATCAATCAAACCGCATATTTACTCTTATGACTACACACAATCACAATGTGATCCAATTTGGAATAAGAATTTTACACAAAGCTACCCCTAATCACATGTACCTTTACATGCATGTTAATAGGGGCAATTACTAAAAATATCCACTGCCCAACCCCCATAGATTCAACCACTATGACCATCCACCACAACATCAACTACTGTCGTGCTCATTCCCCTATCATCCTAAGCTTAGTGTAGTTGCAAGGGGAAACATGATTCAAAAGCTTAGGGTCGTAGGGAGGTATGTCCATCTTGGTCCCTTTGTTCTAATTTTTCTTGATTAGGATTGTTGATTGGCGTGGCTCATCCATTTTACCTTTTGTTTTGCCATTCATACATTCACATATCATTTGATTTAGTTCCTTGTATTTTGTGTAATATATAGTTCTTTTTATCTTTCTTCATGTCATTACACATGTTGCATTGCATGAAGATTTTAAGTAATTTCTTCCATGTACTTAATTAGATTTGTTTTCCTTTCTTATAATTCATTTTATATAATTCTTAATTGATAATGCAAAATTGGATAATTTTTTTGAAACATTACCCAACGTTTAGAATGACTTGATTTAATATAGGTTTTGGTTAGATCTCTAATTGATTGAAATTTAATTGCTAAATTTTGGTGAATCCATCCACATCACATATATTTCTTTCCTCCCAAGATAATTTCTAGGCTTTATAAATGATTTTCAATCCTCTCTTGGACATGTGATATGATGAATGGATTGCAATCACTGCAAACCACAAATGATTAGGGTTTCTACAAACTTATGAAATACATATGTGCCATAATTGTTAGCTCATAGAGGTTTTTACAATAATCGGTGAATATTTTTTGGATCTCCTTTCTTACAACATGCCTTATGAAGAAATTCATGTAGTCGACCCCTCTCTTCATTCAGACATTTCCATCATTTAATTCTCTCTACCTCAACAAAAATACGAAGTCACAAAGAGAGAAATCCTTGGAAACCATCCAAAAGCTTGGGTTGGGAAACACTTTCCCCCTCGGCTTCTTCATACCACCAACACAATCCTACACTGTAAAAGGAATAAGTAAAAAAATTTTGAAAACAAAACAAAGGCAATCCTATAGAATAGTAGTAGAGAAAAAGAAAAGAAAATATGTCTAGTCCTATGTGATCGAACTTCAAATTACTTCAATAATATCTTTCTTCCTTTTTCATGCCTATTCTTAGGAACTATCAACCCTATCCCCTAATGCCCTTATAGATGGCCCAAGGGCCAAGTAGAGTGGATTGACATACAAGTCTGATTGCTTGTAAGCATTATAATATTTGAGACTAATTTGACTATTCCTAACATGAAAAAGTTTTGCGCATGTCATTATGAATGCTACATTGGTTAAATATGTTTTTGATGCCCTCTATGAGAATTTTGTGGTTTTGTGATTTGAATTGAATAGTATTATGAGACTGGAGAGTACATGAGTGAATTGCATGTATGAAACCGTAATGTACCTTGGTTGGCAAGTAAACATATTTTTTCGATGAATTTACCATTTCTTATTTGAATGAAATTGAAATGAGATCTAGTTGGAGAGTACTTGAGGGAAAGTATGATTTAAACTTGGTGCGGTGATGGTGAACTACTTTGGATCTCTATATACTATCTTTTTCTCATAATTCATGTTAATATAGTTACAATGCATTCTTATTAAAAACATTTTATGTTTAAATGCACTTATGGAGTCTTTTGCATGTTTCTTTTAGTAGTGCTAATTAATGGAGAGAAAATAAGGACTTCGATTCAGGGACTTTGACTATGCTCAGAGAATCCCAAAGAGCCACCAAAATAATCTCCAACCAATATTCTTACAGGCAATATGCAATATGTGTCCGAGAAAGTTTTGGATTTCCTTAATAAAACAATAATGTAATAGAAAAAATTATATTTCTAAAATTTTAAATTAGACTATATATTAATAAGTAAACATATAGATATACATGTATAGTATGTTATATCTTTATATATATATGTAATATGGGTGTGTGTTCGTGTATATAAGTAGTTAAGTGAATAATTCAACAAATAATTCACAATGAAACACACACGCATAACATCTATACAAAAGTCGATGCATATGCGACATATATGCGGCTATATGTGTTGCATATGTGGTCAGGATCACATAGTGGGCTACATAGACATGCATCTCAAAGATGTGGCCAAACTACATATTAGAAGAATATGCACCTCATGCATGACATATACTAACACTGTCTCCAAGATATCACAAGTGCTCAAGATTTACAAGAAGAAAAATAACTTTATGGAAAAATAAGTAAAGAATTGAAGTTCACCATGAGTTCCTCAGAATGGTCGTGGTACGTCAAAATATTTATTCTCTAAAGATCAATATTGCATCAAGATCACATAGTTAAGAAGTTTCCAACACATTCTACCATGGGACACTTATTGGCATTGGCATGCTTTGCCCAAAATGGCATTTTGTCCTTCAATGACTATTCCTTGCAAGCTCCTAAATCCATTCCACCCCTTAGAAAGAATTATCATTCCACTTTCAAGCCATAATATTTGTTCCACTGAGAACGATCATTCTACCTAACCTTCACCATGACCGGTTGATGTGCATATTATTACACTAACAAATTCATTAGGAATTACTAAAAAATTCACTAGGAATAGAATTTCTAGTTTTTATCAAATCAAATGTGAAATAATGCCACCCACAAGCGGTTGTGTCTTATAAAAATATAGTTGAGGATCGAGTCCCAAGGGACAACTTTTTTTAGAACCTTTCTAGTTTGTATCTAGTTGAGAAAAGATTAATATTTAAAACCAAGATTTGATTGGGTCGAGTTAAACTAATTACACGAAAAGTAAAAGCTCAAATTAATATTGGTTCTAGATTAATAATGAAAAACACTAGGGTGGGGTCGGGTTTCAATGACGCTACCCAAATCTACATATTCATTCAAACCTAAACTTGTATGAAAAGATAATTGGAGTCGTGCAAGTTTACCCTTATGGCGTTAGAAACTTGTATGAGTGGATATCACTGTAAGCTTGATGTATATATACTTATATATCATATATCTACTACTCTCAAGACTTCCCTTTAGAAGTTCTCATCAGGACATCAACCAACACCAATTGATATTCAAATCTTAAAAGTTGAAGTTCTCACAGCCTAAGATTATAATAAATCACATTGAACGGGTAAGAAACCCACAAAACAAGTGTTAAATGATTAATAAAAAATTAAATGAGTTCATACAAGAGTTAAAATAAGAATGAAATTTCAAGAACCAGGTAGCAAGGCTAGTCTTCGCACCCCAGTGAAAGGACTACTTGGTCCTCATAAAAAGATTTTTACAACCAGCTGAAGCAGAGTGGGTAGTCTCAGGCATCACTGAAGGTAGGAAACAATGGGTGTGATCGATTGGAGGAGGTCAATCGACCTTCTAGGCTGGAGGTTGATCGTTTCTGATCAATGAAGGTGTATGGATAGATACTCAGCCAAGAGGTCGATTGAAAATGAGGTCGATCATCCTTGACTTGTGTAGGTAAATAACCAGAGGTCAATTCATAAGGAGATGGAGCACGTTGAGGTTGATGGCTCTAGAGTTGCTAAAGATGGATCCTTGTTAAACTCTTGGAGGTCAATTTCACCTTTGTCGGGAAGGTCAATCACTCTTGGAAAGTAGGTAGATTGATCGCTTAAGAACCTCACGAGGTCAATATCTCTCGCTAGAGAGGTCAATCGCTCTCATTAATAGTAGGTTGAAAACTTGTCCTCTTGTGGATGAACACGTGCAACTTGACTAGCACAAGGTCTGAGGGACATATTTTGTCATTGTATGTTACCTAGTAGTCAGTAGCCATATATGTGCCACGTGGATGGTCAAGATCATTGCTTGGCGGTGAAGGAATCTAAGCAAGTTCAATAGACAAATGTTCAATAGATGATGCTCGATTTGAAGGTCGATTGACACAAGTCAATTGGATGGATGTTGAGCTATGGTTTTCGACCTAGGAGGTTGACATATGGATGGTTGACCAAAAGAGGTAAATTGAGTCGCTCAAGCTTTGGACATCCATATGTTGGGTCATCAACCTTTATGATAGATGAAATGATTGAGCATTGAGGTCAATAGTCCTCTTGAAGGCTCGGTGAAGATTGATCAACCTAGAGGTCAATAGATAGAAATTGATCATTGTATCTCAATGATTGATGATAATTATAGGTGGATTTGTAGGTTGATCATCTGGTTAATTATGTCCTTGAACACAATTTTTTTATCAATCTTCATTCTAGAACTGCCCAAAATCTATTTTGGGATGTGCGCTTCCCCACACCTCATGAAAAGCAATATGCTCTCGACTCCTATGCTCTAAAGGGTTCAATGGATAGATAATACTCCAAATCTATCAGGATCATCGAGAAAAGTATCAAAATTATAAAAAGTTAACATGAAATGAAAATAGAATAAAATGAAGCTATTCCTAATGAAAATTAAGAGATCTGAGTGCAACACTGGGCTAAAACAACCACTAAAACTAGGATGAGTATGCATTCATCACCAGTCTACCCGAGAATAACCATGGCACCCACTAATATTTTACTATTCAACCATGATATAACCTACCCACTCACCATGATTGTTCTCAATCACACTACATTTCCAACCTTCCCATACCACTACCATGGTGAAGTAGAATGACCGCTCGATCTCGAAATCCTAATACTACATGTACATTGCATTTTTCAATTTAAACCACTTACCCCTAGTTACTCCTAGGCTCTATAAAATCCTTAGTGGAAACTAGGATGAAGGTGTTAGCATTCACTACACACACCTTCCACCATCTACCACTCCACCTACTCCCATTCACCCTCTTGTTCATTTCCATCCAAAAGCCCTAGTTTTCTAGGGTTTTGACGTCACTACACTCTGTTCTTCATGCCATTATCCTTAGAGAAAGGAAATCATACTGCTACTAGATGGAGGTGAAGATAAGGAGATTCTTTGTTGGCATACATGGCCTCCTAATCTTCTTTCCTATTTCTTTTTGTATCTTCTTTTAGTATGAGTAACTAAGCCTCCTTTGTTTGCTGTTTGGGGACTTAATTTGTGAATGTTATACCATGTTGCTAGGAATATCTATGTATTGCTTATTAGTGTTATATTCATGCTCTTTATCTCTCTCCATATATATTTATTTTTTGTTTGATTTATTGAACCAAATACATCGATAAAAGAGGGATTTTGATGATTGGAAGTGAGAAACACCCAAGTCCAGTTGTGGGAGCTTAGCTTGTTTTCCTACTACCCTTCTATGCATCTATTCCACTAAATCTAGGTGGGAGATATAAGTATCTAGGTGTAAATATCCCTTCTCACTTGGAAAAGAGCATACCTAGAAGTTGGATAGGGAGAAACAAGAGGTGAAAATCTTCTTCCTACCACTATAATACCCCTTGAGACAGAGTGCATTAGGAGAACCACAGTTAGAAACCTAGACAGGTGTTCATATTAATTTAGGTTCATACACCCCCTAGTGAATTGAGCATCATAGTGGTGGATATATTGTGATTCTAGGATGAGTTCCCCAGAATACTATCTATGCCTCCATGTCCCACTGATGGAGTAGAGATCCTAGCCATCATCTCCCTTTGTTGTTTGGTTTGGTAGCACTATTGTTGATTGTGTTGTTAAATATTCCCATATGCTTGGTATATCTTGCAATATCCCCTAAATAGACCACTCCCATCATTAATTTCTTAAAATCCAATTTCTTAGTTGCTTTCTACTCTATCCATCTATTTCTTAGTGATAGATGATTAGTTAATGGTGAATTGCTTTTATTAGGCCAATTAGTTTGTAATTTTGTCTACTTCTGTTTGGTTCTTTAGTTGCTAACTTAGTGTAGTCCTTCCTTGAATTTCTTTGTTAATTGTCTTGATTATTCTTCATTAGGGTGTCTAGTTTAGCAATCTAAATTCCTTTTCTTGTTTAATTATTTCTTACTTCTCTTATTATCTAGTTATCCTTAATCACTAGTGGTATCTTAGTTTGCATATTGTCTTTGCTTAATTGCATGCCCCCTTAGTCCATACAAACCAAATCCAGGTTAAACCTTAAAAACTCTAACCTCTTCTCTAGGAATCTAGAAAATAACCTAGCTTTAGTGATTTCACTTTCCCTATGGAATTTACCTTGATTTACCGCCTTTATACTACATACTAAGTCCATGAGCTTGGGGATATGTTATATAAGAGTATGCAATATGGGATAATTTTTTAACCTAAGGTGTTTGTGCCTTAGTATCCCCTCCATCACCACTTTGATGAGATAAGCCTTCCACCAATGAGGTATTTATAGTAGGCCACCTACTCAACATATCATCCACCTTGTCACAAAATTCCATTAAGATCTTTGACTTGTAAATTTCTTCCAACCAAGGGAAACCCTAGGCAATTTTTATGTTACTCACTTGATTCCCCTTCACGCACTTTGAAGTCGGACCTCCTAGGTCCCGCTAGTTTGGCCAGTATGGATAGATATGACTCCAAATCTACAAGGAGCGTCAAGAAAAGTAGCAACATTCTAAAAAGTTACATGAAATATAAATAGAATGAAATGAAGCTATTCCTAATGAAAACTTAGAGATATGAGTGCAAAGCTGGGCTAAAACACCCACTAAAACTAGGATAAATATCCATTGATCATCGGTCTACTCAAGAATGACCATGCCACCCACTAATAGTTTACTATTCAACGATGACCTAACCTACCCATTCACCACTATTGTTACTGACAACATGACAGTTTTGACCATCCTGCACCATGACTGTGGTGAAGTAGAATGACAATTCGATCCCAAAACCCTAATGCTAGATGTACACTACATTTCTGAATTTACATCCACTACCCCTAGCTACTGTTAGTCCTTATAAAATCCAAGTGGTGAATAGGGTTAAGGTGTTAGCATTCACTACACACACCTTCCACCACCTACCACTCCACCTACTCCCATTCACCCTCTACTTAATTTCCTTCCCAAAATCCCTAGTTTTCTAGTGTTTTAACCATCATTACACTCCATTCTTCATACCATTCACATTGGAGGGAGGAGATCTTAATACTAACATCTAGAGGTAAAGAGAAGGAGATTCTTCATTGGAATCCATTGCCTCCAGACCTTCCTTGCTATCTCTTTTTCTATCTTCTTTTACTAGGAGTAGCTAATCCCTATTTGTTGTTTGTTGGGGGACTAAATTTGAGATTGTTATACCATGTTGCTAGGAATATTTGTGTAACCAATTATGTATTTCTTATTGGTGGTATATTCATGCTTGTTCTCTCTCCATATATCTATATTTTTTATTTGAGATATTGAACCATCTATATCGAGAAAAGAGAGATTCAGATGATTGGAAGAGAGAAACACCCAAGCCCACTTGTGGCACTTAGCTTGTTTTACTCTCTACCCTTATATGCATCTATTCAATTGATTCTAGGTGGGAGATCTAAGTATCTAGGTGTAAATATCACCTCTCACTTGTCAAATAGCGTACCTAGAAGTTGGATAGGGGGTAAAAAGATTTGAAAATCTTCCTCCTATGACTATAACACCGCTTGACACTAAGTGCATTAGGAGAACCATAGATAGAAACCTATATTGGGGTTCATCTTGACTTAGGTTCATATACCCCTAGTGAATTGAGACTCACAAGGGTGGATATATTGTGATTTAGGGACTACTTCAACTGATGGGGTAGAGATCTAGCCATCGTCTCCCTTTGTTGGTTGGTTTGGTAGCACTATTGTTGGATGTGTTGTTGAATATTCCCATATGCTTGATTTATCTTGAAATATCCCCCAAAAAACTTACTCCCAATATTAATTTCTTAAAATCCAACTTCTTAGTTTCTTGATAGTCTAGACATCTCTTTCTTAGTGATAGCTGATTAGTTAATGGTGAATTTTTCTTATTAGGTCATTTCATTCCTAGTTGTGGCTTGTTTTGCTTGGTTCTTTAGTTGATAGCTTAGTATAGTTCATCCTTGAATCTCTTAGTTAAATGTTTTGATTAGTCTTAATTTGGGTGTCTAGTTTAGAGTTCTAATTTCCTTTTATAGTTTAATTACAAATTGCTTCTCTTATTAGCTAGTTATCCTTAATCACCAATGGTAACTTAGTTAGCATCTTGCCTTTGCTTTGTTGCATGCTCAATTAGTCCTAATAAACCAAAACCAAGTTAAACCTTGAAAACTCTAACCTATGCATCAAGGAACATAGAGGACAACCTAGTTTTGGTGAAGTCACTTTCACCGTGGATACAACCTCAACTTGCCACCTTTACACTACATACCAAGCACATGAGCTTGCAGATACGTTATATAGGAGTACGCAATATGGGATACTTTTTTTATTCCTAAGGTGTTCATGTATTAGTAGCCTCTGTGCTGCCACTTTGATGAAAATAAGTCCTCCAACATAAGGTGTTTGTAGTAGGCCACCTATTCGACATGTAATCCACCTTGCCAGAAGATTCCATTAAGATCTTTGACTTGTAAATTTCCTCCAACCAAGGGAAACCCTAGGTAATTTTTATGTCACTTACTCACTTCCAATTCATGCACTTGAAAAGTGTACCTACATCATGTATGCTATTACTTGATTGAAACAATTGAGTTTTATTCACATTAACTAACAATACTGTATGTTTCCCAAAATGTTGGACTGAATTATGTAAATTCTTTATATTGTTCTTCTTAGAATCTACAAACACTATCACATCAACTACAAATATAATACGACTCAAAACTTTGGTACCCTATATTTTTTAGACTCTGATATCCTTGGTAGTTACTTCATTCATATTACTTACAAAATTATCCATGACAATAGTAAAAAGGTAGGTGAAAGAGGGGCCCCTTGTGTAAATGATTTGCTTCCTTAGAATATCGATCCCATTAGATGTACCATTCACTAGAATTGAAAAATACTAGTTTCCACACATTGTTTCATAAGGTCAAGCCATGTGTTATCAAAACACATATGTGTCATGATCTGCCATAATTTATCCCATACCATGATATCATATGATTTTTTTACATCTAACTTCAAGATTGCCCATTATGCTTTCTTTGGACATTGAAATCAAGTAGGAATTCCCCTACCAACAATGCACAGTCGATTATGACCCTTCTTTAATAAATTCACAATCAATTACAATCCTTCTTTAGTATGTTATCAAAACATATATGTGTCATTATCTACCATAATTCATCCCATACCATGTTATCATATCCTCTTTTACATATGAATTCAAGCATGCTTTTATGCCTTCTATGGACATTAAAATCAAGTAGGAATTCCCCTACCAACAATGTGCAATCAATTATGATCCTTCTTTAATAAAATATCATTGGTTGTTTGATATGAGATTGGGGAGTACTATATTAAACCTTTCTTCTAGAATTTTAGATATGATTTTGTATTTAATCGAGCAACATACAATAGGCCTAAATCTAGCTTAAGAGGATGTGACTTCTTAAAAACAAACACAAGAAAATGTGATTTACCTACTTACCATCTTTCCACCAGATAAGAATCATTTGACACTCTCACACATAATGTCTTTAATATATTTCCATGTATTGACAAGTGTACCAAACATTGTAATTGTTGTATATTGATATGTACACCCCTGCCCTCTATATAAGAGAGGAGACCATTACAAGGAAGCAGACTAAACCCTAATGGGCCAAGGAAAACATGCCCATGTACATATTAGACTAATTAACCTATTAATTAAATAGGCTAATACTTTCTATCATGAAGAACACATGCAAACATAGGCATTAAACCAATCTGGTCCTGATGATTATTGACCCTTATGTTGCATAGTGCATCTTCCATTTATTTTTCATTCGACTCCCTTTTAAGAATATCATTGTGTATTGATGTCGACTTGTATTTCCATTCCATTTACTCATGCAACAACTCCTCTCCCTTTTATTTATTAAACAAATTTTGATAAATGTGCAAGCTTCATTTTCTAGACTTTTAAGCTATTGGTAATATTATTGTGCATGTTAACAAGTTAAATATATTATTGGTTGCCTCTCATGTTCTCAGTTATGAATGGTAGATATTGGTTTTATGATCTCCATCCTTTATCCTTATCTCTGTAATGTATTGCTAGTAGGAATTCTCTTGTGCCTTTTTTGGATCTGCTAGCATGACCTTGAGTTCATTTTTTTTTCTAATCAAACTTTCACTTAAAATATCAAGAAGAAGTTTATCTTCTATGTCAATACACTTTTTCTTAGTGAATAATCTAATCTATAAATTTACCTCAATCTTGTGCCCACCTCTTTAGTGCAACTTCTGTATTCATGAGTTTTCTTAGAAAGTATTACATGAGGTTTCCTTGGACTTTGATATTCCATCATTTCTACATCACTTTCTCAAAACATTTTTCATTCTGACCACTAGTTCAGATCTTCTTTTTCTCTTAATAATTTCTACACATTTAGGTGCAGATAATAGGGCTTAGACTATCGACCTTCACCTTAGCCCCTAGGAAATATTTGAGGCGTTATCAAGGCCAAATTTGGGATCAACAGAGCCAACTCCATGACCTTGGGTTTTCTTCCAATCCTTGATAGAATCAGACGTTTCACCACCGATAGGCATCCACATTTTCTACATGCATCTCAAGGTGACTTTCAAAGTGCCAAAGACACTGAAAAGTATTTCTAATTTTTATCCGGTTAGATTAGAAAGTGATGTAGATCGGAAGGTCCAAATTTACACTAAGCTTTGCAAGTTGGATTGTTAGAAATTATTCAACGATAAGGTATAAAATTACAAAGCATAATCTTGTTCTATTGCATTACATAGATCCTTTTCATAGGATTCTCAGGAAATAAGTTCTATTCTGTTGTATTTTTCACTTGCAAGAACCCAGCAATGGTATAAGACCTACATATTATGCTCTTTAATGGGGTTTTAAATAATTAATCGATTTATTGTCATTGGATGATGATAGCACACATATTTGATATGATGATATCTAATAGTGTGCAAACCTGACTTATTACAAATAAATTGTGAGCTCATTTGGACACTTATGGGTGATGCATCTAAAGGTGACAAAAATTATACAATTCAAATTGATTTTGTGCGTCGATTTTGTTGGTCATGGAAGAGTGACTTAGAAAATTCCAAATGAGTTCAAATTTTGCATGTAGTCTGTATATGGTATAAAAATGAATATTAATGGTTTGTATTTGTCAAAACAATTTTCTAGATATGTAAACACCAGTTTAGTGTACGGTGTCATCTATATACTTGAGTGTATTCTAGACTGACTATATATATATAAACAACCATCATAAACAGTGAAGATAAAATGTGATCATTATGGTCTTAGAAAAATCTTTCCAAGATAATGGAAGATTGAGGCCATCTAGGGTTTCTTGCATAACATGCTTCAAAAAAGACAATAAGACCTAAACTGTAGATTCTTCAATCACGAGTGGACACCATGGATGTTTCATAATTGTTGATTATTTTGCTAAATTCATCCTTCTTCATTTTCACCATATCATATATCATATATCCTAGACTATCCTAAACTATTACATCATATGTAAGAGAAACCTTGATTTAATTTTGAGAAAAATAATGTGGGAAACCATAGATATGGAACCAATAGAGAAGGTATGCCATGCAAGCTATATTAAGAATTACAAACAATCAACCACAACTAATATAACAAACACAATTAGGGTTTGTCTTAAATAATGCATGACATACCCACAAAAATGTATTTTATCTGTTGCTTAGGATTTACATATGCATACATATATATATTATCATATCATGATATGATCATGGTGATAACTTATTTTCATAATTGTTAGTTGGGTTCTATAATTTCTTTCAGCTTTAATTCCTTTCTTTCTATCTTAGATTTTTATAATTTCTTCAAAAAAGAAAAAAAACTTTTCAAATGGAGTGGCCAACACATTATTGTTTACAATGCCAAATTTGTGGTATTACAATCGCACATTACTAGACTGTCTAAATGTGTCCCCTCAAATTATGGTAACACCTTGTAAATTGAGTCTTCCTACCATGACGGATATGATGAAAATTATAATCCACAAATTTTTGAAGGTTAATATGAGGAGAAATGCTATATCCTACTGAGGGTTGTTATGGCTAACAGAATTATGGGGGGTATGATGAAGATGACCAACAAAATTTTGGGAAATATGAGCCTGTTTGGAACCTGATATACTCCTCAACAAGAGGAGAAACTTAGGGCGCTAGAAAGGAAAGTAGAGGAGAAACATGCAACACTAGAACTAACAAGCCTTGATATCTACTTTACTAGAATCTCAATCAAAGAACTCCCCAAAGAAGTTAGAGCAACCTAGGATGATTTTTATCAATGATTATGATGTGGATACTATTCCTATGTCATTTAGGTTGTATCCAATTGAAAGATAAAAAAAAGGAGTTGCAGTCAATATGTGACAAGTACACTGGTATTTTGATCCTTCCGATAGAGGCTTTATTACTTGAGTATGAAAAATCACAACAAGAAAGTCGTCCTTGTTTGTCTATATATTATGAAGATCTAACTACCCTTGCTATTTTTTTACCTTGATTTAGGTGCTATCAATGACCAATAAAATTTTATTGAGTCTATTCTAGATAATAAGCCACCATCATCCAATGATGAATCAGTTCCTTACACTCCATCACAATCAATACTTATTTCACATATGGTTGGTCTAGATGGGGAGACACCACCTTTATAAAAAGTTTACATGCCACCACTCCTTGATTGTAAAGATGATATTCCCATTTTAATTCCTCCTGAACCCTTAGGAACATCTTGCATGGAGGAACTTGTGCCACAAGATATATCAACAATGAAACTCACTAATCCACCTCAATGTTGATTGCATGATTTTTTAGGAGAGAAAAAATATTCATGATGTTGATTTAGTAAAAATTATTCATTTCATACTAGCACCAATCCTCCTATATGAAGACCTTAGTTTGGATCAGCTCAAGCTTTACGGGTCTCCTGGGTCATCTAAAAAGAAAAGAAGAAGAAACCTGAGATGGATCCTCCGCATGATCCTATACAGCCGGTGCTACATGTGCTAACATTCCGACACCTGCCAATCTCCCCCAATCCACACAAATTGACAACACTTTCTTCATTTATGAAGGAAGTAATATGGATCCTATAGAAAGGAGTACAAGGCTAAGGGAAATATGAAATCCCCTTTGAGCTTTCATGACAACCCAATCATTGGGTGCACTATGAAGCTTCATTAATTAAGGTTCCAACCCTCATCAACATTCCATTCAGCTGGACATTCTTTGAACTACCAAGACCACCTAGTGATATCCACATTTGCCCCTCCATTCTGGATTTAAGTTTTGCTCGGGATGAGTAAAATTTTAAGTTTAGAGTGGAAACATACCACCCACTCTATCTTATTTTTTAATATTTTTAATTATCTTATGTAGTTTAGATTTAACAATTTGAAAACTTTCCTTCTTTAGTTTTGGCCTTTATTTAGTCATATATTTATGCATGTTAATCAAGAAACCCCATTAAATTAGTGAATCTCCTAGCAACATTTTAAAAAAAATTACCCTTACTAGAAATCATCTGGTCCCCTATGATCTATAATTGCACTACCCTTGGGAAAGTTGGCAAGCAGTAATGGATAAATAGAAATCAAGAACAATGTGTGCTTATTTAGAAATTTTCAAATAACTTGTAAAATATCTTGACTATCACAAATTATAGAGAATACTTGAGTTGATTCCATGATACTCTTAATGTGCTGAATTCCAAAACACAAGTTGCACAAGTCCACCCTTTTTCTACACTTCTTCCAGCACCCTCTTATCTCTCTATCTGCCAAAAGAAAAAGAAATATAAATCCCAAAAAAATGTGCCAAACTCCAAGTTCGGGTGGAACCCCTCCTTCACCCTCTACCGCTTCTTCCATACACCTCATAAGTTTCATAGGGGTGTACCACCAAGAAAATATGCCAAAAGTGGACATTAAAATTATGTAATAAATGTTAATGCAAATAAAGAAATAAAAAAGTCCCAAGTTGAATAGAGTAGATACCACCTCCTTCCATACCTCCTTCACTTCACTTGTATACCCAGAGGAATCTACATAACCCCAAACCGTCAATCCTTAAACCCTATGCTTGTGCAGAATTTGTGAGAATTTGTGGGAATATAAAAGACAAAAAGGATAGGAAATCTATTTCTTTGTGGGTCTTGAAATCAAAGCAAGCCGTGAGAAATTTTGAGTAGGGGATTAGAAAATTTTGTTCTATGAATTCAGAATATCAGATTTTCTTGGCCATGTAAGGTGGTAAGGACTCAAGTAGTTCTAGGCAAGTAAGGAAGACTAGATGAGAGTATTGGGCATTATTTTTTATTAATGTTGCTTGAGGACGAGCAATGTTCAAGTTATGGGTGGTTGATAAATGCATATTTATCTATTTTATTTACATCTTTAAGATATCTCTTTAGGATTATTTTGTTAGTTATTTTTCTAGTTTTAGAATTGATTGTATTAGTTTATATGTTCTCTCTTTAATTGGTGTTTAGATTAAAGTTACTTGGATTTTGAATGAAAATGGCCCAATCACTCCAAAAATCAAATGCTCCTGAAATATGGTTGAACAATTACTTTTAGTGCCTGATTTAATATATACCCCACACCAAAATTTCTATATCTTTTACATATGAACTCCAAATTTAATGTTCAAATATGAGTTGGTAAGGAAATTTATTTGCCTACAGGAGAAACATATATTCAGGCCACTTTGGAACTTGTATCCGACTTGAAATTTGGTAAAAACTCCTATGATGAAAATCTACAGCAAAGAGAGTCAAAGAAGTTGAATGGTAAAAATAATTAAAGGAGAACAATAAATAATTTTCTCCATTTCCTATTGAGAAAAGTAACTAAATTTGTGAGAAATACTTCATTGACCAGATCTAAATATTCTAGCCTCTGCTAGGAGCATATTTTAGGGCTTCAACCCTCATTCCCCTCCTACAAAAGGAGGGGATTTCCAAGCACAAAGGCATCTCATTTTTGGAGAGATCACATCTCTACCATTTAAGGAAATCTTGTATCTTAGATCTTTTATTTTAGTTTCCAGTCTTGTAATACTAGTGGTTTTCTTATATACTTGGGCAAGTATTGAAGAAGGATTGCCATTTCATTATTTTTATATCAGAGTCCAGTTCAGATTCTACTTTCATTACTAGGCTATGGCTCCCCTTCTTCTTTCCTCTGTGCTTGTGTTTCTTTCTATAATGTCTGAGTAGTTTTCTCATCGGGGCATGGGGAGAAGCCCCATAGCCCATTCTTATTTGGTTGTGTTTGGCTCCAATATTTTAGTGAATGAATGTTTTCTAGTCTATTTTGCTTGATCGTTGGTCATCTGATTATATTCTTGTAGGGATACTGAGGTCTCAAATCTAGAAATAATGAATGTATAATCTGTTGAAGAGATTTTTAATATCCTTTAACCTTTTTATCCACACTCACATTTGGTTAGATAGATTATTTTCTCTTGACATGATCAAATGATTGAGACTTTGATCTTTCTACCTAGTTATCTTGTTTATTATAGCATGTGGTGGCATGATCAGTGACCCATAAGTTTGAAACTCAAAATGTAAATCACATGTTTCTCGATGAGATATTGAAAAATGATTTTTTGGACGGTTGGACAAGGATCCTCAAACACTGGGATCAATGGGTTTGAGGGAAGTTTGGTTCTTGTGGAATCATGCTTCGTAAGGACAAAATCTACATGGTCTTGATTTTATCACTAAGATTTCTGAGTTGAGTCAGTCAATGTAAGAATGTGATTTATGATGACGATCCCCCAAAACCCTAGTGACTTTTATCTTTTGATCAACTAGTTGTATTTCTGCACTTTTACTTTATTTTCTTAGTTTTTAATCAACCATACTCAACTAGAATATACTTTCTATTCACCGCAATTGGTTTGGACTCTAACGCTTAAAAATACCATCACTTGGGATTGATACTTTACTATACTTGAAGTATATTTGTTGCTTGCATCAAGTTAACAACCTATTTAGAAGGTTAAACTCTAGAATTTCTCTGAGTGAATTTGTTATGTGTGTGCAACGAGTCACATCAAATTTTGGTCCCTTTTCAAAGACCAAAACTACACTCGAAATAGGAAAAATGTGTCCATCAATTAAACCACAATTATCCCAATCCTCTAGCACCTCTACCCCTGCTTCCTCCTCCTGCACCCATGAACCACCTAGACTTGATAGGCTTCTTTCTCTATTCCAATGAACTTCTCATGTGATACATGATGCATTAAAATTACAATCATCTATAGGTTCAAGAACATCTCCAATGGTACCTAGTTAACATAATGTCCAACATGAATATATCATGTTGATGAATGTATGTTCATCTAACTTATTTGCATGAATTTCATAGTCTTTTTTTTATTAGTATTTGTCTCTTTTTTAGTAATTTCTAGGTCAAATTGTAATTTTCCCACTTTTTGATTAGTTGTGCAAATATTAATCTTATTCATCATAGTTTTTAGATTTATCCTTTAAAGCAAAATTTTGACATTCTGAGCACACAGATGATCGTCTCGCAGCACCAGACGGTTAGTTCATCTCCAATAAGTTCCTACCCCAAAGCCAGACAACCATGTTGGGTCCTCAACTCGACCTTCACTCTAATAAATCAACTAAAGTGCTCCACTTACCAGGCACTCGTCTCATTCACGCCACACACTCATCTCATACATGTGAGACGCTCGGCTCACGCAAGTCCAGACAGTCGTGTCGAGCCGACTCAAAGACCAAGTCAGATCTAAGAGGCACCTCCACTCATGTTAGGATTTTCAACCCTTAGTTACTCGCAAGGTGGAGCCAACCAGGCATCTCTCCTTCAGACAACCAATTCAAACAATTCTAAGAGAGCAAGAAATTGAATAAAAGGGCACCTCCAATCCCATTGCCTAGGGTTTGATCCACTTCCTCCATACCGCACCATGTCATCAGACAGACGACGTCTCGGCTAGTCCAGACAACCATTTTGCGGCTCGCAAAAATAAAAAGATAGTAGTTGTCTCTCCCATTTGTTTCTCCTCCCTTTCAGGGTTTTCACCCCTCCTTCCCCTATAAAAGGAGGGGAGACTCCACTAAGAAGGGAATCATGGATTTTTTACTTGCATATTTTGATTAAGCTCTGTTACTTTCAATTCATAGTTGTGTAATTTTCATTCTGCAATAAAATTTTGTTCTTCGTCTCCGAATTTGGATCTCATTTATTTCTTGTTCTTACTTCTAGTTCATTCTCTAGGAGTAGGGAATTAAGACAACAAGCCATTTCATAGTCACCGACATTGGTCTCCTTGGAGATTATGTCCTTCTCGTATATGGATTCCTACCTTATTTCCCTTGTTTCTCCATCCCTTACCATGGCTAGTAATTAGTTTCTCTATCTAGGTGAGGTAATTAGCCCCTTATCCATGTGTTGATCAAATTGAGGTTTTATATGACTTTTTAGGTAGATGGTTTTTGGTTTTGAAATCGACGATTTTAATGCAGTAATTAATCTTTTTTTATCATGGGTTAATCTCGAAAGATGTCACCATGGAAACTATGATTTAGAATGACTAAATCAATTGCATGGGGATTTGGATGTGACTGTTAAAAAATCCATATTAGGATGATGAACTAGGATATGTGAATGGCAAGACCAATGGGTTCACGTGGAGTTCGTCTCTTGTGTTTCATCTATGAATGATTCACATACCTTTTTCTATCTTTCTTGTTGTGTATTTCTTTAATCTTGTTTTCACTTGGAATAAGGTGGTGAAATCCCTAAGCCTCGATGCCTTTCCCATATGATTCAATTTGTTTCCTTCAAACTCTTGTTTCCAACTGTTTCCTTTCATTCTTGCACTTTAGTTCTTATCCTTAGATAATCTTTTTATTGTGCTAACAATCTCTTTCCTTTTCTTGCCTTACTATAATCCTTTCATTTCATTGCTATTAGTGTAATCTTTTATTCATTTGAAATTTACATTCTTGTTCTAGTGTAATCACCCTATAAATCACAAAATTTACTTTCTTGTTCAAATATTTAAAAACTCTAAAAAGAAATAAAGTTTGAAAATCAATTGGGTTTAGAGAACAATCTAAAAAATATTGTCCAATGGGGTCGAACCTTCTATACTGGACTTAATTGAAAAGTAAATAAAGGTTAAAATCTAGGATGGTTATCTTAGCAAATTGGTATGCTAAATGACACGTAGGAATTTTGGGGTCATTGGCGGGGATAAAGGATTGTTTTCTCAAACCTCTAAAATTAAAAAAAAACTTTTTGTCATTTTTTCTACCTTCTGAGTACCATTCTGGAAGTGCTATCTCCTCCTTCTAGTGAGTTTCAATTCTAGTAGGCCATTTTTTGCACTTGAATATATCTGTCAATTATAACTGTGCATGTGATGCCCTCCGAACGTTGATTCCGCGCAGCCAATTTTTGACCCAGAACCAGAAAGAACATTCCACCGTTTGAACCGAAAAAACCATATTAGGATGGATGGGGGAGGAAGTTAACCATAGAATTGAGCAAGCACTCATTGATCAAAGAGAGTGCATGATGGATGAGCTCGTGGCCCAAGAAGCCTCTTTACGAGCTGCCTATATGGATAAATAGGAGGCCTTAGAAGCTACTCAGAGGGAGGTAGAAAGACAAAAACAATTGAAAGATTTTTCTACTCCCAAAACTAGATATGCACAACATCTCGTTGTGCCATCTGAAATAACAACCCCCTGATTTGAGATCTGAACCCAATGGATCACCATGCTTCAAACCAATCCATTTTTGGGGAATAAAGGTGAGAGTTTCCAAGACCCCTTCAATGTTTTACTGACCTTTGTTCCTTGCATAACATCGCAGGCATTTCTGAAGATGCCATTAGACTTAGCCTCTTCAAATACTCTCTCTTAGGGAAAGCCAACAGTTAGTATAATGCCATGGAGAGTAAAGAACATGTCACCACTTGGGAGGCACTTGAAACTAAGTTTCCAAATAAATACTTTCCTCCTTCCCTTACTTATGAAATTAGGGGACAAATATTTCTCTTTTATATGGTACCAGGTGAAACTCTAGGAGTGGCTTGGGAAAGATTCAGGGAACTTCTTCGATGTTGCCCTCACAACGACATTTTCCAATCTCAACTCATTGAGGTATTCTACTGTGGTGTTGATGATGACACAAAAAAAATCCTTGATTCCTCATCTGGAGGAAATTTCATGTTCTATAACTTAAGTAGCGCTTGGGAGGTAGTAAAATGTGCTTTTAAAACCCAAGCAAGATGAGGAACTGGTGGGGTCCTCAAAGTAGCTAAGGCTGAGGTAAATCTAGATATCCAAACCATCACTAAAACCCTTAAGCTGATTTCTTTAAAACTGGATCGCCTAGAGTCCTCCTTCAACGCTTATGAGAGGCAACCTCAACAAGTTAGAGATGCAAAATATCTCTTGGGATTTTTCAAGGGTATGATCATGCTACCCTTCAATGTCAATATTGCTACAACACTCATATGCAGCCTAAAGTTGGGAAACAAGTGGAGGACCTAAACTAAATCCATAGTATCCCGGGACATGCTTACTACAATCCTAGCCAAGCCAAAAAATGCCCTAGATTCAATATGGGAACCCATCAAGTAATGAAAATGCTTCCCAATTCGCCCCTCAACAAAGACCCCCTAATCCTTAAGCCAATAACCGTTCCCCTCCAAGATTTCCAACAACAATTAGAGGAATTTTGGGAATCAAGGAAATTACAGGGGAAATTTCCAAAATCATGGGCCCTACTAAGGGAAGTAGTACTAAAACTTGAACAAACCTTAAAACGCCCATGCTCCTCTTTCTGACAGTGACAAGATAGCTACCCTAGAACGCAACATCCTTTCAACAAATCAAATCCTTCTTTCCCAACAGGCTAACCAAAAGGCAACTGACGCTCAGTTAGCCCACTTCTTTATCCAGAAAAATCCCTCAATTGGCACTTTCACCGAACAACCTAAACCCAATCCTAAGCATTTAGAACAACTTAATGTAGTTACCACCATATACGACCTTACCACAGAATAAAGGGAAGGTTCTGAGCTCATAGATTTTGACCAAGGGGAAGACGATGAGGTATTTATTCCTCAACTTCTGGTATCATCCGCTCCACAAGATGAGGTTCCTATGTATAAGCAGCGTATACCCTTTTTCAATCGGCTGAAGAAGACCCAGTGGGATTCTAGATTCAACAAGTTCAAGGATAGTATGAGGAAGTTATGCACCAACATTCTTCTTCTAGACTATATGACAGACCTATCTGAATGGAAAAAAGTCTTCAAAGCCCTTCTGAACTGTAAGCGCACCACTGAAGAAATCCAAAATGATAAAACTAGTGAGAACTACTCCCGACATCATCCAGAGAAAAATGCCAAAGAAGTGCAAAGACCCCGGATCCTTTGTGATAACTTGTTCTATTAGTGATTCCACCAGCCATTCGGGGTTAGCTAACCTTGGAGCTAGCATATTCATCATCACTCTGAGCATGTGTAGAATATTCAGTCTTATAGATGCTAGACCCACTCTGATGCACATTCAACTAGTAGACTCTTCTATTACCAAGCCTCTTGGAATTATTGATGATGTGCCAGTCAAAGTCAAAAATATCTATATCCCATGTGACTTTATCGTGCTTGATATAAAATAAGTCAATCACTACCCTCTCATCTTTGGTAGGCTATTTCTTGCCACGACTGGGGTACTCATCTAAGTTGAGGCAGGACTTCTCACACTATGAGTGGGAATAGAATTCATCAATTTCTAGGCCTCTGAGGGTAGCATGAAGCATATCCAAGAGGAAGAAGTTTATTTCCTCAAATGCATGGTCCAGTTTAATAAGATGCATTAACGCTTCCTCAATTCTAAATATCCACCTATGTCCAAAACCCACATTTCTCTGGTGGACGACCGAGTTACTATTCAAGGTCAGGAAGCCCCAACCAACTCTATTCAAAGGGACCCTCCCCCTCCCACTATCCCCATTGTGGCAAGGACCAACATCGCCACTCAAAAATCCCTTATCCCAAAACTTATTCCCCCACCTCAGCCCATACCTATCTTCTCACCCCTTCTCCCTTTGAGGCATCAATCTATGATACCTGCCATACTCCTTATGAGTCCCTACCTCTCATTGCATCTTAAGTAACACAACTAAATGACATTGATGTATTATCCACTCACCATCCTTTCAACCCACCACCTATTGACATTAGTGGCCTATATAGTGGAATGACCCTGCATCCACACTCGAATGAAAACCCTAATAACTATCATTATTCAACTGAGATTCCCCATAACTATTCCTTGTCACATCTTAAATCATGGGAACATATCTATCCTAATTTTTGTCCTTGGTATATAGATGTATGCTAAGCAATCCAATATACTCTTTCAGGTACTCAAGCAAAGATGATGTAGTGGTTCCAAGGCGGTCAATTAAGTCCTTACTTCAACCTTTCCTCCTCCTCCACTCCTCCACCACCCTATTACCAACCACCTCCTGGATCGTCTTCCCTTCATCCCTGATTTAGGTTTTGCTCGGGACGAGCAAAAATATAAGTCTGGGGTGGAGATGGGTGATATGCTTTTATTCCACCCCTTATCTTTTCCCTTCTTGCATTATTTTGTCTCTTTATTTGTTTTGCATGTAGTTTCTTTGTTCATGGCCTTTATCTAGTTGACCATGCTTTTATTTTCCTTAGTTTCAAAATGGCCATTATCTAGTGGGCTAAGTTTAATAGATGTCTATCATTGTAACCCTTTTGAATTTAGTAAATCTTTTACAAATTGCCATGTCTAAAATCACCATTCCACCTAGGACCCCAAACTAGCATCACTCCATGGAAAAGTTGGAAAATCGTATGGAATCAATCCAAACAAAAAACAAAATTTCTCTACTTTAAACTATGGATTAACTTGACATAAATCTTGTATAATGTGATTAACATGAATACTCTATCTTATGCAATGAAACTTTTGAAAAAATGTTGAAGTTATAATCACAAGGACACCCTTTCTTCTCCCTTTATTTTATTTCAAAAAAAAAAGATAAGCAAAGAATCACCTTCAGACAAAAAATCAAGTCTAGAGTGCAATGCTTACCATATTAAAATTCCATACCCCCCAAAGGGGCGTGCCATCAAAAGATGCCAACAAGAAAAAAATTGTGACCAATGTAGCCACAAATTCATTAATTAAATATATATATCTTGACTCAAATAGAGGAGGGATCATCATCTTCCGCACCCCCCTTTGTCCTATTCCTGTATCTCAACTCACAAAAATAATGAGAATGTCAAAGAAGAAGTAAGATGAAGCCTATTTTTCTACAAAATCTTGATTTAAAACAAGCTAAGAAATTTGTTTTGGTAGAGAATATTAGAACTTTGTGTTTTTCTGGTTTTAGGAGATTAGGTTGCTTGACCAAAAATTGGAGGTAAGGAATAAAGTGATGTTACAAGGGTGAGGATTGACATGTTGTGAGTATGAATTAGAGGTATTTGTGATTTTATTTGCTTGAGGACAAGCAAGCATTCAAGTCTGAAGTATTTTGATGAATGTATATTCATCTATCTTTCTGCATGAATTTCATAGTCTTTTTTATTAGTATCTCTTTTTTAGTAATTTCTAGGTCAAATTGTAATTTTCCCACTTTTTGATTATTTGTGCAAATATTGATCTTATTTGTCACAATTTTGTAGGTTTTTCCTTCAAAGAATTTTTTTGACATCCTGAGCACACGAGGTGACTTACAACACTATACGGTCGGTTCATCTCCAATAAGTTCCTACCACAGAGCCAAATGACCATGTTGGGTCCTCGACTCGACCTTTACACTAATAAATCGACTAAAACACTCCACTTACTAGGCACCCATCTCATTCACGCCAAACGCTCATCTCATACACGTGAGAGGCTTGGCTCACAGAGTCTACACGGCCATGTGATCCAACTTAAAGACCAAGTCATATCTAAGAGGTACCTCCACTCATGTTAGGGTTTTCAACCTTTGGTCACACACAAGGTAGAGCCAACCAGGTGTCTTGCCTTCAGATGACCAATTCAAACAATTATTTGAGACCAAGAATTGAATCGAAGGATGCCACCACACCCTTTGCCTAAGGTTTGATCCGCTTCTTCCATAACTGTGCCACATCATCATCTAAACGACCGTCTCGACTAGTCCAGACATCTGTTTTGTGGCTCGCAAACATCAAAAGGCAGAAGTCGCATGTCCCATTTGATTCCCCCCCCCTTCCAGGGTTTACACCCCTCCTTCCCCTATAAAAGGAGGGGGTTCCACTAAGAAGGGACCCTAGATTTTGTACTTGCATCTTTTAATTAAGCTCTATTAATTTAAACTCATAGTTGTGTAATTTTCATTCTGTAATAAAATTTTATTCTTGATATCTAGATCTGGATCTCATTTATTTCTTATTCTTACTTTTAGTTCATTCTCTAGAAGTGAACAATTAAGAGAGCAAGCCATTTCATAGTCATCGTCATTGGTCTCCTTGGAGATTATGTCCTTTTGGTCTATGGCTTCCTACCTTACTTCCCTTGTTTCTCCATCCCTTACCATGTCTAGTGAGTAGTTTCTCTATTGAGGTGAGGGGATTGGCCCCTTAGCCATGTGTTGATCAAATTGAGGTTTTATATAATTTTTCAGGTAGATGGTTTTTTTAATTTAGAAATCGTCAATTTTAACGAAGTAATCAATCATTTTTATCATGGGTTCATATCGGCGGATGCGACTGTGGAAACTGAGATTTAGAACAACTAAACCAATCACATGGGGATTTGGATGAGACCGTGGAAAAATCCCTATTAGGATGATGAACTAGGATATGTGAACACCGGGACCAATGGGTTCACATGGAGTTCTTCTCTTGTGTTTCATCTATGAATGATTCACACACCTTCTTCTATCTTGCTTGCCGTGTATTTCTTTGATCTTATTTACACGTGGGATAAGGTTGTGAAAACCATAAGCCTTGATGTATTTCGCATCTGATTCAATTTGTTTCCTTCAAATGCTTGTTTCCAACTAATTTCTTTCATTCTTACACTTTAGCTCTTGTCCTTAGATAATGTTTTTTTGTGCTAACAATCTCTTTCCTTTTCTTACCTTAGTATAATCTTTTCATTTCATTGTTGATAGTGTAATGTTTTATTCATTTACAGTTTACATTATAGTTCTAGTGTAATCACCCTCCAAATTACAAAATTTACTTTCTTAATTAAATATTCAAAAACTCTAAAAAGAAATAAAGTTTGAAAATAATTGGGTCTAGAGAAACAATGTTAAAAATGCTGTCCTGTGGGATCGACCCTTATATACTAGCCTTAATTGGAAAGTAAAAGGGTTAAACTCTAGGACAATTATCACTTTTGAATTGGTGTGCTAAACGACGCATATCTCATGTCCTTCCCCATATTGATAACACCCAAATTCAGGCATTTATGCTAAGCATTTTTTTATAGTTTTGTGTCATTATAGCCTTAATATACCCAAAATAACCCTAGATCCTTATCTTTTAGTAATTTATATCTTTTCATACATAAAGTTGCTCAACTAACCAATTTTGGGACTTATAGGCACTGAACCTGAAAAGACAGTTGTTCTCCAAGATTTCTCCCCAACACATAGTTTCTACAGTAGCTAGGCTTCCATCCATTGTGATAGTGGATTAAGCACCACACTATGTGTACTAGCTTAGGAGACGGTGGTCCTTTGTCAGAATGCATCCTCGTCAATCAGAAGGTTCATTGACGTGGGCCCATCAACCACTAGTAATAGCCTCCCCACCCCACGGGGGTGGGTTTGTTCCATGATGTCACAACCACGGCCAAGAAGACAATGTCGCGACAATGGCCAAGACGTCATGTCGACCGACACTTGGCACGGTCGGGCCCAGCTCAGCACAGTCGGGCCGAGGCCAAGGTGTCGCGATCGACACACCATCTTGATCACAACACATGACCACGACCGCGACATCAACCTCAACTGCGGTGTTTGTCTCGAATGTGGAAAACACTTTGACTGCAACCCCAGGTATGACCATGCCAGTCCTGACACGACTGTGCTGAGATAGGTGATGTGACTGGGATAGGTGCCATGACCACTCATTACATAGATTCTGCCTTCACCTATAAATACCCACTCCTCGCTACCTAGAGGGGGGTTCCAATTTTTGGGAGGTCCGGTTCTGTGAATGTGACATGTATTGGTTCCCAGAGCCCTGTGGGAGAGCTTAGAGGTCTAAAAAGGTTGAAGTGATCATCCTACGTCCATCCCTACAGTTTTCTTCTATCCATCATTATTTTCCACCACCATTTACCCATATCCTACTGTTACTAGCCATCTTTCACCTCTATACACCCACCAAACTGTTGTTTGGGGTAGAATCAAAGAGAAAGGAGGCCAAGGAGTCCAGAAGACCTAGCATGATGACCCAAAGATGTGATCTGGCCTATACAGAGGATAAGGAGTGAGAGCCACCTCTCCTCTATGGGCTAAATTTCTTCTCCTCCTTTCTTTTAGTGTTCTCCTTTGTTTCTGTACAAATGATGTTCTTCCATCTTTTTTCTGTGCTAATTATGCTTGTCAATGGCTAGTTGAGCTCCTTCTTGGCTATGTATCCCATTTTGGGCATGTTTATGTAGTTTTACCTTAAGCAAGGAGTTTTATTTCAGATCTAGTACACTTTCTATTCTATCTTCTATTTGTGGTTATGATTGTTAGTTTGGTTGATCTCTTTCTTACTTGAACTTCTATTTATGCCTATATCAAGAGATTCATTGTAGAAATAGATAAGAGAAGATAGTTTGCGTCAGAATATGAAAGGAGGATGGTTCAAGGTAATCCATACAGAACCATAGACCTGGGCACGAGCGGGCTCAGTCCAGCACGGTCAAGCCCACTATCAGGTTCCACCCAGATCACATCTGTTCCTAACATCTCAAAATATTCTAGACCTGAAAGGGTATCTAGAATATTCTAGGATGTTGATTTGTCATCCTAGAGAGAGGTTTCATATCATTTATAGGTTTTAGTCATGCTTTGCGAAAGTGAGTGGGATGACCCCATAGGAAACTGACACCACAATACGTACTATGTTTGGATGTAGATTGCTTGCTGGGGTGTTTGGGGGTTTTTACACCTGAGAACGGGTGCATAGACTGCCCAACTTGTAGTTACATAGTCAGGAACTCCTCTTCGATTAGTAGAATCTGACGGGCTCTATTTTGTTTTGTTTTATTTTGTGACAGTCTGCTAGACTAGTTCTAGCTCCATACCTTTATTGACTATCAGATTGGCTTATCTAGCTTAAGAGTGAGATCTTAAGCATCCTAAACATCCGCACATCCCTGTGTTCGACCCCGTATATCTACTTCGGCCTTGTAATAAAGTTGTGGGGGTCCTTGAAGGTTTCAGGTTATAAATTTAAAGTTTGATCCTTTTGAGTCCTCCTCCTTTCGGACGCTCTATTCTAACCGTATCACATATCCACTGTACCAACCATCCCTTTCTGCGACTAACTATGCTACATATGCATATGATCAATTCTACCCAACACATTAATATGCTTCTTCAGTTGTGCACACTACTCTTGTAAGTGGGACTACACCTGCTTCATCTTATCCACAACCAAGCATGACTAGCTACTTGGTCTCCCGCCTGACTTGGCCTCTACTGTGCTTGCTTATTTTGATGTGGTCTTTACACCTACATATGAGCAAGATATGGCCTTGCTAGCCATTGGGATGTCTTGGTGTGAGCATCATCTTAGATGGTCAACTAACGCTCTTTTGATCCTCCTAAGGATATGGAGATAGTTGAGTAAGGTGATGAGGATGCTGAGTATGATGATGAAGATGGTGATGGTGAGGTGTATGGATGTGATGATGATGGAGTTGATGATGGTGTTGAGATTGTTGCTGCACCTGCATCTTTTGCGAGAGCTGAGGTAGCCACTGATGAAGACTATGACCCAGCTCAAGACAACCTAGATATAGATGACCTTAATGTTTAGTTCTTAGGTATTAGTGTGCCCATGTATATGCCATTTTGTGAGCTTAGCATGTATTTGTGTAGGGAACATGTATCTGAGGCTATTATTTATATACTCATGTCGTTGTTTGATGTTTTGTTTTCATCATGTACTGATTTACTTTTATTTGTAATAAATATCTTTCGTAACCTTACATCTATGCCTTGTTACTTTCATGAGTTTTGGTGTATGCATTCTTATATTTTTATTATGACTTAATGTTATCAATTATCTCTCTAGCTATTTTGTGCTTGGTGCTTGTATATGGTGTTTGTGAGCTGGATAAGTCCTAACTTAACTCTTCCATCCAACCCTTTTTGATATGACAAAGGTGAGAAATATCTTGGCTTGGCACATATCAAAATTGATCTATATTTGCATAACTCTTTGCTTATAGAGAAGTGGAATACTAATAGCATATATGTGTGGTGGTTGTGTTTTTGGAGAAATTAACCATACATGTATAGGTAAGCATAAATTGAGGGGGAGTAGTTGCTATTCTACATTCATGTATCCCCTTACATATCAAAGGTAAAATTTTCTAAAATTTTAGTCCCTTTTAATATGTTAAGGAATGGTTTGTCGTCTTCAAAAAGGGGGGAGAATGTTGACCTAACAGTTATACATTGTCCATATTTTGATGATGACTTTACCATTCTATTCATTTGCATCTAATATGTGTATTTGAGATCAGTTTCAGGTATTAGGTACATGAAGAGGATGAAACTAGGAAACCCTAGTTGGAAATCAAGTCAAAATCAATGCAAATGCACATTTTAAAGATTAAATAGTAACTCTATCAGAATCATTTTGTAAATCATTTTTAAAGAATGTATGACTTGTAACTAAGCTTAATGGAAATCAATAGCACTTAATTCAAACTTTTAAGAACTTTTTGGTCATCTGTCAAAAGTGATTAAAAACTTTCCTGTCTGTCGAGTTTTTCATGGTGACAACTCAACCAACAACCAATCTGGGTCTTAACAATACCCATGGTCGACCAAGTTTGTCCAAGTGGAAAATCAACTAAAACCCTACACTAGCAAGCCAAATAATAGTCATCGGTTGAGTTTCATCCCAGATAAACTCAACCAAAAACTATAAATTGTTTTGTCATATGGTGTTGTCGATCGAGTTTATCAAAAGTTAATTAAGCTGAAAAACTTTACTATAAAGTGAAGAAAAGTGTTTATAACAATTAAAGTGTTGCAAACCCGAAAATATATCTGTTGCAACACCCAAAAAGGATAGAATTCAATCCTAAGTATCTCAATTGGCTAGTAGGCAACCTAAACTATAAAAAGGGGCCTTGGACTTCATACCAAATTTGCTTTATATGATCCTTTGCTACAGTTTAGTGTTTTTTACTCCAAGAACCACTACTCTCCCTTAACCTTGATTACCATTCTACATCCAATTTGAGTGAGTTAGGATCTGTGTAAGAGAACTGCTCCAATGTACATCTTGTGAAGCTATCCACTCTCTTTCCCAATGTCTCTCTAGAAACTTGGTGGTTTGAAGGTGACTTCCTTGAAGAAGGAAGGGTTAATCAAAAGCTTAAGATCTTCTACAAGAATGGTTAAGTCCTTGGAGAAGGTGAAACATTCTTGGTAGGTAGATAGGTAAGTCCTTTATAACAATTATTGGCTCCTTGAACTGAAAAGTAATGCTAGTTTAGCCCTTGTATTTGAAAATGGTGGTCAATATGTTGTGACTCTTATAACGGAATACAAGAAGTGTGACATGGTTCAAAATCCTAGATATTGACCCCTCTAGGTAGTGGATATACATCTCCTAGTTTGGATGTTGGAACCACTCTACATCTTAGCCTTCTTTTGGTATTTTCTTGATCTCTCTCTCCCTAGATTTTCAATATTAGTACATGTTTTACAAAATATCTTTAAAGTTTAATGTGTTTTGTTTAAGTGGTTTTATCTCTATTCACCCTCTCTCTAGAGACCATAGATCAAACAACAAGGACCTAAAAGTAAGTTTTGAGGACCTAAAATTAATATGGATCTAGACTCTAAAAGTTGGTTTCCAAAAGTAGATAACCACCCCTCAAGAAAAGAGGAAAGTACAAATCACACTAGGACTCACAAAATGGTGCATTTTGTGAGACCTACTGCATGGTGGATTCTCACATTCCATGAGGGAGTCAACAAGCTTGTTCATATTAGGGTTTAGAAACCCCACCTCTATAGTCTTCTACATATGTGATATGATTAGAGTAGTCTAGATAAAACATCTTGACTTCTCATTGTTGTTGCCAAGATTCGAAAAACCCTAAGAGAAACTATGAGAAAGAGAGAAATTGAGGAGGACACTAGTGGCTCCAGATCTCCATCTTCAAGTTCTCATGTGGATATTGTGGATACAAGTTCACACAATGAGTTCATTTTGGATGAGTGACTTCACCCGGTACACACAAATCAAGGAAATGGTCTCCACTACAGAAGAGCACATTTTATAGTAGGATTTCATCCGCAAAATGGTGTGATCTACCAAAGGCAAAACTAAAGTCATATTTGGGGTTAATAGATCAAACTCTATGACCTTAGGATCAATACCGGTCACCATTGAAATCAGACAATACACTAGTGAAAATCATCTATGGACTCCTACTATCCACCATAGACAACTGGTTCTCTATACATATCTCAAGGCGACTATCAGAGTGCCAGACCCATAGAAAATGAGTTCTAATTTCTGATATGAAAATATTATAAAGCAACATAGATTGAAAGGCCTAGATCTACATAAAGGATTGCAAGTTGAATCAATGGATCTTCTTCCATGATAAGGTATAAAATTGCAAACCCTAATATGGTTTTGTTGCATTAGATAGATCCTTCTCTTAGGATTCTTGGGAAATGTTTTTATCTGATTGCATCTTTTCTCTTGAGAAACCAACACTCTATTCATGAACTCGACCGAATTTAGTTGGTTGAGTTTAAGCACTAGGATGTCCAGTTACATTAATATGATTTTTAAAAATTTGACAAGTCTAGGCCTAAACTTGACGAAATTAAAGGAACTTGACAGAGTTTCATGGTTTGAAGTTTATCTAAATTCCACTCTTTAGTAATAGAATACACAATGTTCTAGACTAATTTCCATGGTCTCGGTCAATTTGAGAAATTATTTTGTGTGGCACAAACTTGGTCTAGGTAGCGCAAACTTGGTTGTTGTTAGAGTGGTACAAACACAGTTGAGTTTGTGAGAGTCAATGCCATTTAGGTGAGGCGCTCTATTGTCAACTTTTGTAGGCTATAAATATAACCCCCACTCCATTAGAATGGTTAACATACCATTACACTTCTTATGAAGCATTGTCTCTCTCTAGAGTATTGAAAATTTTATTCAAGGGCATTTATACCCCTAATGTATGCGTGAGGAGGCAGATGATCTCCAAGCCTAAAGGGGACTTGGTCCATGGTGGATATTGGGTGGATAACTTGTATTAAGGTTAGAAATTTCATTTCTTGTTGGTTTTCTTCCTCCTTTATCCCTTCACGACTTTGTTTATGGTTTTTCTTGATAGGATCATGAAGATTTTGTAATATTCTTCTCTTCTACCTCCATGCTTGGTTCCATGTCTAGGGACAAGGGAGATGACAATTGTTTAGAGGTTTTGAGAGCATATGTAGCCCCCCGATTAAGCATGGCAAGGTCACCTTGTTGCTGTCTAGAGTCTTAAATGAGGAGGAGGAGGCTAAAGCTCATTTTCTAGGATCAAAACACTATGCTTGGAGCCCATCTCATGTAAAGAAGCTTTCTTTCTTCATCTTCTTGTTATTTGGCCTTGTTTATCCATCCCAATGTAAGTGAATACTCCATTTTTTTTAGATTCATATAGAAAGGGTATGATAGAGAGGAAAAAACACATGGTCGAGTTTAAGCATTGGCATGGTCAAGTCTAGATAAGATGATTTTGGAATTTTGAGAAGTCTAGGATAAAACTCAAAATGTTAAAAGGAACTCGACTGAGTTCAATGACATGGAGTTTATTTGATTCTTGATGTCTTGTAATAGGGTACATAGAGTTTTGGATATGTTGGCATGTTCTCCATTGAGTTGCGGAATTGTGTTGTACTGCTATGTTTGGTACAAAACCCGATCAAGGTTGTAGGAATCTGGTAATAACCAGGATGGCATGAAATCAGCCGAGGTATGCAATAGTTGATGCCACTTAAGTGGGTGTTTTTGGTTCAACAAGCTACAAATATAATCTTGACTTTGTTAGTTATGGGCTAATAACCCATTTGAATCAATGTGAAGAGTTACCTCTCCCTAGAGAAGTGGAGAGACATTTCAAGGGTGGTTTCAGCCCTAAAGGCAAGTGGAGGAGGTCAGTGAACTTCTCCAGAGAAGTAAAGAGATATTTCAAGGGTGGTTGCATCCCTAAAGGGTGGTGGGGGAGGCCTATGGACTTCCCTAGGCCTAAAGGAGACCTGATTCATGTTGGGTCTTGGGTAGAGAACTCTTGTTAAGATTAGAGACTTCATTTCTAATTGGTTTTTCTTGTTCCTTTATCCCTTCTTAGCATCATGTATATCTATTCTTGACCCTATCTTGATGGTTTTTGGTTGTTCTTCTTTCTTCTACCTCTACTCTTAGTTCCATGGTTAGGGACAGGGGATATGATGATTGTTCAGAGGTTTTTGGTGACCATGTCATCCTAGTCTATCTGTGAGAAGGCTACCTTGATTCTATTTAGAGTCTTAGACAAGGAGGACGAGGTTGAAGCTCATTTTCTTGGATCAAAGCTCTCTTCTTGGATCCAATATCATGAGAATAAGTTCTATCACCCTCATTTTTTGTTGTTTGTCCATCCTAAGATGAGTATATGGATGGCAATGGTGCTGAGAAAAAATCATATCCACAGATACCAACACCACATTTTACACCACTATAACATCCCAAATTTGAAAATAAAACAAGTTTAGGGCCCTTAGTGCAAATTTCCAACTTTTCTTTTCAAAATCCTAATCATTGATGCAAGTTACTCAAATATAATGATATTTTCCATCATACTTTGAAATATGATTCAAAATATAACTCACTAAGGAGATATAATTCATCTTAATTCTTATACATTAAGATAGTGACCTTTATGATATTGATGGACAAAATGTTATCAAAACCTAAATCTAATTGGATAGGAAGATTCTACACTTCTTAATTATCTTGTGCTCCAAATTTGAAGTCATAAGGACTTTTTTTAACCCCTCTAATGAATTTATAAAGTTACTATATAGTTTAAACCTAAATAAGATACCTTTTGAATTAATTAAATCGACTTTATATGGTTCTCCGTTCAATCGCAATGTCACAAGAATAATGTGTCATGTGTTATTAGGGGAAAACCCAGGTTCTTTTATGGTTGTTGGATAAGGATCTGATGGTCAGATTGACCATATCCTTCCTTGAGTCCACAGACGACTGGACTCATGTGACTCTGTTTCCCTTCCCCTTCGCGGTTCTCTCTCACTGATGTGCCCCTGTCTGAGGAAACTTCTCAAATGACTTCGCCTTATCGCTCTGATTGTGATGATCCCAGGTTTGTGGGGACTTCCTACCCTAATTGAGAAATGCCCAATAGGGCTCAGACTCTCGACTCCACCCCAAATTCACGAAGCTCTCTCCCAACCCTTTCACCTATATATAGGGGTTCACAAATCATTGCCATAAGAAGAAGTGTTGCCCTACCATTTCAATTTCATTCATATCACCCTGGGGTGACCCCATGAACACGGTCTTGCTCCAAGACAATGACAAGATCCTTCCAGCAGATCCGGCCACTACATTTCAATTACTCTACTAGTAAGCTTCTTCGATGATCCCTAATCGATTTCCCATATTTAGTTTTTCATGTGTTTCCTAGAATCAGCGTACCCTATAGATCACCTCCCAATCCTCATCGACGTCCATCGACATGGCTATCCAGTGGCCGTGTTACCACAGAAGAACCGGTTTCGGCTCCGCCCGACCTCCATGAATATTCCTATGACCTCAAAAGATATACTCTAGTCATGTTCCAATGGTTTGAACCTTCAAGTAATTTCCCTATTTCTCACATTTTATCTGGTGAGATATGAGGATGCAGAGGTCCTCGTCCCTCCATGTTTGGGTCTTCTTATTCTCCAGACTCAGAAGTTTCTCGTTACTTGTCCTACTAAGTGTGCCTCATCGGTGGATGCATCACACAATTGGAGCTCAAGTCTCCAGGTTGCTTGCTACTCGAGACCATGGTGCAGGTGGGGTGAAAGAAACCAGGTCATAGATTGACCCTTGTACCACTACTATGTAAACTAGTTGAATCTTGGCCGCAAGGGTATTTAGAGGATTTTGATGTTCTTCTTAGTCATCCTATAGCACTCGTCATTTTTCTATGTTAATGGACCTAAGTGGTCCACGCGAGCGTTGTTGGGGCCCGGTTTGCTGCTGATTTGGATTATAAGGCACACATGGTTTTGCTCATTTTTCTAATTGGCCAATGCAAGAAAATCCATATCTTTTGAATTGGTAGATCTGATGGAGTTGATCCTTATATGAATTTTGTTCAATTTTTCAAGATCTAGATGATGGACTTGGTTTCAAGCCATGTTTTGTTTTGGTTTTAAGGAAGCACCAAGCTTAGTATAAATACGGTTTAAAGAACCCATGCAACCCTAGAACCTAAGATTATTGTTAATTGATGTTATTGGGTTGAACAAGATAACCAGGATTTCTTAACCCCATGAATGTGATAGGGTTTCATCAACCTAAGAAGAACAATTAAGGTCTTCTCTAAGAGAGAGGTAAGTGAGTTCATGCACTTCGAGTATTTAGTATACATTTTCATCGCCTTATAATTAATATGATGATCAAGATGAATTATAGACATAGTTATGTGTTTCAAGTTAAATCTTAACTGCATGAAGGATCCCACAAAATTACTAGTTTACCTTTATGCGTCAATGCTATTTCAAGAATTCATGTCATGTCCACATGGAATCAATTTGAGTAATTATTCCAAGAAAAGGATGAATCATGCAATGGATTGTACTATTCTATCATTATCATGTTAATGTTGAGCTTACGAGCCTTATGAGCACCATTGGTTCACAAGTATCGAGGACACTCTAACCAACCACCAAGATTAAGTTATGTGAATCCAAATCTACTATTCAATTAAGTTTCATGTGTTCCTTTATTACTAAGTTATTATGTTGTTATAATAATGTGCAATGCCGCTTACTCTAATGTAGTTTTTATTTGCATGCATGGCTGGGGGCATGATGCCCACATGTACAGAATAACTCCAATGATAAATCATTTGAAGATCAAATCAAGGAATAGATCAAGGTTTCCAAAGGACACATATGGTGGGGTGCCATCTACAATAGAATATCCTAGTGTATATAGATAGGTTCATGTATATACAATGTTTAATCATGTCTTTTTAGTTAGTTTCAACTCAAGAACTCATTTGTAAACAATGTATAAATCAAGTTCAATGTTATTGCATGGTTATTGTTTACTTTGTTTGCAATGATTATTATGATTGTGACATCCCTTTGAGCTAGAGTACCCCATATTATGGACAATGTGGGTGTTGCTTCCGTTGCTACATGTATGCTTAAAGTGGGTTTTACAATAATGGTATCAAGCAACAAGTATATGGCCACTAAGTTAAAGATCCACATGTTCTAAGTCCTACGTGTAGAAGATTAATTTAAAGATATTAGAGACAAAAGTAGAGGTCTAGCTAAGAGACATGAGTTCAGATGAGATATGGGTTATGTTCCTAGAAGTTTTGAACTTTTATGTTACTCTAGAAACATATAGAGCATGCTCTCTCTATTTCCCGCGTGTCTGTGGTATGGGACACCGGCTCATGGGATTTTACAGAGAGAATGTTATATGCATAATCATACTTTTCGAGTCCTTTCAAGTGCATGTGGTATGGGACATGTGCATGAGGGAGGTTCTAAGATAAGCGTGAAAAAAATACAAGAGTCGGTATTGAAATTCGAGACATATAGTCACCTAAACCTAGTTAGACACGTAATAAAACCAAGCAAGCATACAAAGGGTAGATAATTTGATATGGATACAAAAAAAATCATGCACATGCTACTAAACAATGTTCTCTACTATTATATGATTATGTGTTTGAATTGAACATCATGTATTACAACCATTCTTATGGATTATGAAATTATGAAAATCATTTCTAAGTATAAGAAATCATGTTCTGTTCATAATTGACCTCTCCATCATGTTATGTGAGCCTTAATTGGCCTTAATTGAGCATTATGTGAGCCTTAACCAACTTTATGTGAGCCTTAACCAGCTTTATGTGAGCCTTAATTGGCCTTATGAGCTTTGTGGGAGTATTATGTGAGCCTTAACTGGCCTTATGAGCACTGTGGGTGCAATCATGAGAGTGACTATATCAAATCAAGTAAAAATCCATCTTATTATGAAATGATGTCAAGTTAACCAAGTTCTCATGAAATTATGTTAACTATGAGTAGGTCATGTCTTAAGTATGTTAATGAGACTATAAGATGATATTTGAGAATTAATATGCACATACTAAGTAAAACCCTAAGGTGAGTCGTACTTGGAAATTTTGAGGACAAAATTTTTTAAGGAGGGTAGAATTATAACATCCCAAATTTGTAAATCAAACAAGTTTAGGGCCCTTAGTGAAAATTTCCAACTTTTCTTTTCAAAATCCTAATCATTGATGCAAGTTACTCAAATATAATGAGATTTTCCATCATACTTTGAAATTTGATTCAAAATATAACTCACTAAGGAAATATAATCAGCGTCTGCCACTCCAAGGCACCTATCTTGGTCAAAGCATAAGCCTCCAAGAAGGTGGGAACATGATCGAATCGAAAGTGGGCAGCAATGTCTTGGAGTTGGATAGGGAAAAATTGAGTGCGGCTAAGGTCATGACATGGTGGTGATGGGAATTTAGTGTAGTTGTAGGATGGGTTACAAGGGTAGAGCATACTGGGATTAAGTGAATAAGGATATGCGTTCGGTGTATCAGGAGAAAGAGCTTGCATCCTTTGATTCAAGTAAGACATGGCATGATGATTGTAGTATAATTGCCTACTTAAATGATATTGAGAATAGGAAATGTATGTTAATGTATTTGTGATAGCCCTCTTGTGTCCAAAATCAATCCCCATCTTCTCTACCATATTTCTAGTGATCTTTTGGGTTTTCCTATCACATTTGAAACCTAGGTCCTCAATGCTTTTCTAAGACGATGTTGCATAATTTGGCAAACAAAATCAGCATAGGGTGTATTGCCTGAAAACTCAACCATGTTCTTAAGAATAAGACGAATAAAATTGATGGGTATGCTATTTAGGATGGCATAGATAAGATACATATGAAAAGTGGGTACTTCGGATTTGTTTGATCTAGGATAGATATTTGTGGAAACAATTAGATTGACTATCCTAGCTTTGAGTTTTAAATTGATGGCATAATAGGTACCCCTTTCTTCATGGCAAGTTGTATTAGATAGAAAAATGGCTTTCTTGATATCACTCAGACTAGTGGTAGTATCATCTTGGGAGAGATTATTGAGAGAATTACCAGTGGTGAGATCAATAAACTCCTTATATTCGTCTACATTAATGTTGAGCATGGTAAGAACATCCTTCTCGAAAAAGTGAAATCCATACCCACTAACCATAGAAGAGAAAGAATTATCATGGTCAAGATGTCTGGCTAGATTGGCATAGAATTCATTGACGGCTTGGGAGGAGTAGGAATGGAAGGATGGTTTTAGGAATTCAGAAAGATGTTGCATCTCAAAGAGTTCTTCAAGATTAACAATGTTGATGAAGTCAATGACGTCCACCGGCCGTCGAGGGAGAGGAGTCTTTGAGGACAGCCTAAGGTAGCGATCTGCGGTAGCTACGTCATTGAATGGAATGTCATTGATGGTCACCAGCGATGGGGAGACCGTCCTTCCCTTCCTAGCCGCAACATGCTTCTTTCCACACAAGGATGAGGAAGCCATCTTGTAGATTTGAGGTGGAGAATAAACTAGACAAGATTGGGGTGGAGAAGAGGTAAAAATTCGCACAAGAAGGCACTAGAGAAGAGCTAGAGAAGTTAGAATGTGAATTGGTGAAGAATGGGGCCGTTTTGGGGTCTATTTATAGCAAAACAGGACCCTGCTCAGTCGAAAATTCGTCGACCGAGGACCGCAACAGTCGAGTCTGCAAACGCTCCTCTCAGTCGTCCAACGGTCGATTGAGGATAAATAGTCGTTGTGATTTTTTTTTAATCAGAAGATTGCCTTTTAATTTATGCGAATTGGGGGTTCACCAAGTTGGTCTTGGTTGAAAATTTTGTCGACCGGAATAGACTCGGTCAAACATTTTGTCGACCAGACTATTTCTGGGTTTGAATGTGCAATATTTACTTAGCGAGTGTCGGTCGAGAAAGGTGACCAACTGAGATATCTTCGATCGACAAACTTGTCGACCGAGTTTGTCTCGATCGAGATTTTTGTAGATTGACGGGATTGTTGTGATTGAATATTGTGAATGAAATTTTGAGCTCATTTTTAATAACGGTTATGATTGCAAATGAGAGACTGTAAAAAAATTTAAGAGTGTGGAGCATATTACTTTTAAGAGTATTTTCCAAAATATAATTTCCATGTTTAGGGGAGTATATTTTGGGGAGTAGCGTGTAATTTCATTCATACTATAGTATTACCCATTAGAAATAATATAATTTATTCAATGATTGTCTTTCATATATTTCTCATTCATTTATGAGGAATGTTAATCCTGAAAATAATATGAGATCATTTAAGAACACATTAGAATCAAGAAAGATATGTCAATCAATGATGAGCAAGTTTATACTAATATTGAGTGCAAAGAAATGATTTTCAATTAAGCATTTTGTCAAGCTTATTTTAGGTTGACCTTGACTTCGACCTTGGCGCCCCTTGGTCAAACTTGATTTCGACCGATAGGTAATTTTTTTAGATTTCCAATTTAAGCATTGAGTTACACATTAATGTTAAAATATGTGAAACATAAAGTCTTTATGTAAATTGATCAAATGTATATAAATTTGAATCACTTTGAGTGATATCTATTTTTGAAGAAGTTTTATCAATTGAAAACTTAATATAGGCATCACAATGAAGTCTTTGTTCTTGATTTTCTTAGAGCAAGTTATATCCTAACCAAATTTTTCAGAATGTATGTTCTTCATGAAATAAGGAATTTTGATATCCACAATGATTGTTCTTCTTGCAAAAAGGCAATTGAACTACATCTACAACATGTTCAATCATAGCAAGAATGTAGCTTTCAATCATTTATTTTTAAGCAAGATTGTTTTAGGCAAACTAAGTAAAGATGGAACACCATAATCATGATAAAACAGTAAAGGCATATCCATAACACAATGATTATGATCATTTAAAAGCAAATTTCAAGACACATGGTTTATATATAGATAGACCAAGGAATACTTAGGACAAACCATGTGTATTATTATAAAATAGTAATTAAATAAACATGTTTTGTAACAAGTTTAATCAAAGTATATTAATAAGTCATAATGCAAGCTTATCAAAATGTTTAAAGAATTGTCTCCAGGATTCATTCTTGATTTGCAAATTAAATCAATCATTTATAGCAAATTGATGGCAAACTGGATCAATTAAATAGGTTCAGCAGAACTTAATTCGTTCGAACTTTTCTTCGATCGAATTTATCTCGATCGAAGATTTTCTCGACCGAGTATTCTGCTGTTTGTACAGGTTTTATCAGATTTTTGCAAGCTTAAAAAAAAACTGCTCGGTCGACTAATTCTCGACCGATAGTGTCTTGATCGAACATTTTCTTGATCGAGAATGTTTCTGTATTATTTTTTAGTAATTATTTGTAAGCAAAAGGTAATACAATTTTGCAAGAATATAAATATTGAAGCTCAGTTTTGTTGAGATAAGACATTTGAATATCAAAGAAACATTTAGGTCAAATCTCAACAAATCAATATTCAAAAACTCTAAGTCTTAGGAACCCAAACTAAAAAAAGTTATTAAAGATGTGTTTATGTAGATTTATTTAAAAAATGTGTATTTTCAAGTTAGAAATTTTAATTACTTGAATCAATTTGTTATCTCATTATGTTAAGTTGAGATAGACATAAAGATATACAATTTAGAGTCTTTGGTCATATCTCAACTTAATTTAATTTATTTAGTTTGGGGGTTTTGGAACCCATACCAACTCAACATCCTTTTTCTTGTAAGGACATGAGAAGGAATAATGAAAAACACCCTCCATTCTTCAAGACTCGATTAGAGCTCCTTGAAGCCTACTCTGATACCAAATGAAAAACAACTAGAGGGGGGTGAATAGGGTTTTATATTTATTTTAACAATAATTCAACTCAAGCAACCACAATTGAAACTTAAAGAAGGAGGCAAGGTGTTTAGAGTGGTTCCACCTTTAGAAAAAACTAAAGGAGTCAGTCCACTACCCAATTATTTCTAATTAGGATTTTGAAAGTATTTAAATTTTATTACCTTGCAAGGATGTTACATAAAATTACAAATACTTTCACCACCCTTTGGACAGCCTTCACCTAGAAGTAGTCCCACCAACCTCGAAGCAGCCTTCCTTTAAGTAACTTAAAGCTCCCCCTTAAAGTAGCCTTCCTCTTGAAGTAGCTTCCCATTGACACAGCCTTCTTGAAGTAGCCTAAAGTCCTCCTTCTCCACCGAGAAGATCAAACCCTCTCCAATCTGCAGCCTCCAACCCTAGGAGTAACAAGGAGAGTACAAGCAATAAGAAAGAACAAGAAGGGAAAATGGAAATTATAATTACCGTTGTAGCACAAGGCTTGATTTCCTATATCAAGCGTTTTGATATCCTAACCAATGTGTATGAAAGTGTAAGTGCAGTTGGTAGGAGATGCTAGCCTATAGGATACGAAATTGTAGCAATGGGAAGAATGAAATGTTTGTCATCATCAAAACAAAGGGATTATAATAATATCCAATTTAGCCAACAAGAGCGTTGCTGCTAGTCTGCTTCCTCATGCAGGAGAATGGTGCTAAGTTGTTCCTGGAGCATGACGCAACGCAGTTGTGTAGAAATAGAGTTGGAGGATGGGGAATGTACCTGACATTTGTCTATCTTGCATTGAAGAGCATTTTTGAGTTTGTGTTGGTTCTTGAGGTGTTTCGCTTCCCATTCGGTAGCTACCTTCTGGAAAGCAGGTAGTACTTCTAGCAGAGGTCTAGATCCATCCCACGCAGGGAGGAGTTCAGCTTTAAATTCGGGAGTAACATCCCAACTCATTTTGGTTTTAAAGAAATGCCCTCTCACCGGCTGTCGTTGTCCCTCGATAAGGATGGGATTGTGATAGCTGTGAAGGCGGGGAAGGACATTGATTTGCATGCTCCCTTTGATAGATAGCCACTCTTCATTGGCTATTGTTTTATCTAATCTCCCAAGAAGGTGCCCTTTCCTGAACGTGAAGAATTGGCCTGAGGACACCATGTCTTAGAGGCCTGCATAGTTTAGAAAAGAGTTGAATTTGAGACTAGAGCATCTGTCAAATCCGCGACCACCATGCTTTTCAGAAATATCAAGCATGATATTGAAATCACCGACGAGTGCCCATGCTTCATTAACTTGAGAAGAAAGGTTCCTTAATCTATGCCACAGTAGGTCCCGCTTTTGAGGGTTGGGACTACCATACACAAATGTGAGAATCCAGGAGTTATTAATACTATAGTGTACATATTGACGATGGCTCTACAACACCTCATTAGTACATTTATGGTTATCCCAAAGAATCTAGATACCACCCGAGAAGCTGAGTGCTTCTACTCTATGGGAAGAGGTGTAGTTGAGTTTTTTAATGATGCTATTAGCCTCAGATCCACTACAACATGGTTCAATTATGACGAGAATGTGGAGGTTGTATCTCCTCTTGTATTCCTTGAGTAAGGTGATTTTATCTTTTGATCCAGCACCCTGGACGTTCCAGCAAATGATGTTGGTCATTAAGATAACTCAAGGGTAGGAGGGGTGAGTATAAAACTTAGTTGATAGCAGTGAGTAGGCCTCAGGAGGCAGCTACTGCTTCCATGGCCTCATCTAGGCATGGATCATCGATGTCAAAGTTCAGGGCCTGCTTAGCATTGGCGGTGAAGTCAACATTGCCTATGAGTTGGGCAAGCTTTCCTTTCTTGCGCTCGTGACCCAGAATCACTGTTTGGTACATGACTCTCCTGTTGCGGAGGATGACCCCACTTCCAGCCCCATTGACCCCCACAGAGAATGTGGGATGAGAGGATGGTTGGGCGTGGGGATCAGGCGCTTGGAAGCAGAAGGTTTTGACAAAGGCAGTGTTGTTTCTCCCCTCACTAATCTCATCATTGATTAGGGTTACTACTGAGTTGTCACCACCTAACTAAGCCACGACAGAGGTTGGCTCCAGCCCAGGCGGCGGCTTGCGAGTGATGTTTGCCTCCTGTCCATTGTGTTGTTTACCAAATTTCTTCTTTTGTTTCCGAGAGGTCACGTCGCCCAGTCGGCCTCTCTGACCCCATTGGACTGCTCAATGGTGGGCACCTCAGAGTTGGGCTTGGGGGTGGTTGCTTGAGTCATATCTATGTACTCCTTTCTTGTCTCATTCATCTGGGGAGGTGGTTTCTTCCCCGCAGATGAGCATCGCTCAGGCATCTTCGCGTGGATGTCTGGTGTGTACTGAGGAGAGATGGTTAAGGAGGGGCGATGGATGGATACGGACCAATGCTTGGGAAGCTGGGAACAAACTTACAGTCTCCTTCATTATAACCAAGCCTTCCACATTTCATGCAAAAGGTCGGGAGATTTTTGTATTCTATTATGTACTTCTCACGGTTCAGAAGGATGGCCGGAAGAAGTGGCTTTGTAGTGTCCACTTCAACTGTGATTCGGGCGAACTTCCCCCTGTGCCCAGATTGGGTTATAGTATTAATTTTGATTGTCCTCCCAATTAGATCGCCAATATATGACAGGAGTAGGTTTTGGAATAGGAAGATCGACAGATCATGTATTTGAGCCCAGACAACCAGTCTGCGGGGGATGGGATCGGATGGACGGAAGTCTTTAAACCATGATTGCACAGAAAGGTAATGGTTAAAGATCATCCATGGACCACCGGTCATAGCACGGACAAAGTCCTCATTGTTTGTCAATTGGATAATGTGATAACCTTTATCAAGATCAATCGCTCAAAATTCATCAGAGAATTGCCATAGGATCGGGATCCTCTTCATGAGAGCGTTGAAATTGATGGTGGTTCCTATGACTTTGATGACCACTGCGAATTTCCACGGCTCGAGCAGTGGTGGCAGGATCATCGGGTTGATGGAGATGGCTGGTATAGCCCCATCTTTAACCACACGGATGTCTTTTGAGGTCAGTATGTCTGGGGAGACTTGTGAAAGAGCAGCAGGCGCCATGGTTAGGCGCCCGATCATTGCATCCTTGTAGGACTTTGTGTTTTGTTGTTGCGCAGGTAGCTCAGGCTGCACCATCTCTGTGTCTTCCACTATCGATCTGTTGCCTTTGGAGGGGTGCGCAGAGGTGATGATCGGTGTGGCGGCATTATTGGTTGAGTCCGAACGGGGAGCGCTATGTCTGGAGCCGCGGTCACCTCCACGAGCGGCGAACCCTAGCATCCGGCCTTCCCTTCTCCCACATGATTATCCAACATTATCCAAATTAGGTAAAATTTTGCACAGATGCCAACTAAGGCATGTAGATTCCGATTATGCATTTAGTTTTACCTTTTGAGAACTTTTAATGGGTTAAATAATTCAAACCTTATTTTCTCTTTCCTCCTTCATTAATGGTGATAAGATTACCCAAATTTTAAACAACTTCACCCAAAAATCATATTTAATGTGTTGGATATGAATTTTCCATCAATTTTACACGTTGGAGTTATTTGTTCACTTATTTAATATTTTGAAGGTTCTACGCACGCTCTCTCCTAATTTCACCTTTTAATCAAACTTTCTCCAAATTGAGTGAAAATTCATGCAAAGGCATATTTTAATATGTAGATTATGATTATAAGATTATTTTCCATTTTTTGAGTCATTAAGTTTTTATATCATATTTTAAAGGGAAAACACCTTTTCTTTTCTAAATAAAATAGATATGATTATTATTATCCTAAATTGGTGAAAATTGGCCTCCAATCCAAAGCATATCCCAAGAAAATGATTATGAGATTATTGTTATTCAATAAGTTTTCCTTTTAGTCTATTATCCATTATTTCTATTATTTTTCTCATTAATATCTCATTCACATGTTTTAAGCATTATTATGGATTCTTTTTTTCTCTTCCTTGCACCATAAGGCAAAGGAATGATCTAGAACGAATATACTTTTATCATTATCTAACATAAGTTTATTTATTTGTATTTTATGGAATTATAAATCATTATTATCAATTATGGACACCTTATCTTTCTATGCACATTATTACATTATGTGACATATATTGATTTTGTGATTGAATTGAAGGTATTAAGTGATATTAATTTATATTCTACATTTTAGGGTGATTTATTCATGCATTAACATATTTAAGGTCACCAAAGAGCGTACTCTTATCCTTGTTTGGCTAAACCACAAAGACTAAGTTTTCTAACTTCTTAACCCTAGAATATGATTAAGTCCTAAGTTTTGGTATGTTACAGCATACCACCCCTTAAAGAGATTTCGTCCTCGAAGTCTAAACAACTATCTACCACCCCTTAAAAAGTTTCATCTTAATGATAAAAAAAACTATAGGTACAAAGGTAACTTATTTTATATATACTATGCAAAAGGAAACATAACTTGAAAGTCTAACTATGGGACTAAGGGTTACCTTCAACTTGATCATCATCATGGACTTCTTGACCATCCAAAGCAAAAACTCTTCTGGCTTGCCTTTCAACATGTCTTTTACCATTGTTGTTTCCATTATTCTGATGAGGCACTTGAGGTTGTTTTTGTTGAGTCGGTACATGTCCATTATGAAGCTCAGGGCACCTAGGGCAAATATGTCCAGGTTCATTGCAATTATGGCACACAACTCAGAAGTCAGGATGATACTTTGCTTGATTCTTATCTTAAGAGCACTTTCCTACAGGATGGTAACCATTTCACTTAACACTTGTCTCTTCTCTGCTCATCTCCTGAGGGATTCCTCTTCTTATCAAACTTCCTAGGTTGAAACCTTCAGTATGACTCCACGGCCAAAGCTTTATTGACCGTCTGCTGAAAGGTCAAAGGTAGTTGTGGAATAAGAGCACAACCCACATTGTAGTTGAGTCCTTGAAGGAATGGGTCAGCCCTATGTTCCTCACTCAAACCAACTACATAACGTTCCAAAAATAGGAACTTTTGTATAAAAGCAGAAACAAATAAGGAACCTTGCTTCAAACTGTAGAACTCTACTTCTTTTTTCTTAAAGGCAGCAGTGTAGATATAATTCCCACAAAAAAGCACCAAGAATTGCTCCCAGGTAATGGTAGAGATATCACATGTCCTTCCTATACTGTTCTACCTAACTCGAGTGGGTCCATCCAAAACATATGAAGCAAACCTAACCTTCTGGTGGGGAGGACAAGCCATACCATCAAAGGTCCTCTCTAAGGCTAACACCCAATCATCAACTTTCTCGACCATCTATATTTCACCTTCACCCTTGAAGGAGGGTGGTTTCATCTTCATGAGCTCCATGATTGAGAACTCCTTAGGCTTTTCAGGCACATACGGGTCTTTCATCTTCCCCGCCATGGAAGTAGCAAAAAGTTGTCAAAACATAGCCAACTCTTACTCTGGAGAAATGACTACACCTGTACTAGCAAAAGTTGGGGTCTCCTGACCAAACCTAGGGTTTTGGGGTGTCTCATAACTATACTGGTTGTCAACTGTCAAGTTATCTCCCGCCATTAGGGTTTTTGCCTGCACAAGGCAAGGATACTAGATATAAGCAACCTATGGAAAAAGGTAAACATCCTAAAGGAGACAAGTTTGAAATAGTTAGATAACCGATAGCTACAGGCTCTGATACCATGTTGTAAGGAGTGGGATCCCATAGGGATCCACTCCCTACTAAAAATAAAAAGGCACATATACAAAAACAAATTCTTGAAAGGGATGAAACCAAATTTATTTAACATGATTGTATCATAACACAAAGTAGCAACATAATTATAGATGTATCTAACCATTAAAAAGCTTCTTATCATACTAATCTTTTACCACACAGGGTGACATAAAATAAAAACTAACTACATAAATAAGACTAGCTGAGGATCACCTAAAAAATGCAAACAAAGTCTCCCACGAAGTCAACTACACTTGTTGTGGTCCAGGTCCTCCTAGATTTCCTTCTCCTTGTCCACCACCCGGGGTTGGAAGCGTACCCCACAAAAGGAAAAGAAAAGAGGATATCAGGTATGAGCATGCTAAAAAGAAATTGAGCAATATATATTAGGAAAGAGGTACATCAAGTATAGAAGGCTTCCCATGAAAAGGTAAGAACTACCCAAACGGGCATAAAAGGAAAGAATCACTAACATATGATAAAAGGAATACTTGGCATTAAATCAATAATAAAAGTGGTGCCACAAAAGTACTCATAATATTTTAGGGCACAAAACCCATAACAACCTACATGTAGGTGAGATAAACATAGCACTAGAACAACATAAATAAAAAAGGCGGCCAAGCCTCATAAACTTGAAACATGATAGAGAATGGCACATAACCAAATGCCCAATAAATAAATTGTTGGGCCAAACCTCATAAATTTGAAACCTGGGTATGGGGCACATAACCTCCATCCAAAAAGTAAATAAGGGCACATAACCCAAAACCAATGCAAATTATATTACTCTAGGGCTACTGAGTCACACAACATGCTTAATAGGGAGGCAAGTAAAAAGGTATAGTCAGATTTTACAAATTAATCACCACATAAGTGATCATCATTATCATCCACCTCAAAGTGAGCATATAACAACAAATAAGTCCAACATTCACTAAGGCATGAGAATCAAGATAATATCGACGGATGCGACTGTGGAAACTGAGATTTAGAACAACTAAACCAATCACATGGGGATTTGGATGAGACCGTGGAAAAATCCCTATTAGGATGATGAACTAGGATATGTGAACACCGGGACCAATGGGTTCACATGGAGTTCTTCTCTTGTGTTTCATCTATGAATGATTCACACACCTTCTTCTATCTTGCTTGCCGTGTATTTCTTTGATCTTATTTACACGTGGGATAAGGTTGTGAAAACCATAATCCTTGATGTATTTCACATCTGATTCAATTTGTTTCCTTCAAATGCTTGTTTCCAACTAATTTCTTTCATTCTTACACTTTATCTCTTGTCCTTCGATAATGTTTTTTTGTGCTAACAATCTCTTTCCTTTTCTTACCTTAGTATAATCCCTTCATTTCATTGTTGATAGTGTAATGTTTTATTCATTTACAGTTTACATTATAGTTCTAGTGTACTCACCCTCCAAATTACAAAATTTACTTTCTTAATTAAATATTCAAAAACTCTAAAAAGAAATAAAGTTTGAAAATAATTGGGTCTAGAGAAACAATGTTAAAAATGTTGTCATGTGGGATCGACCCTTATATACTAGCCTTAATTGGAAAGTAAAAGGGTTAAACTCTAGGAAAATTATCACTTTTGAATTGGTGTGCTAAACGACGCATATCGCATGTCCTTCACCATATTGATAACACCCAAATTCAGGCATTTATGCTAAGCATTTATTTATAGTTTTGTGTCATTATAGCCTTAATATACCCAAAATAACCCTAGATCCATATCTTTTAGTAATTTATATCTTTTCATACATAAAGTTGCTCAACTAACCAATTTTGGGACTTATAGGCACCGAACCTGAAAAGACAGTTGTTCTCCGAGATTTGTCCCCAACACATAGTTTCTACAGTAGCTAGGCTTCCATCCATTGTGACAGTGGATTAAGCATCACACTATGTGTACTAGCTTAGGAGACAGTGGTCCTTTATCAGAATGCATCCTCATCAATCAGAAGGTTCATTGACGTGGGCCCATCAACCACTAGTAATAGCCTCCCCACCCCACGGGGGTGGGTTTGTTCCATGATGTCACAACCACGGCCAAGAAGACAATGTCGTGACAATGGCCAAGACGTCATGTCGACCGACACTTGGCACGGTCGGGCCCAGCTCAGCACAGTCGGGCCGAGGCCAAGGTGTCGCGATCGAAACACCATCTTGATCACAACACATGACCACGACTGCGACATCAACCTCAATTGCGGTGTTTGTCTCGAATGTGGAAAACACTTTGACTGCAACCCCAGGTACGACTATGCCAGTCCTGACACGACTGTGCTGAGATAGGTGATGTGACTGGGATAGGTGCCACGACCACTCATTACATAGATTCTGCCTTCACCTATAAATACCCACTCCTCGCTACCTAGAGGGGGGTTCCAATTTTTGGGAGGTCCGGTTCTGTGAATGTGACCTGTATTGGTTCCCAGAGCCCTGTGGGAGAGCTTAGAGGTCTAAAAAGGTTGAAGTGATCATCCTACATGCATCCCTACAGTTTTCTTCTATCCATCATTATTTTCCACCACCATTTACCCATATCCTACTGTTACTAGCCATCTTTCACCTCTATACACCCACAAAACTGTTGTTTGGGGTGGAATCAAAGAGAAAGGAGGCCAAGGAGTCCAGAACACCCAGCATGATGACCCAAATATGTGATCTGGCCTATACGGAGGATAAGGAGTGAGAGTCACCTCTCCTCTATGGGCTAAATTTCTTCTCCTCCTTTCTTTTAGTGTTCTCCTTTATTTCTGTACAAATGATGCTCTTCCATCTTTCTTCTGCTCTAATTATGCTTGTCAATGGCTAGTTGAGCTCCTTCTTGGCTATGTAGCCCATTTTGGGCATGTTTATGTACTTTTACCTTAAGCAAGGAGTTTTATTTCAGATCTAGTACACTTTCTATTCTATCTTCTATTTGTGGTTATGATTGTTAGTTTGGTTGATCTCTTTCTTACTTGAACTTCTATTTATGCCTATATCAAGAGATTCATTGTAGAAATAGATAAGAGAAGATAGTTTGCGTCAGAATATGAAAGGAGGATGGTTCAAGGTAATCCGTACAGAACCATAGACCTGGGCATGAGCGGGCTCAATCCGGCACGATCAGGCCCACTATCAGGTTCCACCCAGATCACATATGTTCCTAACATCTCAAAATATTCTAGACCTGAAAGGGTATCTAGAATATTCTAGGATGTTGATTTGTCATCCTAGAGAGAGGTTTCATATCATTTATATGTTTTAGTCATGTTTTGCGAAAGTGAGTGGGATGACCCCATAGGAAATTGACACCACAATACATACTATGGTTGGATGTAGATTGCTTGCTTGGGTGTTTGAGGGTTGTTTACACCTGAGAACGGGTGCATAGACTGCCCAACTTGTAGTTACATAGTCAGGAACTCCTCTTCGATTAGTAGAATCTGACGGACTCTATTTTGTTTTTTATTTATTTTGTGACAGTCTGCTAGACTACTTCTAGCTCCATACCTTTATTGACTATCAGATTGGATTATCTAGCTTAAGAGTGAGATCTTAAGCATCCTAAACATCTGCACATCCCTGTGTTCGACCCCGTATATCTACTTTGGCCTTGTAATAAAGTTGTGGGGGTCCTTGAAGGTTTCAGGTTATAAATTTAAAGTTTGATCCTTTTGAGTCCTCCTCCTTTCGGACGCTCTATTCTAACCGTATCACATATCCACTGTACCAACCATCCCTTTCTGCGACTGACTATGCTACATATGCATATGATCAATTCTACCCAACACATTAATATGCTTCTTCAGTTGTGCACACTACTCTTGCAAGTGGGACTACACCTGCTTCATCTTATCCAAAACCAAGTATGACTAGCTACTTGGTCTCCCACATGACTTGGCCTCTACTGTGCTTGCTTATTTTGATGTGGTCTTTACACCTACATATGAGCAAGATATGGCCTTGCTAGCCATTGGGATGTCTTGGTGTGAGCATCATCTTAGATGGTCAACTAACGCTCTTTTGATCCTCCTAAGGATATGGAGATAGTTGAGTAAGGTGATGAGGATGCTGAGTATGATGATGAAGATGGTGATGGTGAGGTGTATGGATGTGATGATGATGGAGTTGATGATGGTGTTGAGATTGTTGTTGCACCTGCATCTTTTGCGAGAGCTGAGCTAGCCACTGATGAAGACTATGACCCAGCTCAAGACAACCTAGATATAGATGACCTTAATGTTTAGTTCTTAGGTCTTAGTGTGCCCATGTATATGCCATTTTGTGAGCTTAGCATGTATTTGCGTAGGGAACATGTATCTGAGGCTATTATTTATATACTCATGTCGTTGTTTGATGTTTTGTTTGCATCATGTACTGATTTACTTTTGTTTGTAATAAATATCTTTCGTAACCTTACATCTATGCCTTGTTACTTTCATGAGTTTTGGTGTATGCATTCTTATATTTTTATTATGACTTAATGTTATCAATTCTCTTTCTAGCTATTTTGTGCTTGGTGCTTGTATATGGTGTTTGTGAGCTGGATAAGTCCTAACTTAACTCTTCCATCCAACCCTTTTTGATATGACAAAGGTGAGAAATATCTTGGCTTGGCACATATCAAAATTGATCTATATTTGCATAACTCTTTGCTCATAGAGAAGTGGAATACTAATAGCATATATGTGTGGTGGTTGTGTTTTTGGAGAAATTAACCATACATGTATAGATAAGCATAAATTGAGGGGGAGTAGTTGCTATTCTACATTCATGTATCCCCTTACATATCAAAGGTAAAATTTTCTAAAATTTTAGTCCCTTTTAATATGTTAAGGAATGGTTTGTCGTCTTCAAAAAGGGGGAGAATGTTGACCTAACAGTTATACATTGTCCATATTTTGATGATGACTTTATCATTCTATTCATTTGCATCTAATATGTGTATTTGAGATCAGTTTCAGGTATTAGGTACATGAAGAGGATGAAACTAGGAAACCCTAGTTGGAAATCAAGTCAAAATCAATGCAAATGCACATTTTGAAGATTAAATAGTAACTCTATCAGAATCATTTTGTAAATCATTTTTAAAGAATGTATGACTTGTAACTAAGCTTAATGGAAATCAATAGCACTTAATTCAAACTTTTAAGAACTTTTTGGTCATCTGTCAAAAGTGATTAAAAACTTTCCTGTCTGTCGAGTTTTTCATGGTGACAACTCAACCAACAACCAATCTGGGTCTTAACAATACCCATGGTCGACCAAGTTTGTCCAAGTGGAAAATCGACTAAAACCCTACACTAGCAAGCCAAATAATAGTCATCGGTTGAGTTTCATCCCAGATAAACTCAACCAAAAACTATAAATTGTTTTGTCATATGGTGTTGTCGATCGAGTTTATCAAAAGTTAATTAAGCTGAAAAACTTTACTATAAAGTGAAGAAAAGTGTTTATAACTATTAAAGTGTTGCAAACCCGAAAATATATCTGCTGCAACACCCAAAAAGGATAGAAATCAATCCTAAGTATCTCAATTGGCTAGTAGGCAACCTAAACTATAAAAAGGGGCCTTGGACTTCATATCAAATTTGCTTTATATGATCCCTTGCTACAATTTAGTGTTTTTTACTCCAAGAAGCACTACTCTCCCTTAACCTTGATTACCATTCTACATCCAATTTGAGTGAGTTAGGGTCTGTGTAAGAGAACTGCTCCAATGTACATCTTGTGAAGCTCTCCACTCTCTTTCCCAATGTCTCTCTAGAAACTTGGTGGTTTGAAGGTGACTTCCTTGAAGAAGGAAGGGTTAATCAAAAGCTTAAGATCTTCTACAAGAATGGTTAAGTCCTTGGAGAAGGTGAAACATTCTTGGTAGGCAGATAGGCAAGTCCTTTATAACAATTATTGGCTCCTTGAACTGAAAAGTAATGCTAGTTTAGCCCTTGTATTTGAAAATGGTGGTCAATATGTTGTGACTCTTATAACGGAATACAAGAAGTGTGACATGGTTGAAAATCCTAGATATTGACCCCTCTAGGTAGTGGATATACATCTCCTAGTTTGGATGTTGGAACCACTCTACATCTTAGCCTTCTTTTGGTATTTTCTTGATCTCTCTCTCCCTAGATTTTCAATATTAGTATATGTTTTAGAAAATATCTTTAAAGTTTAATGTGTTTTGTTTAAGTGGTTTTATCTCTATTCACCATCTCTCTAGAGCCCATAGATCAAACAACAAGGACCTAAAAGTAAGTTTTGAGGACCTAAAATTAATATGGATATAGACTCTAGAAGTTGGTTTCCAAAAGTAGATAACCACCCCTCAAGAAAAGAGGAAAGTACAAATCACACTAGGACTCACAAAATGGTGCATTTTGTGAGACCTACTGCATGGTGGATTCTCACATTCCATGAGGGAGTCAACAAGCTTGTTGAGATTAGGGTTTAGAAACCCCACCTCTATAGTCCTCTACATATGTGATATGATTGGAGTAGTCTAGATAAAACATCTTGACTTCTCATTGTTGTTGCCAAGATTCGAAAAACCCTAAGAGAAACTATGAGAAAGAGAGAAATTGAGGAGGACACTAGTGGCTCCAGATCTCCATCTTCAAATTCTCATGTGGATATTGTGGATACAAGTTCACACAATGAGTTCATTTTGGATGAGTGACTTCACCAGGTACACACAAATCAAGGAAATGGTCTCCACTACAGAAGAGCACATTTTGTAGTAGGATTTCATCCGCAAAATGGTGTGATCTACCAAAGGAAAAACTGAAGTCATATTTGGGGTTAATAGATCAAACTCTATGACCTTAGGATCAATACCAGTCACCATTGAAATCATACAATACACCAGTGAAAATCATCTATGGACTCCTACTATCCACCATAGACAACCGGTTCTCTATACTTATCTCAAGGCGACTATCAGAGTGCCAGACCCATAGAAAATGAGTTCTAATTTCTAATATGAAAAAATTATAAAGAAATATAGATTGAAAGGCCTAGATCTACATAAAGGATTGCAAGTTGAATCAATGGATCTTCTTCCATGATAAGGTATAAAATTGCAAACCCTAATATGGTTTTGTTGCATTAGATAGATCCTTCTCTTAGGATTCTTGGGAAATGTTATTATCTGATTACATCTTTTCTCTTGAGAAACCAACACTCTATTCATGAACTCGACCGAATTTAGTTGGTTGAGTTTAAGCACTAGGATGTCCAGTTACATTAATATGATTTTTAAAAATTTGACAAGTCTAGGCCTAAACTTGACGAAATTAAAGGAACTTGACAGAGTTTCATGGTTTGAAGTTTATCTAAATTCCACTCTCTAGTAATAGAATACACAATGTTCTAGACTAATTTCCATGGTCTCGGTCAATTTGAGAAATTATTTTGTGTGGCACAAAATTGGTCTAGGTAGCGCAAACTTGGTTGTTGTTAGAGTGGTACAAACAAAGTTGAGTTTGTGAGATTCAATGCCATTTAGGTGAGGCGCTCTATTGTCAACTTTTGTAGGTTATAAATATAACCCCCACTCCATTAGAATAGTTAACAGACCATTACACTTCTTATGAAGCATTGGCTCTCTCTAGAGTGTTGAAAATATGATTCAAGGGCATTTATACCCCTAATGTATGTGTGAGGAGGCAGATGACCTCCAAGCCTAAAGGGGACTTGGTCCATGGTGGATCTTGGGTGGATAACTTGTATTAAGGTTAGAAATTCCATTTCTTGTTGGTTTTCTTCCTCCTTTATCCCTTCACGACTTTGTTTATGGTTTTTCTTGATAAGATCATGAATATTTTGTAATATTCTTCTCTTCTATCTCCATGCTTGGTTCCATGGCTAGGGACAAGGGAGATGACAATTGTTTAGAGGTTTTGAGAGCATATGTAGCCCCCGATTAAGCATGGCAAGGTCACCTTGTTGCTGTCTAGAGTCTTAAATGAGGAGGAGGAGGCTAAAGCTCATTTTCTAGGATCAAAACACTATGCTTGGAGCCCATCTCATGTAAAGAAGCTTGCTTTCTTCATCTTCTTGTTATTTGGCTTTGTTTATCCATCCCAATGTAAGTGAATACTCCATTTTGTTTAGATTCATATAGAAAGGGTATGATAGAGAGGAAAAAACACATGATTAATGTCTGCATGATCATTTTGGTACTTGTGTGTTGAAATATTGAGCATGTGACTCTGTTTGACTTACTTCTTGTATGAGATGTGATTTTTTTGTCCCCTCTTCCTTGGATATCAACTATGATCTTCCCTCTATAGCATCTCTCATGCTTATTTAAGCTTGTTTAAGCTAATAACATGTCAATATTTTATATTTATAGGCTTGAACGATGTTTTGAAGCTTCGATAAGGCCAAACGATAACCTTATACCCTACGTTTTCTATGACTATTTGTGGAATCCCTCATTTTTTAATGATTTTTGTATGATATGTGGCTTACCTGATTGTTTTGAGGAAATTTCTATGTTCTTATGCTAAGTTAGAGTTCATGCATGCTGATATATTTAAATCATACACATATGTTGCAATATTGTTCATTGTTAAAAAGTTCTTAGTGATACAAAATCTTGATAGTAACTCTAGAAATGCTATTCCCTAATCTAGTAGAACTTAGTATGCAGTCTTGTGGTAATATATCTTGTGTTATCTTCTATTAGCTTGTGCTATGATGTTGCTTCAATGAGTATTATTAGTGAAGAATCTTATTAATCATGGTTATAAATGTGTAATAAATAACATATGGCATGTTCTATGATGATGATAACATATTAGTGGTAATATATCTTGCGTTGTCTTCTATTATCTTGTTCTTTGCTGATGATGGTTCTTTAAGGGCATATAAGAATGCATACTATATATCATATAAAGAATGCACATACTTATACATGTTCATTGCATATGTCTTGAGAACATGCAATGTGTATTGTGATGATACATATGATAAATAACATGAGATAGGTTAATGGTTGAGTGTTTTGATGTTGATGATGTCAGGTATTAAGGAATCCATGCAATGAATGCATATGCAAGATACCTTGTGATATAGATGGGTTAGAGGAAGTCTTACTATGTGGGAGTGAGCCCTCAACCCTAATGATTAGGAGAATTATGAATATGATGGGAGAGAGACCCCAATCCCTATTAGATGTAGGAGGAGAGTGTCGAGTCCCTTTATGAAAGCTTATTTTCTACGATATGTTGGACCTTTTTCATATCCTAATGGGTAGTTGGGCCCTTGTGCCATTTCTCGAAGAGTATGGACAAAGCATGTGAACATGTCTAGTATGTGTTTAGGTAGTACCTTTTAGTTGTTATGAGATGGTGTTTTTGTGATCTTAATGAGAATAAGATGTGATTAAGAAAGAATATTAAAAGGCATAATGATAACAAAGACAATACTTATTGTTTCGTTTGTTTTATGCCTTGAATCTTTACATGTATGTTGTTTAAGGTACCCTGATATGCTTATATTATACATTTACTCAAGTATACATTTGATTAATAAATAACCATATGTGAGCTAGGGTTGTCTTTTGAGCAAGGAGTACCCACTCCATTAGATGTCAACATCTCATATAAATGTTACCAAATATTTTTTAGGTGATTCAAGTTCCCAATGGATGTGTGGAATATGGTAACAACTCAATAGTGCTTGGTTTTTAGTTTAGTTGGTTAGAGTCCATGTACACATTGCTAGATCTAGTGTGTTTGTCATATTTCGTTTTAAAAATTATGTGTCATACAAGATATATATGGAGCCTTAGTCTATGTTGTAACAAGAATGGAATACCATGTGATACACATATTGTATGTAAGAAATATGCTTGAGATGATACTGTGATTGTATGAGTTGTTTAAGAGATATGATAGAACCTACTTGTGAGAAGCAACACCTATGTTTGAGATTTATTTATATTTTATTACATAAGACTGAGATGGTTTTGTGTTAATCCCACTTATTTGTGATGTACTTATTTGTGATTAAGCTTCAGTTATTCCACATGTTGATTTCATGTATATAATCCTTTTTTGTTCAAAATCAGGTTTTGGGATGAAATATCCCTTAGCATTACAATGTAGGTTAATGTGGGGTGTGGGTTCTACGTTATGGTATCAAATCCTAGGTTTAGCAAGTCTACAAATAAGTACACATGACTTGTGTTGGAATCAAGTTAAGGATAGAGATGTAATGTGTTAGGAGATGGTGTAGATGAGATCATTCATCTGTGATGCTTCTATATGTTTTCACTCTTAATTAGTATTGTTCTACATCCATCTAATGTCAATCTTTTCTTCACGCAAACATGGTTGGTAGAAATGAATCCAAGAAGATGACAACAAGATGTACGTGAGCATCCATCTCAGTTTGTGATGCTACTCCTTGAGAAGTTAGTGGATGTTTTTCCAGTAGTTGTAGCTATCAAGCTTCCCAAATATGTGGGAGTTGAAGAGTCTGAGAGGAATTATGAACGTCTTTTCCACTTAGTAGCAATAAGTTTTTTTGGATGTGTTAATTTAATAGAGACTAACATTTGTAGGACAGAGTTATAGAAGGTCTTTCATGTCATGAAGTTACCTAAGGAAGATAATATCGTGCATGATATCTATATTTTGTAAGGCATTGCAAGTCATTGGTGGTCAATTGAAGAGGCTGAAAGACCGAATTAGTTTTTGACATGGAATGTCTTTAAAGAAAATGTTTGAGACTTACTACTCCCTAGAGTCACTTATTAGAGAGAAGATTAGACAATTTTAAACATTGATATATGATAATATGATGGTGAATGAATATGGGGCATGTTTCCTTGAGTTTTTGAGGTTTTATCCTCACTTAGCAGTGACAAATGAGGATAAGATTAGTCATCTTGAGATGGGTTGACTATTTATGTGCAAGAATAGATAGTCATTACATAGTTTCATGAGAGGTTTAGGATGTTTATAAAACATGTTAGAAGAGTTGATATATATTTGTTGTTAAAAAGGCAGAGAAGACTACAAAGAAGGAAATTATGATGTTGGCGAGTCACGTTATGATGCTTTTCAAGGTAAGGTGAAGGTGGTTGAGGACGTTGTGCCTATTTTGGTGCAAGTCAATGCAATTGATGATAGAGTTATTCTGCCAGTTGTCTCTCATTTTGTGAGTAGTGTTTCTCCAATTGTTTATCCCATCATTGGTAGTCATGCACACTATAGCTCAAGTAGTTAGAAGGTGGTGTCTTACTTCTAACCGTCAACATTATGGACAATTTGTGGAGATAGTTTTAAAGGATGTTTCTTGTATCACAAATCTGGTCTTGTTGGGAAGGACTTCCCAAAGATTTTTAAAACTTTTTTTAACCGAGGTCGAATTGTCAGGGTTGATGTGAATATTTTTCCTCTTATTAATTTCAAAGACAAATTTCTATAAAGGTGGCGGATTTTTAGCGCTTGTATCTAAATTTACTTAATAAACCTATGTTGATATAAGATAATCCCTTTTGTTATTTTTATCAGATGTCTAGATATGATGTGAAATTATGTGCGATGATGTCATATTGACGTGTGGTGATGTCATGTTGATGTAAAGATTGGAGGAGTCATGGATATGTATGTTTAAAGTTGAATCCATGTGATTGGATCTTATTCATGTAAGAGAATTCGGAGAGATGATCTTCTAGGGTGTGAATTATAAGGTGAATACCCAATAAATGATATGTTAATCGTGTGATGAGTATGAAACAAATTGTTATGAGACCTCATGGTTTGTGACTAACCCTAATGAGATACTATATGAATATATATATGTTAATGCATTCATGTTTAGTTTAATGGGATGTGGGATGATGTATATGTACACAACCATACCATGGTTTAGTTTTGCATGGTGCATGATCAAAAGAGAGAGAACTGACATGATTAGTGTTGAATATGTTTGGATGATGAGTATGTATTCTTTAACCTTAAGATGTGGTCAAGTTCAGACTAGTATAGGCAGGGCTATAGAGACCACAATGCTCAAAATGAGAGCTTGTTGGGCTTGAGTTGTTGATGGACATAGAATCTCAATATTGTCATAGAGCATTATTATAAGATAAGTTTGAAAAAGATCTTGATGAATATCTTGATGAGGTTTGACCTTTTAGACTTTTGGTCCTGAACTTGACCAACATGACTTGAACTAAATCGAGCTCAAACACGATGTAGTCCAAGCATGGTTGAGTTCAAGCATGGTCGAACTGAAGCATGATTAAGGGATGTGGTTGAGTTAAGTTGTGTTGTTTTTTTCCTTTGATAGGCTTTACAAAGGATTTAAGGCCAAGAATTCAACCAAGTTCAGGTGGTCGAGTTTAAGCATTGGCATGGTCAAGTTTAGATAAGATGATTTTGGAATTTTGAGAAGTCTAGGATAAAACTCAAAATGTTAAAAGGAACTCGACTGAGTTCAATGGCATGGAGTTTATTTGATTCTTGATGTCTTGTAATAGGGTACATAGAGTTTTGGATATGTTGGCATGTTCTCCATTGAGTTGTGGAATTGTGTTGTACTGCTATGTTTGGTACAAAACCCGATCAAGGTTGTAGGAATCTGGTAATAACCAGGATGGCATGAAATCAGCTGAGGTATGCAATAGTTGATGCCACTTAAGTGGGTGTTTTTGGTTCAACAAGCTACAAATATAATCTTGACTTTGTTAGTTATGGGCTAATAACCCATTTGAATCAATGTGAAGAGTTACCTCTCCCTACAGAAGTGGAGAGACATTTCAAGGGTGGTTGCAGCCCTAAAGGCAAGTGGAGGAGGTCAGTGAACTTCTCCAGAGAAGTAAAGAGATATTTCAAGGGTAGTTGCATCCCTAAAGGGTGGGGGGGAGGCCTATGGACTTCCCTAGGCCTAAAGAAGACTTGATTCATGTTGGGTCTTGGGTAGAGAACTCTTGTTAAGATTAGAGACTTCATTTCTAATTGGTTTTTCTTGTTCCTTTATCCCTTCTTAGCATCATGTATATCTATTCTTGACCCTATCTTGATGGTTTTTGGTTGTTCTTCTTTCTTCTACCTCTACTCTTAGTTCCATGGTTAGGGACAAGGGATATGATGATTTTTCAGAGGTTTTTGGTGACCATGTCAGCCTAGTATATCTGTGAGAAGGCTACCTTGATTCTATTTAGAGTCTTAGACAAGGAGGACGAGGTTGAAGCTCATTTTCTTGGATCAAAGCTCTCTTCTTGGATCCAATATCATGAGAATAAGTTCTATCACCCTCATTTTTTGTTGTTTGTCCATCCTAAGATGAGTGTATGGATGGTAATGGTGCTGAGAAAAAATCATATCCACAGATACCAACACCACATTTTACACCACTATAACATCCCAAATTTGAAAATAAAACAAGTTTAGGGCCCTTAGTGCAAATTTCCAACTTTTCTTTTCAAAATCCTAATCATTGATGCAAGTTACTCAAATATAATGATATTTTCCATCATACTTTTAAATATGATTCAAAATATAACTCACTAAGGAGATATAATTCATCTTAATTCTTATACATTAAGATAGTGACCTTTATGATATTGATGGACAAAATGTTATCAAAACCTAAATCTAATTGGATAGGAAGATTCTACACGTCTTAATTAGCTTGTGCTCCAAATTTGAAGTCATAAGGACTTTTTTTAACCCCTCTAATGAATTTATAAAGTTACTATATAGTTTAAACCTAAATAAGCTACCTTTTGAATTAATTAAATTGACTATGTATGGTTCTCCGTTCAATCGCAATGTCACAGGCATAATGTGTCATGTGTTATTAGGAGAAAACCCAGGTTCTTTTATGGTTGTTGGATAAGGATCTGATGGTCAGATTGACCATATCCTTCCTTGAGTCCGCAGACGACTGGACTCATGTGACTCTGTTTCCCTTCCCCTTCGCGGTTCTCTCTCACTGATGTGCCCCTGCCTGAGGAAACTTCTCAAATGACTTCGCCTTATCGCTCTGATTGTGATGATCCCAGGTTTGTGGGGACTTCCTACCCTAATTGAGAAATGCCCAATAGGGCTCAGACTCTCGACTCCACCCCAGATTCACGAATCTCTCTCCCAACCCTTTCACCTATATATAGGGGTTCACAAATCGCTTCCATAAGAAGAAGTGTTGCCCTACCATTTCAATTTCATTCATATCACCCTGGGGTGACCCCATGAACACGGTCTTGCTCCAAGACAATGACAAGATCCTTCCAGCAGATCTGGACACTACATTTCAATTACTCTACTGGTAAGCTTCTTCGATGATCCCTAATCGATTTCCCATCTTTAGTTTTTCATGTGTTTCCTAGAATCAGCGTACCCTATAGATCACCTCCCAATCCTCATCGACGTCCATCGACATGGCTATCCAGTGGTCGTGTTACCACATAAGAACCGGTTTCGGCTCCACCCTACCTCCATGAATGTTCCTATGACCTCAAAAGATATACTCTAGTCATGTTCCAATGGTTTGAACCTTCAAGTAATTTCCCTATTTCTCACATTTTATCTTGTGAGATATGAGGATGCAGAGGTCCTCGTCCCTCCATGTTTGGGTCTTCTTATTCACCAGACTCAGAAGTTTCTCGTTACTTGTCCTACTACGTGTGCCTCATCGGTGGATGCATCACACAATCGGAGCTCAAGTCTCCAGGTTGCTTGTTACTCGAGACCATGGTGCAGGTGGGGTGAAAGAAACCAGGTCATAGATTGACCCTTGTACCACTACTATGTAAACTAGTTGAATCTTGGCCGCAAGGGTATTTAGAGGATTTTGATGTTCTTCTTAGTCATCCTATAGCACTCGTCATGTGTCTATGTTAATGGACCTGAGTGGTCCACACGAGCATTGTTGGGGCCCGGTTTGCTGCTGATTTGGATTATAAGGCACACATGGTTTTTGCTCATTTTTCTAATTGGCCAATGCAAGAAAATCCATATCTTTTGAATTGGTAGATCTGATGGAGTTGATCCTTATATGAATTTTGTTCAATTTTTCAAGATCTAGATGATGGACTTGGTTTCAAGCCATGTTTTGTTTTGGTTTTAAGGAAGCACCAAGCTTAGTATAAATAGGGTTTAAAGAACCCATGTAACCCTAGAACCTAAGATTATTGTTAATTGATGTTATTGGGTTGAACAAGATAACCAGGATTTCTTAACCCCATGAATGTGATAGGGTTTCATCAACCTAAGAAGAACAACTAAGATCTTCTCTAAGAGAGAGGTAAGTGGGTTCATGCACTTCGAGTATTTAGTATACATTTTCATCGCCTTATAATTAATATGATGATCAAGATGAATTATAGACATAGTTATGTGTTTCAAGTTAAATATTAACTGCATGAAGGATCCCACAAAATTACTAGTTTACCTTTATGCGTCAATGCTATTTCAAGAATTCATGTCATGTCCACGTGGAATCGATTTGAGTAATTATTCCAAGAAAAGGATGAATCATGCAATGGATTGTACTATTTTATCATTATCATGTTAATGTTGAGCTTACGAGCCTTATGAGCACCATTGGTGCACAAGTATCAAGGATACTCTAACCGACCACCAAGATTAAGTTATGTGAATCCAAATCTACTATTCAATTAAGTTTCATGTGTTCCTTTATTACCAAGTTATTATGTTGTTATAATAATGTGCAATGCCGCTTACTCTAATGTAGTTTTTATTTGCATGCATGGCTGGGGGCATGATGCCCGTAGGTACAGAATAACTCCAATGATAAATCATTTGAAGATCAAATCAAGGAATAGATCAAGGTTTCCAAAGGACACATATGGTGGGGTGCCATCTACAATAGAATATCCTAGTGTATATAGATAGGTTCATGTATATACAATGTTTAATCATGTCTTTTTAGTTAGTTTCAACTCAAGAACTCATTTGTAAACAATGTATAAATCAAGTTCAATGTTATTGCATGGTTATTGTTTACTTTGTTTGCAATGATTATTATGATTGTGACATCCCTTTGAGCTAGAGTACCCCATATTATGGACAATGTGGGTGTTGCTTCCGTTGCTACATGTATGCTTAAAGTGGGTTTTACAATAATGGTATCAAGCAACAAGTAGATGGCCACTAAGTTAAAGATCCACATGTTCTAAGTCCTACGTGTAGAAGATTAATTTAAAGATATTAGAGACAAAAGTAGAGGTCTAGCTAAGAGACATGATTTCAGATGAGATATGGGTTATGTTCCTAGAAGTTTTGAACTTTTATGTTACTCTAGAAACATATAGAGCATGCTCTCTCTATTTCCCGCGTGTCTGTGGTATGGGACACCGGCTCATGGGATTTTACAGAGAGAATGTTATATGCATAATCATACTTGTCGAGTCCTTTCAAGTGCATGTGGTATGGGACATGTGCATGAGGGAGGTTCTAAGATAAGCGTGAAAAAAAATACAAGAGTCGGTATTGAAATTCGAGACATATAGTCACCTAAACCTAGTTAGACACGTAATAAAACCAAGAAAGCATACAAAGGGTAGATAATTTGATATGGATACAAAAAAAATCATGCACATGCTACTAAACAATGTTCTCTACTATTATATGATTATGTGTTTGAATTGAACATCCTGTATTACAACCATTCTTATGGATTATGAAATTATGAAAATCATTTCTAAGTATAAGAAATCATGTTATGTTCATAATTGACCTCTCCATCATGTTATGTGAGCCTTAATTGGCCTTAATTGAGCATTATGTGAGCCTTAACCAACTTTATGTGAGCCTTAACCAGCTTTATGTGAGCCTTAATTGGCCTTATGAGCTTTGTGGGAGTATTATGTGAGCCTTAATTGGCCTTATGAGCACTATGGGTGCAATCAGGAGAGTGACTATATCAAATCAAGTAAAAATCCATCTTATTATGAAATGATGTCAAGTTAACCAAGTTCTCATGAAATTATGTTAACTATGAGTAGGTCATCTCTTAAGTATGTCAATGAGACTATAAGATGATATTTGAGAATTAATATGCACATACTAAGTAAAACCCTAAGGTGAGTCGTACTTGGAAATTTCGAGGACGAAATTTTTTAAGGAGGGTAGAATTATAACATCCCAAATTTGTAAATCAAACAAGTTTAGGGCCCTTAGTGAAAATTTCCAACTTTTCTTTTCAAAATCCTAATCATTGATGCAAGTTACTCATATATAATGAGATTTTCCATCATACTTTGAAATTTGATTCAAAATATAACTCACTAAGGAAATATAATCAGTGTCTGCCACTCCAAGGCACCTATCTTGGTCAAAGCATAAGCCTCCAAGAAGGTGGGAACATGATCGAATCGAAAGTGGGCAGCAATGTCTTGGAGTTGGATAGGGAAAAATTGAGTGTGGCTAAGGTCATGACATGGTGGTGATGGGAATTTAGTGTAGTTGTAGGATGGGATGTAAGGGTAGAGCATACCGGGATTAAGTGAATAAGGATATGCGTCCGGTGTATCAGGAGAAAGAGCTTGCATTCTTTGATTCAAGTAAGACATGGCATGATGATTGTAGTCTAATTGCCTACTTAAATGATATGGAGAATCGGCAATGTATGTTAATGTATTTGTGATAGGATCATAAGGTAGGCTAGAAGGAGGAGGTGGTGGAGGTGTATCTTGGGTGGATGGCTCCCCTTCAGTTCTAGCCCTCTTGTGTCCAAAATCAATCCCCATCTTCTCTACCATATTTCTAGTGATCTTTTGGGTTTTCCTATCACATTTGAAACCTAGGTCCTCAATGCTTTTTTTAAGACGATGTTGCATAATTTGGAAAACAAAATCAGCATAGGGTGGATTGCCTGAAAACTCAACCATGTTCTTAAGAATAAGACGAATAAAATTGATGGGTATGCTATTTAGGATGGCATAGATAAGACACATACGAAAAGTGGGTACTTCGGATTTGTTTGCTCTAGGATAGATATTTGTGGAAACAATTAGATTGACTATCCTAGCTTTGAGTTTTAAATTGATGGTATAATAGGTACCCCTTTCTTCATGGCAAGTTGTATTAGATAGAAAAATGGCTTTCTTGATATCACTCAGACTAGTGGTAGTGTCATCTTGGGAGAGCTTATTGAGAGGATTACCAATGGTGAGATCAATAAACTCCTTATAATCGTCTACATTAATGTTGAGCATGGTAAGAACATCCTTCTCAAAAAAGTGAAATCCATACCCACTAACCATAGAAGAGAAAGAATTATCATGGTCAAGATGTGTGGCTAGATTGGCATAGAATTCTGGAGGAGTAGGAATGGAAGGATGGTTTTAGGAATTCAAAAAGATGTTGCACCTCAAAGAGTTCTTCAAGATCAACAATGTTGATGAAGTCAATGACGTCCACCGGCCGTCGAGGGAGAGGAGTCTTTGAGGACAGCCTGAGGTAGCGATCTACGGCAGCTACGTCATTGAATGGAATGTCATTGATGGTCACCAGCGCTGGGGAGACCGTCCTTCCCTTCCTAGCCGCAACATGCTTCTTTCCACGCAAGGATGAGGAAGCCATCTTGTAGATTTGAGGTGGAGAATAAACTAGACAAGATTGGGGTGGAGAAGAGCTAAAAATTCACACAAGAAGGCACTAGATAAGAGCTAGAGAAGTTAGAATGTGAATTGGTGAAGAATGGGGCCGTTTTGGGGTCTATTTATAGCAAAACAGGACCCTGCTCAGTCGACAATTCATCGAACGAGGACCGCAACGGTCGAGTCTGCAGACGCTCCTCTCAGTCGTCCAACGGTCGATTGAGGAAAAATAGTCGTTGTGATTTTTTTTAATCAGAAGATTGCCTTTTAATTTATGCGAATTGGGGGTTCACCAAGTTGGTCTTGGTTGAAAATTTTGTCGACCGAAATAGACTCGGTCAAACATTTTGTCGACTGGACTATTTCTGGGTTTGAATGTGAAATATTTACTTAGCGAGTGTCAGTCGAGAAAGGTGACCAACTGAGATATCTTCGATCGACAAACTTGTCGACCAAGATTTTTGTAGATTGACGGGATTGCTGTGATTGAATATTGTGAATGAAATTTTGAGCTCATTTTTAATAACGGTTATGATTGCAAATGAGAGACTGTAAAAAAATTTAAGAGTGTGGACCATATTATTTTTAAGAGTATTTTCCAAAATATAAATTCCATGTTTAGGGGAGTATGAGTAGCGTGTAATTTCATTTATACTATAGTATTAACCATTAGAAATAATATAATTTATTCAATGATTGTCTTTCATATATTTCTCATTCATTTATGAGGAATGTTAATCTTGAAAATAATATGAGATTGTTTAAGAACACATTATAATCAAGAAAGATATGTCAATCAATGATGAGCAAGTTTATACTAATATTGAGTGTAAAGAAATGATTTTCAATTAAGCATTTTGTCAAGCTTATTTTAGGTCGACCTTGACTTCGACCTTGGCGCCCCTTGGTCAAACTTGATTTCGACCGAGAGGCAATTTTTTTAGATTTCCAATTTAAGCATTGAGTTACACATTAATGTTAAAATATGTGAAACATAAAGTCTTTATGTAAATTGATCAAATGTATATAAATTTGAAGCACTTTGAGTGATATCTATTTTTGAAGAAGTTTTATCAATTGAAAACTTAATATAGGCATCACAATGAAGTCTTTGTTCTTGATTTTCTTAGAGCAAGTTATATCCTAACCAAATTTTTCAGAATGTATGTTCTTCATGAAATAAGGAATTTTGATATCCACAGTGATTGTTCTTCTTGCAAAAAGGAAATTGAACTACATCTACAACATGTTCAATCATAGCAAGAATGTAGCTTTCAATCATTTATTTTTAAGCAAGATTGTTTTAGGCAAACTAAGTAAAGATGGAACACAATAATCATGATAAAACAGTAAAGGCATATCCATAACACAATGATTATGATCATTTAAAAGCAAATTTCAAGACACATGGTTTATATATATATATACCAAGGAATACTTAGGACAAACCATGTGTATTATTATAAAATAGTAATTAAATAAACATGTTTTGTAACAAGTTTAATCAAAGTATATTAATAAGTCATAATGCAAGCTTATCAAAATGTTTAAAGAATTGTCTCCAAGATTCATTCTTGATTTGCAAATTAAATCAATCATTTATAGCAAATTGATAGCAAACTGGATCAATTAAATAGGTTCAGCAGAACTTAATTCGTTCGAACTTTTCTTTGATCGAATTTATCTCGGATGAAGATTTTCTCGACCGAGTATTCTGCTGTTTGTACAGGTTTTATCAGATTTTTGCAAGCTTAAAAAAAACCTGCTCGGCCGACTAATTCTCAACCGATAGTGTCTTGATCGAACATTTTCTTGACCGAGAATGTTTCTGTATTATTTTTCAGTAATTATTTGTAAGCAAAAGGTAATACAATTTTGCAAGAATATAAATATTGAAGCTCAGTTTTGTTGAGATAAGACATTTGAATATCAAAGAAACGTTTAGGTCAAATCTCAACAAATCAATATTAAAAAACTCTAAGTTCTAGGAACCCAAACTAAAACAAGTTATTAAAGATGTGTCTATGTAGATTTATTTAAAAAATGTGTATTTTCAAGTTAGAAATTTTAATTACTTGAATCAATTTGTTATCTCATTATGTTAAGTTGAGATAGACATAAAGATATACAATTTAGAGTCTTTGGTCATATCTCAACTTAATTTAATTTATTTAGTTTGGGGGTTTTGGAACCCATACCAACTCAACATCCTTTTTCTTGTAAGGACATGAGAAGGAATAATGTCCAAGATGCAAACAATAATGGCAACATATAGAATCAATCTCATTTCTCTTTTTATGAGTTTGATCTAGATTGTTCTTAGGTACATATGTATACTTGCCTTTAGGTACATACATAGATTGAGTCTTTGGCACTTGTGTCCTTCCCCCACTAGGTTTTTTATAGGATTTTCCTTTAGGCTTGTAACCTAGTCCTCTCCTTCCATTATAACTAGAAGAATTTTTTAGAATCTCATCAAGAACATCATTGTTTCTTAAGCTACTAACTTCTTGTTGTAACTTAGCAATCTCATCCATTCTCTTCTTGATATCTAACTTTGCTTGATCTAGATTATATAATAAATAATCTCTTTCTTTCATAATAGTATCATAATCTAGGTGAGTGCACAAGATTGGTTGTTTTTTAAGATCATTAATTTGGGCTTGCAAGTTTATCTTTTATAGAGAGAGAAGATTGCAATTTGCCTCTATTGATTTCAGCTTAATATCATGGTTTTTAATAGTTAAGTTTAATGTCTCCTTAAGATCTTCATTTTCAGATGTGAGAGCAAGAATTTTAGCATGTAACTCATCATTTGCTTTATTATATTTCTTTAATTTCTTCTTGCACTCAATATACTTATCATGTGTTTCTTGAAGGCTAGTAATTAACTCTTCTTTAGATAAATAAAAAAGACTTACCTCTTCTTCTTATTCATTTATTGTAGAAATAAGGCATTCTTTATGCACATCTTCCTTCTTTAACCTCCATGGATAGCTAGGTGTTGTGTATCTTATTCCTAAGCACCAATTACAACTTATTGAAGATTGGTCCAAACTTCTCTTTTGCTTGCGGTTGTAGACACCACCACCCTCCATTCTTCAAGACTCGATTAGAGCTCCAAAATTGAAACTTTAAGAAGGAGGCAAGGTGTTTAGAGTGGTTCCACCTTTAGAAAAAACTAAAGGAGTCAGTCCACTACCCAATTATTTCTAATTGGGATTTTGAAAGTATTTAAATTTTATTACCTTGCAAGGATGTTACATAAAATTACAAATACTTTCACCACCCTTTGGACAGACTTCACCTAGAAGTAGTCCCACCAACCTCGAAGCAGCCTTCCTTTAAGTAACTTAAAGCTCCCCCTTGAAGTAGCCTTCCTCTTGAAGTAGCTTCCCATTGACGCAGCCTTCTTGAAGTAGCCCAAAGTCCTCCTTCTCCACCGAGAAGATCAAACCCTCTCCAATCTACAGCCTCCAATCCTAGGAGTAACAAGGAGAGTACAAGCAATAAGAAAGAACAAGAAGGGAAAATGGAAATTATAATTACCGTTGTAGCACAAGGCTTGATTTCCTATATCAAGCATTTTGATCTCCTAACCAATGTGTATGAAAGTGTAAGTGCAGTGGGTAGGAGATGCTAGCCTATATGATACGAAATTGTAGCAATGGGAAGAATGAAATGTTTTTCATCATCAAAACAAAGGGATTATAATAATATCCAATTTATCCAACAAGAGCGTTGCTGCCAGTCTACTTCCTCACGTAGGAGAATGGTGCTAAGTTGTTCCTGGAGCATGACGCAACACAGTTGTGTAGAAATAGAGTTGGAGGATGGGGAATGTACCTGACATTTGTCTATCTTGCGTAGAAGAGCATTTTTTACTTTGTGTTGGTTCTTGAGGTGTTTCGCTTCCCATTCGGTAGCTACCTTCTGGAAAGCAGGTAGTACTTCTAGCAGAGGTCTAGATCCATCCCACGCAGGGAGGAGATACCAGAAAGCAGGTAGTACTTCTAGCAGAGGTCTAGATCCATCCCACGCAGGGAGGAGTTCAGCTTTGAATTCGGGAGTAACATCCCAACTCGTTTTGGTTTTAAAGAAATGCCCTCTCGCTGGCTGTCGTTGTCCCTCGATAAGGATGGGATTGTGATAGCTGTGAAGGTGGGGAAGGACATTAATTTGCATGCTCCCTTCGATAGATAGCCACTCTTCATTGGCTATTGTTCTGTCTAATCTCCCAAGAAGGTGCCCTTTCCTGAACGTGAAGAATTAGCCTCAGGACACCATGTCTTAGAGGCCTGCATAGTTTAGAAAAGAGTTGAATTTGAGACTAGAGCATCTGTCAAAGCCGCGACCACCACGCTTTTCAGAAATATCAAGCATGATATTGAAATCACCGATGAGTGCCCAGGCTTCATTAACCTGAGAAGAAAGGTTCCTTAATCTATGCCACAGCAGGTCCCGCTTTTGAGGGTTGGGACTACCATACACAAATGTGAGAAGCCAGGAGTTATTAATACTATAGTGTACATATTGACGATGGCTCTACAACACCTCATTAGTACATTTATGGTTATCCCAAAGAATCCAGATACCACCCGAGAAGCTGAGTGCTTCTACTCTATGGGAAGAGGTGTAGTTGAGTTTTTTAATGATGATATTAGCCTTAGATCCACTGCAACATGGTTCAATTATGACGAGAATATGGAGGTTGTATCTCCTCTTGTATTCCTTGAGTAAGGTGATTTTATCTTTTGATCCAGCACCCTGGACGTTCCAGCAAATGATGTTGGTCATTAAGATAACTCAAGGGTAGGAGGGGTGAGTATAAAACTCAGTTGATAGCAGTGAGTAGGCCTGAGGAGGCAGCTACTGCTTCCATGGCCTCATCTAGGCTTGGATCATCGACGTCAAAGTTCAGGGCCTTCTTAGCGTTGGCGGTGAAGTCGAAATTGCTTATGAGTTGGGCAAGCTTTCCTTTCTTGCGCTCGTGACCCGGACTCACTGTTTGGTACATGACTCTCCTGTTGCGGAGGATGACCCCACTGCCAGCCCCATCGACCCCCACAGAGAATGTGGGATGAGAGGATGGTTGGGCGCGGGGATCAAGCGCTTGGAAACGGAAGGTTTCGACATAGGCAGTGTTGTTTCTCCCCTCACTGATCTCATCATTGATTAGGGTTACTACTGAGTTGTCACCACCTAACTAAGCCACGGAAGAGGTTGTCTCTGGCCCAGGTGGTGGCTTGCGAGTGATGTTTGCCTCCTGTCCATTGTGTTGTTTACCAGATTTCTTCTTTTGTTTCCGAGAGGTCACGTCTCCCAGTCGGCCTCTCTGACCCCATTGGACTGCTCAATGGTGGGCACCTCAGAGTTGGGCTTGGGGGTGGTTGCTTGAGTCATATCTATGTACTCATTTCTTGTCTCGTTCATCTGGGGAGGTGGTTTCTTCCCCGTAGATGAGCATCGCTCAGGCATCTTCATGTGGATGTCTGGTGTGTACTGAGGAGAGATGGTTAAGGAGGGGGCGATGGATGGAGACGGACCAATGCTTGGGAAGCTGGGAACAAACTTACAGTCTCCTTCATTATAACCAAGCCTTCCACATTTCATGCAAAAGGTCGGGAGATTTTTGTATTCTATTATGTACTTCTCACGGTTCAGAAGGATGGCTGGAAGAAGTGTCTTTGTAGTGTCCATTTCAACTGTGATTCGGGCGAACTTCCCCCTGTGCCCAGATTGGGTTGTAGTATCAATTTTGATTGTCCTCCCAATTAGATCGCCAATATATGAAAGGAGTAGGTTTTGGAATAGGAAGATCGACAGATCATGTATTCGAGCCCAGACAACCAGTCTGCGGGGGATGGGATCGGATGGACGAAAGGCTTTCAACCATGATTGCACAGAAAGGTAATGGTTAAAGATCATCCATGGACCACCGGTCATAGTACGGACAAAGTCCTCATTGTTTGTCAGTTGGATAATGTAATAACCTTTATCAAGATCAATCGCTCAAAATTCATCATATAATTGCCATAGGATCGGGATCCTCTTCATGAGAGTGTTGAAATTGATGGTGGTTCCTATGACTTTGATGACCACCGTGAATTTCCACGGCTCGAGCAGTCGCGGCAGGATCATCGGGTTGATGGAGATGGCTGGTATAGCCCCATCTTTAACCACACGGATGTCTTTTGAGGTCAGTAGGTCTGGGGAGACTTGTGAAAGAGCACCAGGCGCCCTGGTTAGGCGCCCGGTCATTGCATCCTTGTAGGACTTTGTGTTTTATTGTTGCGTAGGTAGCTCAGGTTGCACCATCTTTGTGTCTTCCACTATCGATCCGCTGCCTTCGGAGGGGTGCACAGAGGTGATGATCGGTGTGGCGGCATTGTTGGTTGAGTTCGAACGGGGATCGCTATGTCCGGAGCCGCGGTCGCCTCCACGAGCGGTGAACCCTAGCATCCGGCCTTCCCTTCTACCACATGATTATCCAAATTAGGTAACATTTTGCACAGATGCCAACTAAGGCATGTAGATTCTGATTATGCATTTAGTTTTACCTTTTGAGAACTTTTAATGGGTTAAATAATTCAAAACTTATTTTCTCTTTCCTCCTTCATTAATGGTGATAAGATTACCCAAATTTTAAGCAACTTCACCCAAAAATCATATTTAATGTGTTGGATATGAATTTTCCATCAATTTTACACGTTGGAGTTATTTGTTCACTTATTTAATATTTTGAAGGTTCTACACACTCTCTCTCCTAATTTCACCTTTTAATCAAACTTTCTCCAAATTGAGTGAAAATTCATGCAAAGGCATATTTTAATATGTAGATTATGATTATAAGATTATTTTCCATTTTTGGAGTCATTAAGTTTTTATATCATATTTTAAAGGGAAAACACCTTTTCTTTTCTAAATAAAATAGGTATGATTATTATTATCCTAAATTGGTGAAACTTGGCCTCCAAGCCAAAGCATATCCCAAGAAAATGATTATGAGATTATTGTTATTCAATAAGTTTTCCTTTTAGTCTATTATCCATTATTTCTATTATTTTTCTCATTAATATCTCATTCACATGTTTTAAGCATTATTATGGATTCTTTTTTTCTCTTCCTTGCACTATAAGGCAAAGGAATGATCTAGAACGAATCTACTTTTATCATTATCTAACATAAGTTTATTTATTTGTATTTTATGGAATTATAAATCATTATTATCAATTATGGACACCTTATCTTTCTATGCACATTATTACATTATGTGACATATATTGATTTTGTGATTGAATTGAAGGTATTAGGTGATATTAATTTATATTCTACATTTTAAGGTGATTTATTCATGCATTAACATATTTAAGGTCACCAAAGAGCGTACTCTTATCCTTGTTTGGCTAAACCACAAAGACTAAGTTTTATAACTTCTTAACCCTAGAATATGATTAAGTCCTAGGTTTTGGTATGTTACAGCATACCACCCCTTAAAGAGATTTCGCCCTCGAAGTCTAAACAACTATCTACCACCCCTTAAAAAGTTTCATCCTAATGATAAAAAAAACTATAGGTACAAATGTAACTTATTTTATATATACTATGCAAAAGGAAACGTAACTTGAAAGTCTAACTATGGGACTAAGGGTTACCTTCAACTTGATCATCATCATGGACTTCTTGACCATCCAAAGCAAAAACTCTTCTGGCTTGCCTTTCAACATGTATTTTACCATTGTTGTTTCCATTATTCTGATGAGGCACTTGAGGTTGTTTTTGTTGAGTCGGTACATGTCCATTATGAAGCTGAGGGCACCTAGGGAGAATATGTCCAGGTTCATTGCAATTATGGCACACAACTCAGAAGTCAGGATAATACTTTGCTTGATTATTATCTTAAGAGCACTTTCCTACAGGATGGTAACCATTTCACTTAGCACACTTGTCTCTTCTATGCTCATCTCCTGAGGGATTCCTCTTCTTATCAAACTTCCTAGGTTGAAACCTTCAGTATGACTCCACGGCCAAAGCTTTATTGACCGTCTGTTGAAAGGTCAAAGGTAGTTGTGGAATAAGAGCACAACCCACATTGTAGTTGAGTCCTTGAAGGAATGGGTCAGCCCTATGTTCCTCACTCAAACCAACTACATAACATTCCAAAAATAGGAACTTTTGTATAAAAGCATAAACAAATAAGGAACCTTGCTTCAAACTGTAGAACTCTACTTCTTTTTTCTTTAAGGCAGCAGTGTAGATATAATTCCCACAAAAAAGCACCAAGAATTTCTCCCAGGTCATGGTAGAGATATCACATGTCCTTCCTATACTGTTCTACCTAACTCGAGTGGGTCCATCCAAAACAGATGAAGCAAACCTAACCTTCTGGTGGGGAGGACAAGCCATACCATCAAAGGTCCTCTGTAAGGCTAACACCCAATCATCAGCTTTCTCGACCATCTATATTTCACCTTCACCCATAAAGGAGGGTGGTTGCATCTTCATGAGCTCCATGATTGAGAACTCCTTAGGCTTTTCAGGCACATACGGGTCTTTCATCTTCCCCGCCATGGAAGTAGCAAAAAGTTGTCAAAACATAGCCAACTCTTACTCTGGAGAAATGACTACACCTGTACTAGCAAAAGTTGGGGTCTCCTGACCAAACCTAGGGTTTTGGGGTGTCTCATAACTATACTGGTTGTCAACTGTCAAGTTATCTCCCGCCATTAGGGTTTTTGCCTGCACAAGGCAAGGATACTAGATATAAGAAACCTATGGAAAAAGGTAAACATCCTAAAGGAGACAAGTTTGAAATAGTTAGATAACTGATAGTTACATGCTCTGATACCATGTTGTAAGGAGTGGGATCCCATAGGGATCCACTCCCTACTAAAAATAAAAAGGCACATATACAAAAACAAATTCTTGAAAGGGATGAAACCAAATTTATTTAACATGATTGTATCATAACACAAAGTAGCAACATAATTATAGATGTATCTAACCATTAAAAAGCTTCTTATCATACTAATCTTTTACCACACAGGGTGACATAAAATAAAAACTAACTACATAAATAAGACTAGCTGAGGATCACCTAATAAATGCAAACAAAGTCTCCCATGAAGTCAACTACACTTGTTGTGGTCCAGGTCCTCCTAGATTTCCTTCTCCTTGTCCACCACCCGGGGTTGGAAGCGTACCCCACAAAAGGAAAAGATAAGAGGATATCAGGTATGAGCATGCTAAAAAGAAATTGAGCAATATATATTAGGAAAGAGGTACATCAAGTATAGAAAGCTTCCCATGAAAAGGTAAGAACTACCCAAACGGGCATAAAAGGAAAGAATCACTAACATATGATAAAAGGAATACTTGGCATTAAATCAATAATAAAAGTGGTGCCACAAAAGTACTCATAATATTTTTAGGGCACAAAACCCATAACAACCTACATGTAGGTGAGATAAACATAGCACTAGAACAACATAAATAAAAAAGGCGGCCAAGCCTCATAAACTTGAAACATGATAGAGAATGGCACATAACCAAATGCCCAATAAATAAATTGTTGGGCCAAACCTCATAAATTTGAAACCTGGGTATGGGGCACATAACCTCCATCCAAAAAGTAAATAAGGGCACATAATCCAAAACCAATGCAAATTATATTACTCTAGGGCTACTGAGTCACACAACATGCTTAATAGGGAGGCAAGTAAAAAGGTATAGTCATATTTTACAAATTAATCACCACATAAGTGATCATCATTATCATCCACCTCAAAGTGAGCATATAACAACAAATAAGTCCAACATTCACTAAGGCATGAGAATCAAGATAATATCCAAGATTACCACATAACCTCCATCCAAAAAGTAAATAAGGGCACATAACCCAAAACCAATGCAAATTATATTACTCTAGGGCTACTGAGTCACACAACATGCTTAATAGGGAGGCAAGTAAAAAGGTATAGTCAGATTTTACAAATTAATCACCACATAAGTGATCATCATTATCATCCACCTCAAAGTGAGCATATAACAATAAATAAGTCCAACATTCACTAAGGCATGAGAATCAAGATAATATCCAAGATCACCACAAACAAGATAGTTCACAAGAACCATGATATCAAAAGATAAGAGCAATGTGTATAGGCTATTGTCCAAAGGACCAAAATAAAGACAATTTAGGTTAATGCTCAATAACGAGGAATAGGAGATGCAAACATACCTCTCAAAGAGTCTTAACAAAACAAGATTACTTCTAGGTCCAAATCTAGGTTTCCAAAGCACCTAATATCATGTATGTGTTAGAACTACATTGATTATTCAAAACCCTAAAAATCGCCTTTTTATTATTAATGAAGTAGTTTATCAAAACCACACCATATTTTAGGTTATATTTTCATGAATTCAAAACATATTTTATTATATTTTTATGACTTTTATATATTGAGTTATGAATTTTACGAGTTATTACTTATTTAGATTAATCCATTAAAATCACCTCTTTATAACATTAGACTCGGGTGATGAAAATAATACCTTTTGAAATCTTACATTTTTCTAAATCCAATGATTATTTTTCCATATTTTTCTGGTCAGTAAATAATTTATTATGAATTTTGCAAAATCCAGCAAATCAAAAAATTCCATGTGGCATAAATTTGAGAAAAAGGAAAAGAGAGGGAAAGAATGGGTCAGGCGTCTAAGTTGGCCCAATTAGGGTCGGCTAAATCGACAGCCACTCAAACACATCACAGGCGCACCGAGAAACAATAAATCCATGGGAAGTTACCAAAATACCCCTAACTGAAAAACAAACTAGATGGGGAAATGAGAGGGCATGATAGGAAAATCATCCCAGGCAATGTTCTTCCTCGAGAGGAACCAGAAGTGAAGAAACATGGAGACTAAGCTCCTGATCAAACACGATCTCAGCAAAGAATTCATGGGAACTGAAGATGTTTTCGAGTTCCTGGGTTCAAACCGAACTCAACGAGCCCAAGAACAACCGACACACACCATCAGAACCCCAAGTTAGACATCCGCCATGCCTGAAATAGAGGCCATCACAACCAACTCAAAATCACAACTCCTCAACAAATAAAGATCACAAAATGTTTGTCAAAGAAATATGGAGGCAGGCACAAGCTCCGTAGGTTTAGAGGCCACCGGATGACCAAAGAAACTGAACATTGGCATTGTATAAAAACGCAGCTATATGACCTGATTGTACAGAGCAAACTAGGGCTCATAGAAGAAGAGAAAAGAATCAGAGGACACCGAAGATGCTTACCGCAGTGGAAATTGCACCAAAGATAGTTATGGAGGTTGGGTTGCAACAAGGTCACTGGAGAAGAAAGCGACCAGGTCTTGATGCTCCAGGATAGCCATGACCAAATTGGGACCGAAGGAGATGAAGAGAAGGATCGATGATCATTTTTGGGCAACCATATAAGAGGAAGCGATGAACATTCATCTGCAAAAATCGATGGGGAATTGGTTTTTGGGGGTTTTGTATGTATAGGGCATCAGGTTCCAATCTTAGGATCATTAGGATCAGAATCTAAATAGGAAACCAACGGCGAAGAAATCTCGAGAAACGGATGCATGAGGAGAGAGAACAGTTGAAGAGAGAATTTTGGGTCCTGTTCACGGTTGGTCGGACTCCTACTCAAGGTAGGAGATGAATCCAGAGTCATCGAATCAAAAATTGAACGGTCCAGATTAAGCATATAATCGAAATAAAAATCAAGGTGTGTGACAGCGTGACAAAATCAAATTAATTTAATAAAGTGACATTGCATTAATTTTGTTTTTCTCTTTCTTCTTTTAAGGGTTCAAACATTACCCAAATTAAGTAAAATTTTGCACAGAGGCCAACTAAGGCATGTAGATTCCGATTATGCACTTAGTTTTGCCTTTTGAGAACTTTTAATGGATTAAATAATTCAAAACATATTTTCTCTTTCCTCCTTCATATAAGATTACCCAAATTTTATGAAACTTCACCAACAAATCATATTTAATGTGTTTGATATGAATTTGCCATCAATTTTACATGTTGGAGTTATTTGTTCACTTATTTAATATTTTGAAGGTTCTACACACTTTCTCTCTCTTGGTTTCATCTTTTAATCAAACTTTCTCCAAATTGAGTGAAAATTCACCCAAAGCCATATTTTAATATGTAGATTATGATTATTAGGTTAAATTCCACTTTTGGAGTCAGTAAATATTTTATTTCATATTTTAATGTAAAAACACCTTTTCTTTTCTAAATAAAAATAGGTATTATTATTATTATCCTAAATTGGTGAAACTTGGCCTCCAAGCCAAAGCATATCCCAAGAAAACAAATATGAGATTATTCTTATTCAATAAGTTTTCCTTTTAGTCCATTATCCATTATTTCTATTATTTTTCTCATTAATATCTCATTAATATGTTTTAAGCATTATTATGATTATTTTTTCTCTTCCTTGCACCGTAAGTCAAAGGAATGATCTAGAATGAATCTACTCTTATCATTATCTCACATAAGTTTATTTATTTCGTATTTTGTGGAAATATAACTCATTATTCTCAATTATGGACACTTCTTCTTTTTATGCACATTATTACATTATGTGACATATATTGATTTTGTGATTGAATTGAAGATATTAGGTGATATTAATTTATATTTTACATTTTAGGGTGATTTATTCATGCATCAACATATTTAAGGACATCAAAGATCATACTCTTATCCTTGTTTGGCTAAACCACAAAGACTAAGGTTTTAACTTCTTAACCCTGGAATAAGATTAAGTCCTAGGTTTTGGTATGTTACAGCATACCACCCCTTAAAGAGATTTCTCCCTTAAAATCTAAACAACTATCTACCACCCCTCAAAAAGTTTCATCCTAGTAAGCCAAGCAAACCTATAGGTACAAATGTAACTTCTTTTATATATACCATGCAAAAGGAAACATAACTTGAAAGTCTAACTATGGGACAAAGGGTTACCTTCAAATTGATCATCATCATGGACTTCTTGACCATCCAAAGAAAAAACTCTTCCAGCTTGCCTTTCCATAGGTCTTTTACCATTGTTTTTACCATTACTCTGATGATGCACTTGAGGTTGTTGTTGTTGAGCCGGTACATGTCCATTATGAAGCTGAGGTCACCTAGGGCGAATATGTTCAGGTTCATTGCAATGATGGCACACAACTTAGAAGTCAGGTTGATACTTTGCTTGATTCTTATCTTGAGAGAACTTTCCTAGAGGATGGTAACCATTGCACTTAGCACACTTGTCTCTTCTCTGCTCATCTCCTGAGGGTTTCCTCTTCTTATCAAACTCCCAAGGTTGAAACCCTGGGTATGACTCCACGGCCAAAGCTTTATCGACCATCTGCTGAAAGGTCAAGGGTAGTTGTGGGATAAGAGCATGACCCACATTGTAGTTGAGTCCTTGAAGGAATAGGTCATCCCTATGTTCTTCACTCAAACCAACTGCATAACGTTCCAACAGTAGGAACTTTTGTACAAAAGTAGAAACGGATAAGGAACCTTGCTTCAAACTATCGAACTCTGCTACTTTCTTCTTTAAGGTAGCAATGCAAATATACTTCCCACAAAAAAGAACCAAGAATTGCTCCCAGATCATATCGCGTGTCCTTCCTATACCGTTCCACCAAACTCGAGCGGGTCCATCCAAAACATATGAAGCAAACCTAACCTTCTGGTGGGGAGGACAAGCCATACCATTAAAGGTCCTCTCTAAGAATAACACCCAATCATCAGCTTTGTCGACCATCTCTATTTCACCTTCACCCTTGAAGGAGGGTGGTTACATCTTCATGAACTCCATGATTGAGAACTCCTTAGGCTTTTCAAGACCTAGACGGGTCTTTCATCTTCCCCACCATGGAAGTAGCAAAAAGTTATTGAAACATAGCCAACTCTTGCTCTAGAGAGATGACTACACCCATACCAGCAGAAGCTGGGGTCTCCTGACCAAACCTAGGGTTTTGGGGTGTCTCATAACTATACTGGTTGTCAACCATCGAGTTATCTCCCACCATTAGGGTTTTTTCATGCAGAAGGCAAGGATACTAGATATAAGCAACCTATGGAAAAAGGTAAACATCCTAAGTGAGACAAGTTTGAAATAGTTAGATAACTGACAACTACATGCTCTAATACCATGTTGTAAGGAGTGGGATCCCATAGGGATCCACTCCCTACTAAAAATAAAAAGGCACATCCACAAAAACTTTTTCTTGAAAGGGATGAAACCAAATTTATTTAACATGATTGTATCATAACACAAAGTAGAAGCGGAATTATAGATGTATCTAACCATTACGAAGCTTCTTATCATACTAGACTTTCACCACGTAGGGTGAGATAAAGGAAAAACTAACTACATAAATAGGACTAGATGAGGATCACCTAACAACTTCAAACAAAGTCTCCCATGAAGTCAGCTACAATTGTTGTGGTCTAAGTCCTCCTAGATTTCCTTCTCCTTTTCCACCACCTGAGGTTGGACGCACACCCCACAAAAGGAAAAGAAAAGAGGATATCAGCAAATAGCTGGTATGAGCATGCTAAAAAGAAACTGAGCAATATATATTAGGAAAGAGGTACATCAAGTATAGAAGGCTTCCCATGCAAAGGTCAGAACTACCCAAGCAGGCATAAAAGGAAAGAATCACTAAGATATGATAAAAGGAATACTACTTGCCATTAAATCAATAATAAAAATGGTGCCACAGAAGCACTCATAATATTTTTAGGGCACAAAACCCATAACAACCTGCATGTAGGTGAGATAAACATAACACTAGAACAACATAAATAACAAAGGCGGTCAAGCCTCATAAACTTGAATCCTGATATAGATTGACACATAACCAAACTCCTAATAAATAAACTGTTGGGCCAAACCTCATAAATTTGAAACCTAGGTATGGGGCACATAACCTCCATCCTAAAAGTAAATAAGGGCACATAACCCAAAACCAATGCAAATTATATTACTCTAGAACTACCGAGTCACACAACATGCTTAACAGAAGACACCAAGATGGTTAGACATTCGGTTTGTTAGAGAGAGGTCCCAAGATCGAGCCCAAGACATTGGATGAATATAATGGTCAGTTTTTTTTTTTAAAAAGTAAAAAGGTGTAGTCAGATTTTACAAATTAATCACCACATAAGTGATCATCATTATCATACACCTCAAAGTGAGCATACAATAAAAAATTAGTCCAACATGCACTAAGGTATGAGGAAAAGAGTCAGGATAATATCCAAGATCACCACAAACAAGATAGTTCACAAGAACCATGGTATTAAAAGATAAGAGCAATGTGTATAGGCTATTGTCCATAGGACCAAAAGAAAGACAATTTAGGTTAATGCTCAATAATGAAGAATAGGAGATGCAAACATACCTTTCACAGATTCTTAACAAAACAAGATTACTTCTAGGTCCAAATCTAGGTTTCCAAATCACCTAATATCATGTATGTGAAATAGGGTTAGAACTACATTGATTATTCAAAACCCTAAAATTTTCCTTTTTATTGTTAATGAAGTAGGTTATCAAAACCATGCCATATTTTAGGCTATATTTTCATGAATTCAAAACATGTTTTATTATATTTTTATGACTTTTATATATTGAGTTATGAATTTTACAAGTTATTACTTATTTAGATTAATCCATTAAAATCACCTCTTTATAACATTAGATTCAGGTGACGAAAATAATACCTTTTGAAATCTTACATTTTTATAAATCCAATGAATATTTTTCCATATTTTTCTTATCAGTAAATAATTTATTATGAATTTTGCAAAATCCAACAAATCAAAAAATTCCATGTGGCATAAATTTGAGAAAAAGGAAAAGAGAGGGAAAGAATGGGTCAGGCATCTGAGTTGGCCCAATTAGGGTCGGCCAAATTGACGGCCACTCAAACACATCACAGGTGCACCGAGAAACAATAAAGCCATGTGAAGTTACCAAAATACCCCTAACTGAAAAACAAACAAGAAGGGGAAATGGGAGGGCATGATAGGAAAATCATCCCTGGCAATGTTCTTGCTCAAGTGGAACTGAAAGTGAAGAAACATGGAGACTAAAATCCCAATCAAACATGATCTCAATGAAGAATTCATGGGAACTGAAGATGTCTTCCAGTTTCAGGGTTCAAACCGAACTCAACGAGCCCAAGAACAACTGACACACACCATTAGAACCCCAAGTCAGACATCCGCCATGCCCGTAACAGAGGCCATCACAGCCAACTCAAAATCACAACTCCTTAGTGAATAAAGATCACAAAACATTTTTCAAAGACATATGGAGGCAGGTGCAAGCTCCGTAGGTTCGGAGGCCACCAGATGACCAAGGAAACTAAACATTGGCGTTGTGTAAAAACACGGCAATAGGACCCGGTCGTATAGAGCAAACTAGGGCTCATAGAAGAAGGGAAATGAATCTGAGGGCACGAAAGATGCTTACTGTAGTGGAGATTGCACTAAAGATAGCTGTGGAGGTTGGGTTGTAGCAAGGTCACTGGAGAAGAAAGCAACCAGGTCTGGATGCTCCAGGCTTGCCACGAACAAATTAAGACCGAAGGAGATGAAGACAAGGATCGATGATCATTTCTGGGCAACCGTATGAGGAGAGGAAGCGATGAACACTTGTCTGTGAAAATCAATGGGGAACTAGTTTTTGGGGGTTTTGTATATATAGGGCATCATGTTCCAATCTTAGGATCATTAGGATCAGAATCAAAATAGGAAACCAACGACAAAGAAATATCGAGAAACCGATGCCTAAGGAGAGAGAATGATTGAAGAGAGGATTTTGGCACTGTTCACGGTTGGTCGGACTCCTACTCAAGGTAGGAGATGACTCCAGAGCCGTCAGATAAAAAATCAAATGGTCCAGATCAAGCGTATAATCGAAATAGAAATCAAGGCGTGTGACAAAATCAAATTAATTTAATAAAGTGACATTGCATTAATTTCCTTTTTCTCTTTCTTCTTTTAAGGGTTCAAACATTATCCAAATTAGGTAAAATTTTACACAAAGGACAATTAAGGCATGTAGATTCTGATTATGCACTTAGTTTTACCTTTTGATAACATTTAATGGGTTAAATAATTCAAAACCTATTTTCTCTTTCCTCCTTCATTAATGGTGATAAGATTACCCAAATTTTATGAAATTTCACCCAAAAATCATATTTAATGTGTTGGATACGAATTTGCCTTAAATTTTACATGTCAGAGTTATTTGTTCACATATTTAATATTTTGAAGGTTCTACACTCTCTCTCCTAATTTCACCTTTTAATCAAACTTTCTCCAAATTGAGCGAAAAATTCACCCAAAGGCATATTTTAATATGTAGATTATGATTATAAGATTATTTTCCACTTTTGGAATAATTAAATATTTTATTTCACATTTTAAAGGAAAAACACATTTTCTTTTCTAAATAAAATAGGTATGATTATTATTATCCTAAATTGGTGAAACTTGGCCTCCAAGCCAAAGCATATCCCAAGAAAATGAATATGATATTATTCTTATTCAATATGTTTTCCTTTTAGTCCATTATCCACTATTTCTATTATTTTTCTCATTAATATCTCATTAACATGTTTTAAGCATTATTATGGATTCTTTTTTTTCTCTTCCTTGCACCATAAGGCAAAGGAATGATCTAGAACGAATATACTCTTATCATTATCTCACATAAGTTTATTTATTTCATATTTTGTGGAATTATATCGAATTATTCTCAATTATGGACACCTTGTCTTTTTATGAACATTATTACATTATGTGACATATATTGATTTTGTGATTGAATTGAAGGTATTAGGTGATATTAATTTATATTCTACATTTAAGGGTGATTTATTCATGCATTAACATATTTAAGGTCACCAAAGAGCATATTCTTATCCTTGTTTGGATAAACCACAAAGACTAAGGTTTCTAACTTCTTAACCCTGGAATAAGATTAAGTCCTAGGTTTCGGTATGTTACATAAAACCTTCGAGGACCCCCGCAACTTTAGTAAAAGGTCGGAGTAGATATACGAGATCGAACACATGGACATGGGGACATTTAGGATGCTTAAGATCTTTCTCTTAAGTCAATTAAGCCAATATGATAGTCTATAAAAGTATGGAGCTAGAAATAGTCTAGTAGATTGTTACAAAATAAAATAAAACAAAGTAAATAAAATAATACAGAGTCTGTAGGATTCTACTAATCAAAGAGAAGGAGTTTTTGGTTATGTAACCACAAGTTGGGTAGTCTATGCACCAGTTCTTGGGCGTAGACAACCCTCAAATACCCCAACAAGTGACCTACATCCAAACATAGTACGTATTTTCGAATCTATTCTTATGGAGTCATCCCACTTACTTTCACGAAGCGTGACTAAAACCCATCAATGATATGATACCTCTCTTGAGGATGACAAATCAACACCCTAGAATATTTTAGATACCCTCATGGGTCTAGAATATTCTGAGGTGCTAGGAACATGTGTGATATGTGTAGAACCAGGTAGTGGGCCTGACCGTGCTGGGCTGGGTTGGGCCCGATTGTTCCCAGATCTATGGTTCTATATAGATCACCTTGAATCGCCCTCTTTTCAGATTCAGATCCAAACTATCTTCTCTTATCTACTTCTACAATGAATCTATGGATATAGGCAAAAATAGAAGTTTAAGCAAGAAAGAGATCAACCAAACTAGCATTCACAATCAGAAAGAGAAGATAGAACAAAAAGTGTACTAGATATGGAATAAATCTACTTGCGTAAGGTAAAAGTACATTAACATGCCCAAAATGGGCTACATAGCCAAGAAGGAGCTCAACTAGCCATGGACAAGCATAGTTGGCATCGAACAAAATTGGAAGAACATCATTAGTACAGAAATAAAGGAGAACAGTAGAAGAAAGAAGAAGAAGAGATTTAGCCCATAGAGGAGAGGTGGATCTCACTCCATAGCCTCTATATGGGTTAGATCTCGTCTTTGGGTCATCCTCTTTGGTCTTCTGGACTCCTTGGCCTCCTTTCTCTTTGATTCTACCCCGAACACTAGCTTGGTGGGGATATGGAGGTGGAAGATGGCTGGGAATGGTAGGATATGGGTGAATGGTGGTGGAAATTGATGGTAGACGGAAGCAAACTGGAGGAACGGACGTAGTATGAGCACTTCAGCCCTTTTAGACCTTAGAACTCTTCCACGGGGCTCTGGGAACCAAAAATGTGTGGAACCACAATGTGGAACTAGAAAAATATCTGAACCCCTCTCTAGGTTGTGAGGGGCGAGTATTTATAGGTGAAAGCAGAAGATGGCCATGACACCTGCCTCGGTCGCTACCCTGGTATTGACCTGGTCATACCAAGATGGGCATGGCCGTATCGGGGGTCGTGGTCGAGCGGATCTCACAGTTGAGATGTTTGTAGCTTTTGGGACAGACGTCTCGGTCGAGGCAGACGTCGCGGTCGAGACTGATGTTGTCTCTTATCCTCGTCCTGACTGTGCTAGACTCGGCACGACCATGTCGAGCATACCGGTCATGGTAGGTGTCGTGGTAGAGGTAGGTGTCACAGGGGAACATGTGTCGTAGTCACGATAGGTACTGCAGTCGAGGTAGGTGTCATCAGTGAGATAGGTGCAGTTGACCCTTGTCCTCCGCACGGTCGTTTCGAGCGTCTCGGTCATGTCAAGTGTCGCGATCGCGATATACAGAAGCCTAGCTATTGCAAAAACCATGTGTTGGGGAGAAATCTTAGAGAATAGATGTCTTTTCAGGTTCCATGTCTACAAGTCCCAAAACTGGCTAGTTGAGAAACTTTATCTATAAAAAGATATACATTACTAAAAGACAAGAATCTAGGGTTATTTTGGGCATATTAAGGCTATAATGAGACCAAACCATAAATAAATGCTTAGCATAAATGCCTAAATTTGGGTGTTATCATATCCCTATAAGGAAATTGGAATATTGGATAAACTCACCACTAATCGTACCATGTCCAACAAGTTGAATTCCTTCTTTCTGACAGACCATTATGTTGTGATGTTCCAGGTTGAGTCAATTGTGATACAATTCAATAGTCTCTTAGAAGATCCTCAAACTCTTGGCTTTAATATTCTTCACCACAATAATATTTTAGTTCTTTAATACTCATTCCAGGTGGATTTTGTACTTCATTCATGAATTCCTTGAACTTTTCAAGAGAATTTGATGTGTGTTTCATAAGATACACATATCCATATCTACTAAAATCATCAATTAATGTGATGAAGTACTAATATACACCTCTAGAACTTGTCCTAAAAGTTCCACAACAATTGGTATGTATGATTATTAATAAATAACTTGCCCTTTCACTACCACCAGTGAAGGATACTTTTATCATCTTGCTCAAAAAACAAAATTCACATGAGTCTAGATAACCATCTTTATGGAGTCTATAAATGTGATACACATTTATATGCCTAAGAAGTAAATGTATAGGTAAGTTGTTTTTAGGTCATCAAGATTTAACTTATTAGTATTTATGTTATATATGCTTGTTTCAAGATCCAACAAATAGTTCTTGATATTTATGTAATATACACTTGTCTCAAAATCCAACAAATAAAAAAATAAGACATTCACCACCACACAAAAAAGTCAACCATTATTTATAAAAATTTTGAAAGTATTATTGCCCATACAAGATACATGATAATGTCTCTATTTATGGAAGGTACATAATAGTTGTTCTCTAACTCTACTATGAGAACGATGAGTAGGGATAAACTATAGGTTCCTACATTTGCCAAAACAACTCTTGATTCATTATCCATTCATAGATCCATTTGTCCCTCAATAAGAGTTTACTTTTTTTCGTATCATGCATATTAGAGCATATGTGAGACCCACATCTAGTATCCAATACCCAAGATGAAGGAGTATAAAAGCTTACTCCAATAACATATGCACATGAAGAGGATATCTATATCCCCTCTTCTTTAATTCGGCATGGTAAAGAGAGAAATTTCTTTTCCAATGTCTAGTTGGGTTACAAGGTGAGAATTGTCTTCCTTGCCTACTTGTCATTTAAATTCAAGTACAGAAGACCTGGGATTTTGGATAGATTTAGAACTCTTCCTATCTTTGTACTTTCCTCTTAACTTTGTTGTCCATAAGTATGGACTTTGACTTGTATTTTATCATATGATTCCCAGTAGGTCTCTACTATTGGATCAATAGGCTCTAGAAGGGGGTGAATAGAGCTAAATTTTTTAAACCAAATCCATTAGACCTTCAAATTTACTTCAAGAGATAAGATTGCAAATATGGAATTCGAGTGCAACTAAACATACATAGAAAGGATGAGAAAGATTGAATAAAATAAAAAAACAAGCTATATATAGTGGTTCCAAACTCCAAACTAGGAGAGTGTAAATCCACTACCTATAGAGGTCAACCTCTAGGATTTTGCAACCATTGCACCTTCCTTATATTCCATTATAAGAGATATAATAAGACCTTCCTCTTCCAGGACAAGGATACCTAGTCTTCCTTTTTAAGGATCAAAGGAACCAATAAACCTTACAAGAACTTACCCATTCTAGAGCAAGAGTATTCAACCTTTAAAAGGGCTTACCCACTTTTGCAACGAGCTAGACACCTTCACCAAGGAGATCTCCTCTTGCAACAAGTCTTCTGCCTTAAAGGAATTACCCACTCTTCTCTTCGATCTTCAGCCTTTAACTTCACCTTCACTAAGGAGAAGGTTTCACTATCACAACTTGAGATAAGAGATTGGAAAAGGGAAGATTGAGATATTCAAAAGGAGTAGAATGAAGTATCTCTCTCACAAATAACCTATCTCACTTGAATTGATGCTGATATGTAGTGATCTAGAGAGAGAAAGGGGATCTTAGTAGATAAATCCACTCGACTATAGCTAGGAGCATAAGAAGCAAACTCGGGATGAAGCCCAAGGGTTCCTATTTATAGTCGGGGGTGTCTACTATCCAATAGAAGCACTTGGGAATGAATTTTAGTCATTTGGGGTGTTGCAACAGATCTATTTTTTAGTTCTACTACACTCCAATGACTAGAAACATTATTTCTGCACATTCTATATAGTGTAGTCAGGTGAGTTTCAACAAAAGGTAACTCGACCAATAGCACTACGCAACAAAGCAAATATGAGTTATCGTTCGAGTTTATCTTGGATAAAACTCGACTGACACCTAAAATTTGATTTGCCTATGCAGAGGTGTCAGTCGAGTTTGTCCTGGGGAAACTCAGTCAACCCTGGAAATTCCCAAAATCCATCAAAGATGAAACTTGACTGACAAAAGTCCCTATAATGAATTTAGGAAATTGCCATTAGAGTGATTAACTATTCATTTTAAGTGCTCCTAATTTTTCCTCAACTTAGTTACGCAGCATAGCATAAACATAAATGATTATAAAAATCGTCCTAAGGTATTTAGGACATTTTCCTTAAAAGTGCATTTGCATTGACTTTGGATTGTATTTGGTCAAGATAGGGCTTGATTGAATTCATCCTTTTCATGTACCTAATACCTAAAATCAATCTCAAATAGACATATTAGATACATATGAATGTAATGGTTAAGTCATCATCAAAATATGGACAATGTGTAACTTTTAGGCAAACATTCTTCCCCTTTTTGAAGATGACAAACAATTCCTCAAGATATTGAAAAGAACTTAGAATTTAAACATTTACCTTGTGAATTGTAGAGGGATACATGAATGAAAAATAGCAATTTATCCCCCTCAATTCATGCTTACCTTTTCATGTATGGTTAGTTCCTCCAAAAAGCATAACCATAGCACATATATACTATTTGAGTCCACTTTCATAGTCACAAAATATTTTAGAGAATTAACTAGAAAGGATCACAATTCAATATGCACTAAGCTCACCCCCCCCCCCTTGTCAGATCAAAAAGGGAGGGGGTAGAAGAGATAAAATAGGTCTTATCCAAGGAGCAAACACCACATACAAACACCAAATGCAAACACCACACATAAGCTAGAGAGAGAACAGATATACTAATCAAAATATGGAAGCACACACCAAGAACTCAGGATATATAGCAAATCATAGAGTTAAAGGTACAAATAATAATAATACAACGATAGTATGTCCTGTTGAGATGAAAACTACAAAACAACAAAGAAAAATGACTTAATACAAAAATAGTAGTCCTCAGATAGAGTGCCTAATGTACGATACATGAAAGCCTATATATATATATATATATATATATCACTCTAGAAACCTAGGAACTAAATGGCAATATTATCTATGTCAAAGGCCTCGTCAACATCAGGATGGTAGTCTTCATCATTATCATAGGGTGTAGTAGTGGTAGTGGATGTGCCCTCACCACGATCTCCATCATCATATGAGCCATCATTACCATACTCTACATCATCCTCATCCTTTTCACCATCACCCTTAGCATCATCCTCATCACCCATCTCCTCATCCTTAGGAGATCCAAATAAGTGAGTATAAGGGCACTTGCAATGTTGCTCCACCCAAGACATACCACATGCATGCACTACATTTGCTTGCTCAAAGTTGTGTGTAGAAACCCCATCAAAACCAGCAAGCATGGTGGAGGTAGGGTCGGGATGAAGAGCAAGTAGCTAAGAGGCACTCGGCTGAGCAGAGTTAGGTCCATCATCAGAGGTAAGGGTATAGTGGAATTAGGCTAGGTGAAACTAATGATATGCATAAGAGGCATAACCAGCATCTGGGAAAGGGTGGTATGTGCAATAAGGATGGGTGCAAGACAAGTTCATGTTTGATATTATTTAAACAAGGTCCTAGTGGAGGTGGCTCACGACCTGCATGTTATAAGCATGTTGGTGCATAATGTAGCTCATGAGGGTTTCATTAGACACCGAAAAGGAGGCACGATCAAGTCTAGGAGGAGTTTGGGTAGAGGTCAAAGCACTAGGGGTAGAGGAGGTGGGGTGAAAGGATTTCTTGACTGTGGTTTCACTGATGCAAACTCCTTTCCTAATGGATTTGTAGCCAAGATCCTTGAAAAGGGATTTTTCAGTATGATCTTGAAAGACACCACAAGTCAGGCTTGGGTAGGGCGGGTGGGAATCTCTAATGTTCTTCTGTGTCAAAGTAGTTCATGTGGTGTAGAATGTATCATTCCCATTTGACATGGATATTCTAAAGAAGACAATGCATGATCATTGCTTAGTTTCTTGCAATATATGTTTGATTCTTCTTTGGATAAATATCACACATAACTAGGAGAGAAACCAGACGAGTCTTAATATCCAAATAAGAAGATGGTAAGATGGATTTCTTCCTATATGGAACCTTTGGCTTCTTTAAGGTTTTATGTATATCAAGAAGGTTTAACTCGGGGTTAAAACTCTTTTATAAGGCTTAAGGGTCAAGGAGTTCATGGTATGTAGTATTGGGAGTCATACAATTGGATGAGGAATGAGATAGGTAAGTATTCATAGAATACTTAGAGATTTGAATCTTGACTCCCTCAATCATGGAAGAAAGAACAACTTGGGTATTGGGAGGAGGCACTAAAGTGGTGTAGTTCCAAGTAAGATTGTCATAGAACTCACCACTTTTATGTTGGATAGGAAGTTGTTATAGGTCATGCATTCAAAGCAAATAGCATCAAGATTTTGGGTGGAAAAGAGCTTCTTGACCTCTTTTTAGTAGCTCATTGCTAGGAATCAACAAGGGCCTAAATGGGTATTCTAGGTAACAACTCCTTGTAACGATTGACTGCTTGAGAAGATATAAAAGAGGTACCATTGTATGGAATGTGCCTATAGGTTGTGGAGGACGAAGGAATTCCCATTGGACCTCCCCTCTTTCATCGGATTGATGCCATGGAGAGAAATTGGATGAAGATGGCACCAAGGAGGGAAGCAAACAACAACAGTAGGCCGCAAGCTTAGGGTTAAGGTTGGGGAAGGTCGAACGGGGTAGGCTAGGGCTAGGATAGGGTTTGGGAGACATAAGGTTCAAGGACGAACTAAAAGGGAGACAAATCAATCAAGTTTTCTCTAGTTGAGAAGAAGAAAATCGGTCGAGGATCTATATATATTTCCACACAATAGTGTTGTCAGTTGAGTTTGAGATTTGGGAAATTCAGCCAACACTATTGCGTGTTAAGTCCTTGGGCATGTTGCCGGTCAAGTTTCCCCAGAGAAAACTCAACCAATAAGAAAGCTTGACACCAAGATAAAAAAATTAATTCAGTCACTAGAATGTTATATATATATATATATATATATATATATATCCTAACATGCATTTTGAAAATATTAAGGCACTTTCTACTTATCATTGGCTACTATTTTGCAATAAAATAAGTGTTTGCAATTCAAAGCAAAAACACCAAAAATAAAGCATTCGAACTTGGCATATGTAGCACAAAACAAGTATAAGATGAGCAATTTATGAGCAAGAACATTTAGGTAAGAGAAAATCTAGCTCGAAGGCATACCATTATCATCAAGAGCAGTTATAAGAAATTTTGATCTAATGAAAGTAAATTTCTCTCGAACTAGAGGTTTAGTGAACATGTCTGCAAGTTGGTTTTCCTTGTCCACATGAGTAATATATATCCTTCTTAGTAATGTGTTCATGAAGTAAATGATGGCGGATCTCCATTTTTTTAGCCCTACTATGCAATATAGGATTGTAAGAATAATTGATTACACTAGTATTATCATAATAGATAGGAAGCATCATAGAAAATATTAAAGTCTTGGAGCATTTGCTTCATCCATAGGACTTGGGCCGAACAACTCCCAGCTGCAATGTACTCACCCTCGATAGTTGAAAGGGCCATTGTGCTTTGTTTCTTAGAGAACCAAGAAACCAAGCATGGCCCTAGGAGGAATCAAGTGACACTTGTGCACTTTCTATCAATTAAGCACCCGACATAATGCACATCACTATAAGCTATAAGAGTAAAGTACCTTGACTTGGGATACCAGAGTCCAAAATTTTGGGTTTTGGTTAGGTACCTTAGAATCCTATTGACAGCTGTAAGATGGGATTTTCTAGGGTTTGTTGAAATTTAGCACACAAGCCAACACTAAACAAGATATACGATCTAGAGGCAGTTAAATATAATAAGCTACCAACCAATCCTCTATAGAACTTCTCATCTATGTTCCCACCTTCTTCATATCTATCAAGTTTGGTGGTGTTAAACATGTGAGTATCTATTGGCTTAGTGTTCTCCATCTCAAAGCACTTCAAGAGTTCACTTGTGTACTTGCCTTGGTTGATCAAGTTTACATCCATTTTTTGCTTGATTTGGAAGCCAAGGAAGAATTTGAGCTCCCTAATCATACTCATCTCAGATTCACTCAGCATATGAGAACTAAAATCCTTACAAAGATCAAGATCAGTTCTGCCAAAAATGATATCATCAACATATATTTGTCATGTTTGTTATTAAACTCTTGGACTCCTCTATTATTATGTATAAAGTCTAACAATCTGTATTATGTACAATTCTCAACAAAGAGACAATAGAAAAGAAGATTAGGAAAGCAAAGGAATTACTCCCTATACAAAAGAATAAGATCACTTTCTATAACAAACCAATAAGTCTTCACAACATCTTATTTATTCACAAATAGACACTTATTTTTCTCCTGTAATACATGGTTAAAGATAGTAAGGCAGATCATACGAGTTCTCTTAATCTTGATAAACTTGAAGCAATCACACCAGGCATTAGGAATCTGTGTAACCCATCCTTTATATACAACTTCCTTCTAAACATCTTGAGTAAAATGACATTGTAGGAAGACATTAAGACCATCTTCATATGCATCATCACATAGGAAACATCTAGACACAATGCAAAGACCAAATTTCCACACACATCCTATGTTGTAGTTCTATTCAAAAAAATTTTCCAACCCAGAATACTGAAATTCTCGGGAATATCATTATATCAAATGAACTTTCCCCAGCAAACAATGCCATCACTATGTCTGACAGACACCCAATTTTTTTTTAGCTTCATCTCTTTCAGACCTTTGAATAGGACCTAATTGGACTCTTTGAAAGTAACATTAAAATTGATTACTGGTAAATGAAAATATTTGCAGCTTCATTTCTTTAGACACCATCATTAAAAAAATTCTCCAACAAACCAAACAGACCCATGCCCAATTTTAGAACATTATTCTAATCTAGAAGGTCTTTCAAAAACTTCCCTCCAGGCAACCAAGGATCTCTCCAAAGTTTAATAGAGTCACATTTTCCAATATTGTTTGAAATATGGGGCGGAATGATATACCTATGCTTCAAAATATTTCGCCACATCCACAATCTATTAGTATTTTGTTTGATCGACCATAAAGAATCCTTCTTTATATATTTTCCATTAATCCATCTGACCCACAATGAGTCCTTTTTACAATAAATATTCCAGAGAGTACATATAATCCCAGCCAGGTTTATATCCCTGATACACATGATTCCCATATCCCCTTGATCTTTTGGCATGCAAGTCTTTACCCAGCTAACATAATGTATCCTGTTTTCCATATCAACTCCTCCCTAAACAAACGTTCTAAAAATTCTCTCGATCTCATCCATAATAGAAGTAGGTAAAGGGAATGTAGAGGACCAGAACAAGTGCATAGACATAAGAGTTGATGTAGTCAACTCCACTCTACCTCCAAAAGAGTGAGTTCTGTGCATCCAACTTTCAAGCTTACTTTTAATTTTGTTGAAGGGGAATACATTATGACTTTTTGAGATTTACATAAGGTAGAAGTAGCCCAAGATATCCCACAGGAAGACTTCCAATAGGAATATTAAGGGCTTTAGAAATCTTGTCTTTGTTTTCATCACTACAAAAGAAAATGTGGCTTTTTCTAGGATTCATAGAGAGACCATATAAATTTCCAAACTTATTAATAATATGTTTTATAGCCAGATTATAAACAGTATCAGCTTCCAAGAAAAACAACACATCATCTACAAATAGCAAATGAGAAACATTCATAGCAGTTGTACCAATTGGTCTAGTGATCTTTTTATTTATGACATGGTTCATCATAGCAGTAAGCCCCTCCATAGACAGAATGAAAACATTAGAAGCAACGAGTTCACCTTGACAGATCCCATTAGTAGGATAGATGTCTTCAGTAGGTTGTCCCTTAATGAGCACATGATAGATGCTAGTGAACATAATAGTAGAGAGCTATTTTATCCAACATTTAGGAGAATTCATTTGCACAAGAATGTTAAGGATGAAGTCCCATATGAGAGCATCATAAACCTTAACAAGGTCTGCATTTATATACATTCTAGGTTTAGAACTCTTGTTGAAATCACTTATTGTAATGACCCTAACCTGGGTTATGAGGTAACCTTGTTTGTTTTGGCTAATAAATTTTCTTAGAACTCTAATATAATCCTCTAAGGTGTTTTTTAATCATGTGACACACTTATGATCCAAGTTTGGTCCTGATTGAATGTTGTTTGAGCAATGTTCCTTTATTTTGGACCAAAGTACAATTTACCCAACATGAGGGGCTATATTGCAAAATGTCACATTTTGAACATTCCTTAAGTGTTTTAACATCATAAGAGAGAGAATGATGCTAAATGGTGGCTTGTGGAAAGCCTAAATTCCAAGTTTGAACATGTTTGAATAATGCTAGTACCTTGTGCACCAATTTTGGTACAAATTATAATTTACCCAAAATGTAGGGTTGATATGCAAATTACCACCTATAGAGTGTTCCTACTTCCTATATGTATCATTTAGAGGAAATATAATGAATAAGACACCATGTTTGAATCAATTATGAGTTATGGTACTCTTAGTGATGAAATGACCAAGAAAGGGGTTGAATATGAAACCCTAACTTGAGTTGTATCAAGTTGAAAAGCTTATATATGAGTGTCTATCAGCCAAGGAGCCATAGGAGGAGTCTCATATCGGTTTTTGGACTCTTGTAAAAGGCCATGTCATGAAAAGTACCTCAAGGAGGTGAAGTATATCGGTTTACAACTTCCTTAGAAAAGTTGTATCGGGTTGTGAATAAAGTGGTGATTTAATTGATATATCTTATTCAAAGGGATAAGTAATGGAAGAATTTTCATCCATATATTATCCTCAAATGTTTTTTATGACAAGATAAATGTCGATGCATTCATGTACACGTGTCACCCATGCATGGACATGTGGCACCTAGTAGCTCAAATTGATGACACCTCATTTTCACACTTCTTCATGAACAACAAGTATATATACCCCTTCTTTCACCCCTTAGTGAACTTTTTCAAATCCTACCACCTCCTTGCTCTTATATATTGTGCATAGGGTTATCATGCAGGAGTGATGTGGTATCATGCATAGGCCTTGGGTATCGACCATAGCATGTTGAAATTGGCCATGGCATGTTGATATCGACCAAGTGAAGTGTTTTTAGCCACAAGTGAGGGGGATATCGGCCACAAGTGATGGCTTATCGTGCATGGATAGTGAGTTATCGTTCAAGGTTCTAAGGAGCAATAAGGATCTCAATACTTAACCCTAAGGTGAGGCCATGATCATCTTCAACCTTGGATTGAAGCATGATTTTAGGGTTTTGATCTTCCTTTCTTTTCTTCTTCACCAATTGCTTATCCATGGTGATTCCTTGTATATGAAGGAGTTTTGAACGAGCCTTGGACTTTTGATAAGTCATCTTCAACCTTAGGAACATGGAACTTTGGAGCTTGGATCTTTGAAGTTGTTCTTAAGGTGGGTTATATAACTTGAACTCTATAATGTTATTATTCATCACCTAAATTGCTATACTTAATGATCTACTTTTAATTCCAAAATTTTCTGAAATAGTTGATGACATTATGCATTCTAGTAGTTTCTTAGACCTGTTTCCATGAACTATAATAGTTAGAACGAAGGTCTAGAGCTTGAAGATGATGGTATCACCTTATAAAAGTGATATCGGGTGCAAACACACAAGCAAGCACCTCTAACCCGATATGATGATGCACCTACTTCACTAAAACGATATGGATATGATTGTATACCTTCTTGCACGATATGGTGGTGTAGTATACACCTCTTGCACAATATGAGGTCAATAAAACACCTCAAAAGTGATATCGGGTTCAAGCACACATACACCTTAAAATCGATATGGTGTGGCAAGCACACATACACCTTAAAACCGATATGGTGTGGCAAGAACACATACACCTCAAAAATGATATTGGGTTAAGCATACACCTCTCTGCCCGATATGGTGTGAAGTATACACACACACACCTCTGTCTGATATGGTGTGAAGCACACACACACCTCTCTGCCAGATATGGTGTGAAGCACACACACACCTCTCTGTCCGATATGGTGTGAAGCACACACACACCTCTCTACCTGATATGGTGTGAAGCACACACACACCTCTCTGCCCGATATGGTGTAAAGCAAGCATACACCTCTTGCCCGATATGGTAATCATACATACACCTCTAAAGTGATATGGGTAGCAAGCATACACCTCTTGGACGATATGGTGTTGAGCACATATCTCTAAAATGATATGGTGGGTAACCCGATACACTAGATGACAAAAGTGGTAAGGTGGTTAATACCCTAGAACATGTGATGGCCAATATACTAAAGTATGATGTGGCCAATATCTTCAAGAGAGGTGATGACATTCCACTCATGTATGGTGAAGTTGATACACCATATGAATGGTAAGGTTGATACCGTAATGGATAAGGGTATGAGGGATATGATGATGCCTAGATCAATATACACCTAACCCAATACATATGTTCACTTGACATACATGATTCAATCTGATGCACCTTGTAAATGTGAGGGTAAAACACTCTTAGGAGTGATGAGTCTAACACCCAGTAATGGTGTGGTTAATACCTTGATAGGTGAAACACCTAAAGTGGTTGGTAATGGTATATCAACAATGACTTAACTCAAGATGAGTCTATATCACTTGATGATAGTTGGGTAATTCAAATGTGTGACTTATGGCCAATACACTACATGATAAATGTGATGTGTTAGTGCATAAAGTATTAGGATGGGATATACACCCTAATACAAGATAAGTTGATGAACTTAAGTAAGTTAAAAGCAATGAGGGAAGTAATACATTAAGGCATGATAAATACCACATCCAATACCTTAAGGTTTATGCACCTTGATGCACCTTAAATCTAATATATTTGGATGAGTAACACATGAAGTGTGTCATGTTAATTGTTACATTGAGATGTAATGCACTTTGATAAGAGTAGGCTAACATACCTTGAGAAAGGATCAAGCCAAGATAATAAAGTATGATGTAATCAATATCCTAGAGAGGATGAAAGAGAAACTCATACCTTATGTTGATAATCATTTAATGACAAATGATGAGAATAGATAAGTATGATTGCATACTTATGATATGAATATATGCTCCTAGATGTGTGGAGCAATGAATTAGGATCTGGACTGATAATATTAACTTGAAACCCTATTTGGCTATAAAAGGAAACCTTAACCCTAATAATGGGGAAGGATGTATTTCTCTTATTGCATAAGCCTTGTAAGGCATGTTAAATACTTGTACAACAAGTATAATGATTAATGGCCTTGTGAGCCAAGTGAATAATTTTTGCCTAGTGAGAGGTGACAAGATGTGTAATGGCCTTGTGAGTCATGTCAATAAGTTGTTACCTAGTGAGAGGTGACAAGATGTGTAATGGCCTTGTGAGCCATGTCAATAAGTTGTTACCTAGTGAGAGGTGACAAGATGTGTAATGGCCTTGTGAGCCATGTGAATAAATTTTTGCCTAGTAAGAGGTGACAAGATGTGTAATAGCCTTGTAAGCCATGTGAATAAGTTGTTGCCTAGTGGGAGGTGACAAGATGTGCAATGGCCTTGTGAGCCATGTGAGATGCTTGTGCAACATGTATCATGTATACCTTGGTTTGAGGACCTAGAGGTATTAGCTACCTGATAAGTGGTAACAGTGTTCAGTGATGAACTAAGGGTTTGAATACCCAGATCTAGTAATCATGATGATAATGTTAAGGGATGAGAATTCCCAGTAATGAGATAAGGGATTGAGATCCTAAATGTTATATGTGTTTTAAAGATTTGAAAAGTTCTTGATAAATGTATTATACCTTTCTTTGTAGCATCTGTTATAATAATTTTTGTTTGAAACTTGACTGATGCTAAAAGATACGACAATGCACTTAATTAATCATGTGGAATTTTATCATGTAGTGCCCTGACCATATATAGATCTGTCAGTGTCAGATGTTACTGAATGGTGAAACGGGTTGCTCCGCGGCATAACCCGGAGGGCATATTTTTAAATATGCGGGGGTGATGGGCGCGAATATCCTTACGCCCTAATGTGGGATTGATGTGAGATAAATATGAAATCTCTCAATCCTCTATTACATATGTCGGGATGAATGTATTATGAATATCTAGATGATGATGAAGGTTGGGGATGGATAATTGAGATCTCCCCAAAGAGAGTGCAGTTGACATTGTAGCTCTATAGTGAAGTTGCCAGTATACCCTAGAAAGCTATTTAGCAGTGACACTAGATGTCTTGCTTGTGGTCTCACACTGACCGAGATAGAAGAGGTCATGGTAGCCGGCTCTCCCATTGACCTTGTATGGTACTGATGCTTTACGTAGCCGTGGTCGGTTGGAGTATGAGCAGTATACCTCATCTCCTCAGGGCATAAGTGTGATTGAAAAATGTAATCATTCATGTAACATATCTGCTTAATGATTAAACATGGAAAACATTGATTGAAGCACACTTCAGTTATACATCTTAGTTGATAGATGATATTTATGTTTCTTTACATTCCTTACAAAGCAGATAGATGATTGATAACTCTACCATGGGTAGATGCAATGTTATCCTTAAGAAAGGAGATTACTTCATTCTGTTCATGTAGTGAATTATCTTGCATGTTAATATAAAAAGAACCTCTGCTCAGTTTATAATTGCTTGATGTATGATAATAATATGGTCGGCAGAGAGTTATATCTCTCACTGGGACAATTGTCTCACATGTGGGATCCACATTTTTTTAGGTGGACGTGCACGAGGTGGCAAATATCTTTCTACAGAGGAGGAGCAACAACTGAGACATGAGTGACAACTCAGGTTGAGTGTATTGTCTGTCATGTCTTGTAGATAGAAGTCCTATGTGTCATCTTTGTACTCTCAGGTCCTTGGAGTTGGTTCGTACTGGTTTCATGAATGATCTGAGATTTTGGCTTGAATGCTTTGAGGTTTTATGTTGCTCCAGTATGTGTTTTGATAGAGAAACTGGTATATGTTGTCCTCAAGATGAGATATTGTACAATGTAATCATGATATGTATGAGTTTTGGATCTTTTAGTAAGAGTTTTCTTGAAAAGGATCTCCTTGCAAAATGGTTTTAAATTTTAGTGATTTTTGTCAATCTGCTTATTATGTTTATTTTGCTTAATTAGTAATAATTTGTTTGTCGATTTGATGATGGTCTCTACACTTATCATCTCATTATATCATAATGGAGCATCAGAAATACTCCTTCCTTTGACAAACACCACTTGATTCAAGTTGATGAAACTACTCAACATAGGTTGATGCCTATTGGCTAGCACTTTGGTAATGATTTTAAGGAGGAAGTTGTGAAGCATAATGGATCTCCAATCATTGATGTTAACAACACTTTTAACTTTTGGAATAAGAGTAACATGGGATTTGTTTAGTTCATGTATCATCTTACCACTCTTGAAGAAGTTCTGAACAACAACAATCACATCTGGACCCACAATGCTCCATCTGGACTCATATAAATGCTTGTTGAACCCATCTGGTCCAGGGGCTTTGTCTCCATCAGCTTCCTTGATAACCTTTTAAATTTATTCTTTAGCTACCAAAGAGCTTATGATGTTAATTTGAGCATCAGTAAGCTTAGGTAGAATCCACTCATCCTACTAAAAGAAATATTTGTCAAAATCATCTTTATACTGGTTAAATAGGCAGTTATAATAAGATGAGATATGTTGTTTAATAATATCCTCATCATAGACCACACTGCCATCAATCATAAGACCTTTTATACTAAAATGATTGGCTCTGACTTTGATATAATTGTAGAAGAAGCTACTATTTTTATCACCCAACTTCAACCAATTGACTCTAGAAAGTTGTTTGACATAGGACTCCTCTACTTCCACATCAACAATAGCAATCTTCCTCTTTTCATTAGCAACATCTCTCAAAATAGTATTCTCAGGAGTAAGGTCAGCCTCTTTCAGAGCTTCAAGTGCCACAAACTCAGAAACCTTAGCATTATCACATAAGTTCCCAGTGTTACTCTTGTTCTACTCAATAAGTTTAGCTTTGACATTCTTGAGCTTTGTCATAACTCTATACATTCGGTTACCTTTCACCTCTAGCTTCCAAGCTTCATCAACATTCAAAAAATCATTTCTTTTAGTCCAATCATTAATAAATTTGAAGTAACTCCTCTTCTTATTAAAATTTTTATTAAGTGAGATGAGAAGCTATCTATGATCACTAAAGATAGTATTGAGAACTTCCCCTTCAACTTCCTTGATCTTGGTGTATAAGTCTACGTTATAAAAACACCTATCAATCTTGGACAGAATGATTTCATCACCTTTAAGCCTATTATCCCATGTGAACATGAGTCCTTTCAAATCCAATTTAATAAGATGCAAATAAGAAATAACATCATTAAAATCACTCATAGATGAAAGAGGATAAAACATTTCCCTTTTCTGTCTTTTGAGAACCTAATTGCATTGAAGTCACCCAAAAGAATCCATCATTCAGCTCTAGGAACCATTCTCCTCAGATCATCTCAAAGAGCTCTTCTTCTTCTTTTTAAGGAAGGTTGTGGAGGGTTTTCTCTGCAATATTTTATTCCTTGTAATTTACAATTTTGTACCCTTGTATTTCTATATATACTATATGGGAAATGTTGTGATGGGTATTGTATGCTATATTTTTATGAATTTAGTTATACAGTAGTATTTTATTCTAATAAAGCACCAATGTGAGATCATAAATGAGTTTGTTGCAAAAAAATTCTTTACTTTTCTGAATTATAATTGGTCCTTGTGTATTCTTACAAGGTTGAGACGGTATGATGGGTCGAATATGATTTTCATCTTTAGCTTTTAAAAGTACATATTGGCCATTGTCTTACTATATGTCAAAGTTTGTGGGAAGGATTGCATGTGATTTTTCTCTGTGTAAGGTTTTATCTACATTTTTTCTTTCAATTTTCTAAATTAAAGTAGTCTTTGTATTTTAATCTATATTATATATGAAAGAGTGTGATATATATTGTATACAATTTCTTTAATATGTTTGATTATAAATTAATCTTTTATTCTAATAACACTGTCATATGAAAGCATAGAAGGTTCTGTATGTAATTTTTTACTTTATTAAATTACAAAATGGTCCCCATATATTCTAATAATGTCGTGCAAGAGGTTGTAGTATGAGTTGAATGTAAATTTTTCCTTTACTATTTTTTTAAAATTAATGAATGATTGTTTTCTTAATAATATCAAAGTTTGTTGAAAAGATTGTATGCAATTTATCTTTAGTATTTTTAATTACTAATTAGTCTTTGTGGATTCTAATAAGATTGTATGTACTACCATAGAGATATTGATCTCCTAATAGTCTTTACACTCATGCCATCTTTTTATAATTGGTAAAGTTGGAATTGTGTCTAAACCAAGGTTAGAGGAGGTGGAGAACATGACCTTTCTGAGAAGTAACATTAACTGCATATGGAAGCAAGTATCATTCCTTTCACACCTTCTTCTCTTTTTAGTGATGTTGGTCTTTTTCCTTGACATTGTCTTTGGTATAACATTAGTCGAGATAAGTTTCGACGGACTATCTTACTCACTTACTTATTGGTTGTAATAATATGTTTTCTTATTCTATTGGTGGCGTAGCATCAAATTTCTTAAAGTATGCAGTGTATGGGATAAACAAAATTCATATTAGTGCTTATGATCGATACATGACCAACTTTCCCTAGTTCTCAATATGCGACTAAGGCTCCAATTAATTTTCTATAAGTAGTCAAGAAAATATATAAACTCAAATATCTTATATTTTTATAATTAGTTTTACATAATTTAGGAACTTGAGTTGCGATGACTTTATGAATAGTTATAGTAATACATTCAAAATAAATTTTGCAGTCCTTTCTTAAAATAAGTGAAAAAAATCTATACTAACTAACAATTCTTCCTATGAAATTACATCCAATTTCTTTATAAATGACAAATATATAACAATCATGACTAGATATAATAATTGTGTATAATTGTTTATTATCAAAACCACCACCACACCATGTTAAAATATTATACACCAACATACTATATACACCAGATCCACTACAATTTTCAAAATTAAAATTATATCTATAATATGAAAGAAGAACCATACTGCACCATATTACAAAAAATATATATTTTAATGTGATTTTAAGAATCATAGATCACAAAGAATATATTTAAAATTAATTTGATACATTGTAATGAATAATAAACTAATAATGATACTTAAAAACACAAAAGATACAATATCACTAATATTACATACATGAATTTAAAATATTGTGATGATTTTAACCAAATATTTTTATGAAACGTATATTTGTCTCGAACCTTTATTGTTGTTAAATAAGATACTACATATGTATAGTAATCACTTGGTGAGGTTATTGTTGTGAGAAACGACTGACATCTTAATTTGTTATCCATGATTTTATGAATGTATTTTTGTAAGATATTATAACGACCCACACTTTTAAGTGTCTAAAAGACCTTAAAGTCGTGAATCATTACTCATAAATTCCATTATCAGATTTAAGAAATAATACAAAATAGTAAACAATCTCCATTAATGAACAAATCTTTACATGTTTGCCTAAAAAGCTCCTCTAAGGAGTTACATAAATTTTAGAAAGAGTTAACCTATACATGTGTGAAGATATACCACTATGACTAAACCTTCAAGAATAACTTTATTATCTTCAATATCTTTCATTTGTAACCCCATATCCACGAATCAAGTATATCTGGTACCTAAAATGCCGACAAACAAATATGCGGTCAATATATTTCTATACTGGTACGTGGGTTCATCAAATAATCACAAGTACACATATAAAAAAAACATCTTTTATTTGAACATAAGAACATAAACTAGCTTTCATATTCTAGCCCATGTCTAGTCTACTACCTCAGGTGTAATCACTGTCTCTCCTGGGCTCATGTGCATTACTCTTAAGATCAATCTAGCCCAGGGTTCAAAGTATTGTTATTTACTTTTCATGATACTCATAGAAACTTTATAATTTGTAAGAAGTATATAAACAAGCAAGCAATTTATCATTCATTCAATTTTATTGAGAAACCTCAGCAAATTTAGAATTCGTTACATGTATTCATAAGCATAACCACGTACCTTATGCCGTTGCAGAAACTATACAGAAATATCATGTACTTTAAGAGTACATCCAAACATCCAAGAAACAAAGCATGCAATCAACAATATCTGAAACACGCATACTACGTATGTGACACCATGTATTCACATTACATTAATCATATCTAGATGCGGTCCTAAACTAGGGTTTAGGGTTATCTCATGTACATACTAGGGATTAGGGTCACAAACCCTAATTCCATCATGGCATGATCTCTAAGATTACAAAACCTAGTTATGCATATTAGGTGAAACCCTAATCATCACGTTAAGCATATTAGGTTATCTATGATACGTAGATCATATTACTAGCATTAAGATCAAAGCAAGATGTTCACATTGGTTTTAAAACCCTAAATATACATGTGCATGATTATTAATCTAGAAACATCAATTATTCATCATTATCAAGGATTTCATCATTATACATAACAAGACCAGGTATTAGCTCAACATATACAATTCTACTCAATTAAGCATAAGTTTAAAGCGAATCTAGGCTTTCCTTTTTATTAATCACGTCTAAGCATGTATTGCATAAACTTTTGGAACAGGAAGCATAGTTAAAATATGATTATATTTACTTTTTATTCCTCTCATTTTTCTGAGAAACTTTCATATATAACTTATAAAAATAGCGTTACCGATAATTTTCAATAATTATTTCAAGTTAAAGCATTTACCGACCAATTGGGAGGCGCCATGTCAGCCTAGCGGGTGCTGCTCCTGGAGCCCATGTGGTTGGCTCGACCAATGGCTAGCGGCCAGCTCATCCTTTGGCTCCAGCGAAGCAAGGGCTTGCAAACATAGCAAAAGGACTCTACTACCCCTCGCTCATTGCTTTGGGGTTCCTCCCGCCTAGGGGCAAAAGGGTCCAAAAGGGTACCCTCCTTCTTCTACTTCGCGACGTTGTTGCGTCCTCCCCACCGAACCATACATAGGTCTAAAAGACCCTTGCTACCGACCCCAAACACCACGACATGGCTCGATCGTCCCCATGGACCCTCTCCAGACCTGGACAACCTCTAGGAGCGAGCTGCGACGGCTTGTTTAGCGGGATTTAGGGCTGCGACCAACTCCTATAGATGATTGTTGTAAACCAGTATCTATGGTAGTGCATGTCTTCACAGAGGTGTCGTAGGTGCACAAGCCATCCCCCGGAGTCCAAGAACCCTCCTGGAAGAGTGGGACTCCTGACTGACATCTGGCTATTCCGGTCTGTCTCCTAGTCTCCTGCTGCTGGCGGTGTAAGAGAGACCATGCATAGGGTGGCCGCTGTAAGGCCCCTAAACTTGTTTAATGAGTTTAATAAGCTTAATTACCATAATTTAATGATGATAACCCTAATATAACCGTGTGATATGGTTTAAAATCATAATACAAGCTTAAGTTTCAAATTTGGACACTGCTTGAGCAAGTTATGCAATTTTTTTGTACATTTTGGACTTTTATGCAATTTACCCAATTGAGGGGTTTTATTTGCAATTTGTCACATACATTATGTTCCTTATATGTTATATTATCATTATTGAGTATTTTGACCCATGGGGTTCCTATTTGAGCCATGGTTCGAAGGTGTTTTCCTCAAGGTTTAGGGTTTACCCCTTCATGGATGAGCTACTTTTAGTAGCTATCAACTAATGAATTATGTGATTGGCTGAGAAATTCAATAAAGGAAAGATAAGAAGGTCTATACAGATAGTGGGATAGCTTCTTGTGTGTGTGCTTGTATATTCTTAATAATTTAAGGCCATGGACACTTGGATAGATACTAGAACTTCAACTTTTTCTTTTTCTTTATCTTAAAGTGTCATATACTTATCCCCAAGCACCAAAACAAGCCATTTTCTCTCCACCAATTTCCTCCTTCTCTGACCTTCGTTATCCCTCTATGCTGCTGTGAATTTTTCTGCCCAATGAAGAAGAAAGTGGGGATCTTCTTGGAAAAAATTCTAGGGTTGCAATTGATTTCCTTTTTGGGTCTAAAAAGCTTCCTCCTAGTGATCTTGACCTAAAAGTGTAAGTATTACCTTATTTCCTCCATTTATTTATTTACCCTTATTCCTCCTATATCTCTCCATATTGGAACTCTGCTGTTCTATGGTGAAAGTGGCCCTAGAACTCAAAAATCTATCCTTCTTGTTTCTTTTTCTAGGGTTTTGCTTCTTTGTGGAGAGAAGTGCCTATTTGGCCAAGTTTAGATCTAAATCTAGGGATTTCTTGCCTTATTTGCTTGAGATTCTTTCTGTTTGGGATCTGACCTACTCTATAGAGGCGAGTTATATAACATTCTTCACTTATATTGTTTACTAGAAGCTTGTTAGTTCATGTTTATGCTTTAATGTGATGATCTAAGCATAAATAAACCATGCTGGTTTAGAATTACGAATTTTTGTGGTGTTCCCTGTTTTGTTCCAGTTCTATATGAACTTGTAAACATGTGTATGACCTTTCTAAGGTATAACATGATCTAGGACAGGTTGATAGCATCAGCCTATGCTGCTAAGCACAAAATAGTTGATGGTTCAAATTAGGGTTTTCAAGCTATTTCCTTCCCTATCACACCACCAATGGTCATACCATTCAATAGCCAATGGTGTTGCTATCTTGACAATTGATGTTCGTGATCAAGGGTGTCAAATTTATGGTGACAACCTATGGTCACCCCCTTAGGTCAGGTTTTGGCCCAATTAGATGTTTAATTATCATCTACTAAGTATTCTAATGATGTTATCAATCGATGATGACATTAGCTTAATATTTGATGGTGTTAGTTAAATGTATTACTGATCTAACAACCTATGGTGACCTAATGATCACAATTAATGGTGGATAAGGTCATTGTCATATATTATGAGTTAAGAATGTAATTGTAGATTTGACTAAACCTTAAACTAATGGTTCCTTGGTTCAATTGATCTAATGGTTAGGCCTATACTTCAATTGATAACCTTAAACAATGAACCTGATCCAATGAATAATATTGGATGCTTCCACATCCAATAGATTATAATAAATCACATGGTATTATATGTGGGTCCTAGTGATGATAATTTGATGGTCCAATGCCATTAATTTTTAGTCTTACCTTTGCCATCATATAGTTATATTTGATAAATCACTATAATAAGTGGATGTGTAACTCCCATGTGATCTAGCTTGTTATACCTAACCATAATGTAATTATATGATGTTGATTGGTTATAATCATACCTCTTGAATGATTAATGTGATAATGAAGTACACTCTTCTTATGTTGAAACAACAATGTAGTACTATTTGAATATCATATTGCCTTACCATGTTAATATCTATGGACACATATGTGCTAATGATCTTTTGAGCCTTGTTTAAGGCATGGAATGATGATGATAACCTTACTATGAATAATGTGATGGTCTTAATGACCTTTGGGCATGTTTGAAGCCATGATTGAGGTGAAATTGTCTTTCCAATAAGGGTTAAAACCCTGGAACTTGTGATAAAATATTGATTTCTTGTAAAAGTATGATGATAAGTGTGGTCCATTAATTTGCAATGAATGATAGCATGTGGTAATGTGATTAAGATTTATATCTCAAATGTTTTATATATTTTGAAGTTGTTATACATATACTCTTGTTAGAAAAGAATTAGGGGTTGAATGTCCATTTGTATGATTTAGCTTTAATTCACCCAATTGACATAACTAATTAAGTGAAACTTTAATCATGCAGTGCCATGTGCCATAGATCTATCTGAGTGTCGAAAAATTGCCAGATAGTGAAACGAGTATTCCTAAGGGATACTCAGAGCGCATACTGATGAGTATGCAGGGTGCTTGTCATCCTGAATTTAAGTGTTAGGGAGGATGACAATGGTCATACCTAACCCTCAGTTTGAGAATGGTTGCGGTCATGTCTCGGTGATTATATATATATGATGAGATTGGAGGACAATGGTGGTTGTACCTCGGATGATAGGGTATGCGTACCCACCTCCTTTCACTAGTGTCGTGACCTATACCAAGGACGGACTAGGCTGTTAGCAGCTTGACCTTATGTGTCGCTGTGGCGGACCCGTACTGACCGGGGGCAGAGAAGATCTTAGGAGTCCGACTCTTCCTAGATCTTGTGTGGCACTGATTTTGACTTAGTAGTGGTTAGTTGGGATTTGAGTGGTATTTCTCAAATCCCTCAGGGCAATGTAATAAAAGAAGTGATACCAGTCGTGTAGTATAATTGCTAGGGTTTAATACGTATCACATTGGTTGATTAACCCTTGTCTTGTCTTTACACTACATAGTTCTTACATGATGTAGACTTATGAAAATTGTGCAATTCTACTTGATGTTACAACTTATTTTCTTAAATACTTAGTATGCTTAAACTATTCAATCTATTCATATTGCTTATTCAATACCCTAACTGCTCAATGTATTTATTGTTAATTAATATATTATAATCAATATATATGTTGGAGAGAGTTATATCTCTCGCTGGGACTGTGTAACGACCCCGCCTCCCAGTAACCCCCAATTAAGGGAGACCAAGAGATCAGAGCCATTATCCCCATTAACAGGATCAAAGATTTGACAAATTATCAATAATAATTATCAAATTTTACCAACTAAACTGAAAACTGGTATAAAATAAAACCTTGCATCCTTTTTAAAACTTTGGTAAGCTACTCTATCCACATCCTGGATTCATTCTACCTAATCCTCCTTGCACTTTATTTCTTATTTCCACAATGTGTCACTTTACTGTTTGTTCTTTCAATTGTTGTACCTGAAACGCCGACAAACAAGACGTCGGTCAGCATATAGGAATATGCTGGTATGTGGGAACAACCAAAATTTCACAAATATGGCTAACAATTTAATTATCACAACCAGGGTAATTAGCAAACCAATTTACATTTTCAATGTGTCATTCTCCACCGCTTTTCCCCTAACCCTGGAATACCCCTCTAGGGTTTCTCTTTTTCCATTGACTTAAGGCCACCTTCTCAATCCCGAGCTTGGTGCCTGGGGGTCACCTCTCATGGTGCCCCATAGTCATGCAACATAGACCACCTTCTCATTCCTGAGCTTGGTGTCTGGGGTCACCTCTCATGGTGCCCATTGGTCTACCCTCTTGGGCCTGACCTTTATGGCATCTTCCATCAGGGTGGCATGTAGGTGTGAGAATACACATGCATTTATAATTGTGATAACCATAGTGACTTTATAATTGCAGTATGAACATCCAAATTGTTTAGTTTCAATCAATGTGATTAACTGTCCGGGAAACCTTCGGGAAAACTAATGTGATTAATCATAATTAACCACATACCTGTCAAGCTGACTTGAATGCAGAAATAACTCAACCAATTAAGAAATCAAGCAAGTACACCCAATTTGATCTTGAAAAAGGCATCCAATTTTTCTATCATTAACCATGTCATCATGATCTATTAATCCTATTTGTTTCCTAGGGTTATTAGTCCTTTTTAGGGTTTTCATCACAATAAGGGTTTTTCTTTTACTTTTATTACATTTAATGATTCTTTAGTTCACAAACCCTAATTTCAACATCATAAGCTCAATTAAAGTCTATTATTTCTCTTTATACCAAAACTACCATCTTTATCCTTTTAAGTTATCTCAAGATCATTAGACTCAATTATCACCTTTAGTTTCTTTCGAATTGACCACTCATATTTCATTATGATCTAATTCACATATGAACTCTATTTATTATTAATTCCAAATTTATCCATCAGAAAACCCTAATTACCATATTAAGGGTATTTATCCACAATTAAGAACTTTTATAATCGAGATAGCTTAGAACCATCATATCTCAGCTTTATTCATGAATTTAAACAATTAAAGCCATTATAAATCATAATTACTAATATTAGGGTTTCAAGGACCATTAATGCTCATTTATGCACATGGAACCCTAAATTAAACCAATTATATGCAAAGATCATCCTTTTAGATTTACTGTATCCTTTTTATTAACAACAGGTTAAAATCGACTTTAAACATCCATATAACCCTTCCAAGTCATTAATCAATAAAGATTAGGTTTTTTTTAATAACGAGGAACCCCTCCTGGGATCGGCCACTATTGGACCTCACCCAGCCAAGGGTAAACCCCAGAACCAGCCACGTACATGGGGGCACCGCAGCACGCTCAGTAACATGGAGCCTTTATTGCACCCCAAGGGTTTTTGCCTAGAGTCGAACCCGAGTCCCTTCATTGGGGATTGTCGAGCCGCACCACTTGAGCTACTCCCTCGCCCAAGATTAGGGTTCTTTCAATAGATAAACCATTAAAGATATCATCTTTACATACTTTTTGAATTGAAAGCAGAATTAGGCTTCAATTGCATTTTTATTGCATTCCTTGCATTTTCTGATAAAAAAACACTACTTATTTGTATTTTTCGGCCAAAGGATCAATTTTTAGCGATTTATACAAGTTTCAATACTTTTCTTGAATATTGCTCAAGAAGGCGAGTTACCTGAGTTTTTCTGGAAAATTGTCACGGATCACTGGTCTTCTTTGATCGCACACGATCACACGGCTCTCACAACTAGCACCCACTTACAGACTTACTGAAGTCGCGAAGAAACCAGGGCCGTTGATCCTCGCTTTGGTCCATCATGGTCTCTGATCGAACGAAGACCACTCCTTCTTCCTCGCCTGATTCAGTAGAAGCCTTGTGGTGGTGTCGCGACTGAGGGCTCACCGGAGCAAGGTGCTCTCGTCAGGTTAGGGCACGAGGGAACTAGGGAAGGTGCCGTTCGGGTCCGTGAGGGTGAGAGGAGTTGAGAGAGGGTAGTATATATAGGATCTGGGACCGATCTCTAGGGTTCCCAACCCCGGTCGTCACTGTCATTTTAGGTGATTTAGGCATACCTTCTAGACGCCTCCAAAGCATGAAAAATCCGAGTGTAAATGGTTCAGAATCCTCTCCCGAACCCAACCCCACCCTTTTCTTATTTGCACATGCACAAACTCGTGAGGAAAATCGAGGGAAATATCCCTCAGTTTCGCGGGCCCCTTTCCTATTCAGACTCAAGGTAGGAGACGCACAACTGGCGTCAGATCTTGATCTAACGGCTGGCGTCGTCCCTATAATATCCAATTAAATCGAAAAATGTGACATTGATGACAATCACAACACTTTAGGAGATTTGTAAAAGCCTTAACTCCCAAAATGAGTGGCCGATTAATCCCAAATTTTGAGGGAAAGTTAATAATGACTTTATCTACCTCTCTGCCAAATTTGGGCTCATTGTATAAAAGCAAACGTGCCTTTTTCTTTAGGTGAAAAATATTACTCAATTAAGTATATTTCTCACCTATTTTCTCTTTCCTTTGCTATTAAATTATCATCTTAGATTCCTTAGACCTCAAGGAACCTTAAAGGCACGAAATCCCATCTTGGGAAAATATTCCTTTGTTTATTTCTCTTATTTCTTTATCCCTTCCTTACTTATTCCTTTTATTAGATAAATTTCTTTTTCTTTTATTTTTCTTTTTCTTATAATTGGGTTCAATAGCCAATAAAGCTCACAAGCAACCAAAAAGGCTATGGTACACGAAATTTATTCAATTGTGACCATTATTGCCACTTTCTAGATATTTCCAAGTATTTCTCAAAAATACTTTACTTATTATCCAATATCTTTTATCTTTTTCCATTATTTGGGATTTTCTTCTTTTCTTTTATTTTATATCCACGATTGGATTAATCTCTTAATAGGAACCACGAAATTCCTATTGTAAGGGAGATTTGCAAAGAAATCCCTTCTTTGAAGCAAAGCATGCAACCTTTTCAATTAAGTCCAAATTCACAAAATCATTGTAGTTCAATTATGAAAACTCATACAAAAATTGAGGTTGTAACAGATTGGGTCTCACCCGTGGGTCACCACAATTTTTTTAGGTGGTCGCGGGCAACGAGGTCGAGGTTGTGCTGTGGAAGAGAACCAACCTGGTGATCAATATATTCAGAAGGTTGGTTAGTTGTAGATGTTAGTAGTAGAGTCCTAGTGTCGTCCCTGTACTCTCAGGTCTGGGTATGGGATGTGTTTTCTAGATGATATACTCGTATTGATACAAGATTTTGGTAGTGTGCCAATGTTTGTAAATATATGGCATGTACATGTGAAATATCTTTTGTATGCAGGATGTGACTGAGGTCTTTGGACCTATATGTAAATACTTGTTACAACATATGAGAATGGAATGATGTACCTTTTGTAAATGTTCTAGAGTTTATTTACATTGTTGGAATTAGTTTTAATTATCCCACATTTTTTACTATGTGATTAATTAGTAATTGATCGTGTTTTGTATTTTGAGTAATCTCATTTAGCGTGATGAGGTGTCATAGCCGCAATCATCTAATACCCAACCCTGGGATCTCATACGATCCTCTACGATGTCGGGGCTGCTCCAAACCTCCACAGGCCTCCCAACAAGCCACCTCGACTTCGGCTACCATCTTCAAGCCATGATGACTGCCATGGTCATCACTGCTCCCAGCTGCGGCCGCTGCACCCCTCTCTTTGTTGCGCAACAACCTAGAGGGTTCGGGAGATGTCTTGGGTGGGTTGGCCCATGAGGGACACACACACACACAGATATATATATATATATATATATATATATATATATATATATATATATATATATATATATATATATATATATATATATATATATATATATATATATATATATAAGGCAGGTAGGTTGGTGGTGGATCATCTCCCATCTAAATCAGGATTCCCAAAAGCACCCTCCCCTTCTCCATCCTGCTCTAGTTGCTAGGATGAGGGGAGGTTCTTGGGAGGTGTTAAGGGCACGAGACTATTGCGACTAGGGAGTATAGACTCCTATCTCATGGACAGTCTCATTGGTGGGAACGTTTCCCCCATATATACAACTTTTATTGGATTTGTCCTTCAAGGAAAGAAGTATTTCTTTTGATAAAACCCCTCCATGGATAAATAATTATCCCAATTGTTATATAACTCCACATTATCCTAAAACATGGGGTAAACTTCCTTTTCTTATTATCCTCTCAAACTCAAGAGATTTGGGTCTAAATAGTAGGATAATCACTTCAAACTTGCCTTCTAAGAAATCACCAGATAATTACTTAATTAATTACCTAAGTTACTTGATAACTTACCTCATCTTAGATTTTGTATATAATCCTATAACTTGATTGTCTTTCGACCAAAAATATCTTAAATACTTATTATAGGCATGATATAGGAGATATTCAATTCCATATTCCAAGGACTCATTGGTAAACCCTAATTAGCCCAATTGGGATGGAACGAGTCCCTAAAGCCCATGAATCATCTCTTGGGCCTACCAAAGGTTCCATGAGCTTATTCACATTCCTAATTACCAAATTAAGGCTTTGATAACCATTGCATCTTATATCAGCCTCATATGATCACATATGCTCAAAGCACATTATTACCTTAAATTGATCATTTAATCTAATTCTAGGGATTGGAATCATCAACCAAGATCCCTCAATCCTTGTCCTTGTTATTTCCTTTAGGCTTGAAATCTATGAATTTCAAGGACGTAACATATATCTTTATGATGAAAGTTTTAAACAAAGTGAGATTACTTTTGTTATTAAAACCTTGTAGTTGTATGCAAATATTTTTTTCCTATTATATCTTTGCCATCTATATTATACAATAAATAAATAGTAACATTTTGTTGGCATATTTCTGCATTCACACCTACAACAAACCGATCTTATAGAAGTAAACATAGCTTAAAGTCCATAACTAAAACTAAAGTTCCTAGAAAATCTGTTCTATATAACTGATGACTTACATCACACTAATAGGACAATCCACTCCTTTCCAAACATTAAAACTCCTATTTACTTTATATTTACATAAAAATAATATTCATTCAATGAATCTGGTGTATATGTTTTACATATATGCTTTTAATTTTGAAAACCAAGGGAAGAGGAGAGTGCGTCGTTTTTATGGCCGATAATCTATAGGGGTCATTAAAAGAGTGTGTAAGAGGATCAATGTCTAGATTTATAGGCTACTCGCTGCTCATGTTTGTTCTGAATGGGAAAATATCAATTAACAGCCAATTGCACCCATTATCCAATGAAGCCAACCCGTCAGCTGCTCGTTTCTTCACTATAAACGGGGTAATTCCAATGAACAGCTGAAATCCGTACCCATTATCTACAAAAACCTCTACCTAGCAATATTTACAATTGCACGTGTAGGGGGGTGGGCTTATCTTAGTAATGCACAAGACTGCAGAACGCTCAAAGCAAGCCAGTTCCAATGCAGGGAGCGGGAGTGAACCTCGCCATTCTGCGTTCGCAGCCATCGCTGTCCCTGTTTTCTGCTGCAGACCTCTATCGTCGTCATGAACCAGAGAGCCGATTCTCCTTGCATGCTTTGCCGTATTTCCCTTATCGGAGACCCCTCTCCTGGCTATTACCTTTCCGAAGACTAATTTCAGTTGTTCCCTTCGCTGGCGTTGCCAATCTAACAGGCCACGACGCTTCGAAGACTGACATCGTTGATGTAGGACAAGATGACTCAGTAGTTGAGGGGCGGGGTTTTATAGAGGTCGGGTATGTATGCAATGTTCACGGGCTCCAAGGTGAAGTAAGAGTGAAGTCTTACACGGATTTCCCTGAGTTACGTTTCCTGGAGGTACATCAGTTGCTTTTAGAATAAGTAAAGAAAAAAGTTCTACTTTTTAGAAGGAATCTTCATCCTCTCTGACGTATGTGCCTGCTCTGTCTTTGCATTTTCTTATTTTAGCCAGGGAAAAGATGGTTGAGAGCTCGCATTCTTGGGAAGGAAAGAATTCAAGAAGTGGAGCTCTTGGGTGGAAGAGATGGACAGAAGGGTTGGATTATCAGCTTCTCCGGCATCGATACTATTGAGAAGGTCATTTTATTTCGAACTTAGTTATTTTGCTTACATTTTCGTACTTGCAATGTATTTTTTTTGGCAAGCATGTAACTGAGTTTTACCGCCAGCGCTTACAAAAAGGAGCCTAATTATTTGTGGCTTGGTACATTGTTTTGCTGCTATTATAAGGTTACAGGTTCTAGTCTCTACTAGAATTGTCAAAACCAATGTTCACATATCGGACAGCCTAACCATTGCATCTCAAAACTTTGTGTAGTACACTTGAGTGAGAATCACACACACACATAATTTTTTTTTTTATAATATTTATCAATCAGCTCTGTTAAGTCATTTTGTGGTTTGAATACTCGTCAGCTTAAATAAGGGCTTTGCTGTATGGAGTGAAAACCAAACCCAAAGTTGGAACCCTTTTGTCTTTATGCATGTATAAAGACAAAAGGAAGAGGGAGGTAACAAAAGAACCCCTCCTCCTTTTGTCTTTATGCATGCATAAAGACAAAAGGGTTCCCGCTTTGGGTTTGGTTTCGCTCCACATAGCATTTTCCCTTAAATAACCAAGACTGGAGTTTGGCATGATCATCATAATTAGTGATAGTTGACATTTCCGCCATAATGAAATTAAGTTTACTAGATTCAGATGGGAGTCAACCCTTTATCACTAATTATGTGTTACTCCTTTAAGAATGTTGATTAAGGTCCGGCCATAGTAGCCCGGGTGGTAAGAGCTCGGTAAGTCCCAATGAAGGACCCGGGTTCGAACCTCACCGAAGGCACTTTGCGAACGGTAATCCACACTGATTAGGTACGGGAGGAGGGTGACTGGACCACACTCTCTCATGCCTCGAGAGTTTACCATGTCGGGCTCGCCCGGAGTGGGTTCTCTCGGTCACAAAAAAAAATGTTGATTAAGGACTTAATACCGTTGATGACACTTGTAAGTCTCATAGGAATAGAAAATTCCTTACGAGCAAATATTAAACTATTCATAAAAAAGTATCTACTGAAGTGATTCATTTGATGAAAATTATTACAGGCTACAAGACACAGCCACATAAGTTAGATAGTCATAGTACTATTTTTGCGTTATTATATACATTGCGCTCTGTCAAATAACTATGTAACTATTGGAGATAAATACATGAATCTCATGCTTGCTACATAAGGCTATGTACAGAAATGTTACAATCTCCCAAAGCCGAATAATCGGTCAACACACTACAATACCAAGAGAGATACCTAAGATGATCCTTCACCCATTCCTGGAGAAGGGTCTCAAATAGCTCCTCAGAATCAGGGTAAGCGAGTCTTGGAGATGATCTGTCTCATCTATACACATTTTCTATACCAACTTTTCTTTGATTGACTTTGCTTTGAAGCTTAGAAATGACTCATAACTTGAATATTATGTGATTCTGAACTACCATCATCTCTTAAGATTTACATGAAATCATATTTATGCAATTAAATTCTGTTTAAAACTAATGATGGATTGTTGTATTTCGGTCAGGGCTCATTTGATTTGGTAACAAATTTCAACGATGATTATTTTAGTGGCATTTTAGTTAATCTTTGTTTGGTGTCGAAAGTGTAAGCATGTTGCGTTTTGTCTCTCGTTTCCATCCAAGAAGTGTGCGCTTTGAACTGCACCCTGTTTCAGCCAGTTTGAATCACCATTAGGGGCTGTTCAGATTGAGTCGTCTAAAATCCCTGCAGTCATGTGAAATTATGTGCTTATGGTTGTCTGACTAAAACGACAACTTGGATATGGTGTCATTATTTTAGCAGTAGCTGAAGTGCCTTCATCTGCGCATGTGCTCCGGAACGATCAAGCAGGGTGAGCTTTTGAATTCCGCTAAAACAAGCAAGATTCTAACTATGACAAAGTTGTTGCTGGAAGCTACTGTACATGGAACTTTGAATCAAGAAAGCAGCTGATATTGACGAGAATTCACCTATCAACTACAACAATTTGATGAGAATTCACCTATCAACTACAACGATTCTAAAGAATCTGTCCTAAAAGGCCCCTTATCCTCTTAGAAAGGGCCCCATCTGTTGTTTTGAGCCAACCAAATTAGGCACTACTTACAAGGTTCACTGACGTATGAGGTTATCATCATGTTACTAAGTAGGGTATTCTAAATTGTTGAGGCAGTCTGGGAACTGAATATAAAGCTGTGGAGATTCAATGACATTAGAAGATAAGATCCGTAAAAGCTTGTTGGAGTGCAGTTTAAATATCTATATTTACATATTCAAGATATGCGTTGTCATAAACAAATGTAAATTATGTGGATCATAATGAAATATTTCCATTATATATGATAGCCTGTTGGAATATAACCTCACTATGTGCAAAATATATAAACAATTTTGAATATATATTCATTCCAATGAAAACAGAATTACGAACGCAAAAAGCCAATTATGTAATCATATATTTTCAAGACAATGTAATAATGAAGCAATTCTATATCTATCTTTTACTTGTACATGTGAAGAGATGAATCTAGTGTTCTATCTAGTTCCACAGAGAAAAATAAAGGGATCATTGGTTCTGTCCAATCATAAAAGAGTAATAGATACAGATAGACATATGTACACACTTGCTGCACACCTTGCGGTGTAGTGACACATTGTTTTCATTTACCTAACCCTTTCCTGTTGAGACTCTGCGGAGTTATGGGATCCTAGAGGAGTTCTTTCTTCTCCGGGTCTCCATATGTACATGCTTTTGCAGAATAAAAGGGCTCACATGACTTTGGAATCAAATGCTTGATTTTAATGCCTTTTCAATGAGATGGAAATGTGAGTTTATTGAATTTTATGGAAGTTTAAAAGAAAATATTTTAGACCTTTTTATACGTATGTAAATGTTGAATTTGTGATGTATATTGGTAGCCACGCCGGCTGGGGCTAGCCTTGCGATGAAAATCCGTGCTACTAGGCTTTGTGTTGGGGTGATCGGCCACCACGTGTCTAGCCGCTGCTGGGGTGGATCCAATGTGGCCCTTCCTGGGAGCAGTTCTGCATCACAAAAATAACATATAAGAGTATAATTGAAGTTAAATGGCTGTAGTTTATTCTAATATCAGGCAATACTGATTTGTAAATTGAAAGTAACAATGTATAAGATATGAACTTTAAAAGACATAAAATTAATATATACATGTTCCTTGGAATCTGATGTAAAGCATGTATGCAAACTCCAATACTATGTGCGCTCGTCAAGTACACATGGGTCAATATTGTGAAGTCGCAATTATTCCTATTGCATAGTAAAAACCATGCATGTATTATTGAAAAGACCACTGTTTTCTATGAGCAGGGGAGAGCGTGGAAAACAAAATACGTAGTGTGATTAAATTAAGATTAGTGGTATAAGTGGTAAACAAAGAGAATAACTATACCCACCCCTTCAAGACAAAGTATTAACGTTAATCATTTTCATCTAGTCATGAAGCTCTTGGATACACTTTGTATTGAGAGGTTAGTCAAAATGGTGCTCTTGAGTTCAGAGCAATAAAGTAGCGATATTTCATTACAACATCCTCGATATGGCAGTCAAATTCAATATGCTTTGTCTTCTCATGAAAACTAAGATTCTTGATGATGAAAGTAGCAACTTTATTATTATAATACTTGGTAGTAAGAGTCTGAATGGAAAAATTAATTAAAAAAAGCAGAGCTTTTATGCACACAAGTTTGCAGCTAGTGTGTACTCTACTTAAACACTGGGTCTTGCCCCTGCGCTCTTTTTCGTGCTTCCACGGAGGGCACTATTTTTTCTGACCATAATGCAATATCTTATTGTAGATCTTCTACTTTAGAGACTACCTGCATAATTAGCATTAAACTAGCCAATTGATTTATACTTATAAGCTAGCCTTTTTTGGGAGACTGTTTAAGATATTGAAGAATATGACAGACTATACATCCTATGGGCACTGCTTGTAATTGTTCATGAATTGACTGAGGACACCAACAACAAAGAGTATTCATGCCAAATAATAGTAATAGAGAAGTTTTCCAACCAACCTTCCCTATTTGTGCTAATTTTCTGCTGTCATTCAAAATTTCGAGGCTGATCCATGGGAGAACTAGCTGTTTAGCATCCTTGCATGTTAGTTCCTTAGTAGAACAGGTGTGTACTATCTTTAAGATAGGATAACCCATTTTTTATGGTCTATCTCAATCCCTAAGAAGCATCCCAACTTTCCTTAGATCTTTAGTTACAAAATTCTCAATCATATATGTCTGGTATCAAAAATACCATATGAGCAATGTTAGAGAGAATGCTTGCATCAACAAATACAATGTGATGACAATTTGTGCCGATAATTTTTGACTTCAGCATAGTGGTCACAATGTAATCTGTGGAACCTGGCGTTTTCCTAAATATATTACCACTGATAGTATAACCATACAAAACATCCACAGGGCATTGAAACTGCAAATATGAAGAAAGGAATCACCAGTAACTAATGAAGTCTGTATTTAGCAATAGATAATACTTTCTTTATCTAAAATTAGCATCGCTCAAGTTCCTCAATGAATGTTTAGTTTGTATGTAGGATACAAACTTTGAGATTGCTTCAGCTCAAGAGGGTAATACATACATGCATTAGCTTGCAGTTGTCGATATCCATGTAAATAATAAGGCTTCACCAGTGTTTTGATTCATAACTGTACAGGTACTGGGATACAAACACGAATATTTTAGGTTAGGTTTTCATACTCTTCCGTATCTGTTTGAATACATTATAGGTCAATAGAAATTACTTTGTAACTCTTGATACGAGGAGCTTCAGCATTTCAGTCCAAATGATGTTTGATTATTGGATTATATTCAGTTTTTAGGGGGATACCATTGGCCAGCGGCAGCATTATCGTTAACTAGTATTGCAACTCAAAACAAATGTAATACTGAAGAGGCAACTAGCTTCACAGTGAGCTACATAGTGGTATTTGGCAATATGTACTTCATTTTGAAATTTGTCTTGTACGGGCTAATAATTTTATTTATTCTTCTATTCTGGGAACCTTTGTTGTGATAAGGCAACTGTTTATGCAGGTAATGAATAATTGGTGTGATGAAAACACATAATTTGACAAATGGTTGAAACATTCTGAGTATTCGTGGAAGTCTGGTGCTTCTATCTCTTTTCTGTTACATTAATGCAACCTAATCGGCCTTTTCGGATGCGTACACTATGGGCTGTATATGACAATATATCATATACCATATGACTTCCATTCATCTTTAAATTCGCAATAGCGAGTCTCTTTATGTCTGTTATCAACTAGGTTGCCATTTGAATATTCTTCTTCATTATTATTATTTTTCTCAGGCAAGGCAAATTGTTGGTTCAACACTTCTTGTAAGGGAAGATGACAGGCCAGCTTTGGAGGATGGGGAGTTCTACACTCATGATCTTGTTGGGATGTCAGTTATTCTCAAGGTTGGGGTTGTTAGTTTATGTTTTCCATTCTTGTTTACAAGTTCTTTAACGATGATGTAACCTAATAAACAGTACCCTGCTTTATTTGGTTGATAGTTTTTAACTGAAATCATTCCATTAACATCTCTTAAGATGCATTGTAAATTCACTTTTGTGTCTTCCCTAATCTACAGGGACCTCCATTTTAGTTCTTTACCGTTTCTTTCTTAAAAATATGAGAGAAGGTGATAGACTGAATTACAATCCTAACCGATCTAGGAATTACATCGATCATCATCCCAGTTGGTCATTCTAGTCAGTCTAATTGGCTTCCAACTTCATTGCACACAGTAGACCATATACTTTCTCTTGCATCCACACCACGTGGGTCATGGGCAGAATGATGTCTACATCAGGTTTTTTAATCTCTATTGACTAAATTACTTTGTTTCATAAGCTGGTTTTATTCACTTGTGGAGTTATCTTGTGACCATCAGAATAGGCCGACATCTATACCAACTATATAAGCAAGGAAGGCCACTTCACTTGCTGTCTCATTTCTCCTTCCAGTGGCTCTAGAAGGTTTTAGAGTAGGTCAGCCATCACCCTAGTTATTTGTAGGACTTCATCAAAACCAGACCCAACAAAGACAAACCTTTTGGTTGTCTTGTCGTCACCAAGCCTGGACAAGTCATTGACCTCATCCAATTTGTCTAGCGCAAGCTAACGATGGTTCTCACATTTTGTTATTGGTGGTTCTTGTAGGGTCTAGTCCAATATCAAGTTTCCTCTTGTTCGAATTTGTCGTTCAGGTGGTTAGGTAGCCTCCTTAAAGTGGTCACGGGGTTTGGTTGGGTCATCTATTGATCCATCTTCTTTATCATCCCCAGTTGGCATTTTGCTTTAGTTAAAGTGACAATATATAGTTGTAAATGTACACCGCAAATGTTCACTTTTCATGACAACAATTCGATACAATTCCATCCTTTATAGAGAATTAGGGGCCTTTGGGCTAGAAAAAAGGGGAATAAAAGAGTGGAACATAAATAGCTAAGCGGAAAATGGTGAAAGTAATAACAAGTTATATTTTGTATACTGCACCTTAAGCTGGACAATAGATGTTCGCTATACGCCAATTTAGCAAAAATATTCTTCAACAGTAACCCAGTGAACACATCTGTAACCCGATTTTTAAACTACGCACGAGAATTGCATATCATCTTAGTCAGAATAACTTTATGGACAAAATGGCAATTGACACCTATAGGAGGTTGAACAGAAATATATTGGATGATTAAAAAGGTTTATAGTGCATTCTCTTATATAGGATAAGAGAGGAGATACAAAAATAGAGATGAGCAATATGAGACTAAACCACACAAGTAAACGCATAAGTGAGGCACATGCTAGGCACATGACACTCAGTGAAACATAAACATATCTCTATACCCCCCTCAAGCTGGAGCGTAGATGTCGAACGCGCCCAGCTTATCTACTAGAATCTGGAAGCGAGGCTTTGGAAGAATTTTGGTTAAGATGTTGCTACTTGTTGCTCAGTGCTGAGATATGGAGTACAAATACTACCAGATGAACAGTGTAGCGGACAAATTGGCAATCAACCTCTATATGTTTTGTCCTTTCATGAAATGTTGGGTTTCTCGCAATAAAAATAGAAACTTTGTTGTCACAAAATATCGGTATAGGACTGGAGTAGGATATGTCAAACTCCTTGAGAAGACTTTGGACCCATAGAAGTTCACATGCAGTGTAGGCCATAGCTCGATATTCTGTCTCTACACTGGATCTGGCTACTACTGTCTGCTTTTTTGCTTCGCCAAGTAACTAGATTGCCAACCACAAATGTGCAATAGCCAGATGTAGATTTTTGATCAGATCGACTTCCTGTATAGTCAGAATCTGAAAAACCTAAGAGATTGCAATGGCCATGCTTTTTATATAATAAGCTTTTGCGTGGAGAGCGTTTGAGATAGCGCAGAATGTGACACAGCGCCCCAATGACACTGCCACGATTTGTCAAGATATCTGCTTATGAATCCTACAACAACAGTAAGGTCAGCTCTCGCGATAGTGAGATAAATAAGCTCGCCAACAAGTCTTATGAATTGGTGGTGATTAGCATAAGGGGGAGAGGTTTCATTGTCCCGATCCGTATTTGGGTCAAGAGGGGTGTTGGCTGGTTTACAACCAAGCATACCAGTTTCCTGCAAAAGATCAAGGACATATTTCCGCTGGGAAAGGCACAATCCTGCAGATGACCTGGATACCTTAATGCCTAAAAAATATCTCAGCTTTCCGAGATCCTTGGTGACCAAGTGTTTTTCTAAGTAAGTTTTAGTAGCCTGAATGCCCAAGGTATCACTGTCAGATAAGATAATATCGTCAACATAGACAATAAGAATGACTAGCCCGACCATAGTTTTGCGGATAAACACAGAATGATCTGAATGGGAACGACGAAAGCCAAAATTTACTAAGTTCTGACTAAGCTTGTCAAACCAAGCACGAGGGTTTTGTTTTAGGCCGTAGATAGCCTTTTTCAGCTTACAAACTCACGAGGAAGACCCCCCCTGAGCAACAAATCCCGGTGGTTGCTCCATGTAAACTTCTTCCTGCGAGTCTCCATAAAGAAATGCATTTTTGACATCTAACTGAAATACGGCCTATTCGTTGTTGACAACAACAGAAATACAAATTCTAACAGAATTTAATCTTGCTACAGGAGAAAAAGTTTCAAAGTAGTCCACACCATAGGTTTGTGTGTAACCCTTTGCCACAAGACGAGTTTTCAGTCGCTCAATCGTACCGTCTAGTTGATATTTGATGGTGAAGACCCAACGACATCCAACAGTAGAGCAGGAAGGAGATCGATCCACGAACTCCCACGTCTTACGATCAGAGAGTGCCTGCATTTCATGTTCCATAGCATGTTTCCATGCAAGAATGAGAAGAGCTTCTGCATCACTCTTGGGAATAGAGACAACAAAGATAGTAGAAGTGAAGCACGCAAAACTGTCATTCAAATTAGAAGATGAGCAGAAATGACTAATAGGATGTTTCGTGCAGGAATGTACACCCTTGCGCTGACTGATAGGCATGTGTAAGTCAGAAGTTACCTCAGTGATTGTATGATCATCCACAGAAGGAGTAATTGGTTGTAGAGGGGCAATGGAGGGAATACTTGTCTTGTTTTTTCGCTTGTATACTTGCAGAGGTCGGGCTTCAGGCAACTTAGAAGATGGCACAATCTCAACTACATTAGGCAACGACGTGGGTGCCAACATATGACTGGAGAGTGATGCTCCATCATCAGAGTAATATGGCATATGCTCAAAAAATACTACATCAACACTCACAAACCATTGGTTCAGAATAGGGTCAAAACAACGATAACCTTTTTGGGTTCTAGAATATCCCAAAAAGATACACTTGGTGGAGCGAGGATCAAGTTTTGTTAATCTCGGGCGTAGGTTTTTGACAAAGCAGGTACACCAAAAAATACGGGGAGGGACAGAAAAAAGTTGGGCATCAGGAAAGAGAATGTTGTAAGGAATTTGATTATGCAAAACAGAAGATGGCATTCGTTTGATAAGATAGCACGCCGTAGAGACAGCCTCAAGCCAGAATATAATGAAGGAGTATAGTGCGAGCAACTTCTAACAACTAGCAGTTTTTCCTTTCAGCAACTCCATTTTGTTGTGGAATGTAGGGGCAGGTAGTTTGGTGTAGAGTGCCACAGAAAGAACAAAAAGATGTCACCGATTTTGCATAAATTCAAGGGCATTATCGTTGCGGAAAACTTTAATGTGTTTGCTGAATTGTGTCTGTACTTTAGAGAAAAAACGCTGAGAAAAAACGCTAATATTATCCAAAACCGTATTGCGATCTTTTAGTAAAAACAGCCAAGTAGCATGAGATTAATAATTAATGAAGGGCATAAAATATTTAACTCCAGAATGGCTAGGAATAGAACACAAACCCCAAATATCCTCATGAACAACATAAAAAATGCCTTTAGAGTCAATATCTTTCTTAGCAGGAAACACAGTACGAGTTTGTTTACCCAACTGACAAGATTCACTAGAAAATATTTTTTCAGATAAAGCAGGAAATAAATGTTTCAGTTTTGCAGTAGAGGGATGACCAAGCCGGTAGTGCCATTGGAGTCCCGTTACTGATGTTGACAGAAGAACAGACGCCGCTGATGGTCCATCCAGATAGTAGAGTCCGTTTGGTCCCTCATGGCCCGAACCAATCCTCATCTTCGTGCGGAGATCCTTCAAAACACAACTAGAAGGATCAAATTTAATGGAGCACTGAAGATTTTTTACAGTCTTACTGACAGAAAGCAGGTTAATAGGAAATTTTGGGATATATAAAACAGATTTCAGATGCAGTTTATGAGACAAGGAAACGATGCCAATGCCATGAACAGAAGTTTTAGAATCATCAACAACAATAACAGGTGGAATCTACGTAGTTTTAATAAGAGCAGAAAATAAATTGATATCACTGACCATATGGATCGATGCACCAGAGTCAATGCACCATTTGTTGTTACCAGCAGAAGGAGAGGCTAACAAAGCAGAAGATCCAGCAACAGACGTAGAGGGAAGTTGAGACATGCGTTCTTGAAATTTTTTCTCGAACTTGGAGCGAAGCCACTCAGTTGAAGGCGTAGTAGATGGCTGTTCAGGTGTAGTATCAGTCGAAGTCTTTGCAGATGCTTGGTTTGCAAGCAGGTTTACCGTGCTTGATCCAACATCGGTCTTCATTGTGATTGTCGCGGCCACAGATTTTGCGGAAGCGAGGACCAACAGGTTGTCCTCGACCAGTAGAAGTAGAAGATGTGCGTCCACCGTTAGGAGGGAGACGTCCTCCACGACCACGGCCGCGACCGTGTCCACGACCGGACTTAGCGGTGTGAAAAGCCAGAGCAGGGTGTTCGATTGTAGTGGTGGAGGTCATAGATGGAAGTCTTTGAACAAGCTTGAGGACATCCCGAAGAGTCGACAGTGGGTCACTGGATAGAATCTGGTCGACCACCCCAGAAAAGGAAGCTGGAAGGGTTGCTAAAAATTGAACTAATTGCAGTTCATTGCACTGCTTCTGGGCTTCTTTGATGTCGACTATCAAAGGGTGATAAATCTCGTATACATTCCAGAGGGCAGAGCATTGATTATAGAAATCATCAACAGAAGTGTCAGAGGAAAATTCCTTCTTGGCCAGAGTTTTGAAAATTAAAAAACTCCCTTGGGATTCTGCTGATGAGAATATACGTGAGATAGTTGATCCCACATTGCCTTAGCATCATGAAGGCAGAGTAGTGACTGGCTGATCCGTGGCTGGGTGCTATTAAGAATCCAGGACATAACCATTGTGCATAAGCTTGCTTGCTTTTGTCGTAGCACTAGGGACAGCCGGGGGTTCAGTAGTAATATGAGAATGACAACCTTGTGCTTTGACATACAAGACAAGGACGCCGACTAGAGATGATAGTTGGAGCCATCAAGTTTAACTGTGGTAACACACAGGGAACGAGGCGGCTCAACAAAGGCCATGGTGAACCAATATGAAGCAGAACAAGTAGAAAAGATTGCCAGTGCAACAGTAGCAGAACCCACCAACAAAGATCAGCAGATCTGAAGAAACCCGCTATGGGGCAGTAGAGCACAACTATAGATCTAATACATCAGATCAGAAGAAACCCGATACGGGCAGAATAACTGATAAATGAACCTACGCCGTCATAAGGAGAATTAAGATCCCACCACGAGGCGTAGGCAGAAGAAGCTGAAGGTTCAGGAGACTCTCAACCTGCAATGACGATGGCTGTCCGGAGACGTCAAAGACGTAGAGTTAGGAAGGTAGGATTTTAGATGCGAAGGATAATGGTTGATTGGATTAGTGGGAGGAGAAAGAGAGGTGGATCGGGCTAGGGAGGTGGTGGTGAGGACAACAACAGGAGGGAGTAGTGGGCGGGAGGGGGGGGAGGAGCCGACGACAGCGGGTAGGGGGGGCGGCGGTGGGAGGGGGGAAGGGGTGTGAGCGGCGGCTGAGAGAGGGAGGTGAGCGATCAGCAGCGGCGGGCTGAGGGAGAGAAGGGGGGAAGCTGCGGTGGCGTAGGGGGGGGGGCGGCGGCGGGGGGGAGGGGGCTTAGGTCATGAAGGGGATAGGGTTAGGGTTGGGAACTTACACGGGGGGAAGAACCTGCTCTTGATGCCATATAGGAGGTTGAATATAAATATATTGGATGATTAAAAAGGTTTACAGTGCATTCTCTTATATAAGATAAGAGAGGAGATACAAAAATAGAGATAGAGCAATATGGGACTAAACCACATAAGTAAACACATAAGTGAGGCACATGACACTCAGTGAAACATAAACATATCTCTATAACACCCATATATATAAACATATCTCTATAACACCCATATATTTCATTCTCTCATGGTATACATGTTTCTTGGTCATGAAATGGAAACTTGATGTCATGGAAAATGAGTATAATTTGATCTATTGGCGGGCCTTCTCTTATTGTAAGGACCTATAAAAGTTCTCATGTAGCTTGGATCATAGCTTGGTGCTTACTTGTAACTGCTGCAAATGCGGTTAGGGATACTAATGACTTGTGTAGTCTATAGACAAGACAATTAGCTCATGGGTGGCGACCATTAGCCCATTTTGCAACATGTGGGACTAATCCCAGTTTACAAGAAAAGAACAAGTAACTATTAGTTGCATTTTTTCTCACACCCCTCAAGCTGGTGCATTTATAACATAACACCAAGCTTTTAAAATAGAGTTTTTTCCTGACACTCAATAAGAAGCTTAGTAAACAATCAATAAATTGATCTTTTGACTGGGCAGAGTGATCATCAATTTATCTTGTCATTTTTACAAATAAAGTGACATTTGACTCTATATGCTTCATTCGTTCACGGAAAATGGATTGGAAGCAATAGCAACTATAGTTTGATTATCCCTCTGCATATCCTTAGCTTCTATTGTAAATTTTTCGAACCAAATGAATTCACTAGTAGCATGAGCATTGACTTGATATTCGGACCCTGCATTGGAATTGCCCCCTATGGTTTTCTATTTCTTTTCCGAGAAACCAAACTACCTCCCAAGAAGATACAATAGCCAGTCAAAGAATGACGCTTAATGGCATACTCAGTCCATTCTACATATGAAAATCCTTGTACCCTTAGATGTCCATGAAAAGAATATATAACTCCTTTGTCGTGGATTCTTGTAAGATAATGAACAAGCCAAGTAACCGCCTCTGAATGATTGGTTCACGGTTTATCATGAATTTGCTAAACCCATAGTTGTTGAGGTGGATGCCTAATCATCGCTTGGGTAGCTAGGCACTTGGGCCACCCGCCTCGTTAAATTGACATTTGGGCACCTAGGCTGCCAAACATTTTTTTTTCATGTTTAAAAATTTGTACATGTCATGTTAATATTATTTTTGATACGTATAGATGATTCATGTGTTTTTAGGCTTCTACTTCACTCTAACATGACTGTTTAGGATGTAGAACACTAAATCAAATGCACAAAGTACCTTATATATGTGATATATATTGTATATCACATATAATAATTTTAAAAATGGGCATGTGCCCGACGTCCCCCCTAGCGGCTTAGGCACCCAACCAAGTCAAGCCACTGCCTGGTAGCCTTGACAACCATGGCTAAAATCAGTCATACCAAGGGACATATTAGGACAAGTAACTTAAAGACAATTGAGCTTCCCGATTAGTCTCTTGCATCTCCATGGGTCTTCAAGTGGCTCCTCTTGAACCTTATACAACTTGACTTTTGGATCAATTGGCGAGTCTATGGATTTTTCGCCTAGCATTGCAACTGCCTCTCTGTCATTCTCTATTCAAATACAATCTGATGGCCCAATGACTCTTCGCAAACTTGTTGTCTTGCTTGTCTATGCTCTTCTACGCATACATTTTCCACAATGTTGGCCAATACCTTTGTTCCCAAATGCTCGGCTGATGCCTTTCGGCACCCTAGGTGGAAATCTGCAATGATGGATGAACTGCAAGCCTTGCATGATAATGACGCATGGGATCATGTGGATCCCCCTCCTAGCAAGAACATCGTTGGTTATTTGTGGGTATTCTTTGTAAAGCTTTCTCAGATGGCTCCATCTACAGACTCAAACCGTGGTTGGTTGTCAAAGTTTTACCAAGAGTATTGGCGTTGACTACTTCGAGACTTTCTCTCCAATCACTCATCACTTTCGTTCGTATCTTGATATCTTTGACTCTGCATATGGAGTGGCCTCTATTTCCGCCGGACATAAAAAACATATTTCTCCATAGCGATCCATTTGAGGAAGCGTACATGCAATAACCTTTAAGTTTTTTTTGCTTAAGGAGGGTATTTTCACAAAGTCTTCTTGCTTCGTCGCTCATTATATGGCCTAGGGATGTACATTTCTCGGTCCAGACCGGTGGACCGGACCGGACCGGCTATTCGGTCCGGTCCTCGGTCCGCTGTTTATCCTAAATCCGGTCCTCGGTCCGGTCCGGTCCAAAACCGGTAGAAAACCGGTCTGGACCGGTTGGACCGGTTAATATAAAAAATGTCATATAAATATTCTTAATAAAATCCGATATTTATAAAGGATTGTGGGGATGTATTGTACATTATTAATGAGTCTAGAATTTACCAAAAGGTATATTGATATTTTGGTCTGCATCGATGTCTTTATATCGATAAATGTCAATCACGTTAACCATTACACTTATGCAATTACAAGTAGTTGCTAAATAAGTTTGATATTGCATTACATTATGGCTACGAAAAACTTAAAGGACGTTACACATTGAATTAAATTGTTAATAAATAAGTTTATTACGTATTAATTATCACACAAATAAATTTTATAATTATTGCAAGTGTTATGTTTTTATGTTCTACAAATTTATAAAAGTTAGTCTCAAATAACTTGTTGTGTGTAAATATTGTATTAATAATGTTCTTAATATTCTTATGATAGTTTACTCTCTCAAGTTGTAAGAATTTAATTGTGCAACTTGGTTTGTGTTAACAAAATCAAATGGATTATTAATTATTTAATAATTATAACATAATTCTTTATATTTTATAATCAAGAGTATATGTATATTGGTTATCCGGTCCGGTCCATCATTTTTCCGGTCCGGTTTTGGACCGGACCGGTTCTTACTTGGTCCGGTCCTCGGTCCATGAATTTTTTGTTAACCAGGTCTCGATCCAGTCCGGTCCGGTCCGGGTTTGGACCGATGTACAACCCTAATATGGCCTTATACAATCTCCACATGCCTGCTATAATAAACTAATTACTGTCCTTAAACAACTAGCTTCAAAGGATTTGCTATGGATCATTCTTTATTATCCTACTCATCTCAAGGTCACATCATTCTCACTAAATACACAGATGTCATTGTGACTACTAGAAATGACACTGAGGGCATCTCAAGTCTAAAGAGATCCCTACAATTCCACTTTCTCACTAAGGATGTAGTATGTCTGTGAGATTTTCTTGACATAGAATTTCTCTGCTCCAACAGATGAATCAACTTATCTCAAAGACACTATGTCTTGGACTTGCTACAAGAGACTGGGATGACAAATGCCAAACCGCTCTCCATTCTGATGGACTATCCCACTAAGACTCCAAGTGACAGGGAGCTCTACCTTGACCCGTAGAAGTATCGCTGCGTAGTGGGGAAACTGATCTATATGACTATTACTCGACTAGATATCACCTATGCTGTGGGGTATTCAGTCAACAATGAGTGCTCCTCTTCAAGCTCACTGGTGCAATGTTCAACATATCTTCCCATACCTTAAGAGTGCTCCAGGTAGAGGACTATTTTACAACCGACCAAAGTAGAAGGCCATTACTATCTCTTGGTATTTAGTTGCAGAGTGGGCAGGAGATGCCATTTTAGATTGAGATAACCCTTGCCATGGCTTTCATCGTTGGGGCATTGTGGATATATACTTGTAACTTTACATAAGATTTACAATTGGGTCCCTGACTCTTTACATCATTACAACTAGGTCCCTATACATTAACACAGTGGAATCATTAGTCACAACCAACCAATGGTGCACAATATGTTTCAAACCATAAGCCTCATTCTAGTCTGATACAATTACATATAAGATGAGTTCTAGTTCCTCCTAATCATATTATGTATAAGTTGGCGACTGTTAGTGTTGACTTTATACTAAACCAAATTCCTTATCGCCATCTCATTTGACTAGCAAAATCTATTGGGCTTGATATTCTTCCATATAGGGCCTTATTAGAGGCAATTATCTGACCTCTCTATGTAGGTATCTGGGCTACAAATTAGCAAAGGATACAGTACTTGTATTTCTTATGGATAAGCTATATTATAAGTTGAGAACCAAGTCATATGTGAGAAATAATGGTCTAAGGGTCATATTGTAGGTTGACAACCAGAATAGTCCACTTGATGGTCATTTTGCACACTTGATGGCCAATTTGAAAGCTCTTGATATTTTGTCCAAGAATCAAGCCATTGACATACAAGTTAATCATGTGATGCACTGATTTCAAGATGATCATATGGCCTCCATCAAGATAATGATTTTGGTTGAGGATTTTTTGATCTAATAGTGGTGTATTATGTGAATATGGTTTTTAAGTCTCACATGGATATCGAGTGCATATCATAGTTTTAAACCTAAAAGTGAATCATAATGTTTCACTTCAGTTTCAACAGAAAGCATCACTTACAATTCAGGAAGATCTTCTATTTCGCTTCCTTATCCATTTCCTTTCGTTGATTTTCTTTTGTCCCACAAATAAACTAGTTTTTGCTGAATTTGTCTTTTTCATTTGTACAAGTAAGTACTAAATGCGTTTCCAAGGGTTGTTACACAGTGAATGACTATTGTGCTGGCTTATAAAGTTTTTGTACCTTTTTCAGGAAACTGGCAGTGTTGTAGGTACTGTTGTCAATGTGGTTAATTATGGTTCAAGTGACATTTTGCAAGTCGGACTTTCCACGAATAATGGCTCTCCTGAAAGCATTGATTCAATAAAAGTAGAAACTGGTGCCTCTGATTCCATTGTCTGGGTCCCATTTGTCGAGGCTATTGTTCCAGATGTGGATATGACCAACAGAGTAATGCTGATAACACCTCCGAAGGGGCTTCTGGAATTGAATTTACGATCTGACTTGAGATCTAAAAAAGAGAGATCTAAGATGGTTGGTCTTTTTTTTTAAATCGCACTTTGCATTCATTTCTTTGCTTTCTATATTCATGTATTTCTATATAAAGAGTTTGCTATATATTGAAGTATTGTGCCGGGTATTAACCTTGATGTTTCCAACAACATCTAATATATTATCGATAGAATGTAATATCTCTAGATTAGTAACTCTGCTATTAGAAATTGTAGTAGTAATTTCTGGTGGGTATATATTGACCAGTTTGCCTCCATAAGACGTTGAGCATATAACATATCATATCTATTATAAGATTGCTTGTATTTTGATAGTTAATAGAGTAAATGGCCGATCTATACTGTGAATCTGTAATGGCATCTATCCTTGTCTTGTTTTAAATTGAATGTTGCACTCTCTATGTACACTTTTTTATGTACCTTCGGTCTAGTTGATTTGTATACTGGTCATCATTTGGTTCCTTTGCTATGAGTTTAAGTTATGGTTACTAGATGTATCAGGTTTTACAATAACTTTAAATGTAGGTGATCTACTTGTGAAACTGCAGTATAATTGGTGCATTAGATGTATTAAAGAGCTTGTTTATTATTGTTGTTTATAAATAAGTCGCTTGGGCTACAATTCCATGTGTCTAGTCCCTGTAGAGTTCTTACTAATGTATTCCATGTAAGACAATAAGAGTCGCTTACATATTCTTATATGTATACATACGGGTGTAAGGATTACTTGTTAATGCAAAACAGTAATGTCTTTTCCTCTGCTGCTCTTTGCATGTCAATGAGACTTCTAAGGTCAAGGTTTTCAATGTGTCTTTTTCTATTGTTGGCTTGCGACCGACTCTTATATAATCACTTGCAGGCATCAACATCTGCATAGTAGTTTCCATGCTCAAAGTGTGTAAGCTTAAATGAATCCACAACATTCATCAAACTCCCCTTCTTATAAGCCACTTGGTTATGTTCTGACCAACATGTAGGGACTTATTGTAGTAACCACTCTTCTAACCATCATTAATAGGTTGCAAAGGTTCACATTGAACCTCATGTTTAGTCATATCTAGTGTGTAGTCATTGTAGGATTTAAGGCTTAAGAGGGGGTGAATTGTGCTAATATAAAAGTAAGTAAAATAAGTTAGATCACAAATTTAAACAAATGAAAGATAAACAAGCAACCACAAAGACTGGGTATGGTCAAGATGTCGGTTTTTATGTTCGGCTGATGCCTTTGTTGTGGAGTGTGAGCACACAACCGCCGATGGATCGTACTGATGTTGTGACTCTAAAATCTAAAAGACGGTTTGTATTAGATGAGTAAAACCAATTACAAGAGACTCTCTTATATAGGAGAGAGTAAGAAGAATCTAGAAACAAGAATATTTTAGAAAAAGGAAAAAGGCTAATGGGCTAATAAAAAAGGCCCATAACACAATAATAAAGGTAAAATAAAATCAGAAAATTATATATACTAATACTCCCCCTCAAGCTAGAGCATAGATGTCAATCATGTCCAACTTGGCCATCAGTGTAGCGAATCTGGTTTGCGGAAGAATTTTGGTGAAAATATCGCAACTTGATCCGTAGTAGGTGTATAAGGTGTAGAAATCTGCCCAGATAAGACAACCTCTTGAACGAAATGGCAATCAACTTCAATGTGTTTGGTGCGTTCATGGAAGGTGGGTTTGCTTGCAATGAAGATATCGACTTTGTTGTCACAGTGCATTGGAATGGATGGAGCAACAAAAATACCAAAATCTCGTAGAAGACTGTGTACCCAGAAGAGTGCACAGGTGGTGTGAGCCATGGCTTGATATTCTGCTTCAGCACTTGAGCGTGCAACTACAGTTTGCTTCTTGCTTCGCCAAGTGACCAAGTTACCACCTACGAAAGTGCAGTATCCAGAGGTAGATTTACAATCTATTTTGCTCCCAACAATATTAGAATCAGAGTAGCCAATAAGATTACAATGGCCATGTTTCTTATATAGCAGACCTTTACTAGGAGAACTTTTCAAATACTTCAGAATATGGCAGACAACATCCCAATGGCATTGACAGGGTTTATTTGGATATCTACTTACAAGACCGACAACAGAAGTACTATCAGCCCTAGTGACAGTACGGTAGATGAGTTTTCCAACCATTCTGCGATACCGATGACGGTCAGGATAAGGAGGAGAAGTGTCGTCATCCCAATTAGTGTTGGGATGTAGGGGTATATTAGCTGGCTTAGCCCCAAGCATTCCTGTCTCTAAAAGAAGATCTAAAACATACTTGCACTGAGACAAGCATAAACCAGAGGATGAATGAGAGACTTCAATGCCTAGAAAATAGCTCAGTTTGCCTAAGTCTTTGGTAATAAAGTGCTTTTCCAAGTATGTCTTAGTAGCCTGGATGCCCGCATAGTCACTTCCAGATAGGATAATGTCATCAACATAGACAATGAGAACTACAAGACCAGAGGTAGTTTTCTTAACAAACACTGAGTGATCAGACTGAGAGGGACGAAAGTCAAATCTCTGAAGGATAGAGTTGAGCTTGTCAAACCAGGCTCGAGGACTTTGCTTAAGGCCATAAATTGCTTTGCGAAGTCGACAGACTTTGGAAGACTCCCCCTGACTCTCAAAGTCGGGAGGCTGCTCCATGTAAACCTCCTCATGCAGGTCACATACATGAATGCATTTTTAACATCTAGTTGAAATAAAGGCCAATCAGAATTTACGGCCACAAAAAAAAGGATACGAACGGAATTTAACTGAGCCACAAGAGAGAAAGTCTCGAAATAATCAACTCCATATGTCTGAGTGTAGCCTTTGGCTACCAGGCGAGCTTTGAGTCATTCCGTAGTACCATTTGGTTGACATTTGCTTGTAAAAATCCACCTGCAACCAACTGGCGAACAACCAGGAGGCGCATTAACTAAATCCCAAGTATGTCTATCAGTCAGGGCCTGCATTTCACTTTCCATGGCTTGACGCCATGCGGGATGTTGGAGATCCTTAGCAACATTCTTAGGAATAGTAACAACACATAAAACAGAAGTGAAATTTGCAAAATAATTTCCCAGATTAGCAATAGTTCAAAAATTCCCAATTGGATGTTGCGTGCAAGAGCGAGTGCCTTTGCACAAACTGATAGGAATGTCTAAGTCAGAAAATACCTGAGATGGTGACTGATCTGCTGATGAGGTTGGAAGACTTGGTTGGGCCATAGAGGGAGTCGGTGCCTTCGGTCTTCTTTGGTAGACTTTTAAAGGAGGAGCATGCAACTGTATTATCTGATGAGGCAGTATCAACAGGCAGAGGTAAAGGTGTGTCTGATAGTGAGTCATACGTCAAGGTAGATCCATCAGAAGAGTAGAACGACATATGTTCAAAAAAGATAACATCAACCGAAATCATCCATTTCTTAGTAAGCGGGTCAAAGCAGTGATGCCCTTTTTGTGTCCGAGAGTAGCCCAGGAAAATACACTTGGTAGCACGAGGGTCCAATTTAGTAAGGCCAAGACGCAAATTTTTCACAGAATACGTACTAAAAATACGAGGTACAATGAACAAAGGAGCATCGGGATATAGAATTTGAAAAGACACTTGATTGCCAAGAACAAAAGAGGCGTGCGGTTAATAAGATAACATGCAGTGGAAATAGCTTCTGGCCAAAAACCATGAGGAACATGATAGTGAAAGAGAAGGGTACGCACAACCTCAAGGTGTCGATTCTTGCGTTCAACAATGCCATTCTGTTGTGGTGTATATGGACAAGAGGTTTGATGAATAGTACCCATTTTGGTAGAAAACAAATTTACTGATTTTTGCATGAATTCAAGGGTATTATCAGTTCGAAAGATTTTAATGGGTTTACCAAACTGGGTACGTATCTCAGCAAAAAACGTTGTAATAGTGTCAAGTATATGAAATCTATCTTTTAAGAAAAACAACTTTGGTTCTAGAAAAATCGTCAATAAAACTCATAAAGTACTAAAATCCAGAAATACTAGCAACAAAGTACGGGCCCCAAATGTCAGCATGCACTATATCAAATGATTCTTTTGAGCTAATATGGTTTTTCTTAGTAAAAGTAGATCGAGTTTGTTTCCCTAACTGGCATGTCTCACAATGAAAAATTGTCTCAGAAATGTCAGGTAATAAATGCTTCAATTTTGCTGGTGAAGGGTGCCCCAATCAGTAGTGCCACTGAATGCCGGTCACAATAAGCCTTCGTCTTTGGTGCATCCAAATAGTAGAGTCCGTCTGGTCCTTCATGGCCCAAACCGATCTTCATCCTCGTGCGCAGATCCTGAAAGATAACACCATCCGGGTCAAAAGTAATTGAGCATTGTAGGCTCTTAACCAATGTATCAGAAAGCGGGAAGCGGGAGGCGTGCGAACAACACCATGTAACCGATTAAGCGGTAGGCGGGCGATTAAGCGGACGATTTTTGAAAAAGCGGGTGTTTAAATTTTATATATTTTTATACAAAATTACATGTATGTGTATATAAAAAATATATTTATAAGGAACTTCTATACATATCTAATCAGCAAATCAGTAATTAACTAAGTATTCATCAATACTTACTATTAATCAGTATCTCTAATCACTAAAATCAACAAGCAGATCAGTAATTGTAAATAACAAACTATGAATTGTTGAATTAAAGTAATCACTAAAGTAATACTAACCAGTAGTACCAATCATTAATCACTGAAAGCAGCAAGGAAATCAGTAAAACTAATCATGCATTACTAGTATAATAGAGCAATAGGATATTTACTTAGATGCATTACAGCAGTACCCAATTATTACAGCTTACACAAAGTATGCATTCTAAATTAGGACTAGCTATATCATAGAACATTTAATGTATACAAGTTTCATATATTATAGACAACACTACTTGGACTATGTAATTAATTAATGTTAGAAGCTTACATTAGGATTTTAAAACAAAAGCGGGAAAAAGCGGGTGAGGCGGGCAAAAAGCAGGCGATTATGTTCAAAACGATTAAGCGGGCACTTAGGGGTTAAATTAGGCGGATGAGGGTCATGGGCGCTTAAGCGGCTCGCCTGGCCGTTTTTTTATTCACTGCTCTTAACCGTTTTACTCACAGATAACAAGTTGATAGGGAATTTAGGAACAAACAGTGTCGAGTTCAAAATAAGACGACCAACAGTATAGATATTCCCTATTCCTGAAACAGGTGTTTGAGAGCCATCGACTAATGTGACAGGCGGAATAGTAACAGTTTTGTGCAAGGTAGAAAATAAAGAGCGATTGGTAATATTAGAATTGGCACCCGAGTCGATAACCCAATTATTTTTACCAAAATGTGCTAGAGGAGCAGATTGTGTCAGAAGAGCGGAACCACTAGCAGTAGAAGTCTCAACAGAAGAGGCCAGACGGACTTAGAGCAATTTCTCAACTTCAGATCGGAGCCAATCAACAGATGGCGGGGCAGATGTAGAGGTAGAAGTGTCAGGTTGGTTTGAAGAAACCTGATTCGCCCAAGTAGGTTTGCCGTACTTGATTCTGCAACGCTCTTCAATATGCTTATTGCGCTTGCAAAAGTTGCAGTAATGTGGTTCAGTAGAGGAGTCAGAACCAGAGGAGTACGGACCACGACCAACTCATGGAGTTGAGTGACCATGACCACGACCGCGGCCACGTCCACGAAAGGTATCACAAGAGCAAACAACAAGAGCAACACTGTCAGAAAGTTCAGGAGTTGCCTGATAGACAGAAGGCAAGCGCTGCATGCGTTTCAGAACATCGCGTAAGGTAGACAACGGATCACTGGAGAGAATCTGATCAACTACACCCGCAAAGGAGGGTGCTAGGCCAGCTAGGAATTGAATGAGCTGTAGTTCATTTCGTTGTCTTTGTGCTTCCTTAATATTGGAGGATAGCAGATGATAAACCTCAAACTTATCCCAAAGGGCACAACACTCACTGTAGTAATCTTCAATAGCATCTGAGGTAGAATACTCCTTATTGGCTAGGTGTTTGGATATATCAAACACCTTCGTGGGATTCTGTTGATGATAATAGACGTGGGAGAGTTGATCCCACATATTCTTGGCCTTGCGCAGGCGCAGAAGGGATTGACTGATTTTGGGTTCAACACTGTTGACCATCCAGGTCATAACCCCAGAGTTGTCCTTGGACCACAGGTCATACACTTGTTTAGTCTTGTCATCAGCATTAGCAGTTGGTTCCGCCGGACCTGTAGTAGTAAGATGGGAGTAGCGCCCCTAAGCTTTGACATAGAGTTCAAAAGAGGTTGCCCAGGTGTGACAGTTGGAGCCATCCAAGTTGGTAGTTGTCACGCAGAGATTGCGAAGCATATGTGAGGACGCCATGGGAGGTCACAAAATGCAGGACGACAAGGCAGACAGGAGTGGCGGGCCGAAGCAGGAATCACGCAGTAGTCAACAGACGGATTAGTAGGCACGTAGCAGAGCAGGCACATAGTAGATGAACGCAGCATAAATCCAACTCAGGGGCAGATCTAAAAACACCCGTACACGGGCAGAAGATAGCAGAAGGAGATTTGATGCATTGGATCCCAAAAACCCACGATTGGGCAGCAGTAGATATAGAAAACCTACGCCAACATGGAGGAAAACTTACACCCGATGAGGCGTAGGCAGAGAAAAATGAGAGCCGGTTACGCCTTCAACGTTCTATAATTGGAAAGTTACCGAAGAAGTACAGAGGCGAGCCGGAAGAGAAAAGAGTGGTGGTGGTGGTGGCTAGACGGAGGAAAGGATGGTGGGTGAAGGAGAAAAGGAAGCAAAGAAGGGGAAAGAGGATGGATGGGAGAGAGAGGACAACAATAGGTGGTGGCGTGGAGGGAAGGAGATGGGGGGGGGCAGCGGCGGTGGGGAGTGGTGTTGGCGGCGGCCGTGGGAGAGGAAGGGGCGGACGGCGATTATGGGAGAGGGAGGGGTGGTGGCTGTGGGAAGGGAGGGAGTTGGAGGCGGCGGGAGGGGATGGAGCAGGTGGAGGTGGCGGGCGGGGTTGCGGGCTGTGGGTGCAGCGACGGGTGGCGGCGGCGGCGGAGTGTGAGGAAGAAGAAGGGAGGGAGGAGAAAGAGAGGGTGGCGGCTAAGGTTTAAGGAGGCATGGGTGATTAGGGTTGAGATGGGAGGGTTTCAAGATGGATCATAAGTTCTGATACCATCTAAAATCTAAAAGACGGTTTGTATTAGATGAGTAAAACCAATTACAAGAGACTCTCTTATATAGGAGAGAGTAAGAGCAATCTAGAAACAAGAATATTCTAGAAAAAGGAAAAAGGCTAATGGGCTAATAAACAAAGGCCCATAACACAATAATAAAGGTAAAATAAAACCAGAAAAATATATATACTAACAGTGATGAAAAGAGGAGAGACACCTTAAATACACTCTAGGTATTGTCGACTTGAGGAATTTCAGTACATGAGTGATATGTGATAAAGATCATTTTAGGGAAGCTTTGATAAGAGGAGATATATGTTCCCGAGTTTTAAGAAAATATAACCAACTCACGCGGAAAAAAAAATCAACAAAGGTAAAAAAAATATGTAACTATTATAAGTAGTAGTGTAAATAGATTACAAACATCACTATGTATTGAATAAAAATGATTACATATTGCTTATGAGTTCGTTCAGGAAAAGAGCTGCAACAGTGCTTCCGTAACTGACATGCCACAAGGAAGTGAGGATAGGAAGGAAACATAAGGAACTAAACTTTAAGTTTATCTAAAGAAGGATGACCAATATGATGGTGGTGTTGTGGAGGCATGGTGTTGGTAACAAGTGAATAGATTGCCATGCCAAAGGTGCGGAGAGATAATAGGAGTAACTAGAGTGCCCCTGTCCAATCATCCTAAAAAATCACAATCCTACATGACAAAGTCAGAGGACCAAAAGTGGGATAACAATTATGGGAATCAATAAGATTTGCTACGAGAAGTACCTTGATCTGATAAGGAGCAATTTCTGTTAGTATCAAATGGAGTACAATGAGTCCTATATATATCAACTTGACTCAGGGTACATGAACGTGCAAAACACAGTATGATAGACTAGACTGACGCTAATAGGTTTATTTAGGAGAGGCCCATGATCCCTAACATCATCATCATCTAAGCCTCAACCAACTATGTTGGGGTCGACTACATGGATCCTTCGTTTCCATTCAGCTCTATATCATGGGCCATATTCTGGTTGAGATGTAGAGATTCAAAATCTCTCTTTATAAGCTCATCCCATGAGCTCTAACAAAGCAAATAAAATAGAATTGTTTAATACACTAACATTCCTCCTCAATCTGGACAATATAGATCCTATATTCCCAACTTGCAATACATGTTGTTGAAAGAGGAAGGTGTAAGTGTCGTGGTGAAGATATCAACATTTGTTCTTTAATTTTCACAAATGGCATGACAATTTTCTTGGCACAGATCATATTTCGTACAAAATGACAATCAACCTGTATGTGTTTGGTGCGCTCATGAAAATATGATTGTTAGCTATATAGATATCAAGTTGATTGTCACATTTGAGTATAATGGAGAGGATGCAGGAATGCCAAGTTCTTGAAGAATGGATGTGACTCATTGAATCTCACAAGTAGCATGAGTCATGGCCTAATATTCTACTTCAATGTTGGAATAATCAACTACATATTGCTTCTTATTTTGCCAACCGATGGGATGATTTTCCAAGAGGACACAATAGCCAAATGTGGATCTCTTATCATTGATGTCCTCACCCCAATCAACATCAACATAACAAGTTAGGGAAATGTATGGAGATGGAGGCTTCTTACAGAGAAGACTTCGTCTTAGTGCACTCTTCGATATCGTAGAATCTATTGTACCTGAATCTAGTTACGTAGAAGAGAATGAACCATGTGTTGCTAACCCACAATGACTGAAAAGGTAATGTCTAGACATATGATAGTGAGATAAATCAACTTCCCGACTGTGCATCGACATTGCTGAGGATCATGAAGGAATCCCCCTCAGACGTGAGCTTGGTGTGGTAGTCCATCAGAGAGGAAATATTCTTGGAGTTAGCATGCCGGAATCAGCGATGAGGTCTAGGATATGCTTTTGTTGTGAGAGATAAATTCCACTCTTGGAGAGTAAAAATTTAATGCCCAAGAAGTAGTGGAGTTGCCCTAGGTCCTTCATGTGAAAATGTGATTTGAGAAACTCCTTCAAGGTTGAGATCCCTAACGAGTCAATGCCAATAACGATGATATCATCAACATAGACAACAAAGATGATGATACCAGATGCAGTTTCGGAGAAGAAGAGTCCGTGGTCACTAGAAGACATGGGAAAACCCAGGGTGGCAAGGACACCACTTAACTTGTTAAATCATGCTCTTGGCAATTGCTTGAGGTCATATAATGAGTGTTTGAGGCGGCATATGTGAGAAGGCTCCCACTTAGTAGTAAAATTGGGGGGTTACCGCATATGGACATCCTCCTCCAGCTAACCATGAAGGCATTTTTGATATTGAGCTAGAAGAAGGGCCAATCCATTTGGGTTGCTAAAGAGAGAACAATTCGGACTGAGGCAATAGAGTTCAGACAAAAAAGTCTAAAAGAAGTCCACACCTATGTCTGGGTGAATCCTTTTGCAACAAGTCGGGCTTTGAGACATTCAATGAAGCCAAAATTCTTGAACTTGATGGCAAAAATCCAGAGGCAGCCCACAATGTTTTTGTCTGGAGGTGGTGGGACAAGATCCTAGATTCCATTCCATGCAAACTTGTCATTTATTCAAGCATCGAGACTTTCAACCAGGGTGTCTTCGAGCCTCACAATAGTTTTTCGGGATTTGGATGGAATCTAAGTGCTGGGCAATAGGTTTAACATTGTGAGAAAGTTTCAAAAGAGAACAAGTATGGGAAATGGGGTCACAAAGACTGCAAGAATGTATACCTTTCCCGAGTGCCACGAGGCGTGTGGAATCCTCATAATTAGACGATTGAGCTAGGTCTTGGAGGAGCTGGGGATTCTTCTTTAGGTGTCCGTGATAGATAATGGCAAACTCACAAACTGAGGTTGTTTCAGGAGGAATGATAGGATGTAGTGGAGGATCACTAGGAGGAAACTCCACAGGTATAGACTTCACAAGATCAGCAAATTCCAATTCAACAAACTCGTTTGAGGTGAGGGAGAAGGCGTGATGAACAAATTGGTGGATTCATGGAAGATAAAATTTGAGACATACATGCATTGGCTGCTTGGACTATAACACTTATAACCTTTTTGGAAGGTGGAATAACCATGAAAACCATCTTGTTTGAGCGTGGACAAGTTTGTCCACCTTTGGATCAAAGTCATGAATGAAGCCAATGCAATCAAAAACCTGGAGAGGGAGATGAAAAATCTTGTCATCTGGAAACACAAGCGAGAAAGTAATTTTGTTTTGAAGAACATAAGATGGTTGTCAGTTAATAAGATAACATGCCATGAGGATGGCTTCACAGCAGTAGGATTGGGGTAGCTGGGCTTGGAAGAGAAGAGCCCGAGCAGTGTCCAGCAAGTGATGATTCTTGTGCTCAGTGACCCCATTCTAGTTTGGGGTGTGCGCACAAGATCTTTGACTGACTACATCTTTTTTAGAGTAATATGACGTCATGGAGCCAAATATTTATTCTAAAGCATAGTCTGTTCAAACTTTTTTTGTTGGATTACAATATTGTGTTGAAATTATATTGTAAAAGGATTTTGATTATACCAAATATCTCATTTTGAGATTTCGAAATATATATCCAAGTTTCTCGAGAAATCATTGACGAAAGTAACAAAACATTAAAACCCATTAAAACTAATGGTTTAAAACGGACGACGAATGTCACTATGAACCAAATCAAAAATAATTTTTGAGCATAAGACAGTTTTGCAAGGAAATGAAATTCTGTGATGCTTCATTAATTGACAAAAGTCACATAGAAGACATTAAAGCTAGATAAAGATGACTCTACACATTTGACCTTCTCTAGGGAGGGGTATCCGTAGTGCTGATTAAGTTGAAGAGGCAAACAAGAAACAAGAGCAGAATGTGGAGTGCCATAACCAAAGTAGTAGAGATCACCAGCACTAGAGCCCAACCCAATCATCTTCAAACTATAAGAATTCAGTAACACAAAGATGTGATTACTGGATGTTATGTTGCTTTTTAAGGCATCAACGACTTTAGCAACGGACATTAATAGAAAGGAAAATGAGGGATATGATGCACAAATTGAAGTTTAACTTTTGGTGAAAGATTCACACTGGCTTATTGTTGGATGATTTGTATTAATCCATCTGTAAGTGTGACTAAGGGATTGGGAATATAGAATTCAAGAGTTGAAAGAAGATGTCTCATACCAGTCACATGTTGCGAGGCCACAAAGTCAACTGTCTAGGGAAAACTAGAAGCAACCATGGAGACCCCCCATATTACCTTAGGTGGAGACTAGATGCGCTGAGGAGGTCACAACAATTTGCATAGGCATGGAGTCCGCAGACCCAGTCTGTTGTTGAGATGCCTCCAAGAGCCACTTATATATTGTTGAAGAAATGGCGATGGAGTTGTTTGCAGACTGGGCAACATGGGCAAAGCATGCTCCACATCTGCACCCGTAGGGATGATTGTGCTTCTGGTATAACTTCTCCTCAAGATGACCCAGTTTATTGCAGAAGATGCACTTGGGTCTAAGAGCATGTCTACGTTCTAGATCTCTAAATGCGACAACTTGACTAGTTGGGAGTCTGGTAGAATGGTCGAGCTATTTTTTGGGGCATACATCTGATTGCTGAAGACGGGAGGATGCATCCTACAGGGTGGGAACTAATCGCCTGCCAAGATAACATTGCGAACAAGAGCAAATGATGAATCCAAGCCGTTTAGGAATTTTGCAGTGATGAGGATGGCACACTCCTTGGTTTGTTCATTACAGGGGACTTGCTGGAAGAAACCGAGCGGTTGTGGTAGTGCGACAATGGTGTCATAGTACTTGTCCAATGACTTGTCACCCTGCTGTTCAACAAGGAGCTTGTCCCAAATTTTTTAGATGTACATTGCATTCTTTTCCTTAGTGAAGTGGTGACGAGCAACTTCCCACAAGTCTTTGGCATTCTTGTAAGCGATGGATGGCTCTTAATTGTTCCACAGCCAATTCTTTTTTTTGGTCGGTAGAATTAAAATTAACAAGGGTAGCCTCTTTTTTTTTATCTCTCCTGTTTCTATAGATAAAGACACTATATTGGGAGGTGACAGAAGGATAGCCCTATTTTCCCTATTTTCTTAACTTAGTTGTTTCCCTATTTTCCACTCGGTGTCCTTGGCAGGCTTCCCATTGAACTTCAACTTATCTCTGGATTCAAGAAGTGCATAGAATGAATTTATCTAGAGTAAGTAGTTGTCTCCATTTAACTTGAAAATGGAGGTTGGAGCGCTGTTATTGTAGACGATCATCTGTGGTGAATCTTTGTTGGTAGACATGATTGTAGATGGATTACACTGTTAGAATCACCGTGTATAACTAGGGAAGAATCACTGGTACGAAGCACGATGGTATGGAGAATGTTAGTAAGATGCACGGCTATGCACTATCGTTGCAATAGGAATAAGGAGTGAGCGCCTAACATAGAAGCACCCACCCATGTACATAGGGAAGGTAAATGGGGAGGTAGAGATTGCAAGAGGGAACTCTGTTTTTTTTTTACAAAAATTTAGTGAATCACCATAGCTGCGCTGCAATCAGCCAAGCATCGTTATGTTGTCATTGGTGACAAAAGGAGAGGTGGAGGCGGCAGCTGGGCTCCCTTGGAGACTGTTGTGCTTGTTTGCACCCGTCAAGAGACACGACACCTCTTATAGGGGCTGGCTGCCAACGGTTCTCCTTTAGGAGGGCTGCAAATACTGTTGCCTCGGAGTGGGCGGTGGCAGGTTGCTGCCCGCTTCCTGGCGCTGCTTGCGGTCTGGTGGTGTGCTGCTGGCAACAATCCAATGCTGGATGCTGCTGACAACCTATTATTGGGATGCTGCTGGTGGCTGGCGTCCTGGCTGTTACTGCTGGTGCCACTGTGGTGGTCGTGGCTGCTACCTCATGTTGGTGTTGCTGCTGCCCTGTTAGAGCTGTGATTGTTGCTCCCTCCCTGGAGGCTAATGTTGCTTCCTTAAAGACCCGAAAGGTTTCAAAATATGCCGAGATACCATGTCATCGGATAAGGAGCAATTTTATTAGTATCAGAAAGAGTACAATGACTCCTATATATAGGCTTGACTCAGGGTACCATGTACATGCAAACCACAATATGATAAACTAGACCAATGCTAATGGGCTTAAGTAGGAGAGGTGCGTTAGTCCTAATAGCGACAATAAAATAGAATTTCTTATTACATTAACAAGTATATTATGGGAAAAGTTGGGGACATAATATATGCGAGGTAATGTGATGGTGGATGTCAGAGGAATACAAACAATTTGTGTAACTATTTTATCCGAGCCATCTTGCAGTGGACAAAGGCGTAATGAATGTGGCGATTAGTGGTGCTGAGAAGGTGATACACATCAGTCATACGTTCAGTGGTGCCAGAGTCCACTACAAATTGGAGTGGGCATCAATCATGAATGATGCGATATCACCTTGGGATGTAGCAGCTAGATGAGCTGAGGTTGAACTTTGAGATGGATGTACTAGTGAATCACCAATGGATTGATCGGAGCTTAGGTGAGAGGTACCTGTGTGGGAGCCCCAATTATAGTAGTAGATTGAGCAACTGTGCTTGGTGGTGCTTAGGTCAGATGAGTAGCACCTTTACCATGAGGACGACTAAGTTGGGCTGCCTTTCTTGGTGCAACATTCTCCCTCAGTGTAACCAAAGCGTTGAAAGTATGCACAACGAGGATGTTGTCCATGTCCGCGAGATGCCTCAACAAGTGTGACTTGGTCCGTTGAAGACTATATCAATGTGGCAGGGAAGAATGACATGTCAGACTAGGAGAAACACGCACGCACTTCCTTAATAGAAGGGTAAGGATGTCCCCTATAAGAACAACTAATAGATTGCACTGTAGCATTGATGATGCCCATTCAGAAATCTACTAAAAAGATCAACATCTTGCTCTTTAGTGGCATCTGTTGACGTAAAGGGAGATAAGTAATTAAGTTGATTCTCCAATGCCTTCATGACATCAGTGTAGATATCAAGAGAATGACGTTCCTTCTACTTAGAGATAAGTTTGTCCACTATATTACACAAGCAAAGACGTAGAACTCCTTCATTTCGTCCCACATGTGTTTCTTATTACGATGAAGAGTGTATTTCACTACGACTTGAGGCTCCCTTTTGGCTCAAAGTCAATCGAGAATCTGGCTATTGCCAATAGATCAACTGGGGTCATCCTGCAATTTTGTTGGTGAAGCTTTCGTGATGCATTTTGGGTAGCTGCGAGATTGAAAAAAGGTGTAGACGACATTCATCCATAGAAAGTTATCGTTACCGTTCAATTTGACACTTGATATGTAGGCGAGTCATTATAAATGACCATAGAGGCTAGAGTACCTTTATCGACAAACATTTATAGCAGAACAAGGATTGTAGTGTTACAATCATTGTTAATAAGTTTATTATGTATATTGGCATAAGTATGTTTGGCACATTAGTTTGAATCAATGCTCGTGTTAGTCCCCTCTTCTATACATAAGGGCGGAGTTTTGCATAATAGACTTTTCTATTCCTTCCATTTTACTCTCCTATGTAACACGATAAATAGAGAGAACATGCTACTAGAGTGTAAGCGTGGTAGTAAAATATAGAGCTGTACGGTTAGGAGCTTTTTTTGAAGTAGAAAATAGTGCTTCTGGAAGAACAACACAATAGAAGAAAATCATAGGTTTTATCCGCTGTGATGTGAAAGCATGTTTCCCTAATTAGAAAGCGAAGTGCTCACTGATGCATTTTAGGGGAACCACATTGGGAGGAAAAAGAATCCATTGCCTCTTTCTTTTTTTAGGTGCTTCATAAAAATAGCAACCACCATCTTTTTTTTTGCACAAATTAAAGAAAAGCATTTATGTACGAAGAGATATGGAGAGAAATGACAAGATCAACCATAAAAAGTCAGTGAAGCAATGTTGGGACGAAGGAACCATAATGGGTGGCATCAGAGCGGCTACTGTAACTCTGAGATGGGTGGGGTGCTACAATATTGACACCATGGAATCACGGCTACTACACTATTATGGCATCTACATTAACGCTACTGCTTTCGTACCGCGACTCTTACTATGACTGCTACAATATTGTCGACAACTAAGTTTGAAGAGATGCTATGCTCTAATACCATGTGAACTAGATTATGAGAGAAACCTCCATTAACCACAACTCATTTACACGAGGCTCCTACATATAAGAGGATTAGAGAGAAGAGAGATTAAACATATACTTTTATGGTACATGGATCCACTTAAGTTTTTTATAGATCATGTTGGCTTAAGCCCAATTGATAATGTCCATAGTATTTATTACTGATTTCTTATTTCTTGTAGATATGGTTTTGTCATGTACTATGTAATTGGGTTATTGACAACCTCCCATCCATATGAATAGGCATGCCCTCCATAATCTCCATGTTAATATTAACCATTTTTTCATTTAAGTTATTATGGTGTGCTTTCTAAGTTCTCTTTCTAGTCGCTTGTTACTACAATGAAAACTTTTTCCATAATGGATTTTAGGCGTGTCATTCATCCACGATTGTAATGTTAGATGATAAGCGATAATATCTATACTTGTTGGATCTTGAATTTTTAGATATTTTCCTTATATTATATATCTCATGTAAATAGAATGATGAGGTATCGATCTGAATAGTACTCGAATTCATTTACGATTCCGAGTTTCCAGACACATCACACTTCCGCTCGGGTTGAGGCAGCCACTTGGCCCTAAGACGGATCAATGAAGAGTGGGGAAGCTCTCGCAAGTTTTTGGAATTCGAGGTCAGGAAGTGTTTTCACACCATCAACCGACATTGGTTCATCCCAATCTTTAAGGAAGAGATCGATGATCCCAAGTTCTTTGACCTCATTCATCAAGTGTTTTCCGCCGGACGACTCGTAGGAGCTGAGAAGGGCCCTGACTCCGTCCCACACAATGTACTACTATCGGTTGAAAAGTGTGAGGGAAACTCACTTGTGTCAATATTACACGGCCCACCCCTATCCTATATATAGGAGAAAGGGGGGAAAGTTACAAACTAGGGACTCAAGTAAAACTATATGGTCCGAGACACTTAAGCCATATACAAATTAACCTATTAACTAAATAGGCTTATGATACTTTTTAACACTCCCCCTCAAGCTGGAGCATGGGTGAAACACATGTCCTAACTTGGACTTACATGAATCAATTAGACGATAAAGATAAAAATGTCACTCATACAAAAATTGTTACTCCCCCTTAAACAATACTCTCCAGCTAATAGCATATGTTGACGTCTCCTTTGAGTTGTGTTCTGCATGTTGGAAATCCTTGAGCTTTGGAGAAGATCTTTGAAGTGCATTTGGAATGAAGAACATCTGATAAATAGAATCCAAACACCATAGCAAAAACTCGCCACAATCAATCTGGAACAGACGATCAAAAGCACCATGACTATGCTATCTTCATCGAAGAGGAATGTACGAGTGGTATAAGCGTAATCAACACTTCCCACGTACATAACACAATATCAATGCGGAGGCACATTGTCGATGTAGTAGTAGAGGTGTCTTCAGATCGTCTGAGAAGTGTAGCCAACTGGCATTAGCGTAGAAGACCACATACATGCATAATGTGGCACGGACACGAACTAGACGAGGTGCTGATGGCTGCCATATGGGTTCCATAGATCTGGCACATGAATCAAGGAGGAACCCGAGTAAATCAACAGAAGTGTCATCTCAACACTTAGGAACAACAAATGCAACTCCGAGAAGACATAACGAAAGTAGCTTGGTGAAGATAAAGTCTGGATGAATCATCAACTTGTAGATGCATAATTTACATGCTAGAAATTGATGAGCTTTTGAGAAGTCTGATGTGAAGAAGCAACCATCAAAATCTCATGAGAATGCAACGAGAATGATCAATTGAAACATCACTAACACAAGAGAGGATTAGAGGCTGGAATTAACCGCAACAAGCTTTCAACTGACATACATAATGTGGTACGAACACAAAAAGTTTGGTGTCAATGCTACAATTGAGATCCTTCAACGCCTAAAAGCGGTGGCCAACTGGAATGAACACCGATAGCCAACTCACATGTAAAGCAATGCTTAGTGGGAATGACGCGCCACAAAGACCTCGGAAACGAAAGAACGTTGGAGGTCGTCATAACTCGAACTGAAATGGAAGTAGATAGACCTCATTGGACACACTGTAAGGAGTTTTGACATGCCGTGTGACTCTTTAGGTCGAAGATGACAGGCTCCTAGCAGCACACCGTGTGGATATTTAACATGCTATGTAGGATGTCGAAGACGTATCATAGATTTCGATCAACATGCCATGCAAAAATCTGATACGCCGTGTAGGATGTCAAAGGCGTGAAACAAACTTCCGTCAACACGTCGCGTGGAAATCTGACACGCCTTGTAGGATGTCGAAGGCGTGAAACAGACTTTTGTCAACACGCCGTGTTGAGCTCTGTCATGTAATGTAACTTTCAATTTGAACGAAATCCTGTACTGCTGGACGATTTTTGAATGCGACACGCCGTGTTGGTTGGACAACACACTGTGTTGGACGCTGCTGATTCACAATCTAGATTGGAATTGGTGCCGTCAAGGAGAAAGAAGCCCCGGGATGACCCACTGCAGGGTGACGGGAATTACCACTGTCACATCTGACAATGGATCATGTGATTCTGACACTCTAAAAACCCCTTGCAAGACTAAGAACCAATCTTGACAGGAACTACTGCCATCCAGGGAAAAGACGTCTTGGGAATTGGTAGAGGCTTCTAGGATGATGACAGCCACGTGGGACGCTTCCTAGACCACAAACCAAGAGGATAAAGGGGGAACTAGGTGGCTCCCCTACTTCTATGTCTTTCTTTGCTGTTGCGACAACTGAGAAGACACCCAAACCTTGAAAGGCTGGAGGCGACGACGTTTAGGAATTCAATTGATTGCCTGGGGAAAACGACGGTTGATAATGGCTGGGGTGAACATCACCTGCATATGGCCTCTTGGGGAAAAGACAACATGACTCAAGGGTGACGACCACGAGGGAGACTCGGTGGTTGCCTTTGACTATGAATTAGGGAAGTGCATGGAAGACTGTAAATGAAGATCTTTATGAAAGAAGAGAAATGACCATGGAGGTTGGGAGGATGCCTGATGGGCGGGCGGCCATGCCAAGAGGAGACAGAGACTGCCTGCAGGTGGAGACTCTCTTTTTCTCTCTAGGGTTAGTCTAATACCATGTGAAAAGTGTGAGGCAAACTTACTTGTGTTAATATTAGATGAAACACCCTGCCCGATATATAGGGGAAAGGGGGAACATTATAGTTTGGGACTCTAGTATATGGGCCGAGACACTTAAGCCCATATACTAATTAACCTATTAACTAAATATGCCTGTTGAAAGGTGTGAGGGGGAAACTCACATGTGTTGTTGCTATATTAGATGGCACACCCTGTCCTATATATAGGAGAAAGGGTGGAGACTTACAGACTTGGGACTCAAGACATGATATGTGGGCCGAGACACTTAATCTCATTAACTAATTAACCCATTAACTAAATAGGCTAATAATATATTCTAACACTCCCCCTCAAGCTGGATCATGAATGAAACTCATGTCCAAGCTTGGACTTACAAGACTCGATTAGACGATAAAGATAAAATTGTCACTCCCCCTTAAACAATGATTTTCTAACTAAAAAGATATGATGACACCTCTTTTGAGTTGTGATCTACAGGCTGGAGATACTCGAGCTTTGGAGGTCTTTGAAATGCATCTGGAATGAAGAACTTGGAATCCAAAACACCACAGTAAAACTGGAGCAGACGATCAAAAGTTTCATGACTACGCCATCTTCACTGGAGAGGAATGTGTGAGTGGTATAAGCGCACGATCAACACATCCCACGTACATAACACAACACGAACGTGGAGGCACAATGCCGATGTAGCAATAGGGGTATCTTCAAATCGTTTGAGAAGTGTAGCCAACTGGAATTGCCGCAGAAGACCACAAATTAGCATAATGTGGCATGAACACGAGCTGGACGAAGTGTTGACGACTGGAATATTGGTTCCATAAATTTGGCGCATGAATCTTGGGGGCTTGATAGGAATGAAGGCACCATCAAGGAGAATCCCAAGAAAATCAAAAGAAGATGCAACTCGGTCAAGACGTAATGAAAGTAGCTTGATGAAGATAAATTTGGCTGAATCCTTGCAGAGTACAAAACACACAGGCTAGAAGATGACGAGCTCCAAAGAAATCTGATGAAGAAGCAACCATTTGTCACACGAGACTGTAGCGAGAACGATCAACTAACACAGTATTAACACCAAGGGAACTAGAGGCTGAAATTAGCGCAACAACTTTGGTCCTGATGTACATAATGCCATACGAACGCGAAAATCTTGATATCAATTCTGCAGTTAAGATCCTTCAACTCGTCAGAAAGCGGTGGTCGACTGGAATTAGTGCAGATTGCCAACTTACATGTAAAGCGATGCTCAGTGGGAATGACGCACCACAAAGACATCGAAAGAGCAGATGTGCTGAAGAATATGAAGCTTCATGAAGATAGCCTGGAATATATCACTCTCATCTCTCTTCTCTCTCCTCATATGCTCTCATGTTCTCCTCATACCCTCTCTCTCTCTCCTCTATATCCCCCTGCACGACAACTATGAAGAGTTTTAGTAGTTGGTGTAGAAAAGAGACACATGACCCCCACACGTGGAAGACATACACATGATGGATGGGAGGGTGGGAGAGGAAAAATGGGAAAGAAGAGGTGTAGTATGTAGATAAGAGAAATTGATAACTAGAGTCAATATGCAAAATGACCCGATAACAAGATTCATATAGGGAAAATTAATGGATCTGTTCTTGACCCGAAAAATGTGAGGCGGAGCCCTCGCATTTTTTTTGGACTAGGTCAAAACATAATAGGATCCGGTTATCAGGTTATTAGAGGAGAGAAAGAACTTTGGAGAACGTCATAACTTGTACCGGAAGTATACAAATTGGTTCTGACACGTTGTGTTTGTAACTTGGCAAGCTGTCTAACTTTGTTGGTCAAAGGTGATTGGCTCCCAACAACACGTCGTATAAAAATGTCAGAGGCATGAAATTGATTACCGCCAACACGTTGTGTTGGAAATCTGACACAACATTCAGGCGTGAAACAAACTCCTGTCAACACGCCATGTGGGTGTTTGACACGATAAGTTGTGATATGGCTGAATCTCTACGCTATTAGGTTGATTTTTGGAGTGTCACATGCCGTGTTGGCTGGACAACACACCGTGCCGACGGCCGCTGATGCATGATTTTGACATGAATTGGTGCCTTCAAAGAGAGCACAACACTAGGAAGGCACGTCGGAGGGTGACATGAATGAGCACCATCACTTGTGACACTGGATCATGCAAATAAGAGGCAATAACGCCCGTTGCTAGACTAAGGACATATTTTGATAGGAATTAGCGCCATCCAAGAAAGGTGTCCATGGAATTAGTGGGGGCTTCTTTGATGACAATAGCCACAAGGGGATGATGACGGATCCACCACGAACAAATTTGGACGGGAATTAGCGCTGTCCAGGAAACGAGGATCGAGGAAGATGACGACTCCCTTGCTGCTATGTCCTTTGCTACTGCGACGATGGAGAAGCTTAATAGGCTGAAGACAACGACGTGGTCGATGATGCTTGATGATGTTAGGGATGATCACTGCCTGAAGGTCCTGAAGATGATCAGGAGGATAACCTTGGGGAAGAGACGACAAAGAGATCTGGATGGGAATTAGTGCCGTCCAAAGTCTTGACTTGGGGAAGCGTAGATTATTGAGAAGGATGGTGTCGATGCATATATTAAATTCTATGTGAAAGGAGAAGAACGACCTTGGAGTCCCGGGAAGTGCCTGGCGGAGGACCGGTCTAAGCCATGGAGAAACGGTGTCCGCTCGCAGGCGAAGGAACTCTCTCCTTTTCTCTTTAGAAGAGAGAGGCAACAGCTAGGGCAACAACGTGCGGCAGAGAGGAGAGGGAAGCGGAGATGGCGGCTAGGGTTAGGTCCCCAGGGCACACTCTGATACCATGTTGAAAGGTGTGAGGAAAACTTAAGTGTGTTGTTGTTATATTAGACTACACACCCTATCCTTTATATAGGAGAAAGGGTGGAGACCTACAAACTTGGGACTCAAGACAGGATATATGGGCCGAGACACTTAAGCCCATTAACTAATTAACCTATTAACTAAATAGGCTAATAATATATTCTAACAATATCTATAATACTTTCTAACAATTTGTAAATAAGAGTAGATAGGCTCTCCTTATATACATGAAATTACACAAATACACTTAAGTAGGTAAATGGATGAAGTGTGTTAGAGAGTCTATTTACTTAGTTGTTTAGTCTATTTGTAATATGGGCCCAATTGTCTATTGGCCCATCTGGGTTTGTCTTGTGTCTGTATGCTTCACCCTTATCCTATTCGTAGGAAAGGGGGGCTACCCTTCTATTAATAAGAAAAATTATACACTAGGGGAATTCCCCATTATATCGTTTTTCCACACGGTATCAGAGCAGACTTTCATGTGCTGCCTCCAACCCTGAGAGAGAGTGAGCACAAAGGAGAGAAGCCTCCCCTTACGGGCGGCTGACGCCACTACGTGTTGCTTGGCTGCCTGCAAGGATCCCCGTTCCGTGCTTCTTTTTAGAGTCGTCTCCATGAGCCATCTCCATCTTCAACAACAAAAGCATCCACTTTGAAGTTGTTGGTACCAGATTTACGAGGGCTGCCATGCCTCCATCAATTTTGCTTGCTAGTGGAGCTGTCGCTATTCCATTCGCCGCCATCATCACAGATCTACACCGCCATTATCTACTCCGCCGCCAATCTAACCCATGCCACCACCATTGAAATCTAATCCAAAATCTTAGATAAATAAATATCTCTCTATTTTGCTAATATTGGCGGCACATCATCCCACTATTGCTATGATGGAGATCTCGAAGGATTTCCCCCTCTTTTGCCGTTGTCTTTGGTTTTTTTTCTTGCTGTTGTTCGCCGCTAACACGGCGTGTCGCTTCTGGACACGGTGTATAGGCAATGTTCTGCTTCGTTCGCAAAATCTGTCTGACGAAACGACGTGTCGCTTTTTGACTCGGCGTGTTGACTGCACTATGACACAGCATGTCGCCTAAAAGACACGACATCTCACTTGGTTCCGTCCCGAGATTCTACCCCGAATCCTTTCAACTGACACGACGTGTCACTCCACAACACGACGTGTCGCTTGCTTCCTGCCAGCGCTGACTTTTGCTGTTGCATCTCCGATGTGCGATACTGCGTGTCTCTTCACCAAACAACGTGTCACCTGCTACTACTACAACTTCATGGTGTGCTTCACTATCTATAATGATTCTATTACATGACAAAGGTATCTATACATGATGAGTCCCTTCTTTATCCTTACCAACAACAATTATCTTTTTTTTCAACACTTTTATTTATCTTTTGCTCTTTCGTAGCCCTACCCTTCGCAGCCCTATATACTTTTTGCCTACCTCCTCAGTACTTGTACTACCCCCTATACATATTGAACCTAATGATAATCAGATCTTACAATTTGTTTGACCTTGTCCAAATTTATTTTTGCAAGGGCTCCGTCCCTGCACCTCCTTTTCGGGTCGTAAAAAGATCCATTTATATTTGTATCCGGATCTATGTTCTTGGGTCATGTTGCACTTTGACTCGAGTTTCCGATTACATCCTTCACATATTTGCCTACATAAACCTTACCACTACCATTGTTTTTGACTCCACTTAAACCACTCTCTTGACTCTTTTTGTAGTTGGCCTGAGGGGGAGAATAGAGGATGATGAGTAGAGGGAAGAGATGAGGAGGAGAGAAGCAGACTTTTGTTCTGCTGTACTATGAATCTTCAATGCTATATTTACTATATGGATCCTTCTACTATTTTGTGGTGTTCCTTTTACTTCTATGTGGATTGTTCTATTGTTATGTGGACTGTTCATGATAGTTTTGCTGTTGCTTTTTTTTCTGTGTGGAGCTTTCTGTTGCTATTATTACTTATTCATCATCATCTCAACTGCTGGTATGAAGTTGTCTACTTCATCGATGCTATTTGTTGATTGCTTTTCTATCCGACGACATCATTCTTGCTACTTGTGCTATGATTAGCACATTTTACTTGTTGTTTTGTGCATTTGCAGTTTTACACTATTGACTGTCCGTGCTCTATTTGCACGTTGACCCTTTGTATGTGCCTTGCACTGTTGCACATGTCTATTACTGTTGTTGCTGTGACCCCACACTTTGTTGGGATTGTGACCCAACACTTTTTGGACCGTGATGTCTGCTACTAGGATGGAAATTATATGATGAGATAATGATGGTACCTTTGGTGACTTACATGCGTATGATGGAGCTTCATGCTTTTCTGCTCCTGCAATTCATCTTGGAGTCTTTTTTGCTGCTTTTTACTTCAGGCACAATGGTCTTTTATCCGACTATGTCATCTATTTTCTGCTATTGTGTTCCAACACTCTCTGGCTTGTTTGTGCCTTGTACATGTTGACTCCTTTCTTGTCCATGCCTAGTATGCACGTTGAATTCTGCATCCTGTGTTCCAACACTCTCTGGACTATTTCTTGACAATAGCGACTGTGATGAAGTCCATGATGCCTACATGTTGTTGTTTAATCTGCTCCAGATGCTACTTCATATTGATCAAGAAGCTCCTATTACTTGCTTTTGGATTATCTGCTTGAGGAGTATTTGAGTGCTTGAGTGATTTATTCGAACATTGAAGGGGAGAAATTCTTGTATGGGATTGATTATCTTTTTATTATATTTAGTCGGTCTATCAGTTTGCAAGACGACTTGAGATTCTCCCAAGTTCCAACTTGAGGGGGAGTGTTAGAGAGTCTATTTACTTAAGTTGTTCAGTCTATTTGTAATATGGGTCCAATTGTGTATTGGCCCATTAGGATTTGTCTTGTGTCTGTATGCTTCCCCCTATCCTATCTATAAGAAAGGGGGGCTGCCCTTCTATCAATAAGAAAGACTACACACTAGAGAAATTTCCCATCATATCGTTTTTCCACAAAGTGTACCAAGAAAAAGTAGAAAAATTAAGAACAACAAATGGCAGTGGGCCTAAGCCCAATAACCAATTATAACAACACTCCCCCTCAAGCTGGAGAGTATACAATGTGTAGTCCCAGTTTGACACCCATATATTGAAAAAATGGTTTTACAGTATGTAGACAATTTGATCTCCTGCCCGCACATAAGGAGTCACATTGTCTTAGCATTGAATAGGTCTAGCTCAAAGTGGCAATCGACCTCAATGTCATGTTTTGTTCATTTATGGAAGATTGAATAATTCACAATGTGAATTGCAGCCTGGTTGTCACAATAGAGTCCCTGGAACCAGAACAAGAATCCCAAACTTAATTAAGATATAGTTCACCCATTGTAGGTCACAACATGCACGTGCCATAGTTTGATAGGTGATTGGCCAACATGATACGAAAACTTGTTGTAGATCGTTGGTCTTGGACATCTTCTACCCAATCTGCATCTGCACATCCAAAGATGGTAATGATCATATGCTTCAGTCGGTTGTAGACAATCCTCTTGGGAGCACTCTTGAGGTATCACAAGATATGTTGAACAGTATACTGGTGTGCTAGAAACAACGTACTCATGCGTTGACTAACTACTTTGATGGAATGGATGAAGATTGGTCGGGTGAAGTGAAATAAGTCAGTTGTTCTACCATAGGAGGATACTTCCCTGGATTAGGGAAGAGCCCTGCCTCACTTGGATCTTTCATATGGTAGTCCATCATAGTGGAGACCTATTTGGCATCTGTCATTCCCGTCTCTTGAAGGTCTAAGAGAACGTTTTTGAGATAAGTTGATTCCTGTGTTTGAGTGAAGGACTTCTATGCCGTGAAAATATTGCATATTTCCCAGCCTTAGTGTGGAAGTGGGATTGTAGAATTCTCTTCAGACTTGAGAAACCCTCGGTGTTGGTGCCGACGATCACAATTGCGTCCATATATATGACAAGAAGGATATGACCTCAAAAAGAGTGAGAGGAGAATATTGTATGATCCATAGCTAGTCTTTTGAAGCCCAACTTTTCTAGAATTGTTCTTTGTTTTTCAAACTAGGCTTGTTGGAGATTGCTTAATGTCGTATAATGAGTGATGAAGATGACATGCCTTATGAGATACTCCCCCTCAACAAGGAAGCCCAGACGTTGCTGCATATACACTTCCTCCAAGAGACCACCATAGAGAAAAGCGCTTTCTATGTCTAGCTAAAAGATAGGCCAATCGATATGGGCACCCAAGGAGATCATGATACAAAAAAAAGCAATTCGGGTGACTAGGGAGAATGTCTCAAAGTAGTTAATGCCAAATGTATGAGTGAAACTTTTGGCAACTAGTCATGTCCATCAAAACTGCCATAAGAGAAGTGTTTGATAGAGAATACCTATTGACAACCAACAATTTTTTGCTAGGTGGGGGATCAACCAGGTCCTACATGCCATTTTGACGTAATGTTTGCATCTCTCCATCATATATCTTTTCATCCAGGATGTTGCAATTTCATCATCCCAATGTTTGGGAATATAGGTATTATCTAATGTTGTGATAAAAGGGATAAGCAAAAAAAGAAAGGCAGACGAGACAACATGCGTAAAAAATGAGAGACTTGATCATGCATAAGCATATGCCTTTATGAGGATCCACTAGTTGATTGGATTGTATTAGAATAGATGATGTAGAAGGGCAATAGCTTGTGGATCACTTCCTTGCACAGTAATAGATCTCAGAAAAGAAATGAGGTGGTGTGAGTGGTGATGGTGATGGAGAAGGTGAAATCGCAAGAAAAGGGTCCGGTAGAGAGACTATTTCATTGGCAATCACCATAAAAGATGGAGGACAAAAGAGTTCCTCTTCGTAAAAGGTGACATCAGACAAATAGTCATAGCACTTATATCATGTAAGGAATAAAGATATCCTAGGAAAACCGTTTTAAGCTCCAGGAAGAAAACCTATTCGCTGTAGGGTCAAATTTCTACACAAAGGCGACACAGCCAAAAACCCAAGGAGAAAGAGGAATGGTTGTTTCTAAGGATATTAGACAAAAAGGGTGATTTCTCTTGAAGAACTGATGATGGTTGGCAATTGATAATGAAGCAAATGGTATGGACAACGTTGGACTAGAGATGTTTGGGAAGGTTAGGAAGAATGCTAAATGAGCGCGCTTTGTTAAGGAGGTGAAATTTTTTACGCTCACGTTCTTTTCTCTTTGACCACTGTCCTATTATCTTTGAGTTCCATGCCTCTCTCCCTTTACTTTCTCCGGATGTGGACGCAACACCATGATTTCAACTGGACTGTCAATGAGGCTTGGGTGTTGGAAGGATGGGGTGACCTGTCATTTTGTATCTTCTCCAAGCAGAGGTTGCTGAAGCTAGCTTTAAAAGTCTGGAACCGTAATACCTTTAGTAACGTTCACCACCGACCAAACTTTGTGAGCTCGAGGTGGCAGATGCCCAAGAGACCTTCAATCATGATCCTTCCACCCAGAATCACTAAAGACATCGGGATGCTTGCATTTCCCTCGAAACATCCTATGTATGGAGGAGACCTTTTGGAGGGATAAATCCTGGGTCCGGAGGCTTTTGGAGGGTGAGAACACTTGTTTCTTCCATACAATGGCTAAAACCAGACAACAAAAAAACCTCGTCGACTTCAAAGGCTTGATGGTGGTGGGTTGTTGGAACTGACGAGTCTGCTCAAAAGATCACATTCCTGGACTCCTCCTAACGGTTGTCTCCCCTGCCCATAATTAGATCCTCACTGTCATTACTCTGAGGAAGAGATTAGATCCACACTCGTTGATCTCGAATCTGATTCAATAGCTGGCCATGATGACTTTACAGAAGCTTTCTACCTCCACATTTGGGACATAACTAAGATGACGCCATTGCATTCATTCAACACAATTTCACCGACGATGGGATTCATCGTGGCCTGAAAGAAGTCAGGCTTACTTTGATAACCAAGGTGGTGAGTCCCACATGTATTGACCTTTTCAGACCCATTAGTGTGCATAACTCTCTCCTACGACTCTTTGAAATGTTGGCCAACCACCTACCCTCGCTCCTTCCGTTCTTGTTTCCAAAGAGTAGAACACGTTTGTCTCCGGCTGTGGCATCTCAGATAATATCTGTATGGCTGAGGAGCTTTGTTTCGTCTAGTGAAGGTGCAAACATGTGCTTCAAGATAGACATGTCAAAAATATCCAATAGAGTGGAGTGGAGCTTCCCTCCTAGGAGCTTGAAACCTTTGGCTTTTCCCCACATGTTATCTCAGTTACGTTCTCCTTTTCTACTAGGTGTTGGTTCTCAGTCTCCCTAAATGACTTTTTCTAAAGGTTTCTTTCCTACCCAACATGGCCTCAAACAGGGGGATCCCCTTTCCTCGGCTCTCTTCATCCTCATGGAAGAGGTTTTGGGCCGTAATCACATGCATGTTACTCAACTTTGCCAGTTTTGTACTAGAGGTGTTGTCGCCTCCCCATCGCATGTCCTCTTTGTCGATAACATCCTTACTTTCATCAACAATAACAATGAATTGGTTAGCGTCCTTTTGAACCTTTTCCATACTAGGAGCGTGCATCAGGCCAAGTCATGAACAAAGCCAAAGGAGGTTTTGATGATCTAGAACACTGTTGCATGGCACTCGCATTGGGGTTCTTTAGGCTAACAAAGGCCAAAATTATCTCGGGGTCCCTCTTTAGAGGGGATGGTTGACGCCTGATATGTTTGATGGCCTCATTGAGAAGGTGGATCGCCGAGCGAGAGGTTGGAAGGCTAAGCCACTTTTCTTCGGTGGCCGCCTTATGCTTGCTCTTACGTGTTGTCCTCTGTGACCATTTACACTCTTGCTGCTGCCTCTGTCCCGTTGATTGCGATGAAAAAAATTGAAAAGCTTATTGTCAACTTTCTTTGGGGGATGGCAACAAAAAAAAGGCATTAGGTCGGTTGGGACCAACTCACGCTCCCCAAAGATGAAGGCAGATTGGGATTCAATATTGCTACACTCCAAAGAGACTTCCACCTCAAAGCAGTCTGGAGGATCTTGATTGTGGATTCTCTATGGGCTTCATTCTGCTGTGACAAAAGCGTAACAATGGTCACCTCGTCCAACCAAACACCTAACACACCTTAGCAAGAAAAGCTTTGCCTCCAGGTACTAGAAGTTTATATGGCGTACCTTTCCTCTGGTCCTACTCTCACACTGGGATGTGGGGAGGGGAAGGTTTCTTTTTGGTTCGACAATTGGTATGGCTCCCCTCTCGTGACTTATATACGCACGGAGGAGATCTCAACAGACGCTAATCTTATAGTTAAGGATTTGTGGGACCGTAATGGGTGGCAGTGACAGATGATCGACAATCTCCTCAATCATGCCGAGGTCTATAGGCTTAGAGACTCAGATCTACCCCTCACTGAGAAGGTCGACACACTCATTTGGGATTCCGAGCCTACGAGCCAGTTCACCTGCTCCTCCGCCAAGCAAGCACAACCCACTCACACGGTCCTAGACCTGCCTTCTTCAACTGGGTGTGGGACCACCTTCTACCAGCCAAAGTGAGCTCGTTCACTTGGAAGTTCACTAAACGAGCCATCCCAGTGTATAACAGAGTTGCAGATTACCATATTCCCCTTGTTTCCTGTTGTGGTTGCTGCAATGCTGACCCACAGACAGAAGCCATTGACCATCTTATGATGGATAACGACATAGTTAAAGACTTATGGACTCCAATTACCTCTCTTTCAGAGATCTCCCTACCTACCATGATTTCTTCTGCTAGTGTCTTGCTTACTTTCTTCTAGCCAAAGACTAGCAATACCTTCCAAGTTAGAAGGCTCTGCGGTTTAATCCTACAATTTATTTGCTAGCCCGTTTGGGTAGGAAGGTGTAGAAGACGCTTTGACAAACATCGTCCCTCTTGCTTATCCCTTTGGACAACAACTTTGCGCATGTCCTCTATGATTATTAAGAGCCTGGTTTACTCACAGACTGATTCCACTGCCATAGCTAGCCTCCTCCACCTCCACCTCCACCTCCACCTCCACCTCCACGGTTTTGATGAATCTTGCCTATGCCAATATATGGCTATTGATAATCTTGACATTTCTTTAAGGGTTAAGGTGCACAATGTGTGTACCCCGTATATTTATAGAAAGAACAATTACATATAGGTCCTCATAGAATAGGGAAATAACAAGTGAATACAAGGAGCTAAATAAAAAACACTATTTAACACCCCCCTCAAGTTGGAGCATAGATATCAATCATGCCCAACTTGTTCATAAGAGAGCTGAAATGTTTCTTGGCCAACAGCTTTGTGAAGATATCAGCAACTTGATCCTCTGAGTGAGTAAAAGGAGTGCAGATACGACCAGTCAGAATAGCTTACCTGATGAAGTGACAGTCAACTTCAATGTGCTTGGTCCGCTCATGAAAAACATGATTATTTGCAATAAAAATAGCTGCTTTATTATCACAATGCATGGGAATAGGAGCAGAAGACCCCACATCAAGTTCTTTTAGAAGAGATTGTACCCACAGAAGTTCACAAGCTGTGTGAGCCATAGCCCGATACTCGCCTCAACGCTAGATCTAGCAACAACATTATGCTTTTTGCTCCTCCATGTAACAAGATTTCCACCAACAAAAGTACAGTAACCAGAAGTAGATTTTCTGTCTATCTTACTTCCAACATAGTCAGAATCAGAGTAGCCTTCAAGAGAGCAATGATCATATTTTCTATAGACAAGGCCTTTACCAGGGGATTTCTTCAGATACCATAGGATATGACACAGTGTTTCCTAGTGACACTGTCTAGGCTTGTCAAGATACCTGCTAACAAGACCAACAACAGTAGAAATATCAACTCTTGTAACAGTCAAATAGATCAGTTTGCCAACCTGTCTCCTATATCTTTTACTGTCAGGATACATGGGAGATTCATCATCATCCCAATTTACATTAGGATCTAGGGGCGTATCAGTGGTTCGAGCTCCAAGCATTCCAGTCTCCTGTAGAAGATCTAGAACATACTTTCTTTGAGATAAAACAAGAGCATTAGCAGTCCTGAAAACTTCAATTCCCAGAAAGTATATCAGCTTTTCCAGATCTTTAGTGACAAAGTGCTTGCATAAGTAGGCTTTAGTAGCATGAATTTCAGAAAGATCACTGCCAGATAAAATAATATCATCAACATACACAATTATAACCACAATACCAGAGGAGGTCTTCTTAATAAAGACAGAGTGATCAACATGAGATCTGAGGAAGCCATAGGTAGACAAAATCTTGCTCAATTTATCAAACCAGGCATGTGGACTCTGCTTGAGTCCATAAATAGACTTTTTGAAGCGACAGACTTTGTGTGACTCCCCCTGAGCAACAAACCTAGGTGGTTGCTCCATATAGACTTCCTCTTGGAGATCACCATAAAGAAAGGCATTCTGACATCTAGCTGGATAAGGGGCCAATCCAGATTGATTGCCACAGAGAGAAGAACCTGCACAGATTTTAGCCTGGCAACAAGAGAAAAAGTTTCAAAGTAATGAATACCATAAGTCTGAGTGTACCCTTTGGCCACTAGGCGGGCCTTCAAGCGTTCAACAGTTCCATCAAGATGATACTTGACATTGTACACCCAACGACATCCAATAGGTTGGCAATCAGATGGAGGATCAACCAAATCCCAGGTACCTCTGTCAGTAAGAGCAGTCATCTCCTCAGTCATGGCATGTGTCCAGGCCATACTTTGTAAAGCATTATGAACATTTTTGGGGACAAAAACAGCAGAAAGAGCAACAACAAAATTACTAACATGGGCACTAAGGTGTGCAGTAGAAACATAGTTAGCAACATTATGGGAGGTACATGAGCAAGTGCCTTTCCTGAGAGCCATAGGTAAATCTAGATCAGAAGTTACCTCGACAGGTGCAGAACCTTATGAAGGAGAAGATTGGTTTTCTGTGGGGGGTTCTTGGGCAGGAGTAGACTGCGGCGGCCGATTCCTACGTTAGTAAACAATAAGAGGAGACGTAGTCTCAGCAGGCTGCAAAGCAGAAGGGGAGTCGCTAATAATAGGCAGAGGCACTGAAATGAGATCTGAACTCAAGGTGTTCCCTTTAGTAGAGTAGTACGGAGTGTCCTCAAAGAAAACCACATCACTGCTCGTGAACCACTTCTTAGTAACAAGATTATAATAACGATATCCTTTCTGAGTACGTGAATATCCCAGAAAAATACATTTTTCAGCTCTAGGAGACAACTTGTCCTGTGTCGGTCCAAGCAAACGAACAAAACAAGTTGACCCAAAAATCCTTGGAGGGACAGAAAAAAGAGGAAGGTGGGGTTGTAGCACTTGGATAGGAATTTTATTCCGAATAACAGATGAGGGCATGCGATTTATCATAAAACAGGCAGTGAGAACTTCCGGCCGAAAATGTCTTGGAACATCAGAATGCAACATGAGAGTTTTTAGTAACTTCAAGTAAATGCCTATTTTTCTTTTCAGCAACACCGTTTTGTTGGGGTGTGTAAGCACAAGATGTCTGATGATGGTACCCACAGAACGACAAAATAATTCAACATATTTTTGAACAAATTCCAAGGCATTATCAATGCGCAAAATTTTAATGGGCATGGAAAACTGGGTTTTAATTTCAGCAAAGAAGAACTTAATAATAGGCAAGACTTGTGATCTGTCTTTCATCAAAAACAACCAAGTGGCACATGAGTAGTCATCGATGAACAAAATAAAGTATTTATTGCCTGACAAACTTGGAACATGACAAGGACCCCATACATCAGCATGAACTAAATCAAAAATATTTTTGCTACCAATCTGAGATTTTTTGGGAAATACAGTTCTGGACTGTTTGCCTAATTGACATGACTCACACTAAAAACTGTGCGTTCCTACACCAGAAATAACATGTTTTAGTTTATCAGCCGATGGATGCCTAAGTCTATAATGCCACTGTAAGGAAGAAATAAAAGAAGACAATGCTGAAGCTAGAAATGTAGTGCCAATCCGTTTCAAATTGTTGACATATATTCCTGTTTTATATATTCTGTTAGTTGTTTTGTTATTTCCATATTATATGTGGACCTCTCTGTAAATGTTTCAGTTTTATATATATGAGGGTGCACACATTGTGCAACCCTACGCTTCCCAAAACTGCTTTGTGTTTCACATGGTATCAGAGCAGTAGATCCAGCTGCCACCCTCCCACCCCTCTCTTCTCCGGCCGGCCGCCCCCCCACCCCCGCCCGCAGCCGCACAGCCGCCGGGTAGCAGGCCCGCGCCGGCAGCCGCCGGGCAGCGCCGCATCGGGCAACCGCCGCCGGGCAGCAGCCGCCGGCCGGCAGGGCCGCCGGGCTCGCCGCCCGGCCCACTCCGCCGCAGGGGGCAGGTGAGCCTCCGCGGTTCATAGCCGTCGGTACGTTGGCTCCGTGAAGTTTTGCAGCGGTCCGGTGGCTTGAAGTTGGTGTGACGTAGACCGCTTTTTCGGTCTTTTGCCTGCCTGCCTGTGTAGGCCATTGTGCCACCGGGTTCTGTTCTGCGCTTCGACGTAGACCGTATGTAAGAGGTCTTCTCTGTTGTTTTGTGCCTGCTGTGCCTGTCTGACGGCGTAGCCCGTCTCCTGCCTGATCCTGCCTGTTCCTTCTGTGCCTACTGCTCACATGGCGTCCTCGAGTGATGACTTCCGCCGTCAGGTTACTACTGTGAAGCTTGATGGGCGCAACTATCCACATTAGGTGTGCTCCATGACGATCTATGCCAGATCCCAGGGCAAGTACTCACATCTTACCCGTGCTGGTCCGCCAGTATCCGCAGAGGACGCTGATGCTAAAGATGTGAAGGCGTATGACGACTGGGTTCGTGACGACTCCACTGTGATGACCTGGATTCTCAACAGCAACATTGAGAAGATTAGCGTCACACTTCTTCACTTGCCTACGGCGCAGCTGATGTGGGATCAGCTCGCCGGTACCTACTCGCATAGTCAGAACCCCAAGAAGGTGTTTGACATCACCAAGCAGCTGGGACGTCTACAGTTCACAGGGACGGACATTGCGGATTACTTCTCTAACTTTACTGGATTGTGGGGTGAACTGAAATCCTATCACCCTCTCTCCACGGACCTGGCTACCATGCAGCGTCAGCGCCAGGAGCTGCAGTTAGTCCAGTTTCTTTGTGGACTGCCCGAGTCCTACGCTGGAGTTGTGGACCAGATCTTAGCCAGTGACCCTCTGCCGTCACTACAAAGTGCCTACAAACGTCTTCAGCGTTTGCCTTCGTCTTCATCGTCTCTGACTACTGATGTTGGGGACTCTTCGGCTCTTGCTGCAGCATCTGGTCGTGGCCGTGGTCGCTTTACTGACAGCCGTCCTCCCCTGGGAGGAGGACGAGGACGGGCTGCTCCTGGTCGTGGAGCCTCTTCTACTGCCCGTACTGCTGGTGCGCGTCCTCAGTCCGGACAGCGCCTTTGTACCTTCTGTGGCCGATCCAACCATATTGAAGAAAAATGCTGGGAAAAATATGGTAAGCCGGCATGGGCCAATGCAGCTGCTGACTCCACTACTACTGCATCAGAAGGAACGAATCAGCCTACTGACTCTGCCTCCTCGGGTGCGACTGCTGACTACATCCGTGCTGAGGTGGAGCGTCTTCTTCTTGAGCGTGCTGGTGCGTCGTCTACAGCTTCGACTAGTGGAGCTCATGCCGCAACTTATTCTGGTTATGACACTGCCTTCCTGAGCTCTTCTTCTACTCCTGGTAATACTAAGTGGGTCATCGACTCCGGTGCCTCTTCACATATTTCTGGAAATCGATCACTGTTTCAAAAATTATATAAACCTGCTCGACCCTCATCTGTTATGCTGGCTGATGGTTCCAAATCTGCGGTGTCTGGAGTAGGGGATATTGTTTCTGACTTTCTGCTAAAATCTGCCTTATATGTGCCTAGATTTCCTTTGAATCTGTTGTCTGTCAGCAAGATATTGAGAAGCCTATAGTGTAGTCTGACTTTTATTCCTGGTTCATGTGTTTTTCAGGACCTTCGCACGAGGATGAAGATTGGTGGGGGGTATGAAGGTGCTGATGGACTTTTCTACCTGGATCATTTGCCAAAAGTCGCTAAAGCAACTGTGACTCCTGCATTATCTACCTCGGTTTCTGCATTACAGTGGCACTACCGGCTGGGCCATCCATCATCTGAAAAGCTTCGACATTTAGTTTCTGATCTTGGCATTTGTAGTTTTCAGTGCGAGTCATGTCAACTCGGAAAGCAGACTAGAACTGTTTATCCTAGACGCAGTCATATTAGCAGTAAACATATGTTTGATCTAGTGCATTCTGATGTATGGGGACCTTGTCATGTGCCGAGTCTATCTGGTCATAAGTATTTTATTCTGTTTATTGATGATTATTCAAGGACTACTTGGTTGTTTATGATGAAAAGTAGGTCCGAAGTTTTGTCTATTATCAAATTCTTTTTTGCTGAAATAAAAACACAATATGGTGTGCCTGTCAAAATTTTCCGTACTGACAATGCGCTGGAATTTGTTAAAAAAGATGTGGATGTTTTTTGTAAATCTGTGGGTACAATACATCAAGCATCCTGTGCTTATACACCTCCGCAAAATGGTGTGGCTGAGCGTAAAAATAGACATGTGTTAGAGGTGGCTAGAACTATAATGATGCATGCACATGTTCCTCGCTCTTTTTGGCCTGAGGCTATATTGACTGCTTGTTTTCTGATAAATAGAATGCCATCATCTGTGATTGGAAACAAAATACCTATTCAAGTTCTTCAACCCGATATTCAGTTATTTACTGTGCCTCGGATTTTTGGATGTACCTGTTTTGTAAGGTTACTTGGACCTGCTTCTGATAAACTGTCTCCTCGTGCTGAGAAGTGCATCTTTTTGGGATATTCTCGTACCCAGAAGGGATACAAATGTTACAGTCCTACTGCAAGAAAATGGTATACTAGCAGTGATGTCGTTTTCTTTGAGGATACTCCTTACTATTCTACTCGTGGTGACAGTTTACAGTCTGATCTTATTGCCTCTCCTCTACCTGTTACTACTGATTGTGTGCCTGATATTACTGATAAAGTCACTACTGAGGCTGCTAAACCTCCTCTTATAGTTTATCAACGCAGGAACAGAGCACCTTCTACTCAAGAAACCCCCCATGAAAACCAATCTTCACCTCCAGAAGGTTCTACTACACCTGAGGTACATTCTGATCTTGATTTACCTATTGCTCTTAGAAAGGGTACTCGTTCCTGTACATCACACAGTATTGCTCAGTTTGTTTCTACTGATCATCTGAATGTTCATTCTAGCAATTTTGTATATGCCTTATTTGCTGTTGCTGTTCCAAAGAATATCCAGGATGCTCTACAGAGTACTGGATGGGTGTCTGCTATGAAGGAGGAGATGTTGGCTCTTGCTGAACGAGATACTTGGGAGCTGGTGGATCCACCTCCTCAGTGTAAACCTGTAGGTTGCAGATGGGTGTATGCTGTGAAATATCAACCTGACGGTACTGTTGAAAGGCTGAAGGCACGGTTAGTTGCTAAAGGCTACACCCAAACTTATGGTATTGACTATTTTGAGACCTTCTCTCCTGTTGCTCATCTTAATTCTGTCAAAATTCTTCTGCCTGTTGCTGTTAATCTTGACTGGCCACTGTTGCAACTAGATGTCAAAAATGCCTTCTTGTATGGCGATTTACAAGAAGAAGTCTATATGGAGCAACCTCCTGGGTTTGTTGCTCAGGGGGAGTCTCACAAAGTTTGCAGGTTAAAGAAGTCTATTTATGGGCTTAAGCAGAGTCCCCGTGCTTGGTTTGATAAATTGAGCAAAATTATGATTGATTTTGGGTTTCTGTGATCTCAGGTGGATCATTCTGTTTTCACCAAGAAGACTTCAGCTGGTATTATTATTCTGATTGTCTATGTTGATGATATTATCATATCTGGCAGTGATTCTCTTGGTATTCAGGCTACTAAATCTCATCTAGGCAAGCACTTTGCTACCAAAGATTTGGGCAAACTCAGATATTTTCTGGGCATAGAAGTTTCTAGAAACTCTAATGCTCTTGTGTTGTCTCAGCGAAAATATGTCCTAGACATACTGCAGGAGACTGGTATGCTGGGAGCGAGACCTGCTGATATACCTCTAGATCCTAATGTAATTTGGGATGATGACTCTTCTCCTCTCTTTGTTGATCATAAAAAGTACAGGAGGCTGATTGGTAAACTCATTTATTTGACTGTCACCAGAGCTGACATTTCTACTGCAGTGGGTCTTCTTAGCAGGTACCTTGATAAACCCAGACAGTGTCACTGGGATGCTCTTTGTCAGATTCTACGATATTTGAAGAAGTCTCCTGGCAAGGGACTTCACTACAGGAAGCATGGACACTGTTCTCTTGAAGGGTACTCTGATTCTGATTATGCAGGCAGCAGAGTTGACAGAAAATCTACTTCTGGGTATTGTACGTATGTTGGAGGTAATCTTGTTACCTGGAGGAGTAAAAAACAAAATGTTGTGGCCAGGTCCAGTGCTGAAGCTGAATATAGGGCCATGGCCCATACTGCCTGTGAATTGTTGTGGGTGCGCTCTTTGTTAAAAGAGTTCGGGGTTGACTCTTCTTCTGCTATACCTATGCACTGTGATAATAAAGCTGCTATCTTCATCGCTAATAATCCAGTTTATCATGAGCGCACTAAACACATTGAAGTAGATTGTCATTTTATTCGGGAATCCATTCTTACTGGCAAGATCTGCACTCCCTTCACTCGTTCTGAAGACCAAGTTGCTGACATCTTCACCAAGCTGCTGGCGAAGAAGCAATTCTGCACACTGACGGACAAGTTGGGCATGATTGATATCTATGCTCCAACTTGAGGGGGAGTGTTAACATATATTCCTGTTTTATATATTCCGTTAGTTGTTTTGTTATTTCCATATTATATGTGGACCTCTCTGTAAATATTTCAGTTTTATATATATGAGGGTGCACACATTGTGCAACCCTACGCTTCCCAAAACTGCTTTGTGTTTCACACAAATCATCCAAATAGTAGAGTCCGTCAGGTCCTTCATGCCCCCCACCAATCTTCATCCTCGTGCGAAGGTCCTAAAAAACACAAGTACCCAGTACAAAGGTCAGACTGCAGTTCAGGTTACGTACAATTTTACTGACAAATAACATATTTAGCGGAGAATTGGGCACATATAGAGCAGATCTCAGAAGAACTTGAGCATAAATATCACCAATCCCAGACACAGCAGATTTGGATCAGTTAACAAGCATAACAGCAGATTTAGTACAAGGTTTAGATAATTTAGAAAAAAGAGAACGATTGCCAGAGATATGTGAAGAAGCTCCAGAATCAATCACCCATTTGGTATTACCAGCACTAGAAGAGGGAGCACTCAGAAAGGCAGAATCACAACCAATGTAAGTTGTAGTGTGAGCTCCAGATTTAGCAGTAGAAGAATAGGAAGCACAAGTCTTTTCTAGAAGGAGACGTTCCACCTCTAAGTGAATGAACTCAACAGTGAAGGAACTCGAGGCAGCAACAGGAGAAGTCTGAGAAGCACCCTCAAACGCAGCATTGGCCCACGCAGGTGTGTCATGTTTCTTCCAGCATCTGTCCTCAGTGTGGTTGGTGCGACCTCAAAAGTCACAGAACCGCTGAGCTGCGGTACCTCCAGAGACATCAACAGATGAACCACGACCAAGGGAGCCACGACCAAGTGACCCATGTCCTCGTCCCGAAGCAAGACGGTTGTCCTGAGGTCGACCTCGACCCCTACCACGACCTCAGCCAACCATGACAGCAAGAGCAGTAGTGTCACCAGTGTTAGAAGTCTGATCAGAGGAAGAAGTCGGAAAATGTTGAAGACGTTGAAATGCACTCTCCAACATCGGTAGTGGATCACTGGCAAGGATCTGATCAACCACTCCGGCATATGAGTCAGGAAGTCCGCATAAGAACTGGACAACATGAAGTTCCTGCCGTTGTCGCTGCATAGTGGCTAAGTCAGTAGAGAGCAGATGAAGGTTCTCAAGTTCGGCCCAGAAGCCTTTGAAAGTCAAAAAATAGTCAGCAATATCCGGCCCAAAGAAATGTAGGCGGGTCAGCTGTTTGTTCAAGTCAAACACCTTCTTTGGATTCTTGCTATGAAAATAGGTACTGGCCAGTTGATCCTACATCTCCTTTGCAGTCGGGAGATGAAGAAGAGTAACACTAATGTGAGTTTCACTGCTGTTCAAAATCCATGTCATCACAGTCGAGTCGAGTCATCCTTGACCCAATCATCGTAGATCTTTTTATCCTTGGACTCGACAGTACTGGGCGGAGCAGGAGGCAGATCCTGAGTCAGATGGGAGTGCTTGCCTTGGGATTTTGCAAAGATCTCCATGGAGCAGACCCAGTGCTGATAGTTGCGCCCATCCAACTTCACGGTAGTCACTTGACGATGGAAATCATCATGGGAGGAAGCCATGACCGAGACCGAGTCCCATAGCAGAAAATAGCAGCCAAGAAAGACAAAGCCGCCTAGATCCTCCGGCTAGGCGACAACAGGCAAAAAAGGAACTGGAAGGACCAGTTTACATGAAGACTACGCCGAGGCGCAACAGATAACCTGGCGGCTCAAAGGCCGACGCGGGCAGAGAAGAGGGCTCCGGAGACCCTCAAGACGGATGGCCGACGGTGGCGGGGGCAGCAACCGTAGGGAGAGGGCGGCGGGAAGAGAAGAGAAAAAGAGAGAGGGGCGGCGACGTAGGGGTGGGTGGCAGATAGTAAGCCTGCTCTAATACCATGTTGACTTTTCTATAAGGGTTAGGGTGCACAATGTGTGTACCCCGTATATTTATATAAAGAACAATTACATATAGGTCCTCATCGAATAGGGAAATAACAAGTGAATATAAAGAGCTAAATAAAAACAATATTTAACAACTACAACTTGGCCTGCATACAAGAGCAAAAGACGTCACGACCGCAACATTCTCTCCTTTGGCGGCCTTGTGCGTGACTAGAGGGGGCATGGTTGGCTCTGGCGGCCGGTCCACACATTGGTCAAAGGAGGAGGCTCACCTGGAAGCGCTTAACAATGGACTTAACCTCCATAGCTCGTGGACCCCTTAGTTATAGTGACAGAGGTGGACTTCAAGATAGCTTGTAAATTGCTCACGAGCACCTACGACTCTTCTTGGCGCTTGCGAAAAAAGAGTCTTCTTGCAAGAAGAAAACAGGAGGATCAAATCTCCCTACAAGTAGAGAGATCCATTAACAACATGGCCGTAGCATTCACCTAATGGTGATGCTACAATAACTGTTTTTGTTGTTGTTTTCCAAGGCAATGAGTTTTTCCTACTTTTATTAGAGGGTTATCGCTCATTGATGCTGCATATGTCACATGCATTTACGAGTCACGTTATATAGATAGCACACCATCTTTTTTCCTATTGATGTTGAGGCGTTGCTCACCAGTCTTCCTTTTTTGCTTGTCAGGGTGAGATTAATACATCTCTGAGTTTATATATAAAAATGTAAATAAAAATAAAAATAACACTTTGTTGTGAGGAGTAAGGAGAAGTGCTAATGAAAACTATTTGGGGAAGTTAGGATGAATCTCAAATGAGCACTTTATGTCAAGGAGGTGTTGATTTTTAGGCTCATAAATAACACTTTGTTGTGGGGAGTAAGAGGCCGCTATTAAATCGTCCCCTTGTCCCGAAAGAAAGAGGAAACCACACCACAGGTACTAAGCCTCAATCCCAACCATGTTGGGGTCAGCTGCATGGATCCTTCTTTTCCAGTTAGCTCTGTTATGGGTCATACTCTAATCAAGATGTAAAGATTTAAAATCCCTCTTTACAAGCTCTTCCCAAGTTGATTATGGTCTGCCTCTGCTTCTTTTAGTTGTGCTTGACTCAATAACCTTGCTTCGAATAGGTGCAGTTGTCGGTCTACGTTGCACATGAGCACACCATCGTAGACGGCCTTCACAGAACTTGTCCTCGATGCTCACCACCCCCACTTTGTTTCTAATATAGTCATTCCTTAAATGATCTTTTATCGTCTTCCCACACATCCATCTCAACATACGCATTTCGGCAACATTCATCTTGTTGAGACCTTGTTTCTTCACTGCCCAACATTCACTCCCATATAGCATGGCTGGCCGTATAGCTGGTCTGTAGAACTTGCTTTTTAATCTGAGAGGGATCTTCTGATCACATACTACTCCAGTTGCACTCCACTTCAACCATCCTGCTGTGATCCTGTGACAAATACCATCTTGAGCCTCGCCCTCTTTATCAATGATAGAGCCAAAGTAACGAAACTTATCACATATTGGTACATCCATTCCATCCAACATGACCCCACTATTAACAATTCTAGATTGGCTAAAATTGCAATGCATATATTCAATTTTGCTTCTACTGATCATAAATCCATTGGATTCTAATGTATTTCTCCAAAGGTCAACTTTATCATTCAATATATCTTTTCTTTCATCAATCAACACAATATCATCAACATATAACATGCACCAAGGGATACTATCTTGAACATGCTTTGTCAACTCATCCATGGCAAGAACAAACAGATATGGGTTGACTGCCGATCTTTGATGTACCCCAACGGTGATAGGAAAAGTTTGTGTCTCTCCTCCGGGAGTCCCAACACTTGCAGTTGAGCGATCATACATGTCTTTAATTAGGTCAATGTATTGGATAGGCACACCCTTTTTATGCAAAACCCTTCATAACACTTCCCTGGGTACTCGGTCATAGACCTTTTCCAGATCAATAAAGACCATATGAAGATCTCTTTTATTTTCTCTGTACTTCTCCATAAGCTCCTTATCAGAAAAATAGCATCAATTATTGATCAACCTGACATAAAACAAAACTAGTTGTCTGATATTTGTGTAATCAATCTTAGCCTTTGCTTAATAATCCTCTCCTAAAGCTTCACAGTATGACTCATCAACTTGATACCTCTGTAGTTTGTGCAACACTGAACATCTCCTTTGTTCTTGTAGATAATGACAATAGTACTATTTCTCCATTCATCTGGCATCTTCTTTGTCTTTATAATCTTGTTAAAATTTTTTATTAACCACACGGCTCCTTGATCCCCCATACTCTTCCATACATCAATGGGAATACCGTCTGGACCACATGCCTTTTTCATTTTCATCTTTTTCAAAGCATTTTTGACCTCAGAAAGTGAAACTCATCGTGTGTAAGTGATATTTCTAGCATTCATGTCACCTGAGTCTCTTACAATGTTCACAATATCTCCATTGAAAAACTTATGAAAGTATTTTCTCCATTGGTTTTCTTTATATCATCATCCTTCACCAACACTCTACCATCTTTGTTGCATTTTACTTGACTCAAGTCTCTTCCTTTCCTTTCTCTTATACGGGCCATTTTGTAAATATCTTTTTCCCCTTCTCTAGTGTCCAACTTCTTATATATCTCATCAAAGTGTCTGGACCTTGCCTCTTGAACTGCCTTCTTAGCATCTTTCTTTGCTTGTTTGTATCTCTGAAAAGTTGCATCATCTCTGGATTTGGGCAAGCTCCTATAGATATCCCTTTTGAGTTTAATAGCCTTTTGTACTTCATCATTCCACCACCAAGTCTCTCTCTGTGGAGGCCCACACCCTTTGGACTCTCCCAAAACCTCTTTGGCAATTTTTGTTATGTAGGCGCTCATATTTTGCCAGATAGAGTTAACATAAGAATCCAAGTTCCAAGTTCTCTCCTTGATGAGTTTATCATAAAATGTCAATTTCTTTTCTCTTTTAAGATTCCACCACTTGATCCTTCAATCTTGACTTCTGTTATGCTTACCTTTGTTGATCTTCATATTCACATCCAAAACCACTAGCCTATGTTGGGTGGTGAGTTCTTCCCCGAGGATCACTTTACAGTCCTGACATACTTTTCTATCCAATCGTCTTGTAAGGAAGTAATCAATTTGGCTGCAATTGCGCCCACTCTTGAAAGTAATAAGATGAAGATCTCTTTTCTTGAAATGTGTATTTACCAAGATCATATCATAAGCAACTGCAAAATCCGAAATCCTCTCTCCATTTCTGCTGCCATATCCAAAACCTCCATGAACTCTCTCATATCCAACATTGCTACTCCCCACAAGGCCATTTAAGTCACTCCCAATAGTGATCTTCTCCTTTATCGGTATTTCTTGCATCAGTTCATCCATGTTATCTTAGAAATCCTTCTTTGCCTCCTCACTAAGGACAACTTGGGGGGCATAAGCACTAATAATATTGAATTTTTTTCCCTCAAGAACAACCTTGATAGCTATGATTCTGTCCCCCATTCGTGCGATCTTGACGATATCATCCTTCAACATCTTATCAATAATAATTCCAACGCCATTTCTATGTTTTTCAATACATGTATACCAAATTATGTACCCCGTGTCTCCAATCTCTCTACATGGTTCAGCTGTCCACTTGGTTTCCTACAAGCAAATAATGTTAACTTTTCTTCTAATCATGGTATCAACTATCTCTGAAGACTTTCCTATCAAAGAGGCAATATTCCTAGACCCTACTCTGATTTGTTTTTGCTGAACTTGCTTTTTTACCCGTCTCCTTCGAAAAGATTGCCCTTGTAAATTTTTTACTATATCCGGGCAATGATGCAACAAGACTAGCTTCTTTACCCACACCCGCCCAAGGTGTGGGAACCCTTGCTTTTCCTTCAACACAACTGGACACCGCTGCGTTAAAACCCTTTGCATATTTATCACTACACCCAGGTGCCAATGTAGCGCGTCGCTAGATAGGGATGCTCCAACGAAATTTTTGGAAGGATCCATGTCATAAAAAGAGTGATGAAGTTTTCTGGCTAGTTGTCAACCTACCACCAACCCTCCTCCTTTACTCGGGCTTGGGACCGACTACGTTTACATAGCATAGAATGTGTAAAAACATAGGCGAAGTTAATAAAACCAAGTCGGGGCCGCGACACAGGAGGCCGGATTTGCACCCCCCTTACGCATGGGACGCGACATGCGCCGACACGCCCGATTAATGGGTTTCCGGACCGGGCCGACCCAAACGCCGTTGGGATGCCCCACCATGCGTGTGTCTAGCACACGTCAGGTACATGCAAGTGGATTATCTGTGCAAAAAATTTAGTAGGTTTCGAGAATTGGACATAAATAATCATGTGAAAAGTGCGGATAAGGGGAAATACCTCAACATGCGTTTAAGAAGATATAACCATGCCATTCACAAGAAATCATCCACAAAAGTAAGGAAGTATTAAAACCATCAAACAGGTGTTCGAAAAGGACAACAAACATCAATGTGAATAAAATTAAATGGGTTTTCAAATTGCTTTGTGGTTCTAGTAAAAAGGACAATGGTGCTTTCCCAATTGACAAGCATCACATAAAATGGAAAAAACAAGAAGAAACAAATGAATCTAGACATTTTAATTTGTCCAACAACATATGACCAAAATGCAAATGAAGCCAAAGTGGCGTGGCTACAATGTGGGCTATAGGTTGAGACGGACGGAGGGACATAGTAGTAGACATCACTAGTCTGCGCTCCCCCAATCATCGTCACATTCCAAAAATTCTACAAGAGAAAACAAAATGGCCCAAAGGTTAAGAAAGAACGAAAAGAATCAACCTGTTTAGCGACAAATATCTTATTATAAGGAACATTAGGGACAACATGTACTAAGGATAATTTGAAGGAGGGAGAAAGGGGAATAGTACTCGTTGATGAATCCATCTCCCAGGGTGATAGTGGAATGTGGGATGAATGAGTCAGATGAGGTGAGAAGATGTGGCATCCCATCATGCGTTGGGTAGCGTCAGAAGCCACGAACCAATTGGAGTGGGTGGTGAGCATTGATGTCGCATGGTGATAGTGGAATTTGGGATGAATGAGTCGGAGGAGGTGAGAAGATGTGGCATCCTATCATGTGGTTGGCCGCTGCAAGATAAGCCAAGGGTGAGGCATTTGGCGGATCCTTAATTTCCAATCTAATGTGTATATAGAAGATTGAGTAGATTACACTTGTAGTGAATAATTGTCAAATTGCTGTGGAGCGTGAAGCAATTGTTCATATTCCTTGTTTGTTAGAGAGACACGAAAGGAACTTTCAGTCGAGACTATAGGAGCAACATTCACCATGGTGGGACCCTGACCGATATTAGGATGTGGATTCTTGGCAAAATGCATAGTGGTCTGAGACGTCCACTCCCATGGTGAGTCGGATACCCATGCTTGGAATGGCAAAAGTCTTCAATGTGGCCCTGCTTGTCACGGTATGTGCACTTGGGGCATGGTCCTCATCCTCATCCACGACCGCGGGCTGCACCAACAACCATAGCTTGACTGTCAAAGAAGTTGGTGTAGGAGATATGAGCCAGTGCCATATCAGACTGGGACAAACTAGCCCATGCCTGGTCCTTGATGCAACTGATGTTCCAACAAGGCAGAGTTGGTGAACAACAACGTACCGGCTTTGAGACTGTTAAGGAAACCGCATGTGATGAGAGAGTCTATTTCCTTGGTGGCTCAACAAAGGAAGCAGGTGAGAAGAAATTGATTTGGTTTACGAGCATCTTCATCGCGTAGTAGTACTTCTCTAGAGGATGGTCACCCTACTGCTCAAAGAAGATTCTGTCTATCGAATTGTAGATATGGAGGCAGTTTTCCTCCTATGTAGAATGTTTTAGGTGGTCCCACATCATCATGGCATTGCGATGCCATATGTATTTGACAACAATGTCTGGCTCCATGCACCCCCACAGCCATGATATGACCTGACTGTTCCTGGTGACCCATGTGTCATTGGGTTCTGCTGGTGCCGCATCTTTGATGTACTTCAATTTGCCGCAGGATTCAGGATTGTATGGACTGCATGCATTCAGAGCGGAAAGTTGTTGCCATTTAGTTTAATAGAAGAAACAACCAGCATATTATTGTAGATAACGTTAGGGGGGGACGCGAGCTTTCTTGTTAGCCATAATAACATATATTACAGGCGACAAGAGCCCCTGGGGCCTGTCTGGCGGTGCGCGGCTGCTGTTGCTAAGCGATGGCAGGGTGTTCGCCTGTAACTGCTGCCGCGCGGTGCTGGACGCGCTGCTGCTGCTTAGCAGCGGCGGTGCCTTGTGGCCACTACTGGGTCTGCCCTGGTGGCGATGGAAGGAAGGGAGGGAAGGAGAGAAAAAAGTAAAGCAAGGGGAGGCTAAATTAGGTTACCAGAGCACTTCGCTCTATACCATTTAATTATGATAATGAAAGAATTCTCATTAGTTGCAAATAGGATTACATAGGCTCTGTTATATATAGGAGTACATGAGATTACATAGAGACACTTAAGTGGGTAAACGGATCCTCACTCAAGTATACCAAGGATAAAATAAAAAAGATAATAACGACTAATGACAATGGGCCTGAGCCCAATAACCACTTATACCAACATCTTATATTCTAGTGCGCATTGTGGTCCCTCCGACTTTTAACTCAGCCTTATTTTCTTTTTTTCAGTGAACAAGGTTGAAAATGCTCCCATTCCTCTCTCAAGTCACAACTACAATTTGTTTTTTAGCTAACTTTCTCACAGCTGATCGTCTTATCTCCTCACAGTCCATGCCATATTGCATCGACCAGCTGATTGAGGTAGCATGATCTCTCTCATCAACTATTGAAGAGTGCCTAAACCTTCTTAAAAGGTAGATCTAAGAACTATATACATTCCAAAATTTAGTGGACTAAAATCTGAAATCAATCTCAAGACAAATAACTGTTACCTGATTTCGCGCAAACCACTCTATTCTCTTGGGGTAACTATGTTTTTATGATGAGTATGTCTTAAAGGCCTGCTTCTGCTTGTACTGAAACTTGAGTTGAGATTATGGGTCTCAAATATATTTTTCTTTCTTGAGTTAACAAGGTTGAATATTCTCCAGTTCCTCTCTCAGACCACAATTACAATTTTTGTTTGAGCTATCATTCTCGTAGCTATTCTTTTCATTTCCTCACAATCATTGAGGTATCACATCCACCAGCTGACTGGGTTAGCTGGATGTATATCATTAATTGTTGACGGATGTAAAACCATCTAATCTATTCTCAAAACACTCTTAGCTGCAAAATATGTATAAGAAAGAAGGTACATTGGATAATATAACAGAATTATATCTAAAATAAATCTCAAGACATTTTTTAATATCTAATTTTGCACAATCCCCTCTATTCTCTCGGGGTAACCAGTTTTTTTAATGATACAAACTCTAGGAATCTTCTGTGAAGGCCTACTTCTGCTTGTACTGAAACATTGAACTGAGATTATGGGTATTGCATAATTTATGATAAAACTATTAGATGCCCTTGAATGCATAGAATGAAGATGCACCTGTCGCATACGGATAATGCCTTGATGAGTTCACACATGTAGTAGAAACACAACCTATGATGTTCCTTGTCATGCCTATGTGCTAGGGGCAGCAAACTGGGTTGAGTAACCATCTCGTGGGTGGGTGTTCGGCTCATTTTTGCAATTAGGGATTACTTAGGTTATATATTGGACCCTTCTATGTAATTAAGCACTGATGTCATCAATTAGCTCAAAAGAAAGTGTTAGTCTTTAAGAAAGGAAGATATTTGCTTTTGTTAAGCTTGTGAGGAATATGACAAATTTTCTTTTTTTATGCTGACCGATGATGAGTTATGAGAAGTTCGAACCATAGGATTAATTTGTAGCTACTGGAAGTTAAAACTGAAAGTCTGGCTTTGTGCTTTGTTTCTTTTATGGTACTACCCATTTCCTGTTGCTGAATTACTGATCTTATTGAAAATGATCTCTTTCATCTGAAAGGAACATTTAGATCCGTGATCAAACCTGCTTTTTGATACCAATCATAACATAGTTGTCATTGGCAAGCTGGTAACTTCTTATAAGGAATGCTTACTAGCATGTGCTACTTGTTAGGATGCTAAATGAGTGGGTGGGTGAAACCTGGCAGAGTTCGTGGGTACATTCAAGTAATATATTGTACAGTTAATGCACTAACCTTTTTACTGGTTAGAATGTGGTTGGACTGATTTTCATTGACACCGGTTACAGGAGTGGAAGCAAAAAAAGAAGTTCCAGCAACGTGTGATTGCAGCAAAAAAGAAGCTTATTGCTATGGGGCAGAAACATGCTTTACAAGGGTTTTCTTTTGGAGACAAGGAAAAGAAAGATATGCTTGCTTCTCAGATTGTAGATGTGAATTTCAAACTCCTTGAGCATGCAATCAAGAGTATACAAACTCCTACCAGGTTCAGTTTCCTCTTCAAAGAAGTTTCTGGAATCATATCAGTTGCTCCCATCTACATTTGCAATTTTTGTTCAGCCAGTTGATTTTTTTATTATAACGGATTGATATAGATTGCGATTATCACTGAATGATATTTTTGCTTGGATAAATAGATTTATATTCTCTGTGAATGATATTTTGTTTGGATACAGATATATATTCACAGTGGCATTATGAAATTTTATTTTCTTATAGTCCGTGCTGTTGAATTTGACAAAATAGAACAGCAGTGGGGTGCTGCTCCCTTGACTGCAAAATGGGCTGGCGGTGTCCGAGATGTATTGAGTTTGTATCCTGCCAATAAAAAATGGGATACAGATTAAAAAGTATCCGGTACGTATTAGAGTATCTACTAAAAGTATCTGGTACGTATTAGAGTATCTACTATCTTTCTTTCATTTATCATTTCTTTTATCATTTTATCGAGTCCTGTAACTCCAAGCTTGGACATGTGTGTCACCCATGATCCAGCTTGAGGGGGAGTGTTAGAGAGTATATATTAGCTTATTTAGCTAATAGGTTAATTAGTTACTGGGCCTTTAGTGTCTCGGCCCGTTTGGATTACTTGTGTCCCAAGTCTCAGGGTTTCTCCCTTACTCCTATATATAGGACATGGCTGTACGTCTTTTATTCATCGAATCAATTCAATACAATCATTCATTATTATTTCTCACATGGTATCAGAGCAAGTTCGCTCCTAGGGAGCCCTAACCTAGCCACCGCCTCTCTTCCCTCTCCTCTCCGACGCACACGCAATTGCAACCGGCGCCGCCTCTCTTTCATAGAGAGAGCGATCAAGGGGGAGCGCCTCAGCCTGCTAGCGGCTGCCGCCATCTCTATGGCTTAGGCCGGCCACCCGCCATGCATATCTCCGACCTCCATGGCTTATCCTCCTCTTTCTTAAAAGATCTGATCTTCTTTCCATACGCTGGCGCTATCCTCCTGGCTATCTCCTATTAATCCATCAGCCGCCGATGATGATCAACAACAACAATGCAGGTCAACAACAACCTGCAACAGCCGCCGTCGACAACAATCTACGCTACCATCACTCCCGTCGCCGCAACACGCCGCCACCACATTACGTCGCCGCCGCATCCCACGCAAGTGCTGCTGGCCAGCAGCAGCGCCGTTGGTTCCCAGCTGCTAACATGCCGCCGTCGGCGACCACCATAGTTGCACCGCCCATCAGCAATAGTTGCCGCCACATGAGCATCCATCACTGCCGCCGACCTCATCCAAGGCAACAACCATAACCACCAGTGAGCAGCAATCAACACCATCGCAATCGGCATCCGCAATAACAACAACTGATGCTGCCTACATGAGCAATTATCGTCATCTTCGGTTTCCATTCACTTTTGTGTTGCTGCCTCATTATCCAACAACCATATCCTCAGCCGACGATCGCACTCTTCAGCCGCCGTCGCCATCATTCAGGCCCCTAGGTTACGACTCCACGTTGCTGCCCTATTGCTATTCATCCCGCCTACTTAGCCACAGTTCACCCTCGCCATTTCCACCCATTATTTTTGCTCCATGTGCTCCCGCTGACATCCATTATCCATTGCCATCGCTGCTGAGTCCTTGTTGTTGCTACCCCAATGCCATCACCTATCCCTGGACAAAACATTCCACCATATTCAACCATGCCATCACCCCCAAATTGTTCTATCTTCTCCCAAGTTCCTGACGTCCTCCAAAATTTCATGGTCACTTTTTTTCTTGTGGGGGCTCTGCCCCTGCACCCCAACATTTGTCGGCCTAAGGGTCGGACAAATGTCTTTTGGGGTCAGGATTAGATCCATTTAATTTTCCTACTCGGATCTTACATTGACCCATTTAGCATCTCCTCTCCGATTATCGGTTTCCATTCTCTACATACTATACATTTCAGTTCCACAGATTCCTCTCTTCTTCACCAATTCCTTTCCCACCCTTCCACCCATCATATATGTATCCCCTTTTCCACGTGCGACATGTCATATATCCTTTTCTCCACACCATATGCTCACTCTCGTCGTATTTGGTGTGCGGGCAGATAGAGAGGAGAGGAAGAGTATGAGAAGAGAGAGAGAGAGAGCATGAGAAGAGTATGATAACAAATTTTGTATGGGGAGTGATATTTATCTTTCTTTCATTTATCATTTGATCGAGTCCTGTAACTCCAAGCTTAGACATGTGTTTCGCCCATGATCCAGCTTGAGGGGGAGTGTTAGAGAGTATATATTAGCCTATTTAGCTAATAGGTTAATTAGTTAGTGGGCCTTTAGTGTCTCGGCCCGTTTAGATTACTTGTGTCCCAGTCTCTGGGTTTCTCCATTGTTCCTATACATAAGACAGGGCTGTACGTATTTTATTCATCGAATCAATTCAATTCAATACATTCATTATTATTTATCACATAAGGTTTGAATCTCTTAATAAATGAAGTACATAAAAGCATAAACTATAAATCAACATATAAATTATGCATGCATGAACTGTAAAATATACAATAATATATATGTAAATGTATGATATGTTTATTTATGTATGTATGTACGTACACACACACACGCATACAGACATGCACACACACATGCGTGCACACATCCACACACACATACACGTATATGCACATACATACATATACATACACCTAGGTTCGAATCCCAGCTGCCACCTTGGCTTACCACCTTCCCGGACGTCGGCCTCCGTTACGGGCATGGAAGAGGGGGAGAGAATGCCTCTCTTAATCCCATATACATACACTGACAGAGAGTGGCTCAAGTGGTCAAGCACGGTGTCCCCTAACAAAAAGATCCGGGTTCCAATCCCAACTGCCGTCTTGGTTTACCACTCTCCCAGGCGTTTGACTTCTTCTACGAGCGTGGGAGAGGGGGAGAGAATGCCTCTCTTCATCCCATATATACATATACATAAATAGCCAACAAGGAGTGACTCAAGTGGTCAAGCACGGTGTCTCCTAACAAAGGGACCCGGTTTCAAATCCTAGCTGCCGCCTTGGTTTACCAACCTCCTAGACGTTCGGCCTCCGTCACGGTCTTGGGAGAGGGGGAGAGAATGCCTCTCTGAATCCCATGCATATACACACACACTTACTCTTTTGTTACCACCATTGAATTTCAAAATTTTGGTTCAAATTTTGGTATAGTTTCAAACTTGACATCGAAACACACTTATATAGGGACTGGGGGTATTTTCTTGATAAGTTTGTAGTACAGCCCCATCTTTGGCAATTGCAGTGGAATCTCTTGCATTCTGATGTTTAATTCCTTCAATCTAATGTATGTATCCCCTATCCCTAGCCCATCTATGCCTCTTTCTTTCATTTCTACTCCCTTTTAACTAGGCATGAAATGCTATTTGACTCCTACTCTTTAAATTTTTTTGCAAATTTGGTATGTTTGTTTTATATTTGCTGTAAGTTGTAACTTGTAGTTTGTAAGTTCTGCTTTGTGAGTTGCAAGTTTGTAATAAAATCCGCAGTGTAAACTGTTCCTTTGTACATTCATCAAGACATGGAGACCCACCCCAACCTCAACAAATACTTTTATTTTATAATCTAGTGTTTCTATGTCCATATGTTGTGTTTACAAATTTTCATAACTTGATTCCCCCCCCCCCCCCCCCCCCCCCCCAACAAACACACACAACATATCCAATATGCATTATTATTGCATAAATAAGTGTATCTTGGCCTTCAGATCATTTTGGTGAAATTTCATGATTCAATTTGTTTGTTTTGGCATCAAAATTGGAAGAAACGCAAATGTCAACATTTCTGTAGATTTCTGTTTCTGGGCCATCAAAAACAACGTCAAACTCATGCATTTTCATCCTTGGTTACTGCATCAATTACAAACACGACACTACATATAACTTAAGTTACCCATACGAGCTGCTTATTGCCCATGCCAAGAGAGCTAATTATTTCATAAACAACCCTTTGGTCTTGGTTTCTTCCACTAACTTTTTGCCCTGTCCTCCTCATGCCTCTCCCACAAGGCATAAGTGAGTGTTTATTTCATTAGGGCATATCATATCCTATTGAAGCACTATCTCTCCTGCAATAGTGCTCTTACCTATCGTGTCTCACTTAGGTAGTATTTAATCTCAATCAAGATGACTGAAGAGAAGGAGAAAGTCTAACAATTATTTGCAATGATTCCACCCATGTTTCTATGATTAAACTTAAAGGTAAACTCATATGTTGTGGAGCTTTTAAACTATTCTTCGAATCCCATAACAAACTTCAAGTCATTGAGAAATCTCTCGAGGATACCCCAGAATGGAAAAATGTAAGATCCAAGAGAAGAACTGCCTCCGGAACATCATGGATCCCTAGATTGCCGCCAAATTCATATTTTAGGCTACAATCAATGAAACCTGGGATGGAATCAAGAGTCACTATACATAGGAGAAGACGTTGCATATCTATAATATTTGGGACCACTCGTTTCTCAAACATCAAGACGACAAGCCTCTTGTTGCATATTGTGATTCTATTATGAGTTTATCACATGAACTTAACTTTATCCAGCTGTCTGCTGAGGCTCAAACAAAGGAACACGTCAGGCTCATTGCAACTAAACTCCTCAATGGTTTACACTGAAAATATGTTCTAGTCGCAATTCTACCTTGACAACTGATCATTTCTCCTCACTTAAGGAAGCATATTCTAATATTCTCCTGTCCGAGTTTACTTCGACTCTGCAACCTGTTCCTCTGCCTCATATGGCCATGTCTGTTGTTGTTCGAGGATGTGGTTGGGGATGTAGACCGGGATCCAGGTGTACCTTCTGCAACCGAATGCCACATATTGCGCACTGCTGCTATCGGAAACATGGCTATCCATAGGGTCGTGGTCGTGGAACCGACATTGCTCATGTTGCTAGGAGCTTTGAGACTCCTTATCAAGTCCCTGTCATCTCGACCGAAGATGAATAGTTGCTTCACAACTCTCAAGCTCCTCAGGGATCGTCTTGTGATCCCCCTTCCCAGAGAAAGCTTCTTCTTTGCTCATGTTGTCAATTAGGAAAATCTATTAGCTTCTATGTTAGCCATTAGTTCTCATTGGATTGTCGCTTCCGGTGCAGCTCAACGTATGACTGGTATGCGTCCTTTACTATCCACTTCCGACTCACAAATTCCTTATCCAAGTGTCACCCTTATAGATGGACCCACCAAGCTGTCCGATAGTCTGGCAGAATTTCACTTTCTTCTACACTCACACTAACTTTCGTCCAATATGTTCCTGATTTTTTGTCTAATCTTATGTCTATTTTAAACTTGTTAATTTACTTCAAAGTTATCTAACCTTAGGGCCTACAGAATTCTTTATATTACAACTGGTATTCAGTCTTTCCTCTGAAGTTACCAATTATCGTTTATGTTCATGATATCATCCTTTCTTGTCAGGGATACAACTGGTCTTTAAGCTACCAAGAAATATGTCTCAACATATCATTAAAGACTTGAAAAAACGTAGGTGGTTCCTAGGTGTTGAGGTGGTTCATATCAGTTCTTCAACTTCTTAGTCACATAAATTATACCTTGTATCTACTTGATGAACCAGATATACTAAGGGAAAGGCCTGCTGAAAAACATCTGGATTCTCATGTTATAGATGATGATAGATTCCCTCCTTTTTCCGATACTCTTTCAAAGATAGAGATGACCTGTTGTAGAAATTATCTATTTGACCGTTGCTACATCTGATAGCACTTCTGTCATTCACTTAGTTGTTACATGGACGAGTTAAGAAAAATTCATTGTGATAGTGTCATATCATGCATTATCTGTATCACTTTCCTAGAGAAAGTTTGTTGTATATAAGGTGTTGGTGCATCAGTTATACAATACATTAAGATTTTGAGCTTACCGGGAGTTGTATATACTCTACTTCTAGAATGTATTTTTGTCGTGCCAACTTGGTTGCTTGGGGGGTAAAGTATAAGCTGTTGTGGCTAGGTCCATTGCTGAAGTTGAATATAAAGCGATGTCATACTGCTTGTGAGCTAATGTGGTTATCTCTTTGCTCAAAGAATTCAATCTACAACTAGCCCACTGCCTCTATTTTGTAATAATGAAGGTACCATGCCCATCTCCAACAATCTTGTTTTTCGTAAGAAACATATAAAAGGTGAACTGCCATTTTGTTAGAAGTGTGAATTTGAGTCATACACTCTTCAGATTCAGTATGCGCATCAAGTTGTAGTATCACAAAGCTTTTGCTAGAGACGTCCTTCAGACTGTCAAGTGGCAAGCTGGCATGCTATGCATTTATGTTTTACTTTGAAGGGGAGCATTAGAATATTTATTCTATTTACTGATTTTATTTGTTGTTTCCTATGTCATGTCATGACATTTCCCATTCCTGGTTCTCTCTATATATAATGATTCACGTTTTATTTCTCTCAAAAGATTAGAGAGACCCTGTTAAGTATTAATGGTCTCTACAATGAGAAAAGGAAAGGTAAAGGGACAATAGGGAAAGGGGAAGGAAGTGATAAAGGGAAAAGGAGGTGAATTACATTGAGATATGTAAGTTTGCCACAAAAGTGTCAGTAGTGATGCCAACTTCTTCACATGATGGTTCAAGGATCACCTTTTATCATAATGCGACCAGTATTTCTTTCACTTTCCGACTCTAGACACCATTGTCGGACATTTAAAGTATGGTATTCATGGTAAGCGGTTAGAAATGAGTTTGTTCCTCAAGGCCTTAAGAAATAAACTTGTTATCTTCAGCTGTCAAAAGTGAAAAAAGCTAGTTCTTGATTGCTTCATTGACATGATTATTGGCGTGCAATTGGACTATAGGTTTATGGTTTGGACCATATTACTGAACCGTTTCTATGTTTGGAAGTCAATTGGGTCAAAAATGAGTTGAGAACTGAATGAATATATTATGCCTCCTATAGCTGCAGGCTCCCACATCCAGAATTGAGAGAAAATGATATTATACGCTCTCCCTTGCTACCTGTAGGTTCCTGAATGATCCATATATTTTCATAAGAAAGTTAAGCATGTTTTCTGCTTTAGTAGCACTCAAGAGTATAAAGTATTTTCTTGTGGATTTTTTTGCGTTTTCTTTTAATTTTCAGATTGTTTTATGTACATAATACATGTTTCCTTGTTTCATGAGGTTTTGCACATTGTTCAAATTCAGTCAAAAAAAGTCGTTTTACATATTTTAATGTATTACTCGAGTGAAGAAGAAAGGGACACCCATATTATAGTTCTTTATACTTATTATTGCCACAGCCACCCATTGGATTTGAATTCATTTAGGTGATGAGTTCAAAATCTCAACTTTACTGTTGTCCTTATGCTTGGAAACAGGTTTAAATTTTCTGAGTTTATAAATGATGAGATGCTATGGAGGAATGCGTTGAAGACATCAAAGTTGTGTCTCACTTCTAGTTTAAATATTGAAATGGATGATGTACATCCTTTACTCATGGAAGGGAGTAACATCTTATCTGAGGGAAAAGTTGCGATTATTCTGGTAGTTGGTGATGATAGCAGTCAAGGCTGTCGTGAAAAACCTGCTATTAGTTCTCTACATAATTTGCTTACAGATACAAATTTTCTTAAGGTATGACTGTTCAAACGAACCCTTTTTTTTTCAAAAGTGGAATTTTTACATTTCATTTGAGTTAACAAAATGATAGTAGTTTCTCAATAACTAATAAAAGATGTGAATTACTAGCCAATTCTAGAAAAGTAAATGTATTATCTAGGAAGTCGTTTAAGATTGCGGTTATGAATATTTGTAATCTAGTTAAGCACAATGTTGTTATGACAGACTTGGAGAGCAATCTTGTTATTGATAAAAGGAGTACAATGAGTCCTATACATAGATATAACTCAGGGTATGATATACATGAGGAACATAATATGATAAACTAGACTGATGGGCTTAAGTAGGAGAGAGGTTCATTAGTCCTAATTAAACTATGTTGGGATCGGCTGCATGGATCCTTCGTTTCCATTCCGCCTATCATAGGTCATATTCTGGTCGAGATGTAGAGACTCAAAATCTCTCTTTATAAGCTCTTCCCATGTTAATTTAGGCCTTCCTCTTCTTCTATTAAGTGTGCTTGACTCAATAGCATTACTTCGTATAGGCGCATTAGTCGCTCTGCGTCGCATATATCCATACCATCTGAGTCGGCCCTCGCGCAACTTGTCCTCAATGCTCACCACCCCTACTAAATATATAATATAGAATTACTTATTACACTAACACTCCCCCCTAAGGTGGAGAGTATACATCATGTATCTCAGCTTGCTACACATGTAGTTGAAGGAGGTAGGTGGAAGCAGCTTGGAGAAGACGTTGACAATCTGTTCTCCAATATTTATGTAGGGACCTCCCTTTTTATTAGCATAAATGCCAACCATTAGAGAAAATTCCTAATCCTAAAACCAGATCAAGAAACCCAACATTATATTCTCGGCAAACACAATTGAAACAGTATAGAAAAGACGTAATTTTTTCTTTTTAGTAAAACCTCAGAAACAAAATTCCACATAAAACAATATGCATATTCTACTATCATAAATCCCATTCGACTCTATTAAAACCACATCAGATATTATTACTCATGCTATTCAATTTACATCTGTGTTGTACAGGCGGGTGCCTAGGCGGCCCAAGCCCCGCCCAAATCTGGGCGCCCAGAAGTAATACACGTAACTAAGCTTTTAATTTTACTGATTTGTATCAACTGATTTGTATTTACTTATCTACTGATTTGAATTTACTTATCTACTGATTTGAATTTATGTATCTACTAATTTGTATATATGTATCTACTGATTTGTATTTATGTATCTACTGATTTGTATTTACTTATCTGCTGATTTGTATTTACTTATCTGCTGATTTGTATTTACTTATCTACTGATTTGTTCATCTACTGATTGTTGATTCATCACATTATTTAAGTTTAAGGGTTTGTATTTGTTCATCTATTTTTAAAATTATGTAATCATTTACTGATTTATATTTGTTTATCAACTGAGTTGTACTTTTTAATCTAATGCTTTGCATTTGTTTATCTACTGATTAGTACTTATATATCTAATGCTTTGAGTTTACTTATGTAATGCTTTTAATTTTTTTTATCTACTGATTTGTATTTCCTTATCTAATGCTTTGTATTTATTTATGTACTGATTTGTATTTACTTATCTATTGTTTTGAATTTCTTTATCTACTGATTTGTATTTACTTATCTACTGATTTGTATTTATTTATCTACTGATTAGTATTTACTTATCTACTAATTTGTATTTATTATCTACTGTTTTTATATTTATTTATCTACTGATTAGTATTAATGTACTGTTTTAACTTGTCTACTATTTGACTTTATTAATCTACTGTTTTGTTTTATAATTGTACTGCCTCATGAATAGAAATACAAATATAGTTAACATTTATGATTTCTGATTTATGAGTAATCAATTTCTGATTAACTCAAATCGACTTTACAGAATAATATTAAAAAAGGTAACCCAATAAAGGAAAATGGCAAATATCTCCTAAAAAAGGTACTACAAATTCAGGTTTTTGAATGTACTATTTTTACTATATATGCAATTTAGATATATCTATTAAAATTATATATATATATATATAGCGAAGATATACCCGTGCGGGTAACTAAGATTCGCTACCCGTGCATCAGTTTTGTAATAGGAAGGCATGCATTTGTAATGAGACAGTCCAAATTGTAATAGACAGACTCATTTTGTAATACAAAGACTCGTTTTGTATTACAACGCTGTTACAGTCATAAATATATATTTTATTATTTCCAGACGGAGAATACAAACATCACGCTGTATTTACAAAATGAGTCTGTCTATTACAATTTGGACCGTCTCATTACAAATGCATGCCTTCCTATTACAAAACTGATGCACGGGTAGCGAATCATAGTTACCCGCACGAGTAGCGAAGATATACCCATATATATATATATATATATATATATATATATATATATATATATATATATATATATATATATATATATAACATCCTGCCGACAAGGAGTGGCTCAAGTGGTCAAGCACGATGTCCCCTAACAAAGGGACTCGGGTTTGAATCCCACTTGTCGCTTAGATTTATCACCCTCCCAGGCGTTCGACCTCCGCCACGGGCGTGGGAGGGGGGGGAGAAATCTTTTTCTCTTAATCCCACATATATAACATCCTAAAAAATATATAACATGGAATTGGTACGAATATTATCCATTCATCCACATCTATGAAGTAATGACAAGGGATTTATTGAAAACACAAATGAAGCATAAAATCAAACTCAAAAGTTCATTTATGATTTGAATATAATATCAAAATTTATAGAACCACCTGTATGTTTACGTTATGAACTATGAAGTCGGACATTATCCATGGAGAACGATTATGCCACAACATATTTTTAATATAAAATCAAATAACTGTGATGTGGAGCACATCTTGGAGAGGAAGAACGAAGAAGATAGATGACAATTGTCAAAATTCAATTCATATTCAACTGCCTGGACAAAGGCCCAAGGCGAGTTTTTATAAGATCACACGACTTAGACCCACACTAGGCATAAACCCATACTTTATATGGGTTTGAGATTTAATTCAATGATAGTCTACTAAAATGATTTCAATATAGTATAATGCTTTTAAGGTTATAGCCAAAAGTACAATACAAAAAAGGATGTTCAACCAAATGACGTCTCACTTGAACTAATTATCTAACTAATACAAAAGTCAAAAATGAATTGACAAGTCTCACAAACGTGAATTCACATGATGGGCTTACTAGTTTGTAGCATGTAGAGCAAATGAACACCAATAGAAGAAAAATGCATTCAAACATATAAATGTGTTAAAAATAGAGCAGCACACATACCAAAAATTTAATACTAAAAATTAGGAATAACCCAAAATATCACAGTTTTGCAAAAAAATACCTATATAACACTAGCAAAATAATTCCTAGAATAGCATACTTTGGGTGGAAATTTGTTTACAAGGGAGACAAGCAGTCGCGACGCCGACTCGAGGGAGGTGAGCGCAGATGTCGATCATAAAGGAGATGAGAAATCGCAGCTACGACTCGACGAAGATAAGCAAAGAGGTAGAGAAGAATGGAGCAGGGCAGATCTGAGGCTTACCTGACAATACCACATCCTTTCCCCCTCCTTCCCACGCCGCTCCAACCCTCCTACAGCTTCTCTTGCTTTTAAAACCCCACAAACCAAGATACACCAATGGTGGTGGTTCGAAGAGTTGAGACTTAGGTGTCATGGTCGACGCTTCAACATCATGAAAATTGCAGAGAGCCCCGGAATGCCATTTGTGAGGAGTAGAGTACAATTTTAAAAACAATCAGTGAGTATTATACGGAAGACCCGGACGGCTTGGAAAAAATTGCACAATTAATACAATACGGCTTGTATCATATTAGTATAGAAGTAATAGAAATAAACTCCTATTTAATAAAATTCGGAATTAATAAAACCTAAAGTAAAGAAAATCATAAAGATTTATAACTAAGTACTTTAACTAGATAATTTGCACTTAGGTCCCTGAATATAAAAATAAAGCAAAAAACAAATAGAATAAAGCCTAGCACATTCTACATCAAATTATAAGTGCAGAATGATGAATTATAACAAATTTGCATGTCAAATTCCCAGAGCAGCCTGTATAAGAATGCTGAATTCCTACCTACAACAATGATGTATTAGAGACTTTTATTAGTCTAATAAGAGGGGAAGTAGACATATATATATGGTGGTGGTGTACTGCAGGAAGAGGAGGGAGAGAGGAGACATATAATTTATATTTCTTTTATATAGGGAGTTGGTTTGGTTCACCATGTGTCCATGCCATATCCATGGTGTGTCCATGCCGTGTCCATGACTAAAAACAAGTGGACTTTTTGAATTTTGATCACCATGTGTCTAGCCGTGTCCGAATCCGATACACGTTTAGGACGGCCACGACGGCCCCAAGGAGGTATCTGTGTTTCCTAGACAGTAAGTTATATTGAGCCCAAAGCTCTTAACCTACTATGCATGAACTATAGGTCTGATAATGCAATGCCAGATTTGTTTAACCACATAATTGTTACCTTCAAAGTGGCAATGTATGATAAATTATATGCTAATTTGGATGTTGGAGTAGGATGCAACAAGTTTGGTGCTTCAATGAGAATGTGGTTGCTGAAGTTAATGGCTTAGGCCCAATAGCTTATTGTACCTTTTTTATCCTTCTTATCATGCATTTCAGGTATATAATACCTCAACTTGCTCTAAACTCTTTTAATTCTCTCCTATTTAATGAATATATTGCAATTCCTTGCTTTTTCTTCTTAAAAAATGACCAAACCTAACCAGCAACATTTTATCAAAGCACGTTTTTTTAAACCATAGCAATAAGTTCTGTGATTTCCTTCTCTACCTCTACTTAGTAGATGACGCTACACAACCTACACTAACGTATTGTAGCAATATTGCTGGCAGGAAGGGACCAAGCAATTTGAACGTTGTTGTATACTCGATGCTATCCCTTATGAATTTTTGGGCGTATGACGTTTGCCCAAAACTTTGATCCCATGGCTGATAAATTTCCCCTGGGGCTATCAGATTAGTCTTAACGGGCTATTGTAGCATTCAGAAAGGAATGATTGATATTTTCCCTCTACCAAGAGGGTGTATGTGTCTGCTGATGTCACATTCCATGAAAATGGCATGCACTTTGCCATCACCAAAAAGGAACCTTCTTCCACTAACCGCAACTGATCCATCTTTTAATGAAATTGACCACTGATATCCTGTTCATAAGCCTGAAATACTTTCTAGTTTGAATAGTTCCATACAAATACATATGTACAGCAACGATAATAGAAGTCAAATGACCAACTAGAACTTCCTTTCTTGGTAGAAGTATTAGCTGCATCCACCTCATCAGCCACACATTGTTCTTCACGAAGTTAAACTGTCTTGCTGCTATCAATTCTCTTTCCAGATTTTTCTCGTACTGCCCGTATGTATGCTACAATATTTGATAACATTGGCATACACAATAGTTCTATATGGACTCTCCAACATTTACATCAACCCTCATAATGAATGAAGAGATGGTCCTTGCAAATAATCATACATCGGAACTTTGAGATCCTCCGTTCAGCAAGAATATTGTTGGTTGTTATTGGTTATTTACAATGAAGTATCAAGTAGATGGTTCTATCAATTGGTTGAAAGATCTACCAATGGAAAAGGCTACACAGACTTTTGGCGTTGATTTTTCTAGGACTTCAGCCACTAGGTTCAACTCTAGATATCTAGGGTCATATATTTCAATTGACCTTTTCATTCATGTGGATGTAAATATTGTGTACTAAAACGTCAAGAAGTCTATATGCAACATCCTCTAGGGTATTGTGCTAAGGGTTTAAAAATCTATCTATGCCTTAAGTAGTCACCAAAGGAAAGGTTCAAAAAGCTCAATGCCATCCCCTGAACAACTTCGATTCAACCAATACGCTAGTGATTGCTCTCTCATCTTCTCCCATACAAAGAACGGTCTGGTTGTTATTGGTGTGGTGAATGACAATTACACCAAAGAAAACGATTCTTAGGGCAAATCTGACTTAGCTTAGGAACATTTCCATACTAAAGATCTCTGGACGTTGATACTTCTTGGGGATTGAATTTTGGTGTTTCAAAACAAACATCGATCTATACTAGAGGAAATTTATCTCGGATCTTCTCAAAGAAACTGGAATGACCTTAGCCAAACAAGTTTCCGCACCCATTATCTACTAAAATAAATTGTTGAATGAATATGATGAAGACTACAATTATTCTGGACACCAATGTAATCATGCTAGATAGTTTGGGAAGCTCATCTATCATAGCATCACAACATTTGTCATTTCCTATGGTGTCGCAGTGGTAAGTCAATTCACGAGTTCTCAAAAGAAATCTAGTGGTGTTGTAGAAAGGATTCTTCAATACCTAAAGGGAGTACCTGGAAACGAGATCTTTGAGAGACAACCTCAGACAAGACAAACTCTTCAACTTACTAGATATGTTGGCACTAACTAGGTTAGTGACAAATGATAAACGGTCAACTTTTGGATTATGTGACTTTCTTGGTGAACACTTGATCACTTGAGGAGCAAGAAGTAGGTTGTTGTGGCTAAATCAAACACAAATGTAGAATACTGCACGATGGCTCTAGCTTATTATGATCTGCAATGAATTCAATTTATGCTATACCTACTAAGATTCCCAACAACTTCTTCTAGAGCATTGAAGTGTGATGATAAAATTGTGTTTCATGTCATAAATAATCATGTCTTTCATGAGCACGCCAAGCACATTGATGTGGATTGTCACTTTGTTAGAGACCTGGTTATATTGAAAAAGAATAGGCATGCCTCACATGCCCACAAGGGAGCAAGTTTTTGATGAATTCACCAAGCCTTTGCCTCAAGACCTGAGCAAAAAGCTAGGTCATGCAATGGGTACATCTAGCCTGAAGAGATTGGGGTTAATGGTCATAGGCTAAATTACTTATTCTATTACATTATACCTACTTTATCCTTCTTATCATGTACATGTGGTATGTTATACCTCAAATTATTCTTGATGCTTCTAATTCACTGTATTCTATTTCTTTTGTGATTCACGAAAGGCGAAAACCTAATTAGCAACAATAGTGAAGACATTCATTGAATCAATGCCGTTAAAATTTATGATGACCGATCTCTTGTTATCAGACCTAGAAGGTATTAATCCGATCATATTAAAATTAAGATATAAGATTATCTCTTGTCTAAATTCCCAATTTTTGTTGGTTTAAGAAGTTGAATGTCTTGTTGTTTGGAAATCTGTTGGTAAGTCAATCTCTTTCATTTACTACTGCATATATCAATTTAACATGATTTCTATGTATTGTTGAAAATGGTTACTCTTGGCTCATTTATTGTATGTGATTCAGGGCAAAGGGAAGCGAATTCCATTACCACTGGTTATAGTTTCTCCCGTTGATGACATCAAACTTTATCAGGATCTTTTTGCAGAAAATGATTACTACGGTTTTGATATTGAAAAGGTAGCCTTCTCTTTCTTAACAAGAATAAGACTCATATATGATTATTTTGCAGGAAATGCTATGTTTGTTTTTACAATTGTAAAAAAATCTAACAATCTAACTCTCAATACTAATCGTGTTATGTTTAACATGCATACATTTTTATCCAACTAACTTTATGCCATACTTTCAATAGAAATCTTCTCGGGAATCATAACATCTCAAACAAAGCAACAATCTACATCATTATTTTTGATATTACTAGATTGGTAGTAACAAAAAGAATTTCCTCATTGTTTTGATACATAGGGATAGTTGTTGGTTGTATACCCTAGGAGCCATCATGTGATGATTGTAATGGGATACTTTGTATAAGATTTGATTTTTGATAAAATACGATTCCACTTATTATGTTTGTTTCAACATTGAGATAATGAATAAATATAATAATATTCTAGGAATATTTTGACTCAATGACATGGTTTGGTTGAGAACCTAAACATGAGGTCATATGTACAGGGTAATCATCCTTGTTAAGTCTCTATTCAGTTATTATTGTGGATATTATATGACAACAATAGTACATAGGATTAGTGTGTATGCAAAATGATGGCTTCATTTCTTTATCATAATATTGGATATTAGTTCAGATACATGGATGCTTGTTAGAGAACAAGTTGTACTGGACAAACCCACTCTGAGAATGACACATGCAAGTCATTTCATAGCAGTCAGATTCATGTCTCAATGTGACAATGATGATTGTGATGCTTAGACCTGAAGTCACTACAATAATTACACGTCGTTCTGTGTACTTTAGCACTATCCAACGCGACTCCAAATCAAGGTTGTCAAGGCGGCTAGGCGGTCAGCATTTCCCAAGGGGCGCCTAGGCTGTTCTGGGCGTTTTTTATATTTTGTATCTTTTTCAGTATGTTAATTTGATTCTTATTATACATATATACTACATATAATACCATATAGGAAACATAAAAAGAGGGCAGAATGAGGTTATGACAGCAGTAGCAGGAGATGGGAATAGGAAGAAAAAGGGGAAGTAATATCAACAAGCCTGCAACAACAATTGGAACAGGAGACTTAGAAAAGAAAGCAGGGAAAAAGGGTGGCAGAATGAGGCTATGACAGAAGTAGCAGGAGATGGGAATAGGAAGGAAAAAGGGAAGTAATATCAACAACCCTGCAACAACAATTGGAGCAGGAGATGTAGAAAAGAATAAAAGAAAACAGGGAAAAAAGGGCGGGATGAGGTTGTAACTCAATAGAGAGGAAATGGAGGATGGGAAACAAAACAAAAGAAATATAAACAACAGCAGCAACAGTAGGAGGGGATATAGGAGGAATAACTCAAAAAAAAGAAAAGAAAAAGAAGCAAGAACAACAAACATATGAGGAAGTGATTTTATGACTTACCAATTTGGCCCAAATCAAACATGTTTTCCCTAATTTTCCAAAATTTGGCCTGATTTTGCCTAAATCAGACCTATTTCAGCCATAAATTGACTCAAGCTAATCTAATTCGACCAAATCCAGACTTGATTCATGCGAATTTATCCTTTAAATGACTTAATTTAGGCTTAAAAGGCCTTAAACACCCATATAATGCACATACTAGGCTGGGCGCCTAGTTTGAGCAGCCTTGTCTAGCGCCTAGGCGGGCGCCTTGACAACACTGCTCCAAATAAGGGTTGTCATACAAGTAGTGATTGGGTGCACAATAACACTTGTGGATTATTGTGAGTAGTGTAGAGGGAATTTGTCCCTTCTATTGGAGTGATATCCTTGCCACTTGATAAGTGATACTATAAACTGAATGCCCATGCTCATATGAGTCAATGTGATATTGAACTCACAATATTTCAATAGTCTTCTCTAGTTCAAGAAACACAAATTGAATAATAAGAGGTAACATTGGTCACTTACATGTTCAAGTTGTTTTCCAACTTATTCCTATTACTTGGGTAGCAATGACGTGTTGGTATATATCACTCTTTGCTTGTGAGGTTTTTGACATCACTGCCAACGTAATATGGAACCTACGAGGTCACACACATAGGATGCTTGAAGGGAAAAGAAGTTCACAATTAAACACAACTAGAATTATTTTGAATTATGTAAAATACTAATTTCCAACCTAGTTGATCGACTGAACAAGTCCGGTGATCGACTGGATGGTTAAGATCATTCGGCCGACTGAGTGTCAGATGATCGACTGGTCACCATTTAGGAAAGTGACCAATTGATCGACTAGACCAAACATGAATTAGGTAAAGAAACAAAAAGGATACATGTTTGGTTGGAATTGAATTGGTCAATTGGATCCGACCAGGACATGCCTAATCTGGCCAGTCGATTGATCGTGTGTTCTCGTTGATGACTGGATGAGTCAGTTATTCGACTGGGCAGACTATCTGAGTTTTCCTAGTCTGATTTTGTTTATGAGTAGCCATTAGGAAATGGATTGGATTTTGAGAAATCCAAGCCCATGACTCTCCTATATATAGTAGTGGACGTTCAAAGGATGAGAATCATGAGACACATATTGATACACAAGTTGGCTTTGAATTTCTTCCTTTTGGGACAGAAACTCATCCCAAAGACAACACTCGTGATAGGAGGAAACAGAGAGCAAGTAAAGCTAGCACGTCGATGACTCTAGTTCTGCTTCCTCTTGGCGACCAAGGCGGTGCACAAAAATCTCCCGCATTTGCTTTTCTTCATCGGCATGGAGGATGTAGAGGGGAAGACGTTGTGTGGAGGCTTGGAGGACAATTCCATCTTCAAGGAATAGTTCTACAAGGTGCTGCTACAAGGAGGACAGTCGAGTTGATGCACTACTTCGAATTTGGTTCCGGAAGTGTAAAATCTAACATCAACATAAGATGTCTGTAGTTGTTGCAAAACTAGTGTGCATCAATGTATGTTCATATCATTCTGTCTTTAATATACTCACTTTTTATAATTAATGGATTCGTCGGCTAAAGATTTTTTGTTGGGATTTCTTTTATATTTCATTGCATCCCTTCTCACGAAATCCTACAACAGGGCCGAGCATCGGTCGAGAACCGGACTGAACTGAACTGGACGGAGGCATTGGTAAAAATTAATGGACCGTAGACCGGACCGTTTTAAAGTGGGAGTGGACTGGACCAAACCGTTTTGAACTATTGAAGGACTAGATCTGGATCGGACCCTTTGGACTGCAACTAGATTTTAATGTGTTTTATAACTTATTTGATAGTCAAATCTAGATCATGTTAATTACTTATGATAAGGAGTTGGGAACCATCTATCCAAGAGTTGCATTTGATACAATTGATAATTGTTACCCTACCTAAAGAGGTTAAGTTTTGAGCAACAGTCAATGTTGAGTGATGACTAAATGTATTTGTGGATCTTGGTCTGCTAGAAAATTGCTTGTTGTAATTTTTCAAACTATTACTGAGGGCTATTGATTTTGATCATAATAGCCGGAGCGTTATTAATTAAAGGCCAAATTAATATTTTTCAAATCAAATTAATATTTGTAAATCAAATTAATTTTCAAAATACATTCTTTTGTAGAATAGAAAACACAAATGATCACTTTCCATTGCGATCGGTCCCTTCAAAAAATAATCAAAATAACTTCCTCGAATGTTATAGGACGTTGAGAATTGTTCTCACGTATGAGTCAAAGCTCTATGTTTTTGAAACACCAATACCAAAGGAACCGACTCCTAATGCGCTAAGGGCGGAAAGAGAAGTTTATCGTAAGCATGTCGATGATGCCATAGATACTAAGTGCCTTATGCATCATAAATCATGAACTTTAGAATCAAGATGAGGACATGGGTGCTCTAGAGTTGGCCACCCATCTGAGTGATATGTTCTAAGAGAAAGCAAGACAAGAGCGCTATGATGTTTCAAAGGCCTTGTTTAGTTAGATGCACCATGAGTGAAGATGATCCACTAGGGCCGCGTGTGACGTGGAAAGAAAGCCTTCAAAGCTTGGGATTCCCTTTAGGCCAAGACATGGACACTGATATAAGTTTTCGATTGTTGTCTGGATCTTGTAGTCAGTTTGTCATGAACAACAACATGAAATTTTTTGTTCAACTGATGTCATGGTCACTGGGCATGTTGAGAACTATTGAGATATAGATGAAGAAAGACAAGTCAAATTTGTGTTGATGGTTAACAAAGAAAAGTCCCAAAGCCCCAACCTCTACACTTAAAGCTAATGGACTGGGCAGGGAAGGGGATTGTCACCATTGTTACAAGGTTGGATATTAGAAAAGAAATTACCATCTCTTCCTAGAGGAACTAAAATAAGACAAAGTAGGGGATAGAGATCTCCACATCAAATATATATCTTATTGAGATAAGCATATCTACCTTTTCATCATGGGTATTTGATACCGGATGTGAATCTCACATATGTTCTCATGTATGAGATCGTAAGAAGTAGTCCCTTACTAATGGGAGAGGTGGAGGTAAAATTCATTAATGGATCAACAATTGCTACCACAACTGCAAGCACCTACTATTTATCTTTGCATAGTGGGTTTATAATAGAGTTAGAGAATTGTTATGATGTATCTGTCACAAATAGAAACATTATATCTTGTTTGGGAAAAAGAACGATTCTGAATTTCTAATAAAGAATGGTCAATTTTTTAATTCAAGAAATGAAATCTTTTCAGTTAGTTATTGATATATATGCTTTATGCTATTTATGTTTTACACATATATTTGTCTTTTGCCTTTTCTTTTATCCTATATTAACTTTTATGTTTTTCACTTACTCTCTTGTCTATAAAAGAGAGTACCTTCTAATCGTTTTAGACACATAAAATAAACATTTTTCTTTATTTACGTGGTATTAGACATTTATGATCCCCCTTATCCTCTCCACCCTTTCCTCTCCCTAACCCTAACGCTTCCCTCCGCCCCACTCCCACCCATGGTCACAAATTCGGTATACAAATACGTTCGGTTGAGTTGAAAAATTCAGAATTCAGAAATTATGCGGGAAATTTGGGCAAAAAGCAGTCAACATACGATAAAAGTACGATCAATGATTCGGGAAAAAGTTGGAGGATATATACATATACTGCATACATCTTATATGTCTATATATGTTTTGTACATATATATGCCTATAACTGTTAAATACATATACATATACATATATTACATACATACACAAACATATACGTGTTTACATACACAGACACATATATATGCTTTCAAACTAAGTTAGAATCTTAATCAGTATAGCACAACAAAAGAATGTATAAAACGGGAAAAAACGTCATACGTGAATAATTTGCAAATAGTACGAGAATAAAGCGTAATATTCATGAATTGGGAATTATTCGGCTGTTTCATACGTCTAGGGAAAAATTCACATTGTAAACGCGACTTCAAAAAGTTGGAGTATATTGTGACTATGCCCCACCCTAACCCTATTGCTTTCTTCCCCCTTCTTGTCATGCCCACCTCCACCCTCCATGCCGTCACTGTCTGCCTCTTGCCCGCCGCCGCCCAACCCTCTCTCCTTCCCTTCACACCGCCATTGCCACCCTCCACTACCCTTCCTAACTGCCGCCACCCACCACACCCCTACCTTCCCTTCCTTGCCCGCTGCCCATCCCCACCTCTCCTTCCTTCCCGCCGCTGCCACCTACCCCCTCTTCTTCCCCTTCTTCTTGGAACCAACCATAGCCTTCTCTCCCTCCCTTTTTCACCTCTCCCTTCCTCCATTCTCCTTGTAGCTGCCACCCCCTCCGTGTTGTCCCGCTAAATCCCTCCATCTCTCTCTTCACCTTCCTTCATCTATCCTAAAATGTTTCCCTAAATAGTGTGTGACGTGTTACAAGGTGCTCTTTATCCGCTGCCTACGCCACACGGTGGATTAAAAATCTCACTGTGGCATAGGTTCTCGTTGTTTATTTGTTGCACCTATGTGGGTTTCTATGATTTAGTGATCCGGATCGACAGTTTGCTTAGTGTGTTGTATAACACTACTTCTTCTACTTATGTGTGCTTCACCACCTCATAACTCATGGAATCTATAGATCCTCCCCTATCGCTCTGTGTTACGACCGTAAAATTAGATGGCTCCAACTATTATTATGGTTGGTTTCGTTTGGCTGTCGTTGGATCTTTACTGTTAAATATCAACTTCATGTCACAATTGGACGCCTTAAGGTCCGTCTTGTTGTTGAGGGCTATACAAAAACTTATGGCATAGATTATTTGGAGAGGTTTTTGTTCATTACCCGTCTCAACTCTGTTCGTATTCTTTTTGCTGTTGTTGTAATAGGAGTTGGACTCTTTTTTAACTCAACGTAAAAAAAGGCTTTCTTGTATGGCGATCTGCATGGGAGGTATATGGAGCAACCTCCCAAATTTGTTGCTCAGACGAAGTTTTCTAAAGTGTGCCACCTATTGAAAGTCATTTATGGACTTATAGAGCCCAAGAGTGTGGTTTGATAAATTAGGTCAGTCCTTCTAAATTTGACTTTAAATGCTCACTTCATGATAATTTTGTGTTTTTGAAAATAACTATTGATGGAGCAGTTATTATGATTGTGTATGTGGATGATATCATCCTTTCTGGGAGTGACCATCAAGGTATTCAAGGTACCAAGGAATATTTACGCAAACACTTTATTACTAAATATCTATGAAAATTGTGCTACTTTCTGGGAATTGAAGTATCACATTCTTCTTCTAGAGTATGTCTATCTCAGCGCAAGTATGTCCTTGATCTACTACCATAAATTGAAACGTTGGGTGCCAAGCTTGTCAGCACACCTCTGGATCCCAATAGTAATCAGGATGATGATTCTTCTCCTTCATATCCTGATAGTAAATAATATAGAAGACTTGTGAGCAAGCTCATTCACTTGACAGTCACACCAGCATATATTATATCAGTTGTTGGACTTGTAGTAGGTATCTTAATAAACATCGACAATGTCATTGGGATGTTGTGTGCCACATTCTCAAATACTTGAAAAGCTCTCCTAGAAAGGGTCTTCTATACAAGCAAAATGGGCTCTGCAAAATACTAGATTTTTTGACTCTGACTATGCTGTCAGCCGGGCTAATGGTAAATCTGCCTCAGGTTATTGCACCTTTGTAGGTGGTAACCTTGTCACTTAGAGAAGCAAGAAGCAAACTATTGTTGCTAGATCTAGTGTTGAAGCTGAGTATCGAGTAATGGCTCATACTACTTCTGAGCTGATGTGACTTCAAAGCTTATTAAAGGAGTTTGGAATTTGTGATCTTGAACCCATGCCTATATCTTGTGATCATAGTCACGATATACTCTGATTTTTTGAAAAACTCGTGTTCAAGACACGGATTTTGTCCTAGACGTATGAAACTTCCAAATAAATTCCAATTCCCGAATATTATGTTTTGTTCTCGTATTATTTACAAACTAATCATGTTTGATATTTTTTTCGTGTTTCATATGTTCTTTTCCCGTATTATATAGATTACGACTCCAACTTAGTTTGAGTGCATATATATGTGTGTATATGTACATGCATATATGTGTGTGTATGTATGTAACATATGTACGTATATGTAAGTCATAGTTATAGATATATGTATGCAATATACATGCATAGTATGTATATTTAAGTCATAGTTATAGATATATGTATGCAATATATATGTATGTACGTATGTGCAATATATATATATATATATACACACACACACACACACACACACATACATATATATGTATGCAATGTATGTATATGTTCTCCGATTTTTTCCCGAATAGTTGACCGTATTTTACCTTATCTTGACCGATTTTTACCTGAATTTCCCTGCATAATTTCCGAATTCTGAACTTTTTAAGTCAACCGAACGTATCCCGAATACCGAATTTGTGACTATGATTGTGATAAAGCCTCTATATTCACTGCAAGTAATCCCACATTTTGTGAGTGCACCAAGAAAATAGAGATAGTCAGTCACTTTGTCAGGGAGTCTAGTCTATCTAGGTGCATATCTATTCCATACATCAGGGTTCAAGATCAACTTGTTGACATCTTTACAAAATCACTGCCAAAGACGAGATTCATCTCTATGGTGGACAAGCTAGGCATGCATGGTACCCATGCTCTAGCTTGAGGGAGAGTGTTAACATATTTAGTTTTATGTTATTTATTTTATGCTCTTTAGTATCTTGTCTTTTATCCCATATTGAAAAACTTTGTAGTTATATTATCTTTATGGTTGTATTCATTATCTTTATATTAGAATCCTCTTATTATTCCACAACGACGATAGCAACTGAGATGAAGACCATGATGCCTACATGTTGTTGTTTACTTCCGCTCCAAATGCCATTTCATACTGATAAAGAAGCTCATGCTACCTGCTTGCGTACACACTTTTAGATTATCTACTTGAGGGGGAGTGTTTGGGTGATGAGTGCTTTATTGTGAAATTGAGTGGGCTTGGTTTATCTTTTTTATTCTGCTTCTTTATCTTTAGTTTGTTAGTTTGTTTGCAAGCTGACAGGATTCTCCCAAACTCCAGCTTGAGCGGGAGTGTTACTGTGTTAAAGAGTCTAGGCATGTAGTTAAAGTTCACTCTATTTGTATATGGGCCCAATTGTGTTTGGGCCCATTAGGGTTTTACTTGAGTTTGTAAGCTTCCCGCTTACCCTATTTATAGGAGAGGGGGATGACTTTCTATGAATAAGAAAACATACACAAGGGATTTTCTCCACTATATTGTTTCTTACAATATTCATAATAAAAATGTTCAATTATATATTTCTTAGATGAACGAGAATAGATAGTTGAACTTGAAGTATCCATTTATGGCCCTACAAGTATGGTTGATATTCAAAGAAAAATAGTTGTATGGTGCAAGTTGGGGTAGCTAATGCAGTTTCATGATATTAACATATTAGAGTTTCATATGGAGTGGTTTTTAAGAAGGAAATATTATGAGTAATTTGGTAGTTTACTCAGACTATAACAACTAACTAATGTAATTTATGATATTGTAAGAAATCTAACATGTTTTTTTATTATGTTGATAAAAAGAACTAAAACATAAAAATACTTTCTTTCTAACGTATGGAAATGCATTGATTTAAAAAGTACAAAACATGTCATGTTGCTTCTAGTATGATCCTTTTATGCAAAGGTTATTGGTTTAACTTCACTCAAACATCATGTGAACATGAATAATTAAATATGGACATATTGAGTATGATCCTTTTATGGGAAGGGAATGAACCACTACTAGTTGTTAGACAACTTAGATTGCACTCAAATTTCCCTAATATCAATCCAATTACATTGAGAACTTTTTGGTGGTTCTTCTATCTTGAGTTCTTAATGTTACAGAGTGGACCTTTTACATGTATAAAATAAATGAATGTCCTCGGATATGAAAGAAAAATGTACACCAACAAAAAAATCTCATTGAGAACTGCTAAAGCTGATTATGACATTTTTTTCTCCGCACATGCTACTTTTCAATGATAAATTAACTGTTGCTCCTCACTTAAGAAAAAAATGTGCATGTAAAATTATACGTAGTATATTGTTATTTTGTTACAAGGAATATAAACATGCACAACGATAGTGTTTGGCTTGCTATATTTGGTAACAATACATGAAATTTTATGGCCGCTAAAAGATTACTCTTATTAGTCTATCCATTAGTAAGTGGTTGACCTCGTATATATATATATATATATAGAGTCAGGCTAGAATACACTCGAGTGTACGGATCGCACAGATACACTCAAGTGTGTTTGCATATCAAGGCTATTTTTTGTAAAATGTAAACCGTTGATCTTCGTTGTCATACTATAACTAGGATACATACAAATTTTGAGCCCATTTGGATGAGTGTAAGTCACTCATCCAAGGGCAACAAAATCGACGCTCAAAACTATTGAAATGTATAATTTTTGTGGTCTTCATAACATGAGCTATACATATCCAAATGGGCTCAAATTTTATATATGAGATGTTCATGAGATGTTTAAGAATATCAACGGATTAGATTTTCAAAAAAAATATTGCATCATGAAAAACTACTTGAGTGTATTCCGCTCAGGATACACTCGAATGTATTCTAGCCTGACTCTCTCTCTCTCTCTCTCTCTCTATATATATATATATATAGAGAGAGAGAGAGAGATAGAGATAGAGAGAGAGAGAGAGTTCATCTTTATTACCCGCATGGGTAGCATGGATTTCGCTACCCGTCCCGCCCAAAAAGTAACTATATGGTCAGGAAAGTAACTCGCTGGACAAAAAAGTTAAAGTATATCGATAAAAAAGTAACTATTTGACTCAAAAAGTAAATCTGGGCAAAATACACAACAAAATAAATATGTAAAATATGCATTTTTTTCAAATGGTTACAAAACACAAAAACAATTATTTTCTTTTTAATGTTACATTACATGTTACTACTTCTATTGTTGTAACTTATATGTTATGACATCTTATTTAATTCTATTTTACAATATTTTAATGTTGTTACTTTTCCGAGATGATTGTTACTTTTTATACTAAATAGTTATTGTTAGAGAATAGAAGCTATTCATGTAATCTTTTCTTAGTTGCTTTCTTTATTGGGTCTATTATGTAAATGTTCTTTTCCTATATAATAAAGGTTAGCCTACTACAGTAGGGCATCGCTTTGTCCCAATACTTTCACATGGTATCAGAGCAAGCCCTGCGGTTGTAACCCTAGCCTCCTCTCTACTCGGTTTTCGTCACCACCGCCGCCGACTTAGATTCTCGCCGGATGCTGTCGGTCGATCCCCTGCGTCTCCACCAAAGCACGGTGGTTGCTTGAAGCAAAGGAGAAGATCTGCTCGTTCTATCTCGTAGAGAGGAGGAACAATTCCGTTCTCATTTTCTTTCCTCTCCAGGTCCCCATACATGGATGAGTGCCCAAGTTTTTAGGGGTTGTTGATGCATCAAATTCACATCATCTATTGACACAAGTGAAAATGCTTATTCCCGTCACTCCCGGCGCGTCATCCTGGGGTTATCTTTCTCCCCAGTGCGTCTTCCCGAGGCTTTTTTCCCTTTGACGACGCTAATTCCCGTCAAGATTTGCGGTAAAATCGTTTGACACAACGTTCATGTGGCTCACACAGTGTGTTGAAGGAAGCATGTTTCTCATGCCTTTGACATCTTACATAATAGTGTTGATTCATGGACACGGTGTCAGCGAAAGCCTATTTCACAACTGCAACATCTTACACGACATGTTGATTTTTCAACAAGACGTGTCGACGGAAGTCTGTTTTATGCATGCGACATCTTACGTAGCGTGTTAGACTTCCATGCGGCGTGTCAGCAACTTACACGATGTTTCAGAATTTCTACATTGCGTGTTGCTGGCAACCTGTCTCAACTTTTGTTGCTACTATCATTCTGATACGACCTCACTATGGGAAATGAAAGGCCAGTGACTTATGCTACCATAAACTACAACGATCAATCAAAATTTCTGTGAAGCTCACCTCACAAAATTATTCTTTCTAGATGAATGCCATCAATACCGTTCTTGAATCTAGCGGGAATATGGATATAACCATGGTGCTAAACATCCTCAACATCTAGCGATATATCCTCGATGTTACATATGTCTACGCCTGTCGATGTCGAAACATGGTAAACTTCCATGCCCCATTGGTTGCCTACTTGTTGACATGTGTCAATGAATTCAACCCAGTTGGTGACGAAATTGACCCAGCTAGCTCAAAACCTCCCATCTTCTTGATGTTCTTTGTAGTTATTATTGTTGCACGCTTAGTGAAGGCATAAAGAAACCTGTAGGAAACCATTTTTGACACTAAGATGACCATTTCCTTGATTTCTAACTAGAGAGGAATGATAAGTTTATTCCTCTACTAGATTTTCACAAGTTTTGCAAAATTTGATGTAGACATAATACCATTTAACCTCTCTTACTTTCCCTCTTCTTTACAAATTGAAGTATTTAGAAATAAACTCATATTTTTAATTCTAGAATGTGATCCAATAGGGATTTTTGTAGATATAGAACACCACATATATAGAACAAATTTAAGTTGTAGACAATTTCCTGTAGAAGTTTACAGACGGAGTATGTGTTTACCAAAAATTTAAGCTTTATGCCAAATTTCCTCACAATCTCACTATCTTTTAGCTAATTTGGTGTCGAAGTGTTAGTCCACAACTTCCTCAAAGTTTCCTTATATTTTCCACAAACTTCCACTTCCATGCCTGTCGAAGTTGACACTAAGACGACGTCTTGTACGTTTTGCATGTGACTGGTGTTTTTCTACACATATAAACTTGTCTGGATGGCTATATATAAGCATATATTTTGGTTTTAATCTATATTTGATGAAATCTATCAATTTTCAACATGAAATCACTAATTTTAGCTTAATTTTGTCGAAGATGCGTCAAAGTTTGGTTGTAAAAATCTTCGAAGTTTCCTCGATGTTTCTACAAACTTCCACTTCCACACTTGTCGAAGTCGAAGTCCTGTTCCATGGATATTACTAACTCCGAGGAGTATGATCGTCTTCTTCGGAGCACTCAACAAGTTCCTCTTGGTTCCTCCGCCAATCTTGTCTCAGATGCAGATAACCAAGGGACACACTTATTGCTTCCCACCAATATTCTACATGGGTGGTGGATTCTGGGGCCTCCTTGCATATGACTGGTATACGATTCATGCTTCTTTCCTCGGATTCGTATATCGCACATTCTTTTGTGACTCTAGCTGGTGGATCGGTCAGATGAGTACAAGCATGTGGATCTGTACATGCATCATCTTCTTTGACTCTACAGTCTGTACATTATGTACTAAGATTTCCTTCTAATTGATGTTTGCCGCTAAGTTGGTTAATTCCTTAAACTGCTTGGTGATATTTGGGTCTTCCTTCTTTGTGTTACAGGATCCTAAGAGCTGGAAGAAGATTGGTGGGAGATTTAGGAAAGGTGATCTCTACTTCTTTGAGGTTGATTGCCCAACTCGCCAGATCTCTTCCACTGCATCTACCATTGCTAGTTGCTCTCCCTTACAATGGCATTGTGGCTATGGATATCCCTCCTTGCAGAGTCTTTAGAAGCTTGTTCCTAGCTTACCTTCGATAAATTCTATCAAATGTCAATCTTGTCAATTGGGCAAGCATCATCATGTTTCTTTCCCTGGTCGTACTATAAAATGCTCTAAGCGTCCTTTTGATCTATTCATAGTGTTGTCTGGAGTCCTGTTAAAGAATCGAGTTACAATGGCTTTTGTTACTTTTCTTTTATTGATGATTTCTCCCAAATGACTTGGGTAAACTCAAGTCTCAAGATGAATTTTGTCGGTCATCCAAACGTTTCATCAATTAGTAAAAGTTTAGTTTGGTACTCATTCGCTGATAATGCCTTATAGAGTATTTTCAAAAGGCTATCTCTAGTTTCTTTTATTCGGTTGGCACCAAACGACTTGTCCTCATACACCTCAACAAAATGGGGTTGTTGAGCGCAAAAATCGTCATATACTTGATGTAGCCAATACACTACTTTTTGTGGAAACATCTCATGATTTTTTATTTAGCCTGCATCATCATAACAGGTGAATGCACTGTCGATGCCATTATAAATAGGTGCTCGATGAACACCATTACAAAGCTTATTTGGAATAATGAATGGCGACCCCGAAGGGACATCTACACGATAAATGGTTTTTACAATCAGACCCGGTGGTAGACGAGATAAGGAATCTTCTTTTGTACTACGAAGCCTTGAAAGATGACGAATTATAAATCCCTAGTTGTCGCCTATAAGATGTGTGATATTCTATCCAGTTCCTCAGACTGGGGAAATCAACAGTAATAGCGTAAGAAGCTTGTACAACGATAATTGAGTATGTTTCGACCATGGAACATAACTTCGGCGATTTTTGGCGAAATTTCGCCGAAACTTCGAACTTCGACCATAGGCGAAGTCGAATCCCAAATACTTCGGCCTCGTCCAAACTTCGGGGCGAAGTTTCAGTGATGTCGGCGAAGTTGACTTTTTTGTGTGTATTTTCGTCTCAACTTCCTCGAAGTTGTCGAAGTTTCCTCGAAGTTGGCGAAGTTGGGCGAAGTTTGGTCGAAGTTGAGACGACCCAGAGCATTAATCCTAACTAGTGTCCCAAAGGCCATATAAGGCATAAGTGTCGCCTCCAACCCTCTTCACAACTTCTAATATCAACTCCTATGTTGTTTGTTGCCACTCTTTCCTAGATAGGGTGTTTTAACTACTATTTGATTGTATATTGTATAGAATACATATGGTGAACTATATTTGTATATGTGTATTGCACATTTGACCCTTGAAACTAGGGCTAGAGAGTTGTGAATTGTGTTTTGTGTTAAATTAACATATATAAGATAGATGTATAACATATATTGTAGTTTTCAATTAAAGTTTCCTTCAAATTCACATCATTTTCTTCAAAAAATGGCATCGAAGTTTGTCGAAGTTTGCGTCTAAACTTCCTCGAAACTTCCTCGAAGTTTCCACAAACTTCCACTTCCACACCTGGCGAAGTCGACACGAAGTCGAAGTTCTGCACCATGGTTCGACCATGGTGCAGAACTTCGACTTCGTGTCGACTTCGCCAGGTGTGGAAGTGGAAGTTTGTGGAAACTTTGAGGAAGTTTCGAGGAAGTTTAGACGCAAACTTCGACAAACTTCGATGCCATTTTTTGAAGAAAATGATGTGAATTTGAAGGAAACTTTAATTGAAAACTACAATATATGTTATACATCTATCTTATATATGTTAATTTAACACAAAACACAATTCACAACTCTCTAGCCCTAGTTTCAAGGGTCAAATGTGCAATACACATATACAAATATAGTTCACCATATGTATTCTATACAATATACAATCAAATAGTAGTTAAAACACCCTATCTAGGAAAGAGTGGCAACAAACAACATAGGAGTTGATATTAGAAGTTGTGAAGAGGGTTGGAGGCGACACTTATGCCTTATATGGCCTTTGGGACACTAGTTAGGATTAATGCTCTGGGTCGTCTCAACTTCGACCAAACTTCGCCCAACTTCGCCAACTTCGAGGAAACTTCGACAACTTCGAGGAAGTTGAGACGAAAATACACACAAAAAAGTCAACTTCGCCGACATCACTGAAACTTCGCCCCGAAGTTTGGACGAGGCCGAAGTATTTGGGATTCGACTTCGCCTATGGTCGAAGTTCGAAGTTTCGGCGAAATTTCGCCAAAAATCGCCGAAGTTATGTTCCATGGTTTCGACAATTACATAACGCCATCCTCTTTCGTGAGCCTTTTTAAGCGCCAGGTGTATTGCAGAGATTTCAGCAACAACTACCTAAGAATTAACCAATGCCATTGTCCAAGCTCCTAGACATTGACCATCATGTTGTCGAGCTATTACTGCTAGGTTAGAGAACCCATTTTTAACAAAAGCATCAATACTTACCTTCACCCACCCAAATGGTGGATGTGACCAAGTAGTTTGAACAATGACGTTCAAGATATTATGCAATTGAGGAGAAGAGGCCCACGCTCTTTCGACACCATGGATTGAAGAAAATACCTTACCCAAAAGCCTATTAGTAGGTATGCTTTCAGACGTAAAGATAGCACTATTTCTAGTTTTCCAGAGTTCAAAACAAGTTATAACGAAGAACATACGCTACTTTTTCAGATGTCTATGCCAAAGAAGTTCAGTCTAATGCTCTTCTCATTGCTTGTTTCTTGATTAATCGTCAACCATATTCTATCTTGCATTGAGCCAACCCCTTTTCTGTTTTACGACCAAACAAACAAACTTTTCTTGTGCCCCTCAATGTCTTTGGTTGCACTGCACTTATTCTTGTGTTTGATCCACGTGTGGACAAGTTGTCGCTTTGTGCAGTCTATACTGTCTTTTTGGGATATTCTCCCACACAAAAGGGGTACAAATGTTATTATCCTCGTCTTCTTCGTATATTTGTGTCGGCTGACGTTACTTTTCATGAGTTCACTCCCTTTTTTAGCTACTCTGTTCAGAGTGAGGGAGAGCACAACCATGAGAGTGAACTTACCTTTTGATAATGATTGAGTGAGAGAGCGAGAGCCACCACTCCTTGTGTAGAGTGATGAGAGTGTGCTAGATATTACTACTATTATATCACTACCACCACCACCTACACCTCCACCTTCTCAACCTTTTCCTATGGTTTACACCAGGTTAGTAGGCATCACCTAGAAGGTGTAGCAACATCAGTCCATTAGATTGACTCATCATCGTCAGATACTCCTGAGGTACCTATTCATGCTGAGAGTTCTCTTGATACTTCTGTTTCAGACTTACACATTCTAGTTGCAGCTCCTAAAGGTGTTCAGTCTTGCACAATACGACATCCTATCTCTAGTGTGTTGCTTATCCCATATGTTACCAGCAACACACGTTTTCTGTTCAACTAGATTCTACAGTTGTTCCTCACTCATATGAAGCAACAACTTGACATGATGGATGGCTTCAAGCCATGAGTAGTGAGATGGAAGCACTTTACGAGAACTCCACCTAGGACTTGGTGGATCTTCCTCATGGGAAGACTGTTGTAGGCTATTGATGGGTGTATACTATTAAACAAAAAATTGGATGGATCGGTTGACCGTTTGAAGGCTCGATCCGTGGACAAAGGGTACACTGAAACACACGGAGTGGACTTCTTCGGGACTTCTCCTGTTGCCCGGTTAAATTATGTATATATCCTTCTTTTTGTTGCTACTCATTATGATTGGCCTCTTCTCCAGCTAGATGTCAAAAATGCATTTCTTCATGGTGATCTTCTTTAAGAGGTGTACATGGAGCAACATCCTGGGTATGTTGCTCAGGCGGAGTGTCAGAAGGTGTGCAAATTGAAGATATCCTTGTATGGCCTGAAGCAATCACCACGGACATGGTTTGATAAGTTTAGTGTTACACTTATGTAGGTTGGATTCAGTTGGTCTTCTACTGATCATTCTTTGTTTGTGTGCAAATCCTCTCCTGGCACTATTATTCTGGTTGTATATGTGCATGATATTGTCATAATAGGTGATGATCTTACCGACATTTCACAACTCAAGGAGTGGCTACAAACACAATTTCAGACGAAAGATTTGGGTCATCTTTGTTATTTTCTTGGAATAGAGGTTCTATGTTTCAAGAAAGGCACAAATCTTTCTCAGCGAAAATATGTTCTAGACCTTGTAGAGACAGGCATGACACATTGTGATCCTGTCTCAACGCCTATGGATTATCATGCCAAGGCAGTTATTTGTGATGACAATGATCTTTTGGATCCAACAAATTACAAACGGATTGTGGGTAAGCTGGTCTATTTGATGGCCACTTGTCCTGATATCTCCTATGCAGTAGGAGTTAGGCAGTTCATGAGTGCACCCAAGATGTTGCACTGGATGGCGGTCACCCAAATCCTACGTTATATTAAAGAGTCGCCGGAGAAAGGTCTCACTTGTTTCACAAAGGAGGATTCCTCCTCCACTTCCTTGAATTCTTACTGGATATATTGATGCTGATTGGGTAGGTGATGTTGGAGAGACAATCTACATCAGGATAGTGTGTTACTTGGGTCACATTTAGTGACATGAAAGAGCAAGAAACAAAATGTGGTTGAACGTTCCAGCACATAGGTTTGATATCGAGCAATGACACATGCCTTTTGTGAACTACAATGGGTTATGTCCATATTGGCTCGAGCAATGGCACATGCTTGTTGTGAACTACGGTGGGTTAGGTCCATATTGGCTCAAATGGGAGTGTTTGTTGAAACTCCAATCTCTCTCATGTGTGATATCCAGGTAACCATTCACATTGCTAGCAATCGCGTGTTCCATGAGTGGACCAAGCACATCAAGGTTGACTGCCACTTTATTTGTGATCTAGTGCTCTCCAAGAAGATTCAGACTCCTCATGTTCATACTAGACAACAAGTTGCAAATATCTTCACCAAGGCCGTTATACCTTCACTTTTTAGTCATATTAGTAAGTTGGGCATGCACGATGTGTACACTTCAACATGAGAGGGAGTGTTAAAGAATAGAAGCTACTCATGTAGATGTAGTCTTTTCTTATTTGCTTTTTTATTGGGTATATTATGCTAAATGTTCTCTTCCTATATAATAAAGGCTAGCCTGCTACAGTAAGGCATCACTTTGGCCCAATACTTTCACAGTTACTTTTTAGGTATAATAGTTACTTTTTGTACCTTATAGTTACTTAATTGATGTACGGGTAGTTCAGCTTAGAATACTCATATGCATGTACTAGTGGAATTCCCTATATATATGCACACACACTTAACACACACACACACACACACACACACATACATACATATATATATACACACACACACACACACACACACACACACACACACACACACACACACACACACACTTAACACACACACACACACACACACACACACACACACACACACACACACACACACACATATATATATATATATATATATATATATGGGTAAACTAGGATACATTCGAGTGTACCAGTGACACAATAAAGTAAAGTTATTTTGTATCATCCAACTATCATTTTAAAAATCCAAACTGTTGATATTCTTGAACATTATATAAATAGCCTACATAAAAGTTTGACCTCATTTGGACATTTCAAAGGAATGCATCTAAAGGTAACAAAATTGATGCACTTTAAAAAAATTGTGTCAATTTTATTGTGCTTGTATGAGTGCCTTAGAATCATCAAAATGAGCTCAAATTCTGTGTCTATATTTATCATTTATCAATACAATGAAGATCAATGGTCATGAATTTTCAAGAAACTAGTCTTGATATGTGAACACAAGTTGAGTGTACAACACGATCTGTACATTCGAGTATATTCTAGCCCAACTCTCTATATACATACTTGTTGGGCACATATTTAAATGCTACAAAATGATGCTTTTAAAAAAACCGGATGTCGGTTTTGTAGTCCCTTGTAGAATGAATTTCAAGTATCTGAATGAGCTCAAATTTGGCAGACTATTTCATGTGATATCTAAAAAAGTTTAACCATTACAAACATCGGTTGAGTGTATGGGGTGGTCAATACACTCGTGATAATTGTAGCCTGATTGTGTGTAAATATTGTAATTAATAATTTTTACTTGTTACACGTATAATTTGTTAATATTACATTCATTTGGAACGATATATCGAGGACTACAATGTATTAAGAGTTGTGTGTTAATATTCCTAACAAAAATTATGCTTTTATACTGAGTACAAGGGCGAGAGGCTATAGAGGTAAACAAAAGAAATAGGAGGTTATGACAGTACTTATTAAGAAAATAATAAATTCTTAGATAAAATAAACAATATTTAGTAGTTAGGGAAGTGGAGGTAGTGAAGTTTAGAGAGAGTAAGTACAATTATGTGAGTATCAACTCTTTTTATGAAAATTAGCAAGACCATGTAAAATTTATTAGCTTATCGTCATGATATACAACAATTTCTTTCCAAAATGTGCTAGGAGTTATCTGATCATCATTTCTTTTTAAAAGCACTAGTTTTGTTGTGGGGAGGGGGTTAAAGATTGCAATAGTAATACATGAAGTGGAGAAGAAAAAAATGACTTTGGGTTAATAAGGTGATGGGATATTATGCACTTTGTGAAGAGCATGTAGGTGCGTTAGGTGCATGTAGTATGACAATCATACAACGGAAACCTGGTATATGCAAGTCGTCTAAAGTATATGACATGAGTCCAAAACTAATATCCATGTTGAACCTATTTCTCATGAGTACAATTATTTGATATGAGTCAAACATAGATATCCATGAGCTTTTTTATCCAATAGGGATAACAGATAGTTTGATACATTTGTAGAATAGTTACAGGTTTACATTTGATTTTTCATGTAAGCTGAAATTTGGGTTTGAACTTAAGTTCTTTTACATAGTAACACTGAAGTCACTTATCTTTAAAACACAATATTATCCTTAAATTTGAATGTCTAGGTGCATGTAATTACGACATGCATAAAGAACACATTCAGATTATATTTTCCAACGGGAAAAAGGAAATTTTCTCCCATAATATTGACAGTGATGCCTAAAGTAGTTTAAAATTCATTCCAAGCATCTCTGAGCTACAGCAAATACTTGTGTAGATCTTTTGAATTTTTGTACATGGCATGCAAATCAAGAAGTTAGCATACGTATTGTATACATGCTGTAGTGATATGCTGCTTACATGTATAACTCTGAAGGCATAGAAATATTGCTAATGCAGGTGCGGATTCTAAAAGAAACCAGTCTTCCTGTTGTTAGCACTTCATTGGTGGATAACTGTCAAAAAATATTGTTAAAATCTCCGTGGGAGTTATTACAAATGCCGGTAGGAGCTGGAGGAGTTTTTAGCCTACTTTCATCTCACAAAGTCATCGATGACTTCAATCATTGGGGAATGGAGTTTGTGCAGGTAATTTAATAGTGGAACATTAATAGTTACTGCTAAAATGTAGTAACTCTGTTATGCAAATTGAAAATAGTGTTTTCTTATTTATTGTTGTTAATATGTTTTATTTATTTGTTTATTTGTGCTCTCTTTAGTGTCTTCTCTTATGTCCTATATTCGTAAACTTTGTGTTAAGTGACTCCTATACTATGTAAGGAGGGTGTATGCTTGTACTTTTTTTCTCAATAATTCAGACTTATACTAATCTCATGGTTTCAGGGCTTTCAGATCCGCCATCATTCTATTCTTCCTCTCATCCACCTAGCCGCCACCCTTCTCCGTACCCAGCCGCCACCTTGCCACCCTTCTACCTACCGCCAACCCTGCCACCATCTCCAGCCAGTGCCCTTCCATCTTCCTCTCCAACCATCTCCAGCCAGTGCCCTTCCATCTTCCTCTTCAACCATCTCCAGCTGCCGCCTTGTCCATCAGCCGCCGCTTCTCCAACCCACCCATCCTGCCTCCTTCCGATGTACAACCCCCTATCCCGCAACCCTCTTCCTGCCCCTGAACAACCGCCTCCTAACCCTTGTTGCCCCTCCAGTAACCCGCTGTCGCACCATCTTCCTGCCACAACACTACTCCACCGCCACGTTGTCATCCACTCGCTACCCCTACCATCATGTCTTCTACCGCTACCCCTACCATCATGTCTTCTACCGCTACCCCCCCCCCCCCCCCCCCCCGGCTAACCCATGCCATCCACTGTTACCCCCCATCGACCCAAACTCTTCGACCCCCATCCCATCAACCCCCACCCCATCAACCCCACCCGTCGACCCCAACCCTATTGAACCCCCCTCCCCATCGACCCCCCCCCTCCCCATCGACCCTACTCTAACGACCTATTGACCCAGCCCCGTTCCCTCCAACCTATCAAACCAACCACCGCCATCCACCCTTCCGCTACCGCCCCCCAAACTCTCACCCACGACCGCTTCTTCCCCTCCCTCCCTTTCTCCCTCCATCAGACTACCCGCCACCCAACCACAACCCCTTTGCCACTGATAGCCAATTCCAAACCCATCCCACAGCTACTGCCTTCCCTTGTTCTAACCGAATACCCTCCCATCTATGTTACTGCTACGGCTATATTCCATTCTCCACCCCTCATGAATCACTGTTGAAGCATTGTTGATCCCACCACTGAGGTTGCTCCTAGTATAAAAATAACTTTGTCTCGGCTCCTCTTGTTTCTTAGGGGGCACTTTCTCCCTCTTATAAACCTTCATCACATGTCGGTATAAGTTGACGATGTGGCTTTGGTTTACTAATTAAAGTTCTTAATGCCCATTCTTTGGGTGTCTAAAATCTTTTGCTGGTGCCTTGCTTGATGCTTCACGCCCTTCTGAACTGATTACTTGTGTGGACTGCTCCAAGAACTTCTCATCATGGCCTCTGAAAACTTAAGAACCCTCTATGTGACCACAATAAAATTGAATGGTTCTGACTACCATACGCGGTCTGCTTCTTTCCAGTTGTACGTCAAGGCCCAAGGCCGATACTTTCACCTTGTTACTAAAGTACTTGTTATTCCTATCGAGAACGCTGATGAGAAAACTAAATAATCCAATGACTTGTTGGTCAAGGATGACTTGGGGGTGATAACCTGGCTGGTCAACAGTGCATAACCAAAAACAAGTCAATCTCTTTTACGACTTAGAATGGCAAAGGCCATGTGGGATCAGTTAGCACATGTTTACTCACACCAACAAAACCTTAAAAAGGTGTTTGAAATCTTTAAAAATCTGGCTAAAAGAGAATTGTCTAATGATACCTCTATTGAAGATTATTATAATCAATGGTGTGCTTTGTGGGATGAATTTGAAGTATATCATCCCCTGACTTTTGATATCATTGAAGTTCAACGACGGAAAAATGAACTTAGTTGGTACACTTCTTGTTGGATTACATGCCTCTTTTGTAGGATTCGTGGATCAGATCTTGTCTAGCGATCCACTCCCTAAACTGCGTGATGTCCTAAAAAGGGTCCAACACCTGCCGTCTATCTCTCCTTCTAGTTCCACTGAGGCGTCCGCTTTTGTAGTATGATCTGGCAACTCTGGCCATGGTAGAGGACATGGCCATTTTGGCCCGTTAGGAACTGGACCTAGTCAACCCCCTACTAGATCGGGACATGGTCAGCCATCTGTTAGACCGAGCAACGCCCTTGCAATAGACCTCGTCATTGCAAGTTCTATGGCTGTAATAATCACAATGAGGATCGTTGTAGGGTGAAACATGGCTACCTTAATAGTTAATACATGGGCCAATCAAGCTTCTACTAACTACACCGAGGATGAAACAGCCCAATCCTCCACTACTACTGCAGATTGGGTCCGAGCTGAATTTGAAAAGCTTTTCCAAGAAAGACTCCAGAATCTGATGTCGACTCCACACTCAGATGGTGATTTTGCCTTTTTAGCATCCTTGACTCATGGTAAAATCAAATGGGTCATCGACTTTGGTGCTTCCAACCATATTTCTTGCAATTCAATTTTTTTTCTCTAAATTGATTGCTTATTCTTCTATTCCGCTTGTGATTGTTGGTGGTGGCACTCAAGCCCCCGTTCTTGAGGTTGGTAATATCAAACTACAAATAACTTCTTGCTCATATAGGCTTTATATGTTCTTCACTTCCCTCTGAATTTTCTATCTATCAGTAAAACCGTCAAACAACTTCAGTGTTCTATAACATTAACTCATATGGATGTGTCTTTCAGGATCTCCACAGGAGGATGAGGATTGGTTCGGGCCATGAGGGACCAGACGATTTATACTACCATGATGCTTCGTAGACTACTACTCTTCTATCTTCGGCTGTTTCAGGACTTCAGTGGCACTACAGATTGGGACATCCATCCGCATCCAAGCTCAAGCATTTGATTCTGTTAGAATAATAAGTATTTATTCCCTTTATTCATTATTCTTTATTTCTCTATATATTCTCTGTGTATATGGAATTAGTCCCACATTGTGTAAACGGATATTGGCCACCACCTATGTCCATATATATAGGTGTGCCCTGTCAATACAAAGGCGTCTCATTCCACACATTACTTTTCCTTTCTATAGATTCCTACTGTATCTGAAACCTTGTTTAAATATAAAGCATGCCAGTTCGACAAGCAAACTCGATGTGCTTTTTCTGGAAAAGTAACTCTATCCTCAAAATTTGTTTTTGATATTGTCCATGCTGATATATGGGGACCTTGTCTTATACAAGTATGTCTGGATTTCGTTACTTATGACCTTTATCGATGACTTCTCTAGAACTACTTGGTTGTTTTTACTTAAAGATAGGGCACATGTTCTTGATACTATTACTGCATTCTTTGATGAGATTAAGACTCAATTTAACAAGCCCCTTAAAATTGTTACAACTGACAATGCCCTTGAATTTATGCAACAATCTGTCAGCATGTTTTCTAGAAACCTTGGCACCATTCATCAAACCTCATGTGCTTACACTCAACTGAATGGGACTGTCGAATGCAAGAATCGTCATCTACTTGAAGTAGCTTGAACCCTTATGTTTCACTATCATGTCCCTAAATCTTTTTGGGCTGATGCAGTTGCCATCACATGCTTTCTAATCAATAGAATGCCCTCGTCTGCCTTGAACAACCGAGTCCCCTATAATGTGTTATACCGCGGAGCCCCCCCTCCTCTCTACCACCTAGAATTTTTGGAAGTACTTGTTTTCTACAGATCTTTAGACTGGTTTTAGCAAACATGATCCCAAATCTACTGAATGCATCTTCTTGGGGTACTCATGAACTCAAAAGGGGTACATATGTTGTGACCCAACAACTACGAAATGGTTATGTTGCGGATGTTGTTTTCTTTGAAGATACACTACAATTTTCTATTATGGGTTCGACTCTATCTATAGATCTACTTGTTGATACCCCGCTTCCTGTTATTGTTGAGTTGGATTCCTCAAACTTTGTTGTTCCGTCTAATGATGTTCCTCTCAAGGTTTATCAAAGGCGCCGCAAGAGTACAACTCCCTTTATGGCCCCTCCCTCAGCCAATTTCTCATCTTTGTCGCCAGATTGTGACACCTATCATGCATACTCTGATCTGAATACTTCAATTAGCATAAGAAAAGGGGTGTGTTCTTGTACTCTTACATCCTATCAACAATTTCTATTCTAATGCTAATCTTTGTTCAAGTTTTGCAAACTTTACTACTTCACTTTCCACAATTTGTGTTCCTCAAATTGCAACTGAGGCCCTTACACATCTTGCATGGCGTCGTGCCATGGAAGTGGATATGGAGGCTCTACACATACAACAAACTTAGGACTTAGTTGATGCTCCTACTCATGTTTCTCCAGTCAGCTGTTGCTGGATCTTTATTGTGAAGTATCAACCCGATGGCACGGTTGGACGCCTTAAAGTTCGTCTTTGTCGATAAAGGCTACACACAAACTTATGGAGTGAATTATTTTGAGACTTTCTCGCTTGTAGCTCGACTTAATTCAATGTGAATTCTTATTTCTATCGTTCTCGATAAAATTTGGCCTCTTTTCCAACTTGACGTCAAAAATGCATCTAGTGGCATTGCGATTGATTATCAAGATGATGGTTGAGTCAACATCATGAGTGATTTCTAGTAGTCTTTTTGTAGCTCCAGTTGTCAAAATGATAGCTGGATTCATTACCATGGGGAACATTGGTACCAAGTGTAACATTTTGCTGTTTAACACCTAGCATGGCAATGTCATCGAGATCCAAAGTATACTTCCTTTGCAAAAAATGGAGAATGGAAATCGCAAGCGAAGTAGTCGAAGCATGAAAAAGAGGAGTTGTGTATGTTGTAAATATATCCAACAAATTCATGTTTACTACAATCATGCTTGCCTTCAAGTTAAGCAATGGACTTGCCTGGTTCAACAATGACCATAAGTAGAAATAAGATATATCTACCTTATTTTTAAGGACGATTTGCCGCCAAATGTGACAATTCAATAGGGACATATTAGGAACATGGGACGATTGTGTACAGTGTGGGCCCTTATTCATCTATACACTTACAAAGGATTTTGTTTGTTAGTCTCATGTTCCATAATCGAAAGAATGGGCAAGGGAACAACAGGAGTTGGTGACTCCATGACATTAACAAACAAAGAAGCTCCAATTGAAGAATAAAGAAAAGTATTTCTCAGAGATAGCAAAATATAAAATTACTAACAACTAATGCTCAACATGATCATAACAATAATAACTCCTTTAGGTTCTAGAGTACCTAGGGAAAATGCAATTGGTGGCATGTGGAGAAAACTTACCAAAAGAAACAAGTTCAACTAAAAGTTTGTGCGGCTAAGAGGAATCAGTTAGAAAGAGGGTATAAAACATAGAAGGGAATTTGGTTGTTGTGATAGAGGATGGCATGCTATTGATTTGGGAAACAGACAATGAGCAAGCTTGACACAAGGAAATCTGTGAGTATATGAATAAAAAATAAGGATTAAGGTGACATCCAAAATGTGTTCTATAATCCCATTTTGCTAGGGTGTATAAGAACGTAATATCTGGTGAATGTTTCTTGGTACCTGTAGAAGGTGGCTAGGTCCCATTTGACAAATTCAAGTATGTTATTAGTTTGCAATTTTTTAATATGTGAGAATTGAATTCCAGTTTCAAAAAAGGAACTTCTAGACACTGGGAGAAACTTGTAACCTATCTTTAGTAAGAAAATCCAGGCAACTCTTGAGAAATCATCAACAAATGCTATAAAGTAGTTATAGACAATTAGATGTGAACCTTGCAAGGGCCCACACGTTAGAATGTACTAAATGAAAGATCATTTTACTAGATACATAAGGTTTGTGAGATAAGAGACTGATCGCTCTTTGTCGTGGGTCAAAAGTGTAAAACAAATGCCTTACTCAAAGATATTGGATTTTAAGTTTATACCTAAGGGACGTCTGTAACTCAATACGGAGTCTATTGCAATAATATGGGGTCAAACACAAAGATAAGGAAAAACAACAACGTTACAACAAAAACACTTGGCTTAGTTTAGTCAAATCAAAAGGGATGAATTTGGTATTTCATTTAAGGAACGAATTAATCTACTCAAAATAGTAAATCTATGTTAAATAGTATTTTATTTAAGTTCTTTATATTCACTTGTTATTTTCCTAGTCTGTGTGAACCTCTATGTAATTGTTCTCTTTATAAATATACGGGGTACACACATTGTGCACCCTAACCCTTACAGACAAATCAAGATGGTACCAGAACAGGTGCTCTAGCCGCCACCCTCCCCTCAGCCGCCTCTATCTCTCTCTCTCTCCCTCTCTCCCCGACGGCGCCCCCTCCCGGCCACCGCCTGGCGCTCCGTCCCGCCTGGCTGCCCGCCGGCTGCTGCTTCCGCGGCTCCCGCCGGCAACTCTCCCCATGCGGCCTGGCTTGCTAGTGCCGCCCACACCATTCCTTGCGGCCTCCGACTGTTCGTCTTGAGGGTCTTCAGTGCCCTACTCCTATCTGCCCGTGTCGGCCCTTGAGTCGTCGGGTTCTCTATTGAGTCTCGACGTAGTCTTCATGTAAACTGTTCCTTCTAGTTGCTCTTATCTGCCTTCTGTCGCCTAACCGGAGGATCTAAGCGGTTCTGACTTCTGTTGCTGTTTTCTGCTTTTTTGGACTCGGGTCTCGATCATGGCCTCCTCCCATGATGATTTTTGTCGTCAAGTGACTATTGTGAAGCTAGATGGGCGCAACTATCAATATTGGGTTTGCTCCATGGAGATCTTTGCGAAGTCTCAAGGCAAGCACTCCCATCTGACTCAGCCTCTGCCTCCTCCTCCGCCCAGTACTGCCGAGTCCAAGGATAAAAAGATCTACGATGATTGGGTCCATGGTTGTACGGGCGCCCGCCTGGGCGGCCTGGGCGTCCACCCACTGCCCAAAACCTGGGCGCCCAGCCTCAGTGGGTTGTCTGGGCGGTTGGGCGGACTGCCCGGGCGGGCTAGGCGGACCGCCTGGGCGGTTAATGGGCCTCTTAGTGGGCCTGGTCAATGGGCCATCATGAAATTTAGTTTTTTTTTTCATTTTTTCTTAATGGTTCCTATAAGCAACAAGTTTTTGGTTTCTCCACTTTTTTCATTTTGCTGGGCTACGTTGTTGTCACATCATGTTGTTGCTTCACCATCCTCCTATCACCATGGTTATTTTTATTTTTTCTGCCTTATGCATTACTAAGCAGCAAATTCACTTCCATGAATGATTCTTTATTTTTGCTTTGCTCTATCTAGTAGAAATAACTAAACAACAATTGGGCAGCAAATTTGCTTAATTTGTTTGTTTTTTTCTTCCTGTTGCTTAATTGGACAACAAATTTGCTGCCATATCTTACTGTTGCATCACCAGCCTCCCATCATGGCTATTTCGATTCTTAGTTATGCATAACTAAGCAACAAATTTACTTCATGACTTACTGTTTGTTTTTCTTTTTGCACTGATTGTTGCTTGACAAATCCACAATGAGTTAATTCTGTTTTTATCTCTCCACCTAATAACTATATTGATCGTATTTATGCTGCATTCCTTATATATACATGCTTGTATAATATATATATTTTGACATTGATTCATATAGGTTAAAATCTAATTATATATATATGATACTATATTAATATATATAATGATATATATTTAAACTTAAAAATGAAAAAAAACGCCTAGGAACGCCTAGGCGTCCGTCTAGGCGCCTAGGTTGTCTGGGCGGTCATGGGCAACGCCCATACAACCTAGATTGGGTCAAGGATGACTCGACTATGATGACGTGGATTTTGAACAACAATGAAACTCGCATTAGCGTTACTCTACTTCGTCTCCCGACTGCCAAGGAGATGTGGGATCAATTGGCCAACACCTACTCACATAGTAAGAATCCGAAAAAGGTGTTGACTTGAACAAACAACTGACCCACCTGCATTTCACTGGGCTCGATATTGCTGACTACTTTTCGACCTTCAAAGGCGTCTGGGATGAGCTTGAGAATCTTCATCCCTTATCTACCAACTTAGCTACGATGCAGGGACAATGACAAAAACTCCAGGTTGTCCAGTTCCTATGCGGGCTTCTTGACTCATATGCTGGCGTGATTGACCAGATCCTCGCCAGCGATCCTTTACCCACGTTGGAGAGTGCTTTTCAGCGTCTACAACGACTGTCGGCTTCCTAGTTAGATCTGCCTTCTGACACTGGTGACACTACTGCTCTTGCTGCTATGTCTGGCCGTGGTCGTGGTAGGGGTCGCGGCCGACCTCTGGCAACCGTTCTTCTGCTCCTGGACGGGGACGTGGGTCGCTTGGTCGTGGCTCCCTTGGTCTTGGCTCATCTGCTGATGTCTCTGGAGGTGTCGTTGCTCAGCGGTACTGTGACTTCTGTGACCGCACCAACCATACCGAAGACAAATGTTGGAAGAAACATGGCACACCTGCGTGGGCCAATGATGCGTCTGAGGGTGCTTCTCAGACACCTTCTGCTGCTACCTCGAGCTCTTCCACTGCTGAGTTCATCCACTCCGAGGTGGAACGTCTCCTACTTGAGAAGACCGGTGCTTCCTTCTCATCTGCTCCTGAATCAGGAGCTCACGCTGCAACTTACACTGATTGTGATTCTGCCTTCTTGAGTGCTCCCTCTTCTAGTGCTGGTAATACTAAATGGGTGATTGACTCTGGAGCCTCTTCCCATATCTTTGGCAAACGTTCTCTTTTTTATAGACTGTCTAAGCCTTGTTCTAAATCTGCTGTTATGCTTGCTGATGGATCCAAATCTGCTGTATTTGGAATTGGTGATATTTGTGCTCAAGTTCTTCTGCGATCTGTTTTATATGTGCCCAATTTTCCGCTAAACTTGTTGTCTGTCAGTAAAATTGTACGTAATCTGAACTGCAGTCTGACCTTTGTACCAGGTACTTGTGTTTTTCAGGACCTTCGCTCGAGGATGAAGATTGGTGGGGGGCATGAAGGACCTGATGGACTCTACTAGGATGAGTTGAAACGGATTGGCACTACAACTCTAGCTTCAGTAGTGTCGTCTTCTGTTTCCGCATTACAATGGCATTTTAGACTTGTGTATCCGTCAGCTGATAAATTTAAACATGTTATTTTTGGTGTAGGCACGCACCGTTTTCAGTGCGAGGCATGTTAATTAGGCAAGCAGTCCAGAACTGTATTTCCCAAAAAATCTCAGATTGGTAGCAAAAATATTTTTGATTTGGTTCATGCTGATGTATAGGGTCCTTGTCATGTTCCAAGTTTTTCAGGCAATAAATACTTTATTTTGTTCATTGATGATTACTCCCCTACTACCTGGTTGTTTCTAATGAAAGATAGATCACAAGTCCTGCCTACTATTAAGTTCTTCTTTGCTGAAATTAAAACCCAATCTTCTTTGCCTATTCAAATCTTGCGTACTGATAATTCTTTGGAATTTGTTCATAAAAATGTTGGATTATTTTTTCGTTCTGTGGGTACAATTCATTAGACATCTTATGCTTACACACCCCCAAAAAACGGTGTTGTTGAAAGGAAAATAGGCATTTACTTAAAGTTACTAGAACTCTCATGCTGCATTCTAATGTTCCAAAATATTTTTGGCTTGAAGCGGTTCTTACTGCCTGTTTTCTGATAAATCGTATGGCTTCGTCTGTTGTTGGGAATAAAATTCATGTACAAGTACTATAACCCCATCTTCCTCTGTTTTCTATACCTCCAAGGATTTTTGGGTGTACTTGTTTTGTTCGTTTGCTTGGACCGACTCAGGACAAGTTGTCTCCTCGAGCTGAAAAATGTTTTTTTCTGGGATACTAACGGACTCAAAAAATATATCGTTGCTATAGTCCTGTTACTAAAAAGTGGTTCACGAGCAGTGATGTAGTTTTCTATGAGGACACTCCATACTACTCTAGGGGAACATGTTGAGTTCGAATCTCATTGCAGTGCATCTGCCCATTATTAGTGACTCCACATCTGTTTTGCAGCCTGCTGAGACTACGTCTCCTCCTCTTATTGTTTGCCAACGCAGGAATTGGCCGCCGCAGTCTACTCCTGCTCAAGACCCCCCACATACAACCAATTTTCTCCTTCAGAAGGTCATGCCCCTGCCGAGGTAATTTTTGATCTAGATTTACCTATTGCTCTCTGGAAAGGCACTCGATCATGTACACTTCATAATATTGCTAACTATGTGTCTACTGCACACCTGAGTGTTCATGTTAGTGATTTCGTTGTTGCTCTCTCTACGATTTCTGTCCCCAAAAATGTTCATGACGCATTACAAAGTACGGCCTGGACACATGCCATGACTGAGGAGATGGCTGCTCTTACTGACAAAGGTACCTGGGATCTGGTTGATCCTCCTTCTGATTGCAAACTTGTTGGATGTTTTTGGGTGTACATTGTCAAGTATCATCCTGATGGAACTGTTGAATACCTGAAGGCCCTCCTAGTGGCGAAAGGGTACACTCAGACTTATGGTATTGATTACTTTGAACCTTTTTCTCATGTTGTCAGATAAAATTTTGTGTAGGTTCTGCTCTTTGTGTCAATCAATCTGGATTGGTCCCTTATCCAACTGGATGTCAAGAATGCCTTCCTTTATGGTGATCTCCAAGAGGAAGTCTATATGGAGCAACCACCTAGGTTTGTTGCTCAGGGGGAGTCGCACAAAGTTTGTCGCCTCAAAAAGTCTATTTATGGACTCAAGTAGAGTCCACGTGCCTAGTTTGATAAATAGAGCAAGATTTTGTCTACCTATGGCTTCCTCAGATCTCATGTTGATCATTCTGTCTTTATTAAATAGATGTCCTCTGGTATTGTGGTTCTTATTGTGTATGTTGATGATATTATTTTATTTGGCAGTGATCTCTCTGAAATTAATGCTACGAAAGCCTACTTATGCAGGCATTTTGTCACTAAAGATCAAGGCAAACTGAGATACTTTCTGGGGATTGAAGTTTTCGTGACTGCTAATGCTCTTGCTCTATCACAACGAAAGTATGTTCTTGATCTTCTACAAGAAACTGGAATGTTTGGAGCTCGACCTACTGATACACCCCTAGATCCTAATGTAAATTGGGATGATGATGAATCTCCCCTGTATCCTTACAGTAAAAGATATAGAAGACTGGTTGGCAAACTAATCTATTTGACTGTCACTACAACTGATATTTCTACTGTTGTTGGTCTTGTTGACATGTATCTTGATAAGCCTAGATAGTGTCACTGGGAAGCACTGTGTCATATCCTGTGATATCTGAAGAAAGCTCCTAGTAAAGGCCTTTTCTATAGAAAAGGTGGTCATTGCTCTCTTGAAGGCTATTCTGATTCTGACTATGCTGGAAGTAAGATAGACAGAAAATCTACTTCTGGTTACTGTACTTCTGTTGGTGGAAATCTGGTTACCTAGCGGAGCAAAAAGCAAAATGTTGTTGCTAGATCTAGTACTGAGGCCGAGTACCGTGCTATGGCTCATACAACGTGTGAACTTCTGTAGTTACAATCTCTTCTAAAAGAACTTGATGTGGGATCTTCTACTCCTATTCCTATGCATTGTGATAATAAAGCAGCTATTTTTATTGCAAATAATCTTGTCTTTCATGAGAGGACCAAGCACATTGAAGTTGACTGCCACTTTATCAGAGAATCTATTCTGACTGGTCATATCTACACTCCTTTCACTCGCTCAGAGGACCAAGTTGTTGATATCTTCACAAAGTTGTTGGCCAAAAAACATTTCAGCTCTCTTGTGGACAAGTTGGGCATGATTGATATCTATGCTCCAACTTGAGGGGGAGTGTTAAATAGTGTTTTATTTAAGTTCTTTATATTCACTTGTTATTTTCCTAGTCTATATGGACCTCTATGTAATTATTCTCTTTATAAATATATGGGGTACACATTGTGCACCCTAACCCTTACAGACAAATCAAGAATCTAGATTATGAAAAATCAAACAAAACAAAGATAATTGTGAATATGATAAAAGAGAACTTGGATTAGGTTTCACCAATCAGACTAGCCTCAACCATGCAAAACTTTCTTTTTTAATTTATATATATTCTTGACATATATTGCAAGTAGTCATAAAAGATATCTACACCTTCGTTCTCTTGAGATCCGAGTAGATTTCAATCTAAAGATACCTCTCTCTCGAGATGATAATCAATAGATCAAGGATAAACGTATGACTTTTGCCATTGAAACTCCCCACTCTCGTGTCTCATTACTAATCCACACTCTAGATCTTCCTGAACGTGTTCTCTCAAATTTATTCAGAACAAACATCATAAGAAGGTAGCTAATCAAACAAGCGATGCGTTTAAACATGAGTGTTAATATATTTCATATTTATTTTATTTTGTAATTTCTATATCCTGTTGGACCTCTATGTAAATTATCCAGTTTCTCTTATTAATAAAAAGGGAGAAGGCCTATGGACTCTCTGAACGCTGCATTGCACATTGCATTGCGGCACCACATTTCACATGGTATCAGAGCAAGGTTCCTAACCTAACCCTACCCAGTCATCACAACCCAACGCCGCCGCCGGTCGCCAGCGTGAACAGTAACTCCGACGGTGAACAATACGCGCGTGAACAATACAGTACGTCAGAGTGAATAGTAATTCCTGCGTGAACAGAGCACGTCGCCAGCCTTCCCCAGCCGCCGCGTCGCCGACCCAAAGCGGGCAGAGCAGTCGTCTCCAGGCCAGGCGCCATAGCTGCCGTCCCCCCTTCTCTTCTATCTCCGGATCGTCGGGTCCTTCGGTTGATCCAACGGATTTCTAAATCCCAAACCGGAGGGTCCGTCGGTACGTAAAAAATTCCTAATCACATCTCCTCCATGTGTGATTAGGGAATTTTAGTTGGGGGCTGTGGATGCATCAGATACACATCTGATGTTGTGACGTGACGTGTATCTCCCCCTCACCCATATCTTCTTGTGACGTGTATCAATTTGTCACTCTTCTTCTCGTCAAATCATGGAGGACACCAAGACATCTACCATCTACAGTGAGATGTCTCCTATCCCCTCCTTCAAGTTGAACAAGAAGAATTATCTCTTATGGATGAATGCTTTCCATACTGTATTGGAGTCACGCGACAAGGCGAGACACGTTGATTCTGATCCTCCTGCACTTACTGACAAAGGCTATGTTGAATGGAAGCGTCATAACAGTCTGGTGAAAACCTAGTTGTGGGGGAGCATGGAACCTGGGATTGCTTCGAGGTTCATGTTCTACACTACCGCCAAAGAGATCTGGGATGTAGTGAAGAAACATTATTCTCAATAGAAGAATGCGCTTCGTCAGTTCATGATATATGATCGCCTGTTTGCAGAACGACAGGGAGACAAACCTTTAGAAGAATACTTTAGAGTGATTCAAGGTATTGCACAAGAGCTGAGTTTCTACCATCCTGTAACTGTCCAGGAGCAAGTCAAAGACAAAGATGACTTAATTACAGCAAAATTCTTGTATGGTCTGAGTTCTTAGTGCAGTTCAGCCCATAGTGTTATCTTAACTTCTAATAAACTTCCCAGCTTGGAAGAGGCCTATTCAAGGATTTTACAGGCAAATTTTGAACCTGTTGATCCTATCGTAGTCTCATCTCAGGGAGATTCTCATACTTCTGTAGCTGTTGTAGTAAGAGGAGGAGTATGGGAAGAAGCATGGTCGACCTGCTGCACCACTTGTGGGAGCAGCAAACTATGCTACCACTACTGAGCCTCCTGCTTTGAGTTCTGGTCCTTCTGGCATCACACTCACCAAGGAGGAATATGATAGATTTATCCTGGCTACTCAGCATCTGAGCTTGGGATCATCATCTTCAGCCAACTTGGCATCCACCACTGGTAATCAGTCTACCTCTTTATTGGCTTCTGGTTCTACTTCATCATGGGTCGTTGACTCTGGAGCGTCACATCATATGATTGGTATGAGGAGACTTCTTCACTCCATTGACTCACATATCCCTCACAAATATGTAACAATAGCAGATGGTTCAGTGAGAGTGTTAACCAGTGGATCTGTTTCTCTGACTCCTGGAATTGATCTTAAATCCGTACATTATGTGCCTGCTTTTCCTTTTAATCTTCTGTCTGTTGCTAAGTTGATTGATACTGTGAAATGTACGGTAACCTTTAGTCCTTGTTTTGTGTTACAGGATCTCAAGAGTATGAGGACGATTGGTGCGGGGCCTAGGAAAGGTGATCTCTACCTTTTCCACGGTGACAGCTTGCCTCGTCAAGTTTTTGCTCCTGCTCTCGCTCCAGCTGTCTTGTTGAGTGGCTCTCCCTTACTGTGGCACTACATATATGGACATCCTTCATTAGAGAGCCTGAGAAAGTTAGAACCAGAATTGTCTCAAGTATCGTCTTTAGAGTGTCAGTCCTGTCAACTGGGGAAACATCATAGAATGTCTTATCCCGGTCGTGTCAATAAACGGGCGTCATGTCCTTTTGAGTTGGTCCATGGTGATGTTTGGGGTCATGTAAAAGACCATAGTTATAATGGTTTTTGTTATTTTATCTCCTTCGTGGATGACTTTTCGCGTATGACTTGTGTTATGGTTTTTGTTATTTTATCTCCTTCGTGGATGACTTTTCGCGTATGACTTGTGTTAGAGAGTCTGTTTATTAGTTATTTATATTGTCCTTGTAATATGGGCCTCACTGTGTCTTGGCCCATTAGGGTTTAGTTGTGTCTTGTATGCTTCCCTGTTTTCCTATATATAGGAGCAGGGTTGCCTCTTATCAATATATCGACTAGCCGTCTTTTACTGTTTAACATGTTATCAGAGCAGTGATCCTAAGCCCGAGAGAGAAAGAAAAAAGTGTCTCCTTCCCTTGCGGGCGGCCTCCGCCCCTGGTGCTGCTTGGCTGCCCGCAAGGACTTCCTATGCTCATCCTTTCCTAATTGCTGCCGGCCCCTGTACACCACGTTATTCCTATTGCCTACATAATCCCAGCGTCCCGCACCTGTGCACTGCCCGCTACTCCAGCGTCGACCGTATTTTTTATCCACTACCACCAAGCCATTGGTTATCGACGCCCCCCTGCCACTGCCTACCATCGCCGGTCCTTGGTTCCTTCCCCCGCCCTCCCTCGTTCCGCCCTTCCCCTATATAGTTGGCCGCCTTGGTTTCTGCCTATCGGCGTGCTGTTGTCCACGTGTGGTCTTGCTGCTCACATTACCACCGATCCTAAAGGCCTTGCCTTTGGGCTATAGAGTGCCTGGCGGCTGCTTCCTTGACGCATTTGGCGAGATTGTCCCTTCCTCCCATCCTCGGCGGATCCGCTTCACCTTGTGGGCTGCGTTCCTTGCTGCTGGGTTCTGTGCGGACTTGGGCCTTGACCCTTGGCTGCCTCGTGGCCCGACGATGGGGATCCGCTGCTCCCTCTGCCGTAGCGACTGGATTTTGATGAGTTCTTGCATCTTTGAGGCGGTGGCTTCATCTGGTTAGAGATAACGCTGGGTTCTTCTCCGCCTTGGGGTTGGCTCGGTGCGCTTCCCTTGACCACGCCGTCCCCGCCGTCGCCCTTGTCGGCTTGTGGCATCTCCGGGTGTCAGCCTGATGATGCCTGTTGGCCCAGCCGGCCCCGCCCCATCCGCGGATGCTTGCTTCCAGCGGCTGCGCTGTGCAAGCCTCCTGTCGCAGCCTCCCCCGCCGTTGCTTCTATGTTGCTGCTGCCTGCCGCCAAGGCCCCACTATTGTCTGCCACTCTGTTGGCCATTGATACACAGCCACCCCACAGTACTGTTGTTGCCTAGTTGTTGTTCGCTGCCATGTCCACTGTTATCACCGTTACAACCCCTTGTCACCGCCATCAACCTGCTGTCGTTGGTGCTGCTAAGTAGCTACGTTGCTGCTCACCACCTTACAAACTTCCCGGCATGCTACTGCCTGGCCAACTGAGCATCTCTTCGGTTTCATTGAGACTTCTTATGACTAACTAGAGAAAATTTTGATGGATTTTATCCGTAATATTATTAATCTTTATGAAGATTCGTGCTTGATTTCTCTTCAAAAATTATTGTAGACCTTTTTGGGGACCCCCTAATTGGGGGGCCGCGCCCCCAAACCCCCCGGCAATTCTGTGAATTGTTTTTCTGGGGAGTTCCTTTATCATTATCCACCCCAACCACTCTTGATTCTTTCCGTGGTTGGTGTGAGGGGGAGAAATAGAGAAGAGATTAGATGAAGAAGAAGAATTTCATTCTGCTGTAATGGATGCTTTATGAAGAGGGAAGATGATGTAGACATTTGTTGCTGACTTTACATGGAGCTTCGTCTACTGGAGTTATTTATTTGCTTGCTACTCTGCCTACTGGTCTTCTATCTGCCTATGTCGTCGACTTTTTACTGCTGTGCGCCAGCACTCTCTGGTATGTCCGTGCCTTGTTTGCATGTCGACTCTCTACTACTGTGTACCAGCACTCTCTGGCTTGTCCGTGCTCTGTTTCGCACGTTGACCCGTCCGTACTTTATTTGTACGTTGACCTCTACTGCCTGTGATCCAACACTCTCTGGACTTTGCTGCCTGTGACCCAGCACTCTCTGGCTACTATGACGACGACGTTGATGAAGACCTTGGTGCCTATCCACTATTATATCTTTTACTCCAGATGATTGTGATGCTGCTTATTTCTGCTCCAGATGATCGAGAAGCTTCTGCGACCTACCTGCTTGCTTGGAGTATCTACTTGAGGGGGAGTGTATGAGTATATGTGTGCTTTATTGTAATATTGAGGGGGAGCAATTTCTTGTATGGGCTTGGTTTATCCTTTTAATTCTGTCTATTTATTTTCTAGTTTGACTCTCTATCTGCAAGCTGATTTGGGATTCTCCCAACTTCAGCTTGAGGGGGAGTGTTAGAGAGTTTGTTTATTAGTTATTTATATTGTCCTTGTAATATGGGCCTCACTGTGTCTTGGCCCATTAGGGTTTAGTTGTGTCTTGTATGCTTCCCTGTTTTCCTATATATAGGAGCAGGGTTGCCTCTTATCAATATATCGACTAGCCGTCTTTTACTGTTTAACAACTTGGATTTATTTGTTGAAAAGTTGAGAGTCTGTGCTATCTATTGTCAAACATTTTCATCAAGAAATAAAAGTTCAATTTGATTGCAATCAATGTTCAAAATTTCGACGAAATTGTCAAAATTTTTGGCGAAATTTCTGTTTCTGTGGCAATCGGACATCGAAATTGACTGACGAAACTCTCGAAACAGGCAGATCATCGATTTTTTTTATTACTTTTTTATATACTATGTACTAGCTAGAGCATATTTTTTTGCACAGTTTTGTGTCTTTAAGTCTATATTGTGTTTGCAAACTATAATGACTTAGTTCATTGATTTTGCCATTGAAAATTGACATCAAAAATCCCCATGGAAACTGTTCAAGGTCATTCACTAAAAAATGACGAGACCCCACCCCCACATATCCAATATGAAATATTATTTCATATTTGAGTAGATCTACACTAGTAGATCATTCTGGTAAAATTTCATAAATTAATTCGTTCATTTTGCCGTCGAAACGCGAGGAACACATTTATCGAAATTTCTGTCAAAATTTGTCAAAATTTCTATTTCTGTGCCCACCGAAACGACATCGAAATTGGACATTTTCTTCCTTGATTGCAATATTAAAGTTCTTCAATCTGATAATGCTTTGGAGTATGTTCAAAATGCCATGGCTGATTTTTGTAGTTCTGTTGGGATGATACATCGTACATCCTGTCCTCACACCCCTCAACAGAATGGGGTAGCAGAGAGGAAAAATCGTCATCTTCTTGATATTACCAGGACAATCATGTTTCAATCTAATGTTCCTAAGCGGTTCTGGTCTAACGCTCTCCTTACTGCATGTTTTCTTATCAACATGTAACCTTCTTCTGTGCTTCAAGGACGTACTCCTTTCTGTGTCTTACGTCCCAAGGATCAACCCTTCCTTGTTCCTCTTAGAGTGTTTGGTTGTACTTCTTTTGTCCACAATTTTGATCCTAAGGCTGATAAGTTATCTCCTAGGTCAATTAGGACTCTCTTTCTTGGGTACTCCAACACTAGCAAAGGGTACAAGTGTTATTGTCCAAGTCTTCGTCGTATGTTTGTGTCTAGAGATGTGACTTTTCATGAATCCACTCCATATTTCTCTAGTGTTCCCAGTAAGGGGGAGCAATTGTGTGAGAGAGTGCCACCATCAGATGCTAATGAGGGAGTGCCACCACCACATCAGAGTGAGAGAGTGCCACCTATCCTTCCTGACTATACTATCATTCAGGAAGAGCAGCTAGCAGATGGTCCACAAATTCAGCAATAGTCACATGTTTATAGTAGACGAGGCAGACAAGATCCAGAGGAGGTAGCGACTCTAGTCTCTTAGCCCTCCCCATCTTCCTCTACTTAAGGGATTCCTGAAGAACCATCTGACCTTGATGTTCCCATTGCTGTTCATAAAGGTACCCGTTCCTGTACTATTCGGCATCCTATTACAAATGTATGTTGTTTGTCCAAGTTATCTCAGCAGGCTCGCTCTTTTGCTCTTAGGATTGATTTTGTGGTCATTCCAAGAAATCATCTTGATGCTATGAAGGATATTGGCTGGAAACAGGCTATGCATGTTGAGATGTCTGCTCTGTTACAGAACAACACTTGGGAACTTGTTGACTTACCTCCAGATAAAAATGTTGTGGGATGCAGATGGGTATTTACAGTAAAACATAATCCATATGGTTCTGTGGAGAGATTGAAAACTAGATTAGTTGCAAAGGGGTACACTGAGACATATGGGGTTGATTTCTTTGAGGCCTTCTCACCAGTGGCTCGTCTGAATTCTGTGTGTATCCTTATTTCTCTGGCTACTACATTTGACTGGCCTTTATTTCAGCTCGATGTAAAGAATGCCTTCCTTCATGGTGATCTACAAGAGGAGGTATACATGGAGCAACCACCTAGTTTTGTTGCTCAGGGGGAGTGTCAAAAGGTGTGTAGGTTGAAGAAAGCCATCTATGGATTGAAATAATCTCCTAGAGCTTGGTTTGACAAGTTCAGTGATGTTGTGCTAAATATGGGTTTTTCTCATTCTGTTACTGATCACTCTTTATTTTATTCTATTTCTTCTGGTGGATCTATTATTATTGTTGTGTATGTTGATGATATTGTTATCACTGGTAGTGATTCCACATGCATATCTCGTGTGAAAGCGGGCTTGCAGGGGCACTTTCACACAAAGAATCTGGGAAAACTAAGATATTTTCTGGGCATTGAAGTACTTAGATCTCATGCAGGTACCAATTTGTCTCAGAGAAAATATGTGTTGGATTTACTATAGGAAACTGGTATGAGTGAGTCCAATCCTATGTCTACTCCTATGGACTATCATGTGAAGGAGATGACTGATGATACTGATTATCCAGATCCAGGATATTACAGAAAAATTGTGGGAAAATTGATATATTTGACAGTCACACATCCTGACATTTTTTTTGCTGTAGGAGTGGTGAGTCAGCATATGAGCTCTCCAAAATAGTCTCATTGGACATCTGTCAGTCATATTCTAAGATATCTGAAAGGTGCACCTGGTAAGGGAATCACCTATTATAGCCTGAAGATTCCTGTATCCACACTGTCTCTTACTGGTTATGCAGATGCAGATTGGGCTGGTAATCTGAATGATAGGAGGTCTATGTCTGGATATTGTACATTTCTGGGGAATCATCTTATTACCTAAAAAAGCAAAAAGCAAAATGTTGTGGCAAGATCTAGCACGGAAGTTGAGTATAGAGCAATGGCACATGCATGTTGTGAGTTCCAGTGGGTTCAATCTATACTTTCTGAATTAAAAATTCCTATTTTGTCTCCTATAAACTCAGATGTGACAATCAAGCAGCCATATACATTGCTAAGAATCCGGTCTTCCATGAACATACTAAGCACATTGAAGTTGACTGCCACTTTATCAGAGACCAGATCAAGAATGGAACTGAAGATAAACTTGCAGATGTTCTTACGAAGCCATTGAGTCCAGTAGCTTTCTAGAGTTTTTGCAACAAGTTGGGTCTACACAATGTGTACACTCCAGCTTGAGGGGGAGTGTTAATATATTTCATATTTATTCTATTTTTAATTTCTATATCCTGCTGGACCTCTATGTAAATTATCCAGTTTCTCTTATTAATAAAAAGGGAGAAGGCATATGGACTCTCTCAACGTTGCATTGCGGCACCACATTTCACAAGGAGTATAGAAACAAAATTTGCAAGAATATATGTATTTAAATAGAAGAAGGAAAGATTACATGGTTGGGAGGGCTTGACGACTAGTCCCAACCCAAGTTAATGAGTTTAGCCACTCATGATGCACGAAGGAATTAAATTACAACTTAAAACAAGTCATAGCACTAAAAAAAGGAATGAAACAACAGAAGAAGGGAGATTGGGTCAATACACAGGTACATCGAGTCTAGAGTTCGATCTACCCACCTTTAGGTTGAATCTGAAAGCAAGGTCGACCGCCTTGAAGAGGTCAATCAATATAATTGACATGGGGAAGGTCGATTGCTTCTACTTCTTTCGCTGGTAGATCTTGATCAAGGTGTTTCTATCGATCTGATGGTGAAAGTGGTTGGTGGCAAGACTAGAGGTCAATTTCTCTAGCTAGGTCAATGGGACTAACTAGGTTGATTGGTCTAGTCTTGATCTTCCTCTCTACAACAATGTCTCCTCTAACAAGATGCCTTGAACTGATGCTTTTGGGGTCTATTTATAGGGTTTGACCAACCCCTTGTCAACCTGTGATTGGTCCATGTAGCGCTGACCCTTGGACTTCATGTCATCGATCTGGGAGGTCGATGGGTCTTTAGCTTGATTGATTCTTCATCGACTTCATAGTCAGAGTTTTTGAGGAGGTTGATTGCTTTTGTATCGATTTCTAGTCTTAGCTTGAAGCTTGATATGTTGCTTTGAGAATTATCAACCTGGAGGTTGGAGGTCGATGGTGGCTTGGCAAGCAACAGTTCGATCGGTTCATTATCGAGCTCGCAGCTCGAGAGCTTTTGTATCAAGCTTGTAGTGTGTTTGTACTGTCGACATGGGGGTCAATATCTACGTGGTTGCAGTAGCTCGATTTGATGGTTATCGACCTCCAGAGTTTGGTTCCTCGATCAACCTAGGAGGTCGATAGTTTGTGAATTCTTTGCTTTGCTCGATTTCTTCTTTACAAATATTGACCGACCTTTGGGGTCGATAGGTAGTCTATCGAGCTTCACGGTTTTGAGTCAAATTTTTGCATTTTCCAAGATACCTTGGTCAGAATAGAGTATTTGGTGACTAAGTGTAAAGAATTTTATAAATACTATATGCTTATTCAGATGATTTTCTATTATGAAAGAGTTATGAAATATTCATGAAAACCGATGTTATCATAAACATATATATGTTTTAGCAATTGCCAATATTCACAGTCAAAAGGAGTTTTAGATAAAGCAGATTAAAATATTTGCAACTTTGAAGAGGGCGGATGGCCAAGCCTAAAATTCTACTGAGAGGCATAAGCAAAGGTATTCAAAGTCGTAACAGCAAAAGTCTTCATCTTGTTATCATAACAGCCATGTGCTCCTTTATGGACTCCGGCAATTGTTTTGTAAGAAGAATCTGCATACTGCAATATTCCTTATGCAATCTAGTCCCTAGGCGGCTAGACCCCAAAAGGTGATTTGTCCAACCACTTCATTCACATTTAGAACTGTGCCTAGGCAGGTGCTTGGACAGCAGCCTAAGGCCAGCTAGATTTTTTTTTCTCAATTCTTTTAATTCTACATATGATTTAATATGCATTCTTAGGCTTCTACGTCAATCTTACCTAATTGTTTAGGGTATGGGACATTTAATAAATACATTAAGTACCCTTTGTATATGGTATATACAACATATTATCTGTAAAACATATGCAGGAAAAAAATATCAGGTGTCTAGGCATTAGTGCCTTGGTGCCTTAGGGCCTGTTTGGCAATGGACTGATATTATTGGGATTATGAAATCCGGACTGAGATTAGTCCAGTCATCCGGATCATTGGGATTGGGGTTCCCCACTTGGCCCTGTTTGGCAAACCAATTCGGCTGGCCTCGTAACTTGTGTTTTTCAGTCTGCTATATAAAACAAAATACACAAAAGACAGAGCAAAATCCGGACTGGGATTCCTAATCCTGCTGCTGGCAGGACTGAGATAGTCCAGCTTTTGGGATTACGGAATCTCGAAACGGGGCCGTTTCACGGTTTCCAACCAAACGCGCAAGTGCAGAACCGGACTGGATCGGGACTGGATCTGCTGATGTGGCACAGACGTGGCCTAATAAGACAAGCCTAAATCCCATCCCGGTTCGTTTCCAAACAGGGGCTTAACAGCCATGTCATGGAAAGGAAGCTAGGGAAGATTGAAATTTCCGTGCCTTCATACCAAAATTGGAGCAACTAGAATGACTGCCTGGATGCCTGATGACTTGGTTAGGTGGTCAAACAAATGTCTTGCTATACATTTGAGAGGAAGCTTCATAGCCCGTGATCCAATGATTAATTACTAGATGGCAGGATACCAGTCTGGACAGTCAACTTACCTATCATAGCTCGTAACAAAGTGGAGGCATGGCTGGTAGGCAGAGTAGTCCGTCTTTTGTGAAATAGATGATCAGGCCTCTCGCCTAGGATACCAGTGTTGCTAGGTGTCGGAGCAAACCCAGAGAAAATCCCAAATTAGTCTTTGACTATGACTGATTTAGCTACCATACTTGGCCTAAAACGATCTTCTCCATGGTCGTTCCTACCACAGAAGTTTGTACAGCATGATGTTGTGATTCATAGGTTGATCACCCACGGTAGACTCGCCTTGACAAGAACTAGCAAGAAGGGCAATGGATCAAGAGCAACATTAGGTGGTGGGACTATTGGGATATAAAAAACATTGAAAACACTTCAGAACATTAGCAACATAGTACATCGTTGCCAAGAATCTAATTCATCACCCCAGAAAGGGATTTGGGAAGACTAGCTAGGAATGGAACCAACTGGAGTTCTTGGTGTTGCTTTTTTAGTGATGTCTCCAGTCAAGGGGTAATACATTTCTATATCATCACAAAGGCTTCTGAAATATGCATGACAATATTTGATATCAATGCATGCAGTCAACTGAAGTTTTGTCATATTCTTGCAAAGTCATACTTTCTTGGGATATCTTTTTGGGCATAAACATGCACCAATTGATCCCACATTTCCTGTGGTTTCATGCTAAGTAGGGTTGTATTTATACAAGTTCAACATTATTTTTTATACAACTCATGAAGAGAATAATTTTTGACCTAGGCACCATGATCAATTTTTGCCTTGGCATTAGCATTATCAGCACTGCTGATTCAGCAGGTTCTAGGAAGCACGGACACATATATGGATTCGAGCATAGACATGAAACTCAAGACGCGATGATTTTGGAAATTATTGGGCGCACACACACTCGCACGCACACACGCGACACACGCATACGACACATACACACACACACACACACACTTGAGAGAAAGACAATCACATTTTCAAATTCACAAACATATACATTTGTGTGTGAAGTCATGTATCACTTCAAACTCCAAACTTACCTTGCTTATTTTCCAATTCAAGCGACAAACACAAATAAAGCATAATGTCAATACTACAATATATTCATATATAAATCAAGCCCATAGTGCAAATCACTATGGAATCTACCAAAAATAAAATTAACTACTGAACAAAATCCACAATTTATATCCTACAAAAAGTTGCACTAGCAATTAAGTTAATTAAAACTGAAGAACTGTGTACATTTGACAAAGTGAAATTTACTACCAGTGGTGAAAAGGGAGGAAGTGGGTGTGTATAAAATAGTAAAGTGAAGAGGAGACGAGAATGACATAGAAGAAGATAATGTGTATTGGGTTGTAGTTTTATTATGCTCGTGGTGGTGACGTGTGTTGAAGTAGTTAATGGAGGGGTGGAAGGTAGTAATAGCCATAGTAGGATGTGTGCTATTGTTGGACATTTTCATAGTGGTGAGGAAGGGGAGAAGACTATAGTGAAGCATGAGGAAGTAGAGGGGAAGACACACAAGGAGAAAGAAGTTGATGGGATGACAGGGAGGAGGAAACGAGGTAGAACAAGGACACTTTTGGGAGACTCCTGGCCATCCTGGACATGTGTCTTAGACATTCTGTGGACACATTTTCCGCATGTCCGCTACATATCTAGGCATGTCCATGGTGTGTCGAAGTTGGACACGTATCCAGGACGACCACGGAAGCCTCCGGGAAGTGTCTGAGCTTCCTACGGTGGGCACACATTAGTTAGATCTGCAACTTTATCTTGGTTGGTGACATATATCTCCAGTAAGATGTAGCTCTTATAAAGAAAAAAATTCAAGCTGTGTAACGAATGCTCTTGGATCTTGCTTTCCGCGGTTATGTTTCCACAAGCCAAGTATTCATGAATTGGATGTTTTACTGAATTGGAGGTTTTATATTTATATTTTTATATATTCATTATTGTGATTATCGAATTTACATGTGCAGTGTCACATTATTTGTTCTTTCTGATACTGATGCAAATGTCTGGCAGGTGTGTACCTTAACGGACAGGCTTCCTATTGGACATCCACAATTTGTTGGATTGGCAAAGTCTCAAGGTGCCGATATGGGACTAAAGTTTATCGGTGAATCATACCAAGAGCATGAATTTGATATCATTCTCTCTATGAAACATCTCAATGCAGTGAATACTGAACTTGAAATGCTTGAGTTGACTACTGTCCATTTACAAGCGGAACATGTGGTACTCATCGACGATGAATGGACTGTGTTCAATCCAACTGAATCTAATTCTATAGGCTTTGAGTCCACAATGTACGGCATGCTGAGTAAATTGTCCTTCGATAACATGTGTGTGATGCATGTCACAGACTGACTTTTGGGATTTCTCCTTGTCTATGTGCATTTGAGCTACATATATTTATTGTGTTTGAAATCAACCGTCACACCATAGCATATGCTAGTGACACCATATGACATCGGCTTACAAGAATACGGAAAGGGCCTTGATCTTGAGCAACTGATTGTGAATCCTTAAGACGAAGTTGTGCTCAAGCTATCATCCGTCAAAGACTTCCAAGTAGCCTAAGTCAGAAGTCCCAATTCGAGCAATGGTGACTTGTGCACTAATATAATGTAATAACCCGTCCTCATAAGCAAGGAATATGGGTTGTTTCACTAAAGACCTTAAAGCGCACCCGAAAGAAATGATATTCTACGTAAGAACCAATGGAGCATGATGTATGATAATCGGAAGACCTGATGCTTGAAAATGCCGTGAAAATCAAGTGATAGAAAAACACGACAAGACCTGTGGGATGTAAGAATATTAGCTAGAAGGTTTCTGGAAGTAAAAGTAATACTCTAGAAGATCCTAGTTGTTCGAGTAGCATCTAGTTTGGTTACTAATTCATGTACATAGAAACTATCCATGTAAGTTTTTTTATACAAGTGCAGAATATTGTGTCACGATTCAGGATTCTGAAATAAGTGGTAAATTATACTTTCATATTTGATTTTTCCTGACACTTTTATTTTAATTAAGGATTAAAGTTTGCGCATGCTGCTGTCTTGACGGCCCAATGTTGTCAGTGGCTGTAAAGCATAAGTTTTTCAACCACTAGGCATATAAAACATGGGCGTAAGATGTATACCTTCTATGGTGACTTTTTCCTTGTGAAATGAGTGATCTGTTTATGTGGTAACAGTAATGCCAGAGGTTTGGCTAAGTAGAGGGATACAATCAGTTGTCACAAAGCCGAACCCTCACACTTAAAATCTGTCCTCGTGTCTTCCATATCTAGGTCGGCAGGATTTCGAACCTATATCCAAGCACTATCCATTCAGCAAGTGCACGGATAGCCAATAAGCAATATAGTAGTAAGTTGCGTTTGTTACATGGTGAATTATAAGGAGGAGAATGATCGTGAAATAAAAAATATTGTTTGTTTTCCATGGGGAATCATGGTGAATTCATTGTGAATCTATGGTGAAATTTAGTCTGTTTTTCTCTCCATGGAAAAACATGATGAATCATGATGCACGAAGTTTTTTTCAAGACACTACTAATTTAGATATATATGTAAAAAAATATTCTAATAAATATAATTTTTACTTGTGTAGGGTATTTTTTATAAAAAAATTCTCCCTCACCGTCCCTATAACCATGTAACAAATAATATTTTTTAAGTTTTTTCCCATCTCTATCCCTATCACCATACACATGTTACCAAACACCATATTTTAACAATTACTCCATCACCATCTCCGTCCCCTTCCATCCAACCATCACTGCCCTAATCACCATTAATTTTTTCATTATGTATCAAATACAACCTAACGGTAAAGTTGCCACGATGACTAGTGGATTTATCTAGGCTTTAAAATAAAGATGGCACAGAGATACAAACGATTAGTTAGTTGACTATCGAAAAATAATTAATCAAAATAGTAATTAACTGTGAGACAAAACAAATCGAGAACCCGTAGGATTACACAAAGTGTGTACCCCATATATATAAGTGGAGCAATTACACAAAGGTCCATATAGAAAAGGAAAATAAAAAATAGAATATATAAAGACAATATTTAACTCTCCCCCTCAAGTTGGAGCATAGATATCAATCATGCCCAACTTGTTCACAAGAGAGCTAAAATGTTTCTTTGTCAACAACTTTGTAAAAATATCAACAACTTGATCCTCTGAGCGGGTAAATAGATTGCATATCCGACCAGACAAGATAGTTTCTTTGATAAAATGGCAGTCAACTTCAATGTGCTTTGTGCGCTCATGATACATAGGATTATTAGCAATGAAGATGATAACTTTATTGTCACACTGCATAGGAATAGCAGTAGAAGACTCCACACCGAAGTCTTTCAAGAGAGATTGTACCCATAAAAATTCACAAGTAGTGTGAGCCATAGCCCTGTACTCAACCTCAACACTGGATCTAGAAACAACATTTTGCTTTTTGCTCCTCCAAGTGACAAGATTTCCTCCAACATAAGTGCAATAGCCTGAAGTAGATTTTCTGTCAATCTTACTTCCAGCATAATCAGAGTCAGAATAACCTTCAAGTGAACAATGTCCATGCTTTCTATAACAGAGGCCTTTACATGAGATTTCTTAAGGTACCTCAGAATATTACAAAGAGCATCCCAGTGACATTGTCTAGGCTTATCAAAATACCTGCTAAGACAACCAACAACAGTAGAGATATCAGTTCTAGTAACAGTCAGATAAATCATCTTACCAACCAGTCTCCTATATTTTTCATTGTCCAGATATATAGGAGATGCTTCATCATCCCAATTCACATTGGGATCCATAAGAGTATCAGCAGAATGCACTCCAAGCATCACACTCTCCTGTAAAAGATCAAGAACATATTTCCTCTGAGATAAGACAAGAGCACTAGTAGTTCTGGACACCTCAATGCCCAGAAAATTTCGCAACTTTCCCAAGTCTTTAGTAGTAAAATGCTTGCACAAGTGTGTTTTAGTAGCCTAAATTTCAGTATCATTGCTGCCAGACAGGATGATATCGTCAACATAAACAATCAGAATCACAATACCAGAAGATGTGTTTTTAGTAAAGATAGAGTGATCAACATTTGATCTCAAAAATCCAAAGGTAGTCAGTATCTTGCTCAATATGTCAAACCATGCCTGAGGACTCTGTTTGAGTCCATAAATAGATTTTTTAGACGACAAACCTTGTGTGACTCCCCCTGAGAACCAAACCCAGGTGGTTGCTCCATATAGACCACTTCTTGAAGATCACCATACAGAAAAATATTTTTAACATCAAGCTGAATAAGTGGCCAATCCAAGTTGACAACAACAGAAAGAAGTACTCGAAATAAATTTAGTTGTGCAACGTGATAGAAAGTTTCAAAATAATCAATATCGTAGGTTTGAGTGTACCCTTTTTCCACCAGGCGTGCCTTCAGACGTTCCACAGTTCCATCAGGTTGAAAATTCACAACATATACCCATATCCAGCCAACATGCTTGCAATCAGGAGGTGGATCCACCAACTCCCAAGTTCCTATATCAGCAAGGCCAGTCATTTCCTTTGTCATGGCATTTGTCCAGGCAGAACTTTGTAAAACATCATGGATATTCTTAGGAACAACAATAGCAGATAGAGAAGCAACAAAATTACTCACATGAATACCCAGATGTGCAGTAGAAACATGATTAGCAATATTATGAGAGGTACACGTACGAGTACCTTTCCTGAGAGAAATATGCAAATCTAAGTCAGAAGTTACCTCAGCAGGTGTAGGACCTTCTAGAGGAGGATATTGGTGTTGCATGGGGGAGGGGGTCTTGAGCAGTCTGTGACCGGTTCCTGCATTGATACACAATAAGAGGAGTAGAAGCAGTTTCAACAGGTAAAGTATCAGATATGCAATCATTGATGACTGGTAATGGTGTTGCTATAATATCTAAAGTCAAGGTATCTCCTTTAGCAGAATAAAAAGGTGTATCCTCAAAGAAAACTATGTCACTACTGGTGAACCACTTTTAGTAGTAGGACTATAACAACGATACCCTTTTTGAGTACATGAATAACCCAAGAATATGCATTTTTCTGCTCTAGGAGATAATTTGTCATAATTCGATCCAAATAAACGCACAAAGTAGGTAGATCCAAATATCCTCGGAGGAATAGAAAAAAGAGACATATTTGGTTGTAGAACCTGTACTGGAATCTTGTTACCAATCACATAAGAAGACATTCGATTAATTAGAAAACAAGCAGTAAGAATGACATCTGGCCAAAAAATGTCTAGGAACATTAGAGTGTAGCATGATGGTTCTAGTAACCTCAAGTAAATGTCTATTTTTCCTTTTTGTAACTCTATTTTGTTGAGGTGTATAGGCACACGATGTTTGATGAATAGTACTGACAGAATGACAAAACAACTCAACTTCTTTCTGAATAAATTACAAAGCATTATCTATTTGTAGAATTTTAACAGGCATAGAGTACTGAGTTTTAATTTCAGCAAAGAAGAATTTTATTGTAGGCAATACTTGGGACCGATCTTTCAGAAGAAACAACAATGTGGTATGAGAAAAATCATCAATAAATAGAATAAAATATTTCTTTCTAGATAAACTTGGAACATGACAAGGACCCCATACATCCACATGAACAAGATCAAAAATGTATTTACTACTAATCTGAGACCGCTTAGGATAGACAGTTCTAGATTGTTTTCCTAACTGACACGACTCGCACTGAAAACTGTGCGTCCCTACACCAGAAATGACATGCTTTATTTTCTCAGATGACGGATGTCCAAGTATATAGTGCCACTACAAAGTTGAAACTGAAGATGATAGTGTTGAAGCTAAAGCCATAGTGCCGATCTTTTTCAACTCATCCAGATACTAGAGACCATCAGCTCCTTCATGCCCCCCACCAATCTTCATCCTCATGCGAAGGTCCTGAAAAATAAAAGTACCAGGAACAAAGGTGAGACTGCAGTTCATGCTACACACAATTTTGCTAACAAATAGTAAGTTTAGAGGAAAACGAGGCACACATAGAGCAGATTTCAACAAAAACTGAGCAACAATGTCACCAATCCTAGACATAGTAGATTTTAAGCCATCAACAAGCATAGAAGAAGATTTAGAAACTAGTTTAGATAAATTCAAGAAAAGAGACCGATTTCTAAAAATGTGAGAAGAAGCACCCGAATCAATCACCCATCTTGTATTACCAGTACTAGACGAGGGTGCACTTAGAAAAGTAGAATCACAACCAGAGTATGTTGCAGCATGAGCTCCAGTAGTAGCAGTAGATGATGACCCATTGCGCTCCAATAGTAGGCGTTGCACCTCAGAACGGATGAAATCAACAGTAGTTGAGTTGGATGAATCAATAGCTTGAGGCTAGGTAGCAACCTCATAAGTAGCATTGGCTTCAGAAGCAGCATTGGCCCATGCAGGTTTGCCATACTTCTCCCAACACTTTTCTTCAACGTTGTTAGACCGACCATAGAAATTGCAGAAGTGCTGATCAGATGGAGGGCGAGAAGCACTGGGAGGGCTAGAGGACGCACCATGTCCAAACAAACCATACCCCCTCCCAGAGCCAGGAGGAGGGTGGTTCTCTTGAAAGCGACCACATCCGCAGCCACGATCACAACCTGACATAACAACAAGGGTAGTAGTATCACCAGTATCAATAGGTAACTCAGAAGATGAGGAAGGCAATCGTTGAAGGTGCTGAAAAGCACTCTGCAACGTAGGCAGTGGATCATTGGCGAGAAACTGATCTACAACTCCAGCATAAGATTCATGAAGGCCACACAGAAATTGGACTACCTACAACTCCTGCCTTTGGTGTTGCATGGTAGCCAAATTAGTCGACAGAGGGTGATAGCTCTCCAATTCACCCCAGAGTCCCTTGAAGGCAGAGAAGTAATAAGCAAGGTTAGGTCCTGAGAACTGTAGACAAGTCAGCTGCTTATTTAAGCCAAACACCTTCTAGGGATTTTTGCTGTGAGAGTAAGTGTTTGCCAGCTGATCCCACATTTTCTTAGCAGTAGGTAGACGGAGTAAGGTAACACTGATGCATGTTTTGTTGTTGTTGAGAATCCATGTCATCACATTCGAATCATCTTTGACCCAGTCATCATAGACCTTGATGTCCTTGGACTTGATAGTAGAAGTAGGAGCCAGAGGTGGATCGCGCGTCAGGTGTGAATGTTTGCCCTGAGATTTAACATAAATCTCCATGGAACAAACCCAGTGCTTGTAGTTGCGCCCATCTAGCTTGACAGTAGTAACCTGACAGACAAACAACACCAAGTTCAATAGTAGTAGGCAGGCACAAGCAGTAGATGACCGCCTAGGTCCTCACGCTAGGCGGCAGCAGACACAGGAGAAAAAACTGGGTGGACCAGTTACATACAGACTACGCTGAGGCATAGTAAGGGATCCGACAGCTCAAAGGCCGACACGGGCAGGCAGTAGACGGAGTCGGAAGAGGCTCACACAGACGCCCAGGTGGTTGGGCAACTAGGAGGAAGCGGCAACTAGGAGGAGAAGTCGGCGCAGAGTCCGGGGAGCGCCGGCGGTGACGGTACTGCCGGATGCGGCTGCAACGGTGTCGGGGCATGGGTGGGGGGGGGCAGACATGCCAGCCGGCGGGTGAGAGAGAGAAGGGAAGGGAGGGAGGGGAAGAAGAAGGAGAGAGAGGGGCGGCGCCCAAGGGTTACACCTGCTCTGGTACCATGAGACAAAACAAATTGAGAACTCGTAGGGTTACACAATATGTGTACCCCATATATATATAAGTGGAACATTACACAAAGGTCCATATAGAAAAAGAAAATAACAAACAGAATATATAAAAACATTATTTAACAAGCTGTATACGGCGAACTGCTTATCTGACCCTTTTGGTTTAGTTATTTCTTCTTGCTATTTGAATTCTATCTTATGTTTTGAGCTTTGAAGGGGTGTCATTCGTTGGCTTTTGAACACTATATGCTCCTTGGTTAGCTATTCCAATTTTTGGCCTTTCTTTTGCCGTTTATATCATACATTGCTCAAAGTTTTATATAGATTCATCCATCTCGTTCCAGGGGGTTCGAACTCATAACCTCTCAGTCTTACAACATGACTTTAACCACTGGGGTGCCGCGTTCCAACAAGACTAATATTGATATATTTTAACAAAAAAAATACAAAAATGATATGAATAGGTGATGTGATGAGAGAGAAAATTATTTTGTTTATAATTTCTAAACCGTGATGAATTTTTGAACGAAATAAAAACCATTATTTTTTATAAGAATATACATTCAAACAAGAGTAATGTTGATATACTTTTTAGGAAAGAGGTAAAAAAGAGGAGGGAAGTGATGATGCAAGATTAGAGAAGTGAGGAGTCCAAAAATTAAGTGCTTGAAATTAGTGAGTATGCACCTAAAAATAGCTAAAGGTGACTATATAACACCCAAAAAATGATAAAAAGTACCAAAAATGGCAATATACCCACAAATGGCTGAAAACACCAAAAAATGGCTAAATTGTACCCAAAAAAGCTAAAATTCTTGAGTGTCAAACAAACTTATTTAGACGTCGTTACGTTATATTTTATTGTCAATACCTTATTTTGGCGCCATATTTATACTTCTGGGTGTCAATGAACCATTTTGGACGTCAATTAACTATCTTTCGGTGTCAATTAGTCATTTCTGAGCGCCATTAAGTTGTTATTGGGTATGAAGTATCTTTATACCCTATTTAACGTGTAAAATCATATTTGGACGCCATTACGTTATTCTTGGGTGTCAAACAAACCTATCTGGGCGTCGTTACATTGTTTAGGTTGTCAATACCTTATTTATATGCCATCTTTATACTTCTAGGTGTCAATGAATCATTTTGGGCATCAATTAACCATCTTTGGGTGTCAATAGCCATTTATGGGCGCCATAGCACCCACAAATTGCTAAATAGCGCCCAAAATAGCTAAAATTAGTGGGTGTCAAATAAACCTATTTGGGTGTTGTTACATTGTTTTTGGTTGTCAATACAATATTTGGGTGCCATCTTTTTACTTCGGGTTTCAATGAACTATTTTGGGCGTCAATTAACCATCTTTGGGTGTCAATAGCCATTTATGGGCGCCATATCGCCCAAAAATGGTTAAATAGTGTCCAAAATAGCTAAATAACGTCCAAAAATTACTAAAATTCTTGAGTGTCAAACAAACATATTTAGGCATTGTTATGTTTTTTTGTTGTTAATACCTTATTTGGGCGCCATCTTTATACTTATAGGTGTTAATGAACCATTTGGGGTGTCAATTAACCATCTTTGGGTGTCAACTAGCCATTTATGGGCACCATGAAGTTGTTATTGGGTATGAACTACCCTTATAAACTATTTAATGTGTACAACCATATTTTCTTGGGTGTCAAACAAACATATTTGGGTGCTCTTACATTGTTTTTTATTGTGAATTACCTTAAGTGTTTGGTTGTCAATTACCTTAGATGTGATTTAGCATGTACAATATTTACTTGGGTGCCATTTTTATAGTTTGGGTGTCAATAAACCATTTGTAGGCGTCAATGAACCATCTTTGGGTGTCAATTAACCTCTATATCATTTTGTATTTTTTTCTCAAAAACATGTCAACATTAGTCTTATTCGATTGCATTTTTTGTAACAAATCTAATGGTTTTTTTCGTTAAAAATTCATTACGGTTCAAAAGTTATAAGCAAAATAAATTTATTTATCTATTGCATAATTTCAAAAAAACCACCCAATCACCATCCGCCACGTGGAGGAGGTTATGGGGGTTGGTTTTGGGCATGCGTCACTACACATGAGAGTGTGAGCGTGCCCAAAATTTAACACGTATTTCGTGCACTACGTTAAAATTTTGTTTCCACGCCTTGTCTATGTATAATGCATGTGTGATATGACCAGTGTGGGTACAGGTGGAAATGTTTTATCATTTTAACCCCAATCGATGTGATCCATGGATATGATGGTTCACATATTGCAACAATTTTTTCAATTTTAATAATTTCTTTCAACAAATAAAAGATTTGTGTAGGTGAAAAAACATGGTTGTAGCATTGTTGGTCTCTAGGTTGACCATTGGAATGTAGTCTTCATTGCTCAAGGGTTGTGACACCTTGATAGTTACATTGCAGCTCATATTAATACAACCAAGAAGAGAAACTACAAAATGATGAGTTTTCAAGGGTCGTGTAGTTTAATCAAAGCTCTTATTTCTTCATTACAACCAAGAAGAGGGTGATGGACCCTAGATCAGGTCTCCATCTATCTTCTTTATGCTCAATTTCATGTATATATAAGTTAAATGCATGTTTATTCCAAATACTTAATGTTTATAGTGAATTAAAATTATGGAGTTTATTTGAATGTTGTTATAGGTACTTTGCAACTAATAGACAGAGAGAGATGATGGAGGACCAATCCATGGACTTCATCAGTCTCGGAGGAGACCCCTGAGATCATCTTCATCCTACCTCAAGTAGACCAAGGATTAATGTGAAGAAAATGATTCCATGGATGATAAATTGAAAAACCACATTTCTATAAATAGTCCACATAATAATCATGATACTGCAAAGTAGCCATTCCAAAAGCCCCGAAGTTACTTCAAGAAGTGAGAGTAAAGAAGAACTTTAGAACGATCAACCTCAAATGGAGAACATCACGGCAAGTAGTGGCCAAAATGTTCATTCTACTTTGTCATGGTCATTTTGGACGAGCCTCTAAATTCCATGTTGCCAGAAATTTCATTCATTCCCACCATTTTTGTTTTGTCTTAGAATGGTCGTGCTACCCATTAAGTCATAACGATCATTCCACCTAGAATGGTGTTCTATATAGACCTCAACACTACTGTTCCGCTCTGGAATGATTATGCCACCTACCAAAATTTTATTATATACTCTAACCTATCCTAGACATCCCCCACAACTATTTCCAATCACCACAATTGTGCCACTTTACCCAGACCATTGTCATGGGAAGGCAAAACTACTATTTTGTCTTAAAACCCTAATTCAACTTTGTACTTAATTTCTCACTATGCCCCTCACTTTATGCTAGCTACACAAGGCCCTATATAATCCTTTAGGGAGGCTGTGGTGAGGTGGGTAGCACTTAATTGAATGCTTTGGTTTCAATCCAAGCCTCCCACCTACCCACTTCACTTCCACCTCCATTGCCACCTAAAATCCTACATTTTCTTCATTTCCTTGCTTCACAAATTCCCTTTCATGCAAAACCACCTAGGAGTGAGGAGTTTGTGCATCTACCAATTGGATGTGAATAAGAATGTATCATCATCAACATTCATAGCTCCATCTTCTTATAGGAAAATATGACATCAAGTATGCAATGGAATTTTTTTTTACTGCCATATTGTCATTAAACCAGCGGATCACGTCAAACACTATATAATGGAAAGGATGGTTTCGAGGATATACTTGGTCCTGGAGAAAATTCAGTGTCAATCTCCTCATCGTTGGTGTATAACTTTCTTCTAGTTACACTCGAACGACGTCGGCAACATCTCCTGGTCTCCACCATGAACATCAGGCTGACATTGTCCTCCTAGCTGGAAAAGGATCCACACCCCTAGAAAAGTTTACACAAACTGCCTAAAATTCATGTCATTCTACTGAAACTGAGAGGAAAGAGTTTTCCCTCCCGTTGGTGTACTAGTTACCAACTTGCTCTCCCACAATTATTCTCCTTGATATCCCTTCTTTTATTAGATAGAACTTGCTTAGTTTCTCTTGGTTACCACAACCAGAGAAGACAAATAATTCTCAGAATCATTTTGCTCCCCAGTTCATCCAGAATTCAGCAAATACAATATCTAATCAACCTGACACTCCAACTGGTCATTTCACCACATGAACCGATTAGTCGGGAGTCCAATTAGTCAATTAATGTTTAAATTGAATACCTAAACACTTTAATAATAAATTTAATTATCATTCATGAGCAAAACTCCTCTTCTAGGTGTATACTATGTGTGTGACTCTATAGGTCCCATATTACATTGGCCGTGCATGTCCATAACCACTTATGACATCACAAGCAAAGAGTGATGCCTAGTCACTCATCATTGTTGCCCAAGTAAATGGAAAGTTGGGGAACAAATTCAACCTACAACCTGTGATTGGTGTTATAATGTTTGTATAGTTCCTTTATCACTGATATCCAGATTGAACTCGAGGCATGGAGTAGTGATCCTCTTCAACATTCAATCTATGTTCTTTGAACCAGAGCAGACCGAATGAGATATATGTAAGCTCAATATCACATATTGATCCACATGTGCATGGCCATGCATTTCTCAATCTTGCTAATCAAGTGTCTAGGATATCACACTCCAGTATGAGGGACAAATCCCATATACATCACTCACAGTCATCCCCATGTGACATAGTACATCCGATCATCACCTTTATGGAAACCCTTATTTAAGGTTACGATGGATGACGTCAAAACACACCAAACAACATGTGGTGAGTGTAGTGACTTCAGGTTTAAGAACCACTATCACCACCAACACTATGAGAGCTAACCATGCTTACCATTGTAATGGTTTCCATATGTCACTCTCATGGTGGGTCTATCAGATACATTGTTCTCTAACAAGTATCTATGTGTTTGATTTGATATCACATATCATGACTGATGAGATTCTGTCATCAACCAACACACACTCTAGTCCTATGTGTTATTGTTGTCTATTAACCTTCCACAATAACATCCAATTAGGGACATACCAAGAGTGTATATACTCTTAATATCTATATGATCTCATTGCTCGGGTCATCAACCCGAATACATACGTCATTGAGAAATATTATTTTTTAGACATCTATTATGTTACATCATTATCTCATAACTGAATAAAATAGAATAAATAGGAAGCTTGTCTTTATTATTAATCAAATCATTTACAAGTTATGCCATTACAATCATCATATGATTATCTCTCTGGGCATACATGCCAACACTTCTACCTTCTCTCTTTTTAAAAAATCTATGATCATGTCTAGCTAAGTCCCCTTTTTGCGCTATTTTGGGGGCATGAAAAATTTTGGTCTGCAAAATGGGCTACCCTTTTATATATTTTTCAAATTGTATATATAAAATATGAAGAAAGGAAAATGAAGAATAGAGAATAAAATATAGATAGAGGGAAGGGAGAAAGAAAAAGGGGTAAAATATCTATATAAGAAAATTATATATATTTGTATTCAATAATTTCCATCTTCTATAAGATGAACACCCTCTATCTTTAAATGTATGTTGTTTCTTTCACTCCATACCCCATGCAAATTTGGTAGTACGGTAAGACAATTCTTGTTTAGAGTAAAATTACACATATCCATTAAAGAAACTGGAATTTGGCTTATATATAATTCCATGTACGCCTTCCTCCATAATTGGGAAACAAAATCAAATTGAAAAAGAATGTGCTTTAGGTCTTCATAGCTATCATTACACAAGAGACAACAAGAAAGGAACGGATGCCCTCTAATATGAAGTTGATCATGAGTCAACCATTTATCCTGAAAGAACCTCCAACCATTAAAAACATATCACCTAGGTGTTTTAATCCTCCAAAGCCATTTAGTCCAAAAGGGATTATGGACATTGCTCTAATAACATGACATACATCTTTAATTTTCTAAACACCTTTTACCTCTCCAAAGTATTTTTTTATTCTCAATAAATTTCAGGTTAACAATAGTCGTCAGATGGTCAATAATGGCAGTAATATGTCTAGATTGAGAAAAAATCCAATCCATATCTTTAAAAAGATATGCTAATTTAGCAATTCACTCCTTATCACAGACCCATAGCCCAAAATAAAGTCAAGATATTGCCCTTTATGGATTCAAGGATCACGCTAAAGTTTTATAGTCTGACCATTGCCCACATAGAAAGAAACATCATCAATTACAAGATATATATGGCAAGTAAATTGTTTCCAAACTAGAAGCATTGGAGGTGACCTTTCACCTCCAAATACAATACCCTTCGATGTATCTTCCAGAATCCATCAAAGACACAAGCAATCTTTCGTTGAAGCAACACTCTAGATTTCATCACAATACATGCATTCAAAATATCTCTAGATCTCCTCATACCTAAACTATCTTCATTCTTAAGCGTGAAAATTTTAATCCATGTCACCATATGAATTTTCCTACTAAGCTCAGGTCCTCTCCAAAGAGAATCTTGACAAATATTATCAATGTCTTGAGTAACAAAATGAGGCAAGGGAAATGAAGTGGACTAGTAGAACTGAAAAGAAGATAGAGTAGATACAATAAGCTACACTCTACCTACAAAATAAAGATGCCTAACCTTCCATCCTTCCAATTGGTTTCTAATTTAATCTATAATTGGAAGACTTGTAGTTAATCTCCCCTAAAATACAGGAAGACCCAAATACTTAACTTGTAGATGTTCTTTTATATTATTTAAAACATCTTCAATCATATCAACATCAACAACCTTGTTAGGAAAGGAGTATATGTTCTTTTATATCATTTAAAACATCTTTAATCATAAAACATCAACAACCTTGTTATCAAAGAAGGAAGATTTGTTATTATTGATATTCATACCTAACACTCTACCAAAGTCAACAATATTTTTTTTCTAAAAACTAACATATTTTCATCAAAAAAGAACACCACATCATCCGCAAACCAGATGTGTGAATCAACCAGCCCATTGGAGCTTTTCATAGGATGATTTAGATTTTCTTTCTCAGCATTAACCATTACAACCAAATGACCCTTCATATAAATAACATATAAATAAGGTGCAACCGTGTCATCCTATCAAATACCACCAGGAGGATAGTGTAATGACCTATTTTCAACTTAGCCATCTAATAGGGTATACTTGGGTGATTACATGCTTAACTAGATTGATAATTGATTAAGCTTGATTAATGATAGTAATCTTATGATATTTTAAAACTAATGAGAGACTCTAAGAATTATATTATTTTTAATAATTAAGATTCAAGAAGTGTAAACCCTAGTCAGCCAAAATTAAGATTTGATAAGTACATTGGTGTAGTAAATGATTTTTCATATTTTACATGTAACTCTGGTTTGTTGAAATTTGAATATGGTTTAGATAACTCACATTCGAGTGTTTTTTTATTTCAAAATATTTGAGTGCTTATTGGATCCATTTATCAGTCGAGATCCCACCCAGGACAAAGTTTGTCAACATGCTTTTAAGCTAAAATATAGTAATCTAATGTTTGATTTTAAATAATTGATTTCTTTATCTGTTTGGTCTAAAATTTTAATTCTATCTTAAGAACTCCATTTCTAATATTGTGTTAAAATGTTATAATTTTGGAGTATATTTGACAGAACCATACCCCTTTATTCGTCAATATCTTTATTAGGAACAATCTCGATTAATAACAAATTAGAAATAAAATATGCAATTAAGGGCTTATTTGATAATTGTTCCACGAAACTTAATTGATCTATAGCACTGAACTAACACCCTAGTAGATCCCATAATATGTTATTTGATTTCGAGATGTGGAGTTCTTTAGAGAGTGAGGGTGAGTTAGGATTTCGAAGGAAAAAAGAGATAGAGATGATGATCTGGGGTTTTATCTTCTTAGAGTTGAGAAAGTTAAGTAAGTTGGAAATGTTATAGCGGAAGCTTTTGCCTCTCTCTAAGGTTCCCCCGACGGCTACCGCTGGGGAGGGAGCATGTAAGGCCCCTAAACTTGCTTAATGAGTTGAATGAGCTTAATTACCATAATTAAATACTTATAACCCTAATCTAACATTTTGATATGTTTTGAAATCATAAGACAAGCTTAAGTTTCAAATTTGGTCCAATTTGGACATTGCATGAGCAAGTTATGCAATTTTATGTATATTCTGGACTTTCTTGTAATTTACCCAATTGGAAGGTTTTCTTCATATATTTTCACAAGAATTACAATCCTTATATTTTTCCTTATCATCCTCGAATTTTTGGTCTATGGGGCTCTTAGTTGTTCTTGGTACGGAGGTATTCCTCTTCAAGGACATTTTAGGATTTTCCCCTTTATGGATAAAGATAAAGATAAAGATAAAGATAAAGATAAAGATAAGGATAAATATGAAGATGAAGATAAGGATAAGGATGAAGATAAGGATAAAGATAAAGATAAGGATAAAGATGAAGATAAGGATAAAGATAAAGATAAGGCTAAAGATAAGGATATGGATAAAAGAGAGAAAGTGTGGGTAGTAACTAAGGGAGGTGTTGCATGGACATAGAATCTCTAGGATATTGACACATGGAAAACTCCATGTACACCTCAAGCTTAACCCCTTTCCTATCCATGAAGCTATATATACCCCTTCCTATCCCCAATTTGAAGTCATTGCTCACTCCCTCTTTCCTATAGCTTAGAGAACGAACCTTTCTATATTTGGTTGCATAACAAAGTGGTCTAAGGTAGAAGACAACCTTGTTTTGGAAACGAAAGTCTCATAGAGCTCCATCTAGCCCTACCTAGGGTTTCTAAGGTCATCTTCTAGGGTTTTTGACCAAGGCAAGTTATTTTCTTCCTTCCTTCTCCATTTTTCTTGATCTTCTCCTTCCTTAGACCTTCCTCTAGGTTGGAACCTTGTTGTTCCATGGTAGAATTTGCTCTAAAGATCTAAAACCCTACCTTTCTTGCTCCTTATGTTTAGGGTTTGCTCATTTGATGAAGAAAGGTGCTGGATGGATGAATTCATAGCTTATTCTTGGATTTTCTACCCTACCTGCTCGAGATTTCTTATGTGTGGGGTTTCATCTTCTCATTAGAGGCAAGTTTTATAACTTGCTCCATGTTTATTGCTTACCAAGCTTTCTAAATCATGTTCTTACTTGAAAATGATGATTCATGCACTAAAAAGCTGTGCTTGACTTTGATTTCGATTTTTATAATGTTCCCTATTCTATTTTCAGTTCTAGATGAACTTGTGATCATGTGTACATTATTAATAAGGTATAATTTGACTTGGATCAGGTTAGTTTGACAACCTATGGTGCTAAGCACCTATCAAACAATGGTCAATTTTAGGGTTAAAACTGATTTCTTCTATAATCCATGACCCGATGATGGTACCATTGCAACAACCAATAGTCTTACCTTTTAAACATCTAATGGTTCTGGGTGACATGGTGGTATGGCAATATGGGGGGAATGATGATGGAACAAATGGAGGGTTACCCTTAATAAGTTAGTCTTACCTATTCACTCATATGAATAGAAGGGAAGATAATCATGGTGTGTTGATATGTAACCCTAATGAGGTATAGCTTGTTACACCTAGCTTTAAAATAACTAAATGATGATAATTGGGTATGAATCATCCTTGAATGACTAATATAATCATGGAGACTTTGTTATTATTGTTGAAACCCTAGTATGCTATAACCTGATGGTCACACCTTGATTTATGTGTGGGTTCATACTTGAGAATAGTATGGAATGTGAAGGTGATGCTTCACCTTATGCATCCATGATCCAATGGGGATGCCATGAGTTAGGGTTTGGGTATGAGTGCCTGTTAGTAACATTGATATAATTTATCATGTTGAACCTAACTCTAATGCAATTAGATAAAGATTAATATTCATGTTTAACATTCTTATATGATGGAATGATGGTAGAATAACCTCCTTACTATGATCATAACATTGATATGTTAATTGGTGGTTATTATAGTCACATGGTTGATACTTTCTTATGCTAAACATGTGTATAATGAATATGATGAGAGTTAATCATATATAGATTCCTTGCATGTTGATGTAATAAAGGAATGTTCTTAATGTTAATATAACTCTGCTATGATTACCACCTAGTTCATAAATGCAATATTGTACTGATCTGGTGTATTATATATAATTGATGTTGTTGAGCCTTGTTAAAAGGCATGCAAAGATAATGATGATCTTGCAGGGAATAATATGATGGTCTTAATGACCTTTAGGCGTGATTGAGCCCTGAATGAGGTGAAATCCTCTTATGTTGATAAGGGTTGGTACCCTGTGATATTGTGAAAAAGATTATTATCTTGTGATAGCATGATGATTAGAGTAGTCTCATGAGTGGCAAATGAATAGTACCATGTGATGATGAAATGAGAATTTATGTTTCACACATTTTATATATTTTCAAGTTTTAATATTTATATGCTTGCTAGAAGTGAATTAGGGTTTGTATGTCCACTTGTTTAATGCAGCCTTAATTCACCCAATTGGTATAACTAATCAAGTGCAACTCTAATCATGTAGTGCCCTGTGTCGTAGAACCATCTTCAGTGTCAGAACTTGCTGGATGGTGAAACGAGTATTCCTATGGGAAACTCGGAGCGCATATTGTTGAATATGCGGGGGTGGCAGGTTGAGGATATATCCTTGTCATCCACAATACATATTATGGAGGTTGTCTATGGTCATGCCTCATACATCTGATGTGATTGAGAATGGCTGTGATCGTGTCTCTCTGGTTATAATATGATGTGATTAGAGGACAACTGCGGTTGTACCTCAGTGTTTGGGTTTGAATACCCTGGTTTCTAGTGTCGTGACCTGTACCAAGGTCAGACTAGTGGTTTTCAGCTTGACTATATGTCGCTGTGGTGGCAGCTTTGACTGATATGTCATTGCCTTTTTACTCGTACTGACCGGGGGGAAGAGATCTTAGGATGCCGGTACTCCTGGATCTTGTACGGAACTGAATAGCCCTTCTCAGGGGTCAATTGGACTTTGAATGGTACGATTCAAATTCCCCAGGGCATAATAAAAGATGTAATACAGCCGTATAGCGTATCTGTTTAGGGTTATACATGACGCTTCACATTGGATGGTAACTCTTGTTTGTTCTCTTTACATAAAGATGATGCTTAGTGCAATTAAGAGATAGTAATTATACTTATGTTGTGGGTATGCATAAGACTGTAAATGTGTACATACAGTAGTCATGCTTATGTTGATATCTATACTGCTACTGTTGATTATAATCATGATGCTAGCTATCTCATGTTGTTAGTTATGTTTAGCATGCTAGCCATGCCTCTATAATTAGAAATACATATACTGCTAATCATGCTTATGCAAATACTCATTCTTATGTGATAGCTTTGCTTATGATATTGATCTGTTCAAATTATTAGACATACTAATGTTGTTAGATATGCTTATGATGCTAGACTTATTCATGTTAATAGAGATAACATGCTACTAGACTTTCTTATGCTAGTTATGCATATGCTATTGAATCTCTTATACGGTTAATAAGGAAAATGGTGATAGTCAGCTTGATGATGATAATTGTTATCTGCTCCTTTATGTATTTTTTTAATCATCAATACTGTTGATCTTATTTGTTATATCTGATTAAACTGTTTAACTACTTAATTACTTAAAATGTTGTAATCAATAAATGTTGTTGATGGTTATATCACTTGCTGGGACTGGGTCTCACCCTTTTGGTTCGCCACATTTTTTTAGGTAATCGGAAGTGACAAAAACAAACATGTGGCAGCCAAGAGGAGCTATGGTAATGAATATTTGATAAAGTTGATTAGATGTCTAGTTTGTCCTAGAGTCGTCCCTGTACTCTCAGGTCCTGGAAAAATAAAGTTTGTATATAATGTTTCAAATGAATCGGACTTTTGTTAGCATATTAATGCTTGTTTGTGTGGCATAACATGGATACAAGAAAGATATAGAAATCCTTCAAACGTTTCTGAGCGGGTGTTGATGTTGAAATCGGTTTTAATTTACCCATATTTTTGGGTATGTGATTAATTAGCGATTGATTGTGTTTTAAGTTTTGAGTAATCTCATTTAGCGTGACGGGTCCTGACAAGTTGGTATCAGAGCTTTAGGTTCACTGAGTCTACAGGGACACTAGGACTTATGACTAGGATGATGTCTAAGTTAAGAATATGACATAAAAATATGGTGCATACTGCCTAATCTCAATATTTGGGTGCCCTGGCCAGGTATTCAATTATTGAAGACAAAGTAAGTATGGAACTCTTAGATTGTTATCTTTCTGATTACTCTGATCAAGTAGTCATTTTGAGACAATCTAAAGAGCATAACGAATAAGAAATCATGGTGTGAATATCTCAATTCTACCTTAAAGAAGATGAAAATTACATCATTATCTATCAAAACTTGAATGTTTGGTTAATATAAGAGAAAGATACAACACCATGAAATCTAAATCTGAATAGAATAAGGAAAAGAGGAGTTCTTGAAGATGTGATTCAAGAATATAAATAAAAGACAGATAAGTCTATGCTTATAAATTGAATCAACATATGAAATCCGCATAAGATGAAAAGAACTCCTATAACAAGTATATAATGAGAAGATAAATGGGAACAATGGCAAAGAAATAAGGTGGAACCTGAGTTAATCTCAGATCAACCTATGTATGTAAGAAAGTGTTAACGGAAAATCAGCATGGCATGTGAAAGAAATTAAGGGAGATGATCCCAATTTAATGAAGAAAATTTGGAATATGATGATTTACATCGATAAGTGGTTGAAAAACATAATAAAATAAGAGAACATACCAAGTGTGATAAATAGTTGTCAAGGAAGGAGTAATGAGATATGTTAATCATGATGATTCCTATGCTAATGGCAAGGAACCTAAAATGAAAAAGGTAAAATGATACATAAGAAGTTGTAACTTGCATAATGAAAATAGAATTGGTTACCTTTTTTGTTAGTGACCCCGAACAATGTTGCTATGATGTGGGAAGTATGTTTCCTTTGTGTCTTTCCTTTCCAGGGCACAACTTTCAAGTGGACCATTGCCACTTAGTATGTGTTGATATATTTTAAACATGAGGATGGATATCTTACTATAGAATAAGGTTGTTTGGACCATGGTTCCATGATTATACAGTTTGTGCTGATTTTGCTTTTGATCCTTCCAATAATTAGGAAGACTCCTTTTATATGTCTTGATATTTGTTATGTTGGTAAAAGTAGATGATATAAGGATGTGTGTTCCTTATAGCACATGAGGTGGATACTAAGGTAATGAATCCTAGTATCCAAGATGTATCAATAATATGAGAAGTATGTGAAGGTTGGAGATGCTTATTAAACATTCCAAGTATTCCTCTCATGTAGAGAGAGAGAGTTGATAATGATCCTATAAATGTTGTTTGGAAGGAAAAATAAAAGTGATTCTATAATGTTATGTATAGTTAAGTGATAGCTAGACAAGACCACTATCAAGGATAGATGGTTTGTTGGTCATATATATGATCAATACTTCTTCAAAAACTTTAGAGTTGTCGAAGCAGCAATAGCTATGAGACAAGTTGAACAAGAGTGAGATGGGGTTGATTAAATTTCTTAATGGGATCGTGATATGTCTTCTTATGTGGGAGTTTTGTGCTGATCCAAGATGAGATATGTATGAATGATGTACATCACCATGATATGCAAGTAATAATGTGAAGGTAATAGGATGAGGTGCAGAGGAAATATCCATCTTTGTTTACCTTGGATTTCGGGGGCGAAATCCCTGTTAGGGGTTTATAGTTGTAAGGCCCCTAAACTTGCTTAATGAGTTGAATGAGCTTAGTTACCATAATTGAATAATTATAACCCTAATCTAACATTTTGATATGTTTTGAAATCATAAAACAAGCTTAAGTTTCAAATTTGGTCCAATTTGGACATTGCATGAGCAAGTTATGCAATTTTATGTATATTCTGGACTTTCTTGTAATTTACCCAATTGGAAAGGTTTCTTCATATATTTTCACAATAATTACAATCCTTATATTTTTCCTTATCATCCTCGAATTTTTGGTCTATGGGGCTCCTAGTTGTTCTTGGTACGGAGGTATTCCTCTTCAAGGACATTTTAGGATTTTCCCCTTTATGGATAAAGATAAAGATATAGATAAAGATAAAGATAAAGACAAGGATAAATATGAAGATGAAGATAAGGATAAGGATGAAGATAAGGATAAAGATAAAGATAAAGATAAGGATAAAGATGAAGATAAGGATAAAGATAAAGATAAGGCTAAAGATAAGGATATGGATAAAAGAGAGAAAGTGTGGGTAGTAACTAAGGGAGGTGTTGCATGGACATAGAATCTCTAGGATATTGACACATGGAAAACTCCATGTACACCTCAAGCTTAACCCTTTTACTATCCATGAAGCTATATAAACCCCTTCCTATCCCCAATTTGAAGTCATTGCTCACTCCCTCTTTCCTATAGCTTAGAGAACGAATCTTTCTCTATTTGGTTGCATAACAAAGTGGACTAAGGTAGAAGACAACCTTGTTTTGGAAAAGAAAGTCTCATAGAGCTCCATCTAGCCCTACCTAGGGTTTCTAAGGTCATCTTCTAGGGTTTTTGACCAAGGAAAGTTATTTTCTTCCTTCCTTCTCCATTTTTCTTGATCTTCTCCTTCCTTAGACCTTCCTCTAGGTTGGAACCTTGTTGTTCCATGGTAGAATTTGCTCTAAAGATCTAAAACCCTACCTTTCTTGCTCCTTATGTTTAGGGTTTGCTCATTTGATGAAGAAAGGTGTTGGATGGATGAATTCATAGCTTATTCTTGGATTTTCTACCCTACCTGCTCGAGATTTCTTCTGTGTGGGGTTTCATCTTCTCATTAGAGGCAAGTTTTATAACTTGCTCCATGTTTATTGCTTACCATAAGATTTCTAAATCATGTTCTTGCTTGAAAATGATGATTCCTATACTAAAAAGCTATGCTTGACTTGGATTTCAATTTTTATAATGTTCCCTATTCTGTTTTCAGTTCTAGATGAACCTGTGATCATGTGTACATTATTAATAAGGTATACTTTGACTTGGATCAGGTTAGTTTGACAACCTATGGTGCTAAGCACCTATCAAACAATGGTTAATTTTAGGGTTAAAGCTGATTTCTTCTATAATCCATGACCCGATGATGGTACCATTGCAACAACCAATAGTCTTACCTTTTAAACATCTAATGGTTCTGGGTGACATTGTGGTATGGCAATATGGGGGGAATGATGATGGAATAAATGGAGGGTTACCCTTAATAAGCTAGTCTTACCTATTCACTCATATGAATAGAAGGGAAGATAATCATGGTGTGTTGATATGTAACCCTAATGAGGTATAGCTTGTTACACCTAGCTTTAAAATAACTAAATGATGATAATTGGGTATGAATCATCCTTGAATGACTAATATAATCATGGAGACTTTGTTATTATTGTTGAAACCCTAGTATGCTATAACCTGATGGTCACACCTTGATTTATGTGTGGGTTCATACTTGAGAATAGTATGGAATGTGAAGGTGATGCTTCACCTTATGCATCCATGATCCAATGGGGATGCCATGAGTTAGGGTTTGGGTATGAGTGTCGGTTAGTAACATTGATATAATTTATCATGTTGAACCTAACTCTAATGCAATTAGATAAAGATTAATATTCATGTTTAACATTCTTATATGATGGAATGATGGTAGAATAACCTCCTTACTATGATCATAACCTTGATATGTTAATTGGTGGTTATTATAGTCACATGGTTGATACTTTCTTATGCTAAACATGTGTATAATGAATATGATGAGAGTTAATCATATCTAGATTCCTTGCATGTTGATGTAATAAAGGAATGTTCTTAATGTTAATATAACTCTGCTATGATTACCACCTAGTTCATAAATGCAATATTGTACTGATCTGGTGTATTATATATAATTGATGTTGTTGAGCCTTGTTAAAAGGCATGCAAAGATAATGATGATCTTGTAGGGAATACTATGATGGTCTTAATGACCTTTGGGCATGATTGATCCCTGAATGAGGTGAAATCCTCTTATGTTGATAAGGGTTGGTACCCTGTGATATTGTGAAAAAGATTATTATCTTGCAATAGCATGATGATTGGTGTAGTCTCATGAGTGGAAAATGAATAGTACCATGTGATGATGAAATGAGAATTTATGTTTCACACATTTTATATCTTTTCAAGTTTTAATATTTATATGCTTGCTAGATGTGAATTAGGGTTTGTATGTCCACTTGTTTGATGCAACCTTAATTCACCCAATTGGTATAACTAATCAAGTGCAACTCTAATCATGTAGTGCCCTGTGGCGTAGAACCATCTTCAGTGTCAGAACTTGCTGGATGGTGAAACGAGTATTCCTAAGGGAAACTCGGAGCGCATATTGTTGAATATGCGGGGGTGGCAGGTTGAGGATATATCCTTGTCATCCACAATACAGATTGTGGAGGTTGGATATGGTCATGCCTCATACATCTGATGTGATTGAGAATGGCTACGATCGTGTCTCTGTGGTTATAATATGATGTGATTAGAGGACAACTGCAGTTGTACCTCAGTGTTTGGGTTTGAATACCCTGGTTTCTAGTGCCGTGACCTGTACCAAGGTCGGACTAGTGGTTTTCAGCTTGACTATATGTCGCTGTGGTGGCAACTTTGACTGATATGTCACTGCCTTTTTACTCGTACTGACCGGGGGGAAGAGATCTTAGGATGTCGGTACTCTTGGATCTTGTACGTAACCGAATAGCCCTTCTCAGGGGTCAGTTGGACTTTGAATGGTACAATTCAAATTCCCCAGGGCATAATAAAAGATGTAATACAGCCGTATAGCATATCTGTTTAGGGTTATATATGACGCTTCACATTGTATGGTAACTCTTGTTTGTTCTCTTTACATAAAGATGATGCTTAGTGCAATTAAGAGATAGTAATTATACTTATGTTGTGGATATGCATAAGACTGTAAATGTGTACATACAGTAGTCATTCTTATGTTGATATCTATAGTGCTACTGTTAATTATAATCATGATGCTAGCTATCTCATGTTGTTAGTTATGTTTAGCATGCTAGCCATGCCTCTATAATTAGAAATACATATACTGCTAATCATGCTTATGCAAATACTCATGCTTATGTGATAACTTTGCTTATGATATTGATCTGTTCAAACTATGAGACATACTAATGCTGTTAGATATGCTTATGATGCTAGACTTATTCATGTTAATAGAGATAACATGGTACTAGACTTTCTTATGCTAGTTATGCATATGCTATTGAATCTCTTATACGGTTAATAAGGAAAATGATGATAGTCAACTTGATGATGATAATTGTTATCTGCTCCTTTATGTATTTTGTTAATCATCAATATTGTTGATCTTATTTGTTATATCTGATTAAACTATTTAACTACTTAATTACTTAAAATGTTGTAATCAATAAATGTTGTTGATGGTTATATCACTTGCTGGGACTGGGTCTCACCCTTGTGGTTCGCCACATTTTTTTTAGGTAATCGGAAGTGACAAAAACAAACATGTGGCAGCCAAGAGGAGCTATGGTAATGAATATTTGATAAAGTTGATTAGATGTCTATTTTGTCCTAGAGTCGTCCCTGTACTCTCAGGTCCTGGCGAAATAAAGTTTATATATAATGTTTCAAATGAATCAGACTTTTGTTAGCATATTAATGCTTGTTTGTGTGGCATAACATGGATACAAGAAAGATGTCGGGATCCTTCAAACATTTCTGAGCGGGTGTTGATGTTGAAATAGGTTTTAATTTATCCATATTTTTGGGTATGTGATTAATTAGCGATTAATTGTGTTTTAAGTTTTGAGTAATCTTGTTTAGCGTGACGAGTCCTGACAGAGCACCTCCTCGGTGTTTTCCTCCCCCTGGCCATCGAAAACGGAACGACCTCAGGGGATAGTAGGCAACAGTTTTCGCTAGAGAAAGGGTCTCAAGCGAGTAGCCCCTCCCGTCTCCACCAGGACCCCACTCGGTATCCATGATGGAAGAGAGATGAGAAATGATGCACGGAGTCAAGAAAGACGAGGGTTGGGATTTGACGTTGTTCGACTCCACTCCGTTCAAGCGAGACGGATGGAGAAGAGCCTTCCCCACAGATCCGACGCTTGCAAGTTGTTGCTCCAATCCATGTAGAAGAAGCTTGAGTTCTACTCATTTCCTCGCCGCATCTGCTCTTCCTTGATCTGAGATCAACCTGGTACCCATGGAGTTGGTGGCCCAGAAGCAGATGGGTCTGCTCGTGACAACAGTGGCGATGGGTGAGCTTCCTGTTGGGCGGTTGGGCTTGTGTCATGTTCATCCACCAAGAGGTCTTCCCCCCAATCGCCAATCTCAGGTTCTGCTCTGGCTTGGGCGAACTTGCTTGGAGGCCTTGGCGGTAGTCGTCGCCATTACAGGGTGGCAGGGGTCTGTATCCTTCCTGGCATGTTGATGGTGCTTCCCTATTTTCCAACGTCGTTGTTCTTCCACGGAGGGTCTTCGACTCAGGGGTTCTGAACGCCCTCAAGGTATTCGATGAGATGTTCTGTGAGACAGTACCTCATGTGGGTTTGGGATGGGGGGTTGCTTCTTCTCTTCTTCTCAGTCCTTCTTGTTGCTGCGAGCACTTAGTATTCGACAAAATGCTTCTGTTAATCAGAAGTGTTCAAAGCCTGCACATTTTGTGTGGTTTGTTGCTGAGTAAACAACAACTACCAATTGTTCTTGAACCTTGTGGGTGAGCAACTAGGTGGTGTGGTGGGATGTTAGCTCGAAGGATCTCCCTAATCTTGGTTTAGTACCACAATTTGTGGGTACTTTCAATAGACAGTTGGTGCTCTGCTTTGCATGAAGGAGTGATTTGGAGCTCACCTTTCCTTCCCAATCTTTGTTGTTAAAACGTGATGGTTCTTGCTTGGAGTTGGATAGCTGAGAAGGATAGAAACTTCATGTCTAGCTACATCCTGGTTTGCTAGTTTTTGTTCTATGTCAAGTTGCTATTAGTATTTGTGGGTACGCTGAATGCATGTAATAGTGGTTTGTTGTAGTCTTCTTCTGGTTGGTCCGTCTGGATTTAGCTTGTCTAGTTGTTGGTTTTCTTAGTTTTGTTTTCACCTTATTTGCTTGTGTGTCCCCCTGCGTGGGGATTTTGACTCTTTAATGAGCTTTTAGCTCATGTTGATGTAATGGGGTACTTAGTGCCTAATGTTTTTAATAAGTAACACGCCTTTTGACCGACCAAAAAAAAGTTAAGTAAGTTGGTCCTATTTAGATTTATATTCATGGTGATTATTCCCCATGCATAGATTTCTTCCTCCCTCTTATTCATACAAAAATGTAGAAAATTATCATCTTTTATCTTTCTTTCTCTCTTATTCTCCATTTCTGGGGTTCCTGAGTTGAAAAGAGCAAGAAATGAGTCAAATCCGTAGGAGTTGGCTGGAATTCTAGAAATTAAAGTATGGGAAATATTTTTAAGGTGTTTGGAACCTGATGTGAGTGTTTATTTTTCTAGTAAGCTCTATAATCATGTTTAAAGATAACTCTATATGGTAAAAATAATCAACATCCTCACTTTTAATTGTATGTGATTGCATAATAATTTGGGAAGACTTTAGGGAATCAAATGCTAATGATTTTATTCTTGTTTGTTGATTTGTATATTTTATCTCCTTATCTATTAATTTAAGTTCTATATGTTGTTTTATATGAATATTGCCTAAAGGATTTTCTTGAAAATTTACTTGATAAGTAAAAGTCATGTTTGAGCTTAATAATAATGAGGTCCCTGATTGCATTTTTTTAATCTTTGTTAGAATTACATATGGCATGTACATATCAGTATGAGTGTTTGAAATACAAGTATTCTTTTCTAGATTTAATGTTGAGGGATTGACTCAAATGAACCAATGAATCGATGCATACATACAATTGATAAATGAATTGTGTGGAAATGGAAACTCGATTCCATGTGTGTGAATATTATTGATGAACTGCCATGTACACCATAGTGAGCTTAGTGAATAATAAAGGTCCTTATGATGTATTAAACTAAATTGACTCCTTCGAAATCCTAGAAATTTAGTATTAAGTTGTGTATGAGAAATAAAGTCTGAACTTGTATATAATCTTGTAAATGTGAAGAAATGCTCAATTGTAAGTGATATTACTTAAATTTAAGATGATAAGTCTTATCAAGATGATATAAGCCCAATGTATATAATTTAGTATAAATTTGGGGAATAATGGCCAAACATCACATGAATGCAAGGCTTGTATACATGTCACATAATAATGAGTTGAGAAGAAGACAAGAGATTAAGAGGTAGAAGAAGCAACCATAATAAGTGGTACTCCCTAAATTGAGAGTTTTAGAAGGAATAGAAGGATTTATATTATTTACCAAATTTCCATTAGAGTTAAATGACATGATACACTCATTTGAATGCAAAAATGGAATTGGAATAGAGTGAGACGATTTGTGATGATAAGTTATGAATAAAATTAATGAACTGAGTATGATGAAGTATATAATCTCTTTATTTTAAATGCATTTGGATTGATCTAAATTGAAAGAAATACACCAAAGTTGGACTTCTATGGATGTGAATGAGATAGAAGCACTTGACAATGAATAAATTAAAATTGATTGATTCCAAAAAATATAATGAACATGAAATGAAAGAAGTTATGAGTAATAAACCTAAAATGGGAAGAAAACAAAGTAGTTATCTTTGTTGATCTAAGAACCTAACTCTAACCCTAATGTGATAAGTTATGTGATTATAATGAATAATATTCTCAAATGAGGGATTAATGAATGTATATAAGCATATTTTGATTTAATTATAAGATGAAATTCAAGGATGTGAATTCATTCATAAGAATGTGTTCTTGTATTGTAATTGTCTATTAATACTTGTATTTAAAGAATAGTCTATTTTGATGTATTTGAAATAAGATCAAATGTGTGTTAAGTAATAACCCTATATAAAGAATGATATATAGTAAAAGTGTTGGTATTGTATGCCCAGAGAACCAGTATGATTGTAATGGCATATCTTGTAAATGATTTGATTAATAATAAAGGCAATTATGTCTATATGTTTGTTTAAATATGAGATGATGATATAACATGATAGATGTCTAAAGAATGATATTGCTCAATGACATATGTCTTCAGCTTGAGGAGTTGAACAATGAGATTATATATATGATAGGAGCATTTACATTTTTGACGATGTCCCTCATTAGATATTATTGTGGAAGCTAATAGACAACAATAATGCACAAGACTAGAGTGTGTGTTGGTTTATGACATAATCTCATTAGTCATTATATGTGATATCAAACCAAACACAAAGGTACATGTTAGAGAACAATGTACCAAACAGACCAGCCTTGAGAAGTGGTACATAGATAATAGTCATAATCATATCTCTATGCGATAGTGGTGATTGTGATTCTTAGACCTGAAATCACTACATCCATCACATGTTGTTTGATGTATTTTAAAATCATCCAACATCACCTAGAATAAGGGTTGCCATAAAGGCAATGCTTGGGTACATTGTAACACATGAGGATTTACTATGAGTGATGTAGATGGGATTTGTCCCTCCTACATGAGTTGAATTCCTAGCCACTTGATATGTGAGTCAATATATGATATTGAGCTCATATGCATCTCTGTAATTTGCTCTAGTTCAAGGAAAATGGACTTGAATGATTAAGAAGATGATGATTACATGCCTCGATCTCAATCTAGATATTTGTTCTCAAAGGAATCATACAATTGCAGTAACACTGATCACAGATCTAGGTTGAAGTTTCTCTCCAACTTTCCAATTACTTGGGTAGCAATGACGTTTTGATAGATACTACTCATTTCTTGTGATGTCATAAATTAGTTATGGATGTTCACTTCCAACATAACTTGGGACTTATAGCGTGACATGCATCAGATTCACCTGGAATAGGATTTTACTCATGAATAAGATTTAACTTGGTTACTAAGCATTTAGTTAATCAACTTGAATAGCATTAGCTGACAGTTGGCTACCTGGAGTGTCCGGTTGACTGACTAAGAAGTCCAGTCAAATGACCGGACGATCAATAAGATTGAATCAAGGATCGATACTGATGTCATGCTTTGTATTGATTATTGCATTAAAAGCCAATATGTTTACAAATAGGAAAACATTCCAATCAGATGACTACATGTTCTAGTTGAATGACTGTGGGTGCCATTCGACCAAATGAGAGTCCAGTCAACCAACTCATGATTCACAATAGCTAGAAAATTAGTGAAAATCCATCTTTTTAACTCTCAGTTGATCTAGAAACCCTGACCTTGGCCCTCCTATAAATAGAGGGATAGTCAAAGATTTTAGAAGATACAACTAATGATGACAAATGTTGTCCTCTTATAGTTGTGGTAACATGGGATCCTAAGAAAGTATTACCTATAAAAGATAGATAGATGGTGAGAGAGAAAAAGTCAGTGATATCATGTTGACATTGAAGGGACAACTCCTTCATGTTGTCTCTAGCAAAGTGTTATGAGGAGTTCCTGGTGGTCTGCGTAGACTATGATAAATGTGTGGAGGTCGTCGCCAACATGCTAGGAGGACTATGTTAGTTGTTATTCGTAGTGTCACACCAAGATACCGCCCCGACTACTGTCTAGGTGATTCCAAATATAGAAGCACCATGCTGTGAGGATAGTCACTAGACTTTCTCCCGGACTAGGTATATACCTTGCAAACCCTCTTTTCTAAATATATATTTGTTGACGTGATCTGATGGTTTGGGTATGGGAAGATAATTTTTTTGTTTTCACCATTGTATCTACTGCCCAGTTTCCCTATAATTATATCAGAGCCACATCAATTTATTGTGTATTGGGATTTAATCGATATGATGATATTTTGTTTTATCATTTCTTTGTTTCATACGATACAATTACTTAAAATGATTAATGTTCATATTTGATTAAACACGTGCGCGCGCGCACACACACACACACACACACACACACACACACACACATATATATATATATATATATATATATATATATATATATATATATATATATATATATATATATATATATATATATATGATATGCTCCACTCTACAATTTATTTTTATGGTCGCAGTTATGGCTAAAAACCCCTTGTGGATGTGTGTTCTTGGTTGAATAGTTTTATTCCTGCTATTATTCGGTTTGCATATTGAAATTTTACCTTTTTTCCACATGCAAATTGATACTTTCCTCCTTATGCTCCCCTCAAATGTAACTCAAGGTTTTACTTTTACAATGTTATAAGTTAATAGTAATAGGATAGTCTTAATTTTTATTTTTGCAAAAAGGAACGCTCTACACTAGGCAAGTCAAATGACTGAGAAGTTGAGTCGATCGACCGTAGGATTGAAGAGGCCACAAGCAGAAGGATCCAACCAATTGACTGGAGGCCCAACTAATCGACTAGAGGAGTCTAGAAACCGCTTGAGCTAGGAGCCAATCAATCGATCCATGAAGACCAATCAATCAAATAGAAGGCCAACCAATTGACTGAAGGGTCCATTCGATCGACCAAGATGGTTCCAACATATTTTTATACAAGAACAAATTGTTATATATGATGTGGACCTTAGGTGGTAGCAATTTTTTGTGGCTCTAAAGAATGGCATTAGTATGGCCATAATCCTCACTCATATTCTATGATTGCATGTTTTGTTTGTGGATATAGCATGTATATGATACATATTACAAGTATATGGTGATTGGATATGTATATGTATCTATAAATACAAATCCCTTAATTAAAATTAAGTCTTAGATGCTTTACAAAATAGAAACACATGAAAACTTGATTGACTAAGCATGGGGGCATGCCCTAGTATGGTGCACTGTCTATCTCATGGAAGTGTGATGATAGATATGTGGGTCTACCTCTGTAGGGTACATTTCTATCGTGTTGGCTTTTATGTCAGGCTTAACTAGGTGATCTTAATGGGATTAAGGACCTAGAAGCATAAAGATATATTATGACAAAGAGTTGTGCATTCCATCTATCAAGAGTTGCATGTGATGCAATTGGCAAGTGTTGTCTACCTAAATAGTCAAGTTGTGGGGGGATTGGCCGTAGCCGACTCGTAACTTTGATGAAATATGGATCTTGACTCACTATAAGGTTGTACGGTGAAATTTTCCAAACTGATAGTAAGAGATATTAATTTGAACAATATAGTGGGGGAGATAATTAATTAAAGGCCTAAGTAATTTCTTCAAATTTTCTATTAATCAATCACTTAAAGATAGTATTTTGATAAAATACAAATTTCTTTCATAGAAACTAATGGCAAACAACAACACCTTTTTGTTGTGATTAGTCCTTGAGAAGGACACGTTGAACGGGAATAACTTCCACAAATGGATTAGTACATTGAGCATCATTCTCACACAAGAGCACAAGCTCTATGTCCTGGAGATTCCAAAGTTGGATGAACCGGCTCCCATTGTGCCTAAGGCTGAAAGGGATGCTTACAAGAAGCATATTGATGATGCCTTAGATGTCAAGTGCCTGATGCTATGCTCAATGAATTATGAGTTGTAGAGACAACATGAGAACATGGATGTTATTAAAATGGTAACACATCTTAATAACATGTTCTAAGATCGGGCAATACAAGAGAGATATGATGTCTCTAAGGCATTATTCAAGTGTAATATAGCAGAAGGAGATCCAGTTGGTCCTCATGTGCTCAAGTTGATTGGGTATGTGGAGAACCTTGCTAGACTGAAATTTCCCTTGGGCCAAGATTTGGTCACAAATGTAATTTTGCAGCCACTTCCAGAATCATACATCCACGTTGTCATGAAGTACAACATGAACAATTTTGTCAAGTCATTTTTAGAATTACTTGGCATGTTGAGAACATCTAAAGTGCAGATGAAGAAGGAAAACCCCAAATCTTTGATGAGATCAGCAGAGGCAAAGGAAAGTCCAAGGGTAAAGGCAAAGCTAAGAAGAGTTCTAAAGCTAACTAGAAACTCAAGTTTTTTGCACGAAAAGCTAAGGGAGGGGTGAACAAGGAAGGAAAATGTCACCACTATCACTTGGATGGACACTTGAAAAGAAATTGCCCTCTTATATGAAGGAATTGTGGAATAAGAAGTAAGTGATAAATATATGTTACTGAGATATATATGTTACTGAGATAAATATGTCTACTTATTCATCGGATGTGGATCTCACATATGATCCAATATTCATGATCTGAAAAGAAGAAAACTTTTAAAAAAGGGTGAGGTCAAAGTGTGTGTTGCAAATGGAGTAAGAGTTGTTGCCACTATAGTTGGAGCCTATCATTTATCTCTACCCAATGGATTTGTAATAGAATTAAAGGACTGCTATTATGTACCTACCATTAATAGAAATATCATTTTTGTATCTTGTATGGACAATAATGGATTCGAATTTCACATTAAGAATGATTGTTGTTCTATTTCTAAAGATGACGTCTTATATAGAAGTGCCACAATATATTATGGTCTTTATTTTCTAGATCTAGAGACAAATTTATATAACGTAAATATAAAAAGGCTATAACTCTATAACTCAAACAAAACATACATTTGGCATTGTCGTCTAGGGCAAAATAAGAAATGCATCTCTAGAATCCATAAAGATGGTTATCTAGACTCTTTTGATTTCAAATTAATAAAGACGTGAATCTTGTTTATTAGACAAGATGACAAAGACTCCTTTCACTGGTCATAGTGAGAGAGCAAGTGATTTATTAGGACTTATACATATTGATGTATGCATATCTTTTATAACAAATGTGGTTAGAAATACTTCACTACCTTCACAAATGGTCTCAATAGGTTTAGCTGTATGTACTTGATGAAACACAGATCAGAAACCCCTAAAAAGTTCAAGATTTTCATGAATGAAGTACATAATCAACTTGGTAAAAGTATTAAAGTACTTTGTTCTGATCGAGATAAATGATACTTAATCCAAGAGTTTAAGGACCTTCTATGAGCCTGTGATGTCATATCACAATGGACTCCACCTAGAACACCACAACATAATGGTGTATCGGAAAGAAGAAATCACACATTACTAGATATGGTGCGAGCAATGATGAGTTTTGTTTATCTTCCTATTTCATTATGGGGATATCTTTAGAAATCGTCATGTTTACACTTAACCATGTACCATGTAAATCAGTTCAAAGGATACCATATGTGAGAAAGTAGTTTCTCGAAAAGCTTGGACCCAAAATTAGACATGTTATTTTATTAGATATCCCAAAGAAACAAGGGCATACTACTTTACACTCCATCTAACAACAAAATGTTTGTTGTAATGAATGTTGCATTCCTTGAAAATGAAGTTACTTCCAAAGGAACTAATGGGAGAAAAGTAGAACTAAGAGGTTTAAGACCAATAAGAAAACATCGAACATCCAAAGGTACATGAGGAACAAGAAGACTCACAAGCTGTTGTGGAATCTCAAGTTCTTCATGTGATACATGAGCCTCTTAGATCTAGTAGGACACGTCTTGAGCATGAAAGATTTGGTTATCTTGTGACTTAAGAAGGCGATGAGTTGGCCATAGATTATGAGCCAACAACCTAGAAGCTATTGAGGGACCAAAGTCTAAGAAATGGCTTGAGTCCATGAGATCTGAGATGGAATCCATGTATACCAACAAGGTATGGACCTTGGTGGATCCACCTAAAGGGGTAAAATCCATAGGGTGTAAATGGGTCTTCAAGAAGAAGACCAACATGGATGGTAATGTACAAACCTATAAGGGTAGATTGGTTGTGATAGGTTTTAGACGGGTTCAAAATGTTGACTATTATGAAACTTTTTGACCAGTTGTCATGGTTAAATCCATTAGTATCATGGTTGCTATTATAGCTTATTATGATTATGAAATTTGGCAGATGGATGTTAAAACTATTTCCTTAATGGGAATCTTCTTGAGGATGTGTACATGACACAACCTGATGGTTTTATAAATCCAAAGGAACCTAATAAATTCTATAAGCTACAAACTTAAATATATGGATTGAAGCAAGGATCTCAAATCTAGAATCTTTAATTTGACAAAATAGCCAAAAATATTGGCTTTATTCAAAATGAAGATGAACCATGTGTTTACAAGAAAGTTAGAGGAAGCATAGTTGTATTCCTCATATTGTATGTATATGACATACTATTGATGGGGAATGACATCCCTACTTCATAGATGGTAAAGACTTGGTTGGGAAGTACCTTCTCTATGAAGGATTTAGGAAAATCATCATATATTTTAGGAATCAAGATCTATAGAGATAGATCTAGAAGGCTTCAAGGCATAAGACATAGCACATACATTGATAAGGTGTTAAAGAGGTACAACATGGATAACTCAAAGAGAAGAAAATTACCCATGTACCACGATATAACTATCTCTAGAGTTTGATTTCCCAGTTCTTGTGAAGAATGGGGGCGCATGAGTAAGATTCCATATGCATCTGCAATTGGATCCATCATGTATGCAATGTTATGTACTCATCCCGATGTCTCATATGCCTTGAGTATGACTAGAAGGTATCAAAAAAAGCCCTGGTGAAAGTCACTGGACTGTCGTAAAGAACATCCTTAAGTACTTATGAAGAACTAAGGGTCATTTCCTTTTCTATGGCGGTAAGGAAGAGTTGGTAGTAAAAGGTTACACTGATGCTAGCTTCCAAACTCATAAAGATGACTATTAGATCATTATTCAAGTTTGTGTTTTGCCTTAATAATGGTGTTGTAAGATGGAAGAGTTCGAATCAAGAGACATTTGTTGATTCTACAACAAAGGTTGAGTGCATTGCTTCATCTAATGTGGCAAATGAAGCTATATGGATCAAGAAGTTCATCTCTAAACTCGGGGTGGTTCCAAGCATTAGAAATGCAACAGAGTTGTATCATCACAACAATGGAGCTATTACATAAGCTAAGGAACCCATATTGCATCAACGTTCCAAGCACATACCATGGAGATTCCATCTCATACCAGAGATCGTACATCGAGTACATGTGAATATTTGTAGAGTACCAACTGAAAGCAATGTTGTTGGCCCATTTACAAAAGCACTTTCACAACAGAAGTGTGATGGGCATGTAAGATCACTTGAGATTAAGTTCATGGGTTATTGTATCTAAGTGAAAGTGGGGGTCTGTTGGTATGTATGTATGCCTAGAGATCCAATCATATGATGATTGTAATAGAACATCTTGTAAATGTTTTGATTAATAATCAAGGAAATTCTATCTATATGTTTGTTCAAATATGAGATGATGATATAACATGATAGATGTCTAAAGAATGATATTTCTCAATGACATATATCTTTAGGTTGAGGACCTAAACAATGAGATTATATGTATGATAAGAGCATGTACATTCTTGACTATGTCCCTAGTCGGATTTTATTTTGGAAGCTAATAGACAAAAATAATACATAAGACTAGAATGTGTGTTTGTTCATGAGAGAATCTCATTAGTAATGATATGTGATATCAAACCAAACACATAGGTGTTGATAGAGAATAGTGTACCAAACATACATGAAATGAGAAGTGATACATGGACATAGTCATAATCACATCTCAATTTTGTAGTGACGATTGAGATTCTTAGACCTAAACTAACTACACTCATCACATATTGTTTGATGTATATAACATCATCCAACGTGACCTTGAATAAGGGTTGCCCTAAAGGTGATGCTTGGTTACATCGTGACACATGAGGTTTGACTATGAGTGATGTAGATGAGATTTGTTCCTCCTTTTGAAATTGATATCCTGGTCATTTGATAAGTGAGACTAAGAAAATGTATGACCATACTCATGTGAGTCAATAAATGATATTGAGTTCATATGCATCTCTACAGACTGCTCTGGTTCAAGGAACATGGATTCAATGATTAAGAGGATGACAATTATATGCCTTGAGTTCAATTTGTATATCTGAGATAAAGGAATTATACAATCGTAGTAACACTGATTGTGGATCTAGGTTGAAGGTGTTCTCTAACTTTCCAATTATTTGGGTAGCAATGATGTGTTGCTAGATATTGTTCATTACTTGTGATGTCATAAATTAGTTATAGACATCCACTCTCAGCTTAACATGGGATCTATAGGGTCACACACATAGGATTCACCTGGTATAAGATTTTACTCATGAATAAGAGTTAACTTGGTTACTAAGCATTTTAGGTAATCAATTTAAAGAACATTGGTTGATAGTTAACTGACTAGAGTGTCTAGATGACCAATTGGGAATGTGAGTCAACTGAATGGATTGTCTAGTTGACCAACTGAGAAGTACAGTCAACTGACTAGAGGATCGGTAAGATTGGATCAATGATTGATGTTGATGTCATGTTGTGCATTGATCATTGCATTGAAAGACAATATGTTTGCGAACAGGTAAACATTCCAATCGGCTGACTAGATGTTCCAGTTGACCAAATCGTGATTTGTAGTAGCTAGAAAAATTGTGAAAATTGTCTCTTCGACTCCCAGTTGATCTGGAAACCATGACTATGACCCTCCCATAAATAGATGTGTAGTCAAGGATTTTAGAATACATGACTAACATTGAAAAATGTTGTCCTCTTACAATTGTGGTAACGTGAGAGCCTGAGAAAGTATTACCCATAAAAGGGAGAGACAATAAGGGAGAACAAGTTAGTGCTAGCACTTTGACATCCAAGGGACAAACTCCTTCCTATTGGCTCTAGAAAAATGTGACAAGGAGTTCCCAATGGTCTGTGTGGACTACGATAGAGATGTGGAGATCGTTGCCAACATGCTACGAGGACATCGTTAGCTATTATCCATAGTGTCATACCAGGAGACTACCCCAATTACCCTCCAGGTGCTTCCAGATATAGAAGCATCGTGATGTGAGGATCATCACTGAACTTGCTCCAGAACCATGTATATACCTTGCAAACCCTCTTTTTGATATATATCCTTGTTGACGTGATATGATTGTTTGGGATATGAGCAGAAATGTTTTGTTTTCACTACCTAGTCTACTGCCCAATTTCCCTACAGTGGTATCAAAACCACATCAATTTACAGAGTATTGAGATTTAATCTATATGATCATATTTTGTTTTATCATTTATTTGTTGCATATGGTGCAAATACTTAAAATGATTAATGTTCATATTTGACTAAAACTACATAAACACCTATATTTGATTGGCAAGTCGGTTGATGGGTTAATTTTGACCTTAGACAAGAAAAGCATCAAAATCCTAGGCAAACTTGCTGCAAAGTGATAGAACTCAAGACCTACATAGGGGGTCAAGAAAAGTATCAAACTCCTACAAATTAGCATAAAAACCTAACTAGATCAAAACAAATATATTCCTAATGAAAATTGAGCTATATAAATGCTAAACTAGACTAAGAATGCAACTAAAACTGGAATAAATATTCATTCATCAAATGGACTGTAATGAAAAAAAAACTATGAAACATGTGAAATGCGACGATATGTGATGTTCAATTATGTTTGTTCCTATCTCATGTACCTGAGATAAAGACCTGAGCCTCTTGTAGGAAACATTATGGTGGATAAGGGTTTGTTGATATCTTAGAGTGGTTAGCCAAACCTTAAGATAGTGACGGTGAGTCATTGACACAAGAATCAAGCATGGTGACTTATACTTGGTGAGGTACAAGCCAAGTAGTTTCAAGGCAAATGAATAAAAGCTAACAATCTGTATAAAATATGAGTTGAATGTTTGTACATGACTTCTACTACTAGCTAACAGGCCTTCCATTGTTGTATATGTTTCGAATTATGGAAATTAATCATTATTTTATAAAGATAATATATTTCCATATTATTATTTGTTTGGTTTAGAATTTGATATTAAATGTTGACAAGTGATTAATGTTGGGATTTAATATCCACTATGGATATGATTTTGGAATTACTTGTGATTTGAACAATACTATTTGGTAGGCATATGTACTTCAGCTTCAGGAGTGTGGGATGTGTTTTTGATTTGGCTAGCGGAGTGTCACAAAAATGATGTTATTATTATGTCTTGATTCTAGTTGTTTAGATCTTAGTTTATTACTCCTATAATCGGATTGTCATTCTGTAGTAGTTAATATCTACTTATTTGTTCATATACATGCTCTTAAAGATGTTTTAAAATTTGGAATTGTCATAAGAGAGTAGCTTACCTGATTTATTAGATTATAGTTATTATTTAGGTTTACAAGATGTTGGAATTATCTATTAGACTTTTTGATATCTATAAGTTTCTATAAAGTCCATTATATTTAACTTTTGTTGATGCATGTACTCAGTTCGAGTGGGAGGCATCCACTCAATGGGTCTCTATATGAGTCTCATGAGGTTGTTTCAAATGTTTTTAAGTACAAAGTCATCCAGCGAAGAGATCATGACAAAGAAGAAGTAAATAGAATAATATAGATTAGAATGTTCCTGCACTATCTCTTTATCAAGATGGGTAGTGTATCAAGTTTTCTCTTTCATGTAAATGCCATCAATGTAAACTGAACTTCGTGTGAGCAATAATATCTAAATCTAGTGTTAATGGAGTTGAATAAGATGTGTGATAAATATATATGTTGTCCTTGATGAGACATTGTTTTTTGAGGTTTTGAAGAAAATAAAAAATTTACCTATGTTTTTTATATACTAAGTTAATTGTGTTTGTCGAGAATAAGGTGTTTTGTTTCTTAATCTAGGTTTAGATTTAGGGTTTCTCTCTAAAGGTCACATTAATGCTTATCAAAAGAGAGGTCTCGACAATGTGGTTTCAAAGCTTATTTAGATGCATCTATAAGGCCAATAAGATCTAGGTCTAAAAGATAATTCGAATGTTGAATATAGCTTGAATGATATCCATACTAAGTGAATTCACTATTGAGCTACTCTAGTCATGTTATAACCCCAATTTTTGGGTTCAATTGGTGAGAAAAGTAATTTCTCATATTAAAGATATTTGAACAAATAATGATATAATTTGCTTCAAATAAATGGATTTCGTTTACAATAGCCTTGATGTTTGTGTTGTGGGCTTTATTGGCTATTGGGCCCAATAACAAGGAAATAACAAAGAAAATTCAATTAGTGAATGAATAATTGAATATTCGAGAAAAGAAATATGTAGAAACCTCTAGAAGACAAATCCAAAGAGGATTTCGTGTCTCTTGGGTTCCTTGGGTTCCAAGGAGTCCAAAGTTGTAAAAAGAAAGCAATAAGAGAAGAAAAGATTAATTAAGTATTTCTTTAATAAGAAAGAGATTGAAAATAATGTTAAAATGTTGGAAATAAGTGGGAAAAGGTGTAATTAGGAGATCCTTTGTGGAATTTTGTGTTCCAAGGATTCCTAATGATAAAAGAAATACCAATGAGGACAATAAAAGAGAAAGAAATAGAAATTATCAAAAAGAGATATTTTAAACAAGATAATGTGAAATAATGCATAAAGATGCATCTAGAAGGATAATAAGTATCCAATAAAGAGAATTTCGAAATAATATGAGTTTCTTGGGGTACAAGGAGCCCCAATGAAGGAGGAAGAAAGAGAAAATACTAAAAAGGCAAAATAAGAGGACAATGTGGTGCATTATTAATTAATTAGTGGTATTGATTACAAGGATGATATTTTTCTATAAAGAAAAATAGGTTTTCATGGTTAATGTATTACAAAGGGCAAGAACAAAGAAAATGAAAGAGGAATTTCGAATTCCTAAAATTTAAATAGTTTATGGAGAAAGAGAAGTTGCTTCTTAGTCAAGGAAAGATCTTTTCCTAATAGGAGAGGACTTGTTTCCTCTTGGGTGGGAATCTTAGGGCGAGGATATTTCCCCTATAAAAGGGTTAGCCCCCTGGTTCGAGTGCAATGAAGAAAACCCATGTTTTCCTTTCTTTTCCCTATCTTCTTCTCCCACGTTTCATCCTTAAACCCTAACCACGGGTAGCTGCATGATCCTGAAGCAACAAGGAACCCAGGTGGGGTTTCGGCAGTAGCTAGTCACACAGAGATGCCAAATTAGGGTTTAGATAGAGCCGCCATGCTCTCTTCGATGCACCCTAGCTGCTGTATGGCTATAGGGTCGGCCATGGATGGCAGGCCTGATCTACCCTAACCAGTAGTGCTGTTCGAGTGCGAAGCACCTGTACAGGTGTGACGGAGGCCGACGGAGCAAGGGGACCTGTCCCCAAGGGCCATCGGGGTCCGGAGGAGGAAGGGGAGCTTTGTCTGTGGCCGCTAGGGCGGCAGAAGGACGTTGGCGTGAGGTTGAAGAAGCTGGAAGCAGATTGGACCATTCTACCCTCCGAAATAAAAAGGAACAAGGAGCCGTGCCAAGGGTACTTCAGTAATTTGGTTATAATTGCAATCAGGCCGTGTTTGCATGAGCCAGGGCGACGTTGCGCTCTGTGATTGGTCCGAGGTAAGTGGTTTAATGCAAAAATCATATTTATTTAACCGTAGCTCGGATTAAAACAAGTTATATATGAATTTTGATCAGGAGAACACAAGGAATCCAATAAAAATAGTTTTCTAGCCTGAATCTGATCATAGTTCGAAATATAGTGTAAATTATCATCTTTAATGAATTAAAGATTAAGAAACCCTATTTTCATATGATTAATGTGTTTAATAGGGTTTAATGGATCTTTAGAGTTGATATTAATCTGTTAAATGTAAGAAGGAACATTGAGTTCAAAAAGGAAGAACTTTGCACGTGATTAGTATATATTAGGGTTTATGTGCTTAAATATGCATGAAATTTGAAAAGGGCATAAAGTTATCACCTTTAATGATTCAATTAAGGAAAAACCCTTAGATTTGATGATAGATGGATAATTCAAGCTGATATTAACCTGTTGTTAATGAAAGAGAAATAGGATTTAAAAATATGATCTTTTTACATATTTGGTTTAATTGTGTAAATCCACGAATAAAATAGAGATGTGATGATCCTAAGCCAATTTGAGCATAAAAGATCCTTAATGTGGATAATTTGAGTAATAAGGGTTTTTATGAGTGGAAAAGTTGTTTTAGGGTTTGTTGACCTAAAAAGGATAAAGTCTGAGAAATTGATCTAAGAAACCCTAATGCATCCTAATGAGACTTAGAAACCCTAGAAAGGTGTCCCAAGTCAATAAGGAGTTGTTTGGGATATGCTTGTGACAATTAGACATTATACATGTTTTCAAGATCAATGTTTTCTTGATTGATTGATTGGCTTGCTTGATTGGACATCTAGTTGGATTTGGATAAATTATTGCTTGAGATCTCCAAGATAGGTATGTGGTTACAATTATGAATAACTGCTTTAGTTTCTCGACGGATTCTCAGATGTCTAATCGCATTGAATTCAACTAAACTGTTGAATGTTTATTTATTTCTTGCAACTATAAAGTGACTATGATTATCACATAAGATATGTGCCTACTAGCTCAGATCCCGGTCCCCTCTGTTTCGTAATGGCTGACCTAGTACATGGCTACCTAGAGGGTAGGTCCATCAGGTCATGAAAGACTTTGGCTTCCTAGAGGGTAGGTCCATTAAGTCACCTTTATAGAGGTACCATATAAGTCCTTAAAGGGACAACACAGAGTTGTGGATAGGTATGGATTGAGTAGTTTGGCTTAAAACATAATCTTGATTGTTAAATGATTAATTGAGTGATTACATTGTTACCATAGTTGCATATTTATTTGTTTCCCCCACATACCAACTACGGCTGACCGACGTTTTGTTTGTCGGCGTTTTAGGTACAATGAAAAGAACAATCAGTAAAGTGGCACATGTGATACTAAATGAGAATTAAAGTGCAAAGGAGGATTAGATAGATTAGTATCGGTGTGGGTAGAAGTTCAGAGATCCAAGTTTTCAAAAGGTATGTAAAAATTTATTTTCTTATAGCTTTTAGTATAGTATGTTAAAATTTGATAATTATTCTTGGTTAATTGCCGAACCTTTGATCCGGAAGTCATGGGTGCGGCTTCGACCTCTTGGTCACCCTTAATTGGGGGTTATCGGGAGGTGGGGTCGTAACATTTGGTATCAGAGCTTAGGTTCCTCAGTTAACCATTAATAATCATTAAATTTTACAAACTCCATAGAACCCAAGGGAGTTATTAGAGGAATATCCGAAAGACGGAGGTGTCTAGAAAGGGATCACGACCGGGGGCTGGCAAGATTTTCCTCCACACCGCTAGTTGGAATACGAGGACTCCCGGACCCGTGTGACTGCCTGGCCAAAGTCTTAGGGTATGAATCGAAATAAGATACCTTTAGGACTTCTCATCTTATTCATCCCTTCTCATCACAAAATTCTGATAAGGACCTAAAGGATTAGGGTTTTCTTTCTTCTCCTCACCCTCTTAAGGTATGGGTAAGGTTAATAAGGTTTAAGGAATCCTCCACTAAATTAATAAAAGGCATGTAAATAAGATGTCATGGACATAAGCTTAATAGATTAAGCGCAAAATAAATAATAGATACATGCTTAGGACGTATGACATAAGATGTCACCAGAAGAGACCTGAGATTAGACCTTCTTGTCAGGAGGATAAGTTAGTCTTGGAGATAGAGATCTCCATTGCAAGTAGAGACCTGGCACATCCTCTGAGGATGATGCTAACCCTAACCCTAAGTGAAGGTTAGAGAGAGATGAGTTGGACCAGGTGTTTGAAGGGACATGCCTTTGGGATGCCATTCGATCCATGGGTGACCTAGCACCCTTTGGCAACCCAACCCTGGGAAGGGTCGTGCAAGGGTAAAGGATAGCCCCTTAGATGACGACGTTAGTGAAGGTCCTTAGAAACCCTATGGAATTGTGCAAGTAGGGTATAGATGGAACCTAGGGCACGTCATGGTGCTGACAGTAGGATGAACCCTGGATAAGGAATTATGATGGAGCATAAAGGGTTATGGATGATCTTGAGCAAACATAAGTTCGAACCTAGGCTTCACCCCTGTAGTGGATGCTTTTGAGGTTGATCCTTCATGAAGAAAGAGGACCTCTAATGGTGAAGTTAGTTGTAGGGTTAGCTCTAGAGAGAGCAGGAAACCCAACAAGGAGGTTGGAAGCCTATAACCCTGAGATATGAGAAACAATGGATGATAATGGTTGCCTCATGATCGATCCTGGGAAGTTGATGATACCTTGGTTGCCTTTAGAGGGACCAAACCCTAGAGAGAGAAGATGAAGCTTCTGGTACCCATGTTCCTACGGTATAGGAGCAATAGGTTATGAGGCTTTGTACCTTGTTGGTTGTCCTTAAGGAGGTCCCAACCCTAAGTGTTTCTCGAGTTGACAAGAAGTGCATGTCATGCCTTTTGCATGCTTGGTTCGTAGTTAAAAGATAGAGTATGCAGTTGGACACCTAAAAGTGAACCTAGTGTTCCTAGGCCTAAGAGGGGTAGTGGTATACATGATGCTCATGATGAGAAGTTGAGTTCCTATAGAAGCGAGCATGGTACTCCTCATGTATAGAGGAAAAGGGAAGCCCCTTAAGTTTAGGGTATGTTTGATGAACCCCTCACAACTAGGTTGATGATAAAGAAATGTATGATCTTGATCCAACATCGAGGAAAGAGGACAAGTATGACCTAGCATGGTACAGTAAGTGATCTGCTTATGCCTTAATAGCTTGATAGAGTTAAGTAGGCCCATGTGGATGTAAACCCTAGGCCTAAGAGATTTTGTGACCTTGTTGTCAAGAGATAGTTTTCCTCCCATCCTGGGAGAGGGACCCCTTTGGAAGGGTGTATATCAATTTTGTTGGTTCAAGGTAACCTAAAGTGGTCTCATAGGATCTTGAGAAGCTAAGTGAAAGGTACATAGTATGAGATTGAATCTACAGACCCATAGATATCCATCTCTATTGCAAGTGAATGTGTTACCATGGAGGTAACCAGTATGGGGCTTGACCAAGGTAGGCAGGTTGCCATGATGCCTATGAACGGATGAGAGTCAGCCCATGAATGCAGAAAGACAGATGATGAAGACTTGGGTAAGGTTCTAAGTGAACATGTTCTGTAATGAAGAATCCTAAGTCTATCCTAGGGTCAGGTAGGGATAAGACCGATGAAAGTAGGAGTTGCCTAATTCCCCAGTTGCACATGACCATAGGGTCGGGAGGTAACAACTATCATTGTCTGAGGGCCATGGGTTAGGAGATTGATCACCTTCATGAACTCATGGGACCCAAAGGGCAGATGAGTAGGGCACTCTCTTGATGCATCAGGGAAGAGGGATGACCCCAAAAGAGTCGGTACCCTATAGACCTAGAGGAGATGACCAAGGATATAAACCTCAGTAGGTTTAAGACTAGTTTGATATCATGATGTTTGTGATGAAGAGACATATGGGGCACGTTGCAACTTAGATTTAAAAGTGTACTGGCGAGGTGGGATGCGCCATATCTACTCTTGGAACAGGAAGAACTCTGTATTTAGACTGCAGCCAAATGCTTATTTCCTCTTGTTATGGGGGTGAGAGATAGTACATTTTGCATGTCATACACCAATGATAAGAGATGATGTAGGTTGGAACGTTGCCATGAGAAATGGGGATATAGAAGATATCTACCCTGGTAAAGTGAATGATACATGGATGGTTGGTAAACACTAAGAGGAATGAGGTAGTCCCCTTATGAGGATGTTTTTATCATGAGCTATGTGGAACTTCCAAGTTATACCAGGTTGAGTTTGATCACCATGATAATGGAATCGGAGAGTGTTCTTATGAAGATAAACATATAGTTTGAGGTGACATGATAAGTGAAATACATGGAAGTGTAATGTTACACAATACCTAAGGATGTGAAGGGGTAATGGATGCTCTGGTTGAGATACATCTGACTTGTTTGACTAGAAGCTAGAAGAGGTTGTTTGGCTAACCTTAAGTTTGGAAAGGAGAAGTGTTTGGATAACACTCAGATGTAACAAGATTCATTGAAAAGTTAAGGGTTGTTTGGTTAGCCAGTCTAGTCCTTGATACAATGAAAAGATGGTGGTAGAACCTCAAGTGCACTTCTTTGGAAAAGAAGGTGATGAAACCCCGACTAGAGTGGTTTAGGGTTTCGGAGGAATCGATCCTGAGGAATCAGGACATACAGGAAATCATGATTGAAGAATCCTCATACACTTTGGAAAATGGCAATAACAGTTTGGATGCTTAAGATGAAGTTGCACGTGGTTTATGGCCATGCAAGTCAGGAGGTAAAGGACGAACCCCAGTAACATAGTGTATCGATATGGAGGTCAAAAGAGGCCCTGAGAGGGAATGAGAGCTCAGCACTATGGATGTTGTGATAGGTCTTCCCTGGACCGAGGAAGGTCGAGATGCAATATGGGTTATGGTAGATCGCCTTACCTAGATGACATAAGAAAGAAAGAGTTATGTCAAGGGACAGATCTAGTTAAACTACCCATGAGAGAGATGGTTCAACTACACCATGAAGCGAGTTCAAAGGTTCTTGAGTTTGACCTAAAGGTTCACTTCCATAAAGTGGAAGTAGGTACATGAAGAACTCAATGTTAGTATAGTTTATCACCCCTAACTATGGTCAGTATGATCCAGACTAAAGGGTCTGATGAGGGCATGTGTGCTCATTCAGGGTGATATCTAGAGACAGTTCTTGTCCTATGAAAGATGTGACAATGACCACCATAGCCAGTATCGGGTTTTATATGAAGCTCTGTAAGGGAGGTTGTGTCGGTCACCACTTCAGTAAGGTGATGTTGGTGAAAGGACCACATGATGGGTAGAAAAGTACCACATGATGGTTAGAAAAAGGGACCCCAGTGCGTGTAGATGAAGTCACTTTGATTGTGCAAGGGCTGAAAGGAGCCTAGAGACGATGAGAGTCATGAGCAGATGCAAAGTAGACTGACATACAAGTTACTATGGGAGAAAATGTGACATGAAAATCCGACCCCTCTAAGTTATAACTAAGAGAGCTGAGTCCCCGATACATGGGTCCATTAGAGATGGATGGGTGGAGAAGGTTAGGTTTGACTCTACCCCTCAGGATAGAGTAATGGGAGGTGTTTTCCATGTGTCCAATTTAGAGCACTATGTGAGGTACCCCGACCATGTGCTGAGCAATGAACCTAGTGAGCCCCAAGGGAGGCTGAAATGGCCTGAGTCACCTGTGTAGTTCATAGACGCTAGGATGAAAGAACTCAGAGAAAAGAATATGTGATGATAAAGGTTCTTTGGAGACGCCATGAGTACGGCAAAGACACATAGGGGCGAATGATGGACATGGAAAAGTCTTATCCTGAATTGTTTGTTTGCTTGCCTGAATTTTGAGGACAAAATTCCTATAAGAGGGGAAGGATGTTATAACCCCAATTTTTGGGTTCAATTGGTGAGAAAAGTAATTTCTCATATTAAAGATATTTGAACAAATAATGATATAATTTTCTTCAAATAAATGGATTTTGTTTACAATAGCCTTGATGTTTGTGTTGTGGGCTTTATTGGCTATTGGGACCAATAACAAGGAAATAACAAAGAAAATTCAATTCGTGAATGAATAATTGAATATTTGAGAAAAGAAATATGTAGAAACATCTAGAAGACAAATCCAAAGAGGATTTCGTGTCTCTTGGGTTCCCATGGTTCCAAGGAGTCCAAAGTTGTAAAAAGAAAGCAATAAGAGAAGAAAAGATTAATTAAGTATTTCTTTAATAAGAAAGAGATTGAAAATAATGTTAAAATGTTGGAAATAAGTGGGAAAAGGTGTAATTAGGAGATCCTTTGTGGAATTTCGTGTTCCAAGGATTCCTAATGATAAAAGAAATACCAATGAGGACAATAAAAGAGAAAGAAAGAGAAATTCTCAAAAAGAGATATTTTAAATAAGATAATGTGAAATAATGCATAAAGATGCATCTAGAAGGATTATAAGTATCCAATAAAGAGAATTTCGAAATAATAAGAGTTTCTTGGGGTACAAGGAGCCCCAATGAAGGAGGAAGAAAGAGAAAATACTAAAAAGGCAAAATAAGAGGATAATGTGTTGCATTATTAATTAATTAGTGGTATTGTTTACAAGGATGATATTTTTCTATAAAGGAAAATAGGTTTTCATGGTTAATGTATTACAAAGGGCAAGAACAAAGAAAATGAAAGAGGAATTTTGAATTCCTAAAATTTTAATAGTTTATGGAGAAAGAGAAGTTGCTTCTTAGTCAAGGAAAGATCTTTTCCTAATAGGAGAGGACTTGTTTCCTCTTGGGTGGGCATCTTAGGGCGAGGATATTTCCCCCTATAAAAGGGTTAGCCCCCTGGTTCGAGTGCAATGGAGAAAACCCATGTTTTCCTTTCTTTTCCCTATCTTCTTCTCCCACGTTTCATCCTTAAATCCTAACCGTGGGTAGCTGCATGATCCTGAAGCAACGAGGAACCCAGGTGGGGTTTCGGCAGTAGCTAGTCACACAGAGATGCCAAATTAGGGTTTAGATAGAGCCGCCATGCTCTCTTCGATGCACCCTAGCTGCTGTACGGCTGTAATGTCGGCCATGGATGGCAGGCCTGATCTACCCTAACTAGCAGTGCTGGTCGAGCGCGAAGCACTTGTACAGGTGTGACAGAGGCCGACGGAGAAAGGGGACCTGTCCCCAAGGGCCATCGGGGTCCGGAGGAGGAAGGGGAGCTTTGTCCGTGGTCGCTAGGGTGGCAGAAGGACGTTGGCGCGAGGTTGAAGAAGCTGGAAGTAGATTGGACCGTTCTGCCCTTCGGAATAAAAAGGAACAAGGAGCCGTGCCAAGGGTACTTCAGTAATTTGGTTATAATTGCAATCGGGCCGTGTTTGCATGAGCCAGGGCGACGTGGCGCTCTGTGATTGGTCCGAGGTAAGTGGTTTAATGCAAAAATCATATTTATTTAACCGTAGCTCGGATTAAAACAAGGTATATATGAATTTTGATCAGAAGAACACAAGGAATCCAATAAAAATAGCTTTATAGCCTGAATCTGATCATAGTTCGAAATATAGTGTAAATTATCATCTTTAATGAATTAAAGATTAAGAAACCCTATTTTGATATGATTAATGTGTTTAATAGGGTTTAATGGATCTTTAGAGTTCATATTAATCTGTTAAATGTAAGAAGGAACATTGAGTTCAAAAAGGAAGAACTTTGCACGTGATTAATCTAATTTAGGGTTTATGTGCTTAAATATGCATGAAATTTGAAAAGGGCATAAAGTTATCACCTTTAATAATTCAATTAAGGAAAAACCCTTAGATTTTATGATAGATGGATAATTCAAGCTGATATTAACCTGTTGTTAATGAAAGAGAAATAGGATTTAAAAATATGATCTTTTTACATATTTGGTTTAATTGTGTAAATCCACGAATAAAATAGAGATGTGATGATTCGAAGCCAATTTGAGCATAAAAGATCCTTAATGTGAATAATTTGAGTAATTAGGGTTTTTATGAGTGCAAAAGTTGTTTTAGGGTTTGTTGACCTAAAAAGGATAAAGTTTGAGAAATTGATCTAAGAAACCGTAATGCATCCTAATGAGACTTAGAAACCCTAGAAAGGTGTCCCAAGTCTATAAGGAATTGTTTGGGATATGCTTGTGACAATTAGACATTATACATGTTTTCAGGATCAATGTTTTCTTGATTGATTGATTGGCTTGCTTGATTGGACATCTAGTTGGATTTGGATAAATTGTTGCTTGAGATCTCCAAGACAGGTATGTGGTTACGATTATGAATAACCGCTTTAGTTTCTAGATGGATTCTCAGATGTCTAATCACATTGAATGCAACTAAACTGTTGAATGTTTATTTATTTCTTGCAACTATAAAGTGACTACTATTATCACATAAGATATGTGCCTACTAGCTCAGATCCCGGTCCCCTCTGTGTCGTAATGGCTGACCTAGTACATGGCTACCTAGAGGGTAGGTCCATCAAGTCATGAAAGACTTTGGCTGCCTAGAGGGTAGGTCCATCAAGTCACCTTTATAGAGGTACCATATAAGTCCTTACAGGGACAACACAGAGTTGTGGATAGGTATGGATTGAGTAGTTTGGCTTAAAACATAATCTTGATTGTTAAATGATTAATTGAGTGATTACATTGTTACCATAGTTGCATATTTATTTGTTTCACCCACATACCAACTACGGCTGACCGACGTTTTGTTTGTCGGCGTTTTAGGTACAATGAAAAGAACAAACAGTAAAGTGGCACATGTGATACTAAATGAGAATTAAAGTGCAAAGGAGGATTAGATAGATTAGTATCAATGTGGGTAGAAGTTTAGAGATCCAAGTTTTCAAAAGGTATGTAAAAATTTATTTTCTTACAGCTTTTAGTATAGTATGTTAAAATTTGATAATTATTCTTGGTTAATTACCGAACCTTTGATCCGGAAGTCATGGGTGCGGCTTCGACCTCTCGGTCTCCCTTAATTGGGGGTTATCGGGAGGTGGGGTCGTAAAATTTGGTATCAGAGCTTAGGTTCCTCAGTTAACCATTAATAATCATTAAATTTTACAAACTCCATAGAACCCAAGGGAGTTATTAGAGGAATATCCGAAAGATGGAGGTGTCTAGAAAGGGATCACGACCGGGGGCTGGCAAGATTTTCCTCCGCACCGCTAGTCAGAATACGAGGACTCCCGGACCCGTGTGACCGCCTGGCCAAAGTCTTAGGGTATGAATAGAAATAAGATACCTTTAGTACTTCTCATCTTATTCATCCCTTCTCATCACAAAATTCTGATAAGGACCTAAAGGATTAGGGTTTTCTTTCTTCTCCTCACCCTCTTAAGGTATGGGTAAGGTTAATAAGGTTTAAGGAATCCTCCACTAAATTAATAAAAGGCATGTAAATAAGATGTCATGGAAATAAGCTTAATAGATTAAGCGCAAAATAAATAATAGATACATGCTTAGGACGTATGACATAAGATGTCACCAGAAGAGACCTGAGGTTAGACCTTCTTGTCAGGAGGATAAGTTAGTCTTGGAGATAGAGATCTCCATTACAAGTAGAGACCTGGCACATCCTCTGAGGATGATGCTAACCCTAACCCTAAGTGAAGGTTAGAGAGAGATGAGTTGGACCAGGTGTTTGAAGGGACATGCCTTTGGGATGCCATACGATCCATGGGTGACCTAGCACCCTTTGGCAACCCAACCCTGGGAAGGGTCGTGCAAGGGTAAAGGATAGCCCCTTAGATGACGACGTTAGTGAAGGTCCTTAGAAACCCTATGGGATTGTGCAAGTAGGGTATAGCTGGCACCTAGGGCACGTCATGGTGCTGACAGTAGGATGAAACCCTGGATAAGGAATTATGATGGAGCATAAAGGGTTATGGATGATCTTGAGCAAACATAAGTTCGAACCTAGGCTTCACCCGTGTAGTGGATGCTTTTGAGGTTGATCCTTCATGAAGAGAGAGGACCTCTAATGGTGAAGTTAGTTGTAGGGTTAGCTCTAGAGAGAGTAGGAAACCCAGCAAGGAGGTCGGAAGCCTATAACCCTGAGATATGAGAAACAATGGATGATAATGGTTGCCTCATGATCGATCCTGAGAAGTTGATGATACCTTAGTTGCCTTTAGAGGGACCAAACCCTAGAGAGAGAAGATGAAGCTTCTGGTACCCATGTGCCTACGGTATAGGAGTAGTAGGTTATGAGGCTTTGTACCTTGTTGGTTGTCCTTAAGGAGGTCCCAACCCTAAGTGTTGCTCGAGTTGACAAGAAGTGCATGTCATGCCTTTTGCATGATTGGTTCATAGTTAAGAGATAGAGTATGCAGTTGGACACCTAAAAGTGAACCTAGGGTTCCTAGGCCTAAGAGGGGTAGTGGTATACATGATGCTCATGATGAGAAGTTGAGTTCCTATAGAAGCGAGCATGGTACTCCTCATGTATATAGGAAAAGGGAAGCCCCTTAAGTTTAGGGTATGTTTGATGAACCCCTCACAACTAGGTTGATGATAAAGGAATGTATGATCTTGATCCAACATCGAGGAAAGAGGAAAAGTATGACCTAGCATGGTACAGTAACTGATCTGCTTATGCCTTAATAGCTTGCTAGAGTTAAGTAGGCCCATGTGGATGTAAACCCTAGGCCTAAGAGCTTTGTGACCTTATTTTCAAGAGATAGTTTTCCTCCCATCCTGGGAGAGGGACCCCTTTGGAAGGGTGTATATAAGTTTTGTTGGTTCAAGGTAACCTAAAGAGGTCTCATAGGATCTTGAGAAGCTAAGTGAAAGGTACATAGTATGAGATTGAATCTATAGACCCATAGATATCCATCTCTATTGCAAGTGAATGTGTTACCATGGAGGTAACCAGTATCGGGCTTGACCAAGGTAGGCAGGTTGCCATGATGCCTATGAACGGATGAGAGTCAGCCCATGAATGCAGAAAGAGAGATGATGAAGACTTGGGTAAGGTTCTAAGTGAACATGTTCTGTAATGGAGAATCCTAAGTCTATCCTAGGGTCAGGTAGGGCTAAGACTGATGAAAGTAGGAGTTGCCTAATTCCCCAGTTGCACATGACCATAGGGTCGGGAGGTAACAGCTATCATTGTCTGAGGGCCATGGGTTAGGAGATTGATCACCTTCATGAACTCATGGGACCCAAAGGGCAGATGAGTAGGGCACTCTCTTGATGCATGAGGGAAGAGGGATGACCCCAAAAGAGTCGATACCCTATAGACCTAGAGGAGATGACCAAGGATATAAACCTCAGTAGGTTCAAGACTAGTTTGATATCATGATGTTTGTGATGAAGAGACATATGGGGCACGTTGTAACTTAGATTTAAAGGTGTACTGGCGAGGTGGGATGCGCCATCTCTACTCTTGGAACAGGAAGAACTCTGTATTTGGACTGCAGCCAAATGCTTATTTCCTCTTGTTATGGGGGTGTGAGATAGTACATTATGCATGTCATACACCAAGGATAAGAGATGATGTAGGTTGGAACGTTGCCACGAGAAATGGGGATAGAGAAGATATCTACCCTGGTAAAGTGAATGATACATGGATGGTTGGTAAACACTAAGAGGAATGAGGTAGTCCCCTTATGAGGATGTTTTTATCATGAGCTATGTGGAACTTACAAGTTATACCAGGTTGAGTTTGATCACCATGATAATGGAATCAGAGAGTGTTCTTATGAAGATAAACATATAGTTTGAGGTGACATGATAAGTGAAATACATGGAAGTGTAATGTTACACAATACCTAAGGATGTGAAGGGGTAATGGATGCTCTGGTTGAGATACATCTGACTTGTTTGACTAGAAGCTAGAAGAGGTTGTTTGGCTAACCTTAAGTTTGGAAAGGAGAAGTGTTTGGATAACACTCAGATGTAACAAGATTCGTTGAAAAGTTAAGGGTTGTTTGGTTAGCCAGTCTAGTCCTTGATACAATGAAAGGATGGTGGTAGAACCTCAAGTGCACTTCTTTGGAAAAGAAGGTGATGAAACCCCGACTAGAGTGGTTTAGGGTTTCAGAGGAATCGATCCCGAGGAATCAGGACATACAGGAAATCATGATTGAAGAATCCCCATACACTGTGGAAAATGGCAATAACAGTTTGGATGCTTAAGATGAAGTTGCATGTGGTTTATGGCCATGCAAGTCAGGAGGTAAAGGACGAACCCCAGTAACCCAGTGTATCGATATGGAGGTCAAAAGAGGCCCTGAGAGGGAATGAGAGCTTAGTACTATGGATGTTGTGATAGGTCTTCCCTGGACCGAGGAACGTCGAGATGCAATATGGGTTATGGTAGATCGCCTTACCTAGATGACATAAGAAAGAAAGAGTTATGTCAAGGGACATATATAGTTAAACTACCCATGAGAGAGATGACCATGAAGCGAGTTCAAAGGTTCTTGAGTTTGACCTAAAGGTTCACTTCCATAAAGTGGAAGTAGGTACATGAAGAACTCAATGTTAGTATAGTTTATCACCCCTAACTATGGTCAGTATGATCCAGACTAAAGGGTCTAATGAGGGCATGTGTGCTCATTCAGGGTGATATCTAGAGACAGTTCTTGTCCTATGAAAGATGTGACAATGACCACCATAGCCAGTATCAGGTTTTATATGAAGCTCGGTAAGGGAGGTTGTGTCGGTCACCACTTCAGTAAGGTGATGTTGGTGAAAGGACCACATGATGGGTAGAAAAGTACCACATGATGGTTAGAAAAAGGGACCCCAGTGTGTGTAGATGAAGTCACTTTGATTGTGCAAGGGCTGAAAGGAGCCTAGAGACGATGAGAGTCATGAGCAGATGCAAAGTAGACTGACATACAAGTTACTGTGGGAGAAAATGTGAAATGAAAATCCGACCCCTCTAAGTTATAACTAAGAGAGCTGAGTCCCCGATACATGGGTCCATTAGAGATGGATGGGTGGAGAAGGTTAGGTTTGACTCTACCCCTCAGGATAGAGTAATGGGAGGTGTTTTCCATGTGTCCAATTTAGAGCACTATGTGAGGTACCCCGACCATGTGCTGAGCAATGAACCTAGTGAGCCCCAAGGGAGGCTGAAATGGCCTGAGTCACCTGTGTAGTTTATAGACGCCAGGATGAAAGAACTCAGAGAAAAGAATATGTGATGATAAAGGTTCTTTGGAGACGCCATGAGTATGGCAAAGCCACATAGGGGCCAATGATGGACATGGAAAAGTCTTATCCTGAATGATTTGTTTGCTTGCCTGAATTTTGAGGACAAAATTCCTATAAGAGGTGAAGGATGTTATAACCCCAATTTTTGGGTTCAATTGGTGAGAAAAGTAATTTCTCATATTAAATATATTTGAACAAATAATGATATAATTTTCTTCAAATAAATGGATTTCATTTACAATAGCCTTGATGTTTGTGTTGTGGGCTTTATTGGCTATTGGGCCCAATAACAAAGAAAATTCAATTAGTGAATGAATAATTGAATATTTGAGAAAAGAAATATGTAGAAACCTCTAGAAGACAAATCCAAAGAGGATTTCGTGTCTCTTGGGTTCCTTGGGTTCCAAGGAGTCCAAAGTTGTAAAAAGAAAGCAATAAGAGAAGAAAAGATTAATTAAGTATTTCTTTAATAAGAAAGAGATTGAAAATAATGTTAAAATGTTGGAAATAAGTGGGAAAAGGTGTAATTAGGAGATCCTTTGTGGAATTACGTGTTCCAAGGATTCCTAATGATAAAAGAAATACCAATGAGGACAATAAAATAGAAAGAAAGAGAAATTCTCAAAAAGAGATATTTTAAACAAGATAATGTGAAATAATGCATAAAGATGCATCTAGAAGGATAATAAGTATCCAATAAAGAGAATTTCGAAATAATAAGAGTTTCTTGGGGTACAAGGAGCCCCAATGAAGGAGGAAGAAAGAGAAAATACTAAAAAGGCAAAATAAGAGGATAATGTGTTGCATTATTAATTAATTAGTGGTATTGTTTACAAGGATGATATTTTTCTATAAAGGAAAATAGGTTTTCATGGTTAATGTATTACAAAGGGCAAGAACAAAGAAAATGAATGAGGAATTTTGAATTCCTAAAATTTAAATAGTTTATGGAGAAAGAGAAGTTGCTTCTTAGTTAAGGAAAGATCTTTTCCTAATAGGAGAGGACTTGTTTCCTCTTGGGTGGGCATCTTAGGGCGAGGATATTTCCCCCTATAAAAGGGTTAGCCCCCTGGTTCGAATGCAATGGAGAAAACCCATGTTTTCCTTTCTTTTCCCTATCTTCTTCTCCCACGTTTCATCCTTAAACCCTTACCGCGGGTAGCTGCATGATCCTGAAGCAACGAGGAACCCAGGTGGGGTTTCGGTAGTAGCTAGTCACGCAGAGATGCCAAATTAGGGTTTAGATAGAGCTGCCATGCTCTCTTCGATGCACCCTAGCTGCTGTACGGCTGTAGGGTCAACCATGGATGGCAGGCTTGATCTACCCTAACCAACAGTGTTGGTCAAGCGCGAAGCACCTGTACAGGTGTGATAGAGGCCGACGGAGAAAGGGGACCTGTCCCCAAGGGCCATCGGGGTCCGGAGGAGGAAGGGGAGCTTTGTCCGTGGCCGCTAGGGTGGCAGAAGGACGTTGGCGCAAGGTTGAAGAAGCTGGAAGCAGATTGGACCGTTCTGCCCTCCGGAATAAAAAGGAACAAGGAGCCGTGCCAAGGGTACTTCAGTAATTTGGTTATAATTGCAATCGGGCCATGTTTGCATGAGCCAGGGCAACGTGGCGCTCTGTGATTGGTCCGAGGTAAGTGGTTTAATGCAAAAATCATATTTATTTAACCGTAGCTCGGATTGAAACAAGTTATATATGAATTTTGATCAGAAGAACACAAGGAATCCAATGAAAATAGTTTTATAGCCTGAATCTGATCATTGTTCGAAATATAGTGTAAATTATCATCTTTAATGAATTAAAGATTAAGAAACCCTATTTTGATATGATTAATGTGTTTAATAGGGTTTAATGGATCTTTAGAGTTGATATTAATCTGTTAAATGTAAGAAGGAACATTGAGTTCAAAAAGGAAGAACTTTGCACGTGATTAGTCTAATTTAGGGTTTATGTGCTTAAATATGCATGAAATTTGAAAAGGGCATAAAGTTATCACCTTTTTATGATTCAATTAAGGAAAAACCCTTAGATTTGATGATAGATGGATAATTCAAGCTGATATTAACCTGTTGTTAATGAAAGAGAAATAGGATTTAAAAATATGATCTTTTTACATATTTGGTTTAATTGTGTAAATCCACGAATAAAATAGAGATGTGATGATCCTAAGCCAATTTGAGCATAAAAGATCCTTAATGTGGATAATTTGAGTAATTAGGGTTTTTATGAGTGCAAAAGTTGTTTTAGGGTTTGTTGACCTAAAAGGATAAAGTTTGAGAAATTGATCTAAGAAACCCTAATGCATCCTAATGAGACTTAGAAACCCTAGAAAGGTGTCCCAAGTCAATAAGGAGTTGTTTGGGATATGCTTGTGACAATTAGACATTATACATGTTTTCAGGATCAATGTTTTCTTGATTGATTGATTGGCTTGCTTGATTGGACATCTAGTTGGATTTGGATAAATTGTTGCTTGAGATCTCCAAGACAGGTATGTGGTTACGATTATGAATAACCGCTTTAGTTTCCCGATGGATTCTCGGATGTCTAATCGCATTGAATGCAACTAAACTGTTGAATGTTTATTTATTTCTTGCAACTATAAAGTGACTACGATTATCACATAATATATGTGCCTACTAGCTCAGATCCCGGTCCCCTCTGTGTCGTAATGGCTGACCTAGTACATGGCTACCTAGAGGGTAGGCCCATCAGGTCATGAAAGACTTTGGTTGCCTAGAGGGTAGGTCCATCAAGTCACCTTTATAGAGGTACCATATAAGTCCTTACAGGGACAACACAGAGTTGTGGATAGGTATGGATTGAGTAGTTTGGCTTAAAATGTAATCTTGATTGTTAAATGATTAATTGAGTGATTACATTGTTACTATAGTTGCATATTTATTTGTTTCCCCCACATACCAGCTACGGCTGTCCGACGTTTTGTTTGTCGGCATTTTAGGTACAATGAAAAGAACAAACAATAAAGTGGCACATAAGATACTAAATGAGAATTAAAGTGAAAAGGAGGATTAGATAGATTAGTATCAGTGTGGGTAGAAGTTTAGAGATCCAAGTTTTCAAAAGGTATGTAAAAATTTATTTTCTTACAGCTTTTAGTATAGTATGTTAAAATTTGATAATTTGTTACGACCCCACATCCTGATAACCTCCAATTAAGGGAGCACCCATGACTTCCGGATCAAAGGTTCGACAATTAACCAAGAATAATTACCAAATTTTAACATACTATACTGAAAGTTGTAAGATAATAAATTTTTTTTGCATACCTTTTGAAAACTTGGATCTCTAACTTCTATCCACACCAATACTAATCTATCTAATCCTCCTTTGCACTTTAATTCTCATTTAGTATCACATGTGCCACTTTACTGTTTGTTCTTTTCACTGTACCTAAAACGCCGAAAAATAAAACGTCGGTCAGCCATAGCTGGTATGTGGGGGAAACAAATAATGTTCAACTAGGTTAACAATATAATCACTCAATTAATCATTTACCAATCAATATTATGTTTTAAGACAAACTACTCAATCCATACCTATCCACAACTCTGTGTTGTCCCTGTAAGGACTTATATGGTACCTCTATAAAGGTGACTTGATGGACCTACCCTCTAGGCAGCCAAAGTCATTCATGACTTGATGGACCTACCCTCTAGGTAGCCATTTACTAGGTCAGCCATTACGACATAGAGGGGGAATCAGGATCTGAGCTAGAAGGCATATACATTATGTGATAGTCATAGTCACTTTACAGTTGCATGAAATAAATAGACATCCAACAGTTAATTCATGCATTGAGGGAAAAGTCGATAAAATCCTCGGGAAACTATTCGGTATAGTCATAAGCGTAACCACATACCTGATTTGATGAGTCATGCAGATTATTGAACATATACTTCATGTATATACAATCAATCCAATCAACAGATCCAAGAAAGTAATTCAATCATCACATAATTCCTGAAAAGAATATGGACTCTACTGTTACACATTTCATCAAGAATCTACTCTTTTTACTTGGATTCACTTTCTAGGGTTTTGTGTCCATTTTAGGGTTTCATTAGGGTTTCTTAGATCACTTTCTCGAACTTTATCTCTTTTAGGTTAACAAACCCTAAAATACTCTTTTCTACTCATATAAACCCTAATTGCTCAAATATTCATTTAATAGTCTTTTATACCCAGATTGACTGAGGATCATCATATCCCTATTTGTTTATACATTTGAACAATTAGAACATTTAAAAGACATATTCACTAAATTTAGGGTTTTTATGCTCGTTAGTGCCTTAATCATGCACGATACCTCAAATTAAGCCAATTATATAAAAAGATCATATTGTTAAATCCTATTTTCCTCGTTTATCAACAACAGGTTAATATTGGCTTAAATTATCCATTAAACAACATTAAAACCATCTATCATCAAATCTAAGGGTTTTTCATTAATTAAAACATTAAAGATGATAACTTTATGTACTTTTCACATTTCAAGCATATTTATGCATATAAACTCCAAATTAGACTAATCACGTGCAAAGTTCTTCATTTTTGAACATAATGTATCTTTTTGCATTTAGCAGGTTAATATCAACTCTACTGATCCATTAAACCCTATTAATCACTTTAATCATATCAAAGTAGGTTCTTTAATCATCATTATGTTAAAGTTGATAAATTACACTACTTTTCAAACTATGATCAGATTCAGGCTACAAAACTATTTTTAATGGGTTCCTTGCATTTTTCTGATCAAAATACATATATAATTTGTCTTAATCGGAGCTACAGTTCATTAGTTATGAATTTGTAAAAAAACTTACTTTTGGACCAATCAGATGGCGCCACGTATGCGCTCCCATGCAACGAAGCGGCCCGCGATTTGGAACATAACCGAATTACTCAAATCCCCCTCACTTGAGTGGCCGGCTCCTTAGCGCGCGGAGGGCATAACCGTCCAATGCCTATCTTTCTTTCTTCAACCTCAGGCAGCAGCATGTTGCCGCCCTAGCGGCCGTGGGAGCGATGCCTCCTCCCTCTTCCTGACCTCCTCGGCCACCGGGGAGGGTTCCATTGCCTCCGCCCAACCCTGGCGCACGCGATGCTTTTCCAACTATGGCCGAAACGGCCGGTGACAGCTTCTGTAACCTCGCGTCCCGCGTCCAGGCTGCAGCCGCGCTGCAGGTGCGCCGCCGACGTTTGGGTGAAGCCCGACGTTCAAGATCATTAGCTGATCCTTCACCGGTCCTTGAGGTACCTCAGGCTCTCCTTGGGATGACCCCACATGCCTCCATTGCTCCTGAGAAGACACCACCCACGTTTTAGGGTTTCAGATGTAAAAGATGAAGAAGGAGAGATAACGGTTGGTTGGAACTCACTTCAACTCGGCCAAGGGCTCTTCCCCTTATATAGGGAAGAGTATCCATGCCCTACACCCTTCATCTATGCATTAGCAAAACATTTTCGTAATAGGAATATATATATCCTTCATTAATACGTTAGTTTCTCTCTCTCTCTCTTATTTCCTTAGTCTTCTTTATTCTTTAGACATTAGTAATTCGAAAATAACTTCTTTTATTCTTTTATTTACTTGCCCTTTATTCCAAAGGCACAAATTCTATTTTCATTTAATAGGAAGATACTTTCTTTTTATCAATATCACAAATTCACTAATAATGTATCTCATTATCTTTTTATTTTGCAAATTTGCTATTTTCTCTTTCCATTTTGCAATTATCTCATTATTTTGGGTCCCTTGGACCTCAAGAAAACCCAAGGCACGGATTCCCACATTGGGGAATATTGGTTTGCCTTTATCTTCTTTTAAAAGTCAATTTCTCATATTGTATTTATTTCTTATTAAAATATCTCCTTTTTGAGGATTTCCCTTTATTTCTCTTTTATTTTCCTCATTGGTATCCCTTTTATCATTAGGAATCCTTGGGATACGAAATTCCACAAAGGATAACTCAATTATACCTCTTTTCACTTAATTTCCATATTTCATCAATGTTTTCAATTTCTTTCTTCATAAAGAAATACTTATTTAATTTTTTTCTTTTCTTATTGCTTTCTTTTTGCAACCTTGGACTCCTTGGTATCCAAGGAACCCAAGAGGCACGAAATCCTCTTTAGATTTGCCTTCTAGAGGTTTCTACACATTTCTTTCTCAAGTATTCAATTATTCATTAATTAATTGAATTTCCCTTTTTATTGGGCCCAATAGCCAATAAAGCCCACAAAGCAACCAATCAAGGCTATTATGAAGGGAAACCATTCATTTCAAAACAAATCATTTCATTATTTGTTCAATTATCTTTAGTATGTGAAATTACATTTCTCACTAATTGTACCCAAAAATTGGGGTTATAACATCCTTCCCCTCTTATAGAAATTTTGTCCTCAAAATTTAAACAAGCAAACAAACAATCAATTCAGGATAAGACTTTCCATGTCCATCATTGGCCCCTATGTGGCTTTGCCATACTCATGGCGTTTCCAAAGAACCTTTATCATCACAAATTCTTTTCTCTGAGTTCTTTCATCCTGGCGTCTATAAACTACACAAGTGACTCAGGCCATTTCAGCCTCCCTTGGGGCTCACTAAGTTCATTGCTTCGCACATGGTCGGGGTACCTCACATAGCGCTCTAAATTGGACACATGGAAAACATCTCCCATTACCCTATCCTGAGGGGTAGGGTCAAACCTAACCTTCTCCACCCATCCATCTCTAATGGACCTATGTATCGGGGACTTAGCTCTCTTGGTTATAACTTAGAGGGGTCGGATTTTCATATCACATTTTCTCCCACAGTAACTTGTATGTCAGTCTACTTTATATCTGCTCACGACTCTCATCATCTCTAGGCTCCTTTCAGCCCTTGCATAATCAAAGTGACTTCATCTACACGCACTGTGGTCCTTTTTTTTTAACCATCATGTGGTTCTTTTCTAACCATCATGTGGTCCTTTTAACCAACATCACCTTACTGAAGTGGTGACCGACACAACCTCCCTTACAGAGCTTCTTATAAAACCTGATACTGGCTATGGTGGTTATCTTTACATCTTTCATAGGACAAAAACTGTCTCTAGATATCACCCTGAACGAGAACACATGCCCCCATCAGACCCTTTAGTCTGGATCATACTAACCATAGTTAGGGGTGATAAACTATACTATCATAGAGTTCTCAATGTACCTACTTCCACCTTTCGGAAGGGAACCTTTAGTTCAAACCCAAGAACCTTTGAACTTGCTTTATGGTGTAGTTGAACCATCTCTCTCATGGGTAGTTCAACTAGATCTGTCCCTTGACAGAACATCTTTCTTTCTTATGTCATCTAGGTAAGGCGATCTACCATAACCCATATTGCATTTCGACCTTCCTCAGTCCAGGGAAGACCTATCACAACATCCATAGTGTTGAGCTCTCATTCCCTCTCAGGGATTCTTTTGTCCTCTATATCGATACACTGGGTTACTGGGGTTCGTCCTTTACCTCCTGGCTTGTATGGTCATAAACCACATGCAAATTCATCTTAAGCATCCAAAGTGCTATTGCCATTTTTCATGGTGTATGGTGATCTTCAATCATGATTTCTTGTATGTCATGATTCTTCCAAGATCGATTCCTCTAAAACCCTAAACCACTCTAGTCGGGGTTTCATCACCTTCTCTTCCAAAGAAGTACATTTGAGGTTTTACCACCATCCTTTCATTGCATCCAGGACTAGACTGGCTAACCAAACAACCATAACTTTTCAATGTATCTTGTTACATCTGAGTGTTATCCAAACACTTCTCCTTTTCAGACTTAAGGTTAGCCAATCAACCCTTTCTAGCTTCTGGTCAAACAAGTCAGATGTATCTCAACCAGAGCATCCATTACCACTTCACATCATTAGGTATTAGGTAACATTACACTTCCATGTATTTCACTTATCATGTCACCTCAAACTATATGTTTATCTTCATAAGAACACTCTCTGATTTCATCATCATGGTGATCAAACTCTACCTGGCATATCATGTAAGTTCTACATAGCTCATGATAGAAACTTCCTCATAAGGGGACTACCTCATTCCTCTTAGCGTTTGCAAACCATCCATGTATCATTCACTTTACCAGGGTAGGTTATCTTCTCTATCCCTATTTCTCATGGCAACGTTCCAACCTACATCATCTCTTATCCTTGGTGTATGGCATGCGTAATGTCCTATCTCTCACTCCCATAACAAGAGGAAATAAGCATTTGGATGCAGTCCAAATACAGAGTTCTTCCTGTTCCAAGAGTAGAGATGGTACATCCCACCTTGCCAGTACACCTTTATATCTAAGTTGCAACATGCCACGTATGTCTCTACATCACAGACATCATGATATCAAACAAGTCTTGAACCTACTGAGGTTTATATCCTTGGTCATCTCCTCTAGGTCTATAGGGTACCGACTCTTTTGAGGTCATCCCTCTTCCCTCATGCATCAAGAGAGTGCCCTACTCACCTGCCCTTTGGGTCCCATGAGTTCATAAAGGTGATCAATCTCCTAACCCATGGCCCTCAAACAATGATAGTTGTTACCTCCCGACCCTATGGTCACGTACAACTAGGGAATTAGGCAACTCCTACTTTCATCGATCTTATCCCTACCTGACCCTAGGATAGACTTAGGATTCTCCATTATAGCACATGTTCACTTAGAACCTTACCCAAGCCTTCATCATCTCTCTTTCTGCATTCATGGGCTAACTTTCATTCTTTCATCGGGATCATAGCAACCTGCCAACCTTGGTCAAGCCCTATACCGGTTACCTCCATGGTAACACATTCATATGCAATTAGAGATGGATATCTATGGGATTACAGGTTCATTCTCATACCATGTACTCTTCACTTAGCTTCTCAAGATCCTATGAGACCTCTTTAGGTTACCTTAAACTAACCAAAACTGATATACACCCTACCAAAGGTGTCTCTCTCCCAGGATGGGAGGAAAAAATATCTCCCGACAGCAAGGTCACAAAAGCTCTTAGGTCTAGGGTTTACATCCACATGAGCCTACTTAACCCTAGCAAGCTATTAAGGCATAAACAGATCACCTACTGAACCATGCTAGGTCATACTTGTCCTCTTTCCTCAATGTTGGATCAAGATTTTACCTTCCTTTATCATTAACCTAGCTATGAGGGGTTCATTACACATACCTTAAACTTAAGGGACTTCCCTTTTCCTTTATTCATGAGGCGTACCATGCTCGAAACTATAGAAACTTAATTCTCATCATGAGCATTAGGTATACCACTTCCCCTCTTAGGCCTAGGAACCCTAGGTTCACTTTTAGGTGTCCAACTGCACGCTCTATCTCTGAACCATGAATCAAGCTTGCAAAAGGCATCTTGTGCACTTCCTATCATCCTTCTTCTCGATCAACACTTAGGGTTGGGTCCTCCTTAAGGACAACTAACAAGGTACAAGGCCTCATAGCCTGCTACTAAACCTTTCTAGATCTAAGGAACTCTTCTTCCTACCTCAGATGGTAAACACATATACCGTAGGCACATAGGCACCATATTCTTCATCTTCTATCTCTAGGGTTTGGTCCCTCTAAAGGCAACCAAGACATCATCAACTTTCAGGGATCGATCATGAAGTCAACCACTATCATCCATTGTTCCTCATATCTCATGGTTTTAGGCTTCCTACCTCCTTGCTGGGTTTCCTGCTCTCTCTCTAGAGATAACCCCACATCCAACCTCACCATTAGAGGTCCTCTTTTCATGAAGGATCAACTTCAAAGGTATGCTCTACATGGGTGAAGCCTATGTTCGAACTTATGGTTGCTCAAGATAACCCTTTATGCGCACTCATGATTCCTTATCCAGGGTTTCATCCTACTGTCAGCACTAAGACGTGCCCTAGGTGCCAGCTATGCCCTACTTGCACAAGCCCATAGGGTTTCTATGGTCCTTCACTAACATCATCATCTAAAGAGCTATCCTTACCCTAACATGCACGACCCTTCCTAGGGTTGGGTTGCCAAAGGTGCTAGGTCACCCATGGCATCTCAAAGGCATGTCCTTTCAAACACCTGGTCCAACTCCTCTCTAACCTTCACATAGGGTTAGGGTTAGCATCATCCTCAGCGGATGAGTCAGGTCTCTACTAGCAATGGATATCTCTATCTCCAAGACTAACATATCCTCCTGACAAGAAGGTCTAGCCTCAGGTCTCTTCTGAGGACATGGCAACTTATGTCATACGACCTAAGCATGTATCTATTCTTTAGTATGTGCTTAATCTATTAAGCTTATGTCCATGACATCTTATTTACATGCTTTTCATTAATTTGGTGGAGGATTCCTTAAACCTTATTAATCTTACCCATACCTCAAGAGGGTGAGGAGAAGAAAGAAAACCCTAATCCTTTAGGTCCTTATCAGAAATTTGTGATGAGAAGGGATGAATAAGATGAGAAGTCCTAAATGTATCTTATTTCGATTCATACCCTAAGACTTTGGCCAGGAAGTCACACGGATCCGGGAGTCCTTGTATTCCGACAAGCGGTGCGGAGGAAAATCTTGCCAGCCCTCGGTCGTGATCCTTTTCTAGACACCTCCGTCTTTCAGATATTCCTCTAATAACTCCCTCTGGTTCTATGGAGTTTGTAAAATTTGATAATTATAAATGGTTAACTGGGGAACCTATGCTCTGATACCAAATGTTACGACCCCACCTCCCGATAACCCCCAATTAAGGGAGACTGAGAGGTCGAAGCCGCACCCATGACTTCCGGATCAAAGGTTCGGCAATTAACCAAGAATAATTATCAAATTTTAACTTACTATACTGAAAGATGTAAGAAAATATTTTTTTTTGCATACCTTTTGAAAACTTGGATCTCTAACTTCTATCCACACCGATACTAATCTATCTTATCCTCCTTTGCACTTTAATTCTCATTTAGTATCACATGTGCCACTTTACTGTTTGTTCTATTCACTGTACCTAAAATGCCGACAAACAAAACGTCGGTCAGCCGTAGCTGGTATGTGGGGGAAACAAATAATGTTCATCTTGGTTAACAATATAATCACTCAATTAATCATTTACCAATCAAGATTACGTTTTAAGCCAAACTACTCAATCCATACTTATCCACAACTCTGTGTTGTCCCTGTAAGGACTTATATGGTACCTCTATAAAGGTGACTTGATGGACCTACCCTCTAGGCAGCCAAAGTCATTCATGACCTGATGGACCTACCCTCTAGGTAGCCATTTACTAGGTCAGCCATTACGACACAGAGGGGGAATCAGGATCTGAGCTAGAAGGCATATACATTATGTGATAGTCATAGTCACTTTACAGTTGCATGAAATAAATAGACATCCAACAGTTAATTCATGCATTGAGGGAAAAGTCAATAAAATCCTCGGGAAACTATTCGGTATAGTCATAAGCGTAACCACATACCTGATTTGATGAGTCATGCAGATTATTGAACATATACTTCATGTATATACAATCAAGACAATCAACAGATCCAAGAAAGTAATTCAATCATCACATAATTCCTAAAAAGAATATGTACTCTATCGTTACACACTTCATCAAGAATCTACTCTTTTTACTTGGATTCACTTTCTAGGGTTTTGTGTCCATTTTAGGGTTTCATTAGGGTTTCTTAGATCACTTTCTCGAACTTTATCTCTTTTAGGTTAACAAACCCTAAAATACTCTTTTCTACTCATATAAACCCTAATTGCTCAAATATTCATTTAATAGTCTTTTATACCCAGATTGACTTAGGATCATCATATCCCTATTTGTTTATACATTTGAACAATTAGAACATTTAAAAGACATATTCACTAAAATTAGGGTTTTTATGCTCGTTAGTGCCTTAATCATGCACGATACCCCAAATTAAGCCAATTATATAAAAAGATCATATTGTTAAATCCTATTTTCCTCGTTTATCAACAACAGGTTAATATTGGCTTAAATTATCCATTAAACAACATTAAAACCATCTATCATCAAATCTAAGGGTTTTTCATTAATTAAAACATTAAAGATGATAACTTTATGTACTTTTCACATTTCAAGCATATTTATGCATATAAACTCCAAATTAGACTAATCACATGCAAAGTTCTTCATTTTTGAACATAATGTATTTTTTTGCATTTAACATGTTAATATCAACTCTAGTGATCCATTAAACCCTATTAATCACTTTAATCATATCAAAGTAGGGTTTCTTTAATCATCATTATGTTAAAGTTGATAAATTACACTACTTTTCAAACTATGATCAGATTCAGGCTACAAAACTATTTTTAACGGGTTCCTTGCATTTTTCTGATCAAAATACATATATAATTTGTCTTGATCGGAGCTACGGTTCATTAGTTATGAATTTGTAAAAAAACTTACTTTTGGACCAATCAGATGGCGCCACGTATGCACTTCCATGCAACGAAGCGGCCCGCGATTTGGAACATAACCGAATTACTCATATGCCCCTCAATTGAGCGGCCGGCTCCTTAGCGCACGGAGGGCATAACCGTCCAACGCCTATCTTTCTTTCTTCAACCTCGGGCAGCAGCATGCTGCCGCCCTAGCGGCCGTGGGAGCGACGCCTCCTCCCTCTTCCTGACCTCCTCGGCCACCGGGGAGGGTTCCATTGCCTCCGCCCAACCCTGGCGCACACGATGCTTTTCCAACTATGGCCGAAACGGCCGGTGACAACTTCTGTAACCTCGCATCCCGCGTCCAGGATGCAGCCGCGCTGTAGGTGTGCCGCCGACGTTTGGGTGATGCCTGGTGTTCAAGATCATTAGCTGATCCTTCACCGGTCCTCGAGGTACCTCAGGCTCTCCTTGGGATGACCCCACATGCCTCCATTGCTCCTGAGAAGACACCACCCACGTTTTAGGGTTTCAGATGTAAAAGATGAAGAAGGAGAGATAATGGTTGGTTGGAACTCACTTCAACTCAGCCAAGGGCTCTTCCCCTTATATAGGGAAGAGTATCCATGCCCTACACCCTTCATCTATGCATTAGCAAAACATTTTCCTAATAGGAATATATATATCCTTCATTAATACGTTAGTTTCTCTCTCTCTCTCTCTCTTCTTTCCTTAGTCTTCTTTATTCTTTAGACATTAGGAATTCGAAAATAACTTCTTTTATTCTTTTATTTACTTGCCCTTTATTCCAAAGGCACGAATTCTATTTTCATTTAATAGGAAGATACTTTCTTTTTATCAACATCACAAATTCACTAATAATGTATCTCATTATCTTTTTATTTTGCAAATTTGCTATTTTCTCTTTCCATTTTGCAATTATCTTGTTATTTTGGGTCCCTTGGACCTCAAGAAAACCCAAGGCACGGATTCCCACATTGGGGAATATTGGTTTGCCTTTATCTTCTTTTAAAATTCAATTTCTCATATTGTATTTATTTCTTATTAAAATATCTCCTTTTTGAGGATTTCCCTTTATTTCTCTTTTATTTTCCTCATTGGTATCCCTTTTATCATTAGGAATCCTTGGGATACAAAATTCCACAAAGGATAACTCAATTATACCTCTTTTCACTTAATTTCCATATTTCATCAATGTTTTCAATTTCTTTCTTCATAAAGAAATACTTATTTAATTTTTTTCTTTTCTTATTGCTTTCTTTTTGCAACCTTGGACTCCTTGGTATCCAAGGAACCCAAGAGGCACGAAATCCTCTTTAGATTTTCCTTCTAGAGGTTTCTACACATTTCTTTCTCAAGTATTCAATTATTCATTAATTAATTGAATTTCCCTTTTTATTGGGCCCAATAGCCAATAAAGCCCCCAAAGCAACCAAACAAGGCTATTATGAAGGGAAACCATTCATTTTAAAACAAATCATTTCATTGTTTGTTCAATTATCTTTAGTATGTGAAATTACATTTCTCACTAATTGTACTAAAAAATTGGGGTTATAACATAATTATTCTTGGTTTTTGGCCGAACCTTTGATCCGGAAGTCATGGGTGCGGCTTCGACCTCTCGCTCTCCCTTAATTGGGGGTTATCGGGAGGTGGGGTCGTAACAAGTCAAGTATCTGAATGTTCAGATAAGTTAGTACATAACTACTGCTTGTATTCTCATTTCCTTGACTAAGCATCCAGATGGAGACAAATTGGAAGTATAATAAGATGCATGATGGTAAAAAATGATAAAATGGAGAAAAGAAAGGATTATAATTAAATATAGAACCTAATACAAGTCAAAAAATCATTTGAGAAAGATAAATAAACCTAATAGATTGTGAAGATAATTATGAATGAATTTGAATATGAGTATGAATCTAAAATTTTAAGAAAAGCTAATAATTGATAATTATTCACACTAAAATACTCTTCTTTATGGAGAGAAGTAATGGATGTGTATACTAATACATAATGAATTATAATCTTGATGCATGAAATACATAATACAAAATTTAAGATAATAAGAAATGTGATATGTCACATCTTAGTGATGTATCAACTAGACTTGTGGAATAATTATTTTTAATACTCTAAGAGATAATGATGATATGGGTGGAATAACCATCTATTGTAAAAAAAAATTAGACTTTCAATGTAATAGATTAAAAAAGGAAAAAAATGATGTAATAAGGGAGAAAGATAACCTGGAAATCATTCAAAGAGAATACTAAAAGATATGCATGATAAATTGTAATGATTTTCTTTCATATCTTTTCTTGGATTTTGAGAAAAAATTCTAATATGAGAGGAGGTTGTAATGACATGTCTTCAACGTAGCCATCTAATTAGGGTTTACTTGGATGATTACATGCTTAACTAGATTGATCACTGATTAAACATTACTAACAATGGTATTATACTTAAGATATTGTAAATGTAATGAGAAATATAAGAATGATTTTATTTAAAATAAATAGGGTTTGAGAAGTGTAAACCTTAGTCAGTAAAAGTTAGGGTTTTGATAGCATATGAATATATAATTTGATAAATGCAATGATTTAATAAATATTTCTACGTGCTTTACATGTAACTCTAATTTATTTGCAATTTAGATATGTTTTGATAACTTAAATTGAGTGTTCTTGAAAAATTAACATTTTTTTAGGTTTATTTGGATATGTTTGTCGGGTGAGATTCCATCCAGGACAAACTTGTCTGACTATGCATTCGGGTTGTCATATAGCAACATGTTGTTTAAACTTTTGTTATTAATATGTTTCCTTTAGGCTGATTTTAATAGTATCTTAGATAAATCAAATTCTGGTAGAGTGTTACTTTTCATAATTTTGGTATGTTTGACCTACCCAAAGCCTTCGTTGATCTAGATCTTTACCAGAAACAATCTTAGTCGATGAAAAAATATGTTGGAATGAAAAATACAATTAGACTTGTTTGTAATTGTTCCAAGCACCTAAAGTATTATATATCACTACCCTAACACCCTAGTATCTCCCATAATCCATCATTTGATCTAGAGACATAGAATTCTTGAGAGAGATGGAGAGTTAATGTTTCGAAGGAGGAAGAGGCGGAGATGATGATCCAGGGTTTTATCTTCCTAGAGTTGATGAAATCAAGTAAATTGGTATTATTTAGATATATTTTCATGTCAAATCTTCTCTCTCATGTCTAGATTATTCATCTCTCTTATTTGAACCAGAATATAGAATCTCACCATATTTTCTCTTTCTCTCACATATTCTTCTTTTTAGGGTTCCAGAGTTGAAAAGACCAAGAAATGAGTTGAATCCATATGAGTTGGTCGGATTTCTAGAAATTCAAAGTATATACAACACATTAAGGTATTTAGAACTTGTGGTGAGTGTTTATCTTGTTGTTAAGCTCTGTAATCATGTTGAAAGACTAATCCTATATGGATAAAATAATCAACATCCTTGTTTTAAATTGAATGTGACTGTGTAATTAATTGGGAAGATTTTAGGGAATTGGATGCTACTTATTTAGATTCTTGCTCATTGATTTGTATATGTTTAGTTCCTGATATATTGATTTAAGTTATATGAAAAATCCCAAGGACATAGAACTATGTTGTTTTATATGAACACTTCCTGAAATTAGCCTAATGAAGGATATGCTTGAAAATTAACTTGACAGGTATAGAATCATGTTTGAACTTAATAATAATGATTCTCTCAATGGTATTTTCAAATCATTGCTAGAATTGCATATGGCATGTAAATAAATATCAGTATGAGTGTATAAAATATAAGTATTCCCTTTCTAGGCTTAATGTTGAGGGTTTGACTCAAATGAGTCTGTGAATTGGTACATAATTAACATTGACGGATGAACTACGTGGAAATGGAAACTAGTGTTTCCATGTGTGTAAATATCCTTGATGGACACGACATGTACACCTTGATGATATTAGTGAATAATAAAGGCCATTATGATGTATGGAACTAATTTGACCATTTCAAAAACCTAAAAGTTTAGTATTAATTTGAGTATGAGAGATAAAGTATGAACTTGTATATAATCTTGTAAATGTGAAGAAATGCTTAGTTGTAAGTTCTATTATTTCAATTGAATGTGATAAACCTTTTTAAGATGATATAAGCATATGCATAAAATCTATAGTATAGTTTAGGGAATAATGACTGACCTCACATGAATGTAAGGATTTTATATAAGTCAAATAATAATGATAGGGAAAGATGATAAGTGATTAACATGTAAGAAGAAACAACCCTAATATGTGGTACTTCCTAAATTGAGAGTTTTATAAGGAATAGAAGGATTGTTTTTATTTACCAATATACCATTGGGAGATAAATGACGTGATACACTCCAAATGCAAAAAAGGAAATGGAAATGAATGGACTATTTGTGATGATAAATTATGGTAGAATTAACTAAATGAGTATGATGAAGTATTTAATCTATTTATTTTAAATACATTTGTTTTGATCTAAATTGAAAGAAATACACTAAAGTTGGACTTTGATGGATATCAATGAGAGAGGAGCACTTGACATTGAGTGATTTAAGAATGATTGATTCAAATAATGTAATTAGCATGAAATGAAAGAAGTTAAGAGTAGCAAACCTAACAATGGAGATAAAACTAAATAGTTGTATTGGTTGACCTAAGAACCTAATTCTAACCCTAGTATGATGAGATACATGAAAATGATGAATAAAATTCCCAAATGAGGAATTAAGGAATGTACATAAGTATATTTTAATTCAATAACAAGATGAAGTTACAGAATGTGAACTATTTCATAAGGTGTTCTTTGATTGTAATTTTCTATTAGAATACTTGTATTTTGACAATAGTTTATAGATTTCAAATAATAACTAATATGTGTTGAATAGTAACCCTATTTGAGGAATGGTAAATAGTAAAATAGAAGTAATAAATGTGTTATGCACGTTTATACATTGAAATTTAACTATATCTGTTGAAATTAGATGGATTTAGTATATGTTGTATATTGAACATGTTTAGACATGATGAATGATGTAATAGGTTTATGTCCTTATATTATTGTGGGTTCTAATGTTTAGATTATTATTTGGTGAAAAAGATGTGATATGGAATGAACTGATAAGAAATTTGTTGGGATTTAGTTTACATGCATTGATTATATTTGATAAATCATGTTTAGGTCAAATGTTGGATAGTGAGATTATGTCTCGGGATAATAACACACTATTGTTGATTGATATGAAATGATGGAGAAATGGGAAGAAAAATATATGTTGCAAATTACACATTCTTATTCTTGTTCCAATCATTGTATTTTGTGTTAACCCTAATCAACTTTATATCATCCTAGTTGTGTGAGAATATACACACTTGATAAATGATGATTTGAATTCTTTTTAAGATGAGTAGATGGATTAAATAACAAGTGAAATGATGACACATATAGTTAGTTCCCTAAACACTGCGAGTCTCCCTCGAGGTCCATACTAGGGAAATAAAATGAATCTCCTTGTAGTAATTAAAGAATTATGAGAAGCATTTCCAGAGTGTGGGTTAAGGCCTTAAAGGCTAGACCACTAGGATTTAGGAGTGAGTCATCCAGTGTGATTCCAGCTCTAAATATCCTATTCTAAAAGTATATGTCCATGAGTAATAAGCTCTTATGAGATGAAAACTATGAAACATGTGAAATATGATGATATGTGATATTCAATTATGTTTGTTCCTATCTCATGTACCATGAATAAGAACCTCATATTCCTTGGGAAACCTTGTTGTGTACCAGTGTCTATTTTTGATATCTTACGGTGTTCATCTAAACCCTATTATAATGAGGGTGAGTCCTTGACATAAGAATCGAGTGTGGTTACTTCTATTTTGTTATGTATGAGCCAAGTAGTTTTAGGGAAAATGAATAAAAGATGACTAGCCGTGTAAAATATGAATTGAATGTATGTGTATGACTTTTACCAGCTAGCTGATAGACTTGATGTTGTTGTATATGTTTCTTAGTGTGGAAATTAATCATTCTTTTATAAATATAATATGTTTACATATGCTTACTTGTCTATTTTGGTATTTGATCCTAAAGGTTGACAAGTTGTTGATTTTTGGGATCTAATATCCATTTTTTATATGATTTAAAATGACTTTTCATTCAAATAGTATTGTTTGGTAGACATGGCTTATGTGTAGTTTAGCTTTAGGACTACAAGATGTGTTAGTGTTCAGTCTGGTGTGATATACACATATGATGTTATTGTTATGTCTTGATTCTAATTGTTTAGATCTTGACTATGTACTCCTACAATCATATAATAATTATGAAGTGACTAATATCTAGTGAACTATTCATAGACTTGCTCTTGAAGATCCTTTAAAGTTGGAATTGGACTAAGTGAATATCTTATCTGAATGATTAGATTATTATTTTACATCATATATGCCAAATGTTGAAACTATCGTTTAGGCTTTTCAACATCTATAAGTTTCTCTGAAGTTCATTATACTTAATCTGATGCTAATTCATGTACTCAACTTGATTGGGTGGTATCCACTCATTGGGGCTCCATATGAGTCTTATGAGTTTGTTTCAAATGTTTGTAGGTATAAATTCATCCAGTGGAGAGGCCATGACAAAGAAGAATTAAACAAAATAATCTAGATTAGAATGTCTATATACTCTCTCTTTTTTGTATTGGGTAGTATACCGAGATTTATTCTTTCATGTAAATGTAATTGATGTAAACTGAGCTACATATGATCGATAAGATTCGAATTTGGTGTTAATGGAGTTAAATAAGATTTGTGGTAAATGAATATGTTTTCCTTGATGTCTGGTTGGTTTATGAGATTTTATGAAAGAAAGGAAAAAACTTACATGTGTTTTTTGAATATTGTATTAATCATGTTTGTCGAGAATAAGAAGTTTTGTTTCTTAATCTGAGTTAAGATTTAGGATTTATCTCTATTGGTTGGCATTAATGTTAAAAGGTAACATGGATGATGAACATAGCCTAAATGATATTCATGCTGACTAAACTCAGTATTCAGCCACTTTGGTCAAGTATGTAAATGTAGGGATAAGTTAATATGAAACTGTTGATCATACTTCTTATGGGTGTTCTAACCAAACATCCATATAAAGATAGCTTAGGAGTATAATAAGATGCAATATGATAACAAAGTGATAAAATGAATAAAGAGAAAGGATTATAAGTAATTATGGAACCTAACACAAGTTGGAAATTTCATATGAGAAAGATAAACGAACCGAATAGATTGTGAAGATAGTTTCTAATGACTTTGGATATGAATATGAATCTAAAATTCTAAGAAAAATATGAGAATTGAGAATGGTTCCCACTAAAATAATATTCTTTATGAAGAGAGTTGATGGATGTGGATAGTAATACAATATGATTTATTATCTTGATCCATGATATACATAATCAAAATTTTAAAGAATAAGAAAGGTGTTGTGTCACATATTGATGATGATGTGTCGACAAGATTTATAAAATAAGTATTTTAATACTCAAAGATGTATGATGATGATGATATGGGATGGAATATCCATCTAACTCTAGCAAATTCAGAATTTCAATGTCATAGATCTAAAAAGTAAACAATGATGTAATAAGGAAGAAAGATAACCTAGAAATCATTCTAATAGTATGATGAGAGAGATGCATGATTAAATGTTATACACTTGTTCTATTTCTTTTACTGGATTTCAAGAATAATTCCTAAAAGGAGGGGGAGGATTTGTAATGACCTATTTTTACCTTAGCCGTCTATTTAGGGTTACTTAGATGATTACATGCTTAAATAGATTGATCATTGATTAAGCTTGACCAATGATTGTAGTATAATTATGATATTTTAAACCTAATTAGAAACTCAAAGAGTGATTTTATTTTGAATAATTAGAGTATGAGAAGTGTAAACCCTAGTTAGCCAAAATTAGGTTTTTGATAGCATACAATTATAGAATTTGATGAATATAGTGGTTTAGTAAATGATTTGTAGTATTCTACATGTAACTCTGATCTCTTGGAAATTAGGATATAGTTTTTATATATATCAAATTTGAAAAAAATTAAAAAATATGAAAGTTGGTTGAATCTCTTTTTTTTTTTCGATATTCCATCCAGTCATAACTTGGTCGACCATGCATTCATGTTAAATGCTCATAATTTATATAGTATGTTAGACAGACCCTGATTCCTTCATTAGTTGAAATCTTTAACATGAACAATCTCGGCCGACGACAAATTATATTGAAAAAATGCAATTAAGGACTTGTTTGTAACTGTTCCCAGCACCTCAATTGATCTACATCACTAACTGAACACCTTCTCCCACAATCTTTCGTTGGATCCAGAGATGTGGAATTCTTGAGAGAGGGGGGGAGTTAGATTTTCGAAGGAGAAAGAGGCAGAGATGATGATCTAGGGTTTTATCTTACTAGATTGATGAAATCAAATAAGTCGGTCTTATTTAATTATATTGTCATGGTTAATATTCTCTCTCATGTCTATATTTCATCCTCCCTATGATTTTAACCAGATATATAGCAACTCACCATATTTTCTCTTTCTTTTGCTCTAATTCTCTTTTTCTAGGGTTATTGAGTTGAAAAGGGTGAGAAATGTGTTGAATCCATAGGAGTTGGTTGGATTTAAAGAAATTTAGAGTATGAGAAAAGTTTTTATGGTTGTTAGCAGCCAAGGTGGGTGTTTATCACTCTATTAAGCTTTTTAATCATGTTTAAAACGAAAATCCAATATGGCATAAATAATCAATATCCTTGATTTTGACTGTATGTGATTGGGTAATTAATGTGTTCCGTGGTCACATTCACCAAAACTAACAGTCAAAGAAGCAATATATCAAATTGATTCAAATGAACTAATATCTAAGCAAAATACCATTTGACTAGTAAATGTGCATGTAAATCTATTCTAATTTAACATGGCTATGGGGCTACTCCCCATGTCTCGATAATGAAACTACTCACTCATTATCAAAAAATAAGTAGGGAGGATAAAGGAAGAAAGGGGGTAAACCATAGCCTAATAGAGAAGAATAACCCTTTAGGAGGATGAAATTCTAGGGACAATTAAATGTCTATCCAATTTGTTCCTAGGTTTGAGAATGATAAAGAACATAAATGAAGAAGAAGAAGAAGAACAATCAATCTTGAAATAACCCTTGCTTTATTGAAATCTGAAGAGAGTACAATATGAGTATAAATGAACTTGCTTGCTACAAAAAAAGAGTGAAAAAATCAGAATGGGTTTACAAATGGAGACCCCCTCCTTTTATAGGAGGATAAGGGGGTAGGCTGCCCTAAAAATAAGACTGATGGCTGCTGAGTCGGTGGTATGCACGCTGCAACTGACTGGTTCATAAGAGCCGACTGATTTACATTGGTGAGTTGTGTAGCTTGGTCAAAACCCTAGTCTTGGTTGCGCCTTTGATTGGTCTTAGAGTCTCTCATTTTGGGCGCAAAAAATCTTGATTTGAATACCAAATTGAAGGCTTCTTATGGTCAATTCTTGGTTTTAAAGCAATCCACGAACCAATCATTCAATGAGTGAGGATGCTCATATTGAATCTCTGAGACAATATGTTTGGATTGCAACCCGCTTGCTTTGGCTGCTGATTTGGCCAATTTGAAGAGGTTGGAATGAGTGTTTGAACTATTGTTTGGGGCTTACTTTGAGTGGCTGAGATGACCAGCTTGAAGAGTGAATTGGTCGGATCATGGCCATGATTGGGCCTTGAAGCAAAATTTTGCAATTTGGGATACATTTTGATAAGAATTCCACTTAGACAAATGTAAAGTAAGTAATTTTGTATTTTATTCAAAAATAGGAAAAATGAAGGAAAAATCTAAGGTAAAAAGATCTAAATGATAATGTAAAATATGATGAATAAGCATGTATCAGTGATCCATCATGTTCCTCCCCCTTTTCCATTCCCTTAGTGGTGTGAGGGTAAGAACACCCAAGGTTGATGATCACCCATATAATTTTGATATTACTAACATCATTCATGTATATAGTTATATTGGTATTCTTGAAATTCCTCCTCCTTTCCTCCCCTCATCTGAGCCCTCGTGGTTTGATGGCATGAGCATGTGAGGCTGATGATCACATGTATAATTTACTTATCTCTAAGACCTTGATTTCAATGTGCTTTTTATCATTTTCCATTATAACTTACACACATAATCCCATTTTTGTGGAGGAAAAAAACTCCAAAATCTTGCCAAATTTATGATATTGCACATGCATCATGGGTTTCCTAACACCTTCCTGACTCATAACTTGATGCCTTACACTTTATCTAGTTTTTATTGTTTTCCTTATCCACCTAATTTCCAAAAGTGTGTCTTTAATGGCTTTACTTGTTTTCTACACAAATGTGATGGTGACTCTATTTTATATGCCATATGTTGGTGTCCACCATATAGTTTCTATATAGAACTAAAACTGTAGTGTGACTCCATTGGGAACTAGCATCGTAATAATTGATATTCCCAATAAGGTTCATTTTTTGGATTTTTATTAAGGGTACATACCATATGTGTATCCTACAAGTTTTCTTCCTTTTTTGGGTCTAAGGTTTTATTGACTAAGGTCTTGTCTTAATACATGTAGCCAATCCAAAGTCTATTCCCCACACATCATCAGGTCTTTTGTTTTTGGTCTAAGCTTTCACTTATGAGTATATAATCACATGCCATGAGAGGGATATATAAGCCCATGATCAGAAGCATTACTTTGTGTCCATGTGGCCTATAACCCAAGGATCTTTGTCCATTCACACATTCTAGGAGTTTTCATCATGACAATATTATCTGAAAGGGGATTATAAATCAACTTGATCTATATTCCATAAAAAGAGTGTCTAGTTCCTTCAAAATTCTATCGCAGAGGGCATGGTGGTCATACTTTATTTTTTTTCTCTTATCGATGACACATCTTCATTTCTTATATTCCCTCTCACAACTTTCAACCTTTTCCATGAAATTGCCAAGGTTAGCTTGTGTCTTTATTTTCTCATTATTTTATCTTTTATTTTGTATTTTGTCTTCTATAATAGTAGTTACTACTAACCGCTCTTAATAAAATAATATAAAAGAAGTAAATAATGTAAAAGATTAGAAAATGTAAAAAGAGAAAAAGATAAAAATCAACGGGCATCTGTAGAGAGTAAGCCCCACATTGATGTCTTTGAATGAAGAGCCATAATAGAATTATTGACTATGTTCCATATTGATACTTATGTAGGGATTGCTTTAGTATGTTATAGGATTCTGTTGGGTTTTTTAGGGGAGACAGAGAAGGTAGTGGAAACAAAAAAATTCTTCTCTCGGAACCCAGTATAAAGGAATCGTGTCAACGTCTATACAATAGGAAGGATGGTTTGTAAAGACATACCTTGTCCTGAGGCTTGCTCGGCGACGTTACCTCGCAGCTTGCACGATCTTCACCTCTGGTCTTGGACGGTGTCTGTGCAGCTCCTGGTCTCACCGGGACTGTCAGGATTGACATCTGTCCTCCGAGCGATAGAAGTCTCCCGCCTCGGAAGTAGTCCACACGGACCACTGGGAACTCTGATCTGCTTGTCCCATAAGGAATCAGAAGGAGTCGTACCCTCCTGTCAGTGTACTAGTCACTGATACACTCTCCTGCAACCAGTTTCCTTTCTACAGTTGTCTTTCCCTTACTATGCCTCCCTTATCGGGTAGCACTTGCTTGGGCTCTCTCGGTTACTACAACCAGAGAGAACGACAACTTTACAGAACAACTGGTGTTCTGAGTTACTGTTTGAGAAGCCCCCAATACCCCTATATATAGGAGGGTCATGGGACAGTGTTCTCTACCCTGGGCAATGTGAGATTAGAGCAGGAGTAGAAGGGTTTGAGATTTTCCACAAAACAACCAACTGCGCCACCTGAATCGATCATTTCAAGCATTAAACGATCAGTTGGGGACCTAAGCCGATCGATTCACACCTGAACCGATCGGTTGGGATACCTGAGCCGATCAGTTCACTTCTGAGCTGATCGGTTCGTGGTCCTGGTCCAACTCAAATTGACTTTCATATTCATTTCCAACTAATCAAATATTAATCCTTGTCTAAATCAAATTTGTACAAGTGAAATAAATTTGTATTTGCAAAATAGTCTTCTACCTTTCTAAACGATCTTGGTTGGTCCACGAATCAACCGATTCATCATTTGAGTCGGTCGTTTCATTGACACATGAGCCTATTGGCTCACCACTTGAGCCGATCGGTTCATCAATCTGAGCCGATCGGTTCAACCCTGTGAGCCGATCGGTTGGGGCAGTAGACTGTGCAAATAAGTCAATTACAGTTCCAATCAATTCGATACTCTTAATCATCTGGTCCAACACCTTGAACACTATGATTTTGAGATTTCAATCAACTGAGTGTTTAATTGAACTACTAAACCCCTTTAGTAATCAATCTAAACATCATTTGTGGATAAACTCATCTTCCAGGTTAAATCCTATGTGTGTGACCCTGCATGTCCATTTCACATTGGCAGTGAAAGTCCATAACACTTATGACTTCACAAACAAAGAGCAGTGCCTAGTCGCACATCAGTGCTACCCAAGTGAAATAGAAAGTTGGAGAACAACTTTCAATCCTAAAATCTGTGAATGGTGTTACAATGAATGTATAATTCCTTTGTCATTGATATCCCGAATGAACTCAAGGCATGGAACAGTCATCTTGTCAACATTCATTCACTTTCTTGATCTCAGAGTAGACTGGAGGAGATATGTATGACATCAATATCACATAATGATTCACACATGCGTGCACACGTCTATTTCAATCCAACTCATCAAGTGGCCAGGTATATCAAACTCCCTCAGGAGGGAAAAATCCCATATCTATCACTCACCCCTCAAAAGCCCCATGTGTCAAAGCCACCCAATCATCACCTTTATAACAACCCATGTTCCAAGATTGCGTTTGATGATGTCAAAGTGTACTCAACGACATATGTTGAGTGTAGTGATTTTAGGTCAAAGAATCACACTCACCACCATCACTGTGAGAACTGAATATGACTACCACATCATGGTTCCATGTGTCAAACTCACAGTGGGTATGTCCGGTACACTTGTTCTCTAACAAGTACCTATGTTTTTGGTTTGATATCTCCATATCATGACTAATGAGATTCTGTCATCAACCAACACCACAATATAGTCTTATGTGTCATTATTGTCTATCTACATTCCACAATGACATCCAACTAGGGACATAATAAGAATGTACAAACTCTTAACATCCATATGATCTCATCGTTCAGTTCCTTAACCTGAAAGCATACATCATTGAGTATTGTCATTCTCTAGACATTCAATCTGTTCTATCATTATCTCATATGACTGAACCAGAAAGAATTGAAAGCTTGCCTTTGATGTTTATCAAATCAATCTTAATGTATCCCACCAATCATCCCATGATTGGCTCTCAGGGCATACATATCAACAGAATCCCACTTGCACTATGAGCCAATCACCCTTGAATCATATTCATAGTGATCTTCAAACATGTCCCACATGTTACTGTGCTCTAGTTCTAACATAGTGAGTTATGGCAACACCTTTCCAAAGTCAGTATTAATTGCATGTCTTTCATCTCTTCACTGTACGTCACACATATGAGATGGAGTTGCTGTAACATGTGATCCAGTATTCCTTTGCTAACCTTTAGCCACATTGCATGACCAAGTACTCCTTACTTGTCATCAATGACCGAAATTTCTATAAGTTCATCTCATGAACTTCTAGATCCATATAGTATCCACTAATGTTCTCTACCACATGGATACTCAACTTTTCCTTTGAAATGGCTTTAATGGAACATTTCCATTTATCAACAAACATTCACTTTTATATATCCTATATATATTTTGCGATTATTTTTCTATCCTTTTCCGAAGTTCGCATCAGTGTAACTCTTTACAGTGAACCCTTCCTTATTTCCATAGAACTAGTACTTCTCAAGTACTTATCAAGTTCTTATGGTATTCCAGTAACCCTTACTGGAACTAGACAGACATCCACTCATCATGTCCCACATACGAGTTATCAGGATGAGCACATCATATTGTCATGTCCTACATACAAGATGATGAATGTATTTTATTCTTGCTATGTCCTGTACATGCAAGATAATGGGATTATTGCATACATGATAGATCCATATCTATTCTTAGTGTTTCCATTCTTCATAAGAATTAGACACTTGGCCTTGGGATACTAACTCCATGTAACATGGACAAGTTTTCTCCCACTGAATCTATGCACACTGAACCCTTCAGTATAGATTGCCAATGCATGCTCTCTCTTTTTAGGTCAAGAGGTTTTCGAGAACTATCTCTATAGATTTCTATTCCTATCACATAGGAAACGTCTCTATCTTCCCTAATGATAGCTTCCACTTTGGATTTCCATTCTAGAACATTTCCATTTCACATTAACATGTGGAATGTGAATATGCTCCCACTACATCACAAATCTCTCTTTATCTTTGACATATCAATCGAACCTTTTGACTATATCATCAAAGTAAAGATCCAGCTCTGAGTTGCTTGTACTTAATCAATCACATCGATTAGTCCATTGTAACTTATAGACTTCATTTGCATTAATGGATTCATAAACCTTATAGGTTGTGTCACGTACACATCCTCATTTTATTCCTCATAGGAATGTGGTTTTAGTATCCGTATGCCAAATCTCTTAGTCATTAAGTTGCAATGAACAAGCATCATTCTTCTCAAAATGTCATCCATGTATCTTAACACTTAATACTCATTCACACTTATGGATTTCATACCAATGGGTGCTACCATCAAGGTTATGCTTATGGTTCACATGGAAGTCATTTAGGATGTAATGGTCATAAACCATAACTCAAAATCCGGTTCCTCATATTCATCTAGATAGTTGATTCATCACATGACCAACTCATAACATAGATAATCGAGGTGTATCTGTCAAGGATATAAGAACTCACAACTCCTTGTGATTCTTAATGTCCTTTATTAGTGTGGGGTATTCTTTATTTTAAGAAGAAATTAGTTATTTGATAATCATCCTCTAACTCCTTAGAGTATGACTCCTTTTGATTTAGACATCATCATGAATTAATCATGAGCTTACTATGATACACTATCATAATCACTCATAAGGATCTCAAACATTTGGTTTAAGTGTTTCATTCATTGATCTCATCAATAATTAACACTTTACCAAATTCTTTCTTCATCTATGATATTCTTGAATACTTCAAGATATTCGTTTTGGTATTTCTCTAAACACCGCTTGAAGTATTAGCATTAACTCTAATAGGTATGTAAATACATCACATGTATTATACCTAATAGGATAATCATTCTTCCACTACCACTAGTGAAGATTGATTAATCATGTCTAAGAGATTCATATCTCTTACTGGTTCTCTAACCAAAAAGAGTCTAGACTTATCCATCATATGGAAACTAGAAATGAATTTCTCATGATTTATGCTAATTTGATTGTCTGAGTTATCAATAACTTTTAGGTATCATTTTATCTTATGCATACCAAGTACCACAAGATAAACAAGCCATTTCCATAAAGATCATATCTTTTGAAATTGAAACATCAACTTTATTAATTGCTATCATTTTCATACAATATGCAAAAACAATGTGTTTCTATCCATTAGAAAATATGAAATAGCAGTTCATAACTCTATTACATGCCTTCAAGGCTAAAAATAAACTAAAGTACTCCTATCTATGGCGGCAACACTTGCCCCATGTATTGGGTGCTTTACACTTTATATCTTGGTATCATATACCTTAAAAGTGTTATAAGTTTATTTCATGACACCTTCAGGTGGAGACGTCTGTCACCTCCTTCTTCTTTAGTTCTTCCAGATAGAGTGGACAATTCCTTTTCTAGTGTCCTAGTTTTTGACAATGGTGGCAATTGCCTCTCTTGGTCATGCCTCCCTTGGCCTTGAGAGTTGAAGACAACTTGGGCTGCTGGCTAGCATCAGAACCTTTCTTAGCGTTGCCCTTTCCCTTGAGCTTGGACTTGCCTTTCTTGTTGTTGATCATCATCACAAACTTAGGCTTGTCCTTCTTCATATGTGCCTCTACTGTCCTCAACATGCCCAACAACTCTATCAACAGCTTGTCAAAGTTGTTCATGTTGTAGTTCATCACAAACTGACTGTAGGATTCTGGCAACGATTGCAGTATCACGTCAGTATCCAACTCTTGGCTCAGGGGAAATCCCAGTCTTGTCAGGTTCTCCACATACCCAATCATTTTGAGCGTGTGAGGACCAACTGGATCTCCTTCTATCATGACACACTTGAATAGTGCCTTGGAGACATCATATCTCTCTTGTCGTGCTTGATCTTCATACATGTTCTTGAGATGCTAAATCATCTCAATGACACCCATGTTCTCATGTTGTCTCTGCAACTCGTGGTTAATCGAGCACAACATCAAGCACTTTGCATCAATGTCATCTTCAGAATGCTTCTTATAAGCACCCCTTTCTGCCTTTGGTGCAGTAGGAGCAGGTTCCTATGGAGCTGGAGTATCCAGGACATAGAGCTTTCGCTCTTGAGTGAGAACAATTCTCAATGTCCTAAACCAGTCGTGGAAGTTAGTCCCATTCAACTTGTTCTTTTCAAGGACCGATCACAATGAAAAGTGATTATTGTTTGTTGTCATTTGTACTACAAAAGGAAATATATGCAATTTAGTCTAAAACTCAATTTTGACTTATTTGATTGATTTGAAAGGTTAACGATATAATTAGGACTTTAATTAATTATCTCTCCCACTATTTTTGTTCAAATTGATAGCCCTCACCATCAATTTGGAAGATTGCAGCGTACAATCTTCTAGTGGGTCAAGATCCTAAAATCCTCTGAGTCGTGGACCAGCTAGGGCTATCACCCACAACTTAGATCTTCCAGGTAGGTAACTTTTTCCAATTGCATCATATGCAACTCTTGAAAGATGTCATATGCAATTCCTTGCCATGATCACCTTCATGCCTCAAGGTGCTCGATCCTATCTAGGTCACCTTGTTAGGTCTGACCCAAAGCCAACATGATAAATATGCACCCTGCTAGGGTAGACCCACATATCCATCATTCACGCTTCCACGAGATAGACTGTGCACCATGCTAGGGCATGCCCACACTTGGCCGATCAAGCTTTTCATGTGTGTCACATTTGGAAGGCGTCTAAAAATTTAATATTTAATGAGGGATTTGGTTTTTATAGGTACATATACATATCCAATCAACACGATACATAGTACATATCATATACATGCTATATCAAAAAAAAAACATGTGAAATGATAAAAGCGATGATTATGGCCATCCTAATGTGATTCCTTGAGCCAAGAGGAATCATGATCATCTAGGTATACATCACATGCAACCTGTCCATGATGAAGTGCTATAGCCGTCCAAGTTGATCAACTCATCACATGAATGACCTTCTCGCCCTGGACGGTCGTTTGGGTGCCACTAGCCGATCAGTTGGCTCCTCCAACCGATCGATTCAACTAGTCATCGTGCATCTCCTCAAGTCACCACCCGCTCGTCTCACTCCTCGAGCTGACCATTTGGATCGCCAACCGATTAGTTCATGCCTTGAACCAGTCATCTCAGTCGTCATCAGGTTGTCTGCCGTTTTTTGACATAACTGGAAATAAAAGATCTATCCTATTTTACATTTGAATAGGGAAACCCTGAGTTACATTCAGGGGGAGAAAAGGTAGGAAAGAAATCTTGAGTTATCTTGAGTTACATCAGGAATGAGAGATAGGGAATCAGTGCGCAGACCGAGATGCAAGCAACCACATTCAACCAAGCACACATACATAGGGTTTATTGGCCATAACCACGCTATACATCCACCACAAAACTCATTTAAGGGTGACGTGTATGAAGTGCATTCATATTACATATCATATATGTATATTGGGATTTGTGGATTTAGGATTGGACATGTATAAAGCCAATTTTATTCACATCATATGCAATAAATAAAGGCAACAAACCAAAATCAATCACATCGATAATCCTAAAGTATAGAGCAGTTGACGTGGCTCTGATACCACTGTTGGGTTTTTTAGGGGAGACAGAGAAGGTAGTGGAAACAAAAATTTTCTTCTCCCCAAACCCAGAATAAAGGAATCACGTCAATGTCTATACAATAGGAAGGATGGTTTGTAAATACATACCTTGTCCCGAGGCTTGCTCGACGACGTTACCTCACGGCTTGCGCGGTCTTCACCTCCGGTCTTGGATGGTGTCTGTGCAACTCCTGGTCTCATTGGGACCATCGGGATTGACAACTGTCCTCTGAGCGGTAGAAGTCTCCCACCTCTGAAGTAGTCTACACGGACCACCGAGAACTCCAATCTCTTTGTTCTACAAGGAATCAGAAGGAGTCATACCCTCCTATCGGTGTACTAGTCACTGACACACTCTCCTGCGACCAGTTGCCTTTCTACAATTGTCTTTCCCTTATTGTGCCTCCCTTATCAGGTAGCACTTGTTCAGGCTCTCTCAGTTACCACAACCAGAGAGAACGACAACTTTACAGAGCAACTGGTGTTCTGAGTTGTTGTTTGAGAAGCCCCCAATACCCCTATATATAGGAGGGTCATGAGACAAGGTTCTCTACCCCGGGCAATGCGGGATTAAAGCAGGAGTAGAAGGGTTCGAGATTTTCTACAAAACAACCAACTGCGCCACCTGAACCGATCGTTTCAAGCATGAAATGGTCGGTTGGGGACCTGAGATGATCGGTTCACACCTAAACTGATCGGTTGGGACACCTGAGCTGATCGGTTCACTTCTGAGCCGATTGGTTCGTGGTCCTGGTCCAACTCAAATTGACTTTCATATTCGTTTCCAACTAATCAAATATTAATCCTTGTCCAAATCGAATTTGTACAAGTGAAACAAATTTTATTTGCAAAAATTGTCTTCTACCTTTCCAAACGATCTCGGTTGGTCTATGAATCGACCGGTTCAATAATTGAGCTGATCATTTCATTGACACATGAGCTGATCGACTCACCACTTGAGACGATCGGTTCAACCCTATGAGCCGATCGGTTGGGGCAGTAGATTGTGCAAATCAGTCAATTGTAGTTCCAATCAATCCGATACTCTTAATCATCTGGTCCAACACCTTGAACACTATGATTTTGAGCTATCAATCAACTGAGTGTTTAATTGAACTACTAAACTCCTTTAGTAATCAATCTAAACATTGTTTGTGGATAAACTCCTGTTATAGGTTAAATCCTATGTGTGTGACCATGCAAGTCCATTTCACGTTGGTAGTGAAAGTCCAGAACACTTATGACTTCACAAGCAAAGAGTGGTGCCTAGTCGCACATCAGTGCTACCCAAGTGAAATAGAAAGTTGGAGAACAACTTTCAATCCTACAATCTATGAATGGTGTTACAGTGAATGTATAATTCCTTTGTCACTGATATCCCGAAGAATGATTCATGGATATCATACCATGATAATATTATCACAAGATAAGCTTGAGATGTAGGTATAATATGAGGGGTAAATGTTACACATATCTTTCATATTCCTTATAAAGTGAATAGATGATTTACTACTCTATCATAGACAATTGCAATGCTTTTAAAGATGAGAATGTTCTAATCTGCTTATCAATAGTGATTAATCTTGCTTATCAATATAAAAGAACCTCTGCTCAATTTTATACTATTTACATGTGATAATAACATTGTTGGAAGAGAGTTATATCTCTCGTTGGGACAATTGTCTCACTCTGTGGGATCCACAATTTTTAGGTGGACGTGCACGAGGAGGTAGGGACCGTTCTGTAGAGGAAAGAAAACAACAACAGGGTCAACAGTAACAACTCAGGTTGAGTGTATTGTCTGTCGTGTCTTGTAGATAGAAGTCCTATGTGTCATATTTGTACTCTCAGGTCCTTGGATTTAGTAGATAAAACAATCTGAGATGTTGGCTTGATTGCCTCGAGGGTTTTATGTTTCTCATATATAGGTTTTGGCAAAGCAATTATTATATGTTATCCTCGAGATGAGATGGTACAAAGTATGTACAATGTGATCCATGATGTATATAAAGTTTGGTTCTTTAAGAGTTTTCCTGGAAATGGATCTTTTTGCAAAATGGTTTTAATTTTTAGTGATTTTATTAATCTGCTACTTATGATTATTCCACAATTATTACTGGTGGTTATTTGGCTTGATTCAATGTCGGGTCATCGCAAAGTTTTGGTATCAGAGCTTAAGGTTTGCTGAGTCTACATAGACATAGGACTAAGGTGTTGAGTCTATTCTAGTGTACTCCAGTATATCTTATAGCGACTTCTGCTTATGCAGAAGAAGGGATATAGCTTAAATATGTATGTAGAACATGAGGAACACGTTGCTGAGAGCAATGTTGATGCACTAGTAGGAGGTGCAAGGGATCAGGCAAGAGAGGAATCAGTGCATGAGAATCCCCAATTTGGAGAAGTTATGCTAGAAAACCCAGCCTTTCATGCTCTTTTTGGGAAATTCATGACCACCGAAATGCATATGGCAGATCGAATGCTAGTACTAGACCTAGGGCACCAGTTCCCAATGAGGAACCTAGGTTTGGTAAGACTTTTGAATGGCTACACAGTTTAGGAGCTATAGAATATGCTTGAACAACTGACCCAACATATGTTGATCTATGGCTCACTGAGTTAGAAAAGGCCTTTAAGATCCTTAGTATCCCAGACACTGACAAAGTAAAACATGCCAGTTACCTTTTGAAAGGTAGTGCTGGCCACTGGTGGGCCATAGAAGAGGTAAAAAGGAATGATGAAGAGGTTAGTTCGGAGGAATTTCATCAAGAATTTTTCAATAAGTATTTTCCACAAACATACTTAGATGAAAAGATCTCACAGTTTGAGAAGGTTCGGTAGGGAACCATGTCAATTAATGAATATGAGGCTAGGTTTATGGAACTTTTACGGTTTTGTCCTAAAATGGCTGCTACTGAGCAGGAGAAGATTCGACATTTTGAGAAAGGACTGAATGCTGAGGTGTCTATCTCGGTAGCTGTGTTAGAAAGTAGGGAGAGATTCGCCACATTTGTGGAATTTGTCCATAGGATAGAAAGGTCTGTGACAAAGAAACATGAGGCAAACCTCAAAAGGAGGTCTACACAGTCACAGGAATAGTTGATTGGTGGTACTAAACAACCAAAATCTTCAGTGTCACCGGTTCAACCACAATATAGTACACCAATGCAGTGGTCACCAAGTGGGGTCCGAACTTGCCATAAATGTGGATATATAGGACACATGAGGTGGTAGGGTCCAAGAAGAAATAATAAGGTGACCTGACAGCTAAGACACTAGATAACACATAATGTCAGATAGAACTTTTCATTTTGAATTATCTTTCCTTTGTCTTCTCTCTGCCTACTAATTATAAGAAAAGTAGTTATTGTTGAGCTTCCTTTGATTAGTCCTATGAGGACATGAGGAAGAGATAAAAAGGATGAGAACCTATATTTAGTCCAATATTCTCTTATATGTTTTGAAATTTCTCTCTTCATGTAGAAAGGGAAGAGATGTAAAAGAAACACCAAGATTTTTTTAGTAAAACTTAAAGAGATGTTAAAAGTAAGAAGCATAATATAAAACAAAATGCATACTACCTAATTTTAGTTCTTGAATACCCTGGCTAGATATTCATCTATTGAAGGCAAGGTAAGTATGGGACTCTTAGATTGTTGTCTTTCTGAATACTCTGATCAAGTAGTCATTTTGAGACAATCTAAAGAGCATAATGAAATAGGAGATGTGGAACATATATTTCTACCACATCCTAATTGTTATACGAAGGAATCTGAGTTAATCACAGATCAACTTATAGACAAAAGAATATGTTTAGTATAATGTATACCTTGGTATGAGGACCTAGAGGTAATGGTTACCTGATAAGTGTTAACAATGTTCAGTGATGAACTAAGGGTTTCAATACCCATATCAAGTAATCATGATGATGATAATGCTAAGGGATGATGACATGTAAGCATCTTTATAATTCCTATGTTGATGGCAAGGAACCTAAGATGAAACAAGATTAAATGACACATGAACAGTTGAAAGTTCATGCAACAATCAAGGAGGTGATAATCTTTTTTCTTTGATAAACAACCCTGGATAATGATGGGGTGATATAAAGGAATATGTTTCCATGTGTTCTTCCCTTTTAGGGACATGGCAATCAAGTAAGTCTTATGACACTTGATGTGTGTGGGATAGAAGTAACCTATAGATGGATACTTTGAATAGTATCAACTACTCTTGGATTTTGGTTCCAAGACAAAGTTGTATGTGATAACTAAATGTCTCAAGATGAAAGAAAGGTCCTATTATATGTTTGTCTTTGGTAATAACAATAGAGGATGGAAATGATGAGGATGTGATGTGTTTTTGACACATGTAACTAATACCAAGGTAAGGAATTCTAGTGTCCAAGAAGTTTTTAAGGTATGAGATAGTGAGGACATGACTCCTAATAAGATGATTATGTTGGTAACCTAGAAAGGCCAACTTTGAGATTAGTTTAGTTACATACGATAGTATGGACATTATATGCTAGGGGTTTATGCTCTGCATAAACATAACATCGATAAGTATGTATTAATTGAAGGAACAATTGTAGAATCATCTTGGAAAAAGTTTATCAAGATAAAATAACTCTTAGAATATCCCTAACTAGATTTGTTAAGGCATCTTATACATGTAACATCTAGAGTCACCTCTGAGATAGTTTTTCTTTGATAAGTAGCCTCTTCTTATGACAAGAAAATAACAGCTAATGGGATGGTTGGTACAAGTCAAAAGTGAGTTGTGTTGTATCAACAAATTAGAGTGACACAACAAAAGTATTATAAGACTTGTAGTCCCAAATGGATGACAAAATGTAATTCTAGTCTTTCCTTGAAGGAGAAATGCTAAACTAAGTGAGGGGTATGGAGGACTCCCAAGGTCAAGAATCTTATTACATAAAAGATGTAAGCTGAGAAGGTGAAAAAGCAATGAGGTTTGACAACCAAATTATTCAAATTATATATAGTACTTCTCTGACTAAGAAAGTGTTACCTGAGACAAGATTGACACTACATTTGTTAATAAAAAGGACAGTTGAGTATGTATCCAGTATAACAGAGATTCTATGATGACCCTGATTGGAAGGACTTTGTACTGGTCAAAGATCAATGGCATCTCCATGACATTAATATGTTACATGTAGGCTTGAGGATGTAATGCATGAATAATAATTGTTTCCCTTCATCTAGGATTTTGAGGATGAAATCCTGGTTAGGGGTTTATAATTGTAACATCTTGACCTGGGTTTAGGGCTAACCCTATTTTTTTGGCTTAAGTAAGTTGCTTGGAACTTTAATATAATTCTCTAAAGTGTTTTTTTATCAGGTGACAAACTTATGTTTCAAGTTTGGTCTTGTTTGAATGATGTTTGAACAATGTTCTCTTATTTTGGACCAAAATGCAATTTACCCAAGATAAGGGGTTATATTGCAATATGTCACATTTTGAATGTGCCTTAAGTGTTTTAGCATCATAAGAGAGAGAATTATGCTAAGTGGTGGCTTGTGGAAAGCCTAAATTCCAAGTTTGAGCTTGTTTGAAAAATGCTAGTGCCTTGTGTATCAATTTTGGTACAAATTGTAATTTACCCAAAATGTAGGGTCTATATGCAAATTACCACCTCTAGAGTGTCCCTACTCCCTCTATGTATCATTTAGAGGAGGTATAAATAAGGAGACACCATGTTTGAATCATATTTGAATGATAGTACTCTTGGTGATGAAAAGATCAAGAGATGATGTATAGTTGAAGCCCTTACATGAGTTGTATCAGGTTGTAGAGTCCATATGAGAGTGCCTATCATCCAAAGATCCATAGAGGGAGTCTCATATCGGTTTTTGAACTCTTGGCCTTGTCCATGACGGCCTAAGCACCTCAAGGAGGTGAATTGTATTGATTTACAACTTCCTTGAGAAAGTTGTATCGGGTTGTGAATAAAGAGGTGATTGAGTTGATATATCTTATCCAAAGAGATAAGTGATGGCCGAGATATTATCTCTAGATTATCCTCAAGTGTTTTTCATGATAATATAAATAAGAGTGCATGCATGTACACATGTCAACCATGCATGGACACATGGCACCTAGTAGCTTAAAGCGATGACATCTCATATTCACTCTTTTTTATGAACCTCAACTATATATACCATCCCTTTCACCTATAAGTGAAAATTTTCAAATCTTACCACCCACTTTGTTACAACCTCAAATTTTGCATATGTTTTTATAATTGAAATATAATAATTTCATGAATATGGACTTGATTGAAAAGGTTGTATGATTTGCTTTAAAGAATGGATTCTTTTTTTTTCAAATATCCCTTTGGATAGGAATTTTGTGATTCCTAGTATTAGATATAAAAGAGAAGAAAAGAGGAAGAGTCCAAATAATGGAAAAATATAAATAGATAAAAGGAATTCAGGCATAAATACACAACAATGACTTTGGTTATGATAGAGGTATATGATGTGTGAGATAATTAAAAGGAAAATTATCTAGTCATTCTTGGAAATAGAATGTTTGACACACTAAATAACATTATCTCGACTTAACCTTCGTATATTTGAAAATAATAGTAAGAAAGATAATTCTAGAAGTTAGAATTAAAAGACATTCCATAATATAATTGTTTTATGAGATGAATAATGGAATAAGTTCGATATATAAAGGGAATCTCACTTAAATGAATATGACTTGAGAAAGATTATGATAACCTACCAAAGAATGATGATAATTGGCTTAAGGAATATATTAAAGAATTATGATATGGATGTTCCTTCTTGAGACCTTTGGGTCAATACCTTTTATCCTAAGAAAAGGGAGGAGAGATATAATTTAAGTCTTTGCCTTTTTATTCTTTGGCAATCACGTATGGAAATACCTTTCCATCTTGGGTAATTGTAACTCATGTTGGTTTTCTTTCGAGAATATACGAGGAAGGTTTCCTCTTATAGACCATCGGGTCTCTCCCTCCCATCACGTAGGGTTTCTCCTAGGATATATATATATATATATATATATATATATATAGGCTAGGGATCTTTTCCTCAATCTCACACGATGCACCCATCCAATGTTGTCCGCGGGAAGATGACGAGAGAGGAAGAAGGGACCGTGGCGGCGGCCGAGGGACGACGTCCACGAAGCGGCGTGGATGATCAAGCCACTGAAGGCGTCGGGACATCGCAAGATGTCCAGCGACGAAGTCCTGGAGTTGTTGTCTGCGGCAACCACATCCACTTACTGCTTTGTGTCGAGGCATGGTTGTCAGTGGCAGTGCATGTTCTTGTGGGAGATGGTGGCAGATGGTGGCGCTGTGGCTAGAGCGAGTGGCGGTGTAGCGTGAGGAGGACGACAATGAGCAGTGTGCGTCGGCAAAGGGAAGAAGCCTCTGTGTGTTCCTCCGATCAGGTCTCCTATGTTGGCACCGCATAAGGGCGGCATGAGGATGTGTGGAAGCCCAGATGGGCGAGAACTCAGTTTCCCTGGACGCTAGTGTCGGGCGGCAAGAGTGGAGTTAGGCGGCAAGGACCCTAGGCGGCGGTGAGGATGCTAGGAGTCACCTGCGATCCACCCACGGCGGAGGTGTCTTCCTGACCTGCTGAAGCAGCAAGATAGGTGATGGGAGCATGGTGGGTAAGAGTGCCTATATCCGCGACTCACGTCTTGAAGAAACCCTACAAGACAGCGTCTTGGCTTCTGGGCGGCAGGCCGTAGCGTTTTGGTTGATCCGATCGGCGGCAGTACAGTCCGTGCGCGTGAGAAGGAAGATCGCGTGAGAGAGAAGGGCAATGGTTCAGCCCTGAACCAGACTAACGCTCAACTCAAGTAATGAACCGGTGGTTCAAAACCAGACCGTCCATCAACAAGGAAAAGGGAATTGAAGCATGTATTCGCTGATGTGGCAGCGCATGGTTGGCCCAATAAAGGTAATCTTACAATAATTCTAGTAAATGCTACGGTTATCGAAATATAGCAAAAATACATATCAAATTGATTCGGAGAATGAGTAGAATCCAAATAAAATACCCCTAATGCCTAAATATGATTCTTGCTCAAAAAGTATAGCTGGTCTATGAATGTAGGGTGATTAATACATAGAAACCCTAGTTCTTATTAATACATTGTTGATCGTGTTAAATGTGCTTCCTTGAGATTTAAACCGATGATGTGGAATATAATGGTAAATTAACATGATTAAGATCTTAATGACGATAATTAGAATTTCTAATCAATGTATACGAATAATAAGGTTTAAGGACCCTAACTTGTTAATTTGTTAGACTTAATTTAATGTAAGTGATCATAATGTTAGGATGAAATAGATTTGATGATCATGGCTACACCCAATGCGAATTAGGGTTATTGAGCCATTAAATCAATAAATATATGGATTAGGGTTTAGGAACATATCCCTAATGATAAATTCGATGCTAGGAAAACCTAAACCCTAGACTAGGGTCGAGTAGGGTTTAATGTGATTAATAATGTGAAGTTGACAATTTAAGTTTTATATACATGCAGATTATAAATGATGAATGCTTGATTTGCTTGGATCTATAGATTAGCTTGATTGTATATGCATGAAGTATATGTTGAATAATCTGCATGACTCATCAAAACAGGTATGTGGTTACGCTTATGACTATACCGATTAGTTTTCCGAGGTTTGTATCGACGTTTCCCTCAATGCATGAAATAACTGTTGGATGTTTTAATTCATGCAACTATAAAGTGACTATGGCTATCACTATGAGTATACATGTATAACTAGCTAGATCTGAGTCCACCCCTGTGGCTATGCAAAGGCTAAGGATAACCTAGAGTAAGGTCTAGGGTATCATGAGTTAGAAACTGGGCTACACATGAGTAATGCCATGAGACTCTTAGCGTACCATGAGTTAAGGAGTGGGCTACCTACGGGTAGTGCCATGTGACTCAGCCCTAGAAATTGATTCACCTGTTAGGTGAAGTCATGAGTGTAAAATGGGAATCTACCACATGGGAGGTAGTATCCAGGTCCACTGCAGGGATAGCGCAGGGGATAGGGTACACATGGATCGTGTAGTTATACTTAAAACGTAAACTTGTTGTTAAATGATAATTGAATGTGATACATTGTTATAGATAATTGAATGATTATTGTTTCCCCCATATACCAGCTCCGGCTGACCGACGTTTTGTTTGTCGGCGTTTTAGGTATAAGCCAAAAGGACAAACAGTAAATCGTCACATTGTGAAATACATGAAGAAAAAATATACAAGGAGGATTAGTTAGCGTAGAATCATTAAGTGGATAGAAGTTAGAAATCCAAGTTTTCAAAAGGTATGTAAAGAAAAATTTTATTACCATTTTCAGTATAGTCTGTTAGAATTTAATAATTGTTTATGGTTATATGTCAAACCTTTGATCCGGGATTAATGGGTGCGGCTCAACCTATCGGTCTCCCTTAATTGGGGGTTATCAGGAGGTGGGGTCGTAACATTTGGTATCAGAGCTTGGGTTCCTCAATTAACCATTAATAATTATTAAATTTTACAAAATCCATAGAACCCAAGGGAGTTATTAGAGGATTATCTGAAAGATGGAGGTGTCTAGAAAGGGATCACGACCGAGGGTTGGCAAGATTTTCCTCCGCACCGCTAGTCGGAATACGAGGACTCCCGGACCCGTGTGACTGCCTGGCCAAAGTCTTAGGGTATGAATCGAAATAAGATACCTTTAGGACTTCTCATCTTATTCATCCCTTCTCATCACAAAATTCTGATAAGGACCTAAAGGATTAGGGTTTTCTTTCTTCTCCTCACCCTCTTGAGGTATGGGTAAGGTTAATAAGGTTTAAAGAGTCCTCCACGAAATTAATGAAAGGCATGTAAATAAGATGTCATGGACATAAGCTTAATAGATTAAGCACAAAATAAATAATAGATACATGCTTAGGTTGTATGACATAAGTTGTCATGTCCTCAGAAGAGACCTGAGGCTAGACCTTCTTGTCAGGAGGATATGTTAGTCTTGGAGATAGAGATCTCCATTGCAAGTAGAGACCTAGCACATCCTCTGAGGATGATGCTAACCCTAATCCTAAGTGAAGGATAGAGAGATATGTGTTGGATCAGGTGTTTGAAAGAACATGCCTTTGGGATGCCATATGATCCATGGGTGACCTAGCACCTTTGACAACCCAACCCTGGGAAGGGTCGTGCATGTTAGGGTAAAGGGTAACTCCTTAGATGATGATGTTAGTGAAGGACCATAGAAACCCTATGGGCTTGTACCAGTAGGGCATAGCTGGAACCTAGGGCACGTCATAGTGCTGACGATAGGATGAAACCCTAGATAAGGAATTATGATGGAGCATAAAGGGTTGTGGATTATCTTGAGCAACCATAAGTGTGAACCTAGGATTCACCCATGTAGAGAATGCTTTGGAGGATGATCTTTCTTAAAGAAAGGACCTCTGATAGAGAGGTTGGTTGTAGGGTTAGCTCTAGGGAGAGCAGGAAACCCAGCAAGAAGGTTGGAAGCCTAAAACCCTGAACAATGGATGACAGTGGTTGCCTCATAAGTTGATGATATCTTGGTTGCCTTTAGAGGGACCAAACCCTAGACTGTGAAGATGAAGAATTTGGTGCCTATGTGCCTACAATATAGGTGTTTACCTTCTGAGGTAGGAAAAAGAGTTCCTTAGACCTAGAAAGGTTTAGTAGCAGGTTATGAGGCCTTGTACCTTGTTGGTTGTCCTTAGGGAGGACCCAACACTAAGTGTTGCTTGAGTTGAAGGATGACAAGGAGTGCGTGTCATGCCTTTTTCATGCTTGGTTTGTAGTTAAGAGACAGAGCATGCAGTGAACCTAGGGTTCCTAGGCCTAAGAGGGGAAGTGGTATACCTAATGCTCATGATGAGAATTAAGTTTCTATAGTTTCGAGCATGGTACGCCTCATGAATAAAGGAAAAGGGAAGCCCCTTAAGTTTAAGGTATGTTTGGTGAACCCCTTACAGCTAGGTTGATGATAAAGGAGAAAGTTTTATCTTGATTCAACATCGAGGAAAGAAGGATAAGTATGACCTAGCATGGTACAGTGAGTGGGCTGCTTATGCCCTAATGGTTTACTAGGGTTAAGTAGGCTCGTGTGGATGTAAACCCTAGACCTAAGAGCTTTTGTGACCTTAGAGATAGTTTTCCTCCCATCTTGGGAGAGGGACCCCTTTGAAAGGGTGTGTATCATCTTTTTTGGTTCAAGGTAACCTAAAGAAGTCTCATAGGATCTTGAGAAGCTAAGTGAAAAGTACATAGTATGAGATTGAATCTACAGACCCATTGATATCCATCTCTATTGCATGTGAATGTGTTACCATGGAGGTAACTAGTATGGGGCTTGACCAAGGTAGGCAGGTTTCCATAATGCCTATGAACAGATGAGAGTCAGTCCATGAATGCAGAAAGAGAGATGATGAAGACTTGGGTAAGATTCTAAGTGAACATGTACTATAATGGAGAATCCTAAGTCTATCCTAGGGTCGGGTAGGGATAAGACCGATGAAAGTAGGAGTTGCCTAATTCCCCAGTTGCACATGACCATAGGGTCGGGAGGTAACAGCTATCATTGTCTGAGGGCCATGGGTTAGGAGATTGATCACCTTCATGAACTCATGGGACCTAAAGGGCGAATGAGTAGGGCACTCTCTTGATGCATGAGGGAAGAGGGATGACCCCAAAAGAGTCGGTACCCTATATACCTAGAGGAGATGACCAAGGATAGTAGGTTCAAGACTAGTTTGATATCATGATGTAGAGACATATGTGGCACGTGGCAACTTAGATATAAAGGTGTATTGGCAAGGTTGGATGTACCATCTGTACTCTTAGAATAGGAAGAACTCTATATTTGGACTGCAGCCAAATGCTTATTTCCTCTTGTTATGGGGGTGAGAGATAGGACATTATGCATGTCATACACCAAGGATAAGAGATGATGTAGGTTGGAGCGTTGCCATGAGAAATGGGGATAGAGAAGATATCTTACCATGGTAAAGTGAATGAATGATGGATGGCTTGCAAACACTAAGAGGAATGAGGTAGTCCCCTTATGAGGAAGTTTCTATGATGAGCTATGTAGAACTTACAAGTTATACCAGGTTGAGTTTGGTCACCATGATGATGAAATCAGAGAGTGTTCTTAATAGAGATAGACATGGAGTTTGAGGTAATATAATAAGTGAAATACATGGAAGTGTATGTCTTCAATGTTACCTAATACCTAAGGATGAGAGGTGGTAATGTATGCTCTGGTAAAGACTTGTTTGACTAGAAGTTAGAAAAGGTTGTTTGGCTAACCCTAAGTTTGAAAGGGAGAGGTGTTTGGATAACACTCAGATGTAACAAGATGCATTGAAAAGTTAAGGGTTGTTTGGTTAGCCAGTCTAGTCTTGGAGGCAATGAAAGGACAGTGGTAGAACCTCAGATGCACTTCTTTGGAAGAGAAGGTGACGAAACCCCGACTAGAGTGGCTTAGGGTTTCAATCTTGAAAGAATCATGACACACAGGAAATCATGATACACCATGGAAAATGGCAATAGCACGTTAGATGCTTAAGATGAGGTTGCATGTGGTTTATGGCCATGCAAGCCAGGAGGTAAGGGACGAACCCCAATAACCCAGTGTATCGATATGGAGGACAAAAGAATCCCTGAGAAGGAATGAGAGCTCAACACTATGGATGTTGTGATAGGTCTTCCCTGGACCGAGGAAGGTCGAGATACAATATGGGTTATGGTAGGTCTCCTTACCTAGATAATATGAGAAAGGAAGAGTTCTGTCAAGGGATAGATCTAATTGAACTACCGTGAGAGAGATGGTTCCACTACACCATGAAGCAAGTTCAAAGGTTCTTGAGTTTGACCTAAAGGTTCACTTTCATAAAGTGGAAGTAGGTACATGAAGAACTCAATGTTAGTATAGATTATCACCCCTAACTATGGTTAGTATGATCCAAACTAAAGGGTCTGATGAGGGCATGTGTGCTCATTCATGGTGATATCTAGAGATAGTTCTTGTCCTATGAAAGATGTGACAATGACCACCATAGCCAGTATTGGGTTTTATATGAAGCTCTGTAAGGGAGGTTGTGTCGGTCACCACTTCAGTAAGGTGATGTTGGTGAAAGGACCACATGATGGTTAGAAAAGTACCACATGATGGTTAGAAAAGGGACCCCAGTGCGTGTAGATGAAGTCACTTTGATCGTGCAAGGGCTGAAAGGAGCCTAGAGACGATGAGAGTCATGAGCAGATGCAAAGTAGACTGACATACAAGTTACTGTGGGAGAAAATGTGACATGAAAATCCAACCCCTCTAAGTTATAACTAAGAGAGATGAGTCCCCGATACATGGGTCCATTAGAGATGGATGGGTGGAGAAGGTTAGGTTTGACCCTACCCCTCAGGATAAAGTAATGGGAGATGTTTTCCATGTGTCCAATTTAGAGCACTATGTGAGGTACCCCGACCATGCCCTGAGCAACGAACCTAGTGAGCCCCAAGGGAGGCTGACATGGCCTGAGTCACCTGTGCAGTTTATAGACGCCGGGATGAAAGGACTCAGAGAAAAGAATACATGATGATAAAGATTCTTTGGATGCGCCATGAGTACGGTAACGCCACATAGGGGCCAATGATGGACATGGAAAAGTCTTATCCTAAATTGTTTGTTTGCTTGATAGAATTTTGGGGACAAAATTCCTATAAGAGGGGAAGGATGTTACAACCTCAAATTTTGCATATGTTTTTATAATTGAAATATAATAATTTCATGAATATGGACTTGATTGAAAAGGTTGTATGATTTGCTTTAAAGAATGGATTCTTTTTTTTCAAATATCCCTTTGGATAGGAATTTTGTGATTCCTAGTATTAGATATAAAAGAGAAGAAAAGAGGAAGAGTCCAAATAATGGAAAAAGATAAATAGATAAAAGGAATTCAGGCATAAATACACAACAATGACTTTGGTTATGATAGAGGTATATGATGTGTGAGATAATTAAAAGGATAATTATCTAGTCATTCTTGGAAACAGAATGTTTGACACACTAAATAACATTATCTCGACTTAACCTTCGTATATTTGAAAATAATAGTAAGAAAGATAATTCTAGAAGTTAGAATTAAAAGACATTCCATAATATAATTGTTTTATGAGATGACTAATGGAATAAGTTCGATATATAAAGGGAATCTCACTTAAATGAATATGACTTGAGAAAGATTATGATAACCTACCAAAGAATGATGATAATTGGCTTAAGGAATATATTAAAGAATTACGATATGGATGTTCCTTCTTGAGACCTTTGGGTCAATACCTTTTATCCTAAGAAAAGGGAGGAGAGATATAATTTAAGTCCTTGCCTTTATATTCTTTGGCAATCACGTATGGAAATACCTTTCCATCTTGGGTAATTGTAACTCACGTTGGTTTTCTTTCGAGAATATACAAGGAAGGTTTCCTCTTCTGGACCATCGGGTCTCTCCCTCCCATCACGTAGGGTTTCTCCTAGGATATATATATATATATATATATATATATATATATAGGCTAGGGATCTTTTCCTCAATCTCACACGATGCACCCAGCCGATGTTGTCTGTGGGAAGATGATGAGAGAGGAAGAAGGGACCGTGGCGGTGGCTGAGGGACGACGTCCAAGAAGCGGCGTGGACAATCAAGCCACTGAAGGCATCGGGACAACGCAAGATGTCCAGTGACGAAGTCCTAGAGTTGTTGTCTGCGGCAACCACGTCCACTTACTGCTTTGCGTCGAGGCATGGTTGTCAGTGGCAGTGCATGTGCTTGTGGGAGATGGTGGCAGATGGTGGCGCTGTGGCCAGAGCGAGTGGCGGTGTAGCGTGAGGAGGACGACAACGAGCAGCGTGCGTCGGCGAAGGGAAGAAGCCTCTGTGCGTTCCTCCAATCAGGTCTCCGATGTTGGCATCGCATAAGGGCGGCATGAGGATGTGTGGAAGCCCAGATGGGCGAGAACTCAGTTTCCCTGGATGCTAGTGTCGGGCGGCAAGAGTGGAGTTAGGCGGCAAGGACCCTAGGCGGCGGTGAGGATGCTAGGAGTCACCTGCGATCCACCCACGGCGGAGGTGTCTTCCTGACCTGCTGAAGCAGCAAGATAGGTGATGGGAGCATGGTGGCTGAGAGTGCCTATGTCCGTGACTCACATCTAGAAGCAACCCTACAAGACAGCGTCTTGGCTTCTGGGCGGCAGGCCGTAGCATTTTGGTTGATCCGATCGGCGGCAGTACAGTCCGCGCGCGTGAGAAGGAAGATCGCGTGAGAGAGAAGGGAAATGGTTCAGCCCTGAACCAGACTAACGCTCAACTCAAGTAATGAACCGGTGGTTCAAAACCAGACCGGCCATCAACAAGGAAAAGGGAATTGAAGCATGTATTCACTGATGTGGCAGCGCAAGGTTGGCCCAATAAAGGTAATCTTACAATAATTCTAGTAAATGCTACGGTTATCGAAATATAGCAAAAATGCATATCAAATTGATTTGGAGAATGAGTAGAATCCAAATAAAATACCCCTAATGCCTAAATATGATTCCTTCTCAAAAAGTATAGTTGGTATATGAATGTAGGGTGATTAATACATAGAAACCCTAGTTCTTATTAATACATTGTTGATCGTGTTAAATGTGCTTCCTTGAGATTTAAACCGATGATGTGGAATATAATGGTAAATTAACATGATTAAGATCTTAATGACGATAATTAGACTTTCTAATCAATGTATACGAATAATAAGGTTTAAGGACCCTAACTTGTTAATTTGTTAGACTTAATTTAATGTAAGTGATCATAATGTTAGGATGAAATAGATTTGATGATCATGGCTACACCCAATGCGAATAAGGTTATTGAGCCATTAAATTAATAAATATATGGATTCGGGTTTAGGAACATATCCCTAATGATAAATTCAATGCTAGGAAAACCTAAACCCTAGACTAGGGTCGAGTAAGGTTTAATGTGATTAATAATGTGAAGGTGACAGTTTAAGTTTTATATACATGCAGATTATAAATGATGAATGCTTGATTTTCTTGGATCTGTTGATTAGCTTGATTGTATATGCATGAAGTATATGTTGAATAATCTGCATGACTCATCAAAACAGGTATGTGGTTATGCTTATGACTATACCGATTAGTTTTCCGGGGTTTGTATCGACGTTTCCCTCAATGCATGAAATAACTGTTGGATGTTTTAATTCATGCAACTATAAAGTGACTATGGCTATCACTATGAGTATACATGTATAACTAGCTAGATCTGAGTCCACCCCTGTGGCTATGAAAAGGCTAATGATAACCTAGAGCAAGGTCTAGGGTATCATGAGTTAGAAACTGGGCTACACATGAGTAGTGCCATGAGACTCTTAGCATACCATGAGTTAAGGAGTGGGCTACCTACGGGTAGTGCCATGTGACTCAGCCCTAGAAATTGATTCACCTGTTAGGTGAAGTCATGAGGGTAAAATGGGAATCTACCACATGGGAGGTAGTATCCAGGTCCACTGCAGGGACAGCGCAGGGGATAGGGTACACATGGATCGCGTAGTTATACTTAAAACGTAAACTTGTTTGTTAAATGATAATTGAATGCGATACATTGTTATAGATAATTGAATGATTATTGTTTCCCCCACATACCAGCTTCGGCTGACCGACGTTTTGTTTGTCGGCGTTTTAGGTACAAGCCAAAAGGACAAACAGTAAATCGTCACATTGTGAAATACATGAAGAAGAAAAAAATACAAGGAGGATTAGTTAGCGTAGAATCATTAAGTGGATAGAAGTTAGAAATCCAAGTTTTCAAAAGGTATGTAAAGAAAAAAATTATTACCATTTTTAGTATAGTCTGTTAGAATTTAATAATTGTTTATGGTTATATGTCGAACATTTGATCCGGGATTAATGGGTGCGGCTCAACCTATCGGTCTCCCTTAATTGGGGGTTATCGGGAGGTGGGGTCGTAACACACTTGCTCTTAGATATCATGCATAGTGTCTTGGTATCATGCATAGGAAGAGGGGTATCATGCATAGAGCCTTGTATCATCCATAGGAAAGTGATATTGGCCAAGTGAAGGGATATCGACCACAAGTGAGGGATATCAACCACAAGTGGTGAAGTATCATGCATAATGCTAAGGAGATCAAGTCTTGGACCTTTGATAAGCTCATCTTCAGCCTTGGGAACGTGAATATTTGGAGCTTGGAGCTTTGAATTTTCTCTTGCAGTGGGTTATATAACTTGAACTCAATTATGTTATTATTTACCATCAATCTTGCCATAGTTGATGATTTACTTTCAAATCAAATTTTCTTGCATAATTGATGAATCCATGAATTCTATTAAGTGACCTAGGACTATTTTCCATGAACTAGAACAATATGAATAAGAGTCTAGAGGTTAATGATGATGAAATCATCATGGCCCAACTCGATATTGGGTTGAAGCACCTCTAACCCGATATGGTGAGGTAAACATACCTCTATCACGATACAATGAGGATGCATATATCTTATTCACGATATAATGATGAAGTATATACCTTGTGCATGATATGGATTCAAGCATACACCATGAGCACAATATGAGGTCAAGTATACACCTTATGCATGACATGGAGTCAAGTATATACTCAAACCCGATATAACAAACCCTAGATGATGAGTAACCCGATATGGTGATATGAATACACCACTAGCACAATATAGTGATGAATGTATACCTCATGGATGATATGAGTGACACATACACACATCTTGTGCACGATATGGGATCAAGCATACACCTTATACATGATGGTGTTGAGTATACACCCTAACCCGATATGATGTTGAAACCCAACATGATGTTGTGAAATCCAATATGCATTGGAACCCTACACCCCCATTGGTTTGTACACTTGAGATAGTTGAGACTAATAAGTTGTCTATCCTATCACTCATCACATGATGAAGGGTAGGACGATACCATGAATGTTTTGAAGGGATATGAGCATAAGGTTCAAACCCGATATGCAAACCCTAAAGGTTGAGTAACCCAATATGGATGGACGATATGGGGACAAGGATATATCTCATGCACGATATGGTGATGAGGATACAACTCTATACCCTATATAGAAGCATACCTACACCTCTATACCCGATATGTAAGCATACCTACTCCTCTATACCTGATATTGGAAGAAGTACCTCAATCTAATACACTTGATTGAGTGACACATGTAGTGAGTTATGTCAAATGATACATTAAGACATAATGAGTTAATGCATTTTGATAAATATGGGCCAATGTACCTTGAGAGAAGTATTGAGCCAACCTAATGGGGTATGATGTAATCAACATCCTAGTGAGGGTGAAAGAGAAGCTTATACTTGTACAATAATCATGTAATGAGTATACATTGATACTCCAAATGTTTATGGAATATAAATTAGGGTTTTGATTCTTGATGATCGTATTGGAAACCCTAATCAGTTAAATAGAGGGAAACCCTAAACCTAGAAAAGAAAGTTGATATGACTTGAAACCCTAGCAGTAAGAAAGGGAAACCCTAACCCTAATGATGGGAAGGTGGCATTTCTCTTGTATTGCATGGTGATGATAAGTATTTGATATTGCTGTTATCATGAAATACTAACCATGTTGGTATCATGAGATAATGAGCATAGCTAAATATGAGCTATGATGTTCCATATAATACAGATTATATGGGTCTTGTAAGTCATGTGAAATACTTGTAAAATAATTAAAATGTTTATATAGGTCTTATGACCTAGAGATGGATGCTACCTAGTGAGAGGTGACAGGATGTTTATAAAAGTCCCATGATCTAGAGATTGATGTAAGATATGGAAATGTTCAAAAGGAACTAGGGAAATGGGAACCTATAACATAATAATAATAATAATGATAATAATAATAATAATAATAATAATAATAATGAAATTTTGGTCATACATGCTTTATGGGTATAGACAAATAAGGGCTATAGTTTTTTGAATATGCTAAAATGAGATATGAGGAATACTTGTATCACATAAAGGATGTGAATGGGTATGATGGCTTGATCGATGCATGTTTCCTAATAAAAGTGATGTGGTATTCAATGATGAGGTTAAGGGATTGAATATCCATGATGAAAGTGAAAGGGAAACATAAAGGTATCCCAACTACTATGGGATCCTTAGAAATATGGCCATGATCTCACAGGATTGGTACAATCCTAAACCTAGCTATAATCTCATAGGATTGGTACAATCCAATACCTAGCTATAATCTCACAGGATTGGTACAATCCAATACCTGGATGTACTCTTATAGGATTGGTACAATCCAATACCTGGCTGTAATCTCATAGGATTGGTACAATCCAATACCTAGTTGTAATCTCACATGATTGGTATAATCCAACACCTGGCTGTACTCTCACGGGATTGGTACAATCCAATACCTGGCTGGAACATAATGATGTATATTCACCGGATTGGCAGAAACCAATAGCTGGCTAGCAGATTGGCTGAGTCCAATAACTAGAAATGAGAATGATTGATGGATATCGTACCATGATAATATTATCACAAGATAAGCTTGAGATGTAGGTATAATATGAGGGGTAAACGTTACACATGTCTTTTAAATTCCTTATAAAGTGAATAGATGATTTACTACTCTATCACAGACAGTTGAAATGCTTTTAAAGATGAGAATGTTCTAATATGCTTATCAATAATGATTAATCTTGCTTAATAATATAAAAGAACCTCTGCTCAGTTTTATACTATTTACATGTGATAATAATATTGTTGGTGGAGAGTTATATCTCTCACTGGGAGAATTGTCTCACCCCGTGGGATCCACAATTTTTAGGTAGACATGCACGAGGAGGTAGGGTCCGTTCTGTAGAGGAAGGACAACAACAATAGGGACAGTAGTAACAACTCAGGTTGAGTGTATTGTATGTCGTGTCTTGTAGATAGAAGTCCTATGTGTTGTCTTTGTACTCTTAGGTCCTTGGATTTAGTACATAAAATGATCTGAGATGTTGGCTTGATTGCCTCAAGGGTTTTATGTTGCTTATGTATAGGTTTTGGCAAAGCAACTGTTATATGTTAACCTCGAGATGAGATGGTACAAAGTATGTAGAATGCGATCCATGATGTATATAAAGTTTGGTTCTTTAAGAGTTTTCCTAGAAATGGATCTCTTTGCAAAATGGTTTTAATTTTTAGTGATTTTGTTAGTCTGTTGCTTATGATTATTCTGCAATTTTTACTGGTGGAGATTTGGCTTGATTCGATGTCGGGTCGTCACATTGTTGGTTCGGGGTTACCTCCCCTCTTCCTGTACTCCTTTAGCCTTGTTTTATGGCTCGTTGAGCTCATTGGTGTTTCATGAGTTCATTTGTTCAAATTTCTAGTTGCAAGGTGATGTTCTGTTCAATTTCATCTTGCCTCTTAGAGCTCAGACTTTAGCCATGGTGAGAGAGTGACGCGGGAGATGAATCCTTGCAAGCTATTCCCTCCTTTACCTTTTCGTTCTGTTTTGTTTTTGTTTTGTCCTCAGGGGAAATTATGTCTTTTTGGCCCATCTCATTTTGTTTTAATGTTTGATCCTATGCTTTGTTGGTTGGTGGGCAATGCCAGATAGTAGGGCCTGATTTGGCCATCTCAGTAGTGTTGACCTTGCTTGACTGGGCTTAATCTGTTGACATGGATTTTTGTTGTTTTCTGATCAAATGATTTTCTTAAATTCGTAATAAATCATTTATAAGTTAGAAAAATAAAATAAAATATGTTTTGAGATCAAAAAAATGTAACATATCTGATGGTGCTAATTCAATGATAATAATGTGTACTTCTTGTGGACTTTCCTAATTATATATTAACTTGTAAAATTCATAAATAAATATCTATAAGTCAGAAAAATATAATAAAATATGTTTTAGACTCCTAGTAACATAAACTAAAATGTGGAATTGTTTTCATAACCTAATTCACATATTAATGAAAAGGTGATTTTAGGGTTTTGAATAATTAATGGAAACCTAACCCTAATTCCACATCTATGCATCATAGGTTCTTTGGAGGCCTAGGCTTGGACCTAGACTTGGCTTTGAACAAAATAGATTCTGAGGTTGAGGTATGTTTGCATCTCCTATTATTCTATGTTGAGAAATTAACCTATATTCTCTTTCTCTTGGTCCTATGGACATTAGCCTATACATAATGTCTTTTCTTTTGAAAATCATGGTTCTTGCAAACTATCTTATTTTGTTACTGATCTTGTGATCATGGATATTCTTTTGGACTATTATCTTATGCTTAGTTCATGATGGAACTTTATATGATGTCTTTTGCCCACTTATGAGGTGGATGTATATGTTGGTCACTTATGTGGTGACTACTTTGTATAAGTCTGACTATACTTTTCTACTTGCCTCTACATTTTACATGCTTTGTGATTCAGTAACACTAGAGTAGTGTAATTGCATTGGTTTTGTTTGTGGCGGATGTGTAATTTCTTGCCGAGCAGATGTGTAAATTCCTGCTCTTTGGGGATGGAAAGGCTACCTCATACCCAGGGCAAGATGTATGATTTTTGGCCCATGTTTATATATTTGGGAGTTTGGTTATGTGCCATTCTCTAACAGACTTCTAGTTTATGGGAATTGGCCATCATGTCTTTATATTGTTCTAGGTCTATGTTTATCTCACATGTATGCATGATATTGAGGATGATTGTGGGGTGTGTGCCCTACTTTCTTGATATGTGCTTAATTTCCCACCATGGTAGTGGATGTATATATGGCACAATCTTTTATTTGTTTTTATGGCAAGTATCATTCTTTTTGTGATTCTTATCTCTTGATACCCTTTTGGATGGTACTTTTCTTTTCTATGGGAAGCTTCACTTTATTTGATGTCCTTATTTCATATACTGCTCAATTTACTTTTTAGTATGCACATACCAGCCTTTGCTGATGTTTTCTATTTTTATCTTCTTGCTGGGGTATGCTTCCAACCCTAGATGAAGGATATGGAGGACATGGATTAAAGATATGGACTTAGATTAAGAAGTTAAAGCTTGGAGACAAACTTGATGTGGTTTAGATATCCCTCTACCTGGATCCTTATGATGTACTACTCTACATGTAAGTCTAAGATGTTCCTTTGTAACCTTATGTGAAATTGAATGTAGTCAAAATTTTACTTATGTTGCTATACTATTGGTTGTTTTTAATACCATTCATAAGATTTGAAAATTTTACACCCACTCCAACATATCTTTTGGGTATGTTTGGACTAGAGGTTTTATTCTTCAAAATTTTAGTAGGGAGTGGATCCCCTCTGGGTCCCACTCCTTACATTACCCCAGAGCCCATAGAATGTGACAAGATTGGGGTGGTAGAACCACAAACAGATTCACCTGGGGGAACTTCTTGTTAAGATAAAAATTTATCTGAGTATCCAACCTCAAGTTTAGAGGTGGAGAGAGAAGATAGGAGTCCTATAGAAAACTTTTAGCCTCTCCCCTCCATATCATCCTATGTCAACATCCTAGGGCCTTTCTATTCATATTCATACATTGAGGGGTACCTTGATGGTGCTCTACCGAATAATTCATTTAAGTGCAGTTCAAGTAAACCCCAACACAAAGATAACTTCATCGAGTCACTGGATTTTATTTCTCTTCTTCATACTCGGAAGGGCCCATATCTCCGCTTATTCTACTCCTATTATGTGACAGACCCCATCGGCGAGACACATGTGGCACTGGTCCCAAAACTTAGGATTTGGGATCTCAGTGCCAGTATTGTGGGGAAACCACCCCCTTTTATCTTACCCCTTTCTTTTCTCTTTTTGTTAAAATAATTTTTATTTTTCATGTTCTTTCTTAGACAATTTCTTTCCTCTAACTTCTTTTACATATCCTTGCATACATGCATCATACTAAGACTTTAATAAATGTCTTTCCTAAACATCCATGCATTCCTTCCCTACTATCTTAAGTTCAAGGTTTGCTCGAGGACGAGCAAAGTTTTAAGCTTGGGGTGGTAGGCTATTCGCCCTTCGACCTCTTCATTCTTCGCGTGTGCATGTTTACTTCCTACATTTAGGTGTAAATTTTGAATTTTTTTATACATTGTAGCCTATATTTTCTCATTTGTAGGACTTTGTTTCATAATTTTTAACCTTGGAAATTAAGGCTATTCAAATATCATATCTTAATGCTTATCTTTATGCCCAAATGCACAATTTTCATCTTAAAATATCATGATCTTGTGCCTGACTTTCTCATTGACTCTTTCCTTAAGTTTGGTAATAGATCTAAGGTTATGTTCCTTTTTCATAGCTTAAAGCTTTATTCCCTTGATCGATGTCGTGAATGCCAAATCCATGATATAGGACTGTTGGAAAAGAGCTAGAGCATGATCAAAGACTCCTAGCCGTGTTATGCACAAACTTGCCTATACTTTAAGAATCCTTGAATCATAATTACTACCTTTTCACATAGGTATCAAGAGGGTAATGATGAGTTTTGATCTATAATGATGTCAGATTGTTTTTCCTTGATGGAATATGCACCGTCTCACCCTAGATTGAGTAAAAAAGATGAAAAAATTAAAAATTTGTAAAAGGGTAATGATGAGTTCTCACTCAGGCTTATAAATTAGAATGCAGAGAATAAAATCATGAGTGTGAATAAATGAGCGTTGTTTTCTCATTTAGGAGAGTTGAGGATGGTACCCATCCGGTGTATAACTATGCTCATGAATGTGGGTATGTTGTTCCTGGTAGTGCCACCCTAAGGCTCATTAGAGAGTCACTAGGAACCCCTAGGAGACCTATGAGATCATCCTAGTAGCAGGTTTGGTTCGAGAACAATACAAGGAGTTTGTCTTACTGCTCTGGGCCAACTGGCTCAGACTGCAGGGACTGTTGCTCATGAACCAACCTGACGTAGATCGGGATCCTCAGAAGTCATTAGAGTCTTCTTTTTTTTGTTACTTATTAGGACCCGAATAAGTGGGAGGCACATTGTTCTTGATTGGTCTACATGAATACATGATGATGGCTCATTGCTCATCACCCACGTGATCACCTATGTGACAATTCTTATATGTTGTATAATTATGATTCAAATGCTCATGAGTATCAACAAGTTATAGTGAATTCACTTAATCTTGCATGGATGCTCTTTGATCATACTTTAGTAGGATTGTGCTTGATTGGTGGGGGGTTTACTCTGAAACAAAATGGGTCAAGAGAATTGATGTTTTAAATTATTTTTATTCACCTTAACATTTATCGCCAAGCTTAATTTGGATGTTATATTTTTGTTCTTTGAGCACAGTCTTGCTTGAGGACAAGCAAAGGTTTAAGCTTGGGTTGGTTGGTAACACCCAAATTTAGACATTTATGCCAAACATTTATTTATGGTTTGGTGTCATTATAGCCTTAATATGTCCAAAATAACCCTAGATTCTTATCTTTTAGTAATTTATACCTTTTCATATATAAAGTTGCTCAACTAGCCAATTTTTGGACTTGCACACATCGAACCTGAAATGACATATATTCTCTAAGATTTCTCCCCAAGACATGGTTTTTGCAGTAGTGAGGCTTCCATCCATCTTGATCGTGACACCTGATGCGACCGAGATGATCGACACGGTCGTGCTGAGGATAAGGGTTAGCTACACCTATCTTGCCCATGACACCTGCCTTGACTGTGACACCTATCACAACCGTGGTACCTGTTGTGACCACGAAACCTGTTTCTCCTGTGACACCTACCTCTGCCACGACACCTACCATGACTGGTATGCTTGGCATGGTCGTGCTGAGTCCGACATGGTTGGGCTGAGGACAAGGGACAACATCAGTCTCTACCGCGATGTCTACCTCGACTATAACGTCTGCCTCGACTGAGATGTCTTCCACGACCGTGATGTCTGCCTCGACTGGGAAGTCTATCCCTACCACTAAAAACATCTCGATCATGACATCCGTTCGACCGCAACCCCCAACACGGCCGTACCCATCCTGGTATAGTCGGGTTGAGACCAGGGTAGCGGCTGAGGTAGGTGTCGCGACCATCTTCCATTTTTGCCTATATATACTCACACCTCACGACCTAGAGAGGGGATTATAGATTTTTATGGTTCCACATTGTGGTTTTGCATATTTTTGGTTCCCAGAACCCTGTAGGAGAGTTCTAGGGTCTAAAAGGGCTGACGTGATCATCCTACTCTTGTTCCTCTAGTTTGCTTCCATCTACCACCATTTTCCACAACCATTCACCCATATCCTACTATTCCCACCCATATTCCACCTCCATACACCCACCAAGTTGTTGTTTGGGGCATAATCAAAGAGAAAGGAGGCCAAGGAGTCCAGAATACCAAGGAGGATGACCCAAAGATGAGATACAACCCATACAGAGGCTAAGGAGCGAGAGCCACCTCTCCTCTATGGGCTAAATCTCTTCTTCTTCTCCTTTCTTCTACTATTCTCCTTTGTATCTATACTTCCATCTTTGTTCAGTGCCAACTATGCTTGTCAATGGCTAGTTGAGCTCCTTCTTGTCTATGTATCCCATTTTGGGCATGTTTATGTACTTTTACCTTAAGCAAGTAGTTTTACTCCAGATCTAGTACACTTTCTGTTCTATCTTCTCTTTCTGGTTGTGATTGCTAGTTTGGTTGATCTTTTTCTTGCTTGAACTTCTATTTCTGCATATATCAAGAGATTCATTGTAGAAATAGATAAGAGAAGGTAGTTTGGATCTGAATCTGAAAAGAGGATGATTCAAGGTGATCTGTGTAGAACCATAGACATGGGCACGTCCGGGCCCAGCTCGACACGGTCGGGCCCACTACCTGGTTCTACATAGATCACACCTATTTGTAGCACCTCATAATATTATAGACATGAGAGGGTATCTAGAATATTCTAGGGTGTTGATTTGTCATCCTCGAGAGAGGTTTCATATCATTGATGGGTTTTAGTCACACTTCGCAAAAGTGAGTGGGATGACCCCACAGGAACAAATACCACAATACGTACTATGTTTGGATGTAGGTTGCTTGCTGGGGTGTTTGAGGGTTGTCTTTGCCTGAGAACAGGTGCATAGACTACCCAACTTGTGGTTACATATCCAGGAACTCCTTCTATTTGATTAGTAGAATCCTACATACTCTATTTTGTTTTCTTTACTTTGTTTTGTTTTATTTTGTAACAATCTTCTAGACTAGTTCTAGATCTAAACTTTTATCAACTATTAGATTGGCTTAACTGACTTAAGAGCGAGATTTTAAGAGTCCTAAACATCTCCACGTCCCTATGTTCAACCCCATATATCTACTTCGACCCCATACTAAAGTTGTGGCGGTCCTCAAAGGTTTCAGGTTATAAATTCAAAGTCTGACTACCCCCCTCTCGAGGCCGTATCAGGATATACTCTTGAAATCACTATGTTTACTCTTAATCATGTACCTTCTAAACTAGTACAAAAGATACCATGTGAGATATGGAATGGGATACATATCAATATGCCTTTTATGAATATTTAAGGTTGTAGATCTTATGTCAAGAAATAGTTCTATGAAAAGATTGGTCCCGAGTGAGATAAATGTTCCTTTCTTGAATATCATAAGGAAGTTAAGGGTTATTAATCCTATATTTCAATCAATGACAAAGTGTTTGCTGTCAGAAATATTGTATTCCTTAAAAAGAAATTCATCTCTAAAGGAATTAGTGGGAGGAAAACATATCTGAAAGAAGTTCAAGGCCAAAAAGCTAAAATTCAACCTATGAGGTAGATGGGCAGTAAAGAGAATCCATTATGGAATCTCAAATTCCTCATGTTGAACAAGAAACTCAAAGATCTAGTCAGACACATTTGGATCTACAGAGATTTGAATTTCTAGTGACGTAATCAGGCATTTTTTGGTCATGAATGAAGATGAGCCACAAACCAACAATCAGGCTATTGATGGACCAACTTCTAATAGATGGCTTGAGGCTATGAGATTTGATATGGACTCCATGTATGCCAACAAATGGACTTTATGGATGCACCTAAAGGGGAGAAACCCATAGGGTGCAAATGGGTCTCTAATAAAAAGTGTGACATGGATGGTAGGGTAAAAACCTATAGAGGATGATCAGCTGCAAAAGGTTTCAGATAAGTTCAAGATGTTTATTATGATGAAACATTTCACTAGTTGCCATGGTTACATCCATCGGGATCATGCTTGGCTTTGAATCATATCATGACTATGGGATTTGATTAATGGACGTCAAATTTGGTTTTCTTAATGGGAATCTTCTTGTGAATGTGTACATGACACAATTCATAGCCTTTATTGCTCCAAATGAAGCCAATAAAGTCTGTACGCTACAAAGGTAAATCTATGGGTTGAAGACAACATCTAGAGCCTAGAATCTTAAATTTCATGAGACATGCAAAGAGTTTGCCTTTATAAAAATGAATATGAACCTTGTGTTTACAAGAAGGTTAGTGGAAACATAATTTTATTTCTCATATTATATTTAGACAGAGTATTATTTATGGGAAATGACATACCTAATCTACCATTAGTTTATACCTGGTTGAAAAAAACCTTCTCCATGAAGGATTTGGGTGAAGCATCCTATATTATAGGAATCAATATCTACAAAGATAAATCTTGAAGGTTTCTTGGCCTAAGCCAGAGTACATACATTGACAAAGTGCTAAAAATGTTCAACATGCATGATTCTAAAAGAGGAAACTTACCCATGTCTCATGTAATATGTATATTTAAATCCCAATATCCTAGCTCTTTGGAAGAGTAGGCATGCAAGAGTACAATTACATATGCATATGCATTTTGATCTATCATGTATACCATGTTATGTACATGACCATATGTCTTGTATGCTTTGAGCATGATGAGAAGGTACCATTCAGATCTAGATGAAGGTCAATGGATTGTTGCAAAGAATATCTTGAGGTAGTTGACAAAAAACATGTTCATTTCTTGATATATGAAGGCGAAGAAGAGTTGGTATGGATTGCACTGATGTAAGATTCCAAACTGACAAGGATGATTATCCTTCACGACCAAGATTTGTGTTTTACCTAAAACATTGTATGTTGGAAGTGTTCCCAGTATAAGACAGTGGATAATTTGACAATAGAAGTCGAGTATATTTTCACATCTAATGCATCAAAGGAACCAATATGGTTCAATAAGTTCATTACTTTGTGGTTCCAACCATGGAGGATGCAATGTAGCCTTACTATGAAAAAAATGGATCTGTAATGACCCAGACTTTTTAGTGTCCCTCGGTTAAAAGAGGACGTAAAAGTTGAGGATAATTACCTTTTATTCCTGGATCATATTTAATAGATAATAAATAATAGTATATAATTTACATTTATTTGAACAAATAATGTTTACAAGATTGTAGAGTGAGATCCTCTAAGGAGTTACATGGACATTTCACATGAGAACTAACATATACAATCAAAAGAAATACTATATATCTAGTCCTCCTTGAATTATGTATAATATATTCAAGATTTCTTGATTCTTCATGTCTTCAAATAATAGATGTAGGTTAACCTATAACACTGACAAACAAAACAAATTAGCATATCGCTATATTGTGTATGTGGGGTGCATACCAAAATGCACATATAAGTTAACAACATATATTATCAACCACCAAATAGATGCACATATAAATTGGTATTTTCATTAAGATAATTTAACCCATGTTTGTAAAACCACCTCGGGTGTAATCACCTCTCTCTATTCATCAATGGTCTTAGGTGAACTACCCCTTGGTAGGTCTAACCCTAGATTTAGATTATTAGAGTTTACTTTATATGATACTCATATGGACCTTATAGTTTGCATCAAATAAATAAGCATCCGACACTTACCATTCATTCAATCTTCCATAGAACTCAAAAAACGTCAAAATTCGATAGTTTGAGTATTCATAAGTGTAACCACATACCTTATTCATGCATAATCCATGCAAAATATATCAAGTATACTTTGTGCAATCCAATCATTAAGTATATTCACCAAGCAAGCATCCATCTAGCCAATCAACATGATATATAATCATATAGAACCCTAAAGTGTCAGCATACATTCATAACATGCTATTCAGACATAAACTAGGTGTTAGACTATGGTTTAGGGTTGTCTAGGGTTTGTATTAGGAATAGTGTCACAAACCCTAATTCCACTACATCTTGGTTTCTAAGTGTTATAAACCCTAATTCATGTATTAGGTGAACTCTAATCATTATTGTAGACTGATTATTACAATATGACTCTATTAAATCAAATCTTGAGGATCAATATCTAAATATCAATATGTATCACTGTTAATCCTTAATTATCTCATTAATGACTTAACAGGCATTAAAGATCATCATTATTAACTAAATCTGATTGAGAATCTATATCATCATCATATTTCAAAATAGCAGATTAGATCAAGAAATAACCATATTCAAAGTATTTAACATATTATCCAGCAGATCTAGGGTTTCCATATGATAATCACATTACTATTCGTGCATTAGATATACTTTTGAAATAAGAAGCATAATTAGACTCTAACACTATTTTATTTTAATTCTACTCATTTTTTGAGTAATTTGATATATAATGTCATTATATTCCGATCTCCCAATAATATACTACGATTATTTCAAAATAAGGCTAATATGGCCAATGAGATGTTGACACGTCAGCAAGTAACCCTATCCATAAACTCGATGGGCCTAGGGCCCATCCAATGGGCTAAGGTCACATCAGTGAGCACTTCCAGTGTGGCTAGGTTATGATAATCGACTAAAAGACATGCTACCCATATGTAGTGAATTAGTTTTCATCCACACCAAGGGCATGTTCGTCCATTCAACCCTGGGATTGCTTCATATCCAAATAAACATCTCTCATCCTCCATGGTAGGGTCAACTTGCTGGTTGACTCTGCTCCTCAAGATTTAGGGCACCAAGGTGAGTAAGTAGCCACCTCTACAAGTCTATACCGAGTTCAGAAAGCCACAGAGTGTGTGTTATGGTGGTATAGGGTCCAAGGTCCATGGCTACAAGATTTGACTATACTACTAAGCTGGAACAACTGGAGTGAGAGGAAGATCAAAAGATACATGGTAGTTGAGATCTATCTTCAATGCTCACAGGGTGTTATTGAAGCCTCCTCACATCTCGGTGAGGTCTGAAGTGATCTATGGTTCTCAATCATGAGGTTCACACCCTATAGGTCAATCATCCAGACCATCCTTGGGGATTCTCCATGTTCTTCTAACACTTGGGGACCTCTTGCAATATCCTTGCAGTGCTCTATGCCAATTGAATTGGTTTGAGTTACCTCCAATCGATGAGGTGAGGTAGGGGTTGCTGAGGAGGAAAACATATATGGGTGAAGGGGTCTAGGGTCTCGAGTGCAATCGGTTTGTGGTACATAATGATGGATCTACGATAGAACTCACTAGCCCTTTTTATAGAATAAGGCTTAGGGTATATGCATTTTCCACCTATCCCTAATTTCCCAAACTTCCAAGGATTTAGGAATTATCACATAGTGTGATGATAATGTTATCACAAGGGTTGGTTGATCTTAGATTATCCTCGTACATTGGTGGTATTAGACAGAGGCAAGGAGGGATAGAGAGGGAGAGAGAGACACTGGGGTAGTTGACAACTCTGTTGAGTGTTGGACTCAATACAGTCTGGGTAAGGGAGGAGGGGTCCCTTCATGTGGCTCTACCTAAATCCACTGACTGCGTCCTGGTAGTCTCCCCCCTACACTCCCTTTCCTTTTTTTCTGATATTAATTTAAATAAAATTCCTCTTTAGAGAATTATTTCACTAGGACACGTCATTATCCCAAAATATCTCAAACCTTTGGATATCATCCCATTACTTCTTTTCTATCACTACACAGAAGATAATTCATAAAATCAACTATTTATTATCTAAAACTTGGCCTCCAAGTAAGATCTAGATAATTACCTAATGAATTACCTAGATCATACAATAATATAGAACCTTCTAGATTTTCTTTTATAATTTAACAAATACTTTGTATTTCAACTAAAATTACCGTTGGTACTTATTATAGGCACACAATACTGATTTATCAATTTGTATGCCAAGGGCTTATTTGTAATTATAGAAGTTCTTTAATTGGACTTGATTTGGGTTCAAGGGCCCATGTCCCATATCTTGACCTTCAAAATGGTCCATAAGCCTTATTAAAATCTTAATATGAAATCAAATCATTTCTCATCCATTGAAACCTCATATTCATATATCTACTCAACATTAAATTATTTCCTTAATTTCAAGACTTACTCTAACTTTAGAACTTAAATACCTCATTCCAATTTGATCAAAGTCATGGTATTAATACTATTATTCTCATGTTCATCTTACTTTATTAGACTAAATCTCAATATATTATAATTGAATTCATATCATAGAATTTAAATTTACCAAATTTGAAGATATTACATTCACCCTTCCTTAAAAAGGATTTTTGTCCCCAAAATTCAAACCTACTACGGTTAAGGTGAATGACATATCATATTAACCTCAACATTGAATATAGCAATATTTATCTAGGTTATCTCTAATAATTTTTATTGATACAAAAATTTCTCATGTTACTGAGGTTCAAACACTAATTCATCCAAGGGTATTTCTGCATCCTCAACATTACAAAATATTATCACTTGTGATTACATTTTCTCTTGGTGATTTCATTTTCACTTAGGTTTTGAATACACTATTTATTATTCAACTATATTCATGTAAGGGTGAGGTAGTACCTTAAAACTTATATTATGACATCAAATTCAGCTTAGGGACTTTATCTTCACATGTCAATTTCATGTATCATATGTGACTACCCAATCTCTCACACTTAGAATGAGATGAAATAAACATTTGGATGCAACCCAAATACAAATTTCATCCCATTCCAAGAGCAGAGATGGTGTATCTTCACATTATCTTATAATTCAAATTTTGTCTGAGTCACTCTCAACAATGACTCCATACCATGGATACCTTTTATTTTTCATGAATTTTCTTAAATTTCATGAATTCAAGATAGTGTTATTCTTAAAAGCCTTGAGTTCATGAAAACTCCCTATAAGATTTCGTTGCAAACATTATTACATAACTTCTTGTATTCCTTATATCTACATCTCCTATAGCATTAGCCTTGGTCATTCCCTTAAAGTCTCTAGGGGTATATGTACCTTTGGTGTTGATCCTCCCTTTGACCTCGTGTGCCTTAAGTACTTATGGAGTACCTCTCACATTTACCCCTTGGGTATCATGAACTCATGAAGGTGGCCGATCTCCTAACCCCATGGGCCTTGGGTACACATGGACATCTATCTCCTAACCCCATTGGCCCTATGCACTAGATCATAGTCACCTCCTGAACCCATAGATTTTATGCACCCTTAATCACCCCTACTTGACCCAAGGGTTGACTTAGGACTCTACCCTCCCCATAGTTTATTGGGATTCCATAACTTCATTTCATGCATTATTTTTCTTGGTTATTCCCACATGACTCCTTGGGTATTACACACATAGAATGTGGATTTTTATAAGCTCCTCCCTACGTAGGGATAATGTGAGGCTCAACTCTTCCCTGCATAGGGTGAATGCACGGATCAACTATTGCATGCATAGGGATAACATAAGGCTCTTACCTACCTAAGGCTAATTTGAGCCTAACTTGATCTCCTTTATGACATAGGGATGTTTCATGCATCACTTGAGCATCTTGCCTACACATGACTACGTTAGACCACTTTTGTAACATACTATATCTCAGACCCTACCTTGGAAGTTGACATTTTGGACTTAGCCAAACAAGGTTGAAGGTTAGACATAAATAGATGTTTAGTATAACCCCAATGAGATAATGCATGTATAGATCACCTTAATGTAACCTAATGTTCTAACATTAATCTTAGGTTTATAATGGACACATAAAATATGCCACATAACTCATTCTGGTGGTAATATGAAGATAAGAAACTTAATTGGATGAATAATTTAGATAATGGGTCGTTAACGGGCCATATGACATATCTTATAAACAGAAGTCTCAAAAGTGGAAACAAACTTCAAATTCAAAATCTATATATCAAAATTAGCCTACATGTCAAATTTCATCTAATTTGGACAACCTTGAAATATTAGGATAAGTTTAGGAGAGAGAAAATGAGTAAAAGGAATAACTAATGAATAATGTGATTATATAACTTCAAAATATGGAAATAATGACAAATGAATATTCAACACATCAAAGATAACTTGTGGATGAAGTTTGGTCCAATTTGGATGTTGTTTGTGCAAGTTATGCAATTTTAGGTACATTCTGGATTTTTCTGCAATTTACCCGATTGGGAGGTTTTATTTGCAAATTGTTACATGCATTATAATACTTATATATTACCTTACCATTATCGAGTTTTTGAACCATAGGTAACCTAGTTCCACCTTGCTTTGAAGGTGTTTCTTTCCAAGGGCATTTTAGGGATTACTCTCTTTATAAATGAGCTTATCTTTAGAAGATATCAACCAATGGGGTTATTTCTTTGATTGGAGGTCGATTGGGATATCCTATAAGTGTCCATAAACCAAAATTTGATATTCAATAAGCCTCTATGAGCTGTCCTCTTGCATGGCCATGAAATCCCTAGGGTAAGGACACATGGAAAGCTCCATGGACCCCTCATGCTTGACTTCTTCCTTATCCATAAAGGTTTTCATGTCCATAGGAACCCTTAGCATTGGACACATGGAAAGTAACTTGAAAACTCATTCTTTAATTCTTCCTTATAAAGTCTTGCATGTCCATGGACACCCTTATACATGACACATGGAAAGTCTCATAGACACCTCATACTTGACCTCTTTCTTTATATAGCCATATCTACCCCTTCCCAACTCCCAATTCAAAAACTCTTGCTCTACTTTATTCCCTCTAGCTTATAGAATCATTCCTACTCTGTTTTTCCACGAAGGTGCTGCCCCAAGGTAAAACGAGGTGCCTACCTTGGTTAAGAAGGCTCCTAGGGTTCCAAATTTTCTCTATTTAGGGTTTCTAAAGCTCCTCCTTGATTATTTCGACCAAAAGTGGTAACTTTCCTTCTCTCCTTCCCTATTTTCATGTTTTTATTCTTCCTTCCACCTTCCCCCAGGTCGGAACCATGGCCTTCCATGGTGAAACCCCACCTAGAACCCATAAACACCTCATCTCCATGTTCTTTCGTTAGGGTTTTTCACCTCTAAAGTGGAGAAGGTGCTTCTTGCTCGAGATAGGAGCTTTGTTGGAGAAACCAGCCTCTCTAAGCTTGGGAACCTTACTCATTGGACCTTTCCACCTTTCCTTGAGGTTCTTTGGAGGCCTAGGCTTGGATCTAAGATTGACTTAGACTGTTTAGACTCTGAAGTTGAGGTATGATGTATCCCTTATTCTTCTATGTTGAGCAATTCACCTATGCTGATTCATTCTCTTTGTCCTATGGACATTAGCCTATACACAATGTATTTTATTTTTAAAATCATGATTCATGTGAACTACCTTATTTGATATTGATAACGTGATCATGGATATTCTTTTGAACTCTTATCTTATGATTTGTTCATGATGGAACTCTAAAAGATGACATGTGATGTCTTTTTCCCACTTATGAGGTTGATGTATATGTTGGTCACTTATGTGGTGACTAACTTATATATTCTGACTATACTTTCTACTTGCCTCTACATTTAACATGCTATGTGATTCAGTAGCACTAGAGTAGTGTAATTGCATTGGTTTTTATGGCAGATGTGTTATTTCCTGCCAACTAGATGTGATATTTCTCACTCTTTTGGGATGGAAAGGAACCTCATACCTAGGACAATATGTGTGATTCTTGGCCCATGTTTTATATATTTGGGAGATTGGCAATATTCCTTTCTCTATAAGGTTTCAAGTTTATGAGACTTGATCGCCTTTATGTTTATATTGTTCTAGGGATATTATTATCTCACATGCATGCAGGTTGATGATATGGGGTGTGTGTCCTAATTCTTTACATGTGCTTATGTGGCACAATCTTTATGTTTTATTAATGGAAAGTATTCTTTTGTTATCATATGATTTCAATTCCTTTTCTCTTGATACCCATTTGGGTGGTCCTTATCCTTTCTATCAGAAGCCTTATATATTTGTTGTCCTTTATTCCATATATAGCTCAATTTTCCTATTTAGTATGCACATACCATCCTTTGCTGATGTCATCTATTTTCTCTTCTTGTCGGGGTATGCTTCCGAATCTAGGTGAAGGACTTGAATGATAAGGCATGAAGTTTTGGACTAGCTTAAGGAGTTAAAGCTTGGACACAAAGTTGTTAAGGTTTAGATTTCCCTCTACTTAGATCCTTATGTTGTATCATACATGTAAACCTTTACAGGATATTATGATGTACTTTTGTAATAACCTTGTGATAAATTGAATATAGTCAACATTTTATTCCACTACTATACTTTGGTTGTTTTGAATACCATTTATTGAAATTTGAAAATGTTACACCTCTTCCATCATACCTTTGAGTGTGTTTGGAATGGATGTTTTATTCTTCAAAATTTTAGTAAGGGGGTGATCCTGCCTCCTTACAACTTTCTTGTATAGGGATAATTGAGACATTACAACTATATACTATCATCACATTGTTTTAGGGTAAGGGTTTATAAATATCATCATGTTTCTATGTCCCATAACTCATCCTTCCCCAAGAGAGTCTATCTTGGAATTTCTCTAACCAAGATTTTCATATTTGCATACATTGGAATTATATATCCCATTTGACAACTTATTTTGATTAGGTAGGGGTAGAGGCTTCTATGCCTTGTACACACATTGTCCCATCACTTTTCATCACTATGGGGTTAGGTCCTAAGAGGACGTCTAAAGTTGCCTTAATTATTAACATGAGATTGGCCAAGTCACCTTCTAGAGAGGGTCCTAACCTAGGGTATCTTCTTGACTTCCAGGAGGAGAATAGGCTTTCTAGACACAACTTGACCCCATGGGTTTAAGGTTATGCCTCCCCTACATGTCCTTTTCCCAACTTGGGTTAAACCACCTAGGCTGGGACACCAACCCTAAAAGTGAGTTGAGGGTATCATATTTTTCCTATGCGTAATTAGTGATTCATATGTTTCATTTGCATATTTCATACCCATCATGCACACCATGCATGCATGGTTTTACCCCACGTACTTGCATGCATGGGAAACTATGGGTATCTAAACTAGGGAACCAAATTTGATTACCCAACCCATTTGGGTTTTCCTCTTTCCATCATCCCTACTTAGGGTTTAATTTGGGTACAATTATTGTTTCACTCGTATGACTCCCATTACCAAGGATTAAGGTTTTGGGTTAGGGTTAGGTTTACACCCTATATTTTAGGGTTTTATGTTTCCTTTGACTTATTAGGGTTTTCATACCCTACTCAAATTCTTCATGGACGAGTGGGTTTTCCTACCCATACCTATGTAGTTCTAGGGTTTATACTCACTATAAAAAATCCAAATAACACATAACAAAATTATATGTGCATCAATTGGTGAGGATTCCTTATTCCTACTTCTTCTCAAAACACTAACTTTAGATGAGGATGGAAGTGCATTTTTGGGTTTATTAAGAAAATAGACGAGGAGTGGACGAAATTAGAGATGAGATACCTATAGGAAACATTATTTAAGGCAAACCACAGGTTATGGTCAGGAAGGTATCACATTGGTTAAGGGAGTCCCCTCATACCAACTTAGTGGTGTAGAGGAAAATATCACTAGTCCCCAAAGTTGTGATCCTTTCTATACACCATTGCCGTTAGGTTATTCCCTCATAATTTTCCTTATACATCTACATATTATTTGAAATTACCAACTATTAGATATTATTTGAAAAATCGGAACTCTGATACCAAATTTAATGACCATATTTTTTTGTATACCCCGATTAAAAGAGGACCTTAAAGTCGAGGATCGTTGGCTAAAATTCAAGGATCAAATTTACAAATAATAAATAACAACAAATAATTTCCATTTATTCAATTAAATAATGTTTACATGATTGTATAGTGAGATCCTCAAAGGAGTTACATGGTTATTTCAACATGAGAACTAACATATACAATTAGAAGAAATACTATCTAGCTAGTCCTCTGTGATTTTTCTTTAATATCTTCAAGATTTCTTGATTCTTCATGTCTTCAACTAATAGATGCAGGTTAACATAAAAAGCTAACAAACAAAATAGATATATTGCTACATTGTGTTTGTGGGGTGCATAAAAAGTGTGCATATAAGATAACAACATATATTCTCAACCATCAAATATATGCACATATAAACTAGTATTTTCATTATGATAATCTAACCCGTGCTTGTCAAACCACTTTGGGCTTAATCACCTTTCTCTATCCATCATTGGACTTAGGTGAACTACCCCTTGATAGGTATAACCCTAGGTTCAGATTATCAGAGTTTACTCTATGTGATACTCATATGGGCCTTATAGTTTGCATGAAAAAATAAACATTCGACAATTATCATTCATTCAATCTTCCAAAAACCTAAAAAAACTTTGGAATTCGATAGTTTTATTATTTATAAGTGTAATCACATACTTATACATGCATAATTCAGGAAAAATATTTGAAGTGTACGTTATGCAATCCAATCATTAAGTATATTTATCAAGTAAACATACACCCAACCAATCAACATGATTTTTAATTGTATACAATTCTAAAGTGTCACCATACATTCATAACATGCTATCCAGACCTAAATTAGATCTTAAACTACGATTTAGGGTTGTTTAGGGTTTGGATTAGGAATAGGATCAAAAATACTAATTCCACTACATCTTGGTTTCTAAGGGCTATAAACCATGATTCATGTATTAGGTGAACTCTAATCATTATTGTAGATTGATTATTACAATATGACTTCATTGAATTGAATTATGAGAATTAATATCTAAATATCAAGTCATATCATCATTAAACCCTAATTATCTCATTAATGACTTATTAAGCATAAAAGATAATCATTATTAACTAATCTGATTTAGAATCTAGATCATTGTCATATTTCACAATATTGAATTAGATTAGGAAATAATCATATTCAAAGTATTTAACATATTATCCATCAAATCTAGGGTTTCCATATGATAATCACACTAGTATTCATGTATTAGATACACTTTTGGAATAGGAAGCATAATTAGACTCTAACACCATTTTATTCAGATTCTACTAATTTTTTGAGAAATTTGATATACAATATCACTATATTCTGATCTACCAATAATTTAGTAGAATTATTCTAGAATAAGGAAAATCTAGCCAATGAGATGTTTACACGTCAGCAAGTAACCCTATCCATAAGCAAGGAGGGGCTAGGGCCCAGCTAATGGGCTAAAGCCACATCGACTAAGTGCTTCCAACTTGGCTAGGTTACAATAACCAGGTCAAAGACATGCCTACCCATGTGTTGTGAATTAATCATCATGCACATCAAGGGCATGTTTGTCCATTCAACCCTGGGATTGCTTCGTCTCCAAAGAAGTAACTTTCATATACCATGGCAAGGTCAACTTGCTGGTTGACTCTACTCCTTTGGCTTCAGGGTGCCAAGGTGAGGACACATCCACCTCCACAGAGCTACACCAAGTTTGGCAAGCTGTGTGGTGTGTGTTATGATGGTCTAGGGTCCAGGGTCCATGACTGCACGATTCAACTCTACTATTGAGAGTAACAATTGGAGTGAGAGGAAGATCAAAAGATACTTAGTAGTTGAGATCTATCTTGGATGCTCACAGGGTGTCATTGAAGCATCCACACATCCTGGTGAGATCTGAAGTGATCTAGGGTCAAGTTCTCAATCATGAGGTTCATGCCATGTAGGTTGATCATCACAAACCATCCTTGGGGCTTCTCCATGTTCCACTGACACTTGGGGACCTCTGGCAAGATGCTTGCTGTGATCTGTGCTAATTGAATTGGCTAGAGTTACCTCCAACTGATGAGATGAAGTTTGGTTTGCTAAGGAGGAAGACAGAGATGGGTGAAGGAGTATGGGGTTGCTCAAGTGCAATTGGTTCATGATACATTATCATGGAACCACGACTGAACTCATTGACTCATTACATAGAACAAAGCTTATCATATAAAAAATTTCCATCTAGCACTAACTTCCCAGACTTCCAAGGAATTAAGCATTATCACATTCTGCGATGATAATGTTATCACAAGGGTTGGTTGATCTCATATTGTCCTCCTAAAGTCGTTGTTGCCATTAGATAGAGGCAAGGAGGATAGAGAGGGGGAGAAAGAGACTGGGGTAGTTGGGGCCTTTATTAAGCGTTGGATTCAGTACAGTTTGACCAATGGAGGAAGGATCCCTACCTGTGGCTCTACCCAGATTGCTTACTGGGCCCAGGTGGTCTCACCCGCTACACCCCCTTTCCTTTTTTCCTATATTCTTTAAGTAAAAGTCATCTTTATAGAATTATTTCTCTAGGACACATCATTATCCCAAAATATCTCAAATTTTGGGATATCGTCCCATTACTTCTTTTCTATCATTAGGTAGAAGATAATTCATAAAACCATCTATTTATTATCTAAAACTTGGCCTTGATGTAAAATCTATATAATTACTTAATAAATTACCTATTTCATAGGATAACATAGAACCTTCTGGATTTTCTTCAACAATCTAATAATTACTTTGTATTTCAAGTAAAATTATCGCCGGTCTTATTATAGGCGCAAAATACTAATTTATCAATTTTTATATCAAGGACTTATTTGCAAATACAAAAGTGATTCAATTGGACTTGATTTATGTTCTAGGGCACAAGGCCCATATCTTGACCTTCAAAAGGGTCCATAAGCCTTATTGTAATCTTAATTATGAAATCAAAGCACTTCTCATCCATTGAAACTTCATATTCAATATGTTCTCAGCATTACATTATTTCCTTAATTTGAAGACTTACTCTAAGTTTAGAACTTGAGTACCTCATTCCAATTTGATCCAAGTCATGGTATTGATATCATTATTCTCATGTTCCTCTAACTATATTAAACTAAATTTCAATACATTATCATTGAATTCATATCATAGAATCTAAATTTACCAAATTTAAGGATATTACAAGATTCATTGCACTAGCTGAGGAACCCAGATCACATCAACATTCCATGCACATGCTACAATGATATCATCTCATATGAGAGATTGTACAATGTGTAGATGTAAAGATTTATAGAGCACCAATTGAAAGAAATGTTGTTGATCCCTTAACAAAAGACTTTCACAACAAAAGCATGATTGCCATCCTAGACCACTTGTCGATTTATGAATGATTTCCTAGAATGTAAGTGGGAGACTATTGGTTGTATGACCTAAGAGACATCATGTAATGATTGTAATAGGGATACATTATATTTGACCTAATTTTTAATAAAAGGTAATTCCACTTATTCCTTTTTAGTATTGAGATACTGAATGAATATACTAATCTCCTAATAATACTTTGACTCAATGACATATGGTTTGGGTTGAGGACATGTACATGACATCACATATATACTCAAGAGTGTTCATTCATATTATGTCCCTACTAAATTGCTATTGTAGATATTATAAGACAACAATAATACATAAGATGAGTGTGTATATTGAATGATGACTATGTCTCTTTAATCATGATATTGGATGTCAATTTAGAAACATGAATACTTGTTAGAGAACTAGTTGTAATGGATAGAAACACCTTGAGAATTGTACATGAAAGTCATGTCATGTCATGTCAGTTAGAGTCATGTTTTAATGTGACAGTGGTAACTATGATCCTTAGAGATCAAGTCACTATAAAGATCAAATGTTGTTTGATGTAATTTAACTCTACCCAAAGTGAATCGAAATAAGGGATTCCATAGATGTAATGACTGGGTGCAATGTGACTCATGTGTATTATTTTGACTAATGTATGCAAAATTTGTCCATTCATTGGAGTAATATCTTGGCCACTTAATAAGTGAGACTATGAATTCATGGTTATGCTCATGTGAGTCAATATATGATATTTACTTTGATCTACTTAAAAAAATATAGAGTTACTTTTCACAGGATGTAAACTTCGTGCCTTGATTTCCATTAGGATATATGTGACGAAGGGATTATATGGTCATGGTAATATTGGGCCACTTACATGTTAAAGTTGTTCTCCAAATTATTTGTATTACTAGTATAACAATGATATGTCATGAAATTCCAATATATTCTTATGATGTTTTGAACATAAGTATGAACATAATAAGGAATGGGGTCATACACATAAGGATTCTTAAAGGAATTGAGGTTTGCAATCACAAATATGAAAAATGAAATTATGTCAAGGGGTCTTTATGCCAATGGTGACTAGGGAAGATAGTCAACTGGATGGATGGTTTGGATAAGTCAATCAGACTAAGTGTCAATTAGCGGAACTATATAGTACATTCGGGAGCTTGGCTAAAATTATGGTTGAATAAGGATTCGAAATAATATTTATTTGGAAACAAGTTGACGAATTCAAATTTGAACATGACTTGTTGACTAAGCAAACAAAGTGACTGGATAGTTCATTCGTCTGACTAGGTTAGCAATTCAGATGACTCATTAAAGAACATGTTTATTAGGAGTCAGTTTGAGTTTTCTAGTTTGATTGTGATTGTGAGTTGTGATTAGGTATGAGATTTTATTTTTGGGAAATCCAAGAAATCCAAGCCCATGAATATCCTATAGAAAGGATGAATGCCCAAATGTAGACACACACATTGATACACAAGATGTCTAAGAGCTCTTCCTCATGGAGATATAAATACTCAACCAAAGGACAATAACCCACAATAAGAGGTGAAGGAGAGCAAGCAACACTAGTACATTGACAAATTTGAGTTATGGTTCCCCTTGTGACCAAGATGGTGCACCAAAAGTTCTCTCATCTTGTGGAAAATGTAGACCCCAAGAATTTTGGGAATAGGCTTGAGTAAAGGAAACTTCTTTAAGGGGAAGACAAGGTATAGCTGTAACGACAAGGCAACAACAACCACTTCATATATGGATACAGAAGTGCCAGTTCTACACCAACATAAGACATGTGTAGTTATTGCATGACGAGTGTGCGCTAAGGTATATTTAATATGCATTAAAAGTCTTTGATATACAACAGTATATGGATATGATGGATATATTGTCTAAGAGCTTTATGGGATTGTTTTTATTTACATTGTGCCCCTTTTCACAAAAGCATGCATTTGCTGGATGTAACAATTCTTAAGGAGTCATCATGTGCCATATGTTTACTAGTCACTGGGAGAGGGTGGGAGTAAGGATTCACTCCACATCATATGGGGGATGTCAAAAGCATTGGTTTGTACCTGCAAAATATGCCCACTCTCCATTTTGATGGTAAGTCATCTCCTACTTTTTCTCCCCTTCACTTGGTACCAATGCCAAATTAGTACTTAGATGAGAAATTTTGACAAAATTTTCTCACATAATTCCCTTTTTGGTATCTCTGACCTCCCAAGTATCCTTAATTCTATCCCAGATGACAAGGGATGGGTTGGATCTTTGGTTTGTTAACATCTTGTAGGATCAAGAAACATGTATCTACATATATTCCTTCATGACAACATGGAAATAATTAGTCATAGGTGGTTTTTACTTATATATTATGGCCCTTATTTTGATTTCATCTACACTCAAGATGAGGTATTTCAATCTTCTAGTGGGTGATTATTTTGATCAGTGTGAGTTTTTCTAGGGTAGAAAGGACAAAGAAGTGACTTTATGCATCAATTCATAAATGTGAGATGCAAGGACATTATATTCCTTTTGTTTAAGTTTAAACTATAATTTTAAGAAACATGTTTAACTTTATAAATCATAACTCATTATCTACTTACTAGAAAAATATGCAAAAAAATTTGTTGATTAATCTAAAATTCTAACGAAGTTTCATAACCTAACTTTGCTATAATGGATGGGTTACTTTTAGGCTTTATATATTATATTGAATTAATCCAAGTATGTTAACATAACCCTATGTATGGACTGTTATTGCTTTTTGGATTACTCAATCTAGGATGACTTCTTGACATGTACATTGAATATCCTCTATAACTACATATTGGCCATTTTAATCATAATCAAATTTGATCTAATAGAGACATATCTACTTGAAATATCCATTTTGTATCTATTGACCTACTTTTATACTTGTCTAATGGAATTGAGACTAAATTATCTAAACTATTTGGATAACATAAGAAACCATCATTATTGCATCTTGTCCATATTTCTCTATTTGCATCATATTCATATGATAAAACTATAAAGAATATGTGATGGAAGCCTAATTATTTCACCTATGTAATTGCGTCTTACTATACACTACATTAAGCATGTTTTCATGCATCAGTGATAGAGTAATATAATTTCCTTGATTTTTTCTAAATTTTGAAATGAAGATTTTGTGTCTCATACTCATGGGTCTTTCCCAACATACTATTCTAAGATGGGGTTATGTGGTACTATACAAGGAGTTTAGTTATGTCACATACTACATCAAATTGAGGATGATGTATCCTATCTCCATGTTTGTTAATTTTCACTATTGTTGCAGTTAAATTGTGCATGTTATTTTTTGATGGGTTATGCATCCTGATTTGATTTGAGTATGGCTTTTGGTGTAAATAAAAAATAGTATGGTGAGTTCTTTGGAATATATTTAATCCATTTGATCCTCTTTTAGAAAACTTCCCCCATAATCCTAGCTTGCTTTATTGGATGTTTTCACATGAAATATTTTTAGGGTGAAATAGATCATATTATCTCAAAAAATCCACATGACATCTACTATTAGATATTTGAATGACACCAATTGATGAAAGAGGGAATATACAAAATACAACGATGCTAATGAATTTAGATAAAAGTTGTTTGGAATACATTATTGGTTGTCACGCATAAGGGCAACTTTTTAATAAAATACCTCCTATGTCATGCCCATCATCTAGACTGAATAAATCCCATTGACCCGTACTTGAATTGGAACCACATACCCAATAGTTTTTGTTCTATACCCTCTTGGATTTTCAACATGGAGTATAAACTATGCTCTAACAATCTATATGAAAATGACAATAGAAAGGGAAACCTCATCACATGGCAAGGGTACAAGGGGAACCTAGATCATATCCACCTAGGAAATCATAATTTCTAGAGCACTTTGACCCTAACTCATGTTGACTTCTCTCAGTACATTAATTTTCAATTGAAATCTTATTTCCCTTAATTCATGTATATGGTGTTCATATATTATTCTCCTTTTTTTGGGGACATGTCTTAGCTTAAGTTAATATCTTTTTTTAAAGGCTATAATCCTTATTAAAGACCTACTCCAAATGAGTAGAGAGTATACCTTACATAAAGGAACTATGTAAATTATAAACTAGGTTACTATAAAATAACTATTTCCATTTAACACATTAAATAACCCTAAGTAAACATAGGTATCAAACAAAATCAAATGTACTTGAGTTAGAAGGGACTCTAAACTCAGTACATAACATCCATCTTCTAAACCAAGTGGATCCTCAAAAGAGTCATGTTCCAATAATTCCTCAAACAACTTCTTGGCTTGTGCGCAGGTGTAGTAAGGAGAACACTTCAACTTACCACTAGTGCCTCTTACTTCTATGTCCATTTTCATAAAAGTAAACTATATATTATCTGTATTGGAGATGTTTAGGGAAGGACCTACATCTACTTGATGTTGTGTAATTCCATCTTGAACTGAAGTATCACCACAAAACTCTTCATTGTATGAAAAATCACTTCATCCCCTTCACGGGTGAATCTTTCTCAGTTGAACTACTAATAACTTGTATAGAAGAGGGCTCAGTAGGAGTCTGAATACTCTATGGAGATTCATCTTCATGTATCTTCAAGTTCTTAGCAGAAGTCCTAGTTGAAGTTCCTTTCTTTCATTTTCTAGTCCATGTCTTAATTGACATAGTAGCACCCATATTATGACTAACTTGTTATTTTTAGACATCTTCATCTTCAAATCCATGGTTTCTACATTGCCATCATCATCTAGAATTAGATTTGCAAATTTGTTGTTACGTGATGGTCCGAAACTGTCTGCCTATGCTCATTTCTTGGGAATATTTCTTGTTGAGTGGAATTTCTGAAGTTTGCACCCATAAAACATTTGCCACTAATATTTTGTGTCCACCCATTGCACACATGCATTATTATAATTGTGTGCAGTAGAGCATAAATCTACATAATTTACCTATGATTTGCAATCTTTACGAACATGGTCCATCTTTCCACAACAAGTGCAAACATTCAGTAAAGACTCATACTCCGCATGGAGATCCAATCCATTAATATGAATTACGATATGGACTCAAATAGAAGTGTCAATTTCTATGACAAGTCTTGCAAACTTGCTTCTAGTATAGTTGAGAACGTAATAATCAACCTTGATTAATTTACTAAGTGCTTCACCAATTTTTTTGAATATCATTGGGTTATGCAGATGTAGAGAAGATCAAGAATCCTAGCCGAAGTGACAATCCAAGGAGGATATGGGGAGAAGGGATGTAATCCATATTCCATTTACAAACCATAAGGGATGATCCAAATATTATCCATGGCCTGCCTGCAAATGCAGTGATGTAGCCATGTTCACATGTAAACTACACCGGAAAGTGACCTATACTTAATTCACACAACCTCCATTTTATAATCATCTTCAAGAAGTCATATAGTAATAAACTCTCAATTCTCTTTACAATCAACCTAATGATAACAACAAGTCTCCATGGCATATATAGGACTGTGCATGCTTCTAGCACTATGAACAGTTCTGGCGATCCTTTATCATTAAAAACTGATATGTCTCAGGATCAATGATCTTAGATTCATTAGTTGCTAAAGAGTCATTGGGAAATTGAGAGACGGAACCTACAATAACATCTTAAAACGATATAGTAACCACATGTTTCCATTCACTTGGAATAGTAATCAAAGGTATTTGATAAGTATGTTGAAGAACATTTTTTGCAGATTGATGATATGCGTCTTCAATATTCCATTTCTTGCACCCTCTTAGTCCACCGTACATCAGGTTTATGCTGACAACATTAATTCTCAGTCTAGGGTTGGAAATTTCATCCTGTCCCTCATGGTCTGTAAAATCTGATACCTCTTGGACCTAGTCATTGTTGGTGTAGTAGTGATCACCATTGTTGGTGTCATGTCGAAGAGTCCCTATTTGCTCACCTTTGTGAAACTCAACATCATTGTTAAGATGGCTTGATTCAACAAATATTGTTGGATCGTCACCTACAACACCTGAACCGTCCCTCCCATGGCTATTCATTTTGAAATAGATGTAATCTTCCCGACCTTCCTGTATGGCACCTTCAGAATTGTGTAGCACTAGTTCTCTCATCTCGTCTCCTAATATATTATTTTACTATATCCAATAATAGCCTAACATAAATATTACATATGTATATACCATATTTTATGTTGTTCTCTATGTCTTTTTTGGTCTTATCCCGAATAGTTTATATAAAGGGAACATTGGAGGTGCTGACGCAATTCCACTACTTTCATTGAAGTAGCCTATATATGGAAATTGAGTTTGGAATGATCAGGTTTCTATTTATGATCCAACATACTTATCTTTAGTTGTTTAATTTTTTTGTGTGTATCCACCCATTTGGGTGAAGAGATATCTTAGAGTTTTAGGATATTTTTAGTAGTTTATTTATTTCTTTTTCTATTAGATTATGGTAATTTATCATACACAGAAAATGAATATTGGAGTATTACATCCCTTTGCCAAACATCTTTGTGTGATGTTTGTCATGTGAAATGTCCCCATTACTTAGTTGGGTAATAAGTGATTCTTCTATAGGAATCACCTATTATAGAAGAGAATTCGATGTTAAGGCCTTAATCCTTACAAAAAAATCATGAAAAAACTAATCACACACTTATACCAATACATCACACTATTTTCAAAATCATCCTCTCACTATACATAGACACACATGAACACATTGACTATTTCCAAGAAGGGAAAAATGAACATATAAGTGAATCGTACTATGGTATATATATATATATATATATATATATATATATATATATATATATATATATATATATATATATATTATATATATATATAGCGAGAGAGAGAGAGAGAAAGAGAGTGAGTCAGCCTAGTGTACACTTGAGTGTACCAGAGGCACTGTACACCTTAGTCATTTTTAAAGATGCAGTAACTTTTTGAAAAATCTAAACTAGTGATCTTCTTAAATATCTTTAGAACATACTATTTAAGAAATTTCAGCTCATTTGGACACTTATAGGTCGTGCATCTAAAGGGGGCAAAAATCATGCATTTCAAATTAGTTTTGTGTGTCGATTTTGTTATCCTTGAATGAGTGACTTACAGTCTTCCAAATGAGCTCAAATTTTGTATGGGGCCTATTATTATTGTAACCATGAAGATCAATGGATTAGATTTTGGAAAAACATGGTATAGATAGGCAAACACCATTGGGGTGTACGGTGTGATCTGTACACTCGAGTGTATTCTAGTCTGACTCTCTCTCTCTCTCTCTCTCTCTCTCTCTATATATATATATATATATATATATATATATATATATATATATATATATGGTAGCGATCCAATGAGAAACATACTATGGTGAGAGCATGAGGGGCATTTGAATAACTATAAATTTATAGTTGTTTTCAAAAATCCAACCATATAGACAGGAAGAGAATCAACTCATTTACCTTTCCACAGAAAGTCACTATAATCATATACTTTTTACCTATCCATATCTACAATATACACTTTTTACATCCAATGGTGAGCCTGAAATTCAATATAGAGAGTTGAAACATATTATGTTGTTGTGAATGCTATAAAAATGTGATGATGACGAAATTTTATAGGAAGGTAAATATTAATGTTTACATTTAACCCATATGATTGGATTATTGAAAGTTGATCAACATGGAGAGTTATTCAAATGCCTCTCATGCTCTCACCAATATATGTTTCTCATGGGATCGTTGTCATATATATATATATATATATGTATATATATATATATATATATTAATGTTTACTTTTAATCCATATGATTGGATTATTAAAAGTTGATCACCATGGAGAGTTATTCAAATGCCTCTCATGTTCTCACTAAGATATGTTTCTCATAGGTTCATTGTTATATATATATATATATATATATATATATATATATATACATATATATATATATATACATATATATGTATACATATATATACATATATATGTATATAAATATGCATACAAATATATATATACATATATATACATATATATACACACATATATATACATATGTATACTTATATACATATATAGATATATATACATATATACATATATATACACACATATATATATATACATAAACATATATATATATGTATTTATACATATATGTATGTATATATATATGTTTGTGTGTTAAATATCTTGTATGTATATATAATATAATCAATTGATATTCATGGTTACAATAATAATAGGCCACATACAAAACTTAATCTCATTTGGATGAGTGTAAATCACTCATTCTAGAAAAGCACGCTCTAGATAGGCAAACACCATAGGGGTGTACGGTGCAATCTGTACACTTGAGTGAATTCTAGCCTGACTCTCTCTCTCTCTCTATATATATATATATATATATGTATATATATGTATATATATATGTATATATATATATCATTCACTTGTTGCCCAATGTGTAACCTAGATTTTCGCTACCTGTGTATCTCAAAAAGTAACTTTATGGTAAAAACATAACTATATGGCTAAAATTGTAAAATTGGGCATAATACACAACAAATATATATATGTAATTTTAAATTTGTTTTAGATGTTGTAAATGTAACTATTTATGCATGAAAAATAACACTTTTTAAGGTAAAGTAACCCTATACATGTGTAAAGTAAGAAACTCCAAAAAAAGTAACCAAAAGAGGGGGAAGGTAGCTACCTACTTGGGTATTGAATATGGGTCCATATATATATATATATATATATATATATATATATATATATATATATATATATATTCATCTAATACCTGTGTGGGTACTATAGCAATGCTACCCGTTTCAAAAAAATGTGGTGGTAACTTTATAATTATTGAAAAGTTTGTTGTCCGACTCTTGCTTCCTTTGATTACACCATTTTCCTGGGTAGTTTGAGTTATGCCCCCAAATCCAAAGATGGCAATGACATCCTTCTTCCTTTGAAACTCTGACCGTAGTAGTCAATGACCTTCTTCCCATGAAACTCTCCTGCATCCGATGACCAGGACATTCCCTCCTCGGTACTTTGCACTGACATTATATCAACAGGGTAGTGGATCTCATGGTCATTGAACCTCTCCAAAGAAAACACCGTTACAGTCACAACCATGATCTACTGTCTCCAGAAGACCTCCTCCTCTTCCTCGTCATGGCGGGTGCGTGTTGTGCTCTTCTTTCAGTACCATTTATTCCTTGATTCCAAATTCTCTATTGCTCGCACATTGTATCTTCTACAAACCGACAGAGCAGGTATTGTTCTTATTCTTATTTTCTACTCTTCCTTCGTATATGATAATTCGAGTGTAAAGCTTCAATAAAAACTGATGCATTATTAGGTTTCTAAATAAAATAATTAGTGTCAAAAGTTACTTTTTTGTGTATTTTAGTTACTTTATGTAACACGCAATTACCGTTGTTTACTCATAGTTACTTTTTTGTTAAATAGTTACTTTGTTGTTCACTGTGTGTTGTTTTTTTGTTTCCTTGAAGTTATGATGATGACATTGTGTACTTATTTGGGTGTTTGTTTGGGAATGTGACTATTTATATGTGTTCTTTGACTAGGGGTGAGAAGAAGAAAGAAGTACATGGCATCCATGTACTATATCCAACCATCAGTGGCAGCAACCGTTATGCATATCAATTAAGTATAGTGGTTGGTCCCCTCCATGCTTCTATGAGGAGTACAACTCAACAATACCATTGAACCAACTACTTTCCGACTCTTTCACATGCCCTCCTTATTTTACTTATCAAATTTTTTATACACATGGAACATACTTCGTTGAATCACGACTGAATATGATTACTAACTGTAATTAAGTTGTTGGAATTAACTATTTTGATACCTATATGTAGTAACTGAATTCCATGTTTTTTCTGTTAGCTGAAATGAATTTTTAGTAATTGAAATGAGTATCCTTTCTAACTATTTTATTCCAAAAAAATTTACTCCTTTTATTTTTTCTGAAATGGATTTTCATATGTTTGTTTATCAATTATTTATGTATTATTTTTATGCAGGTTTTGCTAGCGAGGTTGTTCTTGTTATGGATCCCAGTCTTGATACTAATGCTAGTAATGTTATGATTGACTGTGATGATGATAATGTTCATTCTTCTTCATCTGTTGACGCTGATATTATGTCCTTAGGTGATGTCCCTATTATTGGACTTGAATTCATAACTTTAGATGATGGCATATCTTTTTATTCTATATATGTTGGTATGATTGGGTTTAATGTTAGGAAAGATGACAATCGTTATGAATGAGGTACCAAGATTTTGCTTGCTAAAGATTTGGTTTGTGATAAGCAAGGTCATATTAGTCATTCTAAGAGATCTAAAGATCTTTTGAGCCATGTATGTGATGAAGTTGGTGATCTACATGAGAAGTTATCCAAGAAGCATAAGCGTTCTATGAAAAGATGTGGGTGCAAAGCCATGATCCGGTTTACACTAGATAAGTACCCGTCTAAATGGGTTATTACTACATTTTTTGATGAACACAATCATGATCTTGTTGATGACACTCATTTGTGTTACTTTAAGCATAATTCATCTCTTGACAAAAGTAAAAAAGACATAGTTTCTTCTATGAGTCAAGCGATATACCTATCTCCAAACAACTTGCATTAATAGAATCCAAGTCTGATGGTTATGACAAGTTGACATTTACAAGTAGACAAGATCATGGACAACTTAGTAGTAAGAGAAAGGAGTCATCTAAATACGATGTGGACATGGTTTTGGATCGTTTTGTAAGTTTTAAGATTTTGGATTATAAATTCTTTTATGTGTATAAAAAATATTTTGATGGTTGTTTGACACACTTGTTTTAGTTTGATCCAATCTTTATTGGTGACTATGCATTGTTTGGTGATGTGATTGCATTTAATACCACTTATCGTACCAACAAGTATTCCACAGTTTTTAGAATGTTTGGTGGTTTTTATCACCATAGCAAAACATTGCTATTTGGTTCAGCGTTGTTGTCAAATGAGAAGTATGATTAATTTGTATGGGTTTTCTAGTAATATTTATTGTGTTTTGACAAAGAGTCTGTTTCCATCATAATTGATCAAGACCCAACAATGAATGCTGCCATTATTACTATTTTCCCATCATGTAAGTATTGTTTTTGTAGCTGGCACATTCTATAGAAACTCCCCTCTAAAGTTGGTAGAGTACCTAACAAGGATCAGATCATTAGTGCTTTGAATGATTGTGTCTAGAATATAGATGATACATACATATATGAAGGGAGATGGAGTTCTATAGTTGAAGAGAATGGCTTATTGTCCATTAGTTGATTTTCTAATGTGCATTCTATGTGGAGGCATTGGGTGCCATGTTTTATGCAAGATTCTTTCTTTGCTGGCATGAGGATAACATAAAGAAGTGAGAGCCTTAATGCATTCATTAGAAGCCACATCAACAGGAAGCAAATTATCTTTGAACTTGTTTGTAACTTGGAGACTGATTATTCTCACACGCGGGAGATAGAAATTTTCAAGGATTTTGATGATGAGTACATCAATTTGCCTTTGGATTCATTGTGGTCTTTGGAGGAGCAAATGAGAGGTATATACACCACGTCAATTTTTAAGATCTTTCAATCTAAAGTTCATCAATATGGCGTATAACATGAAGGAAAATTGTAATGAAGGTGTTCTTGAGGTCTATCGTGTTGGTGGTTCTAGTTGTCCTTGGGTTTTGAAGAAAGATTCTTCTACTGATATGCCATTCTGTAATTGTTTCATTTTAGAATTCAAAGGAGTTCCATGTAGGTACATTCTTGCGTATCTAAAGATTTTTTATTTTTGCACTCTTCATGAGCCATATATATTAATGAGGTGGAGCAAAGGATATAGAGATCACCCTTTAGTTTTTGACAAATCATCTATTATGCATTTATCCACTAGGAAGACTTCAGCTAGTTTTTGCTTGTAATTCAGTTGTGAACATAGCATGTAGGAACAACAATATAAATCTTTGTCATGAAAAACTCATTACTTTGCAAAAGGAGAAGTTGGAATTAGATGTTGTTGATGTTGGTGTAACTGGTTCTAATACAAATTCTTTTTATGTTGTCAAGGTCCATATACCTAGTATTTGCAAAACTAAAGGTAGACCTAGAGCGATTGATGTGTGCTATAAATTTGGAGTTGAGATTTCCCAGTATAAAATGAGACAATATAAAAATCACTTACAATACAATGTCAATCATGATAGCAGAAACTCTCCTTTGAAGAAATATGTGTGTGTTACCTATTAAGTAAATATATTTTGCAAATCTACATAATTTTTGTCGTACCTTTCTTTTTGTTTGGTTTATGAGTAGGAACTGAGCATGTTCTTTCTTGAAAGTTGTGGTTGGTAATTTTGTAGTGCTTGTTCTGGATTGTGGTGTGCTGATTGATATGCTACTATTTTGGATGATCTGTAATGATGCTCCATGCTCCACCATATTGTTTCTACTACTTTTTCTTCTGATGTTGGCTTCCTGATGTAGATCTATTATCTTCATTGCTACTATTATTGCTGCTAGATTTGATTTATTGCATTGCTTATACTATTATCCAATTGTGTAGTGTTTGAGTCATTGTAAAATTTGATGTAAATGTAATGGTTCAGATGTACTTTATGATAGTTGTAGTTCACAATTGATTACATTTTAGATTTATTGCTGTTCTTTGTATCAAATTCAATTCTATGTTAAAGATTCTTCAAAGTTCATTGGGCATGTGATATATTCTTCCATTTTGTGTTATCTATCAGATTTGTGATTTCATTTCTTCTATTTCCATTATTTAATATCAGATTTGAGAAATCCTTCTTGCTACAATGTAGTCCCTACTTAAGATCAAGCTCATTCTCTTATAGTTCAATCATAAAGTTACTTTTATGTCAAAAGGATACTTTTTGTACCCTATAGTACTTTTTGTATCAATTCAATACATTTTGGTAGCACGTGTTATGCTTGTGTTGTTCATGTTACTTTTCAGTTCATAGAATTACTTTCATGTTCACAAATTTACTTTATAACTAGAAAGATGACACTTTGTTATTTAGAAGCTGCAACACAACAATTGTGTGATATTATGTTGATATAGTTTCATTTTTATCAAACATCGTTTGTTGTTACTTTTTGGAACCATTTGTTACCTTTGTGGACCCAAACTTAACAAATATGTCCTTCTCTCTTTTCCTATCAGCAAGTTCTGATCTGAAGTGAGAATGCTTCAGGCAACAAGAAGTCCAGTTACATTGTAATTTATATAGTTACCTTTCACTTTTTGAGTTACTTTCCAGTTCAATAGGTTACATTTTATATGATACAATTACTTTTATAGTCAAAGTGTTGCTTTTCAGTTATCATATTTACATTTTTGTTCAATGTGTTACTTTATAGGTACAATAATCACACTTTGTTATTCAACAGTAGTTACAAGAATCTGTTGAACCTTGTGAGCATTTTGATCATATTGAAAGATGCCATTATCAGATATATAGCTCAGATATATAACAGGATCGCTCTAATTGAACATGTCCATTTTGAAATGGGAAAGAATCCCTTTTTGTTACATTGTGGAACCCAACGTTACTCTTGGGACCCAATATTACTTGGTAATGTCCAATAATTACTTTTTCATCCACAATGTTCCTTCTGGGTTGATATTGTTACTTTTTACCTCATGTTGTTACTTTTCAGTTGAAGGAGTTACATTTCAGTTCATATAGTTAATTTATATCTGAAATGATCATACTTTGTTATTTTTACGAGTAACACAAAATATGTGTAACCTTATGTTTAGATGGTTGTATACTTATTAAGATTTCCTTAGTATATACATTTCAGAACCTTTTATTACTTTTTTTATCTGAAGTTACTATATATGTCCAATAATTACTCTCCAGTACAAAGAATTACTTTTTAGTTCAGATAGTTATTTTATTGTTCTCATAGTTACTTTCCTGCTCACGTAGTTACATTATGTTTCACCTATTTACTCTTCATTTTAGAGAGTTACTTCATACATGGAATGAGCACCTCATAGCTGATCACAATCATTATCTTTTAGAATATATATGACTTGTGATACAATATGTCATACACATTAATTAGCATGCATATGAGCACCAACTAGCTAAATTTACAAAACCATGTGACAAACATCAAAGTAATAAGTTCAAACATAATACAAAAAGTACCAAACTCTGAGATTTTACTGTAATGAGAACCATAATATTTGCATAAAGATAAACTTATAGAAATCCTATTCTCTTCTGACTCCAACTGTAATTTTTTGTTCATCCCAAAACATAATTTAGACCCGAACTGTATTTTCCAGAGTTTACGTATAGATTTTCTCAAGAATAATCTCAAAATCACATTATTTTACTACATTGTTTTCTAGAAGTTGTACTTAATCTGACAAAAGCCATGTATTCAGGCTTGGCATAACATCCTCAAACTTGTCTTCATTCTTCCTGTCACCTGCTCCTTCATTTGACTCTTCTTGATCTCGACTAGGTTCTCTAAGTGACCACAGTCTTCATATCTTCATCATTCCTTGGAATATCTATGCCCTAATTGCAAGGATGTCTTTACTTGTGAAGTTCCTTTATTTTTAATTCACCAATCATCAAGATACTTCATAACATATACTCCACAATATACACCATCATCCTCTTTCTAGGGGCATTTAGGGTACTCTATTATCCATTGAGATATTTGACTTCCAAGCTCTAGCACTCCCCTAAAGAACTCATGAACAAAACCCACCTGCATGCAAAACCAAACATTGTTAAGTACAATGTAACCAACACCATTTTCATTCAAAAGTGCATTAACAATGTTTGATTTTTCTTACCCATCTAATGACTTCTTTCTTAGAATTGAACTTTGCCAACATTCAAATGTAAGACCTAAGCACCCCATCTTTAAAACTTACTTCAAGCAAGTGCCAGTGATTTTCGTCATTAAGTATTATAAATACTGAATGCATTATCATAAATTTGGGGTCGGGTACATTGAATAGAGGTGATAGCATATCAATCTCCTTTAGTGTTATGTCATCCACCATTATGTTTAGCTTTTGCTGTAAAAATAATATTCCAAATTACATAGTTGTAACCTTTATTTTATTGTGTTAAGTTGCTCTAATCTAGTGTGATAGTGTTTTCTCTTACTGACACATATGTGCTCAAACAATGTGATGGCAATGCCTTCTTCCTCTTTTAGATGTTGTTTCTTTTAATATTTCCACAAAGCAACCCCTAACCTGAAAATCCAGACTCTTAAGTTAGCAATCCATAATATAGTGATAAATACTTACGAATCTAGTTCTTACAGGTAACTGCATCATTTTGTCTTTAAACAATAGTGCTCCTAGATCCTTTCCTATGTGCCATGCATATTTTCCAACACTCCATTCTCTCCTAGACCTACATACTATTTTTCCCCAAAAGTTTTGTACTAAAGATGTGACATAGAATTTATAAACGGAGCAACTAATGTATACAAGGAATGTATCTATTGTCTCTAACAAGTAGCTATTGTAGTTGATGTCTAAGTTATTGGTACACATCTAAAAAGTAATTATAATGTCTACTGTGTAACTAATTTTTATTCTACAAGTACATAAAAGTAACTTCTTACACTTTGTATATGTTCTAAATGAATTCCTCTACATCCTCTTTCATTTCTTTTTTCTTAAAGTGCTCCAATCCTATGAACATTGAACTCTTTTGCTGCTTTTGAAGTGTAACTTGTGTTAGTCACTTATCTAAAAGATACATAAATGCTTAGATATTTTCTTGTATGCTTTACCCTTAACTATGCATGCCTTCTGATTTTGATATTTTCTTCTATGCTTCCAATATCCATCTTCATGTTTGTCTTTCTCTTTCTCAAACTTTTGGCATTTCCTTCTCAACTTCATCAGAATGTATTTCAGCTTATTTTTTTGTATCAACTGTCTCAAATTCTTTCAGTTCAGCTTCAATGTCTACATCCATCATTATGTTTTGTATCTCGTCTTCATTTTTTTTCTATTGAAACTTCTACTCTGGTATGAGCATATTATGGGACAATTTTTGAAGGTTGATCATCTCCTTCTTCAACTTTGTCATCTTCTTGCATTGTAGTTGAATCTTGCTTATGGCTTTTCTCAAATACTTTCCTCTTTAGACAAAGTTTGCTGAATCTTGGTGCTTCTTCTTTGTCTTCATTCTTGCTTGTAGATTTAGTTACTGAACCACCAGATTTCATCTCCATCCTCTTCAAAATGCAATCCATTTGTCCCATGTTGGTCTGTATCTACCAACTTTTTTCTCAGTTCTTGTGTCCTCTTTCTAAGTTCATTCTCTACTAAATCTGACCTATCATTCTCAATGAATTTAGGAATTGATGTATGTGCATCTTATATATGCCTGTCATTTTCATTTTTTTTCTTCAACCTTCTATTTTCATCTTCAACTTCTAACAATCTTTTCCTCAATCTCTCATTTTCTTCTCTTAAAGAAAAAAAGCTTCTACCGCTATTTGGTTGCAGACCTCCTTCTACAATCTCAATTCATCCTCAAGAATTTGGACTCTCTTCTCCAAGATATTTGTGACATACCTGCTCATGTCAGCTAATTTAACTACCCTAGTAGTCATTGCCTTACTATTTACATAATTTGCTACAAGATAAAATGGTAATTCTTTGACTTTCTTTGAAGCTTCCTAGTTATCCATTCAATCCTTCTTAAACTTTGTCGAAACCTGTGCATAATAATAATCATAAAGTCAATAATGTATCATATGTATATCATATGTGTTATATGAATTTATAGAGTCATTCTCTTCAATGACATTCAATCTTACAATTTCAGTCTCTAAATTACTGAGGTCCTTGATCTTTTTAATAGGAGCAACCCAATTCTTTATCCTTGGCTTTGCTATTCCTTTAATCTCATAAGCCCAGACCTGCATGAATATGAAAAGTAGAATTTTGAATGAAAGTCTTCATATAGAGCAGTTTAATGAAATAAAAAAAGATAAAACAAGTTACTTACACATAGACACACAACACATCCTGTGGTGTAGAATGGGCTTCTACTATTTTCCCCTCTTTTCCTCCTTTCTCGATTTTTACTTAATTCTTTCATCCTCTTGAAGATGTGACCGTGGATTAACTTATCCCAATTTAACTTCCCTATTGCCTACATCATCCAAGTAATGTAGAAGTAAAAGTGGGGCACATTAGCTTGTATGTGGTAATAGGAATGTTGCCAACAAGTACAACATCCATGCTCTACACATGGTTTGGCAATTTTCTTCTGCATCATTCTTGGCAAATTCTTGCCACAGTTTCCCTAAGTTGTCCTTATGTAATACATCCTTCTCCCTTTTTCTCTGAACACCTTCACCACTTTCATGTTCTCCTTTTTCTACAAGAGTGAAATCCTCCCAAACGTTTTTTACAATCTGTGATTTTTTTCTCGGAATAATATCTATACTACTACTAGGTAAACCTAGTATCACTGCAGCATCCTCTACTCTCATCATAGACTCAATTCCTATTGCTATCATGAATCTTTCATCTTCAATATATCTTCTGATTAGATCTTCTAAAAAACCACATCCATAGTAAGATTATGCATGGCTATCAAATTCACAAAAGCAATTGACCTCATCATTTCCATTTGGTTTTTGCTAAGCAACAAGCTGTTTTGGATGCTACTATAACTCTTTATGTAACATCTATGGTAAAGTTGTTGTGTACCTGCAACAATATCAAAAGATCCTGTTAATCTTCTTACCTACTTACTTACCAGTTTACAGTGTTACTTTTCAGTTCACAATGTTACTTTCCATTTGACATAATTACTTTTCATTTGACATAGTTACTTTTTTGTTTACTGAGCTACTTTTTTGTGTATATAGTTACTTTTTAATAAACAAAGTTACTTTTCATTTGACATTGTAGAGAAGGCGCGTGTGGATCATATAAACATGATTATGCTAACTTAAATGTACACAAATTTAAGAAGTAGAGTAAAATATTTTATTATCAGTCCACATTGTTACTTTTTATTTGGCACAAATACTTTTTTTAAACATTTTTACTTATCGATTTATAGAGTTACTTTTTTTCTTAGAATGTCACTTTTTTGTTAACACAATTACTTTTTAGTTCGACATAGTTACTTTTCTATTCACTGAGTTACTTTCTTGTTGACATACACATTTTTCTTAATATAGTTACTTTTAATTTGACATAGTTACTTTTTCATTTGTAGACTTACTTTTGGATTATCAAAGTTACATTTTGGTTAGCACAATTACATTTTAGCTCACCGTGTTATATTTTCATAAACAAGTGTAACTTCTACTGAAAGAATGATAGTAATTAGTCTAAATGTCCACTTTAGATACAATTAACATTACCTTCTACAATCTTTCCTTTGCCTTTTAGTTTTGTTTTGGGTTTTAGAATCTGATCCTACTATCCCACATGATTTCTTATTCTTCTTATCTTGAAACATATCCTTCTTCAATAGCTTCTAGTTCTTAATTCTCATGCAAAACAACCACCTCTTCTTCAGAAGCTTCATGCACAACAACCACCTCTTCTTCAGCATGTTCTAGTTCTTCATTCTCACACACAACAACTGCCTCTTCAGTAGCTTTATCTCCAATAGTCTCATATGAATCATTCTCATCTCCAATAGGCTCATCTCTGACAATAGTACTAGTCATCTTCCTGCTATGCCTCTTCTTCTTACCTTACTTTGTATTTTTCGTCGCATTGTGTACATTGTCCTCTTCAAGACCTTTTTCTGTTACAGTATCTCCTTGCACAATATCTGCAAATTCTTCTTCTACAATGTTGTTGACAACATCATATTGTATTGTTATGGAATCATCATCTCCTCTCATTTTTTGGTTGTCCTTACTCGTTGCCTTCTTTGTAGTTGCTTTCCCTAATTTTGTTCTCCCCATTTGATCTTAGCGACAGACACCAGGCACTTTTTTTTCCACTTGCGTGTTATTGCATGAACAGAGTAGTGAACACCAGGCCAATCGAGACCAGAAACAATAGTGCAAATAGAAATGAAGAAATTGAGAAGTGGAGTGGAATCCCTCGAGAATGAAACTGTCTCTCCATTTGGGAATTTTTAGGGCGGAGAAAAGCTTGCAAATTGCCTTTCGCTATTCTTCCGTGCAACGACACTCAATTCAATCCATCAATTTTTGAAATATTACATAACTGCCACTGCATTTTCAGAGACAAGTAGTATTGCTACAATACCCACACATGTATGTATGTATGTATGTATGTATGTGTGTGTGTGTGTGTATATATATATATATATATATATATATATATATATATATATATATACATACATACATACAAATAATCAAATTTGGAGTTAATAAGTCCCCAAGACCTGACGAGTTCAACAGCCACTTCTACAGAGAAGCTTGGCAAACAATCAAATTTGATCTCTTCAACAACATCAACTGGATTATGAAAGGAGGTAACATGCTCAGGCAAGTCAACCATGACTTTCTCATGCTCATTCCTTAGAAGAAATCTACTGCTTCCCTTGCCAATTTCAGGCCTATTGCCTGTTGCAATGTCCAGTACAAAATCTTGGCAAAAATCCTAGATGAACGTCTCAAGCTGGTTCTCCCTTTCCTCATCTTGGATGCTCAAGGCGCCTTCATCAAGGACAGAAGCATTTCAGACTGTGCACTCCTTCTAGGATAATTCATGCTAGATTTCAATGTCAAAAGAGGCCATAAGAAAGTTTGTATGATGCTCAACGTCTCTAAAGCCTTCGATAGTATTCGTTAGGTCAAACCCTGGCAAATTATGAAGGAAATGGCTTTCTCAACCATTTGGATCTCACTCATTCAACAATGTGTCACTACAGTTAGCTATTCAGTGTTAGTTAATGGCACCCCTAATGGCATCTTCAAAGCCTCTAATGGTTTGAGGTAGGGAGATCCACTGTCTCCTTTTCTTTTCACCATCATCATGGAATACTTCTCTCAACTTATGAAATAGGCAGAGGACAATAAGGACATAACTACTTATACAGTGAGAGGAACGAAGATAATGAGTCATCTTGTATTTGTTGATGACGTTCTTGTTTTCCTAGAATCAAAGCCTAAGTATCTGTTAAAACTGAAGGAACTTCTTCAAAGGTTTGAAACTCAAACAGGGCTACACATCAATGAGGACAAAACACAGGTCTTTACCTCCTCCAACTGTGAACACATTAAGAACAACATTGAAGATTCTCTGAAGATGCATATCAATTCCCTTCCCACCAAATATATCGGGTTTCCCTTAACTGGTGGCAAGCTTCAAGTTAAGGACTTCACGGATTGCACAGATAAGATTGAATCCATAATTTCCCGTTGGCCTCAGAACAAAACTTCCATGGCAGGAAGGATCACCTTAACCAAAAGTGTCCTTGAAGGTCTCCTCATATATTGGGTACAACTAGGTGAAATTCCACCTGATGTCCTCGATCGCATTGAGATGACTATTTCCAATTTCATTTGGGCAGTAGGCACACATGCCATGAAGTACTCAAGAGTAGCAAAATACAAAGATGAAGGTGGTGTAGGTCTAAAAACTCCTATAGAAATAGCAAACTGGGGTACAATCAAACACATCATCAACTTCCACCAGGGGTCTTCCACTTGGGCACGATGGATGCGAAAACGATATCCCAAAGGTCTTGACTTTGAACCTTCCACCAGAGAAGGTTATTCTCGAGTCATCAACCGGATGTCAAACATTTGGAAGCATATCAAATACACTTTCAACATCAATGAATCTGGTAACTGGATCTGCAACAACATGTCTGATCCTTGGAACTTGGCAAAGCTTCGAGGAAACTCACAGCCTCATTCTCAACACTTCACTAAATATATTTGGAATGAGTTCGAGATCCCCAAATGGAGTCTTTGCATTTATCGATCCGCATTCGAATCTTTTCCCACTTTGGATAAGATTGACAAATGGTATCCTGACACCTCTTCCACCCAATGCTTGCTTTGCAATGAAGGACCAGAAATGCATGAACATCTCTTTCACAACTGCCCATTCATCACTGCTCTATGGAGTTATATCTGTGCAAAAACAAACCTCAGCCATTCACATCTTTTGTCCAAGAATGAGATGATCATCAATCTTGGACCAAGCCTCAACTTACAAAAGAAGAAGCTGCTGACAGCCTTGTCCGCAGTATACTACTATACCTGGAAAGAAAGGAACTCAAGGAAGCATAAGGCGAAAGTTAACAACACTGAATACATTGGGAAGAAAATTTGTAAAGTTCTAATTCATAGGCTCAATGTATAGAAACTTTTCTTTTTGAATAGTTTAGTAGTGAGCAGGGGCTACTATGTATTTTTGTCCCAACTTAGTTGAGGATTCCGAATAAAATTTACCATATTCTGATATATACAAACATAAATGTGTGTGTGTGTTTGTTGTTGGATATGAGCTCTAGAGGGGTTGAATAGAGATAAAAGCACTTAAACATAGGATGTCCAAGATATATTCTAAAAGATATTGCAATATTGAAAAGTAAAGGTGAGAGGGATTGATTAAAACCCAAAAGAAGGCTAAGATATATAGTGGTTCCAACCTCCAAAATAGGAGATGTACAACTACCTATAGGGATCAATCTGTAGTATTTTCAACCATGTCACACTTTTTATATTCTATTATAAGAGTTACAACATGTACCACCTCTTTTAAGGTCAATGGTACCTAGTCTTCCCTTTAAGGACTAGGGAGGAAACAACCTTACAAAGGGATTACCTATCCATGACCAATAGTCTTTTATCTTGCCAAGGACTTACTTACTCTTGCAATGAATCTTTGGCCTTCTTCAATGACTTACCTACTCTTGCAACAAGTTGTCTCCCTTCTAGGATTGACCACTCTTGACTTGGATCTTCCGCCTTTGTTTTAACCTTCACCAAGGAGAAGCTTTTACCATGTTGCTAGAGAGAGGTTTGAAAAAGGAGTGAATAGCTTAAAAAGATATACATTAGATCAACTCTCTTACAAGGATCCTAACTCACCTACATTGTATGTAGACTAGTAAACTGGCTTGAGGGAAATTTGGGGCTCTTGGAGGAAAAAACACTAAACTATAAAAAGGGAGCATAGAAGTCAAATTTGGAATGAAAAATAAGGGCACTTTTTATAGATGACGTTTTCTACTAATTGATACAAACACTTAGGATCAAATTATACCCATTTTGGATGTTCCAACGAATATATTTTGAAGTTTTACAACACTCTAATGGCTAGAAACAATTTCATACACCGTCCAATGTTGTTGGATGAGTTATCTTTCAGGTAACTCAACCAACAACGCTATTAGACAAGTCAAAGTGTAGGGTGTCGGTCGATTTTCCACCAGGAGAAACTTGACTAACTTTGGGCATTGCCAAGAGCCAGATTGTCTATTGACCAAGTTTCCACAGGACACACTCAGTCGACAAACCATTATGTAATCACTTTTGACAAATGCTCAAAAAGTGTTTAAATGTTTGAATTAAGTTTTCTAAATTTCCATTAAGCTTTGTTACAAGTCATACATTCAATACAAATAATTTACAACATGATTCTAATAGAGATTTTTTTTCTTCAAAACATGCATTTGCATTGATTTTGGCTTGATTTTCCACAAACTAGGGTTTGCTAATTTCATGTTCTTCATGTACCTAATACCTAAATTGATCTCAAATAGACACATAAGATACACATGAATGAAATGGTTAAGTCAACATAAAAATATGGACAATGTATAACTATTAGGTCAACATTATCCCCCTTTTTGAAGATGAAAAACCATTCCTTAACATATTGGAAAGAACTAAAATTTTATACAATTTTATCTTTGATATGTAGGGAGATACATGAATGTATAATTGCAAAATTCCTCCGCCTCAATTTATGCTTACCTCAACGTATATAGTTAGTTCCTTAAAAAACATAACCAATATATATATATATATATATATATATATATATATATATCTGTGTGTGTGCTATGTAATTTTCAATAAGCAAGTGATATGCAATTTTAGATCAATTTTCATATGGAGCTAAGATATTTGTCCCCATTTTTTCATATCAAAAAGGGAGGAGTAGAAGAGCTAGGTCAGGTCTTATCGAACTGACAAGCATCATATACAAGCATCAAGAATAAAATAGCTAGAGAACTTAGAACATTAAGTCATAATTAAAATATAAGAGTGTGTGCACCAAAAATTATATAGTAACAAAGCAAAGAGTTAATGGTATAGAATATAATGATTACAACAAAAGGAAATCAGTTCATGGTGAAAAACAAACACTAGAAAAGAATGACATGAAGATATAAAATAGTAGCCTTTGATACACACACCCTATTCAAATACATACTAAGCTCAAAAAATGACATATACATGGGCACTCTTAGACCAAGAACTAAACATCTAGATCATCTAAGTCTAGGTCGTCCTGAGTAGGGTTGTTATCTTCATCACTGGATGCCTCAAGTCTCACACAAGATGTAGGAGCAATATCAACCTCATCACCATCATCAGATTTTTATATGTCACCATAAATATTTCCATCATCATCCTCAACCTCTTCATCAACTTCCTGTACTATCTCCATATCCTCAGTAGGAGAAAAAGAGTGAGTAGCTAGCCACCTGATATATTGCTCATGCCAGAACATGCCAGAGGTGAGCAACACCTTAGCTTGCTCAAAAGTGGGTGTGGAAACCCAATCAGAGCTAGCAAGCACAACATACATAGGGCCAGGTGGAAGGGTAAGCAATTAAGTCACACACTGATGTAGATGAGATGAAGTACGTGTAGGTTCAACACCAAAGGCAGGGTGTGTAGTGGAAGAAGAAAACTAATGTGCTGGATAAAATTGATCATATGCATAAGTAGCATATCCAGTAGCAAAGAGGAAAGGCTAGTATGAATGATAGGGGTTAGGGCAAAATAAGTTCATGTTTGACATGGTGAACAAGATCCTAGGGAAGATGTTACTGGACCTACATTTGGTATGCATTCTGGTGCATCATGTAACCCATGAGGGTCTCATGGGACATAGAAAATGAATCCCTAGCAGGTTTAGGTGGTGGTGGAGGCACCAGGGTTGGAGAAGCTACATGACTGGGATGACTTCTTTACTATGGTTTCACTAATGCACACAACTTTTCTATTTTGAGGGTAGTTTAAATATCTAAAAAGGGATTTCTCAGTGAGGAATTGAAACAACCCATAGATAAGGTTAGGATATGGAGGTTGGGAGTCTTAGGTGTTCTTTTCTGAGTCAAAACAGGTCATGTGGTGAAGGATATATCTAACCCATTTGACTCAAATACCGTGAAGGATACAATACACTATCACTACAAAGTTCTCTACAATGTCCGTTTGATTCTTATTTGGATGGAAATTGTAGTTTACTATGAGTGCAATAATACTTGTCTTGAGATCCATGGAAAATATGGTAGTATTACTTTATTATTATAGGGTAGGTCAGGCTTCTTCCAATCTTTGTGAATATTTGACATAGATAATTTGGGATCAAAGTTTTTGTAGAAATCCTCAGGATAAATCAAGTCAAGGTGATTGGGATAGGTAGACATACAATTTGTGGTGGATAAGGATCCAATCAAGTAGGTATTTAGGTTCTTCTCAATAATTTTGATCTGAATCCCTGCTATTGAGGATGTAAGGATGATCTGGGTGCTAGGTGGAGGTATAAGGGTGTAGTTCCAGGTAAGGTTGGCATAGAACTCATGGACAACCTTGGTGCTAGCTTAGGAGTTGAAAAAGCAATATTGTTCCACACAAAGAGCACCAAGATATTATCCAAGAAAGAACTTCTTGATATCCTTCAAGAACTCATCCTTAGCCTCTTATAAAGCTTTAAAAGTGAAGGGTACACGAGAGGGAAACTCTTAATACTAATTAACAAATTGTATGTGTATAAAAGAGGCACCGTAATATCCAAGGATGTGTGTGGTTGGAGCTATTGTAGGAGATGAGGTGTTTCTAGATGAGGAGCTTTGTTTTCACATGTTGGTCACCATGGTGAGATGAGAAGATAGAGAAATAAAAACAAAAATAGGAGTTCAACCAGTGGAATAAAACAACAAAACACCCAAAAATAAATTAGTGTTAGGATAGGGAAGATGATCCAGGCTCAAATAGGCTAGGACAAAGGTAGGGAAGGGTCCAGGGTTGGAGGACGAACACAAATGAGGGGGTGTCAGTCAACTTCCTCTAGTTGAGAGGGAGGAAATTGACCAATTGAACCCACTTACCAGTTACACAACAATATTGATATTCAAGTTTTCATTTTGGGTAACTCGACTGCCACTGTGTAGTTCAATCCTCAGACAACACGTCGACTGAATTATCCTAGGGCAAACTTAGACAAAAATATGGTCTATCACAAAGATAAGAAAATCAATTCTACGGGCTTAGAACCCTATGTAAATGTTTTTTTCTAGCCTATCATGTATTTAAGGCATATATAAACACCTTTTAATCATCATGGGATAATATTTTAAGATAAAATAAACATTTTGCAAATAAGACTAATTTGATAAAGAAACTTGGCACTTTTGGCAAAAAGAAGCACATGATAAGCACTTTTGAGCAAAAACATAGAGAAGTATATGAACATCTTAGCTAGGAGACATAGAGATATCATGAATGATAGTAATAAGAAATTTTGATCTAAAAAATTAAATTTCTCCTTAGCTAGGGTTTAGTGAAAATATCCACAAGGTGATTTTTTGTGTCCACATGAGTGATATATATGTTTTTCTTAGCAGTGTGACCACAAATGAAATGATGGAGGACCTCTATGTGTTTAACTCTACTATGCAATATGGAAATATATGACAAATTAATTTCACTAGTATTATTACAAAAGATATGAGAAGCATAATAGAAAACATTAAAGCCTTGGAGTATTTACTTCATCCAAAGGACTTGGGCTCAACAACTACCAGCCGGAATGTATTCAACCTTGGTAGTTGATAGAGCCATGGTGTTTTGCTTTCATAAAAACAAGAAACTAAAGATGGTCCCGGGAGGAAGAAAGTGACATGTGCACTTTCTATCAACTAAGCACCCGTCATAATCCGCATAACTATAAGTAGTAAGAGTAAAGTCCCTTAACTTAGGATACCATAGTTCAAAATTTTGGGTTTTGTCTAGGTACCTTAAAACCGTCTTTACAACTACAAGATGAAATTTTATAGGGCTTGATTGAAATCTAGCACACAATCTAACACTAAAATTTATCCAGTCTAAAGGCAGTTAGATATAGTAAGCTACCGATCATACCTCTATAGATCTTCTCATCTATCTTTTCACTTTTTTCATCCTTATCAAGTTTGGCGGTGTTAGACATGGGAGTATCTATTGGCTTTGTGTTCACCATCCCAAAGCACTTCAAGAGTTCATTTGTGTACTTGCTTTGGTTGATGAATTGTCCATATCTTATTTGCTTGATTTGGGAGCCACCTAAGAATGTGAGATCCCCCATCATGTGAATTTCAAATTCACTATGCGTCAAAGAATTAAACTCCTTGTAAAGATCAAGATTTGTTCTGTCAAAAATGATATCATCCACATAAATTTGAATGATTTAGAAATTGTTATAAGTGTGTTTTAGAAAGAGAATAGATTCCCATGACATAGCCCTTATCAATTAAAGTTTCTTAATTTCTCATATTAAGCTTTAGGGGCTTGTTTGAGTCCGTAAAGATCCTTTTATAATAGATAAACATGGTCAACATGCTTGTCATGTTCAAAACCAGGAGGATGAGCCACATAGACTTCTTCATCTATATCTCCAATAAAAATGCACTTTTATCATCCATTTCATAAAGTAGAATGTTTTTATGACTAGCAAAGACAAGTTGCACTCTAATAGATTCAAGCCTAACAACAGGATCATAAGGTTAAATAAAAATCAATACATTCCTATTGGTTGTAGCCTTGATCTACTAATCTTGCCTTGTTCCTTACCACATTACCACTTTCATCAAGCTTATTTTTGTTGACCCACTTGGTTCCAATAATCTTTCATCACTTGGTCTTGGCACTAGAGTCCATGCCTTGTTCTTATTATTTACTCTAGTTATTCTTACATATCTAGGATCCACTCATTATCCTCAAGGGCTTCTTTGACATTATTTGGCTCAAGTTGTGAGATGAAGACATTGTTGGCTTGTTCTTTGTTGAAAGCATCCCACATCTTCACTCTTTCAAATGGGTTGCCTATGATGGTCTCTTTTGGATGATCTTTTGCAAAGTGGGGAGTTGGATCCTTCTTTTCATCTTCTTTTGAGCCTTTGTTTTCAGCCACCTCTTTTCATTTGATGTTAATGTCTAGTTATTTCAATCTAGGAACCACTTCATCTACAACATCATCATTCATACCATTCTCAGAAATAGAGGGGTTAGCTTAAATAAATTTAACGTTATTAAATTTTCCATTTTACATAGTTCAAAGTTAAAAACTCTATAAGATCTACTCATAGTGCTATAGCCAAGAAAGAATGCCTTGTAACAATTCACATCAAACTTATCAAGATAATTATTTGTGTTTAGAACAAAACATGGACAACCAAATATATGAAATAAGTTGATAGTAGGCTTTCTACCACACTATAACTCATCGTGGGTTTTCTTAAGCAAAGGATGTGTGTAAACCCAATTTAAAAAAAAAGTAGTGCTAACGACTTTGGCCAAAAACTTCTTGGTAGCATCATACTCCAAGAGAGTTATCCCATCCATCACTTTCGATTATTATTCTTACTCTACTACCCCATTTTGTTGAGGTGTACGGGGGGGGGGATGTTCATGTAATTGTATGTTTCGCAAAAACTTTTCAAATAAATAATTTTAAAATTCTTCACCATGTCACTACAGAGAAAGATGATTAGGCAAGAAGCTTTGTTTTCAATCCATTTGCAAAAAGTAGAGAAAACATCAAGTGTATCACTCTTTGCAACAAAAAAAGGAATCCAAGAAAAGCGAGAGTAATCATCGACAATCACTAGGAAATACTCGCTACCACAAAGTGCTTGAGTTCTCATGAGTCCAAATAGATCAATATGAAGAAGTTCAAGAGCTCTCTTGGTGTTAAGGACTCCTTTGGATTTAAAGGAGGACTTGGTTTTCTGTCCTTGTGTGCAAGGTTGGCATTCCTCATCATTCTAAAAATCTAACTTAGGAAGTCCTTTGACCCATTTCTTTTTTCTCAACTTCTTCAATTAATGCATATTTACATGACCAAGCCTACGATGCCACAAAGATATATCATTCTTATCAGCAACTAGTCGTTTATCAAGAATAGGCTTAAGAGAGTCAAGAACAATAATATAGAGATTTCTACTTCTAGTTCCCTTATATATAACATAGTATGTGAGGGAATCTAGAAGCAAACATTCACAAGAAGTAAAAAGAACAAGATATCCAATGTCACATAGTTGACTAACACTAATTAAATTGTGATGTAGGCCATTCACAAGAAGAACATTCTTTATACATACTGAATCACCTACATCACCCTCACCTATCTTTACCTTTCTTGTTGTACCCAAAAGTCACGAGCGTCCTTTTCTTTTTGGTGATGGTGTTGAAGTCATCCTTATCTTTGGTCATATGCTTGGAGCATCCACTATCAACAATCCACTTTCCTTTTTCCTACAAAAAAATGAGAGGTTGGTGCCTAATTTAAACTTCGGGATCTGGGGTTAGCTTGGGGACCCATTTCATCTTTGGGTTGGTCCCCTTCTTCTTATAAAGAGAAAAAGTAGAGTAATGATCATCACTCTTACAATAAACACAAGCAATTGATGTCTTAGAGCTGTAAGTCTCTCCATGGTATATTGGAGGTCCCTTGCTTTTTTTTTCTTACATTTTCCCTTCCTCTTTGGGTCTCCTGCATATCCCAAACCATTACTACCAACTTGTCAAGTAGAGTGTTATAAGACTTCATTTAGAGATTATATTCCTTTGAGGAATTTTTTCAAGGATGCTCTAACTTTATGGTTATCATCACTAAGAGTTATGACTGTAGAAGAAAGACTAGCAAGATCATCTTAATCACTCAATAATTCGGCCTCCAAATAGAGGGATTTAATTAAATAAGAATCCTTTTCAAGAATTAAGATAGATACTTCTTTACTAGGCAAGATAGGTCTAGATTCAAGATAATTAACTCTAGGAAAAATCCTAGGATTTTTTAGTTCAAAGCATAATAAGTTCATCAACATAAGTTTGGTTTACATCTTTAAGATCATTCATTTTCTTGAGATACATACCATTTTCAGTTCCAAAACCATTATATTGAAGTTAAATCTCAAGGAATTGCTCTTGAAATGAGTCTATGCTATCATTATGAGTTTTATCATTTTGTTCAAGCACTTATATTATAGCATACAAATCATCTATGATTTTACCTAATCTCTTATTTTTAGATTTTCACTTTGAATAAGAGAACAAGAAGCATGAATCATATCAATAAGAGCATCTTTTAAGAGTTCATTTAAACTTACCCCACTTACTTCTTCACTTGTGCTATACATGAGTACAATGCAGCATTCTCCTTCATTTTATCTAGAATAAATAGAGAAAGACTCCTCCCAAGTAGCATGGGTTGCATCTTTTCCCCTTCTTTCTTTCTTCTCCTTCTTCTTAAATTTTCTCTCTTTGTTGTAGTCCTCCTTCGTACTATGAATGCTCTTGTCATGTGACTTCTTGGCTTTTGGACATTCATTTTTGTTATATCCCTTTTGACCACACTCATAGAACCTAGGAGTAGAGCGGGAGGAGGGTTTACCCTTGAAGTGCTTTTCCCTTTGAATAATGAGCTTCAATGTCACTAGGGGGTTCATGTAACGACCCTGCCTCCCGGTAACCCCCAATTAAGGGAGACCCAAAGGTCAGAGCCGTTATTCAATTAACAAGATCAAAGGTTCGACAAATAATCAATAATAATTATGAAATTCTACTAACTAACTAGAATTTGGTATAAAATTAAAACTATGCATACCTTTAAAAACTTTGGAAATCTATCTATCCACAGCTTGGATTACTCTATCTAATCCTCCTTGCACTTTATTTCTTAATTTCATGATGTGTCACTTTATTGTTTGTGCTTTCAGGATTACACCTAAAATATCGACAAACAAAATGTCGGTCAGCATATTGCTGGTATGTGGAGGCAACCAAAATATCACAATTAAGTCTAACAATTTAAATATTGCAATCAAGATAATTAGCAAGTCAATTTACATTTTCCATGTGACAATCCCCACCGCTTCTTCCCTTACCCTGGATTTGACTTAAGGCCACCATCTCAATCCTGAGCTTGGTGCCTGGGAGTCACCTCTCATGGTGCTCCATAGTCATGCCTCATTGGCCACCTTCTCATTCCCGAGCTTGGTGTCTAGGGTCACCTCTCATGGTGCCCATTGGTCTACCCTCCTGGGCCTGACATTTATGGCATCCTCCATCAGGGTGGCATGTAGGTGCGGGAATACACATTTAAATTAAATTGTGATAGTCATAGTCACTTTATAATTGCAATATAAACATCCAAACAGTTGAGTTGCATTCAATGCGATTAAACATCCGGAAATCCGTCGGGAAACTAAAGCGGTTATTCATAATAAACCACATACCTGATTTGGAAGTCTCAAAGTTTGTAAGCAGAATATCCAATTAATCAAATATCCAACCAAGCCAGGCAACCAGTCATCCCAATCAAACAGGCACAACAAGAAACCTGGAAAACATGTGCAATCTAATTACTCACATGTTCATCATGCTCCTACTTTATTGAATTGGAATTCCCTTCTAGGGTGTGCCTAAGCTGAATTAGGGTTTTCCCTAACGTTCTTTATATTCATCTCTTAATCTTTACCTTTTAGGTCAACTAAACCTTAAAACACTATTTCCATGTTCCAAAACCCTAATTACTTAGTCATTCATATCTAAGCTTCTTTATTACCAATTTGGATTACGATTAGTTCTAACTTCATCTTATACATAAGATTTTAAAACATAGCTTATTAAAGTCAAAAACACCTAGATTAGGGTTTCTAGGTTTTCAAGTATATCTTCACTCATATGAGACTTTAAAACATCCTTTTTACATATTAAAACTTTATCCCTTTAAGTTATCTATTCCAAGACTTCTTAACTAAACTTCATATCAATATTTGTTTAAGATATTCATATCCTCAAAATAAAAGTCATTATAGTCATATTACTCATCATTAGGGATTTTAGGCCCATTATTGCACTTTCTTAGTCATAACACCCTAATTACGCAAATCATGGGTTTTTAAACTCAAATCAGATTCATATTATCCATTGTATGCGAAAAGGTTAAATGTTGATTCATAATATCAACTTAAGTAATTGAATTCATCCCTAATCATCATCTAGGGTTTTGATTGCACTTAAAGTATTAAAGTTACTAACTTTGTATACTTTTCTAACTAGAATCAAAACTAGTATGTAATAGTATTTTTATTGGATTCCTGGTATTTTTCTATACAAAACCCATGTATTACATGTATCCATCTGAGCTACTGGTAATTAGTTACGAATTTTATAAATTACAGTACCTCTTGGCCAATGGCAGAGTGCCACGTGTCCTTATTTCATTTTCTGACAACCCTTTCTTGGCTCGCGGAACTGCGTGTTGATCCAGTTACCCGATAACCCATACGCGCCTCTTCTTCGTCTTCACAGAACGGGGAGGCCAGTCCTTTGTTTACTCTATAAAACAGGGGACGGCGGATCCGGCTGGGCGGCGACACCTTAGGCTGATCTAGCGGCATCGTCGCCTCCTCCGGTGTGGGGCACCGATGCGGTAGAGCCTCCACCTTGGTTGACGACTGCAAGACCCCAGACTTTAGATCCCTCCATCAGCGCTTCCGCTCACGAACCAGCAGCTGCCCATGGTCAACCCCATGGTTGACTCCGAGCGCCTCGCCTCCCCAGCTGCCGATGAAGGTCGGTGCACCTCCGTCAGGTACTACTGAATAGGATGGCAGTCTCCAAATGCTTCGCCATGTGCTCGACGATGGATGTTGACGAAGGGGGTTGTTCCAGTGGCACTCGGGATGAAATCGGAGCCATGGACGAGCCGCGGTGCAAACTTGGGAGTATGGAAAAGGAATAGAAGTCAAGGGATGACTTGCGAACGTCTGTGTAACTTCGAAGGGATGAGTTATCTCCCTTATATACACATTTGCCCCAACAGATCTGACGGGAGTCCTACAAATTGGGGAAACATGCGATACCCATCCAAAGGGGGTAAAAGACAGGCTTGTCTGGTTCGATTTGGTCTCGCAAACACAATGGGAAACTTCCCATGGTTTCCCGATCCTTGCGGGAAAAGCAAACAAATTCAGAAATCCTCAGGTATTGTTCCCATCTTTCCTAACCAGATGTGAGGAAGGTGATAAGTTCAGCACCGTCCGATCCAAAGATAAACGGCCCTCATCACTCGCATCTAATAAACCACCAATCATATTTGAATAATAAATCGTGACATTATCCATTATCCTCTTCACTATATGAAAACTTCCAAAAATCATATCTACCAAACCACATGTCCAAATAATCCCAAATTTTGAGGAAAAGTTAATAATGACTTAATCTACCTCTCTACTAAATTTGGGCTCATTATATATAATAAAACGTTCCTTTTCTTTAGGTGCAAGATATTATTCAATTATATATATTTCTCACCTATTTTCTCTTTCCCTTGCTATTAAATTATTATTCTGAGTTCCTTGAACCTCAAGGAACCTTAATGGATTGAAATCCCATCTTTGTAATATTTCTTTAGCCTCTTTCCTTATCTTTCATCCTTTTTCTTATTATCTTACTTATTTTCTCATTAAAATATCTCTTTTTGAAGATTTCTCTTTATTTCTCTTTTACTTTCCTCATTAGTATTCCTTTTATCATTAGGAATCCTTGGGATACGAAATTCCACCAAGGATAACTCAATTATACCTCTTTTCACTTGTTTTCCATATTTTACCATTATTTTCAATTTCTTTCTTAATAAAGAAATACTTCATTGATCTTTTCTTTTCTTATTGCATTTTCTTTGCAACTTTGGACTCTTTGGAATACAAGGAACCCATGTGGCACGAAATCCACCTTTGAATTAAGTTCTTTTTCCTTCTAGAGGTTTCCCACACCTTTCTTTCCTCAAAACTCAAATATTCATTTATTAATTGAATTTCTTTATTAATGGGCTCAATAGCCAATAAAGCCCACAACACAAACATCAAGGCTATTGTAAACGAAATCCATTTATTCGCAAAAAATTGTATTATTTGTTCCAATATCTTTAATATGAGAAATTACATTTCTCAACAAAAATTGGGGTTATAACATTCTTCCCCTCTTATAAGAATTTTGTCCTCAAAATTCCATCAAGCAAGCAAACAAACAGGATAAGCCTTTCTTATGTCCATCAGGGCTCCCAAGTGGCTTCACCCTTTCCATGGTGCTTCCCAAGAACCTTCATCATCTCATATTCTTCCATATGAGTTCTTTCTTACCTTGGTATATCATACCCTCATAGGTGACTCAGGACATTTCAGCCTCTCAAAAGCTGAATAGGTTTAAGGCTCAACACATGGCTTGGGTACCTCACATAGTGCTCTAGATTGGACTCATGGAACACATTTCACATCATGTTATCCTGAGGGGCAAGGCTAAACACAACCATCTCCACCAATCCATCTCAAATGGACCCATATATCAGGGACTCATCTTCCTCAGTTGTAGCCTAGAGGGGTCGGATTTTTACATCACATATTCTCCCACAGTGAATTGCATGTCAGTCTGCTTTGCATCAGCTCGTGACTCATGTCACCACTGGGCTCTCTCTCTCAGCCATTGCATGATCAAAGCGAATTCATTTTCACACATTGTGGTTCTTTTCTGACCTTTACGAGGCCTCCTTCACCAACATCATTTTAATGAAGTGGTGTCCGACACAACCTCCTTCTAGAATTTCTTTCATCCCGATAAATGCTATGGTAGTTAACATCACATCTTAAGAACTGTCTCTTTGTATCACCCTGAACAAGCACACTTTCTCTCATCAGACCCTCTAGTCTGGTTCATACTAACCATTAGTTAAAGGTGATAAACTGTACTATCATCAAGTTCTTCATGTATCCACTTCTACATCATGGAAGTGAACCTTTAGGTCCTACTCAAGAACTTTTGAACTCGCATCATGGTGTAGTTGAACCATCTTTGTCTCTTAAGTAGTTCAACCAAATATGTCCCTTGACAACATTCTTTCTATCTCATGTCATCTAGGTAAGGCGATCTACCATAACCCATATTGCATCTTGACCTTCTTTGATCTAGGGAAGACTTACCACCACATATGTAGTGATGAATTCCCATTCCCTCTCAGGGATTCTTTATCCTCTATGTCAAAGTATTGGGTTATTGGTGTTCATCCTTCACCCCTAGCCTGCATGGTCACCTATCACATGCAACTCCATACTAAGCATCCCATGTACTACTATCACTTACTATCTTTGTAGTATCACGGTGTTTGGTGATCTTAAAACCATGATCTCATGTATGTCATGATTCCTGAAGCTTGATACCTCGGAAACCCTAAACCACTCCCATCAGGGTTTCATCACTTTCCTTTCCAAAGAAGTACATCTGAGGTTCTACAACCATCCTTTCATTATATCACAAACTAGGCTGGCTAACCAAACAATCATTTACTTGATTAACCACTATTGATATATCTGGGTGATAGCCAAACTTATCTCTTTCCTCATCTTAAGGTTAGCCTAACAACCTCAACTTCTTCTAACTTCCTGCTAAACTAGCTAGGCAGCTATATCTCAACCAGAGCATCCATTACCACTTCACATCCTTAGGTATTAGGTAAAGTTGAAGACATACACCTCCAGGTATTCTACTTATCATCTCATCACTAAGTTTGTCTTCAACAAGAAACTCTGAGCTCATCCACATGGTGATCAAACTCAACTTTACATAACTTGCAAGTTCCACATAGCTCATGATAAAACATCCTCACAAGATGATCTCCTTAATACTCTTAGTGTTTGTAAACCATACATGTATCATTCACTCCACAAGGTATGTTATCATCTCTATCCTTATACCTTGTGGCAACGTTCCAACTTACATCATCTTTATCCTTTGTGTATGGCATGCGTACTGTCCTATCTCTCATTCCCATAACAAGAGGAAATAAGCATTTGGCTACAGTCCAAATATAGAGTTCTTCCCGTTCCAAGAATAGAGATGGTACATCCCACCTTGCCAGTACACCTTCAAATCTAAGTTAGAACGTGCAACTTATGTCTCTACATCACAAACATCATGATAAAAAAATTACTTCCATGGGAAACTGGTCTCGAACTTACTTGGTCTAAGCACAATCTTTGGTCATCTCCTCTAGGTCTTTAGGGTGCCAATACTTTTGGGGTCATCCCTCTTCCCTCATGCATCCAAAGAGTGCCCTACTCATCCGCCCTTTGGGTCCCATGAGTTCATGAAGGTGATCAATCTCCTAACCCATGGCCCTCAGACAATGATAGTTGTTACCTCCCGACCCTATGGTCATGTGCAACTAGGGAATTAGGCAACTCCTACTTCCATTAGTATTATCCCTAACTGACCCTTGGATAGACTAACATAGTACATGTTCAACTTAGAACCTTACCCAATCCTTCGTCATCTCTTTCTGCATTCATGACTGACTTTCACCCTTTCATGGGGGTCATGACAACCTGCCTACCTCGATCAGGCCCCATACCGGTTACCTCCATGGTAACACATCCACATGTGCTTAGAGATGGTTATCTATGGGTCTACAGGTTCCTTCTCATACCATGTACTTTTCACTTAGCTTCTCAAGATCCTATGAAACCTCTTTAGGTTACCTGAAAACCAAAAAAACTGGTATACACCCTACCAAACGGTCCTCTCCCAGGATGGGAGGAAACTACAACTCTTGACAACAAGGTCACAATCATCCTTAGGGTTTACATTCACATGAGCATGCCTAACCTAGAAGCTACTAAGGCACAAGCAGACCACCTATTAAACCATGCTAGGTCATACTTGTTCTCTTCCTCAACATTAGATCAACTTAGTTGTGAGGGGTTCATCAAACATACCCTCAACTTAAGGGGTTTCCTATTCCTCTACACATGAGGAGTACCTTGCTCGAAACTATAGATCCTCACATCTTATGATGAACATCAGATACACTACTTCCCCTCTTAGGCCTAGGAACCCTAGGTTCACCTTCGGGTGTCCAACTGCATGCTCAATCTCTTAACCACAAATCAAGCATGTCCAAGATATGTCATGTACTTCCATGACCTTTCTACTCGAGCAACACTTCAGAGTTGATTCCTCTTCCAAGACTACCAACTAGGTATAAAGCCCCACAACTGGTGACTTAAACCTACTCAGGGTCTAAAGCACTCTTTATCTCATCCAATAGGTAGTTACTTTTACCATAGGTACCAGAAGCATCATCCTCTCTCTAGGGTTCGTTTCCTCTAAAGATAACCCAGATATCATCAGCCTCCAGGGATCACGCATAAGGAAACCACTATCATCCACTTAGGTCGCATCATCCTCGACTCCCCACTATTCCTCATATCCCAGGGTTTTAGGCTTCCAACCTCCTTTCTAGGTTCCTGCTTTCTCTCTCTAGAGCTAACTTCACATCCAGCCATAAGGTTCCTACTTTCTCTCTCTAGAGCTAACTCCACATCCAGCCATACTTACTCGAGGTCTTCTCTCCATGAAGGCTCATGCTCACAAGCATACCCCCATGTGGGTGAAGCCTATACTCAACTCATGTTTGGCTCAATATTATCCATAAGCCATCCATCCTATCCTTCTAGCCTCGGTTTAGACTTACTACTCATACTACTGATGTACTCCGTGTGCAAGCTATATCCTACTTGTAACAACCCATAAGGTTTCTATAGGTTCTCCTCTAACTTCATTCATGAAGGAGCTATCCTTCGCTCAAACATGCACGACCCTTCCCAGGGTTGGGTTGCCAAAGGTGCTAGGTCATCCAACCTCTCATGGCTCATATGGCAATCTAAAGGCATGTCCATCCAAACACCCAATCTACCATGACATCTAATCTCATCATGTCATCTCTCTCTAACCTTCACTTAGGGTTAGGGTTAACATCATCCTCAAAGGACGTGCTAGGTCTCTACTTTTAACAGAGGTCTCTACCTCCAAGACTAACTCTCTCTACACATCCTCCTGACAAGGAGGTCTATCCTCAGGTTTCTCCTAAGAGCAATGACAACTTGTGTCATACGACCTAAGCATGTATCTATTCTTCAATTCACGCTTAATCTATTAAGCTTATGTCCATGACATCTTATTTACATGCTTTTCATTAATTTGGTGGAGGATTCCTTAGACCTTATTAACCTTTCCCATACCTCAAGAGGGTGAGGAGAAGAGAGAAAACCCTAATCCTTAAGGTCCTTAATAGAATTTGAGTTGAGAAGGGATGAACAAGATGAGAGAGTCCTAAAGGTATCTTATTTCGAGTCCTATCCTAAGACATCGGCCAGGCAGTCACACAATCCGGGAGTCCTCATATTTCGACTAGCGGTGCAGAGGAAAATATTGCCATCCCCTGTAAGTGATCCTTTTCTAGACACCTCAATCTTTTGGACACTCCTCTAATAACTCCCTTGGTTCTATGGAATTTTGTGAAATTTAATAATTATTAATGATTAGATGAGGAACCTATGCTCTGATACCAATTGTAATGACCCTGCCTCCCGGTAACCCCCAATTAAGGGAGACCCAAAGGTCAGAGCTGTTATTCAATTAACAGGATCAAAGGTTCGAAAAATAATCAATAATAATTATGAAATTCTACTAACTAACTGGAATTTGGTATAAAATTAAAACTTTTCATACCTTTAAAAACTTTGGAAATCTATCTATCCACAGCTTGGATTACTCTATCAAATCCTCCTTGCACTTTATTTCTTAATTTCATGATGTGTCACTTTACTATTTGTGCTTTCAGGGTTACACCTAAAACACCAACAAATAAAATGTCGGTCAGCATATTGCTGGTATGTGGAGGCAACCAAAATATCACAATTAAGTCTAACAATTTGAATATTGCAATCAAGATAATTAGAAAGTCAATTTACATTTTCCATGTGACGATCCCCACCGCTTTTGCCCTAACCCTGGATTTGACTTAAGGACACCATCTCAATCCCGAGCTTGGTGCTTGGGAGTCACCTCTCATGGTGCTCCATAGTCATGCCTCATTGACCACCTTCTCATTCCTGAGCTTGGTGTCTAGGGTCACCTCTCATGGTGCCCATTGGTCTACCCTCTTGGGCCTGACCTTTATGGCATCCTCCATCAGGGTGGCATGTAGGTGTGGGAATGCACATTTAAATTAAATTGTGATAGTCATAGTCACTTTATAATTGCAATATAAACATCCAAACAGTTGATTTGCATTCAATGCGATTAAACATTCGGGAATCCGTCGGGAAACTAAAGCGGTTATTCATAATTAACCACATACCTGATTTGGAAGTCTCAAAGTTTGTAAGCAGAATATCCAATTAATCAAATAGCCAACCAAGCCAGGCAACCAGTCATCCCAATCAAACAGGCACAACAAGAAACCTGGAAAACATGTGCAATCTAATTACTCATATGTTCATCATGCTCCTACTTTATTGAATTAGAATTCCCTTCTAGGGTGTGCCTAAGATGAATTAGGGTTTTCCCCAATGTTCTTTATATTCGTCTCTTAATCTTTACCTTTTAGGTCAACTAAACCCTAAAACACTATTTCCATGTTCCAAAACCCTAATTACTTAGTCATTCATATATAAGCTTCTTTATTACCAATTTGGCTTACAATTAGTTATAACTTCATCTTATACATAAGATTTCAAAACATAGATTATTAAAGTCAAAAATACCTAGATTAGGGTTTCTAGGTTTTCAAGTATATCTTCACTCATATGAGACTTTAAAACATCCTTTTTACATATTAAAACTTTATCGCTTTAAGTTATCTATTCCAAGGTTTCTTAACTAAACTTCATATCAATATTTGTTTAAGATATTCATATCCTTAAAATAAAAGTCATGATAGTCATATTACTCATCATTAGGGCTTTTAGGCCCATTATTGCACTTTATTAGTCATAACACCCTAATTACGCAAATCATGGGTTTTTAAACTCAAATCGGATTCATATTATCCATTGTATGAGAAAAGGTTAAATGTTGATTCATAATATCAACTTAAGTAATTGAATTCATCCCTAATCATCATCTAGGGTTTTGATTGCACTTAAAGTATTAAAGTTACTAACTTTGTATACTTTTCTAACTAGAATCAAAACTAGTCTATAATAATATTTTTATTGGATTCCTGGTATTTTTCTATACAAAACCCATGTATTACATGTATCCATCTGAGCTACTGGTAATTAGTTACGAATTTTATAAATTACAGTACCTCTTGGCCAATGGCAGAGTGCCACGTGTCCTTGTTTCATTTTCTGGCAACCCTTTCTTGGCTCACAGAACTGCATGTTGATCCAGTTACCCGATAACCCGGATGCGCCTCTTCTTCGTCTTCATAGAACGGGGAGGCCAGTCCTCTATTTACTCTGTAAAATAGGGGACGGCGGATCCGGCTGGGCGGCGGCCTCGTCGCCCACCCGCGGCGACACCTTAGGCTGATATAGCGGCATCGTCGCCTCCTCCGGTGTGGGGCACTGATGCCGTAGAGCCTCCACTTTGGTTGACGACTGCAAGACCCCGGACTTTAGATCCCTCCATCAGCGCTTCCGCTCACGAACCAGCAGCTGCCCACAGTCAACCCCATGGTTGACTCCGAGCGCCTCGCCTCCCCAGCTGCCGATGAAGGTTGGTGCACCTCCGTCAGGTACTACTGAACAGGATGGCAGTCTCCAAATGCTCCTCCATGTTCTCGATGATGGATGTTGATGAAGGGGGTTGTTCCAGTGGCACTCAGGATGAAACCGGAGCCATGGACGAGCCGCGGTGCAAACTTGGGAGTATGGAAAAGGAATAGAAGTCAAGGGATGACTTGTGAACGTCTGTGTAACTTCGAAGGGATGAGTTATCTCCCTTATATACACATTTTCCCCAACATATCTGACGGGAGTCCTACAAATTGGGGAAACCTGCGATACCCATCCAAAGGGGGTAAAAGCCAGGCTTGTCTGGTTCGATTTGGTCTCGCAAACACAATGGGAAACTTCCCATGGTTTCACGATCCTTGCGGGAAAAGCAAACAAATTCGGAAATCCTCAGGTATTGTTCCCATCTTTCCTAACCAGATGTGAGGAAGGTGATAAGTTCAGTATCGTCCTATCCAAAGATCAACAGTCCTCATCACTCGCATCTAATAAACCACCAATCCTATTTGAATAATAAATCGTGACATTATCCATTATCCTCTTCACTATATGAAAACTTCAAAAAATCATATCTCCCAAACCTCATGTCCAAATAATCCCAAATTTTGAGGAAAAGTTAATAATGACTTAATCTACCTCTCTACCAAATTTGGGCTCATTATATAAAAGAAAATGTGCCTTTTCTTTAGGTGCAAGATATTATTCAATTATATATATGTCTCACCTATTTTCTCTTTCCCTTGCTATTAAATTATTATTCTGAGTTCCTTGAACCTCAAGGAACCTTAATGGCTTGAAATCCCATCTTTGGAATATTTCTTTATCCTCTTTCCTTATCTTTCATCCTTTTTCTTATTATCTTACTTATTTTCTCATTAAAATATCTCTTTTTGAAGATTTCTCTTTATTTCTCTTTTACTTTCCTCATCAGTATTCCTTTTATCATTAGGAATCCTTGGGATACGAAATTCCACCAAGGATAACTCAATTATACCTCTTTTCACTTGTTTTCCATATTTTACCATTATTTTCAATTTCTTTCTTAATAAAGAAATACTTCATTGATCTTTTCTTTTCTTATTGCATTTTCTTTGCAACTTTGGACTCTTTGGAATCCAAGGAACCCATGTGGCACAAAATCCACCTTTGGATTAAGTTCTTTTTGCCTTCTAGAGGTTTCCCACACCTTTCTTTCCTCAAAACTCAAATATTCATTTATTAATTGAATTTCTTTGTTAATGGGCCCAATTGGCAATAAAGCCCACAACACAAACATCAAGGCTATTGTAAATGAAATCCATTTATTCGCAAAAAATTGTATTATTTATTCCAATATATTTAATATGAGAAATTACATTTCTCACCAAAAATTGGGGTTATAACAGTTCATCTTCACTTGAGAATGGAGAAGTTTGGCTAATAAATTGTTGACGCACAATATCTTCAATTTGAGCTTTGAATGCACTCTCCTTCACCTTCTTAGATTATTTCTCTTGTAGCTTTAAATATTCTTCTTGCTTGTCAAGTCTCGCTTCAAAGGCTTGCAGATTTCCTATGAGCTCTTCAATAGGAAAGAGTCTTTGTTTCTTCAATGGTAGTCACCTTTGTCTGCCACCATTTGGGAAGATATCTAAGGATCTTTGAGTTAATGTTTCCTTGATCTATAGGATGACCCAAATTCAAAATTCCATTCACAATAGTGTTGAGTCTTACATACATTTTAGTAACTCTTTCCTTCTTTCCCATCTTGAAATTTTCAATAAGACCATTGAGCATATATGCGTTGGATTCTTTGACTTGCTTAGTGACTTTATAAGTGATGTAAAGCGTGTAAGATGTATAGTGGTTCCAACCTCTATAATAGGATATTAAACCATGTCAAACTTCTTAAATACCTAGAGGGGTCAATCTCTAGCATTTCAACCAAGTCACACTTCTTATATTCCATTATAAGAGTTACAACATATAGAGAATCCTTTTCAAGGTCAAGGATAACTAGCCTTCCCTTTAAGGACAAGGGACTCAATAACCTTACAAATGGATTACCTATCCATGACCAAGATTTTTATATCTTTCCAAGGACTTACCTACTCTTACAATGAATATTTGGATTTCTCTAAGGACTTACGTACTCTTGCAACAAGTCTTTGTCCTTCAAGGATTTATCTTTCTTGACTTGGATCTTCCACCTTTGTTTTCACCTTCACCAAGGAGAAGCATTCACTAACTTTATAGAGAGAAGTTGGGAAAGGAGTGGAGAGCTTCACAATATGTACATTCGAGCAACTCTCTTACAAGGATCTTAACTCACTCAAATTAGATGTAGATGAGTAAGATTGAGGGAGATTAGGGGATCTTGAAAGCAAAAACACTTAACCATATAAAGGGAGCATAAAAGGATAACTTGGAATGAAGTCTAAGGGCCACCTTTCCTAGTTTAGGCAGAATACTATCCAGTAACTTAGGATCCAATTCTAACTATTGTGGGTCTTCCAACAGATATATATTCAAGTTTTACAACACTCCAACGTCTAGAAACACTTGTTTACACTTTTCCATACAATGTTGTCAGTTGAGTTATCTTTTAGGAAACCTATAACACTTGGGCCCACTGCCCAAGGCTCCAATACAGTTTCAAGAATGATGACTAGCCCCACAGACCACCACTAGCCTTAACTGCATGCTTTATCCTCAGTCATGTGCAAGCCAAGATAAACTTCCCGACTGGTCACCCATCCTAGTAGTACTCTGGGATAAGCATGCTTAACCACTGAGTTCTTTGGTGATGGTATCCCTGAGAAGGAGGTGCACCTTGATGATATGGATAGTCCAATCATTCCTTCAAGATCATTTTATCTGAGGCCTTAAGACCTAGGATGTTACAATCTCCCCAAGTTAGACTCTTGACATCCTCATCAAGACTCAAATATATGGCCTCATAACATTGTCCCATTTCAGTACAGATCCAGAATGGCCCATGGACACCCAACTCCTGATCATGGAATACCAACACAAGTGTGGCTACATCACCATGGACGTTCCATTACAACTTGCATGCACCACATGACTCAAGACTGGCATGCCACATGCTCATGTGAGCCCCACTTACTGGAGAGGTTATGGCTCTGATACCATTTGTAACACTTAGGCCCACTGCCCAAGGCTCTAGTAGAGTTTCATGAATGACAACTAGCCCCAAAGACCACCACTAGCCTTAACTGTGCACTCTGTCCTCACTCACGTGCAAGCCAGGATAATCTTCTCGACTAGTCACCCATCCTAATACTACTTTAGGATGAACATGCTTAACCACATAGGTTTTTGGTGATTGACTCGCTAAAAAGGAGGTGCACCTTGTCGATATGGATAGTCTGATCATTCCTTTAAGATCATTTTATCTGAGGCCTCAAGACCAAGTATGTTACAAAACCCGATCAAAAACACTATAAGACAAGTCAAAGTGTAGGGTGTAGGTCGAGTTGCCACTAGGACAAACTTGGCCAACCCTAGGCAATACCAAGAGCTGGATCGTCTGTCATCTGAATTGCCTCTAGAACAAACTCAACTGACAAGCCAATGTGTAATCACTTTTGACAAACACTCAAAAAGTACTTAAATGTTTGAATTAAGTTCTCTAATTTTTCATTAAGATGAGTTACAAGTCATACATTCAATGCAAATTAATTACAACAAGATTGTAATAGAGATACTATTTATTCTTCAAAACTTGCATCTGCATTGATTTTGAGTTGATTTCAGGAAAACAAGTGAATGCTAATTTCATTCTCTTCATGTACCTAATACATAAAATAGATCTCAAATAGACTTATTAGATACACTGAATGTAATGGTTAATTCATCATCAAAATACAGGTAATATATAACTGTTAGATCAACATATATATATATATATGTATATATATGTATATATGTACATATATAGGATATATATTCACTACTCACGTGGGTAACTAATTTTAGTTACCCATGAATCTATTTTGTAATATAAAGGTACCTATTTGTAGTGAGACAGATAACGTTTGTAATGAGATGACCAAATTTGTAATACAAACACTCGTTTTGTATTACATCGTAACTACTATCATAAATATCAATTTTGTGTAATACAAAATGAGTCTTTGTTTTACAAATTTGTTCATCTCATTACAAACAATGTTTGTATCATTACAAATAGGTGTCTTCCTATTACAAAACAGATGCACGGGTAACTATGGTTAGTTACCCGTGCGGGTAGCAAATGAATGACCGTATATATAAATATGTAATTGTATATTTGTTATAGCTATTAAAAATGTAACTATCCATGCATGAAAATTAATTTTTTACAAGGTAAAATAACCCTCTACATGTCAAAAGTAAGAAACCCCAAAAAAGTAAGTGTGGGCACTGAATGAATGCCCTATATATGTGTGTCTGTGTATACATATATGTATATATATGTGTATATATGTATATGTATATGTATTTATATACATATATATACATGTATATATATGTCTATATATGGATATATATTTATATATATTCATATAAATATATATATCTATATATGTGGATATACATATATATATGGCCATATATTCATTACCCGAGTCAAGTAACAAACTTTAGTTACATGTGGCTCTAGTTTGTAATAAGAAGGAATCAACCTATAATGAGACAACCAATTTGGAATATAAAGACTCGTTCTATAAACACAACATTGATTTTGCATTGTGTTGAGTGAAAAATAGTATAAATACCATTTTTGGAAAAAAAATTAAATAATTCCACCCCAAACTATAACCAGGAGTAAATTTTTTAATCAGAATGCCAAAATTATGATCAGAACAATCAGATTATAACAAAAATGGTTGGATAACTATGTAATGTTACCCAACTAAGTAATAAATACATTCCCATATATATAAGACATATATGCATGTGTATATGCATATACACAGACATATATATATACATATATACATACATATATATATATATATGAGGATGTATTCATTACCCAACTATGTAACATAAATTAGTTATTCTGTGGTTTTGGTTACAATTTAAGTATTATGGTTACAATTTTGATATTCTAGTTAAAATATATCTCCTAGATACAGTTTGGGGTAGAGCTTTTTTTTCTTCTAAAAATATCATTGTTATTGTTTTCGTAGAATGAAATACATAATTGATGCTGCTTTTACAAAATGAGTCTTTGTGTTACAAATTCAGACATCTCATTAAAATTTGGTACCTTCCTGTTATAAAAATGGATCCAAAGATAACTAACCTTAGTTACCTGGCTTGCGTAATGAATATATGGTGCACGCGCGCACACACACACACACACACTATTAAAAGTTGGTACCTTCCTGTTATAAAAATGGATCCAAAGATAACTAACCTTAGTTACCTGGCTTGCGTAATGAATATGTGTGTGTGTGTGTTGTGTGTTTGTGTTTGTATGTGTGTGTGTGTAGTGGACATGGAGTTGGTGGTGAAAGTAGAAGAGTACAGTGGAACCTGGACTATAGTCAAAACTATTAAAAAGGTGAAAAAGGTTCCAACGGAGGTGAAGGTGGTGTTAGTATTAGAACCTCCATTTGAACCAAAATAATTTCAAAATAGATTGAGTTTGTTTATACATTACATTAGAATTTTCCAAAGGCTTTTATTTCTTTTATTCTATTTTGTTAAATTATATAACAATCATTGTATTTTAGTCTATAATATATTGACAGAGAATTGGGCTATAGTGTGTATCTTTTTTAGATTCTTAATTAGTATATAAATCTACTAAGTATCTATATGAGTGTATAGAAGGATTAGGATGAAATTGTTTCCTTTAGTTGATCTATTTTTATAACATACAAAAAAGGCATTCTATTCTAATCTATGATATATAGATGGAGTGTGGGAGGTAGTGTATACAATTTATTTTGTATTTTTAGTTACAAATTTGTGTTTAAATCTAATAAGACATTTGTATGAGAGAGTAGAAAGTTTGGATGTAATTTTCCTTTTAATGTTTGAAATTAAGAAATGGTCATTATGTATTCTAAATGCTAAATGAAAGGTCGAAGGAGGAGTTAATGGAATTTTACTTTTTTTTAATTACAAATTACACCTTGTTCTATTGTATATGAAATGTTGTGAGGAGGCTCGTATGAAATTGTACTTTTTGGTTTTTAATTGCTAATTAGGCATTGCGGATGCTAATATGGTTGTTTTACTGTAGTGATACTTGACTCATACTAGTACCCGCACAATCTTTTTGTGGTTACTAAAGTTGGAAGTGTGGCACAATCAATATTTCAAGAGATGGAGAAATGATAATTCCAATGTGACACCCTAGAAGATCTGAATGTTGATGTTTCTAGCACCTAGAAACTACTATTATTACTTGCATCCTTTGTTTCTATTTTTAACTAGAACACCTTTGGTTGGATATAGTCAGACGACAAATTGTGATATCAATTTATAATTTAATACAACATATTCACAATTTACAGCCCATCTACACCCTACCAAATGTATCCTTAGTGATTCTCTTCTTATTAAGACCGTGTCTGGTACTATATGACTTGAAACAAGTTTCAACATGTACAACTACCCATGTAATTGGATGACTCTAACTTTATCCTATCATTTCTTTAGATAGATAAGGTGATGAAATGCCATATTAATATGGTCTTTAAATTAATATGATATTCTCACCATGTCTAATATATTCATATGCACATGATATGCCTAATTTTATTGACTAATGGTTTGGAAATATTACTTTTGTTACATCAGCATGGTCTAAGTGACTAGGGGTGAATAAAGTGAGGAATAGGTTGGGAATGAGGGAGAGGGTGATTCATTTCTAGTGAGATAGGCATAGGAATTGGAGAGGAGGTAAATGTGTCAACTTTTTCAGATATCTCCACACAATCTAAGAGAGGCTACGGGACGGGAACAACTAGACATCCCAACACTAAAATCCACATAAACAAACCAAGGGAAAGCCCTGAGTGAAGCGACTAGATCCCAATGAAGACTCAGCCATCCCACCTTTGTCTTTGGATGACATGAAGAACTTTGAATATCATGATGTTGACTTTTCTACACAATCAACAATGTAAACAAAACTAAGAGAAATTTGGCTTTTGTCTTCCTGCCATGGTCAAGATGAAATTAGTGTATTGCTATTCTTTTGATGGAGACAACAATGGATGTGGAGTCAATGCTATGAAGATCTCAAGTTTTAGAAATGAAGTCCAATATGGTAGCACCATGTTTCTATTTGGTTTATAGGTAGGAATTCATTATATGGCCTTCTTGTTAGATCAGTTTGAAGCAGTGGTGAGTGGGTGGAAAATATGGTGTGATGGAGTGGGAATTGCACTCTCTTCATAAATGTGCATACTATATCTCAGTTGCAATAATTTCTCAACCTTACCTTCAATTCCATAAGTTAATGTATTTTGATGTTTACTTTTATCATGTCATCTTTATATCATAGGTTGTGACATTTTTTTTAGTTATGACCTAGGTTTTCACCTATTATATGCACAACATTCTCTCATTCAACCTTGAATCCAATTTTCGTTCTCTCATTAAACTCAAACCTTATTGGCCATATAGAGGGTTCTTTTTTGCATCCAAGGGTCCAAATTTCACCCTAATCCTCCCATCAACGAGGGAGATATGCCTTTTTCTTTAAACTTGCTCAAAACCCCAAATATACCTTTTTCCAACCCCTTTCCCTTTGTTTTTCTACCTAGCTGTGTGGTGGGCCACTGTCGGCCATTGGATCCTTGTGCCATGGATCCAATGAGGATCCGATGTTCATAGGACCTTCCCCCACCTCCCATCAACCCTACTGATTGCTCACATTCCCCCTTTACTCTTTCCTCCATAGATCCTACTCCCTTGGGGTCGTCCTCCCACCGTGACCCGATCTCGAATCCAATGGGTGTAAGGAAGCTAAGGCAGAGGATAATAGGAACCATTTTTTCTTCATGTTCTCTCTTACATGATCATCAGACCTCCCTTAAACCCTATCCCACTACAAACTCCCCTTCCACCTATAAAATCACCCATCCACTCCACTAGCCTCCCCTCTTACTTCCCAAGCTATCACCAAATCCTCACCCCCTTGCCTTATTACTCTATCACACACAATCTCTCTCCTACTCTGGGGTGTGCTATCCCTAGATGTGAGGAAGAACATGATGTGAGGAGTGTCAGATCGGGTGCCTAGGGCCCATATTCGATCACTTCTACACACAATTACTCTCCCTCACACATTCTCTCTCTCATGGGTGGGGATCCCACTTGCATCTCATCCCCTCACAATGCCACATTCCCTCGAGCCCACCACTCATCCCATGTGGATACATGCCATTGCCCTCTTCCAATATCATGCACAATCACTCGACCCACTTTCTAACACCATCATGCCCCATGCATTGCTGTTATCTATCACACACTATCCACACTTGCTCCCTACTACCCACATGCGCCATCCGTTGCTAACTGACCGGTGCCCAACTAAGCCTAATGAATCTCTTCCCTCGGGTCCAAGAAGGAGTCTGATGTTCCTCCACGGCCCAATTTTGGCTTGACTTTGGTAATTCCTCCCTAAAATTAGATAGAAATGTGATTCCCTTATACCATAACTCCTTTGTCTATTATCCAAATTTAATGATAATTTATATCATTTTACTCAGCAAAATGTCACATTTTCAATGGTGCTATTCTCTAATAAGTTTTTTTGACTTTCCCTTGTATTATTAAAAGTTATTCTTTTATGATATTTTGTATAATAAGAACACTCAATCATGCATTATTGTATCATTAATAATCCCTAGATACTCTAATCTCCTAAATTAGTAACTTTATTTCACTCTTTCTTTGATTGAAATCAATGTACCCTAATGATCATCTTGATCCAACATGAGACTTAAGCTTAATTTGTCATCATGTAATCATCCAACCTCAAAATAAATGATCTTTACTATTCTTTTTTACATGAACAAATAGGATTTCATGCTAATATGCCTTTGACGCATGAGACATCTAATAATTGTGCATGTGCATTAAAATGATCTAGTTGACCTAGTTTGATCTCATATGATGCAAATAGGTTAATATTCAAATCTCATGCTCTATCTAGTTCAAATCAAAGATAATATCACTCTTGTGATATCTCTCATGTGGATGTTCCATATAGACCTAAGGCACCTTTGTGATTGTTGTACTATGTTGAATAGATGCACACATGTTGATATGTTTAGAACCTTTCTTGAATGTTGTAGGGCCTAGGTCTTGGAGAGCACCCAAATCCAAATCTTGTAGATCTCAAACCTCCTTACTTTTCTTTTTACATCTTCAGTCACCTTTGAGTGGATCTAATCTAGGAAGTTTTGAAAATATAATATCATCACTCTACTCTCAAGGACACTTCTACCTCTTATTGGCCCTATTACTTGCTATGCATTATTTTCTATGTGTAAATAGAGTATGGCTTGTATGTAATATCTTGTTTTAACTAACTGACTCATATGATACTCTTTTTAGCATTGTTTGTACTATATGTTGATCATACCCTCAAACATAAACTAGATAACCATTGTACAAAACCCTTGTGCCTTACCCAATATCTATGGAGTTTTTGGCACAAGGCTCGGTGTTATCCCATTGAGATGTCAAGTGAGAAACACAACACATGTTCAAAATAGGGTTTGATAAATGGAATTAGTCATTTCAGGCCTCTCATGTTGAAACATGGTCAATTATTTCTTTTCAGCCATAATTGCCCTCATGCACTCTTCCTATAGGAAGTTGTCACCAAAACAAGTCCTTATGATGAATTTTTGAAGTATTAAGGTAATTGCATCTAAAACATGCTTTGAAACACTTCTTAATCTTATTTTACTATCTTACTTATTTATTGCACATACTTGCCAAGTTCAAACATGTTCAACATTAAACTTGTGATATCATATCTTTTAAAAGTGTACTTGAAACTGCATTTATTTATATCTTTATTTTACCCATTAGATGTTGCTAAGTTGATGTGTTGATATGAAGGACATGCTTCATCAAATGTCATCAACATATTGGATTCATTTTTTTAGTAACTATCAGGTGATCTATCCTTTCAATGTAATGTCTTTTTTCATTTTACCTTGTACCTTACATTTCCTAGTGGATTATCAATGTATCAAGAACCTTGTGCTTATATATGATGATGGAATTATATTTTGCCTATATATATTTATATTTATTATGTGTTCGTATACTACTTTACGGACAGGCATCCGAGTCCTCTTGCATTTGGATGTCTAGCCATTAGGATGGGGCTTTGGATAATAAAAGAAATATGAAAAATGGTAACAAAGACGTACACATTCCTTGATATATGTCAGGACATAACACATCATATGAACCTAGGGAGAACCAAAATCCATAATGGTTAAACTAAGGTAATGAGTATGGTGTTAGACATGGAAGTTCTACCTAGTAATCACCTCCTATCCGCCTAGTTGCGGTGGTTGAGGTTCCTCTACACACCTACCTATCCAAAGTGGATCCAAGACATGATTAGGTTTCTTCCATTGAAGTTACAAAGTTTTCCAACATCCTATCTCTTATTTAAGTACTACCCTAAGCCACCCAATTAGATGTGATTAGTTACTTTTCTCATCTCCTCTTGTAATTCTTCTCTACTAACAAGTAATCACAGGATTTATCTCTTTTGGGTATTTGATGCATGGGAAGAACTAAAATTCATAAAATTTTATTAAAATTTTAATGCCATGATATGATTTGAACTTCAAAACTCCATTTTACCATTGAAATTATGTACACATGGAATATCTCAAATCATGCAAAATCAATGTTGCCAAAAGTATCTGAGGTAGATGATGATTAGTATACAAAGGAGAAGTCATGTGTTATGCCACAATGTTTATGGGGTCCCTATTGATTTTAACCTATGTAGTCCCTATTATTTACTCAAACATCAAACGTGGTTAAGAAAACTCCTCTACCTATTTGTTGTGTAACATATAGTCCATACCTAACAAATGACTATGTATTTGAACCCACAAACCATTATGAAATAATCTTGATTACATGAGGCCAATCCCCTATTGACTATAGTGATTCCTTGTAAGACTCATTTACAAATCATTAAAAAAATGAGAGATCCCAATCATGCCCTGTGAAGCCTTACATCTTTGCGTGTCCAATTTTTACTTCTAGATTTTAAACTACACCCTCTCCTTAATCTATGACAGGAAGCAAACAATATTATGTCCTTGAATAAGTCCAAAATCTTGAAATGTGGATATTTGACATTGGACCTCACTATATATCACAAATTAATAAGCATTGCTCGCTATACATTGTCATAATAAACGTCTCATGACTAAAGAGGAAAATGAAAAAGGTTATGCATATAATATGTGAAACCCTAGGTCATAACTCAAAAAAATGTCACAACCCATGATATAAAAATTAGATGATTAAAATAAGAATCAAAGTACATAAATTTAGGGATTTGAAGTCAAGGTTGAGAGGTTAGTGCAATGTAGAGATAGAGTGCACATTCATGAAGAGATAAAAGGCCACTCTATCACATCTGCCCCTCCTTATAAGAAATCTTGTCATAAAAATTAACATGATCTTTCAATTGAGATTGGCATTCTTATTCCATAGTATACTCATCTAGGAATTCCAATAAGGTATTGTCATTTATCTCAACATAAAAACTATTTTCAAAATTGAGAAAATTAGCATCAAGGCCAAAGAATATTCACATAAATAATTGAATTGGGAAGTTTACCTACATTAGTTCCAAATTTGGGAGATCATAATTTAGGTCAAAAAAATACACATTTTATTTTTATATCTCGAGTAAATCATGTGTTTCCTATTGACAACTAATGGAAGGTCCCACCCTAGTTTGTATGTGGGTGTAATCAAGAGATCTACATGAATCATATTTCCAATATTGGGTTAAGAAAGTCAATATTTATGTATCCAAGTAGTCTCAAAGTACCATTAGTGTGATTATAAAAATCAAAATCGAGATTAATAATCACAATTCCATAGTTTGTAAGTCATCATAAAGAGTCAAGGTTTAGACATTAAGAGGCATATGTCCAAAAACTTAGAAGCTAGGGTATAGGTTCCCCTCAAGACCATATGTGTGACCGTTCATCCTCAAGCAACATTTTGTGTGTTGAAGTCAAATTCATTATCATGGTAGTTTAGGTGGATGAATGATCTAGACCTAGATTCCTATGGAGACCCTAACTGCGAGCTATAGTCAACATTATCATGGTCATGATCTAAGCAAAATTAAGATTCAAGATTAGGTAAATCATCATAAGATTTAATCTATATAAAATTAGGTTAAGAGATCAAAATCATGTGGAAGGGGTTACCTTCCCAAAATAAATAATTAACAAGTGAAAATTTAGAGGAACTTGTTACAGGGAAATGGCCTAGGTTAGGGGGAGGGGGCAAAAACCAACTACCACCCTAAGGGAACAAAAAAGAATCAAGTGTGGAGGAGAAGCAGCTGAGCTCATCGGGTAACCATACATGAAGGGGGAATTGTGCGGATTTTCCTTTTTGGATCCAAATTTCATCCTCTCTCTAACCTCAAAGCCTAATGGCCATGTAGAGGGTATTTTATGCATCAAAGAGTCCAAATGGAACCCAAATCCACCCATGGATGAGGCACATATGCCCTTATCTTTGAACCTTTCTCAAACCCTAACCCTGTCCTTTTTTCCCTTCCTTTCCCTTTTTTTTCTACCTAGACATGTTGGGGACCACTTTGGGCCGTTGTATTCACCTACCATGCAAATAGGAGGATCTAGTGGTCATCAGACCTTTCCCAACCATGTGTTGGCATTGCTAAATATAACATCCTTGTTGCTTGCTCACTGACCTTGCCAAAATCGCACGTCCTAAAATCGGAGGCGGATATGAGGTAGTCGAGCTTTTACATTTATAACCTGAATCCTCTAGGCCCCCGCAACTTTGTTTACGGGGTCGAAGTAGATATACGGGGTCGAATACAGGGATGATGGTGGTAGTGTTGAGAACTCAGAATTGACACGCTACACTCCGGCAGGTACAAAGAGATAGTAAATTCCCCAAGGGGAAACAACAAGATGTCACAAACAAAACAAATAAAACTATCTCCAACTGGAGTTACAAGAAGGATTTAAGGTTTTAGTCATTTAGCAGTTTTTAGGGGTTTTCATGCAACAAAAACAGAAAGATAAAACTAGAGCTTAAAGCAAGGTGTGAAGGATAAACTTTGGAAAAACAAGAAGCAGGAACATCCTATACCCCTCCTCTCAGAGCGGATACCTCTAACCAAGCATCAACACCCCTCTCAAGGTTGCTGGACTTTAAGTTAGAGTGAAATGTTACTGAAGCAACTCTGATTCCGTGCACTCTCGTACTCCAGAATCAGCCCAAACACTAGAGCCACAACACATCTCTCGAAGTTGTTGCGACGGGAAAACATGATTCGGTAGCTAAGTGAAACGCGATCCAACATGCAAGCTAGAGTTCAGATATTAAACATAGCAGTCATCCAACAATTGCACCAAACATAAAGCAGCAAGTAATTGCGCTTTTCCATTTCCATAAAAATTAAGGGTCTTAATTACAGTGCATAAGTAAAGAATTAAATAACAGAAATAAAGATAGAGGTCACCTTCTTGATGTAGAAGGATGACAGACTACAGCGGCTCTCCAGCCCGATACCGGTCAGGAGCCTAGCCCGATACAACAGTGTCGGGCGGCACACCGTGATAGTCGATTGTATCGTTCAAGGACCCTGGCCGATATGCTCAAGTCGGGCGGCACCCTCTCAGGTGGCATGCCATGACGGGCGAAGCGTATCGGGTTCGATATTGTGTCGGGCTAGTAGTGACGCATCTATGTTGGGCACTTGTGTCGCTCATCCACGTTGGCCGATATCGGCCTGCAGTGTCGCCCGAGACGGTCCTAAGTGAACTATCCCCTCCCTCTCAGGACGGGGAAGAGCTCACCTAGAGTTGCCCGGCACGAACACTCAGGCGCGATACTTCTTCTCTCACAGCTTCCTCCAAAGATTTGCTCAGGGTCATGACCGGTTCCCCTGTTCTGACCTATCTTTTCGGTTTCTTGTAGCTGCTGTTTATAGGCAGCAGTTGGGGGAAGTTATGGTGCTCGAAGCGCCACATGTCCTCCTTATTCGCGGGGTCGGTGGACGGCTGATACACCTATCGCCCGACACATGGATGTTGGTTTTCGGTCACGTGACAGGCGGCGCCTGCCGGTGGGTGGCCTGTGTCGCGCGAAAAGTTTGGGTTGTCGTGGCGAGCTCGGCTCCCTGTCGGGTAAAAGACGTGTCGTCCGTCAGTTTCTTCTTGTGCGGCATCCCCGTGTCGCGCGTCGTTGTGTTGCGCCATCCTGTCGGGCAGTGATCGTATCGGTCGTCAGGAAGGCCGATGCAGGTTGAACTTATTTGTGGGCCGGGACGGCCTTATTGACGATAAATGGGTCAAAATAGGAGGAAAATACTGCAAAAGATGGAAATATTGAATTAAGAGCGTTGTTTGGCCGATTATTGCGAAAGTACATATAAAAGAGAGGAAAACAGTTTAAAAGGGAAGTTTTGATAATAGAAAAACAGTCTAAAACATCACAAAATTTGGTGTTATCAACTCCCCCAAATTTAGCATTTTGATTGTCCTCAATCAATATTTAAACTTTATTTAGTGATGCTACTTCTTGCTCGGTGTAGCTTTCAGGCCAAGAGGTAAAACAAGTATCGTTTCCTTTAAAGATAATGCTGCCTCACTACGAACAAAAGACCTTGCGTTTACTGCCTTATTATTTCAGTAAAAAATTTCTCTACAACTTCAGCGAGACTTTGGTGCATGATTCCGAAGTTAGCTTCCACACCAAACAACTTTATTTTTGGGGCAGAAAGTTGTGTATAGGGTAGGCTAAGGCTTTTTGGGGTTTTTCTTGTCTCCATCAGTCCATCCAGGTAAGGGTCCGTTAACGGGCAAGTGGTCCCTGCAGTCTAAGCGAGTTGGCTTTAGAGCAGTGATTTCACATCCTACGTACCACTGCCCCGGATCTACCATGCCTAAAGATGGGTACTTTTGGAAAATAAGTGTGTATATATAATTTTCTTTTCTTTTATTGGGCACAACTCTCATGCTTTTATTCACTCTCATGAGGCTACTTTCTCTTTTTGGGATTTTTGTTGGGTAAGGGGAAACAAGAGGGATTTTTGTTGGGTAAGGGGAAACAAGAGGGATTTCTGCTGTTTGGGTAGCTTTTTCCTTCTCCATACTTGTCTCTTAGCTATTGCGAGATTATTCATTTTTTCGAAATTTTTGGCGCAGAAAAACGTAATCTTTTGTTCGTTTGAAGCAGCATTATCAGAAAGATATAACAATACTTGCATTTTGTTGAGTACATAGAAAACAAACTTTGGCAAGAAGTCGCATCAGGTTTTTACTAATATAGCGATTTTGTACATAGATATGGAGATGATATAAACAAAAAAATTTCAAAATAGGGTATGAGCATATATATGTACACAAAGAACAAAAGAATAAAGAATTTGAGACAAAGGGGACAAAAGAATGAAGAATTTAAGTCAGAATAATCAGAAAATTTTCAAAATTTTGTACCTCCCTCACTGGTACATGGTACCCCCCCCCCCCAAACTTACATCACACTCTGTCCCAGAGTCATGAGGTAGATAAGGTGAGGCAATGTTACTCCAGTGAGGTTAGCTGTTGAGCGCACCTGCGTCGGATAGAAGCTCCCTCACATATTCTCCTCTATTGCTGTGATAATCGATGTGGTGGAGCTGGTCAGGCGTTGTTTCACTTGCTATCCACTCCAGGATGAAGATTTCGTAGTCGTTGGATTGAGGAATTTGTTGCGGACTGCGGTGGAAGAACTGAAGTTCGTGCCATTTTCTTGCTTGCGTGTCGAGGAATGGTTGGATCATCTTTGACACCTCGTCGTAGTATTTTCAAACTAAGCGTTCGACGGGTGACAACAGTTCTGATGTATACGGCACTGGATGGTTTTTGTTGTTGTCTGAGCTGTTGTAGAAAATACCTGCTCGTTGCTGAGTGTACATTATCAGGAGCGTCCAATGGTTATAATGCAGGATTGGCAGAAAAATAGTGCGTGGGACCCTGCTCTGCAATTCTGCCAGAAAAACTTGCTTTGCTACTGTTTCGTCGGCGAGGCAAATATCGTTGAACATCATAGGATGAGCTATGTATGCGTGTTCGAGCCTTAACTGTATAGTTTGGATGTAAGTTGCTGCCACAGATACGACCAAGCATCCTCCTTCCTTTACCATGTCCCTCAAATCATCGAATGGAACTACGACATCGCCTGCCTCATATGTGACATCCCTCGGGGTAGAGTCTGCTAACTTCAGAAGGATGGTGTTGACCTGCTCCTGCGTGAGTGTAGCGCACGAGAAGCGGTCAAAATTTTTGATCAACCCTTCTGCAGTTTCAGGCGAAGCAGGGTCTTCAAATCTGTGCACTTTCCGCATGATCTCTAACTGCTTGTCTGCCCCGTAGGTGTCAGTTGTTGTCTCCGCCTCTTTCTCCGGAGAGCTGCTGGATTGTGAAGTCTCGTTTTCAGGGATACTGTCCAGTAGCTTCTCAGGTACCCCTGCATCTCGGAAATAGCACTTGTCCTTGATCAGCAACATGGCGTAAATGCCCCTGCGGTGATAGAAGGATGTGCCCTTAAGGGCTCCCAGATTTCCAAATGTATTGAGCACCTCAATGGCACCCAAGATGGCAAAAGCGATGTTTCCACTCCCCTCTTCTGCCTGGACGGGGAGGTCTCAGAGAGTAAAGAAGTTCCAAATGCCTTTGTGATGTTGGCTTCCGCGTTTGATAGCTCGGAGGAGATGCAGCGGCAGGAGTCTCAGTTTCTTATCCTCCGGGCGGCAGAAAACACCCCCGGAACACGGCACTCGTCATTGCTACAACACAGCAGCTGGACGTCGTGGTTTCTAAGGTCTACTATGCAGAGAAACCACACGTTGTGGTGCTTATACGGGGCCAACACGAAGTATGATCTATGTTTTCTGATGTATTGCAGCATGTAGGCCACCGCACTGGAGTCTGGATCTCCTTTCATCAGCCTTCTTGCCAAGATCGGGGTGGCGGTGTAAAGTGTCTTCCGAACTATCCTGCTGTCGATGTTTTCTATTATCGCATTCTCCAGGACCCTAAACAGTATTTTGCCGACAATAGCCGACGTGCGAAACATACTTCGAAGAACTCCCCGTCGTACGGAGAGGTACCCGTCGCTCCAGACGACGTCTTCTTCATCTGCCTACGATCTTAAGACCTTGTTCAGCAGCTTCTGGTCTCTGATCGTCAGGCATCCGATGGCTCTTCTGTCGAAGTCGGCCATTTCGAAGGAGAGTATCTCGGATGGCTCACGGAATCTGTCCGCCATCGAGCGTCTTCCCCGACAATGGTGCCAAAAAGTTGACCTTGCCTAAATCGCGCGTCCTAAAATCAGAGGTGGATATGAGGTAGTCGAACTTTTACATTTATAACCTGAATCCTCTAGGCCCCCGCAACTTTGTTTACGGGGTCGAAGTAGATATATGGGGTCAAACACAGGGACGAGGGTGGTAGTGTTGAGAACTCAGAATCGACACGCTACACTCTGGCAGGTACAAAGAGATAGTAAATTTCCCAAGGGGAAACAACAAGATGTCACAAACAAAACAAAGAAAACTATCTCCAACTGGAGTTACAAGAAGGATTTAAGGTTTTAGTCATTTAGCAGTTTTTAGGGGTTTTCATGCAACAAAAATAGAAAGATAAAACTAGAGCTTAAAGCAAGGTGCAAAGGATAAAATTTGGTAAAACAAGCAGCAGGAACATCCTATACCCCTCCTCTCAGAGCAGATACCTCTAACCAAGCATCAACACCCCTCTTGAGGTTGTTGGACTTTAAGTTAGAGTGAAATGTTACTGAAGCAACTCTTATTCTGGGCACTCTCGTACTCCAAAATCAGCCCAAACACTAGAGCCACAACACATCTCTTGAAGTTGTTGCGACGGGAAAACACGATTCGGTAGCTAAGTGAAACTCGATCCAACATGCAAGCTAGAGTTCAGATATTAAACATAGCAGTCATACAACAATTGCACCAAACATAAAGCAACAAGTAATTACGCTTTTCCATTTCCATAAACATTAAGGGTCTTAATTACAGTGCATAAGTAAAGAATTAAAAAACAGAAATAAAGATAGAGATTGCCTTCTTGATGTAGAAGGACGACAGACTACATCGGCTCTCCAGCCCAATACCGGTCAGGAGCCTAGCCCGATACAACAGTGTCGGGCGGCACACCGTGACAGCTGATTGTATCATTCAAGGACCCTGGCCGATACGCTCAAGTCGGGCGGCACGCCATGACGGGCGAAGTGTATCGGGTTCGATATCGTGTCGGGCTAGTAGTGACGCATCTATGTCGGGAACTTGTGTCGCTCATCCACGTTGGCCGATATCGACCTGTAGTGTCGCCCGGGACGGTCCTAAGTGAACTATCCCCTCACTCTCAGGACGGGGAAGAGCTCACCTAGAGTTTCCCGGCACAAACACTCAGGCGCGATACTTCTGCTCTCGCAGCTTCCTCCGAAGATTTGCCCAGGGTTCCGAACGGTTCCCCTGTTCTGACATGTCTTTTCGGCTTCCTGTAGCTGCTATTTATAGGCAGCGGTTGGGGGAAGTTATGGTGCTCGAAGCGCCATGTGTCCTCCTTATTCACGGGGTCGGTGGACGGCCGATACACCTATCGCCTGGCACATGGATGTCGGCTTTCGGTCACGTGACGGGCGGCGCCTGCCGGTGGGTGGCCTGTGTCGTGTGACAAGTTTGGGTTGTCGTGGCGAGCTCGGCTCCCTGTCGGGTAAAAGATGTGTCGTCCATCAGTTTCTTCTTGTGCGGCATCCCCGTGTCGCGTGTCGTTGTGTTGCGCCACCCTATCGGGCAGTGATCGTATCGGTCGTCAGGAAGGCCGATGCAGGTTGAACTTATTTGTGGGCCGGGACGACCTTATTGATGATAAATGGGTCAAAATAGGAGGAAAATACTGCAAAAGATGGAAATATTGAATTAAGAGCGTTGTTTGGCCGATTATTGCGAAAGTACATATAAAAGAGAGGAAAATAGTTTAAAAGGACAGTTTTGATAACAGAAAAATAGTCTAAAACATCACAAAATTTGGTGTTATCACTCACCTACCCCCTCCTCTACACATCCTGCTCCCCTGGAGTTGTTCTTCCCCCTTGTGACCTACTCCTAGGTCTAATTGGACCCGCAAGGAATACAAAGCATGGGAGGTGCTACTTTTGCTTCTTCTTCTCTCTTCCACAACCATGACCCTCCCTTGAACCCTAGCCCACTACATGCTCCACTGCCACATATAAAACCACCCATCCTCTCAACTATCCTCCCCTCTGTTTCCCAAGACATGGCCCAAGCCTCACCCCGCTCCTGCCTATACTAGAGTTTTCTAATGCTAGACATGAGGAAGAAGGTGAGTCAAGGAGCATTAGATTGGGCACCCAAGGCCCAGATCGAATCATTCATGCACATAGTTTCTCTCCCTCATGCTCTCTCTCTCTCTTGGGTTGGGGCCCCATCTACGTTCCATCCTCTCCCAGTGTGCCATATGCCCCTTAATCCTACAAATAATCTCATGTGGTGACACACTTCGTCTCTCTCCTAGTGTCATGCACTGTCACCCAGACCATCCCACCATCACCAACACGCGCCACACATTCTCGACCTTTCATTCACCATACACACTCATTCCCTACCGCACACACTCCATCCACCATTGATTGACAGACACCCCAATGAGGCCAGTGCATATCTCCCCCACGGGCCCAAGAAGGAGTGTGATGTTCACCCCATCACTCAATTATGGCCCGAATTTGGTAATTCCTCCCAAATATCAGCTAGAAATGGGATTACCTTCAAAACTCCATAACTCCTTGGTCTATTGTCTAAATTAAATGATATAATATATCATTTTGATCAAAAAAATGTCACCTTCCCATTGGTGTTATTCTCTACTCCTATTTTTTCCTGACTTTCCCCTATATTATTAAAAGTGCTTCTTTTATGATCTTTTAGGTAATAATAATACTCAATCATTTAATCTTTGTATCATTAAAAATCCCTAGATACTCTAAACACCTAAAATAGTAGCTTTGTTTGACTCTTGCTTTGATTGATGTTTTGGATCATATAAATGTACCCTCATGATTATATTGACCTGTCATGACTATCTTTGACCTAAAATGATCCATTTATGTGCATACGTGACATGACTTGATTAAGTAAAGGACGCTGGCCTAGTTTGTCATCATGTAATCATATAGCATTGAAACCAATGATATTTACTACACTTTATGACATGATGAACCCATATTTCTACTAGTATTCCATATTTGATATATGAGACCTCTAATACATATTGTTGTGCATTAAAATGATCTAAATGGCCTATACTGACATCATATGATCAAACTTGAATAATATTCAATCTCATGCTCTATCAAGTTCAAGTTAGAAATAATATCACTCTTGTGACTTCTCTAATGTGTATGTTCCATATAGACCTAGGTACTTTTGTGATACTTGTGCTATGCTTAATAAATCGACACATGTTCATATGATTAAAATTATGCTTGAATGATGTAGAACCTAGGTTTAGGAGAACATCCAAATGAAATGAAACATGTTTATGTCATCTAAATATTTTTGATTGAAGAGACCTTTGTACTTTCCTTTTTACATATTAGGTCACATTTGATTGGATCTAATCTAGGACTCTTTTGCAAGGATCATATCATCACTCTAGTCTCAAGGTACATTTCTACCCCTTATTGGCCCTAATACTTGCTATGGATCATTTGTTATGTATAACTAGAGTATGGCTTAACTATGATATCTTGTTTGAACTAAGTGACTCATATGATACTCTTTTTAGCATTGTTACTATATGTTAAATAAAACCTTCAATACAAACCATATAACCATTATACAAAACCATTATTCCTTACCTAGTTGGTGATGTCTTTTGGTGCAAGGCTTGGTTCTCTCTCCTTGATATGTCAAATAAGAAGAACATCACATGTTGAGAATAGGGTTAGAGCAATGTACTTGGGTCATTTTAGGTCTGTCATGTTGAGACATGGTCAATTATTAGTTTTATGCCTTAATTGCCCTCATAGACTCTTCCTATGGGAGGTTATCATCAAAACAAGGACTTATGATGAATTGTTGAGGTATAATGGAAAATGCATCTAAAACATGTTTTAAAACACTTGTTTACTTCCTTGTGTTATTTTTCTATCCTACTTGTTTATTTGAGTTGTTTATTTGACAGTTCAACCTTAAACTTGTGATCTCGCATCTTTTAAAAGTGTACCTTTGTAACTATATTGATTTGTGTCTTGCTTTTACCCTGGTAGATTTTATTAAGTAGATATGTTGGTATGAAGGACATGTCACATCAAACATCATCAACATATTGGGTTAGTTTTATAGTAACTATGGGGTGATCTATCCTTTGAATTTTATAACATAATTTTCCTTTTACCTTGTTTTTTACTGTCCTTGGATGTTTTGATTTATTAAAAAACCTTGTGGTTCTATCTGATGATGGAATGCTATTATTCCTTTGTATATTGCTTGGATGTTCTTCTACTATTTTACAGATGGCCACCCAACTCCTCTCGCCTTTGGATGTCTATCTATAAGGAGTGGAGATTTGGGTAATAAAAAAAATCCATGGCAAATGGTATCAGATCCATACGTATAGGTCTCTATATATGCTAGGTCATAACACATCATATGAACCCAGGGAGAATCAAAATCCAAAATATTTAAACTATGCTATGGTTATGATTCTATATGTGGAGTTTTTGGCTAGTAATCACATCCTATCTACCTAGTTGCAGTGGATGAGGTTCCTATGAAGATATACCTTCCCAAATAGGATCCAAGACTGGATTATTTTCTTCTATATATAGCACAAGAAATTCACCTAGGGAAAAGTCCCTAAATTTTTACCCAAACTACATGCAATAATTACCAGCCACAGGTGGGCAATTCTTATCATAATACAACTAAGGTTTGAACCCAAAGGACAATATTTTAAGAAATAATTATACTATAATCTAACTATGAAAAATTATTTAAACAATGATAGATCAAGTTGATGGTTTTGTTTATTAATTAATTTAACAATGTAAGAAATAAAATCAAATTATGAAAGAAACAATTTTTGACACTAGATAAAATTAGTAGGATGATAGGGTTCACTTCCATTGCCTACATAACTATTTTAAATATTGCATCGCTCATTCACATGAATATTGTATTGGTGCCAAGGGATATCATGTCCTTTCAGAGTATAATATCTAAATGGACTGATCTTCGTATAGGCTCTAGATCTCATTACCTATGGATTCTTAATTTGTCATCCTAGAGAATGCCCTTTTGTGATCTCATCTAGGGTTCATAGATATTGATTGGTGTTCTAATCATAGGTTTTAAGGTCTCTACATCTAGTACTATAATAATCATGCAAGATAGATGATCAAGCTATAAAGCAAGCATTAAAAATGATTATCAATCTAGAAGCTCATACAAATAACAATTGACAATGTAGAAAAAAAATACAGACAATGAAGTTTATCCCCCTATCCTATTAAAAATATCTACTCTCTAGTGATGCTCCAAAACTTATGGGGAATGTAGCAACATAGAGGACAAGACCAGTGGCCTTGTCACTACTCCTGAATGATAACTTTAGTTTGCATTCTAGATCTATGGTGAAGTACATCTTCACTCAAACCAATGACTTTCATCTCCAGCCTCCCTTGCAGACGGATAGGGTTATGGATGGGAGAGAATAAGTTTGAATCCTTAGCCGAAATATCCCTCAAGTATTTTTTATATCCACCTACTGATAACACCCAAATTTAGGCATTTATTTATGGTTTGGTGTCATTATAGCCTTAATATTCCCAAAATAACCCTAGACTCTTATATTTTAGTAATTTATATCTTTTCATAGATAAAGTTTCTCAACTAGCCAATTTTGGGACTTGCAGGCACCAAATATGAAAAGATATCTATTCTCTAAGATTTCTTCACATCACATGGTTTTTGTAGTAGCTAGGCTTCCATCTGTCGCGATCGTAACACCTGACATGACCGAGATGCCCAGCATGGCCATGCCTAGGATAAGGGTCAGCTGCACCTGCTTTGACCGCGGAACCTATCTTGCCTGCGACACCTGCCTCGACCGCGGTGCCTGTCGCGACCGTGGTACCTATCACGACTGTGATGTCTGCCTTGACCACAAAGTCTTCCTCTACCACGATACCTATCGTGACTAGTATGCTTGCATGGCTGTGCTGAGGACAAGGGTCAACTGCACCTGCCTTGACCGCAACATCTATCTCGCCTGCGACACATGCCTCAATCCCGACACTTGCCGTGACCACGGTACCTTCCTCGATTGTGACACCTACCTCTACCATGACACCTATCACGACTGGTACGCTCAGCACAACCGTTCTGAGGAGAAGGGTCAGTTGTACCTATCACGCCCATGACCCCTATCTTGACCGCAACACCTACCTTGACCGCGACATCTACCTCGACTGCTACAAACATCTTGACCGTGACCCCCAGCAATACCATTCCAAGACAAGTGTAGCGACCCGGATAAGTGTCGCGACCACTCATTACATACAACTCTCCCCTCACCTATAAATACCCACCTCTCTCTACCTAGAGGGGGGTTCTAAATTTTTGGAGGTTCCATATTTTGGTTCTGACCCGTTTTGGTTCCCAAAGCCCCGTGGGAGAGTTCAGAGGTCCAAAAAGGTTGAAGTTCTCATCCTACATCCATCCCTCCAGTTTTCTTCCATCCACCATCATTTTCCACCACCATTCACCCATGTCCTACCACTCCCAGCCATCTTCCACCTCCATACACCCACCAAGCTGTTGTTTGGGGAAGAACCAAAGAGAAAGGAGGCCAAGTTGTCCAGAAGACCAAGGAGGACAACCCAAAGAAGACATATGGCCTACATGGAGGCTAAGGAGCAAGATCCACCTCTCATCTACGGGCTAAATCTCTTCTTTTTCTCCTTTCCTCTACTATTCTCCCTTGTTTATATATAAATGATGTTCTTCCATCTTTGTTCGATGTCAACTATGCTTTTCTATGGCTAATTGAGATCCTTCTTGTCTATGTGGCCCATTTTGGACAAGTTTATGTAGTTTTACCTTAAGCAATCAATTTTATTTCAGATCTAGTATGTTTTCAATTCTATCTTCTCTTTCTGGTTATTATTGATAGTTTGGTTGATTTCTTTCTTGCTTGAACTTTTATTTCTGCCTATATCGAGAGATTCATTATAGGAATAGATAAGATAAGGTAGTTTCGATCAAAATATGAAAAGAGGACGGTTCAAGGTGGTCTGTGCAAAATCGTAGACCTTGGCACGGCCGGGCCTAGCCCAGCACAGTCAGGCCCACTACCAGGTTCTGCCCAAATCACACATGTTCCTAGCATCTCAGATTATTCTAGACCTGAGAGGGTATCTAGAATATTCTAGGTTGTTGATTTGTCATCCTAGAGAGAGGTTTCATATCATCGATGGGTTTTAGTCACGCTGTGCGATAGCGAGTGGGATGACCCCACATGAACATATACCACAATACATATCAGATTTAGATGAAGGTTTCTTGTTGGGGTGTTTGAGGATTGTCTATGCTCGAGAATAGGTGCATAGACTTCCGAACTTGTGGTTACATAGCCATAAACTCCTTCTCTCTGATTAGTAGAATCTGAAAGACTCTATTTTGTTTTGTTTTCTTTGTTTTATTTTATTTCATGACATTTTTCTAGACTATTTCTAGTTCCATACTTTTATCGACTATTGGATTGGATTACATGACTTAAGAGTGAGATCTTAAGCATCCTAAAAGTCCCCACATCCCTGTGTTCGACCCCGTAATATAATTGTGGGGGTCATTGAATGTTTCGGGTTATAAATTTATAGTTTGATCCTTTTGAGTCTGCCTCCTTTTCGACACGTAATTTAGGTCGTATCAACTTTTGGCACTATTGTTGGGGACATGGTTTTCCATGTTTACATGCCCAAAGATTGTTGTTCTATCATCCATAAGCATGTATATATACCTGGTTCTTATTTTATTTTACACATACTTGTCCATATATACTGAATAGATTTTCTTTTTCTTATGCCTTTGCAGCCATGGATCTTGCCTCCACAAGACAAGTTATCTTGTCCACCTGTCCTCTCGAAATTTTCCCCAGTTCTGACTGCTGGAAAATAATTGAAAGTCGTGCACTCCAACTCATCGAGCTATATTCACCCCCACTGTTGTCATATGTAGATGTCTCATCAAAGGATATGGACAATCAACCCTCAACTTCCACACTATCATGGGATCAAGAACTGATTAGAGAAGTGGAGCTAGCTGGAGAAAGTGTTGATGCACTAAACTCCTACTTATCTCCTCAATTCCAAGAACAAGACGATCTGCTCCAACAACTACTAGAAAAGTAGGATGATCAGCTCCAAGTAGCCACATAGATCGCAAACCACAGTAGAAGTATACTTCAAATTGTTGAACAAGGATTCATCCAAGTGCATCAGTTTGATACAATGAGTTCCCAACAAAGGTATATGATAGAATTGATGGATCTTGAAAGCATTGTTGGTTGAGTACTACAACTTCATGATAAGGTTGTCAAACAAGGAAGGAGGTTTCAAGAGCTCATCGATTTGGCTACCATCCAATTGCAAATTCCATCACACAACCATGAATACAGTCATCAAGACCATTCCATTGGGCCTAAAGTGGAGTATGCCTCACCATCCAATTCACACCATCAATTGGATTCACAAGGATTGTTCTGTGAAGACCAACCCACCTGGGGAAGCCCTTCATTTTATCCAGATGATTCAACGGATCAACCAATGGAAGATACATGCCATACACATGAATGGTTATATGAGGATGATGACTCTTATCCTCACCAGGGCAGTCAAACAACCTCACAATAGGGAGGTTAGTTTGAGGAACCTAAATCGGACATCGATCTAGACCAGGGTGATATCTCTCATATTGAGACATGTCACTTCACCTTAAGCAATACTCCGATCATGGTTTGGAAAAATTTGTTCGATGAGGAAGACGGTGACAGCTGCTCAAATTGGAGCAATGAGTAAACTGACGATGATGAGTTGGAGTAGCATGATCTGACATTGCCATATTCCATTTCAAAGAAAAGTTGACATCAATGGAGCATGATGAACAACCCACTACAACATGATTGGTGAGCATGAAGATACCCCAAATCCCATAGAAGGTGACAAGTTTGGGGTTGTAGAACTACAAATAGATTCAACTGGGGATACTTCTTGTTTAGAAGATGATTGGATGACTTCGACTATATATAAAAATTTATCTGAGCATCCAACCTCAAGTTTAGAGGTGGATAGAGAATAGAGGAGTCCTCTAGAAAAATTTCAGCCTCTCCCCTCCATCTCATCTTGTGTCGACATCCTAGGGCCTTTATATTCATATTCATACATTGAGAAGTACCTTGAGGATGCTCTACTGAAGAACTCATTTCAGTTTAGTTCAAGTAAATCCCAACATAGAGATTACTTCACTGAGTTTCTAGATTGTATTCCTCTTCTTCAGACTCAGAAGAGCCCACATCTCCGTCTATTCTACTCCTATTACGTGGCAGAGCCCATTGGCGAGACACATGTGACATTGGTCCCAAAACTTAGGATTTGGGACCCTAGTGTTGGTATCATGGGGTAGCCACCCCCTTTCTCTTACTCCTTTATTTTCTCCTTTTGTTAAAATAAATTCCTTTTTTTCTTAGATAGTTTCTTTCCTCTAACTATTTTTACATATCCTTGCATACATGCATCATTTTAGGACTTTAATAAGATTCTTCCCCTTATATCCATGCATTCCTTCCCTACTATCCTGAGTTTAGGTCTTGCTTGAGGATGAACAAAGTTTTAAGCTTGGGGTGGTAAGCTTTTCACCCTTCTATCTCTTCATTTTTCATGCATGCATGTTTACTTCTTGCATTTAGGCATAAATTTAAATTTAGCCTTATTGTTTTGTAGGACTTTGTTATGTAATTTGTAGCTTTGCAATTAAGACTATGTGATGTGAATCTTATACTTAAATGATTATCCATGTGCCTTAATGCACAATTTTCATCTTAAAATTGCTTAATCTTTTGCTTGGCTTGCTCGTTGACTCTTTCCTCAAGTTTGGTAATAAATCTAAGGTTATGCACCTCTTTTATATCTTAAAACTTTATTCCCTTGATCTATGTTGTGAATGACAAATCCAAGATATAGGACTATTGGAAAGAGCTAGAGTATGATCAAAGACTCCTAGCTGTGATCTCACAAACTTGCCTCTATTCTAAGGATCCTTAAATCATAATTACTACTTTTCACACATGTGACAAGCTATTCATGATGAGTTTTGAGATTTAATCAATTTGAAGTGTTTTCCTTGATGGACTATGCGCCCTTTCACCCTAGATTGAGTAAAAAAGATGAAAAATTAAAAATTTGCAAAAGAGCCTTAGCCACCCACAAAATCCCAAAAGTATTAAAATAGTTCTCACCCAAGTCTATAAATTAGAATGCAAATAATAAAAGCCTGAGTGTGAATAAATGAGTGTTGTTTTCTCTTTTAGGAGAGTTGAGGATGGTGCCTAGACTGTGTATGACTGCGCTCATGAATGCGGGTATGTTGTGCCTGGAAGTGCCACCCTAAGGCTCATTAGAGAGTCACTAGGAACCCCCTAGGAGACCTATGAGGCCATCCTAGTAGCAGGGTTGGTTTGAGTGCAGTACGAGGAGTTCATCTCACTACTCTAGGCCAACCAGATTGGATTGTAGGGATTGTTTCTTGTTACATGGACCAACCTGATGCATATCTAGATCCTCAGAAGTCATTAGAGCCTTCTTCTTTTTTTTGTTGCTTCTTAGGACCTGAATAAGTGAGAGGCGGGTTTTTCCCTATTGGTCTACAATTAATACATGATGATGGCTCATTTCTCATCACATGTGTGATCACCCATGTGACAATGCTTTTATGTTGTATAATTATGATTCAAACCCTCATGAGTATCAACAATTGTAGTGAATTCACTTAATCTTGCCTGGGCACTCTTTGATATTACTTTAGCAGGATTGTGCTTTATTGGTGGGGGTTTAGTCTAAAATGATACGGATTAAGAGAATTGATGTTTTAAATTATTTTTGTTAACCTTAGCATTTATCATCAAGCTTAATTTGGATGTTATCTTTTTGTTCTTTAAGCACAATCTTGCTCGAGGAAAAGCAAAGGTTTAAGCTTGGGGAGGTTGATAACACCCAAATTTCGGCATTTATGCTAAGCATGTATTTATGGTTTGGTGTCATTATAGCCTTAATATGCCCAAAATAACCCTAGACTCTTATCTTTTAGTAATTTATATATTTTCATAGATAAAGTTGCTCAACTAGCCAATTTTGGGACTTGCATGAACCGAACCTGAAAAGACATTGATTCTCCAATATTTCTCCCCAACACATGGTTTTTGTAGTAGCTAGGCTTCCATTCATCATGACCGTGACACCTAACGTGACCGAGATGCCTGGCACGACTGTGCCGAGGACAAGGGTTAGTTGCACCTGCCTCGACCAAAACCACTGTCTTACCTGCGACACCTGCCTCGACTGCATCACCTATCACGACCATCGTATCTGTCATGACCGCAATGTCTGCCTCGACCACGAAGTCTTCCTCTACCATGACAACTATCGCTAACGGTACGCTCGGCACGGCTATGCCGAGGACAAGTGTCGGCTGTGTCGAGGACAAGTGTCAGTTGCACCTACCTCGAATGTGATACATGTCTCACCTGTGGCACCTGCCTCGACTGTGACACCTATCACGACTACAATACATGCCTCAGCCATGACACCTGCCTCTACCATGACACCTATCATGACTGGTACACTTAGTATGATTGTGCCGAGGAGAACGATCAGTTGCACCTATCTCGCCTGCGACCCCTATGTCGACCGTGACATCTACCTCAACTGTGATGTCTTCCTCGACTGCTACAAACATCTTAACCATGACATCCGTTCAATCGTGACCCCTAACACAGACATTTCGAGACAAGTGTAGCGACCGGGATAGGTGTCATGACCACTCATTACACCCACCCCACCTTCACCTATAACTACCCACCCCTCGCTACCTGGAGGGGGTTCCAAATTTTTGGAGGTTCCACATTTTGGTTCCAACCCATTTTGGTTCCCAAATCCTCATGGGAGAGTTCAAAGGTCCGAAAAGGCTAAATTTCTCATCCTATGTCCATCCCTCCAATTTTCTTCTATCCACCATCATTTTCCACCACCATTCACCCATATCCTACCATTCCCAACCATCTTCCACCTCCATACACCCACCAAGCTACTGTTTGGGTTGGAACCAAAGAGAAAGGAGGGCAAGGAGTCTAGAAGACCAAGGAGGACGATCCAAAGATGAGATCTAACCTATGTGGAGGCTAAGGAGTGAGAGCTACCTCTCCTCTATGGGATAAATCTCTTCTTCTTCTTCTCCTTTCTTCTATTGTTCTCCTTTGTTTCTATACAAATGATGTTCTTCCATCTTTGTTCGGTGCCAACTATGCTTATCTATGGCTAGTTGAGCTCCTTCTTGGCTATGTAGCCCGTTTTGGGCATGTTTATGTACTTTTACCTTAAGCAAGCAGTTTCATTTCAGATCTAGTACGCTTTTTTGTTCTATCTTCTCTTTCTAGTTATGATTACTAGTTTGGTTGATCTCTTTCTTGCTTGAACTTCTATTTTTTCCTATATTGAGAGATTTGTTGTAGGAATAGATAAGAGAAGGTAGTTTTGATCAGAATATGAAAAGAGTATGGTTCAAGGTGATCTGTGCAGAACTGTAGACCTGGGCACGGTCGGACCCGCTACCAGGTTCTTCCCAGATCTTACCTGTTCTTAGCATCTCAGAATATTCTAGACCTGAGAGGGTATCCAAGATATTCTAGGGTATTGATTTGTCATCCTAAAGAGAAGTTTCATATCATCGATGAGTTTTAGTCACACTGCATAAAAGCGAGTGGGATGACCCCACATGAACATATACCATAGTATGTATGATGTTTGGATGAAGTTTTCTTGTTGGGGTGTTTGGGGGTTGTCTACGTCTGAGAACAGGTGCATAGATTTACCAACTTGTGGTTACATATCCAAGAACTCCTTCTCTCTGATTAGTAGAATCTGACGGACCTATTTTGTTTTCTTTTCTCTGTTTATTTTATTTTGTGACATTTTTCTAGACTAGTTCTAGTTCCATACTTTTATTGACTATCAGATTGGCTTATCTGACTTAAGACTGAGATCTTAAGCATCCTAAACATCCCTACATCCTTGTATTTGACACCATATATCTACTTTGGGGATCATTGAAGGTTTCAGGTTATAAATTTAAAGTTCGATCCTTCTGAGTTTGCCTCCTTTTGGATGCACGATTTAGGCCGTATCAACTTTTGTGGAACTTTTCAGCAAGGCCGTACCAATTGTATCGATCCCGATAGGTGTTGTGGTAGAGGAAGACTTCATAGTCAAGGCATATGTTGCAGTCACAACATGTATCGTGGTCACGACAGGTACAGTCGAGGCAGGTGTCGCAGGTGAGACAGGTGTGTCGGTTGAGGCAGGTGCAGTTGACCCTTTTCCTCAGCACGGCCATGCCAGCCATCTCAATCAAGTTAGGTGTCATTGTCACCACAGATGAAAGCCTTGTTGTTGCAAAAAACATGTGTTGGGGAGAAATCTTAGAGAATATGTGTCTTTTCAGGTTCGGTGCCTGTAAGTCCCAAAATTGTCTAGTTGAGAAAATTTATATATGAAAAGATATAAATTACTAAAATATAAGAGTCTAGGGTTATTTTGGGCATATTAAGGCTATAATGACACCAAAAAATAAATAAATGCTTAGCATAAATGCCTAAATTTGGGTGTTATCACCTACAATATATCAGATTCATCTAAATCAATTCAACGGTTGTCAGATGTAGATTCTATTATAGGAATTTTAAGAAACTTTTGATCTGATTGTTCAAGTCAAATTAGTTAATAAACATATATAATATATAGATAATATAATTATATTTCTAAGACAATTTGAATCACTTGATTTCGACATTATATGTGGAATTTAGATTCATTTTAGTAATGGGGTATACTTTTATAGAGTTGTATAATTTCTGTTGATCTTCATAATCGATCAGTCATCCTTATTGTTCAACCAATCAAGCTATATCATTAAATATATATTTTTTGTTGACAATTTAATTTTTCTTACAAAGGATATTAAATTATCCAACTCTGAATTTGTATGGAAAAGTTATGGCTATTTGAGTGACCATCTATACTTTATTGATCATCACTCCAATTGTCAGAGTTGGGGAGTAAGGATATGCAATCTTTAATAATGATGTTGGATTTTCATGGAGGGATATTGATTTATCTCTTGTTCTTGTATCAATAAACACACTACATAGACTACTAAAAACTTAATACAAGTGAGATATTAAGTAGAATGCAAACAAAATATGTAAAACTAAATATCAAATGCAACTAAAATTGATAAAGGGACATTCATTAAAACCTTGAGCTTGAACATTTCTCATCCTCGAGTAACACAAAATCCAACACACTCTCTAAATAATACTTTCAACCAATGTACATGCCTCATATCCCTATCATGTTTAAGTCCCTACCCCCAAGAATGGTCAAGCAACCCAAATTTTTTAAAATCACATAACATAACTTCTTATGTTCTCTATCTTGACTTTGATTGGCATAAATTCTTCCCTATCAAAAATATATAATGAAAAAACATGCAACATTCTTGATATTTCAGATAAACCCATATATTCCTATGATATTTTTGTACAAGAGCAATGTTTGGTAGTGGAATGTTGATTTAGGGGAACCTTGCTTTTCTAGATGGAAAGTAGAGTGAATGGATGTGTAAGACCCCTGACCTAGCTTTCTTGCTAATCTTTCTTGCTTAGCATAATTATATTCTAAAAAACCTTAATATAATCACATGACGTGCTTTAATAACATATGAAATGCTTCAGTTTTTTGTTTGGTCCAGTTTGAATACTATTTGAGCTAGTTATATTATATGTGTGCTTGTTTTGGACCTAATTGAAAATTATCCATGTTTAGGGGTTATCTTGTAATTTTTCACATACATGTTGGGACTCACATGTTTTGGCATCATGTTGGAGATAGAGTGGTTCCCCATAGCTTTATTGCACCTTTATTTGATGAGGTGGCATCATGTGTTGATGATTAGGGTTCTACTTAAATGCCTTGTGTAAATGGTTGATCTGGCTTGTGTGTTGACCATTTAGTTTTGGTTTTCAATGACCACCTTGATATTTCTTCCACCATGGTGTCTTTGTTCGATGATTTTTTGAGTGCACCTAGTGATCTTGGTGGTCGATGATCCAAGATATCCTAGGGTTTGAGTCTATGCAATCACTAGGGTTTGATCTCCTATGGTCACAATGTCTTCTTCGACCGATTGGCTTTTGGACCTTGTGTCCCTTCAATCGATGAGCTACCCTGGACCAGTTAGGTCGATGATTTTCATTGGTTTTAACAACCTTTCTTGCATGCATGGTCTTAGTTCTTGCATGGTCGAGTTTTGAGGGACATGCGGAACATGTGGCATGACACCTAATCTCCCTTAACTCTCTCCTACCCTTAGATATATATACCCCTCTCCTTGCATGCAAGTGATCCTTTTGCACCATCTTCGCCCCTTCTTGCTTGGAGATTGTCCCTTTTGTTCTTGGTGGTGGAGAAGAGCTCAACCTTTGAGAAAGGTGACTGATCCCTTGCATGTGTGATCTAGGTTTGGAGCAATTCTTCTTTGGTGATCCTTTGGTGTTCCTTGATCTTGGTAAGTGATCTCTCTTGCTTGATCTTTATTTTCTTGCAACCCTACCCCTCTTCTCTTGACTGAATCCATGGACCTCCATGGTGGTGCTTATTGAGTAACTTCTCTCTTCTTGGATGAATCCATGCTTCTCCACAGTAGTGCTCAAGTTGAGTTGGAGATTTTCTCTCTTTCTTATCTTTTCGGCCTCTAGGGTTGTTTTCTCCATCTTGTGCTCCCTTAGCCTATGGTTTTGCTTTTCTCATTGAGTTTGTGATAAAGCTAGGTTTCTTCTATTTTCTTGGAGCATCCTTGTTTTTAGAGTTGTTTCTTCACATCCAAGGCGAGTTATATAACTTTCTCCTCAGTTATTTCTTACATTTACCTTGCATGCAAGTAATCTACTTTTAAAACATGGTTCTAAGTTGAATGGTGATATTAAATATGGTCTAGGGTTTATGTTTCATGGTGGTTCTTGTGTTGATAAGTTTTCTTTGTTGAACCCTAATCTATGTGCACAAGTTCTTGACTATTGATGGAGGTTTTGGAAACATGCATGGTGTGTTAAATGAGTGGTTTTCTCTCTCATGACTATTGTTTTACTCCTTGCTTGATGATGGACAAAATTAGGGTTTTGGTGTTGTTTTCCTTTATGTGATTATACCTTGATGTTTTGATTTAATGGTGATGATCAACATGATGATCTTATGGATGATGAGTTGTCTCTCTTCATGTGGTTATCATTGATAGTGATGTTGAGTGGTCACCAAGTTTTCCATAGTGGTCGATGAGCTTTTTACCTAGCTTTCTTGTTTATATTTCTTTATTAGCATAATTATATGCTTAAAACCCTTAATATAATCACATTTTGTGCTTTAATCACATGTGACATGCTTACGTTTTTAGTTTGGTCCAATTAGAATATTGTTTGATCTAGTTATACCATATGTGTGCTTGTTTTGGACCTAATTGAAAATTCCCATGTTTAGGGTTTATCTTGAAATTTGTCACATTCTTCTTGTTCCTCATGTGTTTTGGCATCATGTTGGAGAGAGTGGCACCCCATATATTTGTTGCACCTTGGTTTGATGAGATGGAATCATGTGTTGATGATTGGGTTTTTACTTAAATGCCTTGTGTAAATAGTTGACCTTGTTTGTGTGTTGATCGTTCAGTTTTGGTTTTTAGCAACCACCTTGATCTCCCTTCAACCATGGTGTCTTCGTTCGATGAGTTTTTGAGTGCACCTAGTGATCTTGGCGGTCAATGATCCACGATACCCTAGTGTTTGAGTCTATGCGGTTACTAGGGTTTGATCTCCTATGGTCGCTATGTCTTCTTTGACTGAGTGGCCTTCAGATCTTGTGTCCCTTCGACCGATGAGCTACTTGAGACCAGTTAGGTCAATGAATTTCTTTATTTTTAATGACCATTGTTTCATGAATGGTCTTAGTTCTTGCATGGCCGAGTTTTGAGTGACAAGTGGCGTGTCACAGAATCGTTCTTACCCCAATCCCAATCTCACTGCCTAGACAGTGGTAAAGGGATTGAAGCGCCCATCTCTGAGTGGTCTAGAAGGATCTCACACACTATCATATACAATAAGAAATAATAACTCATAAAACAAGAGAATTAAAGAACAAACTAACCCAAATAGGATATTTTTTGCAAATTTATCCTTGCCACCAGAGTTTATCAAGAGCAGAAGCGATCTAGTCAATTATTCATAAAGATCCAACTAGTTTGCCTAAAATTAGGTAAGTCAAGACACAATCAATGCAATTGCATTGGTACACTTTGAAAAGAATAGATATTGAACAATTGAAAACATTTATCGAAAAGTATAGTACTTGTAGGACTTATATTCAAAATATAGTCAACAAGAAATTTTCAAACCAACATTTATATGTCAAGATTTTTATTTTGAACAATTCAATTTTTATTACAAGTTCCCATTATGTTGATATCGAGAAGCATGCTTATATATTTTATGTGGTTCATCACCCCAATGAGATGGGGGAGGTCACTAGGCTCCTTCTCTCCATATGAGGTAGGAGGTCAATTGACATGTACAAGATTTGAGATCATTTGACATGTACAAGTTCCACCCTCCGAATGAGGAGGTCACTTGTACTCAATATTAACAAGTATTACTAGCAGTCATAATGGACAATATCATTTATGTTTTCAAGTTTCTTGCAAGCTATAATATAGAAAACCGAAAGACTAATCAGTATGGAACAATAGCTCAAACAAATACATAGCCAAGATTTTTCAAAAGGTACATCCAAGTATCATTCAATACCACTAGTCTGTTCAAGGATGAATTAATATAAAAGCATACCTTTCACTGAGGATTTAGAGTATAGATTCTAACAAATAATAAATCAGCCCCTTGAGTCAAAGCCTAGATCAGCAAGATTGGATCAAGGGTCAAGATCATGATGTTTAAAAGATCATGTTTCAATATTCGAAATTAGGGTTACATTTTCCTATTTCAACCTTAGGTTTAGGTCATCCACTTATGATCAACCAATTTCAAGATGTCCAACATTATTCAAGTGTCAAGATTATTTCTAGTATGAATGACCTACCTGGGTATTCTAGAAACATATGTGTTAACCCAAATTTTATGATCATTATTCAAGTCATTATCAAGTCTATGGATCATCATCATGATGGATTAGCACCATCAATATTCAAGATTAGATCAAGTCTTTCTTGATGTAAAAGTAAAGTCATGGATCAGGTGTTAGGTCAAAAGATCAAAGGTTTCACAAGATTTATATCAATCATTAAGATGTCATCATCAAGACTATATATTACTAATCAAAATCATATTTGAGATTGAATCAAGTAAACAATTTTAAATCTAGATTCTTCATTAGTCAAGTCATGATTTTAGAGTCTCAAGGTAAACATCAAACTCAAATATTAGGGTTTCTAGAGATCAAATATGATTATTGAGTCATTAGATAAAAAGTATAAGAAATAGATCAAGATCTAGGAATATAAGTGATAATAATGTATAATCAAGTCTCCAAAGTATTTTTAAATGCTTCATTGGATTTTTCTGATCAAGATTGACTATTTATTCATAATGTTTGGAGCTAGGATGCATTTTTTATGATTTAAACAAGACCTTACCTTTTTAGTGATTATTTGTTAGAGAGAGAGGGAAAAAACCTAAATTGAGAAAAAGGATGGTTGCTTGATGATCCATGGATGGTCGAGATAAAGCCACACATGCTTTGTGGGTTGCTCACTCAGTGGTCAGGTTCAATCCTTGGTTCGCAGTTCAATTCCTTAATTGAGCAGTTTACATGTTTCTATTAAACCTGTGGACTTCCTCCCTGGACTGGCTGATTTGAGCCCTTTTCTCTCTCGTGTAGGTTTCCACGAGAGCCAAGAAATAGGTGGAGTGGGCTCGTCAGCTTATGGGGAAAAGGGATCATGATCCTTCTGGGTTAGCAATGATAGTGTTGCTCAAAATCATCGTCCCCTCGTGGTGTGGATGGCAGTGGCAGATTGAGGCGAGAAGTAGGAAGTGTGAGATGCCCAAAATTGGGCCTGGTGGTGGTGTAGTTTGAATAGTGGAAGATTGAGTAGGAAATAGTCAGTGCTTGGGGCCAAAAGAGAGGGCAAGGATGAGGCTCTTTGCTAGGTGTGGTGGTGGCAAGCATGGGGGAGCCCTTTTATAGTGTTGGGGCCAGGGTTTGCACTGAAATGGACCTTGGTTGCAAACCAAGGTCGTCAAAGTGAGAAGGAGAAATGGGGGAAAGGTTTTTATGGTGAGTCAGGGCATTAATGGTGAAATTGGGTATGGTTGAATTTGAAATCACAAGGCGAGGCTTTTTGCTCGCTCAAATTTTTGAATCGGAGTCATAAGCGGGAGATTGGCTATTATGGCAGCCTTGTCTCCTCCCTACAATTAGCAGGAGGAATGAGATGACACCCTGGCCACTCGATCAGGACTCTGATCTATAGGATTCTAATCTGAGGGTCAGGGTTCATCCCTAGATCTTTGCTTGTCCTGCTGACTTGGAAAAGGGGCAAATAAAAGGAAAAAATAAGGGATTTTTAGCATATAACTTCAAGAAATCATAGAAAATAGCAGGAATGTCCATTTAGGATGATATTTGGACCATAGTTTCAAAAAAAATGTGAATAATCTTTATGAAAAGTTCAAGTACCAGAAGATGAATTTTTATGGAAAATTTTACTTCTTTGGACAAAGTAACAGTTTAACCTAATTTGGGGTGTCACAATGTGTATAAAATTTACATTGGTCATCATTTTCAAATTTGAGTATCAATATTGATCAAAGAGCCAAGAAAATTTAAATTGAGGTATGTGTGAACATAATGAGGGCAAAAGAGTAATTAATTCATAATTATGCAAAAATGCACTTTGTCACATGGCACATGTGGCATGACACCTAACCTCCTTTACCTCTCTCCTAACCTTGGATATATATACCCCTCTCCTTGCATGTAAGTGATCCTTTTACACCCTCTTCTTCCCCTCTTTCTTGGAGCTCATCCCTTGTGTTCTTGGTGGTAGAGAAGATCTCAACCTTGGAGCAAGGTGGCCGATCCCTTGCATGGGTGATCTAGGGTTGGAGCAATTCTTCTTTGTTGATCCTTAGGTGTTCCTTGATCTTGGTAAGTGATCTTTCTTGATTGATCTTTGTTTTCTTGCAACCCTACCCCTCTTCTTTCTCTTGAACGCAACCATGGGTCTCCATGGTGGTGCTTCTTGAGGAACTTCTCTCTTCTTATCCGAATTATGGTTCTCCATGATAGTTCTTAAGATGAATTGGAGATTTTCTCTCTTTCTCATCTTTTCAGCGTAAGCTCTTGCTCCCCATATTGTGCTCCTTTAACCTATGGTTTTTCTTTTCTCTTTGAGGTGGTGCTAGATTGGTTGTGAGGTGGTGATCAATCTAGGTTTGTTCTCTTTTCTTGGACCATCCTTGCTGTTGGAGTTGTTTCTCCACATCCAAGTTGAGTTATATAACTTTCTCCTCAGTTATTGCTTACATTTACCTTGAATTCAAGTAATCTAATTTTAAAATATGGTTCTAATTTGAATGGTGATATTAACTATAATCTAGGGTTTATGTTTCATGGTGCTTATTGTGTTGATAAGTTTTCTTTGTTGAACCCTAATATATGTGCACGAGTTCATGACTGTTGATGGAGGTTTTAGAAACATGCATGGTGTGTTGAATGAGTGGTTTTCTCTCTCATGACTATGGTTTTACTACTTTCTTGATGGTGACTAAAATTAGGGTTTTGGTGTTGTATTCCTTCATGTTGTTACACCTTGATGTTTCCATTTCATGGTGATGATCAACTTGATGATCTTGTAGATGTTGAGTTTTCTCTCTTCTCATGGTCGCCAAGGATAGTGATGTTGAGTGGTCGCTAAGTTTTCCATAGTGGTCGATGAGATTTTTTTCTTGATGTTGTTGAGTTTGCTAGTGTGATGGTCGCTAAGGTTTGAGGACCTTCTCTTTGGTTGATGAGTTCTACTCATGTTTATTGGTCACTAAACTTTCTCTTATGTGGTTGATGAATCTAGGATTCTTATGCGGTCATTGAGGGAGGTTAATTCTGGTTCAATGATCATTGAAGATAGCCATTTTCAATGGTCAATGAAGGGGTCAAACCCTAGTTCTTCGATCACCTATCATGTGTTTTCAACGGTCGATGATGGTGCTTAGTCTATGCGATCAGCAAGTATGATATGACCTGGCTTTCAGTGGTCACCCTTGTGTTTAACGCTCGGTGGTCGATGAAGAATTTTTGACTTGTGCTTGTTCTATGTGGTTGATCTTAGTGATAATCATGTTGACCTAACATGCTTCCAATAATGTTGGATTTGGTGATAATTAGGGTTTAGTGTTACTTGTTGTTTTTAAACCCTAATTCAGTTATCTATGATAAGCCCTATCCCTAATGGCAAGTACATAATGATGTTGTCTATTTGCTGGAGTATTTAGCATAATAATGGAGTACTTTCTCTTTCCTAAAGTATTATAACCCTAATTTGCTTTTGAAATGAACATCATAGTTCTTAATTTCATGAATGATTGTGGTTTCACTTATGTAACACTTGTCTGGTGATGATTAGGAGCCTTAATGAGGCATGGAAGGATAATGATGTTCTTGAAGGGAAAAATGTGAATGGTCTTATGACCTGGGTAGTGCCTTTGTACCCTAATTGTGGTGATATACTCTGGTAATGTGGTGAGGGATTAATATCACATGATTATGTAATGATGAGTGTAGAATCATGAATATGATAGTGAACAATATCATATGATGATGTGACAAGTTTATACCTTATACGTTACATATCTTCTGAAGTTGCAACCTACCTTATCTTTTGTAGAATCTCTCTAGGGTTTGCTTGTAACTTTATTGATGCAGTTAAAAGATACCAAATTGTCTTTAACTAATAAAGTGGAACCCCAATTATGTAGTGCCTTATTCCATGTTGTAAATAAGGCTCAACACCCCTTTACTAGTAATGGTAAACTAATGACCAATGAATAGCAGTGGAATTTAAAACATTGACTATATTCAATTTCACAAAGGATACATCAAAATTATCCGAATAAGGGTGTACATGATCATACAACAAAAGGATCTAAGATAGGGGGAAACTAAACTACATCAATCTGTCTCCAAGAAACAACTTTAAGAGATAGGTCCAGAAGTAAGGATGAACTCCTTCTCCTAATCTTAGGCTGGTCCACCATGCTCCTGTTGCGCACTCTGATCCTAAACCTAGGTGGTTGGGATCACCCAACAAGAGGAGAAATAAAGTATGTATCAATTAAAGGAATAAGGACAATAATAGACCAAAACATGGCATGATAAAGATTTACTATGCTAAGAGGGTCAAAAGTATGAGACATGTAATAAAGAAGAAGTCTGCCATGATAAACAATAATAAAGTTGCATAAATGAATAAAATTATGAATAAAATAACTAAAGTAGGCCTGAGGCACCTACCTAACCTCAACTAATAGGTGAGGGAGAGTAAGACATTCCCATATATATATATATATATATATATATATATATAAAGTGGGGAGAGTAACACATTCCCCTGGGTGAAATAAAACATGCCCAACTATGGGTGGTTGTACATAAGTACACTACATTAGCTATATAGTCGATAATTCATCATGTTATAAAAAAGAATCTTATGGGGTTCAAAGCCTAAGAATTGATATCCAAATAATTTCTAAAAGAGCAATTATGATATTTTTAGGTTAAGTCTATGTCTCATTTAGAATAGTAGGGTTGGATGATACAATGCCCAACTTAGGGTTTAAAAATGCACATACTCACATATGCACATAAGCACATACCTAATTTTAGAGTCCTAGTCATCACTTTCACCATCTAGTTTGTATCTAAGAACACTTTATCCTAATTATAGATTATATCACATGTATTAGGGTTTTGTAAAACATAGTGTGTAAGAAACCCTAATTTTGGACTTCCTAAGAAAACCTCGGATTTTGGACTCAAAACTCATACCAATTAATCAATTAGATTCTATTCATTAATAAAACATATTTGATTGCCTAATTTGGAGTTAAAATGAATTAGTTACAAATTTTAGGATTTTATACAATTAAAATAGTATTTATAATAAACATTGAAATTGAGATGCAAAACAAGACCTAAAACCCCTAAAATAAGATTCTACTCAAAAAATGCTTTCCAATGACTATTTATACATATTTTTTAGCATCCTATGATTTATTGTGAATTTCCAAAAACTAACCAATCAGTAGGCATAGAACTATATTGTGACATCAATTTAAGTCAAAAATAATCTTGATGCAAATGGAACATGGAAATACAAAAACACCTTAGGTGTGTGTTACATGTAACTAGTTATGCTGGGGGAAAAGTGTCATTAGATCATAAATCGAGTCCGCACATTTGTGAAATAAAAACATCAGTGAAAGTACTAAGTTACCCTTACAACATAAATCATGCGATTACATTGTGAAGAGCGTAAGAATAAAACTCACACCGGGCATCTTCCCTATGCCATGACATTGAGCTTCCTCCCTAGAATCCCAAAGTTCCAAACCAGGAGAGCAATTCCTTTCTTTTCTGACAAACCCAAGGTGACGATCTTAATCTTCATCCTCTGTCAAACTAGGTGAGCCCAAGCCTAGGATTCACGGTGGTCGAGAGCTCAAGATCACCCCACCATAGGGGGAGAATAGGGGAAAGGCTTTGAAACCAAAATACATCACAAAAATGCAATGACAACAACAACTAAGGTCTAGAAAGTACACGTAGAGTCGAGGCAAGGTCAATGGTAGAAACTACATAGCTAGAGGTCCACTGAATGGCCAAAATAGTGGACGCTGATGAGGTGCTAAGGTCAAGCTATAGGGCATGATGTTTGCGGGTAGATGAGGGAAAACCGATGATGCAAGAACAAAGGATGGGTGTCATAGATGCTTACTGAGAAGCCAATTGAACAGGAGGGAGTGAAGGTGGTTGTGGTGAAGCCAAGGTCTCTAGAGATGGAAATGAGTAGGGTGAGGAGTTTGGGGGCACTATAGGCAAAATTGAAGGATGAGGAGACATGAGTGAAGCTACGCAGTGATCAAGGTCCAGTTAAATAGTTGAGTCTAGGTATAAGGAGACCTCTGCAAGTTGGGGCAGTGAGAAGAGGGAAGCCCTAATTGGGTGTTTCGTCGATAGAGAGAGGTGAAGGGAAAGTAATGGCTCATTCGATTCAAGGAGTCCTCAGGGGTTGAAGGTGAAGAGATCTTGAAAAACCATCATGAAATAAGAGAGAGAGAGAGGAATCGATGAGCCAAAGACTATGAATTGCTCCAGACCCGTGAAATGGCCAGAGGTAGGAGATGGGGTTCGGGCCGTTGGATCATCTACTGATCAGGCACGTCAAATCATAGTCGTTAGATGGCACAATTAAAGGCCAGTAACGTATAACAGGTAAAATAATGTGGGACTTTAGATTTAATTACTTGCATCGACGAAATCAAAGTTAAAACCTTAGTAAAAATATATAGAAAACTTCACAAATTAAATTTGAGGGTCAAATCAAGTCATAATGACTTGAAATTTGAACCATAGACTAATTTGATGGTCTAGAACATTACTAGACACTAATATTTCAATTTTGCATATGGTTTGGTCCCTAACCACAATATTAGTGATTAATATATATTAATGCATTTAAAAGGGTGAATTAATGAGGAAAGGCATTTTAATTAAATCTTTGAGTGAAATTTTGAGATAGACAACATATATTAATGTCAAGAGTCATATCTCACCACAACATTCCCTTCTCATGTTTTATTTCCACATTGAAGGAGAGAGAAAGAAAAGAGGATTATTACTCTCATTAACTAACTCAATACCACATTATTTCTCAATCCTTGTCCCAAAAGGCCACAGAAAACTCCAAACCAATCTAATCTAATCTAATCTAATCTAATCATTATCTAACTTTAGTGGTCATTTAGCATTTTTTACTCTAATTAAAATACTACTTGAGGTATTTGTGTACAAACCCATTTATTGGCATAAATATGAATCAAACTAGTCCAAACCACAAAATATTACTCAATCTCAACATTGAGGACAAAAAGGATAGAAAAGATAAGAATATTTTAAAAAAGGACAAAAAGGATATGAAGGAAATGAAAATCTTGGAAATGGGTTAAATTGAAAATATGTCCAAGATTTGGTATGTTACAACACTCTACACCTTAAAGAGGATTTCATCCCCAAAATCTCAATAAGAGGGAAGGGTGAGTACATAACATATCAACACTAAGAAACTAGGTGGTTACCTCTAATCTATGGTACTTCACATGCTCTAATCATAAGCTAGGTTCTCATAGATCACTAATGGTTCCATTATTAAGATTTCCTTTTTATAACACAATTAACATTTTAGGAACATTAACCTTATATTCATTATGATATTAGATTATCCTCATCATTATATTAATTGTGTCATGTTTTATTCAGATTGTTGTCAAAACAACTTCATATCAACATTATGCACAATTCATATGTATTTCTTATTTACTCATTAAGAATTTTAATCACAATTAGGGTTTACTCACTAATCTCAAACTGTATTAATATATTAGATTACGATCCTTAATAACTTGAACTTATACTCCATTATCCTCTTATTATCACCATATAGAATTATAATTAAGTCTACAGTTAATCCAAATATGCCACATATATTACACACTGTCACATTACCTATCATACTCACATTAATGTCATCATTAATCATTTAGTCATATTTATCCTCATCTTGTTACCAAATAAGCATATTCAATCCCACATCAGTCATACATGCATATTATGTGAATCAAATTACTCATTAACCCTATCTGAGTCACTATATGTATTTTAGTGAACAAAATGAAACATGTTAAATATTAATGAAGTGTTCCACATACCAATGTTATGAATAGGTGACTGATTTATGTGCTATTAGAAAACAAGGTGATATGCACTACATATATTGATAACTTAATTAAATTATGATTAGATGATTATATACCATTTATGTGTATCAAAGTATGTTATCAGGTTATGACACCTAATGTTACTAATGTATCATGAAAGGCTTTAAAGATGTATGGGTGAAGGCTAGATGATTACTACTTAGGGTTTAGGTCAACATGATCATTATGTTTCACTTATACCTTCTTAGCATGCATTAAGTCCAAGGTTATATTCCATCTATCTTACTCATCATATCATTAGGGTTTATTGGTTGATAACATGGTCAACATCATGTGTATCCATAATTTGTATTAATATGTGAGTTGCTAATATTATGTGCATTGGGTATTCATTAGGATTCAATCATATGAACTATGTTCATTGGTATATGAACAAACATGTTAGGTTATAAGTACAATTTGTTTTGATCAAATCTAAGGATCTAAGCACACTAACCTCCTAATCATGGAGTTAGGGTTTCTAAAGTCAAAGTAGCTAAATTTCAGTATGTTATAGGATCCCATCCCCTAAAAAGGGATTTCATACTCGAAATCAACATATCAATGTTCTATGAGGTGCTATTACTGTTGGGTTTTAGGGGGAGGCAGAGATGGTAGCATAAACAAAAATTTCTCCCCAAACCCAAAACCCAAAGAGATCTCGTCAACATCTATATGGTAGGAAGGATGGTTTGTAGAGGCGTACCTTATCCCGAGGCTTACTCGATGACTTAACCTCGTGGCGAGCACGGTCTTCACCTCCGGTCTTGGACGACGTCTATGTAGCTCCTGGTCACACCCGGACTAACGGATTGACAGCTGTCCTCCGAGCGGCAGAAATATCCCACCTCTATAGTAGTCCACACGGACCACCGGGAACTCTAGTCGTCCTGTCCTATAAGACACTGGAAGGATTTGTCCCCTTCTGTTGGTGTACTAGTCACCGACGTGCTCTCCCACCACCAGTTGTCATCCTGTAGTTGTCTTTCCCTCGTGGTGCCTCCCTAGTCGGGTAGCACTTGCTTGGGCTCTCTCGGTTACCACAACCAGAGAGGACAACTTTACAGAGCAACTGATGTTTTGAGTTGTTCTATCTGAGAATCCCCCATTACCCCTCTATATATAGGAGGGGTTAGGGTCAGGGTTCTCAGCCCCAGGCAATGTGGGACTAAAGTGGGAGTAGAAGGGTCTGGAATTTCCATGAATTTGATACATTGTGACAGGTGAACAGGTCATTTCACAAATGAACTGATCATTTAGAGACTGAACTGATCGGTTCATCTCATGAACCGGTCATTTGGGGAGTTGAATCGATCGGTTCATTCATGAACCGGTCATTTCACTTCCCAGGGTAGTTCCCAATTGACTTTCCTCTTTCCATTTCCAATTAATCCAAAGATCAATACTTGTCCCAATCAAATTGTACAAGTGAAACAAAAATATTTTCTCATCAACCTAACTTTCCCTAGCTGGATCATTTGGTCTAGTTGAACCGATTGGTTCAACACTTGAACCGGTCATCTCACTTGACCCTGAGCTAATCGGTTCAACAGTTAGAACCGGTCGGTTGGCAGTCCAGGTTGTGCAGAAATCAGTCAATGCAATTCTCAAACAATCTAACACCCAAATCAGTTAGTTTAACACTTGAACTTGGTGATTCTGAGTCAAGTCAATTGATTGAATGTTTAATTGAACTACTAAACACATTTAGTAAACAATCTAAACATCATTCGTGGATAAACTCCTCTTCCAGGTTAAATCATATGTGTGTGACCCTACAGGCCCATTTCACATTGGCAGTGAAAGTCTATAACACTTATGACTTCACAAGCAAAGAGCGGTGCCTAGTAGCACATCGGTGCTACCCAAGTGAAAAGGAAAGTTGGAGAACAACTTTCAATCCTACAATCTATGATTGGTGTTATAGCGAATGTATAATTCCTTTGTCACTGATATCCTGAATGAACTCAAGGCATGGAACAGTCATCCTGTCAACGTTCATTCACTTCCTTGATCTCAGAGTAGATTGGATGAGATATGTGTGACATCAATATCACATATTGATTCACACATGCATGTGCATGCCTTTCTCATTCCTACTCATCAAGTGGCCATGGACATCAAACTCCCTTAGGAGGGACAAATCCCATATCTATCACCCACCCCTCAAAAGCCCCATGTGTCAAAGTCACCCAATCATCACCTTTATAACAATCTATATTTCAGGATTGTGTTTGATGATGTCAAAGTGTACCCAACGACATGTGTTGAGTGTAGTGATTTCAGGTCAAAGAATCACACTCACCACCATCACTGTGAGAGCTGACTGTGACTACCAAGTCATGGTTCCATGCGTCACTCTCACGGGGGGTCTTTTTGATACACTTGTTCTCTAACAAGTAGCTATGTGCTTGGTTTGATATCACTACATCATGACTAATGAGATTCTATCATCAACCAACACACAATCTAGTCTTGTGTGACATTGTTGTCTATCAACCTTCCACAATGACATCTGACTAGGGACATAACAAGAATGTACAAACTCTTAGCATCCATATGATCTCATCGTTCAGGTCCTCAACCTAAAGGCATATGTCATTGAGTATTTTCATTCTCTGGACATTCAATCTATTTTGTCATTATCTCACAACTGACTAAACCAGAATGAATTGGAAGCTTTCCCTTGATGTTTATCAAATCAATCTTAATGTATCCCACCAATCATCCCATGATTGGCTCTCAGGGCATACATACCAACAATTACTCCACCCCTTAAAGGGTTGACCTACCAAGTCAAATTAAACTAGAGGTAAAAGAGTGAGTCTCACTAAACCATGTATAATATCTATCACTTCCACCTCAAAGTCGAGGTTTGATGGATAGTCTACTCAAATATATGATCCTATGGGACAAGAGAGAATTATTTTGAGTAACCATTTTCAAACAAGTCACAAGATCTTCATATTAGATTACCATAGGTGTCTAAGGCTACTATAGCCTAAAGGTATGCTATTTTGGACAATCAATATCATCTCAGGCCAGGTCAGTGTCATATGGATCTGGGAGTCCTCGTAAACCAAGCTAGATGCACGGAGGAAAGTATTTCCAACCCCCATATCCTAACCCTTTCTAGGCACCCTTGCTTTCAACTTATGTCCTATTAGCTACCTAACATGCTCATCACGTAAAGGTTAACCAAAGATATTTCTAATATGAAATTTTTATGATCCTAAACCAACCTTTCATCATAGGTCAATTCCAAGGTGTACATATTGACTAAAGGGGAACTACATGAGGTATGAGTTCTAACTGGGGAGACAAATTGAAATAGTCAAGATTCTGACTACCATGGGATTTGACACCATGTTGTAAAGAAGGCTAAAAACCCCTTTACTAAAAATGGTAAACAAAAGACCAATGAATAGCAGAAGAATTTAAAACATGGACGATATTCAATTTCATAAAGGCTACATCAAAATTATCCTAATAAGGGTGTACATGATATATACAACAAAAGGATCTAAGATAGAGGGAAATTAAACTACATCATCCTATCTCCAAGAAACAACTTTAAGAGATAGGTTCGGAAGTAAGGATGAACTCCTTCTCCTAATGTCAGGCTGGTCCACCATGCTCCTGTTACGCACTCTGTTCCTAAACATGGGTGGTTGGGATCACCCAGCAAGAGGAGAAATAAAGCATGTGTCAATTAAAGGAATAAGGACAATTATAAACCAAAATATGGCATGATAAAGGTTTACTATGCTAAGAGGGCCATAAGTATGAGACATGTAATACATAACAAGTCTTCCATGATAAACAATAATAAAGTTACATGAATGAATAAAATTATGACTAAAATAACTAAAGTAGTCTCGAGGCACCTACCTAACCTCAACCAATAGGTGAGGGAGAGTAACACATTTCCATACACCTAAAATATATATAAAAAGTGGGGAGAGTAGCACATTACCTTGGGTGAAATAACACATGCCCAACTATGTGTGGTTGTACATAAGTACACTACATTAGCTATATAGTCAATAATTCATCATGCTATAAAAAGAATCATATGGAAGATTAAATAAATGAAATATTGCATAGGGGTTCAAAACCCAATAATTGATAGCCAAATAAGTTCTAAAAGAGAAATAATGATATTTTCAATTTAAGTCTATGTGTCATTGGGAATAGTAAGGTTGGATGATACAATGTCCAACTTAGGGTTTAGAAATGCATATACTCACATATGCACATAACCACATACCTCATTTTAGAGTCCTAGTTATCACTTTCACCAACTAGCTTGTATCCAAGAATAATTTATCCTAATTACATATTAGATCACATGTGTTACGGTTTTGTAAAACATAAAGTGTAAGAAACACTAGTTTTGGACTTTCTAAGAAAACCTCAGATTTTGGACTCAAAACTATCGATCAATTAGATTCTCCTGATTAATAAAACATATTTGATTACCCACTTTGGAGTTAAAATAAATTAATGACAAAAATTATAATTTTTATATAATTAAAATAGTGTTTATAATAAACATCAAAATAAAGATGCAAAAAATGACCTAAAAACCCTAAAATCAGATTTTGCTCAAAAAAATCTTTCCAATGACTAGTTATACGTATTTATCTGAGCATCCTATGATTTATTGTGAATTTCTAAAAGCTAACCAATCATGAGGCATAGAACTATATTGTGACATCAATTTAAGTCGAAAATAATCCTAATGTAAATGAAACACGGAAATTAAAAAATACCTTAGGCGCATTACATGTAACTGATTATGTGGGGGCAAAAGTGTCATTAGATCATAAATCGAGTCTGTGCGTTTGTGAAATAAAAAATATCAGTGAAAGTACTAATTTACCCTTGCAACATAAATCAGGCAATTACATTGTGAAGGGCGTAAGCATAAAACTCACGCTCAACATCTTCCCTGTTCCATGGCATCGAGCTTCCTCCATGTAAGCCTGAAGTTCCAAACTAGGAGAGCAATTCCTTGCTTTTTTATGAACCCAAGATGACGATCTTAATATTCATACTTCGTCAAACTAGGTGAGCCCAAGCCTGGGATTCGTAGTGCTCGAGAGCTCAAGATCAACCCACCACAGGGGGAGAATAGGGGGGAGGCTTCAGAACCAAAAGCCATCACAAAAATGCAACGAAAATAGAAACTAAGGTCTAGAATGTACTCGCGGAGTCGAGATGAGGTCAATGGTACAAACTGCACAAATGGAGGGCCACTAAAAGGACAAAATAGTGGATGTTGATGAGATCCTGAGGTCAAGATATAGGGCATGACATTTGGGGGTAGTTGAGGACAATGATGCGAGAACAAAGGATGGGTGTCTTAGATTCTTACCGAGAAGCCAATTGAATATGAGGGAACAAAGGTCACCAGAGATGGAAATGAGTAGGGTGATGAGTTCAGGGGCACTGGCAAAAAAATTGGAGGAGGAGGAGACACGAGTGAAGCTCTGCGATGCTCAAGGTCCAGTTAAATAGTTGAGGCTAGGTCTAAAGAGACCTCTGCAAGTCGGGGCGCTGAGAAGAGGGAAGCCCTAATTGGGCATTTTGTCAATAGAGAGAGGTGAAGGGTGAGTAATGGCTCATTTGATTCACGATTCCTTGTAGGTTGAACTATGAAGAGATATCGCAAAACTGTTGTGAAACAAGAGAGTGAGGGATTGAGGAGCCAAAGATGATGAACTACTCCAGACCCGTGAAATGATCAAAGGTAGGAGATGGGGTTCAGGTTGTTGGATCATCTGCTAGATCAGGTGCATCAAATCACAACTATTAGATGGCACGATTAAAGGCCAGTAATGCGTGACATGTAAAATAATGTGGGACTTTAGGTTTAATTTCTCGCATTGACGAAATCAAAGTTAAAACCTTAGTAAAACTATATAGAAAACTTTCCTAATTAAATTGAAGGGTCAAACAAAGTCATAATGACTTGAAATTTGAACCATAAACTAATTTCATGGTCTAGAACATTATTATACACTAATATTTCGATTTTACATATGGTTTGGTCCCTAACCACAATATTAGTCATTAATATATATATAATGCATTTAAAAGGGTGAATTTATAAGGAAAGACTTTTTAATTAAATCTTTGAGTGAAATTCAAGGTAGATAACATATATTAATGTCAAGAGTCATATCTCACCACAATATTCCATTTTCATGTTTTATTTCCACATTGGAGGAGAGAGAAAGAAAATAGGATTATTACTCTCATTAACTAACTTGATACCACATTATTTCTCATTCCTTGTCCCAAAAGGCCATAGAAAACTCCAAACCAACATAATCTAATCATTATATCACTTTAATTAAAATACTACTTGAGGTATTTGTGCACAAAACCATTTTTTGTCATAAATATGAATCAAATTAATCCAAACCACAAAATATTACTCAATTTCAACATTGAGGACAAAAAGGAAAGAAAAGATAGGAATATTTTTTACAAAGGCCAAAAAGGATATGAAGGAAAGGAAAATCTTGGAAAGGGGTTAAATTAAAAATATGTATAAGATTTGGTATATTACACATAGATTAATTCCAGTGTCAAAACTTGTTGGATGGTGACACGAGTATTCCTTTATGGAAACTTGGAGCTCCTATTGTTGAGTATGTGAGGTACAAGTGACTATTTCCTTGTCATCTTGAACCCAAGGTTTTGAGGATGGTTGCGGTCATGACTCAATAGGAGAACGGTTTGTTCGTGTCTCGGTGTATATGATGTGATAGAGGACAGTTGTGGTTGTATCTCAGATGATTGGGTTTGTATACCCTTTTCACTAGTGTCATGACCTATATACCAATGCGGACAAGGCTTATTTGCAATTGGACTTTATATGTCATTGCGGCAGACTCGTACTAACTAAGTGCGGATGAGATCTTAGGAGTCTGACTCTCCTAAATCTTATATGGCACTATTTTAGACTTTGTAGTGGATAGTTGGAGTATGAGTGGTATACCTCATCTCCTCAGGGCTTAAAAGACATAATACAACCATGCATTATATCTATGTAGGGTTAAACACACTTCACATTGGATGTTTACCCTTGCCTTATTTTTATTACTACTTAGTTGTTATATAATGTGGTAAGAGAAGTCAACTGTTATACATTTTCTTCATATTCTTCTAAAAGCATATGATGATCTGCTTATCTGCTAGACGTGTTTAATATGCTTAACTTGTTTAATCATTTAGCTTATTCATTTAGTTGAATGTACTCATCCTACTTAATAATGATATATCATGCTTATTGGTATGTATGCCATGAGAGCCAATCATATGATAATTGGATTGGCATACGTCATGATTGATTTGATAAATATCAAAGACAAGCTTCCAATTTATTCTAGCTCAATCGATTATGAGAAAAATGATGGAGCAGAATGAATGTCTAAAGAATGACAATACTCAATGACATATGTCTTTAGGTTAAGGACATGAAAAATGAGATCATGCGGATGCTAAGAGTATGTACATTCTTGTTATGTCCCTAGTCAGATGTCATTATGGAAGGTTGATAGACAACAATGACACATCAAGACTAGAGTGTGTGTTGGTTGATGATAGTGTCTCATTAGTCATGATATATGATATCAAACCAAGCACATAGATACATGTTAGAGAATAGTGTATCGGACAGACCCACCATCAGAGTGACACATGGAACCATGACATGGTAGTTAAAATCATCTCTCATAGTGATGGTAGTGATTGTGATTCTTAGACCTAAAATCACTACACTCGTGGAATGTGATTGGGTACACTTTGACATCATCAAACGTAGTCTTGAAACATGGGTTGTTATAACGGTGATGATTTTGTGGCTTTGATGCATGAGATAGACTGTGAGTGATAGATATGGGATTTGTCCTTTTTAAGGGAGTATGATGTCCAGGCCACTTGATAAGCGAGACTGAGAAAGGCATGTGCATGCACATGTGAATCAATATATGATATTGATGTCACACATATCTCAGACAGTCTGCTCTAGTTCAAGAAACATGAATGAATGTTGAAAGGATGTGCCTTGAGTTCATTCAGGATATTAGAGGCAAAGGAATTATACATTCACTGAAACACCAATCACAGACTGTAGGATTGAAAGTTGTTCTCCAACTTTTCTTTTCACTTGGGTAGCACTGATGTGCGACTAGGTACCAATCTTTGCTTGTGATGTCATAAGCTAGTTATGGACATTCACTGCCAACTTGAAATGGGACCTATAGGGTCACACACAAAGGATTAACCTAGAAGAGGAGTTTATCCATGAATGATGTTTGGATTGATTACTAAAGTGTTTAGGTACTCAATCAAACATTCAATCAATAGACTTGACTCAGAATCATCAAGTTCAAGTGTTGAACCAACTGATTAGAGTGTCAGATTGATTAAGAACTAAATTGATTGTGTTCTTCACAATCTAGACCACCAACTGATCGGTTCATGGTCAGTGAGATGACCAGTTCACTCTGATGAACCAATTGGTTCAACTGGACCAAATGAGCGATGTTGAGTTGTCCCAGTTTGTGAGAGAAGTTTTTTGTTTCACTTGTTCAATTTGATTGGGACAAGAATTAATCTTAATTAGAAATGAATAAGAAAGTAATTTGCAGGAAAGTATGGGAAGTGAAACGACCAGTTCACACTCCCAACTGATCGGTTCACTAGTGAATAGATCGACTCACCTTGCCAAATGACCATTTCAGTTATGAAACAACCGGTTCGCCTGTCGCAGTGCAAATTGTTCATAGAAATTCTGGACCCTTCTACTCCTGCACAGATTGGGAACCCCGACCCTTCCCTTTACTATAAATAAAGGGGTAGAGGGGGCTTCTCTAGACACACAACTTAGAACATCAATTTCTCTACAAAGTTGTTGTCCTCTCTGGTTGTGGTAACTGAAAGAGCCCAAGCAAGTTCTACCTGTCCAGGGAGGAACAATGAGGGAAAGACCACTATAGAACAACAACTGGTTGTGGGAGAGTATGTCGGTGACTAGTACGGTGATAGAAGGGGACAACTCTTTCTAGTCTGTCCTTCAGGATGATTAGAGTTCCTGATAGTCAGTGTAGACTATCTATAGAGGCGGGAGAGCTCTTCTACTCAAGAGGATGACAGTCAACCATAGTCTGGGTCACGACCAGGAGCTACACAGATGTCGTTGAAGATAGGTGGTTGAAGACCGCACTTGTTGTGAGGTATAGTCACTGAGCATGCCTCAGGACCAGGTATAACTCACTAAAACCATCCTTCCCATTACATATATATTGATGTGATCTGCTGGTTATGGATTTATGGTCAAATAAATTTTTGTTTACATTGTGTACTCTGACCATATAAAACCCAACAGTGGTATCAGAGCCACATCAATACTCTATGTTTTGGGATAATCAATATGATCAGATTTTGGTTTTACCATCTTTTATTTATTACATACGATGTGAATATTTAAATGACTAATGTAAATATTTGATTAATACCACATGATCCTAAACTAATATATACAAATATGATATGGTATATATATGCAATCGATACGTGTCACCCTAAAATGGTTTTTATGGTGGATGTGTAGGATGGTTATGGCCTATAAACCCTATGTGCATGTGTGTGGTTGGTTATGGTTGTTTGCATCTTGGTCTACACACCGAGCTCTCTTCTTCTATTCTAAATGTAACTCGAGATAAATCAAGATTCTCTTCTACCTTTTCTCCCCTCAAATGTAACTCGAGGTTTCACAAAGATTATGTAAAATAGGATTAGTTTTATTTCTTGTTATGACATAGACTGAAAATGACTGCTTGATGGACCGATACAACCGACTGAGGAGAAGTTGGTGGACCGACGAGAAGCCTAAATGACTATATGAGTCGACCATCTGGAAGAACTAGATGATCGACTAGAGGAGACCAACCAACTGGCCAAGAGGCGAGTCGATCGATTCAAAGGTTGAACCAGTTAACTTAGATTGGCAAGCACAAATCTTCATCAATAACATGTTGCATGTGATGTAGACCTTAGATGACCATAGTTCCTTATGGATCCAAGGAACTACATTAGGATGGCCATAATCATCGCTTTATAATTATTACATGTTTTCACTACAACAAAACTTCCCATTAGTGGCATTTATTTAAGTGGCATTTATAAAAAAACCACTATCTTTCTAATATACATGCATTTTTAATTAAAATGTCGTTGAACCACCTATTATAGGATTTCTGAAAAGGACACAACATTAAAGGTATTTTTATTTCTAATTAGTGGCAATCTTAAATTGCCATACCAAATTAGGAAATATTTTGCTAAACTATATTGACTTCCCGCTCCAAATTAAATTTTCCCTTCGCACTGCACTCTCCACTCCTTCAGCCTGACATTTCCGATCTCCCCCTCTCTCCCTACGTTACTTCCTCGCTCCCTGGCCCATCGTGCCCTAGGTCCGTTGGTGTCTCACGATCATCTACAGACTGGGAGAGACTGGTGGCGCCTGCTTTTCACCAGTTGTCATCTGTGGTGCCAATAGTTGCTGGCTATGGAGTGCCAAGTTGCCAGTGCCGCAGTGACACCTTGCCTGTGATCGCGAGCGTTAGTTCTTCCTCCTCTTCCTATTTGAATTGAGCCCAACTGAAGCATACTCAGGCACCGTTCTTTCTTCCGCATCCACCTTGACGGACTGAGCCCAGCTGAAGCACCGCCGCAGACTCAATCTGCCCCTCCAGCGTCGGAAAGCTTGAGTGAGGGACTCCGATCAATCCTCTTCAGGTAACCATTGCTGCACCCTCTTCTGTTAACTAAGATGTAGCTTACATACCTCCTACAAGGTCTCTTTCGTGACCAGTGGCTAATAGGCATGTAAAGTGTCAACAATTCTCATGCTTGGATGAAAAATCTGTAGGTATCGAATGCCATGCCACTTGGAATTTGTTATTCATCTGCAGGTTATCCTAAATCATCAATAACTATTAATGGGAAACCTTGCAGCAGAATAAAAAAATATATTCTGACTAATAACTTGTTTACCAATAGTAGTCCACTCTTGTTTCTAGCCATTTCAATTGACAATACTGAAAAGGTATTTACCTTGGATCCGACTTCTGTTCTACATACATTATTAGTACTTTATATCTGTAGTGTTATAATTTTGAAGAAAGACAAGAATGAAGAAACTATAGCACTTCAAAGATGTTAACATAATATGACTTATAGAGTTCATGTAAACATCACATGTAATTAATCAGTTCCCTATTAAGATGGTGGATTGGTATTTTCTATTCGATGTTTACATGGTCTTCCCACAAAATCATTTGAGAAACCAGGTGATGTGAAATGCAGCGATCAGTATAATTGAAAAGAATAATGTAGACATAATAATTCAAAAGTGGTCTCCTTAAAACAGACATAATAATTCATAATGTAGACTACGATAATTGTTGGTATAATGACATACTCGTCTTACTTTCCATCTAAGTCTGATTTGTATTTCTCAAGTTGTCTCTGAAAATATGTAACATCGTTATATATACTTATTGAAAATATATAACATCATTATATATACTTACCATTGTTAGTACTAATATTTTGCAGTCTCTTTCCACCAACAACAATCACTATGGCATGGGCCTCGACCCCCCCTATTCTTTTCCCTGAAACAGAATAGCTAGACATCACCGTAGACCATTGTACACTAGCACAACTCACCATTACTAGACAATGGCATCATTTGAACGGAAGATGCTACACAGTTGGTCAAGTGACTTTAAGGTATGGAACCTCGACAACTGTAATCGATGTTCAGTATGATGGTGAATGCACTTTAGGTATCCACAACCAGTTGGATTGCGTGGATTCAGAACATGCTAATTGGCCGAGAGGACCAGGTCTGGCTTCCGAACATGCTAATTGGATTCATCTACGAGGGACTCCCTCCACGACACAACATTATCAACAAAACGGCCAAGTCACCAGTAAAACGAGTGTCTCAATTCTTGATGAAATTTTGTTACTTTTAAATCAGGAAATCACCAATAAAATTATTTTTTACAGTATTTGTCACAATTCACCAGTCAAACAGGTGTCACAATTCTTGATGTTATATTTTTTACTATTTTTGTAGAATGGATAAGTCTTGGATAGCATAGGATGACCGAACAAGTAGTAAATACCTATGTGGAGTATCCAACTTTTTGGATTTCTCTTTTCAACATTCAGCAATTGGAGACAAGATTGTATGCCCTTGTAGAAAGTGCACTAATGTATACCAGGTCACCAGACAGACTACATTGAGTCATCTATTGTGGAATGGCTTCTTACAAAGCTATATTTCTTGGGCTTTTCATGGAGAAGATGTCGATGTTGAAATGGATGCTCCAACTGATTAGGGTGATTGTCTAGATGATGAAAATTTACAAGATATGTTGCATGATGTTTTTCCGAGTTTTAGTGAAGATGAAAATATGGAAGGAGTACAGTCGGCTACTGATCAACATTTAAATGCTGACAAATTTTATATCTTGTTAAAGGATTATGAGATCGAATTATATCTAGGGTGTAAGAAACTTACCAAACTTGCTTGCATCCTAGAATTCTATCACCTAGTTTGTCTTAATGCCTTGAGTAAGAAAGCATCATCTATGTTTCTTAAGTTCTTTAAAAAAATGCTACCAGAAGGAGAACAATTACCTAATTCCTTTTATGAGCTGAAGAAGACAATAAAGGAGTTGGGATTACATTATGTGAAGATTCATGTTTGTCAAAATGGTTGCATGTTGTTTTGGAAGGAGTCTGCTGATAAAGATGCTGGTGATACATGTGGAGAATCAAGATGGCTAACGACTTCAACACCAGATGATGAGGAGGAGGAGCTAGTAAACAAACCCAGAAGAACACATGCCAAAGTGCTCAGACACTTTCCACTTATACCACGGCTGAGGAGGTTGTTCATGTCATCAAAAACCTCTTCCTTAATGAAGTTGCATGCAAAGGAATATGAAAAAGATGACAAGTTAAGACACCCGGTAGATTCACCTGCATGGAAAACATTTGATGTTATGCATCCAGAATTTGCTGTAGACGCTAGAAATATTCGATTGGGACTTGCCACTGACGGATTTAATCCTTTTGGGACAATGAGTAATTCTCATAGTACATGGTCTGTTGTAATTATTCCATATAATTTATCTCCTTGGTTGTGCATGAAGCAACAGTATTTTATGTTGTCCCTAGTAATTTTTGGACCATCTTCACCAGAGAATATAGATGTTTACTTGTGTCCATTGATTGATGAGCTGAAAGAACTATGGAGTACTGGTGTACAAACATATGACGCTAGAACCAAGGAATTCTTTCATATGTGTGCTTCTTTATTATGGACTATTAGTGATTTTCCAAGATATGCACATCTATCTGGTTGGAGTACTAAAGTCTACAAAGCATGTCCTTATTGTAATAAAGATATTGTCTCACATTGGTTGCCACATAGTCGTAAAATTTGTTACAGAGGACACCGTAGGTTTATTCCTGTTGGCCATAGATTCCATAAAGAAGCTAGGGCATTTGACGATGAGAAAAAATTTAGGAGTCCACCTAAACCTCCTTCTGGAGCTGAAATCTTGTCACAATTGGATGGCAAAAGCACTGTAATTGGTAACAAAAGGCTGAGAGGTAAAGATTCGACACAAAATTGGGATAGGAAAAGCAAATTCTTTGAGCTACCATATTGGAAATCTAACATTGTAAGGCACAGTCTGGATGTCATGCACATTGAGAAGAATATATGTGAGAGTATTGTTGGAACATTGCTAGGTCTGAAGGATAAAAGTAAGGACAACTTGAATGCAAGGAAGGATTTAGATGATATGGGAATTAGATTTCCGCTTCATCCACAAATTGTTGGCACACATTCCATACTACCTCCAGCTTTCTATACGATGAGAAAAAAAAAGAAAAAATATCATTTTGCAACCTCCTAAAATATGTCAAAGTTCCAGATGGGTATGCATCTAATATATCTAGATGTGCACGGCCGACGGATCAGAAGATGCTACCAATGAAAAGTCATGATTATCATGTGTTGATGCAACAACTTCTGCCATTAGCTGTCATTGTGTCTTTGCCCAGTAAGAATGCTAAGTCATGTATTATTAATCTTTGTCGCTATTTTCAGAGGTTGTGCACTAAAGTCATAGATCTAAATGATTTTGCTGCATTGGAAAATTCAATAGATGTGATAGTTTGTGAGATGGAGAAGATTTTCCCTCCATGTTTTTTTGACATAATGGTGCATCTATCAGTCCATCTCATTTTTGAAGCTAAGATAGATGGCCATGTTCAGTATCGTTGGATGTATCCAATTGAAAGGTAACTTTTCATACGTTGTGATGACTTCACCTATTGGAATTTAATTTGTCATAATATTTTCGCCAACTTTGTTATCAGGTATCTGCATACCCTAAAAGGATATGTTCGTAATAAAAGATATCCAGAAGGATCAATAGCAGAAGGATATATAGCTGAAGAGTGTCTTACTTTTTGTTCAAGATACTTGGATGGATTTGAAACAAAATTAAATCGGCCAAACAGAAATGATACTAACGAAATGAATTTGGAAAATGAGCCAACACATGACAGTGATGATTGGTCAATTTTCTCGACAGTAGGTCATGGTGTTGGTAAAATGACAGCATGTGTCTTGGATGAACATACATTGCAACAAGCCCATAAGCATGTACTATTCAATTGTGACACAGTTCAACCCTACATTAAGTAAGTTAGTGACAATTGTCTTCTATTATTAAAATATTATTACAAAATCCAATTACATATTGCACATATATTGTTTTTAGGAAGCACTATGATATCATTAGGCTAAAACATCCTCATAAGTCCTTAAAGGAGGTACAAAGAATACATAGTAACTCATTTGATGGATGGTTTAAGAAACATGTAAGTTAATTTGTCATAATTAAATTTGTTATGCTTCATGATTAAATACTAACAAACTTTTCTTGTGTTAGATTGAGACACTCCTAAGAACAGAGATGGTGGATGATAAAATCAAGTTTCTTTCTCAAGGTCCACATCAAATGGCCGTTAAGTACAAGGGCTACATTGTCAATGGTCACAGATTCCATACCAAAGCAAAAGATCGACATCTAACAACACAAAATAGTGGAGTCTTTCTGGTAGCTAAGACTAATTGTTATGCTAAAACCACTGACCGCAATCCAATTACTGGAGATGTTACCTACTATGGTGTTTTGAAGGATGTTATTGTGCTCAATTATTATGAACACTTTAAGGTGACATTATTTAAGTGTGATTGGGTGAACATCTACTCCAAGAGGACAATCAAGCATGATGAACATGGGTTGACTCTTGTTAATTTGAGATGACTTCAATCAACTGGAGAACCGTATGTAGTGGCATCTAAAGTTGGACAATTATTTTATGTAGAACATGCACTACAAAAGGGTGGCATTTTGCTGTAAAGATTCCCCCATGAGATACGTTCAACATGGAAGATCCATCTTGTAGTGAGACTGTCGAAGCTTATGTGCAAGGTGAACCTAGAGATGGGCCATCAATGACAACAGAGGATGAAAATGCAGACTGTGACATAGTTAGATTGGACAGGGAAGGAATTATTGTTGATAGTTCAACAATTGAGAAAGACCAATCCCAAATTCAGCAGGATGACAAAAGTGTATATCAAAGTGATGAGGATGACAGTTTTGAATGAGAAAATTACAAAGTAGAAACCAATGTTTATTTTAGTTTGTCGTTATTATTTGACTTATATATGTCTATTTCGTTGGCATGAAGTTTCCACTGTCTGAAATGTATCTGACATATTTTAGTCGCATGATTCTATGTGTGTTGGATTATCTCACATATTCTCGAGAGAGAAGGTTTTCTGATCAGCTCCTTCGATGTATTGCAGCCTAGCCAAAGTGGTATCTAAAAGTAGTATCTAAAGTAGTATGTTCTGCTTAAATTCTGATGTCCAACTTACTAACAATGATGATCACCTTTTGCCTTGCCTTAATGTAGGTGTATGCAATCAGAGTTTCATTTTTATGCAATCCTCTTCACTAACACTGCTGCTAGCTCTGTTGTTACTGATATGTTGAAAATGACTTCATGTACCTCTACAGTTTTGCATCCTAATTCCTCTACAGAGGTACATTAAGTCTTTCTCAACATGTCAGAACTATGCTCTGGTGGAGAAGTCTACGAAGAATCCTCAAGAAAGAATGGTTTCTCCAAGAGATTAAAGGCCATTCTTGAGAGATAAGGTTGTCTGATCAGCTATGTTGATGTATTGCAGCCTAGCCAAAGTAGTATGTAAAAATAGTATCTAAAGTAGTATGTTCTGCTTAAATTCTGATGTCCAACTTACTAACAATGGTGACCACCTTTTGCCTTGCCTTAATGTAGGTGTATGCAATCAGAGTTTCATTTTTATGCAATCCTCTTCACTAACACTGCTGCTAGCTCTACTGCTAGCTGTATTATAACTGATATGTTGACAATGACTTCGTGTACCTTTGTAGTTTTGCATCCTAATTTCTCTACAGAGGTACATTAAGTCTTTCTCAACATGTCAGAACTATGCTCTGGTGGAGAAGTCTACGAAGAAGCCTCAAGAAAGAATGGTTTCTCTAAGATATTAAAGGCCATTCTCGAGAGATAAGGTTGTCTGATCAGCTATGTTGATGTATTGCAGCCTAGACAAAGTAGTATGTAAAAGTAGTATCTAAAGTAGTATGTTCTACTTAAATTCTGATGTCCAACTTACTAATAATGATGATCACCTTTTGCCTTGCCTTAATGTAGGTGTATGCAATCAGACTTCATTTTTATGCAATCCTCTTCACTAACACTGCTGCTAGCTCTGCTGTTACTGATATGTTGACAATGACTTCGTGTACCTCTGTAGTTTTGCGTCCTAATTTCTCTACAAAGGTACATGAAGTCATTGTCAACATGTCAGAACTATGCTCTGGTGGAGAAGTCTATGAATAAGCCTCAAGGAAGAATGGTTTCTCCAAGAGATTAAAGGCCATTCTCAAGAGATAAGGTTGTAAATGTATTTTTGCTTCCTACTCTGGAAAGTCTTCTTGCATGTTTTGCAGTTACTTGTTTTTTACATGTGGTGGTTGCCATGACTAGTGATGGTGTCAATGATGCACCTGCTCTGAAAATGGCAGACATTGGTATTGCCATGGGAATTTCTGGAACTGAGGTGATTATATTCTCTATGGGAATTTGTATATCTATCTTCTTGTCTTTTAGTAATTATTATCGATAATGATGTTTCTTCTCTTTTTATGTGTCAGTCCAGGTTGCCGAGGAGGCTTCAGACATGGTTCTTGCTAATGATAACTTTAGTACAATATTTATTGCAGTTGATGAAGGGATATCTATCTATAACAACATGAAGGCCTTCACCAGGTTCTGCTCTTATTAATCATTTTATGCTTTCTTACCTTACTAAAATTCTTTCAACTTATTATGTCTAGACTATAGTTTTATGAGAACACTGGACGAGATTGAGTTTGATTATAATCTTTTGCTTTTACATAATTGTCAAGATTGTCAGCTTTGCTGCCATTCTATATTCTGCTTAGTTGTGTGCTTAGTTAAATGTCTAAAGCTTTGTTGCGTGGCAAACTCTATTTAGCTGACATAATGTGAATGGTACATTTGAAATTATCACCCATGTCAAACTTATTAGGAGTGGTGAGAAGGTGGGTTCTTGTGAGGCTGCCCTTCTTGCAAAGCTCGGCATTAGGCCCTTCTCATATGGACTGGTTGTGATGTCAGTTTATGACAGTGGATCTGTATTCATGTCGTTGACCTTACTGAAGATGACCTTATTTATAAATTTGGAAATGGTGCTATCTTCCCTGATACTATCTTATTTCATGCTAGTGTTGTAAGTTTTTTGTCTTACATTTGCATGCAAGTTCTCAACTTTTTGCTCACTTCATGGCAGGATCCTAGCAAGTTTGCAGTTGTTGTTGCCCCTGCTGCTGCTTCAGGCTATGTAGTTGCACCTGCGGCTTCTGCTGCCAAGGTGGAAGAGAAGAAGGAATAACCTACTGAGGAATCTGATGACTTTATGGCTGAATTATCATATGCTATCACTGAAGCTGAGAAGAAGGATGAACCTTCATTGCAGTATAGCTGGTCTAATCCTGTAGAAGCTCACAACTACTTGGAATGCTAGAATGGAGTTGTATGTTTTGGTAAGAAAATGAGTTTGTATTCCTTTGGGGGGTCTCCAAGTGCAAATTGAATTGATATCCAGTTAGTGATCATGTCTAGAATATGTACCATATATAGTCATATGTGATGGTGTCATATTGAATATAAGGGGCAAGGTAAAATGTCCTCCATATGTAATTGTCATTTGATTATAAATAAAAAAGTTCAATACTTCTGGAAAAATGTGTTCAGCTTCAATTGGCATTCAATTAGAAAACTTGATCATGAACTACAAATTGACTGACTAAAATCCATAAAAAATTAGTAATGCAGAACTAGTATGTCATTACTGGCTTTTTTCATAAGCCACTACATTCAATCAAAACCGTTTTATACAACAACATTATACAAAACAGTGGCATTTGTATAAAATCCAAATGATGGATAGTGGCTTTTCTATAAATGCCAAATGATGGTTTAGTGGCCTTTATGTGGCATTTATTCGAAGCAACTAAAGACAAACGTTTAGTGGTTTTTACAACTTAAGCCACTATATTCCTAGTGGCATTAGCGCTAGAGGCATTTTTTTAAATGTCAACAAATGTCGCTAAACTTGTTTACTGGCTTTTTTTCAGTGGCATTTCTAAAAGGCCGCTGATGTGAATGTTTGTTGTAGTGTTTAGTTTGTGGGATATAACATGTATATGATACATATTGTATATGTAGTGATGGGATACATATATGCATATTTAAAACCCCTCAAATATAAATATTAAGTTGAAGATGCCTTCCAAAAGTAGCACACATGAAAAGCTTGATCGACTAAGTGTGGGCATGCCTTCGTGTGGTGCACCGTTTATCTCGTGGAAGTGTTATGGTGAATATGTGGATCTGCCTTCGCAGGGTGCATATTCATTGTGTTGGCTTTTGGGTTGGACTTAACAAGGTGACCTTGATCGGATCAAGCACCTTGAGGCATAAAAATGAACGTGGCAAATAGTTGCACATGACATCTATCAGGAGTTGCACATGATGCAATTAGCAAAGGTTGCCTACCTAAAAGATTCTAGTTGTGGGCGACAGCTCTAGTTGGTCCATGGCTTAGATGAAATTAGGATCTTTCTCACTAGAAGGATGTACACTGCAATCTTCAGAATTAATGGTGAGGGCTATCAATTTGATAAAAAATAGTGGGAGTGATAATTAATTAAAGACCTAATGAATATCATCAATTTTCAAATCAAATCAAATCAAAAGAGTTTTGGATTAAAATTGCAAATTTCCTTTTTGTAGAATAAATGGCTACCAACAACAATCACTTTTCATTGCGATCGATCCTTGAGGAGAAGCTAAATGGGAACAACTTCCTTGACTGGTTTAGGACGTTGAGAATTGTTCTCACTCAAGAGAAAAAGCTCTATGTCCTAGGTACACCAGAGCCAGAAGAACCCGCTCCCATTGCACCAAAGGCTGAAAGGGATGCTTACAGGAAGCATATTGAGGATGCCATTGATGTGAAGTTCTTGATGTTGTGCTCAATGAACTATGAGTTGCAAAGACAACATGAGAACATGGACGTCATTGAGATGGTTCAACATCTCAAGAACATGTATCAAGACCAAGCACGACAAGAGAGATATGATGTCTCCAAAACATTGTTCAAGTGCATCATGACAGAAGGAGATCTAGTAGGCCCTCACACACTCAAGATTATTGGGTATGTGGAGAACCTAACTCAACTGGGATTTCCTTTGAGCCAAGAGTTGCCTACTGATGTGATACTGCAATCGTTGCCAGAATCCTACAGTTAGTTTGTGAAGAACTACAACATGAACAACTTTGACAGGCCACTGACAGAGTTGTTGGGCATGTTGAGGACAATTAAGGCACAGATGAAGAAAGACAAACCCAAATCTATGATGATGATCAATAGAAAGAAGGGAAAGTCTAAAGGTAAGGGCAAGGGCCAAGAAAAGAAAGGTTTTGATGCTAGCCAGCAGCCCAGTCATCTTCAACTCTCAAAGACAAGGGAGGGATGAACACGGGAGGCAAATGTCACCATTGTAATGAGCCAGGACATTGGAAGAGAAATTGCCCTCTCTACATAGATAAATTAAAGAAACAGGGGATGGAAGTCTCCACCTCAGGTATTATGAAATAAACTTAAAATGCTTCTTTATCTTACGTATATGATACCAAGATATAGATCTGACATATATGATGTGTATGATATGAAAAGAAGTGATGGCCTTTAAGAAAAGACCAAGAGGAACACTCATCAACATTGAAGAAAGTGTTGCTACCATAGATAGTAGTACATTTTAGTTTATTTCAGCCCAAAGAGCGTGTAATAGAGTTATGAACTGCTATTTCATTTTTCCAATAAATAGAAACATTTTATTTCTGCATCATGTAATGACAAAGATGTCTATCAATAAAGTTCATGTTTCAATTTCAAAGATATGATCTTTTATGGCAATGCCTTATTTATCTTGTGGTACTTGGTATGTATGAGATAAAATAATAATACCTAAAAGTTATTGATGACTCAAACAATAAATTAGCATTATCATCTAAACAAATGAATGAGAAATTCATCTCTAGGTTCCATGTTGATGGACAAACTAGACTCTCTTGGTTAATGAACCATTAAGAGATATGAATATCTTGTTTATGGGACATGATGACAAGTCAATCTTCACTAGATGTAGTGGGAGAATGACTATTCTATTAGGTAATATACATATTGATGTATATACATACCTATTGGAGTAAATGCTAATACTTCAGATATGATATTTAATGAAATACCAATATGAATATCTTGAAGTGTTCACGAATATCATAAATGAAGAACAAACTTGGTAAAAGTATTAATTCTTTGATATGATCAATGAATGAGATACTTAAACCAAATGTTTGAGGACCTTATGAGTAACTATGATAGTGTATCATAGATAACTCATGATTAAGGCATAATGATGTCTAAATCAAAGAAGGAATCATGATCTAAATAGTAAGAGCATGATCATAAAATAAATAACTAATCTTCTAGAATTCTTCAAAAGAACATGCTTTACACTAAATAAAGGTACAAAAGGAGATTAAGAATCACAAGTGTTGTGGATTCTCAAATTCCTTATGTAACAAGATACACCTCATATATCAAGTAGAAATTACCTTGAGCTTGATGGATAATGATATCCTACAAACTCAAAGGTGATGAATTGGTCATGTGATGATGAGCCAATTATCTATCTAGATGGTGTTGAGGAACCAGATTTTGAGTTATGGCTTGAAGCCATAAGATCTAAAATGACTTCCATGTGAACCAAATAAGGTATGAACTTAATGGTAGCACTTATAGGGATAAAACCCATAAGTGCAATTGGGTCTTAAGAGTTAAGAATGATATGGATGACATTTGAAGAGCTGATTGGTTGAAATGAATTCAAGTGAGTTCAAAGTATTGAACCTGATGATTTTATTTAACCAGTTGCAGTGGATATAGGCCATAAAGGATCATGCTTGCCATTGGAACTTTAAGACTATGAAATTTGGCATATGGATATTAAAATTGCATTCCTAGTAGCAATAACAGGATGTTGTGTATGTGACACAAACTGAAGGGTTTTATCATTCCATTAATGCAAATGTAGTCTATAAGTTACAAGAGATTAATCAATATGATTGATTAAACACAAGCACCTCAGAACTGGAGTCTTTACTTTGATTATATAGTCAAAAGGTTTGACTGATATATAAAAATAAAGAAAGGATATGTTATTACAAATATTTAGTGGGAGCATATTCATATTCCACATGATGATGAGGAATAAAATGAAACTGGTGTGGAAATACCTTCTTTAAAGGAATGAAGAGAAATGTCCTATGTAATAGGAATAGAGATCTATATAGGTAGTTCTCAAAAGTCTCTTGACCTGATAAAGAGAGAGCATACATTGACAGTCTGTGTTGAAGGGTTTAGTATGCAAAGATTCAGTGAGAGAAAACTTGGAGTTAGTCTCTCAGATGCCTGGTCTCCCAAATTCTTATGAAGAATAGAAACACATAGATAGATGTCTTGTGCATTCACAATTGGATCTATCATGTATGTAATAATCTCATTATCTTGTATGTATCAGACATGATAAGAAAATATACATGCATTCATCATCTTGTATGTATCGGACATGACAATATGATATGCTCATCCAGTTATCTCGTATGTATTAGACATGAGGAGTGGATGTATGTATACTTCTAGTGAGAGTCAGTGGAACACCATTAAGAACTTATTTAAGTACTTATGAAGTATTAAATGATTAGTTCTATGGTAATAAAAGGAAGAGTTCAGTGTAAATTAGTTACACTGATGCAAGCTTCCAAAATGATAGAACAATGATCGTAAAATGCAAAATATAAAAGTTATATTCAATTGTAAAGTGAACAAGAGTTGTTAAATGGAAATGTTCCGAGTAAAATTAAAAGGCCATTTAATTCTAAAAGGAACATTGAGTATCCTTGTGTTATGAACACCAGAAGATACTATACAGATCTAGAAGTTCATACAGATGAACTTATAGATATTCCAACCATTAATGACAAAGTAGAAATACTAAGTCAAACTATGGAGCTAATTGTTAGGCAAGAAGTATCAGATTGCATATTAAGGCAACTCCATCTCATATGAAATGTCATACAAAGTGCATGATCAACAGTTAAACAACCATATAACCATAAAAGCATAAATTAAAATCGATCTCATATAGCCATCACTGAGCGGAAACATATTACATGAAGGTCCACAACCTGTAACATATTGCATACCATACCAGGTATCTATATCTATACAGTGGCCATCTGCCACAAACCTATTACAAAAGATCTATTCACATTTACAAGCCACTTTTATACAGCAAAGGCATATTGCTGAAACACGTATCGAGATACAACATCTATAAGAAAATGCATCCCTTCCTGGACCTAAGAGTACTAGGACTCCACTACACAATACTAGCAGCTATCCGACATAAACAACTACTGATATCCAAGTTGCTCTTCCTTAACAGCATGATCATGCTCATGTTGTTGACGACCCCCTAAAAAGATGTGGCGAACCATGAGGGTGAGACCCATGTCTCAACGAGAGATATAACTATCTGCCAACAATTATTAAAACATAGCAGTGTTGGGTTTTACATGGTCAGAGTAGGCAGCGGAAACAAAAATTTATTTGACTATAAACCCATAACTAGTAGATCGCAGCAATATCTATGTAATAGGAAGGATGGTTTTAGAGAGTTATACTTGGTCCTGTGGTTTTCTCAATGACTATACCTCACAGCAAGTGCGGTCTTCAACCACCTATCTTCGATGACACCTGTGTAGCTCCTAGTCTTGACCCAGACTGTGGTTGACTGTCATCCTCCTGAGCAACAGAAGTCTCCCGCCTCTATAGATAGTCCATACAGACTATCGGGAAGTCTAGTCATCTTGAAGGATAGATTAGAAGGAGTCATCCCCTTCTATCAGTGTACTAGTCACTGACACACTCTCCCACAACCAATTGTTGTTCTACAATTGTCTTTCCCTCACTGCTCCTCCCTGGATGGGTTGAACTTACTTGGGCTCTCTCAATTACCACAACCAGAGAGGACAACAACTTTGTAGAGAAACTAATGTTTTGAGTTGTGTGTCTGGAGAATCCCCCTCTATCCCTCTATTTATAGTAGAGGGAAGGGTCAGGGTTCCCAATCTATGTGGGAGTAGAAGGGTCAAGAATTTCCATGAACAATTTACACTGCAGAAGGCGAATCGGTCATTTCATAACTGAAACGGTTGTTTGGAAAGGTGAGTCGATTGATTCACTAGTGAACTGATTGGTTGGGAGTGTGAACCGGTTGGTTCACCAGTGAACTAGTCATTTCACTTTCCATACTTACCTACAATTGACTTTCCTTATTCGTTTCTAATTAATGCAAAGATTAATTCTTGTCCCAATCGAATTGAACAAGTGAAACAAAAAACTTTTCTCACAAATCGGGACAACTCAACACTGCTCGCTTGGTCTAGTTGAACCAATCGGTCCATCAGAGTGAACTGGTAGTCTCACTGACCATGAGCCAATCAGTTCACTCAATGAACCAGTCGGTTGGTGGTCCAAATTGTGCAGAACACAGTCAATTCAGTTCTCAATCAATCTGACACTCTAATCAGTTGGTTCAACACTTGAACTTGATGATTATGAGTCAAGTCTATTGATTGAATGTTTGATTGAGTACCTAAATGCTTTAATAATCAATCCAAACATCATTCATGTATAAACTCCTCTTCTAGGTTAAGCATTTGTGTGTGAACCTATAGGTCCCATTTTACATTGGTAGTGAATGTCCATAACTAGTATATGACATCGCAAGCAAAGAGTGGTACCTAGTCACACATCAGTGCTACCCTAGTGAAAAGGAAAGTTAGAGAATAACTTTCAATCCTACAGTCTGTCATTGGTATTTTAGTGAATGTATAATTCCTTTGTCTCTGATATGCTGAATGAACTCATGGCATGGAGTTGCCATCCTTTCAACATTCATTCATGTTTCTTGAACCAGAGCAGAATGTCTGAGATATGTGTGACATCAATATCATATATTGATTCACATGTACATGTGCATGCCTTTCTCAATATTGCTTATCAAGTGGCCTGGATATCATACTCCCTTAGGAGGGACAAATCCCATATCTATCACTCACAGTCTATCTCATGCGTCAAAGCCACCCAATCATCACCATTATAACAACCCATGTTTTAGGACTACCTTTGATGATGTCAAAGTGTACCCAATCACATTTGACGAGTGCAGTGATTTCAGGTCTAAGAATCACAATCACCACCATCACTATGAGAGATGATTCTGACTACCATGTCATGGTTCCATGTGTCACTCTCATGGTGGGTATGTCCAATACACTTCTCTCTAACATGTATCCATGTGCTTGGTTTGATATCATATATCATGACTAATGAGACACTATCATCAACCAACACCCACTCTAGTCTTGATTTGTCATTGTTGTCTATCAACCTTCAACAATGACATATGACTAGGGACATAATAAGAATGTACATACTCTTAGCATCTGTATGATCTCATTATTCAGGTCCTTAACCTGAAGACATACGTCATTGAGTATTGTCATTCTTTAGACATTCAATTTTCTCCATCATTTATCTCATAATCGATTGAGCTAGAATAAATTGGAAGCTTTCCTTTGATATTTATCAAATCAATCATGACGTATGACAATCCAATCATCATATGTTTGACTATCGGGGCATACATATCAACAAACTCCCACTTGCACTTAGAACCAATCACCTTCGAATCATATTCTTAGTGATCTCTAAACATGTCCTGCATGTTTCTGTTGCGCTAGTGCTAATCCAGTGAGCTAGCAACATTTTGCTTTAGTTGGTATATTTCATGTGAGTAATCTCGTTTGTGTGGCATCATGGTGTCACATGAGGTATGAAAGAAAACTTGAGAATATCTCATCTATTACACTCGAGATTGCTTTTTATTTATAGTTGCAATTGCATTGATTGCATTTTTTGTGCACAATGGCATCTTTTCTTTTCTTTTTATGATGCACCCCTATTAAATAGAGAGGGGTATGGAACAAGTAAATTAAATGCCATAGATGTATTCAAATCTAAAATTTATTGAAATAAGAGAAGAAAATAAAATAGATAATTGTGGTTGTAAAGGAGTACGTACCACTTACCCTATACCCCAAGCTTAGAAATCTTCTCATCATTGAGCAAACATCAAACCTAAGATGGAGGGGAAGAAATCATCGATTCTCATATAGGAGGTCCTGGTAACTAGAGGAAGGTCCAACTAAAGGGAATATGAACAAGGTTTGGTACCTTGAACATGTGAGATCAATGATGCAAAATGTGATCAAGTGGCTATAGTAGCTCAAAGGTATGGTCTGGATGTTCAAAGTAATTTTTTCTTTGACCTTGTAATGCATCCAACATGATCCATAAATATTCCTATCAGTAGAGCTAGTATAGTAGATGTGTTTGAATCTATAAGAAAAGGCACAATGTAGTAGTGGTGCCCATCTGGTGTCCTTAGGATATGCTCATATATGAAGTCTAATGATGGACTACCTTGTTCTGTGACCAAGGTCGTACATGATGAATCTCCAACCGATGTTGTCAACTATGCTAGATCTCATGGAGGATCTGGCTCTCACTTCTTCTCATCACCTAAATATACATATAGAAAATGTGGTAGCAGAATAGGATTCATTTCATCTATGAAATCAGCATGGTAAATATTTGTATATGCCTTTGCATCGACCTAGTCTACTGCCCAATCAACATTGAAATGAGTAAAAGTAGTGAGGTCCTTCATGATAACAACATGTGGATTTGGCCCCTCCACATGGGACATACCCATTTCCTCCCTGGGTATGATAGGAAATAGAGATGAAGAGGAGGTAGAAAAGTAATATTATGGCAGAATGTATACCTCCAGTAAGAGTTGTACCTCATCACCTGAAACAACCAAAAATTCACAATTGAAGTTGGTTGTGCATCTTCCTAGAAAAGTCTCAACCAAGGATGGTTGATTATTATAACCATTTGGATGTGATCCTACTAAAGAGAATGATGGTGGACTTCCTAAATTTATTGTCATGTCATTGTGACTTTCCTGATGATGCTTTTGATATTGACATTTCAAAGTCCCTAATGTAGAGAAAGGTGGAACACAAATGTACATGTCAACACATGACTCTTGTACTTCAGGTTGTGTCATTGTCTCTAAATGCTTGCTGAAATAAATATCATCATCCAAACCATCAATTATAAATTCTGATAGCTCCATATCCCCTTAGGATCCCTCTTATTGACCCTCTAGTAATGTAACGGGTTGGGAGAGTTGTGCCTTCAATATCTGGACCCATGCTTCTCCATCAAGTAGAAATGCTTGTTGGTCAATTAATCTCTTCTAGAGAGCATCCATCCTCTCATATCTATTAGATGGGTAATAATATGAACAGTAAGGCTATTCAAAATAACAATATTGATTGTAGTGCACCTGGTCTGGATAATCATCTGCATAGCATAAGTCTTCATAGTTCCCCCCTAAAAATTGTTGATTGTACCCTACTTCATATTTTTATTCAAAAAATTGACTTAATGTTGGATGATGAGCTTTTGCATGGCAGCTTTGTCTTCTAGAATCAAATCAAGATAACACATGTGTTCAATGTTGATCCTAGCATTTTGCACTATGACGATCTTACACATTAGTACTTTAGCTTTTAAAGTATATTGCTAGCAACTCCACATGTCATGATTTAAGGAGCGACATTTTCCATATTGCTTAAATTTTAGTGATAATCACTCCATTTTAAATGAATATCTGAAAATTTTGAAATTTTGGCTATTAAGATCAAGAAAAAAGTTGCTTCAAGAAAATAAATTACAAAAATCTAAGATAGAAAGAAAAAAATTATAAGATAAAATAAATTATGCTACCAAACTAAAATTATAAAAATAATCTAAAAGTTATAAAAACAAGCCATGGAGTTAAAAAAATAAAACAATTAATACTTATTAAATAATATAAACAATTATAAAATAAAGCTAAAATTATAAAAATGAATTAGAAAGAAACAGTCCTAACTTTATATCAATAGATGAAAAATCCAAATATCTCACTGTCCACGACAACAATGTCAAAGTTTCATGTTGTAGATTATAGCACAAGAAATTCACCTAGGAAAAAGTCTTCAGATTTGTATTTAAACTACACATAATAATCATCACCCACAAAAGGACGAGTCTTATCATAGTACAATTAAGGATTGTACCCAAAGGATAATGTCTTCAAGAACTAATTGGATTGTAATCTAACTAAGATAAAGTATGTAATAATGATAGAACAATTTGATGGTTTGTTTGATTAACTAAATTAACAATACAAGAAATAAAATCAAACTATAAATGTGACGCACATTGTCACACAAAGCGAGATTACTCAAAACAAAACTGAAGAAGAAAGATTAACAAGAAGATTATCAGAAAATACTAAAAATTAAAACTGTTTCATAAAACTGCCAAACAGCAACAACCTACACATATAAGTCCTTTCATGCCTCAAAGCATGTATAAGGCATGCTATAAACCTATTATCGAAGAACCTATTCCAAAACATATATATATATATGATTCCATATCATTTGCACATAACAGGTATACAAACCACCCACATAAAGAAAGTGTGTTCACAAAACATCTATAAAATGTTCCCGAAGACCCGAGTGTACGACTCTAGGACTTTATCAACAAAAGACACCCAACAGCACTGCCAACCTCATCAGCTACTGCTCCTCTTACTTCTTCTCAACCTCCACTACACGATCCCTACCTCTTCATGCTCGTCCACCTAAAAAGGGTGTGAGAAACATATGGGATAAGATTTCAAATCTCAACGTGAGATATAACTCACCACCAACTATATTATCATCACAGATAACATAAACAAAGTAATAGTAAAGTTACAGCTAAATGAAGCATGTAATGATCATTAAAGGAAAGAGAAATTATTGTTGAATTATGAAACATCTTAATAATTTAAAAGGAATATGAAGAACATGAGCATTCCCTATCAACAATATTTTATAAAGAATAAGTAAGGCCTCATCCAATGTTTCTGTATTTGATCTTATATAATTTATACTACACGGCAGATTACACATTTTATTATGCCCCATGAAATTTGAGTCGTACCACCCAGATCCCACTGACCACTTGATAAGTCGAAATCAGTGCCATACAAGGTATAATGGAAGAGATGGAATCCACAACCTCACCCCACCTCTTGGTCAGTGATAAATGTATACTTATCCCTTTATTTTCATTTTTTAGATATCTTTCTAGGATTGTTTTGTTATTTATCTTCTTCATTTTGTTATTAATTACATTAGTTTGGAATTTTCTATTTATTTAGAGTTTTAAATATATTTACTTGTTTTTTTTGTAGGAAAATAGCTCATGAGTAAATTCTCCTAGAAAATATTTTGCACAAATTCCTGCAGTGTATGATTTCAGTATATACCTTTCACCAAAATTGGTATAACTCCCACATCTCAAGGCAGAATTTAATGTGCAAGTATGTGTTGGAAAGAGAATTCAATTATCTACAGGAAAAATATATTTTTAGATAGATTCCAAATTTATGACTGGACTAAAAATACGCTCGAAATTTCTGTTGTGGGAAATTACTGCAAAAGGAATGCAAAGTAATCAATTATTTTCTCTATTGACTAGATCCAAAAAGTTAGCAGCCGGTGACGGCCATTTCTTTTGCCCTAAACCTAATCTATATCCCCTCCTTCTCCTATAAAATGAGGGGCACTTCCTCCTCCTTGGGGAATCTTTTTTCTCCCACTTTGGTACGAAGGATTTCTGGAGCAATATTTCTGTAATCTCGTTCTTAAGAATAAAGTAGCTTTTCATCTCTATTACGTGTTATTTTCAATTCCGTAATTTCGTTGTGGTTAGATCTATTTCTTCTTTTTCTCCAACCCCCCTCTCTTGAGAAATTGAGCAAGGTAGGAAGAGACAACCATCTTCATTGTCTCTAACCAAGGATCAATAGTTGTAAGACTCGAAGATGGCTAGATCACTTCCTTCCTCCGTCTCTCCTTGCTCCTTCTCCATGAGTGAGTAGTTCTTTATCGAGGCAATGGGAATAACCCCTTATCCATGGCTTTTGGTTTTTCCTTAACGATTCTAGATGGCCTTTGAGATTGATAACTAGTTGATATATCAAAGTGATTAATTGATAATATCAAAAGGTAATCCGAATAGATATGACCTTGGAAATTCAGCTTTAGAACGACAATCTCAATTGCATAAGAGTTTTGAAACGACCGTAGATTTTCTCTTTTTAGGATGATGAACTAAGACTTATGAGCACCAGGACCAATGGGCTCATGTGGAGATCATCTTTAGTGGATTTTTAATTCACTTGCCTTCATCGAACCTGTCGTTTAAGGATTAATTGTTTGCCTAGGCTAAGGTGGTAAAAACCCCAAAAGCCTCGATTCTCTCCCTTTGATTTCAAACATCGTTTGATTCACTTTCTTTACTTCTAAGTCTTTCCATTCACAAGTTTATTTGTGCTAACAATCATTTTATTTTTCCTTGTGACAGGGGCAAAATTTATTCTTGTTGGTTACAATATTATCTTGTATTTCTTTCTTGCATTTGTGTAATCAATAAAACCCACAATCTGACTTTTACTTTTCATTCTAAATCTGAAAATACAAAAAATAATAAAATAAGTTCTTCAAATAATTGGGTTTTTAAGAAACAATCTTTAAAAGTTGTCCTTTGGGATTCAATCCATTCTATACTAGCCTTAACCGGAGAGTTAAAAGGATTAAACTCTAGGATTAACAATCTTAGTACTTGGTGTGTTAAGAGACACATATCAATTTGGCACCATTGTTGGGGACAACAGATTTGTTTCTTTCGAACCCCAAAATTTTTTTGAATAACTTTTGTTTATGCCTTCCGAGTAACATTCCGGAAGTACTACTCCTCCTTTTTCCGAGTTTCCATTCCGACAGTCCATTTTTTTTCACACGATTAACTGCTTCATTTGTGCATGCGACGCCCAAACGTTGATTTTCAATCGTTTGATCCAGAAATAGAAAGGACTTTCCATCATTTAAACTGTCAAAATCTAGCAAGAATGAATGAAGAAGTCGCCCATAGAATCGACCAATCTCTGGCAGCTCAAAGAGAGCTCATTCAAGACGAACAAGAAGAAAGAGGAGCCACTTTACGAGCAGCCTATAGTGCTGAACAAGAAGCCATAGAAGTCGATAGGAGGGAAGCCGAAAGGCAAAAACAATTAAAGGACTTTTCTATTCCCAAAACTGCCTATGCAAAACATCTGATCATACCCCCTGACACCATTGCTCCTCAATTTGAGATCCGAACTCAATGGATCACCATGATGCAATCCAACCCCTTCTCAGGAAACAATGGGGAAAGTTGCCAAGGTCACCTTCAAAGGTTCATTGACCTTTTCTCTCTAAACAAACTCCCAAGCGTCTCTAAAGATGCCATCCGCCTTAGATTGTTCAAGTATTCCCTCTCCGGTCAAGCTAGTAGCTGGTACAACACTATGGAGAGTGAAGAACATGTCACAAACTGGGAAGTTCTACAAAGCAAGTTTCTTGAGAAATTTTACCCCCCTTCTCTCACCTATGAACTCATGGGTCAAATCACTCACTTTTCCATGTCCCCAGGAGAGTCTTTAGGAGAAGCCTGGAAAAGGTTCAAAGACTTACATAGGAAGTGCCCCCACCATGATATCTCTCAAGCCCAACCCATAGAGATCTTCTATCGTGGTGTTGATGATGATGCCAAATTCTTTCTCGATTCCTCATTTGGAGGAAATTTCATGCATCAAAGTTTGACTAGCGCATGGGAAGTAGTCAAACGGGCTTCTGAAATAAGGTCTAGAAGAGGAATGGGTGGAATCCTTAAGGTAGCCAAGGCATAAGTTACTCATGATATCCAAAGTATAGAAGAAAGCCTCAAATTAATTGCCTTAAAACAAGATTGGTTAGAGTCATCCCTAGGCATCCTTAGGGAGTCACCCCAACAAATAAAAGCCATGGACTCTCTTTGTAGCATTTGCCAAGGATACGACCACACCACCCTCCACTATCAATATCTCTACAACATGCCCATGCAACCTCAAATGGGAAAACAACCAGAAGACCTCAATTCAATCCATACCATACCAGGACAAGGTTACTACAACCCCAACCAAACTAGAAACCACCCTGGTTTTCAATATGGGAAGCCTTCAGGTGCCGAGAACTGTAGCCAACTTCATACCCAACAAAGGCCTCCTTACCCTGAAGGTAACAATCGGCCACCACCTGGATTCCCATACAACAACTAAAGGAACTTTGGAACCCAAGGAAATTACCAAGGAAATCATCCAACCCAACCACCATATCAAGGACAACAATTTCAAAACTTAAACCTTCCCCCTCAAAACCTCAATCAACCACCTCCTCAACCAAATGTTCCCACCTCATCCACCCCTTCATCAGACGAAAGGATAGCTGCCTTGGAGAAAATCATCATTGCTCAACAAGCTCATCAAAAGGCAATTGACGCCCAACTAGCTCGTCTGTTTGCCCAACAGAAATCCCCTGTCGAAACTTTGCAGGGCAGCCTGAAAACAACCCCAAACATCTCGAACAACTCAAGGTTGTCTCTACTCATTCGGGAAAGGTGCACACCCCTCCCCCTCTAGAAAAATCTTCAGACCCATCTCTAGAATTCGAGGATGAGGACATGGTAGTTGTCGAACCTGAAGCTACACCCAAACCATCCGTCCCCGAAACCCCTCAAGCAGAAGACGAAGAACTAATATACAAACCCCGACCTCCCTACCAAGCCCGCCTCAATAAAATAAGACTTGATGCCCGCTTCATGAAATTTAGGGATGCTATGAAAAAAATACATGTCGACATTCCTTTCCTTGATGCTTTGGCAGACATGCCCGCCTGGTCCAAGTACATGAAATCTCTCTTGACTAGGAAGTACGTTACTAAAGAATACGAGACTGTTAAACTTTCTAGGACCACTTCAGACATTATCCTAAGTAAGATGCCTAAAAAACATAAGGACCCAGCTTCTTTTGGAATAGGATGCTACTTGGGTGACAATGCCTGTAGAAAGGGCCTAGTTGATTTAGGAGCCAGTATATCCATCATGCCCTATAGCCTTTGCAAAAGACTAGGATTCAATGAAATGTTACCCACAGCCATGACTATCCAACTGGAGGACTCATCCACAACCAAACCCATGGGAATCATAGAAGACATTCCGGTTAAAGTTGGAAATGATGCCTATGTCCCTTGTGATTTTGTGATCATGGACATCAAGGAAGATTTACACTACCCTCTCATTTTCGGACGTCCCTTCTTAGCCATTGCACGTGCCTTGATTGATGTTGAGGCTGGTACCATTTTGTTAAGACTAGGGAAGCAAACCCTAGAGTTTAGGGTGTTTGAAAGCATGAGGGGACATAGTCTTGAGGAAGAGGTCTACCTCCTTGATTGCATTGATGAATTATCCCAACTAAGGCAGGAATGGGAGTTAGTTGATGAGCCCTACACACCGCCCTCACTATCTCCACCGAATGTGATTTTGACAATGAACCATTAAATCAACTTAAGATTCATTTGGATAACTTTGAGGAGATTCCCAATACAAAAATTGAAGACCTTAAGATGATCTCCATCATAGAAGAAAAGCCTGAACCACCAAAGGCCCCAGAAATGAAGAATCTCCCCATAAGCCTGAAATATGTGTTTCTTGATGAACAACAATTATGCCTAGTTATTATCAAATCATGACCTTACCATTGAATAGGAAAACATACTTATGGGAGAACTTAGGAAAAGAAAAATAGCTTTAGGGTACAAAATGACGGATTTAGTTGGGATAGATCAATCCATTTGCATCCACAAAATCCCAATGATTGAAAATAGCAAACCTTCCCGAGACCCACAAAGGAAACTCCACCCAAACATGAAGTTAGTTGTCCATCTTGAAGTGATTAAACTTTTGACTACAGGGATCATCTACCCTATCTCTGACTCTCCTTGGGTCAACCTTGTCCAAGTCGTCCCCAAAAAAGGCAGGACCACAGTCATTAGGAATGAGAAGAATGAGCTCATCCCCACTCGTACCGTCACAGGGTGGAGGATGTGCATTGACTATAGGAAACTCAACAAAGAAACTAGGAAAGACCACTTCCCACTTCCCTTCCTCGATCAAGTTCTTGAACGTTTAGCTCATCAACAATACTCTGGTTATCTAGATGGCTACTCAGGTTTTTATCATATTCACATTCATCCTGAAGATCAAGAGAAAACCACTTTCATATTCCCTTTCGGTATATACGCCTTTAGACGAATGCCCTTTGGCATGTGCAATGCACCAACCACTTTTCAAAGATGTATGTCTGCCATTTTTTCAGGGTTAGCTGAAACTGTCATGGAAGTTTTCATGGACGATTTCTCCGTCTATGGAGATAGTTTCGATTCTTGCCTTGGAAACCTCTCCCTTATTCTTGATATATGCATCGAGTCACACTTAGTCCTTAATTTGGAGAAGTGTCACTTCATGGTTAAGGAAGGTATTGTTCTGGGCCATAAGGTAAGCAACCAAGGCATTGAAGTGGACAAAGCTAAGATTGAGGTCATCACCAAGCTTCCCCCTCCTACCTCAGTCAAAGACATCCGGGCCTTCCTAGGACACGCTAGTTTCTATCGTCGTTTCATTTGAGACTTCTCTAAAATCACCAAACCTCTCACCAACCTCCTTCAAAAGGAGGTTCCTTTCAATTTTGAAAAAGCTTGCATGGACAGCTTTCTATGCTTGAAGGATGCTCTTACCAGCACTCCTATCATCTGTGCTCCTGACTGGGCCTTACCCTTTGAAATCATGTGCGATGTTAGTGATTTTGCTATAGGTTCCATTTTAGGACAAAGAATTGACAAGAAACACCACGTCATTTATTATGCATCCAAGACCTTAGATGAGGCTCAGCAAAATTACACCGTCACTGAAAAAGAAATGCTAGCAATTGTCTATGCATTCAATAAATTTCACTCATATCTTGTTGGTTCAAAGGTTGTTGTGTACACTGATTATGCAGCCATTCGCTACCTCATGACCAAGAAAGATGTCAAGCCTAGACTCATAAGATGGATTTTGTTATTGCAGGAATTTGATCTAGAAATCCTAGACAAAAAGGGATCTGAAAATGTCATGGCTGACCACCTAAGTAGACTTAGCTATAGCCCCATTGATGAAAATCCCATAAATGAATCCTTACCCGATGACCATTTGCTCAAGGTAGACTCCCATTTCCCTTGGTTTGCTGATTTTGTGAATTATTTAACTGTAGGTGTATTGCATCCCGAATATAAGGGACACTCTAAAGCTAAATTTTTACATGACGTCAAAAATTATTATTGGGATGAACCTTATCTTTTCAAACTTTGTGCCGAAGGTTTGTATCATCATTGTGTTTCCCAAGAAGAAAGCATTGACATCCTAGAACAATGCCACTTTGGCCCATGTGGTGGACATATGAGCTCCCAAAAAACTGCTAGAAAGGTCTTGCAATGCGGTTTCTATTGGCCCACCATCTTTAAGGACTCTTATGACTATGTTCTTTCTTGTGATCAATGTCAAAGGACAGGAAACATTTCCAAACGTGACCAAATGCCCCTAACATCTTGGCAAGAATTAGAGATCTTTGATGTCTGGAGAATTGACTACATGGGCCCATTTCCTTCTTCTTATGGGTTTTCTTGCATCTTAGTTGCAGTCGATTACGTGTCCAAATGGGTTGAAGCTATTCCCATGAAAGCTTGTGACTCCAATCCCATTAAAAAACTTTTCAAAGATATTATCTTCCCTAGATTTGGAGTCCCATGCACTGTCATTTCTGACAGGGGATCTCACTTTCTAGAAAAAAAATTTGAAGCTTTATTGAAAAAATATGGAGTCTACCACAAAGTCACCACCCCTTACCATCCTCAAACTAGTGGACAGGTTGAAGTATCCAATAGACAAATCAAATCCATTTTAGAAAAAATAGTGGGTTGCACTAGGGAAGATTGGGTGTTAAAGATCAATGATGCTCTGTGGGCGTACATAACAACTTACAAAACACCCATCGGTACTACCCCCTTCAGACTGATCTATGGCAAGTCATGCCACTTGCCAATAGAATTAGAGCACAAAGCCAGCTGGGCCATCGAAAGCTTAAACTTTGACTTTTCTGCTGCAGGAGAAAAATGTCTTCTCTAAATGAATGAGCTTGATAAACTTAGAATGAGTGCCTACAAAATGCTAGAATCTACAAAGATCGAACCAAAATGTGGCATGATGGTCACATCAAGTGTAAGGATATTAGAGAAGGAGACCAGGTTTTATTTTTTAATTCAAGATTAAGACTTTTCCTAGGAAACTTAAGTCAAGATGGTATGGCCCCTATATTGTCAAATGTGCCTATCCTCATGGTACATTTCTTCCATGGGATAAAGTTTTAGGAGAATTTAAAGTTAATGGGCATAGACTTAAAAGATACATCACCACTGAAGACCTTGTCACTTCAGATTCAAACAATTGTTCATCTTTGAAAGACCTGAACTTATTCGACCCCACAACTCCCCCAGAATCCCAATGACTGATCCATCACTCGTCAGGCTTCGACATTAAACCAGGCGCGTATTGGGAGGCAACCCAATCATTTCATCTTTTCAAATTCCTTCTAAATTTGTCTTAGCTAACACTTGTGTTTCAATTGCAGTTCTTTCTCACAAAAAAAGAAAGAAAAAAAATCGAGAGCCAACTACCCCATCAGGCCTACCCTGACTCCCCTTGTTGTGGGCTTCTCACTTTCCTTCGCCAAAATAATTTTTTCCCTCCATCTCCAATTTAGGTTTTGCTCGGGACGAGCAAAAGTCTAAGTCAAGGGTGGAGGTGGGTGGTATGATTCTATTCCACCCCCTATCTTTTCCTTATTTGTTTTATTTTTCCTTTTCATCTTTTTTCATTAGTTATTTTAGTTTATGGCCCTTATCTAGTCAGCCAATTTTTCTCCTTAGTTGTAAAAAGGCCATTATCTAGTCGGCCCATTAATTATATGTATATCATTTTATCCCAAATTGAATTTAGTAAACTTTTTGCAAAGACTATTACAAATTGCCATTTCTGAAACCATCATGTCACCTAGGACCCCTAATAACATCACTCCTCAGAATAGTTGGCAAGTCAAAGGAATCGATCAGAACCAAGCATAAAAATTTTCCTATATTTAAGCAATGGATTATCTTGTTCTAAAATTTGTATGTTGTGATTTATAGGAATACTCTAACTAGAGCAATGACACTCTCTGACAAAAATATGTGAAAAAAAAAATTGAAAGTTATAAGTACAAGAACATCTCTTCCTTCCCTCTATTTTTCTTCTAAAAAAGAGAAGCAAAGAATCACCACCAGACAAAAATAAAGTCTGGGGTGGCATGCTTCCCAAAATGAAAACTTCGTACCCCACAAAGGGGTATACCCTCAAAAGATGCCAAAAGTGCATATAAAAAAAATTGTGACCAATGTATCCACAACTCTATAAATTCATATCTTGAGTCAAATAGAGGAGGGATCAATATATTTCCATCACTTCTTTCTTTGTTTTCACACCCCCAAATTCGTCTTATTATTGTGCAATAACTTTATAAAAAAAGTAATAACAATTGAGAGTGTCAAAGAGAAATTAAGATGATGCCTATTTTTCTACAAATTCTTATTTTAGAAGCTAGATTTGACAATTGTTTTGATAGAGAATATAGAATTTTATGCTATGTGGTTTTAGGAGATTGGGTCACTTGGCCAAAATTTGGAGGTGAGGACTGTAGTGATGTTATTAAGGTGAGGATGGAATATTGGGAGTATAAATTGGACTTTATTTGTGATTTTATTTTCTTAAGGACAAGCAAAGATTCAAGTTTGGGGTATTTTGATAAATGTATACTTATCCCTTTATTTTCATCTTTTAGATATCTTTCTAGGATTGTTTTGTTATTTATCTTCTTCATTTTATTATTAATTGCATTAGTTTGGAATTTTCTATTTATTTAGAGTTTTAACTATATTTTTTTGTTTTTTTTGTAGGAAAATAGCTCATGAGTAAATTCTCATAGAAGATATTTTACACAAATTCCCGCAGTATCTGACTTCAGATTATACCTTTCACCAAAATTGGTATAACTCCCACATCTCAAGGTAGAATTTAGTGTGAAAGTATGTGTTGGAAAGAGAATTCAATTATCTACAAGATAAACATATTTTCAGATGGATTCCAAATTTATGACTGGACCAAAAATATGCTTGAATTTGCTTTTGTGGGAAATTACTACAAAAGGAATGCAAAGCAATCAATTATTTCCTCTATTGACTAGATCCAGAAATTTAGCAGCCGCTGGCGGCCATTTCTTTTGCCCTAAACCTAATGTATACCCCTTCCTTCTCCTATAAAAGGAGGGGCACTTCCTCCTCCTTGGGGAATCTTTTTTCTCCCACTTTGGTACAAAGAATTTCTGGAGCAATATTTATGTAATCTCATTCTTAAGAATAAAGTAGCTTTTCATCTCTGTTACATGTTATTTTCAATTCCATTATTTCGTTGTGGTTAGATCTAGTTCTTCTTTTTCTCCACCCCCCTCTCTTGAGCAATCGAGCAAGGTAGGAAGAGACAGCCATCTTCATTGTCTCTAATCGAGGATCAGTAGTCGTAAGACTCGAAGATGGCTAGATCACTTCCTTCCTCCGTCTCTCCTTGCTCCTTCTCCATGAGTGAGTAGTTATTTATCAAGGCAAGGGGAATAACTCCTTAGCCATGGCTTTCAGTTTTTCCTTAATGATTCTAGATGGCCTTTGAGATTGATAACTAGTTGATATATCAAAGTGATTAATTGATAATATTAAAAGTTAATCCGAAAGGATATGACCTTGGAAATTTGGGTTTAGAATGACAATCTCAATTGCATAAGAGTTTTGAAACGACTGTGGATTTTCTCTTTTTAGGATGATGAACTAAGAAACATGAGCACCAGGACCAATGGTCTCATGTGGAGATCATCTTTAGTGGATTTTTAATTCACTTGCCTTCATTGAACCCGTCGTTTAAGGATTAATCGTTTGCCTAGGCTAAGGTGGTGAAAACCCCAAAAGCCTCGATTCTCTCCATTTGATTTCAAACATCATTTGATTCGCTTTCTTTACTTCTAAGTCTTTCCATTCACAAGTTTATTTGTGCTAACAATCATTTCATTTTTCCTTGTGATAGGGGCAAAATTTACTCTTGTTGGTTAAAATATTATCTTGTGTTTCTTTCTTGCATTAGTGTAATCAATCAAACCCCCAACTCGACTTTTACTTTCTGTTCTAAATCTAAAAATACAAAAATAATAATAAAATAATTCATCAAATAATTGGGTTTTTAAGAAACAATCTTTAAAAGTTGTCCTTTGGTATTCGACCCTTTCTATACTAGCCTTAATAGGAGAGTTAAAAGGATTAAACTCTAGGATTAACAATCTTAGTAATTGGTGTGTTAAGCGATGCATATCAGTCAGCACAAGAGAAAACATCGTAGAGACATATTAATCACCTACAACAATGGCATATAGTCAAATTCAGTGATTGGCTCACACATGGCCATCCACATATATAATCATAACTAGCCCACCTTGGTACAAGTACAACACTAGAAGAATAGGCTCACTTATGGCCGCTTTAACAAGAAGGAGTGGCTCACACATGGACATCCACACCACAACGAGATTGACCAACGCATGGTTGTCTCACATATCCTATAGTTAAGGATACAAGGAAGTACTCGACTTGTACCCCGCATATTCAAAAATATGTGCTCTGGGTTAAACTTATTTCATCAATCATCAATTGCTGACACTAAATGGATCTATGGCACAGGGCAAGTTCAAGGTTAAGTTCCACTTGATTAATTAGGTTATTTAAACACCTTTCAGCATCAATCAAATTACAACTTATAAACTCAAAACAAGTTCTATATGAATAAGGGCATAATTCATCATCAGAACATACTGAAACATATAAGGTGTGATCTCATCACTTCATGTCTATTGTTCAACATGTGTCCATCACAAGGACCATATTGAGGTGACAACCCCTCCTCTCATCACTGAGGAAATCATCTCATGCAAGGCAATAAGCTATCATTAGATCATAAGATCATTTATTCCTCTTTCCAAGATGTCAATAACACTTCATGCCTCACAAGGCCCATTCAAACATATTATAACCACCATAGCTCATACCTGGCTATGTACATCAACTGGTGTTGCCTGCATGGTTAGAAACTAATAACAAGAAAACAATACATCATCAACACCATCATCTCATAGGACTCATGACATACATTTTACATCATTAGAATTGGGGTTTCTCTTTACTCAGTTAGGGTTTACAAGGTTGGATCAACAACCACACTTAGATTATCACTTTCATCATCATTATAACACATGTTATGAGATATAGAAACCTAGCCTTCAACATCATTCATACGACTACCCCAAAGGGTATCACATCATATCATGTCACCCTATCATCAACATGGTGTATCACAAACACCACCACAAGATATCGGTTAGGGTTTCAACATAGGGTATTGGGTTAACCCTAGGTGTGTCGGGCAGCCACTCCAAAGTAGGGTATTGATTTAGGGTGTGTTAGGTGAGCAGACATGACATCGGGCTACCTACTCAAGATGTGTATCAATTCATCATCATGAGTGTATCAGGAAACAACACCTAAAGAGGGGGTGTCAGCCAACCCAACATGTCAGGAAACACCATCACATGGTGTGACGAACATTAACAGGTATCGGGCAACTCTTAGGTATGTCAGTATCACAAAGGGTGATGGGTTGTTTAGGGTTTCAACAATGCATCCAAGCTAAGACGGGCATCCCAACTATGGATGTATCAGGCAACACTTCCTAGGGTGTGTCGGCCTCTTCCCAACTAAGGTGTCAGCATATCATCATAACACGACAGATGAGTTGGGTCTATCGGGCATCAACACCTCTCAAGGTGTGATGGCCAGAGTCCTGATGGGCAATGCTTCTCCAAGCAATGCATAATGTTTGCTCTCATATCAGTTTACTCGTGCATAAGGCATGTTTACCTAAACATTACCAAGGCATGTCGACCCTGGCCTCCCCAAGAGTGTGACGACCATCCAACAGAAGGTGTCAACCTAGGCCTCTAGAAGGGCATGATGACTAGTCACATTTGTGATGTTCAGTGGCATCATAGATCATGATGGACACCCATAACATACCGGCCTAAACATGCATATCGGCCTCATCATCTTCAACCTTAGAATGGTGTTACAAGAAAGGCAAGAAATATTAACACAAGAGAAACATCTAAGCAAGATTCTTCTTCCAAAGTAGAACACAAAACTACCAAGAAGATATACTAACATGCAAGAGATAACAAACCAAGAACAAAGAACAAGATAGCAAGTAGAGGGTGATAATAACAAAGAGGGTTTAGAGTTATATAACCCACCTCAAGGATCACCACCAAGCTCCAATCTTCACGATCTCAAGGTAGAAGAAGATCTTCCGAACTTGATCACCACAACACCTCCAAGAGAGAATATGGAACCAAGGTTAAGATAGCATGAGAGGGAAAAGAAAGTAACCAAAGTCCATGGTTGACAAGAAGAAAGAAAGAGAGAAAGAGGAGCTAAGGATAATGGCTTACCAAGGTAGAGGATGAAGAGAGCACCACAAGTATGGGACTCATCCTCCAAGATCTAAGGGAGAGACTCCTATAGCTCAAGGTCGTCCACCAAAGAGGGAATGCAAGGATAACCAAAAGGGTTCTTTTACATCGAGAGAAAGAGGTATATATACAAGAGGGATAAAAGATAGAGCAAGGGGAAGGTGTCACCACTTTAGAACCCTAGGTGACACTTGTCCACCAGAAAGAGCAGCATGCAACACCATGCAACAATGCGATAAGATCTATGTCTCGCCTACTAGGTCACCTAGGATGGTCAAGGCCAATACATACATCTACTCTCTTCACAAGCTGATAGGGGTAAACCCTTGGTACCACCAACCAATATGGTGCATCTTGAGACACCACAAAATTGATAGCATGTCCCTAAAGACACCCACAAACCGATACATGGCGTCTCCCAGGCTCTCAAGCCCTAGACAACACTCCTAGGTGTAAGACACACCTCAAACATGTGTCCAAAACACCACCAAGGATGTCACCACACAACCAATGCTCAAACAAGATGCCCATCTCTCTCTCTCCTCTAGATGATGCTAAGAGAGAGAAGAAACACTCTAGAGATGACAAACTTGCACATAAACCCCTATCTTGGGTAATTTGCAATTTGCACCAAAACCTCTCCACAAAACACAAGCATCAAGCTCAAACAAAAAACTCTAAGCTTCCAACATGCCATAATTACATCTCAAATGATTAGATCATGAAGCTAAGCAGCATACTTAAGCAAAACAAATAGGGTTATCCCAAAATGTGGGTCAGGGTCCTTACAAGCCATAAACCCCTAACAGGGATTTCACCCCCGAAATCCTAAAAGAAAAGGGAGGGGTAATTCCTCTACATCTCTTCCTCGAGCTCCCACGTGGCTTCCCCAATGCCAAGATGATGCCAAAGAACCTTCACAAGAACAAGGTCCTTCCTCTTCAACTTCTTCACTCTCCGGTCAATGATCAACACTGGACCTTTCACATAGGTCATATCCTCATCAAGCTCCACCTCCATAGGCTGCAACACTAACTTTGTATCCGGATGACACTTCCTCAACATACTGACATGAAATATTGGATGCAACTTGTGCAACTTAAGTGGAAATTCCAACTGGTAAGCTACCTTCCCAACACGCGCCATGACTGGGTAAGGTCCCATATACATGGGAGCCAACTTACCCTTCTTCCCAAACCTCAGAACACCCTTCTAAGGAGAGACCTTCATATATACCTTGTCTCCCACTTAGAACTCCAAGGGTCAATGATGATTATCTGCATATGACTTATGTATGTCATGTCCTTCTTTCAACTGTTGCTCTATCACCTTGATCTTTTCTGTCGTCTGTTGCACAAGCTTAGGTTCAAGAAGTTGATACTCACCTATCTCATACCAACACAAGAGACTTCTATAATGTCCCCCATACAATGCCTCATAAGGTGCCATGTCAATACTACTCTAATAGTTGTTTTTGTAGGCGAACTCTATCAAACTGAGATGTACATCCCAACTTCCAGAAAACTGAAGAACAAATGCCCTCGACAAATCCTCTAAGGTCTGAATGGTACTTTCAAATTGATCATTTGTCTGTGGGTGGAAAGTAGTACTAAACTTTAAAAGCGTACCCAAAGTTGTGAGCATTCGCTCTGAAAAGCAACTTGTGAATTGAGTACCTCTGTCAGACACGATAGTAGCTGGAACACCATGCAAACACACTATCTCATCCACATAGATCTGGGCAAGCTTCTCTGATGTGAACATTGTCTTTATGGGAAGGAAATGTGCTGACTTGGTCAACTTATCAACAATCACCCAAATGGAATCATAACCTTTGGTTGTCCTAGGTAGACCAAACACGAAGTCCAGAGTCATATGATCCCATTTCCACTGTGGTATAGGCAACGATTGCAACGTTCATGTAGGCTTTTGATGCTCAGCTTTGACTTGTTGACATACTGCACTTCTTGTAATGAACTCAGCTACATCTTTCTTCAAGCTTGGCCACCAATACATATCCTTCAAATGGTGGTACATCTTGGTACTACCTGGATGCATAGCATACACAGACGAATGAGCCTCCTCCAACATCATCTTCCTTAGATCATTGGCATTAGGAACCATTATCCTATTATGGTAACAAATTGTCCCATCATCCGACTCATGGAAGCCATCATGCTTCTCACTACCGAACTCTGATCTAATCTCTTGTATCACGATATCCATCTGTTGTGCCTTTCTAATATGTTGTCTTAGAGTAGGATTCACCTATAGATGTGCCAACAAACTAGCTAACAAGGAGACCTCCAACTTGACATTCATTTTATTAAAGGAGACCAACATGTCTCGCTTGTGGCACATCAAAGAACTTAGTTGACCTCTTATAACGACCCGCACTTTTGAGTGTCTAAAAGACCTTCACACTCATAAATTCCAGGATCAATGGTTTTGCAAATAATCAAAAATAATTAATAAATTTTATGAAAGACTACACTAGAAAGTTGGAATAAAAATTAACTTTTGCATACCTTTTTCAAAATAGGATCTAAGACTTCTATCTGCAGACAAAATCTATCTATCTAATCCTCCTTTGGATTACTTAACTTTATCCTCACAGATTCTGTTTTACTATTTTTCCTTTTCAGATAATACCTAAAACACCGACAAAAAAATGTCAAGCAGCATAAATGAATATTCCGATATGTGGGGACAAGCAAAACATTGCACATACAATCTAACAACATAGTCACATAAATTAATTGTTAACAATGCAAGATTCCGTTTTCAATATGACTCATCAACCACTTTTACCACCTCTGGGATACCCTCTCTAGGTTTAAGTCCTTGCAAGTGACTTTAAGGCTACCTTCTCCATCCTGAGCTTGGTACCTGGGGTCACCTCTCTGGGTGCCATGTGGTCTTCCCTCCAGGGCTTGAGTCACTTTACCTTCCCTCCAGGGCTTGGTCTCTTATCTTACATCCAGAGGGGTATGTAGGTTCGAGCGAGTCACACTTATACTAAAATTGTTATACACATAGTAAATCTAAAATTTGCAGTAATGAAACATCCAAGCAGTTTAATTGAAGTGCAATCGATAAATCCTCAAGAAACATCAGGAAGCATAAAGTGTGTACTCATAATTAACCACATACCTGATTTGTAGATTTCAAAAGCAAATAGCAATTCCAACCAAGAAAGCAATCCAAGCAAGCAATTCAACCATACAATCATAGGATCCTGAAAAGCATACGTAACATATTTATCACATACTTATCAAGAATCTACTTTATTGGCTTGGAATCACTTTATAGGGTTTCTAATCCTAATTAGGGTTTCATTAGGGTTCCTCTAGATCTATTTACAACTTTCCCCTTTTAAGTCCACAAAACCCTAAAACAATAGTTTTACGTTCAAAACCCTAATTACTCACTTATTTACATTAAAACATCCTTTTCATAAAATAGGCTTAGGATTAAACTAATATCTCATCTATACAATCAATTTCGAAATATTCCACATTAGAAACCATCAACACCTATATTAGGGTTTCTAAGCCCATTAATCCATACTAACATATCAAAACCTTAAATCAAGTTAATTAGTTCATGGATTATCTACTTAGGTATTCAAAACATATTTTTATTAACAACATGTTAATAGGCCCATATATTATTCATATTAATCATCTCTATTCCATAGAATCATCAAGTTAGGGTTTTTCTCATATTAAAGCATTAAGGTTAGAAACTTTAACTACTTTTAGAATCATGACCAGATTCAGGCTCTAAATCTATTTTTATTGCATTACTTATATTTTTCTGATGAATTTTCATTTATTACATGTCCATATACAAGCTATCAATAATTAGTTAGGATTACCTTTCAGCCAATATGTGGCCGCCACGCCAGCCCCTTCGTTTCTTTTTATTCAATTCACACTTCAGCTTCGTGGATCTCCCACGTGATCTTCTTACCCAGAGCCCGGATCCAGCTCCCCCTCTTCATCTCTCTCACGTGACCTACTCCACGTGGATGGTACTCTGTTCTGCCTAGAGAACAAAGCACATGTCGCCAGCCATCTCTCGCGGCCTTCTTCCGGTTTTGGTTGACGCCAATGTCAACGAACACCTCTAGGGAACCTACAAGATGACCAAATCTCCTCTCTGTGACCCGCCAGATCCATGGGTGGTGATGACCTCACTAGAGGAATAGGGAGACGGAAAGGAAAATCCCAACCTGTCACTGACGTCTAAGCAAAATAACTGTAGAATAAGAAGCTAGTAGGGGTCTCGGTTCTTTTCTTGCCTCCAAAGGAACTCGTGATCCCCCTCCTTATATAGACAGGAGTACCAAGGGGTCTACCCCCATTTCCATGGAATCCGCCCCTACTGGTTAATTGGGGTAATCCCAATCATATACGGAAATAGGGAAAATTTAGGATTGGAAGACTCGTTTCACTCTTCCAAATTCAAAGGAAAAAATTTTAGACTCGCACATGGATTGTGCACAATGGAAATTGATTTTTGAAAATTTCTCCTACTGTTCGCCTTTCCCAAACTTAAACAAAGAGAAGCCACCGTTGGATCAAGGATCCAACGGCTATCAGGCCTCGTATTAGAACATAAATTGTGACATTTAATGCTATCCTTTACACTTTAGGAAACTTACAAAATTCATATCTCCCAAACTTTTTATCCTTTTAATACCAAATTTTAAGGGAAAGTCCATGATGAGTTAATCTACTTGCGTACCAAGGGACTAAAACTCAAAAGTTTGAGGGACTTTTCTTCATAAGAAAGTTATCATTTAATAAATCATATTTAATTGATATTTTCTCTTTCTTCTCCTATTATCTTTGCAACTTGGACTCCTTGGAACCTAAGAAATTCCAAATATATGAAATCCATCTTTGAAGGATAATTCCTAGCCTTTTAGATGCTTCTACATCTTTCTTTTCTCATTATCTTAGTTATTCATTTATTAATTGATTCCTTTTCCTTTTTATTTCTTTTTTTTCTTATTATTGGGCCCAACAGCCAACAAGGCCCATGAAATCAAACACACAAGGCTATTTATCAAAGGAATCCATTCAATCACACAATTTTACATAATCATACCTTTATTTGGGGAAATTGCATTTCCACCCAAAAGAACCCCAAAATTGGGGTTGTAACATCCTTCCCCTCTTATAGGAATTGTGTCCTCAAAATTCCACCAAACATACAAACAAATAGGATAAGACTTTCTCATGTCCATCATGGCTCCCATGTTTCTTCATCCTTTCCATGGCGCTTCCAAAGAACCTTTATCATCTTATATTCTTACATCTAAGTTCTCTCTCACCTTGGTATCTCATACCCTCATAGGTGACTCAGGATATGGCAGCCTCTCTTAAAACTCAATAGGTTCATGGCTCAGTACATGGTTTCGGTACATCACATAGTGCTCTAGATCAGACTCATGGAACACACCATACATCATGTTATCCTGAGGGGTAAGGCTAGACATAAGCATCTCCACCAATCCATCTCAAATGGACCCATGTATCGGAGACTCAGCTTTCTCAACCATAGCTCAGAGGGGTTGTGTTTTCAAAACACATGTTCTTCCATAGGGAACTGCATGTCAGTATGCTTTGCATCAGCTCACGACTCCTGTCGTCACTGGGCTTTCTCAGCCATCGCTTGATCAAAGCGACTGCATCTGCACACACTGTGGTCTCTCTGACCTTCACAAGGTCTTCTCACCGACATCATCCTAATGAAGCAGTGACCAACACGTCCTCTCTTACAAAGCTTCTTACATCCCAATATTGGCTGCGGTGGCTATCATCACAAGAAAACTCTCTTAGGGGTAGGACTTGCTCCCATGTATCACCCTGAACGAGCACACACGCTCTCATTTGACACTCTAGTATGGATCATACTCTCTTGATTCTCTATCAGTTAGGGGTGATAAGATGTACTAACCTTCAATATAGCATCAAGTTCTTCATGTACCTACTCCCACCACATGGAAGTGAACTTAAGGCCATACTCAAGAACCTTTGAACTCAGATCATGGTGTATTTGATCTATTTATCTTTTCATATATAGTTCAACCAGATCTGTCACACTGACAGAGCTCTCTCATAGACAAGGGATTAGGTCAACTTGGTAAGGCGATCTACCATAACCCATATTGCATCCTGACCTTTCTTGGTATAGGGGAGACTCACCACAACATCCATGGTGATCCGCTCCCATTCCCTCTCGGGGACTCCTCATTATCTATAGCAACTTATTGGGTTACTGGTGTTCGGCCTTCACCTCCTGGCATGCATGGCGACAAGCCACATGCAACTCTACATACTTCTTCATCATAGGCATTCAAATTACTATTGTAAACCTTTTATCATCTTAGTAGTATTGTGGTGTATTTAAAATCATGAACCTCTACTTGTCATCATTCCTCAAGGTGATTTCTCAAAAACCCTAAAACACTCTAGTAGTAGGTTTCATCACCTTCTTTCCTCAAGAGGTGTATCTGAGGTTCTTTCAACCATCCTTCTATCTCATCAAGCTCTAAGTTGTCTAACTGAGTATCCACCGACTTGACCAATGGCCTGGTCATATCTGGGTGTTAGCCATACATGGTCTCATCTTCTAACGAACTTAAGGTTTTCCTAACAACCTCTCTATTGGCTAAATAAGATAGTTGTACACCTGAGCTGTACCTTGATGAAGTGTATCTGTTACCACATAAGCTTCCTTACAAGTGAAGACATAAACCTCTATCTACTCCACTCATGATCCTCATCTCAGATTTAGGTCTAACTGAGTCAAGAAAACTTCAAGCTCACCATCTCGGTTATCAAACTCAAACTTATATAACTCATAAATCCATATTGCTCTTGATAAAAACGTCCTCATATGATGACTAACTTAGTTCTCTTTGTGTTTGTAAACCATCCATTCCATGTACCTTCCAAAAGGTACGATGCTTCATCTATCCTCAAACAACATAGCAATGTTTCAACTCAAATCATCTTTATCCTTAGTGTATGGCACGTGTTTTGCCCTATCTATCACACCCATAATGAGAGGAAATAAGCATTTGGTTGCAATCCAAATACAGAGTTCATCCCATTCCAAGAGTAGAGATGGTGCATCACACCTTGCCAGTACACTCTCCAATCTAAGTTGAAACGTGCATCACATGTTTCCACATCATGAACATCTCGATTTCAGGTTTACATCCATGGAAAACTATTTCCAAACATACTTGGGTCGTCACACGATCCTTAGTCATCTCCTCAAGGTATGTAGGGTGTCAGTACTTTTGGGGTCATCCCTTTCCCTTATGCATCTAGGGAGTGCCTTACCTCAATTTTCCATGTGGGTCCCATGAACTCATGAAGGTGATCAATCTCCTAACCCATGGTCCTCATGCAAAGATAGTTGTTACCTCCCGACCCTATGGTCTTGTGCATCTAGGAAATAGACAACTCTTACTCCCATCGGTCTTATCCCAACCTGACCCTAGTATTGACTTAGGATCCCAACATGGTATGTTTCAAACTTGAAACCTTACCCAAAACTCCATCATCTCTCTATACACTCATGGTCAAACTTACATCCTTTTATAGGGATCATGGAGACCTACCTAACTTGGTCTGGCCCCATGAGGTTACCTCCATGGAAACATATCTTCATGCCCCTTAGAGATGGTCACACAAGGGTCAATAGATTTGTGCTCATACCATGTGTTCTCCACTTAGCTCCTCAAACTCCTATGAGAGACCCCCTTAGGTTACCTCAACCCTAAACATAGTTGGTACTCACCCTACAGAAGGGTCACTTCCCAGGATAGGGGAAAAATTATCTCTTGATAATAACAAAGGTCGCAAACGTCCTTACTTCCAAGGTTTACATCATGTGTATGCATAGTTCTATTATGCATCATGTACACGTAGTGAGAAATAAGACAACCTACTAAGCCACTCTGGGTTCCTTGGTACGTCCTACTTGTTTCTCATTCCTCAAAGTTGGCCAATATCATACATATATCACCAACATGTGTGAGGGGTTCATCAACATATACCTTAGTCTAAGGGGTTTCCTTTTCCTCTAATCACGAGGGGTGCCAAACTTGAATCCATAAGAACTCCAACATCATTGTGAGCATCAAGTGCACTAGGTACTACTACTTCCCCTCTTAGGTCTAGGAACCCCATGTTCACTTCCTATGCATCAACTGTCTAACCACATGCTCAACTTTTCAACCACGAACCAATCATGTACAAGGTATAGCATACACTTCTCACTATTCTTTCACGCGAACCATACCTTAAAGTCCTACACAAGGACAACTAACTGGGTGTGAGGCCTCACAACCTGTTACCACACCTCCTCAGTCTAAGGAACTCTCCTTCCTATTCCTAAAAGGTAGGCACCTATGACATCTCTACATCAGTTCAAGAAGCCTCTTTCTCCTTCTAGATTTTGGTTCCTCTAAAGGCAACCAAGGTATGACGACTATCCAAGGATCATGCATGATGAAACCACATATATCTACTTAAGGTTGTCCATCTAGACCACATCATATCCAACTTCCCATGATTCCTCATGTCTCAGAGTCTAAGCTTCCAACCTTCTTGCTCAAGTCTTTCTCTCTCTCTCTCTAGAGCTAAACCTACAACTGACCTTACCACTGAGGTTCTCTCTCTAAGAAGATCAAGCTCTTAAGGATACATGCATACTCCTACATGGGTGAAACGTATGATCAAACCTATGTTCAATCAAGATTATCCAAAGATCTGCATGTTCACCTCCTAACCTATCAGGCATAACCCTTCTAACCTAAGTCGCAACCTACTACTAGCATTTTTGACATTCTCTTCTACGTAGGTGCATGCTCTTCTATGCTCGTATATATCTATAAGGGTTTCTATATCATCACCACTATCCTCTTCAATGAAGGAGCTATCCTTCACCCTACAGGCACGATCCTTCCAAGGTTGGGTCACCAAAAGGCACTAGGTCAAACAACCTCACCTAGCTCATGCTCCTCATGGGTACACAAAACCTCTATGCATGTCAACCCACATACAAACTGCATGGTCAAGCATGATGCACATCTCACCTTGCCATCCTCTTCTCTAACTTCCACTTAGGGTTAGGGTTAGCATCATCCTCAGAGGATGTGTTAGGTCTCTACCTCTTCTTGAAGACCTCTTCCTCTAAGGTTAACTCTCTCCTCATCCTCCTACCAAAGGGTCTAACGTTAGGTCTCTCCTGAGGGCATGACAACACCCACCATGCAGCCTTAAACATGTAACTAATCTTTAGCTTACACTTAAACTATTAAAACTTATGTCCATGACATCTTGTTTACATGCTTTTTATTTTTTGGTGGAGGATTCCTTAATCCTTATTAATTGTATCCCAAACACAGGAGGGTGTGGAGAGAGAGAAACCCTAAGCACTTAGAATCCTATATGAATTAGGGTTAAGAAGGGAAGAAGATAGATGAGAGAGTCCTAGAGGTATCTTACTTTGAGTCAAAACCTCCGATTTTGGCCAAGCAGTCACACAAAATCCGGGAGTCCTCATAGACCGACTAGTGGGGTGGAGGAAAATCTTGCCAGCCCCCAGATTGTGATCCTTTTCTAGACACCTCCATCATTGGAAAATCCTCTAATAACTCCCTTGGGTTCTAAAGAGTTTGTAAAAATTAATAATTATTAGAGATTAAATGGAAAACCACTGCTCTGATACCAATTGTAACGACCCACACTTTTGAGTGTCTAAAAGACCTTGAAGTTGTGAATCGTCACTCATAAATTCCAGGATCAATGGTTTTGCAAATAATCAAAAATAATTAAAAAAATTCTATGAAAGACTACACTGGAAAGTTGGAATAAAAATTAACTTTTGCATACCTTTTCAAAATAGGATCTAAGACTTTTATCCGTAGATGAAATATAACTATCTAATCCTCCTTTGTACTACTTAACTTTATCTTCACAGATTCCATTTTACTATTTGTCCTTTTCAGATAATACCTAAAATGCCGACAAACAAAACGTCGGTCAGCATAAATGAATATGTCGGTATGTGGGGACAAGCAAAACATTTCACATATAATCTAACAACATGGTCACATCAATTAATTGTTAACAATGCAAGATTACATTTTCAGTATGACTCCTCATCCACTTTTACCACCTCTGGGATATCCTCTCTAGGGTTAAGTCCTTACAAGTGACTTTAAGGCTACCTTCTCCATCCTGAGCTTGGTACCTGGGGTCACCTCTCTGGGTGCCCTGTGGTCTTCCCTCCGGGGCTTGACTCACTTGACCTTCCCTCCAGGGCTTGGTCTCTTATCTTACATCTAGAGGGGTATGTAGATTCGAGCGAGTCACACTTATACTTAAATTCTTATACACATAGTCACTTTAAAATTTGCAGTAATGAAACATCCAAACAGTTCAATTGCAATGCAATTGATAAATCCTCAAGAAATGTTGGGAAGCATAAAGTGTGTACTCATAATTAATCACATACCTAATTTGTAGATTTCACAAGCAAATAGCAATTCCAACTAATAAAGCAATACAAGCAAGCAATTCAACCACACAATCATAGGATCATGAAAAGCATATGTAACATATTTACCACATACTTATCAAGAATCTACTTTATTGAGTTGCATTCAATTTCTAGGGTTTCTAATCCTAATTAGGGTTTCATTAGGGTTCCTCTAGATCTATTTACAACTTTCCTCTTTTAAGTCCACAAAACCCTAAAACAACAGTTTTAGGTTCAAAACCCTAATTACTCACTTATTTGCATTAAAACATCCTTTTCATAAAATAGGCTTAGAATTAAACTAATATCTCTTTTATACAATGCATTTCGAAATATTCCATATTAGAAACCATCAACACCTATATTAGGGTTTCTAAGCCCATTAATGCATATTAACATATCAAAACCCTAAATCAAGTTAATTAGCTCATGGATTATCTACTTAGGTATTAAAAATATCTTTTAATTAACAACAAGTTAATAGGCTCATAGATTATCCATACTAATCATCTCTATTCCATAGAATCATCAAGTTAGGGTTTTTCTCATAGTAAAGCATTAAGGTTAGCAACGTTAACTACTTTCAAATTATGATTAGATTCAGACTCTAAATCTATTTTCATTACATTCCTTGTATTTTTTTGATCGATTTTCATATTTTACATGTCCATATACGAGCTACCAATAATTAGTTAGGATTTTCACAAGAAAATTACCTTTCAGCCAATATGTGGTCGCCACGTCAGCCCCTTTGTTTCTTTTTATTCGATTCACCCTTCATCTTTGCGGATCTCCCACACGATCCTCTTACCTAAGAGCCCAGATCTGGCTCCCCCTCTTCATCTCTCTCGCGCGACCTGCTCCCTGCAGATGGTACTCTGTTCTGCCTGGAGAATAGAGCACCTGTCGCCAGCCATCTCTCGCGGCCTTCTTACGGTTTTGGTTGACGCCAATGTCAACGAACACCTCTAGGGAACATGCAATCTTACCAAAGCTCCTCTCTGTGGCCCACCGGATCTATGGGTGGTGATGACCTCGCCAAAGGAATAGGGAGATGGAAAGGAAAAGCCCAACCTGTCACCGACGTCTAAGCGAAATAACCGTAGAATAAGAAGCTAGTAGGGGTTTCAGTTTGTTTCTTGCCTCCAAAGGAACTCGTGATCCCCCTCCTTATATAGATAAGGGTACCAAGGGGTCTACCCCCATTTCCATGGAAGCCACCCCTACTGGTTAATTGGGGAAATCGCAATCATATACGAAAACTGGGAAAATTTAGGATTGGAAGATTCGTTTCACTCTTCCAAATTCATAGGAACAATTTTCAGACTCGCACATGGATTGTGCACAAAAGGAAATTGATTTCAAAAATTCCTCCTAATGTTCCCCTTTCCCAAACTTAAATGAGAGCAGCCACCATTGGATCAAGGATCCAACGGCTATCAGGCCTTATATTAGAACGTAAATTGTGACATTTAATGTTATCCTTTACACTTTAGGAAACTTACAAAATTCATATCTCCCAAACCGTTTATCCTTTTAATACCAAATTTTAGGGGAAAGTCCATGATGACTTAATCTACTGAATACCAATTTTGGGACTCAAACTCTAAAGTATGAGGGACTTTTATTCATAAGCAAGTTAACCTTTCATAAAGCTTATTTAATTGATATTTTCTCTTTCTTCTCATATTATCTTTACAACTTGGACTCCTTGGAACCCAAGAAATTAAAAGATATGAAATCCATCTTTGAAGGATAATTCTTAGCCTACTAGATGCTTCTACATCTTTCTTTTCTCATTATCTTAGTTATTCCTTTATTAATTGATTCCTTTTCCTTATTATTTCTTTTTTTTCTTGTTATTAGGGCCCAATAGCCAACAAGGCCCATGAAATCAAACGCACAAGGGTATTTATAAAAGGAATCCATTCAATCACACAATTTTACATAATCATACCTTTATTTGGGAAATTGTATTTCCAACCAAAAGAACCCAAAAAATGGGGTTGTAACACCTCTATCCATGGATGAAGATGAAGACTTCCTAAATGCATCTTCCATGACATTCACCTTTCTCAGATGATAATTAATTGTGCAATTGTAGTCTTTGATCAAATCCATCCAATGACACAACCTCATATTCAACTCCTATTGTGAAAAGATGTACTTTAGGTTCTTGTGATCCGTGAAGATCTGACACTTCTCCCCATACAAGTAGTGCCTCTAAATCTTAAAAGCATGGACTACCACTGCTTAATTCCAGATCATGGGTTGGATAATTCTCCTCATGCTTCTTAAGTTGTAAGGAAGCAAAAGAAACTACTTACTTGTCATGCATCAACACACATCTGAAACCTATCCTGGATGCATGACAAAAGACGATGTATCCTTTTCCTTGCTTAGGCAAGACCAGAATCGATGCACTTGTCAACTTCTCCTTCAACGCCTGAAAAGAAAGTTGACATATGTCACCCCAAATGAATGGCACATCCTTCCTCATTAACTTTGTTAGGGATAGGGTGATAACACTAAAGTCCTTGATGAACCTCGTATAATATCCTGCCAGACCAAAAAATGATGCACTTCTGTCGGCGTCTTAGGCTACTCCCACTCCGTTACCGACTCCACATTCTTAGGATCCACATGTACTCCTTCGGCAGATATAACATGCCCCAAGAAAGCTACCTTCCTCAACCAAAAGTCACACTTATTAAACTTAGCATAAAGCTGGTACTGTCTCAGCACGGTCAATGCCTGACAAAGATATCGTTCATGTTGCTGACTATCCTGATTGTATATCAAGATGTCACCTATAAAGTCCAACACGAATTGATTAAGGAACAGTCGTAACACCCTGTTCATCAAATCCATGAATGCTAACGGTGCATTGGTTAGCCCCAACGGTATAACCACAAACTCATAGTGACCATATCTCCTCCTAAAGGCAAACTTGTGTATGTCATCCTCCTTGATCCTCAACTGATGATATCCTGATCTTAGATCTATCTTTGAGAACACCATTGCGCCACACAACTGGTTAAATAGATCATCTATCCTCTAAAAAGGGTACTTATTCTTTATCATGACCTTGTTCAACTATCTGTAATCTATGCACAACCTCATAGAACCATCCTTCTCTTCACAAACAACATTGGTGCACTCTAAGGTGATGTACTCGACCTGATGAAACCTTTGTCAAGCAGTTCCTGCAACTGTCACTTCAACTCTGCCATCTCTATTGGTGCCATCCTATACGGTGTTTGAGCTATCTGTTGTGTGTCAGGGACCATATTGATCTCAAAATCAATCTCTCGGGGTGGGGGAACACCTGGAAACTCATCAGGAAGCACATCCTCAAACTCTCTAACCAATGGAACCTCATGAATACTAGGACTCCTTGCCTCAGTATCCATCACGTGTGCAAAAAAAAGCCTCACAACCCTATCTCATAAGCTTCTTTGCTACCAATGTTGATACAAGACACATCGAAAGAATATTTCTATCTCCTTGGAAGACCCACGTCTCACTACCATCCACAAACATCGCTTGCTTGGAAGTACAATCCAATACCATTCTATACTTCTCCCATGTATCTATTCCAAGGATCACATCGAATCCATGCATGTCAAGTGGTATAAGACCCACTTGAATGTTGTGTCCAGAAAAAGAGAGGACACAGGAAGGACACACATTCTGCAACACTACAGAATCGACCAATGGGGTTTCTAGCAACAAACTATTCTTCTTATGAATAACAGGAAAAGGAAAACTACTAAGAACTTCACATGCGATAAAAGAGTATGTAGCACCCAGATCAACCAAAATAGATATAAAGTAATAAGAAGACAAATTAGAATGAAATAACTCCATCTGACTTATCACCGCTCGCGAGTTGACCACCGCCTTCGGCTGACTCATAGCATAGAATCTAGTTGTTTCCTGTTGTCACCCATGTCCTCTGCTTCCCTGAGAAAATGATTCAGCTTGTGATGCTTGGCCATGTCCTCATCCTCCTGCGTTGTTGTGCTACTATCTCTATGAGCCTTGTTGACTCTGCCTTGTTTGTTGGGTCACTTCATCATCCCTTACAGGATAGAATGGTTTGTTATGCCCAACTTGTCTGCACTTATAACACGTCATGTCCTCACACCAAGGCCTAGGTGGTCCTGTCACCGATACTGATGGTGTATTGTGGGCTCCTGTGGGCAGAAAACTATGATATCGTCCCTTACTTGGTGACCACTGTGTCGAAGCACTAAACCTCTATGATATTGGTGGTGTAGAAAAATGTGGCTTCTTAAAGCCACCTAATGACTGCCCCTGAAACTATGCATACCTCTTCTTAGTACTTTCCTCTCTCTTATCTTTCACAGATCGTTCTATCCTTCGAACAGACTCCACAAATGCAGCAAACCTCTCTCGATTCTCTAAAGCAGCAACTGGGGTAGACAACCCGACATTCAACCCCTTCTCAAAATGACGAATCTGCTTGTCCTCCATGGCAGCCATGTGAGGACAGAACCTCAACAACTCCATAGCACCTTGCTTCATACTTATTGATCATCATGGATCCCTGTCGAATCCTTTCAAACTGGCTGATTTTCTCATCAAGATACGTTCGAGGGAAGTATCGACTAACGAACTCTCATCAGAACTCCTCCCAATCGATCACAACACCAGGTCTCTTCTCCTCCTCAATGGCTCACCAATGGCCAACATTCCCCATCAGGAGGTACACCACATGCTTCACCTTATCCTCTTCAAGGATACTCAGGATCTTGAAGGCCTTCTCAAGCTCAGTCATCCATCGATCTGCATCTTCCAGGTTAGTTGTCCCTGCATACTCCACCGCTCCAACACAGCAAAGTCACTTGAAAGGCTTCCCAGTGCCTGAAGATTCAGTATGGGGAACGGGTTCTCTAGGCTGAGGTGCAGGCATACGGTCCACCATATGAGTCACAGTAGCCATAAACTACCCAAAAAGATATTGAAAGGTGGGGTTTTAAACCATGGTAGGGTCAAACTGGGGGACTTTAGGAACCCAATCTTCTCGTGTCTGGTTCCTTGCACCACCTCCTGGTGGTGCAGCACTACTTTCGGCAGCATGTTCTTCGTGTTCTCTAGACATCTTTGAGCTTTTCTCTTCTTCTTATGCATAAGCATAAGTGACTATAAGAGATACTGGAGGACACTAGAACAGACAAAATCCCTAATCCTAGGTCCCTATAGACTCAGTGAACCTAAAGATCTGATACCAACCTGTTTGTGACGCCCATCATCACACAAAGCGAGATCACTCAAAACAAAACTACGGAAGAAAGATTAACAAGCAGATTATCAGAAAACACTAAAAGTTAAAATTGTTTCATAAAACTTCCAAACATCAAGAACCTTCACATATAACTCCTTTCATGCCTCAAATCATGTACAAGACATGTTATAAACATGTTATAGAAAAACATATTCTAGAAGATATATACATAATTCCATCTCATCTGTACATAAAAGGTATACAAACCACCCACATAAAGAAAGTGTGTTCGTAAAACATCTACAAAATGTTCCTAAAGACCCGAGTGTACAGGGACGACTCTAGAACTTTATCAATAAAAGACATCCACCAACACTACCAACCTCGTCAGCTAGTGCTCCTCTTACTGCTGCTCAACCTCCGTTGCACGATCCCTACCTCTTCATGCTTGTCCACCTAAAAAGGGAGTGGGAAACGCATAGGGTAAGATTCCAAATCTCAATGGGAGATATAACTCACCACCAACTCTATTATCACCACAGTTAAGATAAATAAAGCATCAGTAAAGTTATAGCTAAGTGAAGCAGGTAATGATCATTAATAGGAAGAGCAATTATTGTTGAATTATGAAACATCTTAATAATTTAAAAGGAATATGAAGAACATGTACATTCCTTATCAACAACATTGTATAAAGATCAAGCAAGGCCTCGTCTAACGTTTCTGTATTTGATCCTATATAATTATACTACATGGTTGATTACATATGTTATTATGCCGTGAGGATTTTAGTCATACCACCTAAATCCCATCAACTCATGCATGGTCGTCTCACATATATTGTAGTTAAGGATACACAGAAGTACTCGGCGTGTACCCCGCATATTCAAAAATATGCACTCTGAGTTAAACTGGTTTCATCATTCATCAATTGCTGACATTGAATGGATATATGGCACAGGACAAGCTACAAGTTTAAGTTCCACTTGATTGATTAGGTTATTTAAACACCTTTCAACATGAATCAAATTACAATGTATAAACTCAAAACAAGTTCTATATGAATAAGGGCATAATTCATCATCAGAACATACTAAAACATATAAGGTGTGATCTCATCACTTCATTTTTATTGTTCAACATGTGTCCATCACAAGGACCACATATCTTGGGGTGACAACCCCTCCTCTCATCACTGAGGAAATCATCTCATGCAAGGCAATAAGCCATCATTAGGTTATAAGACCATTTATTCCTCTTTCCAGGATGTCAACAACACTTCATGCCTTACAAGGCCCATTCAAAATATCATAACCACCATAGCTCATACCTGGCTATGTACATCAATTGGTGTTGCCTGCACTGTTAGAAATTGATAACAAGAAAACAATACATCATCAACACCATCATCTCATAGGACTCATGCCATACATTTTACATCATTAGAATTGGGGTTTCTCTTTACTCAATTAGGGTTTACAAGGTTGGATCAACAACTGCCCTTAGATTATCACTTTCATCATTGTTATAGCACATGTTATGAGATATAGAAACCTAGCTTTCAACATCATTCATACGACTACCCCAAAGGGTATCACATCATATCATGTTACCCTATCATCAACATGGTGTATAACAAACACCATTACAAGATATCGATTAGGGTTTTAACATAGGGTATCAGGTTAATCCTAGGTGTGACAGGAAGCCACTCCAAAGTAGGGTATCAGTTTAGGGTATGTTAGGTGAGAAAACATGGCATCGGGCTACCTACTCAAGATGTGTATCGGTTCATCATCATTAGGGTATCGGGAAGCAACACCTAAAGAGGGGGTGTCGGCCAACCCAACCTGTCAGGCAACACCATCACATGGTGTGACGGACATCAACAGGTATCGGGCAACACTTGGGTATGTCAATATCACAAAGGGTGATGGGTTGTTAAGGGTTTCAGCAATGCGTCCAAGTCAAGACGAGCATGCCAACTACATATGTATTGGTCAACGCTTCTTAGGGTGTGTCGGCCTCTGCCCAACTAAGGCATCGACATATCTGCATAACACAATGCACGAGTTGGGTATATCAGGCATCGACACCTCTCAAGGTGTGACGGCCAGAGTCCTGACGGGAAACGCTTCTCCAAGCAATACATAACATTTTCTCTCATATCAGTTTACTCGTGCATAAGGCATGTTGACCTAAACATTACCAAGGTGTGTCGACCCAAGCCTCCCCAAGAGCGTGACGACCATCCAACAGAAGGTGTCGACCTAGGCCTCCACAAGGGCATGACGGCCGGTCACATTTGTGACGGTCAGTGGTGTCACAGATCGTGACGGCCACCCAAAACATATCGGCCTAAACATGCATATTGGCCTCATCATCTTCAGCCTTGGAATGGTATTACAAGCAAGGCTAGAAAGATTAACACAAGAGCAACATCTAAGAAAGATTCTTCTTCCAAAGTAGAATGTAAAACTACCCAGAAGAACTACTAGCATGTAAGAGATAACAAACCAAGAACAAAGAATAAGATAGCAAGTAAAGGGTGACAATAACAAAGAGGGTTTAGAGTTATATAACCCGCCTGAAGGATCACCACCAAGCTCCAATCTTCACGAGCTCAAGGTAGAAGAAGATCTTCCAAACTTGATAACCACAATACTTCTAAGAGAGAAGATGTAACCAAGGTTAAGAGAGCATGAGAGGGAAAATAAAGTAACTAAGGTTCATGGTTGAGAAGAAGAAAGAAAGAGAGAAAGAGGAGCTACATATCATGGATTACCAAGGTAGAGGATGAAGAGAGCACCACAAGCATGGGACTCATCCTTTAAGCTCCAAGGTAGAGACTCCTCTAGCTCAAGGTCATCCACCAAAGAGGGAAAGCAAGGATAACCAAAAGGGTTCTTTTGCATGGAGAGAAACAGGTATATATACAAGAGGGATGAAAGAGAGAGTAAGGGGAAGGTGTCACCACCTTAGAACCCTAGGTGACACTTGTCCACAAGAAAGAGCCACATGCAACACCATGCAACAAGGTGATAAGATCTATGTCTCACCTACTAGGTCACCTATGATGGTTAAGGCTGATACACACATCTACCCTCTTCACAAGCTGATAGGGGTAAACCCTTGGTACCACCAACTGATATGGTGCATCTTAAGACACCACAAAACTGATAGGATGTCCCTCAAGACACCCACAAACTGATACATGGCCTCTCCAAGGCTCTCAAGCCCTAGACAACACTCCTAGGTGTAAGACACACCTCAAACATGTATCCAAAACACCACCTAGGATGTCACCACACAACCAATGCTCAAACAAGATGCCCATCTCTCTCTCCTCTAGATGATGCTAAGAGAGAGAAGGAACACTCTAGAGGTGGAAAACTTGCACATCAACCCCTATCCTGGGTAAATTGCAATTTGCACCAAAACTTCTCCACAAAATACAAGCATCAAGCTCAAACAAGAAACTCCAAGCTTCCAACATGCCCTAATTACATCTCATATGATTAGAGCAAGGATCTAAGAAACATACTTAAGCCAAATAAATAGGGTTATCCCAAAATGTGGGTCAGGGTCCTACAATAAAAGAAATGACTTTCAATACTAGGATAAAATTATCAAGATGACAGGGTTCACCGACATTGCCTACATAACTTTCATTACAACTTGAATCACTCAATTATGACAAGAGTCATTTTAGTATAGGGATATACTTTCTACAAAGTTATTTTAATTTCTTATGAACTTCATGATCGACCAATCATACTTGATGTTCAATAGATCATCCTATAAAATTAAATATAATTATGTTGTATAAATTGAATTTTTCATGTAGTGTTTTTAAATAATCCAATTCTAAGTTTTTATGTAAAAGTTATGGCCATTTTAGTATACATCTATACTTTATGATTCTCACTCCAGTGGTCGGAGTTGGGGAGTGAGGATATGTAATCTTTGATTATTCTCTAGGTCTTTTCATAGAGAGATATTTGTTTTGATCATCTTCTTGTATCAACCTATAAATAACACCAAAATATATTAGTTTCTAAACAAATTGAATAAACTAAATAAAACCTAAAACAAGTGAAATATTAAGTTGAATGCAAACAAAAAATGCAAAACTAAATGTAAAATGCAACTAAAAATATGATGAATCGACATTCATCAATATTCTAGCATCTCATTTCTTCTTTAAGTACTACACCAAACCAAGCAGTTAGATGTGATTAGTTATTTACTCATCTCTTTATTTGATTATTCTTTGGACATTAATACATGATTTCTAGATTTTGGGTAGCTTATGCATGGGAAGAACTAACATTCATAAAAGGTGATTAAGATGGTAATGCCATGATCTAATTTTTTCTTGAAAACCATGTTTTACACTTAAAATCATATACACGTATATATCACTTCAGATCATGCAAAATCAATGTTTCCAAATCGATATATGTGATTCCTATGTTTGAGGTAAATCATAGTCATCCATATGATTAAATAAGAAGATTTCATGTGTTATACCTCGTTTTTAAGGAGGTCCCTATTTATTTACATCTATGTTGTCCTTATTATTAAATCAAACCTAAGACATGGTTAAGACAAATCATCTCCATATTTGTTATGTACCATATAGTACATACCTTAGGAAATGACTTGTTATGTACCATATAGTCCATACCTAGGAAATTACTGTCTTTGGAACCCTAAATCATGAAGGAATGACCTTGAATACATGAGTCCAATGCCCTCTTGACTATGTGCCTCCTTGTAAGACTCAATTACGAATGATATAACAAATGGGGTATCTCAATCATGCCCTATGAACTCTAGCTCTTGGAGTGGCCAATTTTTACTTATATATTTTCAAATACACCCCTCCCCTTGGTCCATGAGAGGAAGGGAACAACATTATGACCTCAATTATGCCCAAAATCTTGAAACATTTATATTTGACCTTGGACCTCACTGTATAATATAAATTATTAATCATTGTTCCCCCTATTATCTCCATGATAAATGTCACATGACTAAAGAGGGAAAATGTGCTAGGTTAGTGTGGCACTTGATTTATGACCCCTCCCCCTAACCTAGGCCATATCCCTCTAATGAGTGCCTCTAAATTTTCATCTTATTGATTATTTAAAGTTTTATAAAGTAACCCTTCCACACAATTTTGATCTATTGACCTAAGTCTCTAAGGATAAGATCTTATCATGGTTTTAAAATGCAATCTCGAATCTCAAGTTGATGATATATTGACCATGATAATGTTGGCCATAGATAGTGGTTAGGGTTTCCAAAGGATCCTAGGTCTAGATCATTCATCAACCTTAACTACCATGATAATGAAATTGATTTTGACATCATGAAATGTTTCTTGAGGATAGATGGTCACACCTATGGTTCTGAGGGAACCTATACCCTACCTTCTAAGCTTTTGGACATGTGACTCTTGATGTCTAGACCTTGACTCTTGATAAAAACTTACAAACAATGGACTCTTGATTACTAGTTTTGATATTTATTTCTAAAAATCACACTATTGGGACTTTAAGACCACCCTCAATATATGATTAATGACTTTCCTAACCCCAATCTGGAAATATGATTTGTGTTGATATTTTGATATATGAATTAGGTTTATACCCATATATGGATTATGGTGGGACCTTTAATTGGTTGTTGATATGAAACCAAGATATTGACATATGATGTGTACCTCAAAATTGAAGAAATACAAAATCTCAATCAGGGATGTATAACATCACCTAGGCCAATGTGGAGAGTAGAACCCTAAATGGTGGGGTGGAAGTCAAAATTCTCTAGATTTTAAAAAAAAAGGCTCTATTATTTTGACCTAAACTATGATCTCCCCAAATTTGTAATCGAAGAGCGAACTCCCCAAATCACTGATTTATGTGACTATGTTTTGGCCTTGATGCTCGATTCCTCCATCTTGTAAATGGTTTTGATGTTGAAATAAATGATGATACCTTATTGGAATACAAGATGAGTATACTATGGAATATGAATCCCAATCTCAATTGAAAGATTATGTTGATTATGGGGATGATATTTCTTTTAAGGAGGAGTGGATATGATAGAGTGGGCCATTCTCTCTCTTCATAAATGTGCACTCTATTTCTACCTCACAATAATTCATCAACCTTGCCTTCGGTTCCATAAATTGATGTACTTTGATGCTTATTTTATTCATCTCTTCTTTACATCATGGGTTGTGACATTTATTTTGAGTTATAACCTAGGGTTTCACCTATTATATGCACAACCTTCAATGTTTCAATTTTAGTTCCTCTCTCTAATATCAAACCATGATGGTCATATACAGGGTTATTTTGTACATACAAGGGTCAAAATTTACCCAAATCCATCCATGGATGAGGGAGATATGCCCTTTTGTTTGAACCATGCCCAAAACCCTAATTGTACCTTTTTTTCACCTCCCTTTTTTCCTTTCTTTTTCTACCTAGTCGCATTGGGGGCACTATGGGATGTTGGATCCATGCTCCATGGATGTTGGAATGATCAAATGGTTGCAGGATCTTCCCCACCTCATGTCATCACTACTACACATAGCAGCAAACATCAACATTGTTGCTTGCTCACGTACCCCCCCCTCTTTCCACCGCACATCCCACTTCCTTGGGACCGTCCTTCCCCCCTTGACCCATGATTGGCTCTAATAAGATTCAAGGAAGTCATGGAAAAAGCATAGAAGGTTCCACTTTTTCTTCTTCTTCTCTCTTCCACGTCATTCGACCCTCCCTTGAACCCTAGCCCACTACACACTCCCATGCCCCCTATTAAACCACCCATCATCTCAGCTAGCCTACCCTCTTTCTTCCCAATCCATCACCCAAGCTTCCTTCTTTGTTGATCAACGCGACCTATGCTAGGGTTTCTAACCCTAGACATGAGGAATAAGGTTATGCGAGGAGTGTCAGATAAGGCACCTAGGGCCTAGATTCAGTTGATCCTGCAAGTAACTGCTCTCCCTCACACATTATCTCTCTCCCATATGAGCAAGAACTCTCATGCATCCCACCCTCTCGTGGCATTTAGTGTGCCCCTTTGCCCCTCAAATCAGTCTGCATGGCAACACACCTCGGCTCACTCCTAGCATTGCACATGGTTGCCTAGACCCACTCACCATTGCCAACACACACCACGCACCACTCTGACTGACTACTCACCATCCATGCTCACTCCATGCCACCCAAATGTGCCATCCACATCTAACTGACTGACGACCCACTAATATTAATGCATCTCTCCCCCGTGGTTCATGGAAGGAGCTTAGGTGTTCACCTATGACCCAATTTCGGCCATGCTTTGGTAATTCCTCCCTTAATACAGCTAGAAATGTGATTACCCTTAAACCTCCATAACTCAATGGTCTATTATTCAAATTTAATGATATGATATGTCTTTCTAATCTGAAAATGCTGCCTTTCAAATGGTGTTATTCTCTACTACTAATTTTTCTTGAATTTCCCATGTATTATTAAAAGTTCTTCTTTGTGATCTGTTTTATAATAATTACACTCTATCATGCATTCTTTGTATCATTACCCTAGCTACTATAATCCCATAAATCAATAATTATGTTTCACTCTTGCTTTTCTTGATTCATTCTTTATACCATTACCCTAGCAACTATAATCTCATAAGTCAGTATTGTGTTCTACTCTTGCTTTGATTGATATCTTGGATCATCTAAATGTACCCTAATGATCATCCTGGCCCAGCATGACTATCTTTGACCTAAAATGGTCCCTTTATATGCATGCATCATATTACTTGATCATGTAAAGGAATTTGGCTTAATTTGTCATCATGTCATTCAACCTCAAAATAAGTGATATTTACCATGCTTTGTAACATGATGAACTAAGATTGCATGTTGGTATGCCATATTTGACATATGAGACCTCCAATATCTATTGTTGTACATTAAAATGATACAGGTGAGCGAGATAGATTTCATATGCTTATAACATGATAATATTCAGATCTAATGCTCTATCTAGTTCAAATCAGAGATAATATCACTCATGTGGATACTCTAATGTTGATGTTCCATCTAAACCTAAGGTACCTTTGTGATGCTTGCACTATGTTGAATAAATGCACACAAGTACATGTGATTAGAACTATGCTTGAATGATGTATAAGCTAGGTCTATGAGAACATCCACATGATATTAAACATGTTTATGTCATCCAAATCTTGTTGAACTAACTTAGACCCCCTTACTTTCATTTTTTACATCTTAGGTCACCTTTGAGTGCATCTAATCTAGGACTTTGTCGCAAGGATCGTATCATCACTCTACTCTCAAGGTACACTTCTACCTCTTGTTGGCCCTATTACATGCTAGGGATTGTTTGCTATGTATAACTAGAGTATGGATGGAATATGGTATATTATTTGATCTATGTGACTCATACGATACTCTTTTTAGAATTGTTTATACTATATGTTGATTGAACCGTCAAACATAAACTAGACAACCATATTATAAAACCCATGTACCTTGCACAATTGATGGGGATTTTGGCACAGGATTTGGTGCTCTCTCATTGAGATGTCAAGCGAGAAGTAAAAAACATGTTGAGAATACGGTTATCTCAAAGGCCTTTGTATTTTGAAGTTCTCATATTGAAATAGGGTCAATTATTGGCTTTGTACACGAAATCCCCTTAGGACTCTTCCTATGTGTAGTTGTCGCCAAAACAAGGCCTTATGATGAATTGTTCATGTATTATGATAAATGAATCTAAAACATGTTTTGAAACATTTGTTTACTCCCTTAATGTTGTTTTGTCATCTTACTTGGTGATTGAACATACTTACCAAGATAAAATATGTTCAACCTTAAACTCATGATCTCATAGCTTTTAAAAGTGTACCTTTTCAAATGTATTGATTTGTGTCTTGCTTTTCCCTTATTAGATGTTTCAAAGTAAATATGTTGGCATGAAGGACATGCTACCCCAAACGTCATCAAAATCTTGGGTTAATTTTGTAGTAAATATGTGGTGGCCTATCATTTCAATGTAATAGACTAGTTTTCATTTTACCTTGACTCTTCAGTTGCCTTAAGTGTTATTGATGTATGAAAAACCTTGTCATTTTATACAATGATGTAATACTATTTTGTCTTTATATATATTGCATATGTGTTCTTGTACTATCTTATGGATAGATGTTCGAGTCATCTTGCCTTTCGCTATCTAGCCACGAGGAGCAAGGATTTGAGTAATAAATACATATGTGACATTTGAGATAGTCACATAGGAGAATAAATATTTTGTTGTTATATTACCAACAAAGAAAGAGAGGGACCGGATTTGGATGTTGCTCCTTAAGTGATGGATAATGTCCTGGTCATCACTTGAAAGTGTCACCAGGTGCCTCTTTTTCCCCATCTATCTATATTTTCTATGTCAATGTCATTATGTGTAGAGAAATTAGGGTTTCCCTATAACATGGAAAGATTGGTGAGGATATCATCAATCATAGTGGGACAGACCACCCTAGGTGGACCTAGTGATTGGTTGTAAAGGGGAACTATTTGAAGATTAATGATGGGTGAAGGCCCTAAGTCGTATGATTAAATGATACATATTGTACCCATGGATGAAGTGGGTATGTTGAGTTTTTTTTCAACAATGGTTTTGAATAAAATGATTAATAATCAGGAATCAAACAATGAAAATGGAAAGTGTACTTTTCATTCATCATAGATGCATTTTTAATGTACTGAAAATAAAACATTAGTGAAGACAATGAACAGAATCCAGAGAGCCATCTCTTTATTCTAAATATTATTTGTACTCCTAACACACACACACACACACACACACACACACACACACACACACACACACACACACACACACACACACACACATATATATATATATATATATATATATATATATATATATATATATATATATCTTGTTCATGTGTTACAAAAGGAATCATCATGAATGAAATAAAAATATCAACAATTTTGGGACACAATTTGTGTATGGAATAATTAAAATGTAGGCTCTATATACTTGAAAATTTATATCAAAATTAAGGATATCAATTAGAAAATTGTTTTGGTTGAAGAAATATGGAGAGATTAATTATGTACTCTCAAATAGTAGGGTTTATCTTTGGTCGAGCTAGTTATCACAAACGAAGAAGCCCCACCACCACCTAAGTGGATTGAAAATTATCATGCTAGAACCTTAATAAGGTTACCTTTCTATGAATCTTACATTTTCCCTAATTATATGGTAAATCTGATTCAATATAGAATTATCAAGTAATAGGAACAAGATATTAAAAAAATTGTATGTGATATTAATTTCACTTCACAATAAGCTCGGGCTTGTAACATGTGTTCGTCCCTCTTAGTAGGAATGGCATTCCCGAATGTTGAAACTGTATCTAGATAGGCACTTGCTTTCACTGTGCAGAGTTAGGATTCTTCATTTTTTAATTGTATATTTAAAAATGGTAACATCAATCATTAAATACATTTTAAGAAGAAAAAAAACCTCAGTTACATTTTCAAGTAATAATTATCAATTGATTCAAACATTATGACTTTATTAGTTAAGAATGTATTTCAATATTGGTTGTGGGATCTCAAAAGGGATTGTATCTTAACATGATACAGATGATTTCATACCTTCAAAGTGAAAATTAATAACTACCACAAAACAACTTTCCTATTAAGTATCAAAACAACAATATTTTTTCTAAAGACCGGTCAAGGTACTAAAGATGGTTGATATTCCCTTGTTCTTGACTGCAGTTTATTCTCAATAGTCATGAATCATATTAAGTATTTACATTTAAGGTTATATCTCTTACTTATTTCTTATCCTTCATGTTATAAGAGTATATACATAACCCTAATTTCAATCTAGATAGTTCCTTGATAATAATATAGTTAATACATAATATTGGAAAATATATTCATATATTTATGCACAGAAACAATTCATCATGTTTCTTCTTTATAATATGTTATATCTCATTTTGTGTTAAATTCATTTGAAAACACTTAAAATGTGTCTTGTTCCAAAATATGCACATATGCGTATTTAGACATATTATATCTTACAAAAATACATTTATATAAATTATCTTATAGATCTCATTATAATATTTAGTATATAGTAGAAGAATGGTAACATAGCATATTCCTAATAATCGGCACTCAAAATAGTCAAAAATATACAAATAGGGGGTTGAGTACACATATTAATGCGCTTGAAGCAAGCAAAAAGAGAAGTTTGTTATATTGGGACTTCAAGCCATCAATTGATTGAATTCAATTTATTAAGGGCTTATGAATAAAATATCATCTATCAAACTCAATTTTAAAAATATCATTCACAAGTTCGGTATAGGAATAATAGGGAAATTGTCTACTAATCAAATACCAAATTCTAGTATTTTTTTCAAGAATCTCCACCTTGAAACTGATTTCTTCCTAAAAAATTTACTGTGTAAAAAACTCATGTTGCATACTACTCATATTCCTCGTATCCTTTCGGTCTTGAATTTGATGATTACTATAGTTAATTCTATACTTTGATGGCGGAACATAGTATTTTGTTGGATCTTCTCCTCGACTTTAATCACTAATTTTTATTTTTATATCAAATGCATTGATGGAAAATACCCTTCTCAGTTGGTGTTCACTGAACTTCTAGTTTCTAAGTCTTGACTTTTTATTATGAGAATTTATGGATTTAACATTATTCTAGCTCTATGGAGAAGTTGTATCTTGGTTTTAGAGTCACTTGCAAGCTTCTATTGCATGTGTCATCATAATGTCTAGGTTGACGGCAATTGTGACTCACTAGAGTAGGAGACCGACACTTGTCAAGAGTGGGGTTTCTAGTAGTCTGTGTAAAAGGAATTGTCGTCTTATTTGGATTGAAAAGAGAGTAGGTGATTTGTTCTTATCATTGTTTTTTCCAGGGTCTTAGATTCTTTAGAATGGTACCTTTATCTTCCTAGTGGTGGTGTTTCACATACAATTTTTTTACTACTTGTAGATTGAATAATCTCTATATAAGTATTGCTAGAGAGTAGCTTCATTGTCGAGCTAGTCCATATGGTTCCTTCTTTGATCAATATGACCAGTTGCATGTACATGGAGCCATATAATGTGACAAAGAAACTCTGAGACCGAGTCAACTTATATTATAATTTCAATTTGTATTCTTATAATTATTATTAATCATAGTACCAACTTATATGGGCTATAATTTTGATTTGTATCCTTACAATTATTAATGATCATATATGAAACAATGACGACACAATTTTACTTTTCATTCATCATACATTTCTATTGAATTGTAACAAAACATAAAACATTATTGAAGCCAAAAATTGGAGCCTAAGAGTTGTTTCCATGTTCTGAAACTCGTTTCTGCTCCCGCATTCAGTTGTAACGAATATCCATTTATTCCAATGAAACACCATGTATGAATAAAATGATATCTTTTGGTAGGAATGAGGCACCCCGAATCTTGAAACCAACTCTCGATAGACACTTTACTCTCTATAACGCAAGACTTAGAAGTGTTACTCCTACATTGGGCCTTAGCTCTTTATTTGTAGTTTTGTTGATGTTGTACTAAGTGGATGTACTAGTCATTTATGATAACTTAACAAATTCAAGCATATATCGCAAGTAATGAAAATTGAATTGATTTTCAACATTGTGGACAAACAATAATTCATCATGTACTCATAAAAAGAAATATTCTTCATACAGTTTCAAAGTTGTTCTCCCTTAACAAGAAATAGAAGATTGCATACATTCATTATGAAAAGCACGACTATCACAAGACCACAATTATTCTTATCCAATTCAATAAACAAGGATATTCAAATAGATATTGATCAAGGTACCAAATAGGGTTAGTATATTCTCATTTCTTATTTTATGTTTATTCACAATAGTAATAAATTAGTTTATTGATTTGCAGTTAATGCTATAGCCTTAACTTGTGTCTATTCATCTTCATTTTAAAATATATCCATAACATCTATGTTACTCTAAATAGTTCATTGCAAATACATTTTGTAATACATGTATACATAATAACTTGTTGATATATATACTTACCAAAATAAGTAGCCACAATATTAAAAAAAAATATTCCGTAAACATTAGAAATTGAGACATTTGTATTTTTTCTACAGAATATGTAAAAGCATCTCATTTTCTAAAATACATCAATATTACGATAATTCTCTAAGCCTCATTGTTATAGTTAAGATTTATTAAAAATATAGTAACATGGCATCTTCTTATTGATCAAATTTCAAAATACCTAAAAATATGCAAACAAGGGAATGATTGTACATAGTAATGCACTACAATATGTGTAGCCTTAATTTTTTTAGGAAAATATTTTTATTTTAGTGTTCAAAGTTTAGCACTAATTGGTCGTGTTGCAATCAAGAAGCCCTCTTGACATCAACTAATTTTGATAAAGTTCAAAAACGCAGATTGGGTTGGAGTTACCTTATTTGCTCTTTATTTTCCTACTTTTGAGGGGTTTGAGCCCTAAGCGGCTGACCCACTTGTCACCTATATGGCCCAAGGTTTTTCTATAAGTTGAGCTTCTTCATTACACCAGAGCACACACCCAAGAAATCAATTGGCAAGCAATTGCATTAGACACCAATCATTCACTAACAACACACAGTGTGGAAATAGTTCTAGTCCAAATGCATGAGGGTAGAGTGTTGGTAATTAAAATTTTAATAAATTTGTATGCACAAAATCAGATGGACACAGGTAGGTGAACAACATTAACGAATGACACCAATTGTGACCAAAAAGTTAGCTCAACACAACACAATTGTAAGTGGATACAACAAATCTCCATGATGCATGAATGTCAAATAAGTGGAACTCCCTACAAAATATTGAAAATATTTTCATCTCCCTTCACTTCCCCTCGTTCTACTTTCCACTCTTCTCATTCTCCTCCTCTATCCCCCTTCATCTCAATTATGAACATAACAAGAGTGAAATAGATTTTTCTGCGCACTAATTTTGTGGTGGAAGGGAATGGTGTATCAATAACAATATCTACAAGTCTAGAGTAAGAGACGGGATGGGGACATCGAGTAAGGTCAACGATGGGGAATGCCAAGCACAAGATATGGGCAAGTAATCTCTCAAACAATTGCAAGATCTAGTTTATCAAAACCACAATCAGGAGGAGATAGCAATAGCAAAATGAGAAGACTCAACAGGGGAAAAGGTAGCCACGCATTCGAAAGTGCCACGCTTTTCCCTCTTTTGTTTCATTTTTGCCCTTGTTTCTAGGGTTAGGATTTGATGAGCTAGTGTGATGTTGCATGACATGTGTGACTAGGTAAAGGCAATGTTGCACCCATTGAAAAGAGACTAGTCCTATATATACCTGGACCCAAATCGCTAATTGACTACACCCCATGGCATACAATTTATATAACATAATTATTAATACAGCCCATTTTCTAGCTAATACCATGCCAACTACCACAAAATTGGTAATATATCAACTATAAAGATTCCATGTTTTCAAGACTCTATACTAACTAAAATTAGAGGCAAATCAAAAAATGAAATATGAAACTTTAATTGTCTCAAAAATCAAATATTCGTATATAGATGTTTCTGGGAATGCATAGCTCGAGAAAATTTAAGGCCACCGAAGATTCTAACCAAAAGGTGCCATAGATGATTCATTGCACCTTTCGCTTACTAAAAATGTCTACAAGTGATATCTTGTACAAATGCACTGCATAGTTTGAATACTTGTGCGTGAGCTGACAACATCTCCATGTGTAGTCACTCAGATTGACTACAGCTAAAACAAGTGTATATATCACAGTACGCTTGAGGTCAGAGCTGCACTAGATAAATCGATTTGCAATTATTCTTGGTCAAGCCTGGAACATGGTGGAACATCTAAACACTGGGGATAAACGTGTCCAAGGTTCACCAAAGATTATCATAAATGATCGCACGAGCCTTAATGTGATGCAGTGACTAGCATCTATATTTTATCAAAGGCAAACAGTCAGACATATTACTCCGCATATTATAAAAATATTACAATATATTTCATGTTACCATCAACAAATATAGAAATTACATCAGATTGCATCTAATTCCGCATGCTTGATTGTGAACTTAGCATCGGCCATGAAATATTAATACAACTGAGATTCCTTGACATCAATCATTTCAGCCTTTCCCTGCTCATCTCTATCAATGTTAAAGTTTCGTACCCCAGCCACAAAGTGGGGTTATCACTACCCCCTTGACAACTAGTCTTAATTGATCGATTCCAAACTTAACCCCCCCTCCCCCCACCCCCAATTGTTAGAATTATGAGCGCTGGGCCATCAGAGGGCTACATGTGATTGCCAGCCTCATACGTGCAAAAGATCCTAATAATGACAGGGGATGGTATTTACACAATAACTGTTCGTGTAACTGACAGGTTGAAAGCATATTTCTTTAGCAAAAACTTATAATCTTTTTGGAGTACCATAAAGGTGATGATCCAGATTTGCCAGGAGAAGAAAATGCTTCAAAAAAAATGCAGCATAATTAGCAGCTCTGGAAAGGAGACTCCCTGCGTACAACCTTCAGTTTCTGACCTCTTAACCCATTCCAAAAAGCACGGGCACTTGTCACCTTCTTACCTGGAAGCTGGATCTCTGTTACCTGGTCAAATTAATAGTCTCATGATTGAATATATTCCTTGAAATAAAAAAATTCCTGCACAAATTTAGTTATATTGACATGAGTTGAGAGAGGGGAACCTCAAGAGCAGACTGTCCTGCACATGGAATTATTAACGCATCTTCAGCAAGGGTTATGTGATCCATATCGCCCTCTGTGGCATAATGGCTGCGAAACCTGGTGGTCACTATTTTGGCTTCTACCATCTGTTGTTGCTGGCCAAGGATTTCAAGTCTTGCCTTTGTCCCTGGCCATCCTGAAAAAGCACGTACCTGAAGGGTTGCTTAAATTATTACCGTTTAAACAAAAATTATCAAAGTATACTGAGCCTACCTTGTTGTGGAGGACAAACGCTTCTTGATCAAATGATAGCCATGATTCTTCTTGTTTTAGCTGCAAGGAAATCAATATATATTTGCACCCGGCACTGAAAGAGGAAATACAAACTAAACAACTGGAGAGATTTAAACTTCCAAGAATATGGCTAGCGAATCAGAAAATCAGTGATAATAAGTCAACCGCATCAGAAAATCTGTGCAAAATAAGTCATAATAACTATAACAAGTGCCTGCATTCGCCCAACGCCCCTTTAATTTTCTGATAGGCCTCTCAATGTTTGCCCACCCCCGCAAAAAAAAAAAAAGATTTTTAATACAGGTGACAAAGATGCTTATATTTAACTTCCACCATGTCTATTCTCTAGTGAAAAAGAATACTACACATTCAACATAGAATGCTGCCAATTTAGATAGCAGTTTTTGTCCCTGGATAGAACCTTGCCTCAGGCACAAAAATGAAGCAAGTAGCCATTTCATTCTGGTAATAGTCCAAGTAATGTTTCTACAGAGAAAATAATGAGTAGAAGACTCAAACGCTTGGAACGTTAAATTGAAAGATACAAGCATTCAGGGAGCGTTAAACAGTTGACAAACAAATGAACTGAGTGTAAACAACTGCAGAAACAAACTGCAAGATATTCTTCTCTGTAGTAACTTGTAACATAAAAGACAGAAAACTGATTCCAGAATTTAATCTGTGTCATATCGCCTACCCAGTCCACTATCAGCATGCCATATGCCTTTCCTGAAGACTCTGGATTTGGTATTGAGTTGCATCTTCAAAAGTACTTAATAATTAGTCATAATATAAGTCAGTGTATCCCTATTTAGTTTAATAATTCTTTATTTGTTACCAAATTAACACTAATCTTTCTGTATCCCAATCATAAAGGTAGTTTCAAAATAATAAATACGCAAAATATGAATCTACATACTGCCTATACTGTGGCACCTCTCACCATGTGATGCCACATGGCCCACATATCACAGTCAGGTACTTTGGATGCAAAAATTGTTTAGTTTGGATCTGCTACTAACACCCAAATATTGAATACAATAATATTAGAGAGCAACGTTCAGTATTGCAGGACCAAATCGAAAAAGAGTGACAGCAACCTGAAATCTTTGCTAAAAGGAAGCAAGAACAGCAAGTGCTTTGCCAAATTGAGCTAGAGCTATAAGCTAGCATGATCTTGCTCCAGAGCAAAAGCTTGAACCAGTCAGAGCACAGTGCAGCGCCTACACCAGGCATCCACCCATCTAATCGTCACTATGTCTTCAACTTGGAACTGGATTCTATAAATCGGATTATTGGCCCAGAGAAGACATACAATGGGATCATCATCCATGATCTATCCTCTTGTGTTTTTTGTAACAAACTATGAGGGAATTCTATTCATCCCGTTCCCTATTGAGCCAACAAAAAATTTACATGGAGAATACCGACTAACTACAAAAATGGATCCTCGACTCTATCAAACGGATACTAAGCTAAGAAAATATACCAAAAGGTATTGTATCATTGCAGTCCACCATCCATAATTGTCATGTGCCTTAGGTAACCAACTCCCCAGGAATCTAGTCTATGTACCATAGTTGTTAAGGCGTCTAGGCACTAGACTTTTCATAGGGCGCCTAGACGGGCACCAAGGCGTTTTGCCTTTTTTCAAAATAAAGCTATTTTTTATATTTACATTGATGATTTCATATATGAAATATTAAATGATGATTTTATTACTGTATTACATAGAAATTAGGGTAAATCACACCTAACATGACCTATACTAGAACTGATTGCCCCTAATTGGAACTCATTTGATCCAAATTTGATCTAATTTGACCTAGTTTGTCCTCATTTGGCCTAAATCAAACCTAATTATGTACAATGGCCTAATTAGACCCAATTTCCCTAACTAAATGAGATCATAATTGGCCAAATCAGACCTAATCTTGCCAGGTTAGATCTATTTCCCCTGAATCATACTTGTTTTCCCCAAACCAACCTAGTGTGCCAAAAAATTTCATAATTTGGCATAAATAAAACCTGATTTTGCTTATTATGACCCAATGAGACCTAACTTCCCCATTTTTTTCCCTATGTTGACCTAAACAAAACGTAATTTGGCCAAATCATACCTAATCCCACCAAATCACACCCGGATCCCCCAAATCAGACCTAATATGCTAACTATGACATAATTTGATCTAAAATCAAACCCAATTTTGCATGACATGACCTAATCAAACCTAACTACCCCTAAATTGCCCTATATTGATGTAAATGAGGCTTAACTTGGCCAAATCAGACCTAATTCCCCCAAACTAATTTACCCTAATTTGACCTGATTTGAGATAAATCAAAGACCCATTTCAACCATAAAATGACAATTTGATCAAATCCAAACCGAACATATGCTAAACTAGCCTTTAAGTGGCTTAATATGTAAGAGACCTTAGGTGGCCACTTAGATCACCTAAGAGGTTGGGCGTCCCGATAGAGCTGGACTGCCCAGTGCCTAGGCAGGCGCCCTGATAACTAAGCTGTGTACCACCTACACTAGCAGCGGCGTAAGCCCACAAACTCGTAGTGACCATATTCATCTAACTAGTATGCCAACTTGTTAGCTTCCTTGTGTACATGTACCCACAAGCCCGTCACCTAATTGCCAAAGAGGCCCTGATAGACTTTAGTTGCCTAGCAAACCTCCAAGGTACCGCCTCTTTCCCTTGTAGGACTTTCAATAACCTCACCTCATCACACTCCAAGGTGGTTGCTTCATAACAATTTTATCATAAAACTCAAGACAAAGCCTCTAGGGCTTCAAGCAAAGCCCCCATTCTAGAAGACGCCATGTTGGGTCCAGAAAAACCGAAGCAAACCACTCCATTAGCCCATCTAAGAATACCTCCTAGGGACCACCCTCAGTTGTTCCCGTCCCTCAATCTCCAAGCAAGGCAGTCTATGTAAGCTTATATTGTCTACTTACAGGATTCGTCCATATGACAACTCAAAAGGCAAAGATTATAATCTTCAGATGAAAAGAATCCCCTTTCCCACCAGATCTCTAATGTGTCACTAGACACAACCCCTTTTCTGGTACTGAGTATTGCAACCAATCTTACACATAAAACATGCTCTCTTCCAGATTCATTTGTGGTCCATCTTCCTTCCATCATATCTACTTGCACATCTATCCCCCATATACACCATAGGACTGTAAGATGAAAAGTCCTCTAACCATTCCAAGACAAGAACCGTCTACAACACGACTCCAATAGTCTCTCATAGCCAAAGCCAAATTCCTCTTATAGAGGAAGGAACTACTATCTAGCATCGTGTCTACCTCAACTCAAAGCCTTTTGCTACATCACTTCTAAAGAAAAGTTGCTATGTTGATTCTTCCTATCCGCTTTCACAACATTCATACCTAGATGCCATGTGTATGTGATAGCTTCGAATGTTGTGGTCAGTTGGAATCACATCATAACACAATTTCCACACAGAGGTAGAGACATTAAGCGGAATCCACTGGTGCCATATTCTAATGATCCTGAAGGAAGGCTTGGTGTATAGGCACCTCTAGCCCTACAAATAATCAACTCTGTCGCATTTACACTGAAGGTACCATCCTATGTAGGTTCCCGAATGGAATGGTCCTCTCCCTCTGCTAACATCAGATCCTCTCTATCATTCTCCTACCTTCCTCATTGATGAGACCCTGCAACTCTTCATGTCTCCATCCAACCCCTCATCCACGAGATCTCAAACTCTGAGAGTTGGTCCAGGCTTCACCCCATCTGGTATCCATGTGGTCATCCAATCATCTCTGCTCTCGTCGTCCAGAATGGCATATCCCCAGAGATATCTCCTATCTGTAATCTGCATGACGTGTAAAAACCTCTCATATCATGCGCTAGTATATCAATGGACTACTTCCTTTTCTTAAGAACCGTGGGTGGTTAGAGTCTAAGTCCCGTTTTCTCTTCCCATAGTTCTTCCTGCAGAATTTAGCCCAAAGGGATATACCATGTACAATGTCTCTGTTAGAGAGTCTATACTAGCCTATTTAGTTAATAGGTTAATTAGTTATTGGGCTTTTGTATTTCAGCCCATTTAGATTACTTGTGTCCGAAGTCTTAGGGGTCTCCCCTCTCCTATATAAAGGAGAGGGCGTCCAGTCTTGTATTCATCCCATTGCATTCAATACAATCTTATTTTCACATGGTATTAGAGCGGTGAACAGTAATTGCGGCGCGAACAATACCAACGACGTGAACAGTAACTCCGGCGGTGAACAGTGTGTGGCATGAACAATAATTCCTGCGTGAACAGTACGACGGAGTGAACAATAATTCCTGCGTGAACAGAGCGTGTTCTCTCCTGAGGGAAACCTAGTTGTCGCCCCTCCTCCCTCTCCTTTCCGGCGCGCATGCAGCCCTAGCCGCCGCCGCTCGTCTTTTCCAGAGAGCAACCGAAGGGGAAGAACCCCCGCCTGCGGGCGGCCTCCGCCGTTGCCATGGCTTAGGCCGGCTGCCCGCCAGGCATCTCCCGGCCTCCATGGCTTCTCCTTCTCTTTCTTAAAGATTTAATTTTTCTTTTCGTACGTCGACTATCTCCGTCCCGGTGCAATCAACAGCCATCGTCAAGCCGTTACCAGTTACTAACCATAGCCGCAGCCACAATCTGCCAAGACATCAGTCGGCCAGCAATAGCAGCAACTAC